>CM062650.1:35944297-37255725 GCA_031772095.1 Zeugodacus tau | reverse complement strand
ACAACAGCTGTCTGCGAAGTGTGCTTAACTGGCAAACATCTGGCCAATAAGCGATTAAACGGTATTAGATGCTGCACGCCAAGTACTTAAGCTCAATAAGTTATTTCAATAGTACTTATGTGAAAGCCAACTATAGACTGCATGAATAGACAAACAAACAAAGACATATGCTGCTCTTCAACTACCTCCGATAGTATAGTATAGAAGTGCAACCGTTTAATTGTTCTGCTTGCTGTTGTGCTTATCGCCAAATCGATGGGGCATACTTATGACAGCGTGATTAATTGTGCAATTACCCCAGAGTATACGGCTACTGCATATGTATTTACGTATGTGGATACCTTCTCCCTTAAGAAGAATTAGCTAGGATGTGGCGCTGCAGCATTGTTGACGTCCCTATGCTAATATGTATTGCCACAACGGAAGTGGAGCAAAATCAAAAGCCAATATCAGATTATCTACTCAGGAAGCTGTGAATACACTTAAACGTAGAAATGTACAGCTATGATGAAAATGAGGAAAATATTCAGTATGCGAACTCAGGTTGATGTAGATTAAGGAATTTATTAAACATTTCGAAGAATTTTTCTCAAGAAAAAGTCCCAACTTGTAGCTTAAAGATTTGCCGCAAAGGTTGCTTAAAGCTTTCAGTACACTTAATTTGTCTGACATCGTCAAGATTTATGCCTCAAATAGCAAGAAAAAGTCGATCTATTATGTAAGTGGTAACAAATTTTTAACTTGAAACGTTAAACAGCTAAAACTAAATTCGAAGAAATGAAGATACAAATATAGAGAGGTTCCAAGATTTATATTTTTTATTTCTTGAAAAAAAAAATGAACTTATTCACGTTTTTATCATCGCAATAGGTATGGGACTTCGGTAAAATATGGTAAATGTCTTCGATATTATTTGGGATTAAACAATTTTGGGCCAGATATTTTAGAATAATTTGACTGTAGTTAACGAAAGCATTACTAATTAGCTGAGGTAGATAGGGTAGGTAGTCTTCTTGAAGAAACATTCTTAAGAATTTTTAATAAGAGTTCTGGTTTTTATAAAATAATCTGGTAAACGATTTCCCAAAATAGGATTTTCTTTCTCCTATTGTGGAAATATAAAAACAAAGAAAATTCAAATTGAATGTGGAATGTTTATTATCATTCGAAAGATCATTCTTTGGCATTTGTTTTTTAAAGATTATCTCTTTCAAATGTTGTCCGTAGCTATGTCTCAGAGGGTCGATCCACTGAGTCCAAATTTTCGATGACTCGTTCGTTGACTTCGACTGGTAACTGGAGAATGATACGCGTGTTTCTGGACTGAATCGGGATTGTCCGCATAGACTTTAGACTTTACATATCTTCACAGGAAAAAGTCTAACGGTGTGTTATCAAACGATCTTGGTGGCCAATCGACAGGCTCAAAACGTCAAATTATCTGCTATATCCATCAATAAATCCATCGATTGATGCGATGTGTGGGAAGTGGCTTCGACCTGTTGAAATCAAATGTCGACCAGATCACGAGCTTCAATTTCAGGCATCAAATAGTCGTTTATCATGGCGCGTTAACGGTCGTCGTTGACGGTTACGTTCTCAGCGGTAACATTTTTGAAGAAATATGGACCCAATCCACATCAAACCATTGTTTTTTCTGGATTAAATGGCAGCTCTTGAATGTCTTCAGGTTGAAAAAAGTACCTTTACTTGTATCACTCGATATATGTTATACTAAGCCATACTAAATTTGTTATTTTTTTAGATATTGTAATTTTAGACTCTAATTTTTCTAATTTAAAATAAAAAAGATGGCAACTCTGTTCATTCATGTATAACCTACTTAACCAATAATAGTTAATCGTTTTATTTTGTAAACATACTAACACTATAAATCATTAATACCACCAAACAAGTGCTAGGAATTGTTTTCATGATGTGCGAAATAAAAAAACAAACAACAAAACAGGTTTAAGCGCTTCCCAGCACAGACACACATATGCTTATGTGTTTGTATCAATATATCGCGTTGTATGAATTGTAATTATATTATTTGTACTGTACGTACTCTTTCGTATAACTCAACTCATTTCGGTGTATGTGTGTGTGGGTGCTATCATAAATTATGCTCGTTCATTATATTGCTTTCGCTGGCGAATTTTGTTGCTGTATTGAAGTTAAATTTACGACTGCATGCATTAAAATAATTACAGTAATGTTTACGCATTATGCTCTTATTGTTTTATGAAATGCATATTGTATATTAATCAAAGTGAATTGTGAAATTGTGCTGCGGGAGAAATATTTATGATGGAAGAAGTATTTTTTTTGTTTGAATGAGGCGAAAATTGTATGTGTTGGAAGTGATAATGGTTGATAATATGAATAATAATATATTATTATTTTTTAATACATAATTTTAAAAATATTATAAATTATTATATAACAAAAATATATTTTTAAGTTAATTTATAGAGTTATTATGACTTTTACGGTCCTAAAATGGAGTGCTTCTTATCAAACAATATTAATATTTTAACTTCAAAAATATTTATATAATTATTTTTAATTTTTATAATTTTTTTTATTAAAAATTATTATATTCCTCCTAATTTAGTTTTCTTTTTCCAATAAAGTAGTCAATGGAAACCCACATCATTCTCATTGGGCTGCCAAAAGTATGCCTTGGCTTTTAATTGATTAATAAAATATTATAGCCTACATTTTGGCGCATACATTCTAACTAACTAGGTAATTTTTTGGGATGTGATTTATTGACCACAAGTTACTAATTAAAAATATGAGTTTTGTATTAATATTTTTAATATCTCATAGGCTATTTAGTTTACCGTTTAAATTTATTTAAAATAATTTAATTTCCATGAAATAATAATGGATGTATTTGTAAATATTCCTACTGGGCTGCCACAAGTATACCTCCAAATTTGCTTTTACTTGATTAATAACATATTGTAGCCTACTTTTTGGCGCATAAATTATAATTAACTGTGTGCTTTGTGGAAAATGATTTATTGCCAAAAAGTTTCTAATTAAAAACTGAAAATTCATTTCAATAGTTGCATATAGTATTACTTGCAGAGATACATTTTTATTTTACTAGACTAGCTTGTAGGTATACAAAGTTTGTGGGTTGGAATAACAGTATATGGTCTTCTAGTACCTTAAAGAACGAATATGCGGAGGATTTCTTCAAAATTTTTCAAATATATTTTTATACAAATTTAAGTTAAATTAAGTTGGAGGAAGATAGTTTTTGGAGAATTGTAGGGATTCTAGAACTGTGTATTAAAATATTTATATATAAGATTTAATTATATATTTATTGAATATACAAAACAATCAAATTTATAATGGATAATAATTTAACTAAAAGTATCATCTAAATTTTTGCAGATTTCATCTACAAGCATCCAAATTTTTCCATAATTTTTGACTTTAAAAACTTTCTAGACTCAAAATTAAATTTTCCATTAAATGTGTTTTTTTTTTAATTTTATTCTTGTGAATCATATTTTTTATATTATACAAAATTAGTGAATTTAATCAATTTTTTTCTAATCAAAAAACTTAAAAACCCAAAATTTAGCAAACCCACCCTAAAACTATGCTACTTTTTTCCCACATTTCGCTTGAAAATAGTTCAAACTCACCGCCTCTAGTCCAGTATTTATTGCATCAATTACTTTATAATTTATTTTCGCCATCGCAACGCTTTGTGCTGTGACACCGTTTAATAATTGCTTGTCACGTTACATTGCATGCAACTTCGACGCGTTGCACTTGCTGTGCTGCAGCTGTTGCTTGTTTAAATGCAACAACTGTTTGCTCGTTTGTTTATATTATTTTTTTCGCAATAAATGCACAATGCCGTTATGAACGTTTACTGCGCAGTTCAAATTACACGCATAGCACGGTTGTAGCAATTTGAGAAAAGCTAACAACAACAGCAACACATTTTATTTGCTTAGCCTGCAGCTGTTTAAGTCTTTGCACTTTTGTTGACTTTTTACTTCTCTTTTTCGCTTTTTTATTTTATCCAATTAAATCGACATTAAAAAGGGTTGTCGGAAAAATTGTTTATTTGATTTATGCGCGTTTATACCTTGTGCGCCGAGCGTGTTGTGGGCTCACTGTTGAGGAATTAAGTTTTTTATTCGGCGTAATTTTAAAATTTTATTGGCTTTATTCGAAAAAATTGCCGTTTGCAAATTAATTTCGAATTTAAGTTTTCCATTAAATTTTTTTGGAGTCAATTGACTGTTTTTTTTAATTAATAAAATTCTCAAATCGAGTAGGAGTACATAGCTATTTATTGTTTGAGTAGATTCTTTTGAAATGAATTTTTACATTTTCTTTGAGTTCGAATAATCTTTACAAAACTGAAACTGTTCAAACTAAATCTGTCTATTTTTGCTTTCGAAATTGTTCATTTTAGTGGTTGAAACCACTTAGGTTGAAAGCTTGAAAGTAATTCAGATTCGATTCCGAATTCGAATATTTGTTTCGAAACTTTTTTTAAGTGATTGAAATCACTCAAGCTCAAAGCTTAAAAATAAGTCAGATTCGATTTCGAATTTGAATCTCGAAATTTTTTTTAGAAAATATTATGTTTAACTTTACCTTTTCCACAATACAAGATGATTGTGCTAGTTCTTAGAATTACCGATATATTTTCTATTTACTCAATTTCAAAGCTTAAAAACAATTTAGATTCGATTTTGAATTCGAGTTTCGAAATTTACCTTTGGAAAATATTATGTTTTAAGTTATTGGAATGTCTCAAGTTGAAAGCTAGCTGAAAAAAGTAATTCAGATTCAATTTCGAATTCGATATTCAAATTTCTTTTAACTTTTACTTTTTCCACACTACAAGATGATTGTGCTAGTTCTTAGAATTACCGATATATTTTTTTAGAATTAGGATTAAGATTAAAATTTAAACTCAAAATATAACCTCAAATACAACATCCAGAGTATTTCTACAGAAACGAGAATACCATTCAGTTTGCTTTCAAACGACCTCACTGTCACCAATAACTGTCGACTCAGCTGCGTCGTGTTTTCATCCACTGACTCACCTATTTAAAAATTCCCTTTCATTCATATGCAATGTATTGTTTATGTTTTCATTTCCAATTTAATTTGCATTCCCATTACACGGTCGTTTGCCTATTTGCATATCGATTTTATATTTATTTTCTCCATTAACTTAACGTCTTCGTTGACACAATCTATAAACATACAAATAGACAATGAACCTTTTCCTCCCCACATTGTTTGCGTGCAAATCCTTTTATAATCTTCATTTCAATTTTATTGTACTCGTATTATATGACAGCAACATTTTGTTTATCGTTTGAGTATTGTCTTTTATATTCGAATAATTTGCGTCATTATTTGGCTCTTAAAGCTCAATTTCTTTGCGTCACTAGATAACGGTTGTTCATAAATTTATTTTTAAATTGTATTTATTTATTTATTTAATTATTTGCATTGACAAAGTAACTGGCCTATAAATTACTTATTTATCAGTTTTTATTTTACTAAGCAATTCGTGTGTTCTTTATAAAGTTGCTGAGTCAAATTTTACTTAGGTGTCACAGATATGTATCGCACTTTAAAAAGCTTTGGAGGGTATTAGTTAATTGACGTTCATAAATGTCAATATTATGTGGTTTTGAGTAATATCATAAATTAACGAAGTGTTTCTATAATATAGGTCACACGCAGTTTACGCAGGTTGATATAGTACACCAGTATAACCTGACGGGGCTTTACCAATAAACACTTTAAGCTCCGCTCGTCTGTTGTGACAATAATATGTCTAATTAACAATTAAGGTAGTTCTAACACTTCATCACTTAATTGTCTCTCAATTTAGTGGGAAATTTATTAATTTCCAATACTAAAGCAACGATAGATTTATCTCAGTTCCCATTTGTAACCCTGTGACTTTTCAATAAGCTCATTGTTCTATTTGAATACAGTAGTTGATCAGCTTATTGAGTTTATTGCATTAAGGCGATTCTATTGACAGATGATAAGATCAAAGGCAATTTTCATTCATTAAAAGGGGTATTGGACGATTGAATTCGAAGTCTTCGAAAATTAGTAATATGTTTTCTTGGATAATCACTATCAAAGATTAGTAACGATATACCGAGTATTCTTGAATATGTTTCACTTTAAGTTGATTCTTTATAATTTTTTATACAAGGGAAGATTATGATATTCAAAGCGACTTTTGTATTGCTTATTATGAGTATATTGAGAAACTTTCATGACTTCGTCTGGAAGTTAGGTTTTATATATTAAACAAGTAAGATAAACGTCTGCCTTTAGTCTCATTTTTTAAATAAGAGGAAAATAGAAGTCTTTTTATAGTAAAATAGAGGTTAAGAAGTTGTATACATACAACTACTTCTCATTTGAATCAACAGCATAAGGTGAGGACCTCATAGTTTCTTGGCACAACCTGGACCTTGTCTATTTTGTCCGGTGTAAACAAGTTTTTCTGTTGGAGAATTTGTACACGAAAGTCCCTTGAGGTAATTTTTAACTGGAGGCACACTCCTCATTAAATTTAACAGCCGTTCGAAGCCGATTTATTTATTAGATAATATCGGTTAAATACCACAAATAGTTGTACGAATACATTTTGTATTAACCTTTTTCATTTAAATTAAAAAACGCCTGCACCCTAAATGTATGCTTTAAAAAGGTAACTGTGTGTTGAAATACATATACAAATTTATGAACTTCTGGGTTGCATAAGCTTAACGCCCACTTGGTCTAGACTCGCATCCATTACTTTAAATGAACAAATTAAAATATTAAAAATTTGTTGAACTTTTTTCCTGAACCCAAAATATCCCGTATCCATTAAATCACAGCATTATCCATTTTAATCTCTTTTAAATTGCCTTCGGTGAATTGCCCAAAAGATTGGATCCCTTTGCACTGATATAAAAAAAAAAAAATGGAAATATCACGTCAAGGCAATTTGTAAATGGAAATTATCTAAAAAGGAACATTTCCTTGAGCAAATAAAAAACAGTTGCAAATAAAAACAAATCCTAAAAGTAGGCAATTAAAAAATGCCACAAAAACATTTAGCAAGTGTGAGAGGCAATTAAGTGATAAATAATGCAATGAGAAGTAGAAAAAGGAAAATGCAAAAAAATGCGATGTGTTTATGGAAGTGACCCAAAGTTTCAATTAACATTTACAAATTGTTAATGTATAAGTCAATGTCGCCTATCAATCACTGCCTGAGTGATTTAACAGCTGGAATGTTGTTTTAATTAAATATTATTTAGAAAGGACATTACGAAATAGTTTTTTTTATTACAGGAAAACACCCTTAATACTTATTTATACACATGCTGGGTCAAAGGTCAACTTTTGGTTGGTTATTTTATTGCCATTAAACAATCTCTGTGGGGCATTCAGCACTTTCGAAACAGTCAAACAATACAAAGTCAACTATTAACCGTTATTCTTATTAAGCTGATTGGGGATTACAGTAAATTTTTATAGTTGTCATTGTTGACAAAAGTGTCGGAACTTTTGCATTATTGCAACATTCAGCGTTAAACTGTTGACCCGTCGTTGTCAAAGTTCGAATCCCCAAAGCTCAACAGAAAATTCGCTTTTGTTGTGACATCCGCAGCGTTCAAGTGAAATGTGTATGCTGGAGGGGTGATGATGGTTGTTTTTAGAAAGAGGGTTGAATAGAGGGCAACTGATAAAAATATTTCTTCTCAAACGAAAAGTAAGAATTTGTGTAGATTGTGGCAAGTGAAGAGGGAAAATTAAGAAACACAGTCAGCAAATGAAATTCTAAACAGTTTAAGAAGGTGAAGAGGGGGATACAAAGAGTGTAAGACTTTATTGCGTGTTTATTACATATACTGGGGTATATGAATTTCAAAGTAAAGTTATCTGTGTAGCGTTAGACTTCTTCATATATCCCCAGTTAGTACTTGCAAAATTTGTATGAGCAGCTGAGGTTAGTGATTAGACGGTCTTTTGTATTTCGAAAATTTTGAGTATTTTTAATGCTTATGGTTATCTTGGAACCTTAGCTCAACCCACACCAAATTAGTCAAAAATGTCGTTGACTAAAAGACAAAAAACGTAATTTGCTCTAACCCACACCAAGCGAAAATGGGGTTTTGTCTTGTCTTGTCTTGTTCGGTGTGGGTTGTCACAAAAGAAGGTATGGAAGTTGTTGTATTAGACAAGAAAAAAGTCTTGACTAAGCCGGTGTATGTTGGCCCTTAGTTTAATTTTGCTATATGGGCTTCGTAAAATCACCGAGGTAAAGTAGTTATGGACGTTTTTATTCGCCATATTTATTCCAGTATATTTGACTTATGATAGTTGTTTGTTCGATTCAATTTCGATTCACCCACAATATGGGATTGATTAACCCTCATCATCTGAATAGGGGATGCTTTCAAATCTTATCTATTCGAAGTTTACTTGTAATGTCTGGCTTTTTTTTAAGCAAAGAAAAGACAAAAGCTATTTGGAAGAAGCTAACTATCCTTTCGCATTACATTACACTCAAGAGTTTAGTGTCACTTCTACATCACGTTCACGTTAAATAGAGCACAATTCAAGCGTTTTGAAATTACCTCTGAAATCCAGATGGGTCATCAATTCCACCAAAATAGAAAGTACAAATCAAAGCTAGAAATGCAATAACTTTAAAGCCGCTTATCTGCTTAAGATGCTTTTCTAACAAGTGTGTATGTGTGTGTGTATTAGCTCAACTATTCCATTGTTGGCGTCGAGATGGATTGTGTAGTATGTTTGTGTTTGCGAATTGCGAATAATTTATGACCCCCATGAAAGCTTTAAAAAATGTTCAAAGGAAAGCAAATTGCAAATGAAACTGAAATAGGATAACGAACAAGTGGCTGCATAGCAAGTGCATATCGATGCATCGTTGAGTTTTTTATGTTTGAGTAAAAATTAAAATAAGTACTGAATGTATTTTGCTTCTGTTTGTTGTTTATTCAACTTCATTTGCACTGAAGTAACACTGACATAACACAATATAAAGAAAACACTAAATGATACAAGGATCTTCAATATTTATTGAAAATTATCTTGTCAGAACGACTAGATCTTAAATACCTTTCTCCCTAGAATTCGCTCTTAAAGAAAAGTGGCAGAAATGAAACAATATAAAATTTAAATTCAATTAAAAGAATTGGAGATCTCTTCTGTATCTGCCTCATGTATATTTGACAACCCATCTCCATGGAAATCTTAATCGTTAAAGGATCAAGTTTAACACGAGTTTACAGTACTGTATAAAGATTTCTAACCACATCATTTCTTAGCCTAATACTGGCCATTCAAGTCATTATGAGAGTTATCCAACTAACAGATGATTTTTCGATTATATTACTTTAATTTTCGAAATTATTATTTTTTCGAAAAAAAGCTTTAAATTAAAGGTGAGAACCCGTAACTAAGCGGTGATATATAAACTTCAATTGGGTCTACAACTTTGCTTCCGCCGTTTTTGTTTTTTTTATTTTTTGTAAAAAGCCTTATTTTTGTATAAAAACGGTTACAAATGTCGATGAGCCTCAGCCGCACTTTTCTTGGAATTAAAAAAGAAAAGCAAAATTTCCCGCAAATATCGAGAATTCGGCTCAAAAAGTGACATTTTCAGTTGAGAATAAGTTTGGGATGCAAACAGATCTCTACAAATATTTTGTTGGGTTAATGTTAACACAAATGCAAACAGACCTCTACAAATATTTTGTTGGGTTAATGTTAACACAAATGTCCAAGATCGATATAAAACGATTTAATCGATTTAATTTTTCCTATTTTCCTTCCTATTTTAGTGCCTCCTTTTAAACTCTGTGCGTTCTTATTCATGTATATTCAACTTGAAGTTTAGTACAACCGCGACTACGACATCCACTGAACCTGCTTTCGAGAACGGCTTCCATAAGGCTGAAAAATTCCGTCATACTCGTATATCGTAAATGGAATTCAATTAAAGAAATTTAATACTTTAAGAAATACTATTTTTCTCCAACATTTTTGTAATAACAACCTCATTTCAAAATATTCCAAACCTTAATCTATTACACGAGCTCAAATACTCGCCAATTAAACTTTACAAGGCATGTCATTTGTATTTGCTGTAAATCCTTGTAGCCTTATTTGTGTCTACGATTTATGTTCATGCTTTGCCTGCATGTTATGTGTCAAGCTTTGAAAGCAAATCCTAGTTACTATTGGTCGACGGCAATGATGCGTTAATGGCAAATACAAACAACGATTGCCAGTTAACGGTAAACAGACATACATGTGTTTACAAATCCATGTTTATGTGAATACGCTAACTCACGGCATTCCTATCTTCCATGTATATACAAATATACATATCTCCATCGATTTAACGGCATCAGAACATTCAATCTATTGCTCTCAAACACACATCTATAGCTATTTGTAAACATGACTGGGGAATTATATATATTCCATACAGTATAGTTTGCATGTTGTAATCGTTAAAGGCCGTTGTGAAAAGCCCATATGCGTAAATTTGAAGCTCGTATATGTGACATGTAGGCAACACATAAATATTGTGACGTAGCATGTTTGTTGAACCTTCGAAAAAGGTCAAAATTCTCGAGAACATAAAATCAAGTCTTATGTTCCAAAAGAGTTGTGTGATAAATTTTTTCTCCATCAAAAAAGTATGAATCTTCTAGAAATTATATATCAGCTATCTGCATGATGACATATTCATAGAAAATTTCTCAAGGTCCCAAGATCAAAATCGGAGAATATTTCCAAAATGAAATCCTTAAATAGATTTTCGAAGATTTTTTTATACAATTGCGTAAAGTCTAATTTACATATGATAAGAGTATTTTTTTATTCTGGTAAACAGTAAAATTTAAATAAAAGAGAGAGTTAACCTCAGAAATAACAAAAAAAAATTTAAGAAACTTTTTTGTATCATGATATTTTTGTAATCGAAAAATGTCTAGCATGCGATTTTTTTCTTTTAAATTCTAATTATTCGTAAAGATATAAAATGGAAAACATATTTCAATTGAAAATCCCAAAATAAGATATTGTACTGCGTAAATTACTGTAAAACCATCGTAAATTCAGCTTTCAATTCCAACGCGGCGCGTGAAAGCAATTTGAACACCAACAATGCAAGCATGTCAAAATGAAATTCCTTTTCACACCTTACGCTGTCCTGACAGCAGAAAGTGACAGCAAACGAGTAAATGTGTAAATGCAAAAATGTATGACAAACTTTAATTTTACATTTTTAAACACTACTTTGCACTTGCCCGCCCCTCTCTTCGCTGCATTTGCGGCAATTTCTTTTACTTAAATATGCTAATCTTATTAAATCCGACCGCCCACGCTGACATTTATGGGCCGACATAAAGTAACATGTAGAGCAAATGAAAGAAAAAATTTAAAGTGAAAACAGAAGAAGAAAAAATAAATTAAAAGGCAAGCGAGAAAAAGTTGCAAAAAGGATGCTGCATGGCTCTGTGTAGGATAAGAAGAAAGCAAAATCCTAGATAATGTGTGAGGAGGGTTGAGTGGCGAGCGAAAAGCGCGGCAGAGCCTTGAACTGAAATGTTAATGGAAGAAAGTGCCGGAAAAGAAGAAGATATTGTAGGAATGCCAGCGAAATAGTTGAAATGTATTTTTAGTTGAACGAACCGATGGGAATGTGAGATGAAAAGTCAAGAAGAAAGGGAATCTGATACAGTGAAATTCAAAAAATAGAAATATCTAACTTTGAATATCCCAATATCAAAATAAAGGGTGATTTTTTAAGAGCTTGATAACTTTAAAAAAAAAAAAACGCATAAAATTTGCAAAATCTCATCGGTTCTTTATTTGAAACGTTAGATTGGTTCATGACATTTACTTTTTGAAGATAATTTCATTTAAATGTTGACCGCGGCTGCGTCTTAGGTGGTCCATTCCAATTTTGGGCAACTTTTTCTAGCATTTCGGCCGGAATAGCCCGAATTTCTTCGGAAATGTTGTCTTCCAAAGCTGGAATAGTTGCTGGCTTATTTCTGTAGACTTTAGACTTGACGTAGCCCCACAAAAAATAGTCTAAAGGCGTTAAATCGCATGATCTTGGTGGCCAACTTACGGGTCCATTTCTTGAGATGAATTGTTCTCCGAAGTTTTCCCTCAAAATGGCCATAGAATCGCGAGCTGTGTGGCATGTAGCGCCATCTTGTTGAAACCACATGTCAACCAAGTTCAGTTCTTCCATTTTTGGCAACAAAAAGTTTGTTAGCATCGAACGATAGCGATCGCCATTCACCGTAACGTTGCGTCCAACAGCATCTTTGAAAAAATACGGTCCAATGATTCCACCAGCGTACAAACCACACCAAACAGTGCATTTTTCGGGATGCATGGGCAGTTCTTGAACGGCTTCTGGTTGCTCTTCACCCCAAATGCGGCAATTTTGCTTATTTACGTAGCCATTCAACCAGAAATGAGCCTCATCGCTGAACAAAATTTGTCGATAAAAAATTTTCGAACCGAACACTGATTTTGGTAATAAAATTCAATGATTTGCAAGCGTTGCTCGTTAGTAAGTCTATTCATGATGAAATGTCAAAGCATACTGAGCATCTTTCTCTTTGACACCATGTCTGAAATCCCACGTGATCTGTCAAATACTAATGCATGAAAATCCTAACCTCAAAAAAATCACCCGTTACTTTCCCTTTGTAGCTGTCACATGTTTACTCAAGCGCTACGCAGCTCGTCAACGCTTTGCGTGCGTCCGCACAACAAAGCCGGATGTCAACAAACTCTTTCAACGGAAGTAAACAATGCTTAATGGCTGCACTTAAACTACGAAAGTAAACCCGAGCGTTTACAAAGGCAATGACTTGTGCTTATACACACACACTGCTACATATAAAATGTAAACAATATTCATACTTGTAGTGTAGAAGGGGAAAATATTGCTTCATTTATTTACGAAATCTCTAATGCACATACACACTCACAGACGAGGTATACAAAGGCTGCCAGTCGCCTGCTGCTTCAAATCACTATAATACTAACAAGCAAATAAAGCCAAATAATAGTTGTCGCAGCCAGCATGCTCGAGGACAGCTGAGTGCTCACATTTGACGGTTGACAGTCGTCGCCAAGTCTAGTCAGTCGACATAAAGTCGTTGACGTACACTTTCACTGCGACTGTAGTCTCACTTTTACTAGCTTTTACTATGGCTTGCCACGTCGTATTCTCAACTGCATACACATTCAAGCATATTTATAAAGTATCAGATATACATATATATTTGAGCGTATATATATGCTTTCGGCTGGAATAGACTATTAGTGAAGCAGAACGATACCCTTTTGGGTAATATATCACTTGGAGTTAATGTGGTTGGAGAAAAATAAAATCTTATAAATCATTGAAAAGCTAAGCTCATGTGCCAATTTCAGCGAAAGAGTAGAATATGGCAATTACAACTGTAAAAAAATATATTTCAAATATATTTTTATTATTTTTTAGGGAGAAAAATACTTTTTTATTCTATTTTATTTTTTAATTTATTTTATTTCATTTTTTATTTTACTTTATTTTATTTTATTTTATTTTTTATTTTATTTTATTTTTTATTTTACTTTATTTTATTTTATTTTATTTAACTTAATTTTATTTTATTTTATTTTATTTTATTTTATTTTATTTTATTTTATTTTTTAGTTTACTTTATTTTATTTTATTTTATTTTATTTTATTTTATTTTATTTTATTTTATTTTATTTTATTTTATTTTATGTTATTTTATTTTATTTTATTTTATTTTATTTTATTTTATTTTATTTTATTTTATTTTATTTTATTTTATTTTATTTTAATTTATTTTATTTTATTTTATTTTATTTTATTTCATTTTATTTTATTTAATTTAATTTAATTTAATTTAATTTAATTTAATTTAATTTTATTTTATTTTATTTTATTTTATTTTATTTTATGTTTTTTTATTTTTTTATGTAAATGCCTCTAATATTTCTCTTTTTGTTCTTACACAATTTGATCTTCTTATTTTAACGTCACTTCATTGCATTTGCTTTCTGGGTAATTTCTCTTGAGTAGGCTTAAACAAGTGGCCATCAACGTTTGATACAAATCGTCTTTCGCTAATTCCCTTATTTCAATGCTCCTACTCTCTTATTGGCGTCTTTAGGTTGAGAACTACTGTATCACCAATTAATTCAATTCAATTCAATTCGCATGGCAAAAGTCACAAAGAAATTTGCTAACGACCGCAAATGTTAACATCGATTTGGTTGCTACTATATAGTATTATAATGCTACGCATAAGCGGCTTAGCTATTAGTATGGTTTATTTGTTATATTTCATATATATATACACATATTATTATATATGAGAGTATGTAAGAGAACTTTGGTTGACAAATGAGAAAAACAACAGTACACGTGTAAGCTGGATATACATACATATATATTTGATATTTTATACATATGTATACCACATAGCATTCACGAGTATGTATATCCTTATGCTCCCTAGGACATTTTCAGGTTTTCATACATTTGTTACATATGTACATATACACCCACACAGAGCATAAATAAGTGAATAAGTAAACTCTTACTTCCTTATTTGCGACGACCAGTTTTTGATTTCCGCTTTATTAATTCAATTATTTCACTACACACACACACATGAGACTCTTGTTTTTCTTTCTGCTTCGAATTGCTTCAATAGCTCAATTTCACTTGCGAAAACATAATTATATAAAAATCATATTATTTCTTATGTGCGCAGTGCTTGTGGTGGCAGCTATGTAAACAGAAATATATTTTTTTATATGTAGATATATGTAACATTAATGGTATCATATGAATTACATGTATTTATAATCATATTTGTTGATTTTCCTCGATTTATCATTGATACTTTTGTATTTGTATATTAAAGCACATCAGCAAGAACACACACAATTATTCAAGTCTCTTTGATTCATTGTCCATTATATGGTATTAAATTATTATTACACCGATAATTTGATCATTTTTATAATAACATGATTTTAATAAGTACTTACTCACAGAAGACATTTTTACGTAGCACTGTTATCTTATACATATGTATATTGATTTCTCGTATCTGCAAAGCGATTTGGTTTTATTCAATATTTATTAAAATAATTCATCAGATTATCCCTTCCAAGAAGGCATTAATCTAATTGTGAATTTTCACAAAGATTTATGGAGAATGTGCTCAGTTAGGATAGATTGAAAAAATGTAAGTACTTGGAGGTGCTTATTTGGGATACTTAAAAAAAATCAGGAATTTATTCAGGTCTTCCTCTGATAGTATTTTTGAATCTAATGCAGAAATATGTATTTCAGAGGATAAGTAGTCTTATTCAGACTCATATTTTGGTTATCGTCACTTGGATAGTTTTATTTGAAAGTTTCTTTGACAGTTTTTGTTGTAACGATTCAAGGCAATTAAAATTATTATGGTTTTTAGCAAAATATTTTAATCGAAATGATGTCTAAGGCATGGCCAAGCTGAAGGTTGTTAGATGAATCAAGAGGTGGTCAGTCTCATGCGAGAAACTTATTTTAGCTGTCAATTTTAATGGAGCGGATGGTCAGCAATCAATTCTCAACTATTCCTTTCATGATTTCAGGTTATGTCAGATTCTTGGAGAAGTGGTATATTAGATAATTAAAATTTTAAGTAGTGTGAACTTTTCTATCTATAATTTCAAAAGGAATGATTTTGATGAATTCTGCTATTTTCTTTCCATTTTGGAACTAGCAAGAAAATGCTTTCATGAATGGGTTATATATTAACAAACCGGTACCCTTGACTTTTACTATGATAGGAGGATAAAATGTCAGTGGAATTTTGCTTTAGTACTTCGACGTTTTACTGGGTTTATTGAGGGTAAGCATTACTGTACTAGCTTTTCATTGCACTTTTGTATTTGTCAGTATATATTTAGTAGTAATCTATTATATAAACTTTCCTTTATATATATGTCATTCTCCCACACACATCACGCTCTCTACTATACTCACCTGCAATGCGAAAACTTTATGTGCTTGATGACTTTCTACCCAATTGCCACGCAACTACAGCACAAATGTTGACATTGACAGCAAAAATACCGCAGTAACGAACCAAATAAACTTCACTTCACACACACAAAAAAAAAAGAGAGGAAGAGTAAATAAAAAAGCGCCAAAGTTGCATAATTTAATTGAGCCGCGAAGAGCCGGATGCATAAAAATTACGCGACGTTGTGGCAAAGCTCTGAAATTATTCAGGATTATTTTTTTTTTGTATGTCTCTTGAAGTTGGCTGCGGTGCGCTGGTAATTGTTTTGTGTTCGGTTTGAAGTTGTTGCATAAATAGAAATATGTGTGGTAGATAAGTTGTGATATATATTCTATACGAAAGAGAATCCAGTAAAAATATTTAAAGTTATGATATTTTCATATTTGTTGGATCGGACTTTATTTTAAAATTTTAAAATGTGGTGAATATCTGTTACTTTTAATTGAGCTGTGAACCCCAAAACTATCATTTACTCATTGCTTTCTTGTCATAAACAGTCAGAGTAATTTACCTGATGCTAAATTAGCATTCAATAATCTGTCCAGCAATCAGGCTTTTAAAAACCTGTCATTCCTTCATACAGCTTGATTAGGTTCTCTGTGCCCGCCCCCCTAAGCAAACCCCCCTTTCGCTTGTGTTGAGGCGACTAGATATTTCCACAGCCTACAAACTGACGTTATGTTTATTGCACGCCATTTGCACTAATTACAACACTGTGTGTCAGAGCATTTCAATTCCCTCGAAATTATGTTGAAATTGGCCACTTAAACCGTTCACATTGTGTCAAAGCGTGCAACTGGCCGTTAATTCATAGAGCGAACCGCTGTCAGTCAGCTGGTCATGCAATTAAATGAATGTTAAATAGTCTCTTGTGTATTGTTGTTGTTTATGAAGAGGGGTTGTGTATACGCTCAAACTCATAGGCTTTCAACAGCTCATCCAAGCCGCTTGACTTTTCCGCCGGGCGTATGATTGATGTGCAAATGGCACGTTTGTTTTAATGGCTTTAAAGTAAATTGCGCTACAAACACGAAAACACAACAATAACGCCAGCGTTCACTGGCGTAATTAAATATTTGCTTTTGAGTATCACATTACATACATTTAGGCGCACAGCCTTCAATGGTTTTGCAGCCACACAGGCAGGCGGTATTGTTTAATTACAAACAGATAATTGTGTACCGTGTAATGATTGGCTAAATACATAATGTATAAATGCCAAAGGGTGATATTAATATGGAAATAATGCTAATGTAATTCAATTCCTGGGTATTGTTTGGAAAGGGGGTGTTAAAAACGATGTTGCTGTTGCTTTAATGCGCCGTGTAATAAGTATCCTCGTAACATTTTTCTATTGAATTTAATAATGGCTGCGTAGAAATCTTGACTATTTATAGAGCTCGGCTCTCCCAATTTTGTAAGCACATATGTCTTGGATAGGAACACATTTTATTATTAGCCTCGAGGTATTAAGGGAAGAGAAATTATACTTATTTGTTTTTATGAAATAAATTAGTGTTATAACAAGATTATTAACAAAAGTATTAAAGCTTAAAGTAATGGTAACTTTTTGGTACTCATAATCACAGTTGTAAGGATAAATTGACATAACTCCGAGAAAATGCCACAGTTCCTTTTTAAACTTAATCAGAAATATCGTCAATGGTATTGTTTCAGCATAATTAAACTTTATATTCTCGAGTTGGTAAAGATATTTTGCAAAAATTCATCATACGAAGCATTGAAGCGAAATTGACGAGTCGAGCAACTCAATAGTCAAACTCGTGATAATTTCTTCTGAAGCTAGATAAATATACTCATAGAACGAAGAATTATTTACGAAGATTGAAATTTTGTAAAAGTTTGTTGAAGGCAATAGAGAAGCGACTTCTTCTATAGTTTCATCTAACAATGAAGAACTTATCGTGGCCAAATAATTTCCCATAAGATTAAATTTGAGAAACTTGTGATATGGAATCCAATGAAATAGTAAGCAAGAATTCTAAATTATCCAAAAGTTTCATCAGATTTTTTTTTAAGATTCACCGGAAAATCAACTTACCCGACATTAATGTCAAGGGGTATCTCTGACAAGATTATTTGTATATTAAATTTAAAAAAAGTGATGATATCCCATAATTTTATTGATCTAAGGTCTATGCGTCCTGCTATGTATAATAGTCGAAGGGTTAGACTGTGATAGTCTCGTGAATATTTTATCTTAGTTCACTAAGACCTGCATATTTCTACAAAATGTTAGTATATCGTTTTCACATTCAATAAAATATACCGACATTTTTTTCTCAAAAAAATAAACATTATGATAATTGAATTTCATTTCCATAACCAACTAATATTAACAGCAAACTTTTTTACACTAAAAAAAATAAATTTCCCCGCCATACATTAAAGTAAATTAATATTTACGAGCAAGCTATGTATGTAAGTGGACTTGAAGTATACAATATGAAGTTTATTTTCTCTTTAGTATACTTTATATACAACACTCGAAATGCAAGCAACAAAAATATTTTTGTAGGAATTGGAAATATGAATAAATTAAATTTCGTTTTAAAGAGGGGAAAAAAATAAAAATTTGATAACAGTAAAAATACGTAGCATAAAACCACTCAAAAACTGAATACCGAAAAGCCATATTCGCCTGAATGTAGGCAAAGTGCAAATGGCAAAAGTTTGGAGAGTTAAGCCAAATAAAATGGAAAGCAAGCGAAAACGCTGAAGAAGAGGAAATAAATAAATCACAGCGCGGCTCTTGAATGGCAGCAAACTCCTCGAAAAAACATACAAACACAAAGCGCAGGCAAAGCAAAAACGTAGCCTAGTTTTAGGCGCTTACCGTAATACTTACAGTTACCTAAGTAAAGCAAAATGCACGAAAATACTTTTATATTAACTTTGAAGATAAGTAATGTAATCAGAATATTTCCAGCGACTTGTTGGCATGCGAGCACCATTAAATTGTGCCAGTCAAATTTATATGTAGGTGTATAATGGTTAACAAAAAATAGCATTTTACAAGCATAATGTGCTCGTTACTTAATACATTGTTAGTGTAGGTGCCCCCTTTCACCTCTTTTGCTGGCATGCACGTGCCACCCTTCAAAACAGAAAGAAAGTTAAATTCCCGTCGGCAAAATGCGCAACCAACCCTTTGTGCGACCACTCACACACACCCACTCATTCGCTCACAAGCAAACAAATGAATTTGGCCCGCGGTTATGAAAGCGCACGAACAACAATAATAGCAACAACAGCATAAACACAGAACTTGTACAATGCTTGGAGGAAATCGTATAACAAGTTGGCGAACCTGTTGACAAGCTCAAATTGCATCACTTATTTCACAACAACGAGCGTGTGCATAGAAAAAGCTAAAAGGGTAACAACAAGTGCGGTCGCATAAGAAGGAAAGAGTGAGGTGGAAATCGATAAATTGCTGCGTAAGAAAGAACGTAGCCTACAATGAAATACAGTAGGCATTTTGAGCTTAAAGAAAATGTTTAAATGCTCTACTAAATCTAGTATCAGATATAGTTTTCTTTAGAAGACCGTGCTTAAACTGTTTTGAGTTTTGAATTTTTGGGAATACTATATGTACTATTTAGGCTCTGTATTGAGGTGGAGGGAAGGCCTTTCCCTCTTGCCATCTTCAATTTATATTTCTCGTAGACCATGAGCTTTTATCTACTATTAGGTCCTTATTTAGAGGTCACGAGCTAAATAAACTCGAGTAAAACTAATTCCAATTATTCTCTAAAGAGCTTCTGCTCGACTCTTATCTACGCCCAGAATCCAATATGGAATATTCCAGGCCGAGAATTTCGCTATAAAGTCACTTGAGACTTAATGGCGACCATTCTGACACCATTTATCTAACCAAAAGTTAATGTTTCTTGCATATTTTATGAGCGAATTGAGAGTATTGATCTTCGAAGGAAGATGAGCGATTTTGGAAATAAGTCTAAACAAGCCTAAGAACAGTATTTCAGATTAAAATTTAAATTAAATAGTTTGACGAATAGTCGATTGAATCATCGTTTGAATTCGTCTCTAGAGCTCTCTTAATAAGTACAGTTGCTTCTAAATGTGGGATCTTAGTAATAAACTGTATCTTCATTTAAAGATAGTCTGCCTATTTCGAACCCTACTAAATGTCCGTTTAAAGTAGATACTTTCAGCTTTATATATTCATATTACCAGTGTTCGACAAAAGTTAGGTTAGGTCAGGTCGAGGGGTAGATTGTTAGATTGTTTCTACTGTTTTTGGTGACACCTAAATAATGCTAACATATCGCCAAGACCCCTGCGGTTCAACGTAGGGTAAAGTGAGGTATTTCACGGTATTCTAACCTTCATGAATCATAAGAAGTTTTCGAGATCAAAGAGGTGAACTATATCTCCTAAATATTTTCAGTATAAATCCTGGACGAAGCCAATTCTAAAATTACGTTCAGAAGACATTTTCAATGACAGTTGTACTCTCGAGGTCATTCTGAATTTCCCGAGTATATTTCCGAATTCATACTTTATCAAAAACACCATAATATCCCGCCAAAAATAAACTTAAACTGTCTGGTGTCCAGCAATTAATCAATCACACTGTCCTCGTGCTGTACTTCCAATGCCAAGACTTTAAGAAAAAACAATAAGTTTGAGGTTGTTTATTTACGTTACGAAAAGAAGAGAGAAAACAATAAAAAGACACGCGACGCAATTCGGTCGTCAACGATAAGAATTCAATGGGCTTTGGGATTAACGCAACGCCACAGCGTTAACAATAACATTCTTACATAATCTTATGCAACCGAAAGTACAAGCGGGAGAACAATAGAGTGAAAGGTGAAAGGAATGTGACTTTGTAATTGGGGGTGAATATTTAAATATCGTTAGGGGTACAATGGTGTTAATAAAGGTGATGGGGTGTAAGGGAAGCTGGGAGAAAGTCAAATAAAAGTAATATTCCCCATTCACTTATTTATTTTCTCTTTTGTTTGCTTGTTTACTCCATTATTTGATCTTTTGCCTCACCACTTGCTCTCAAATGGAAACAGCTGTTCAGATGGGAGTTGATTGCTCAATTTGCCAGCATATCTTGAAATAATTGCTAACTTTTGCTGTTGTTGTTAATGTAAAATATATATTTCATTCTTTTACTGTTATTATATATAATTGTTGCTATTTGTTTTAAATCGATTTCACAATACAGTTACACAATCTCTTCTCCTCTTTATTTGATGCAGTGTCATTGGCTGCTTCGATATTCTTCTGGCAGCCCAACATTTATTTGCTCGTTAAGTTTCAATTACAAACATTCAAAGTAAATATTTGCTGGGAATTTCCTTGACGCAAATGTTCACCACGCAGCTGTGGCATAAAATCGATATGGAATTGCGGGCGAAATATTTATAGGCTTTATTGTGTGAATTTCACTGGTTGCCATTTTTCGATGTACAATTATTTGAAAATTTTATTTTTGTGTTTAAAATAAAATTTATGTAAATTTCTCATGTGTTCAATTCATGAAAAATATGGAAGTTCCAAAAAAGTTTTCCTTAAAAGTATTTGCAAGTTTATACATGAGTCTAAACAATTTGGTGGCTTGGTAAGGCTGTTTCCATTTGAATGCATTGTAATGTTATTCGACAAGTAGAAGTTTTTCCAAGTTTTATAAAATGTGATGCATTCTACTATGAAAAAGGCAGAAATACTCTCGAAGCTTTCCAATTTCTTTCCGAATAAATTCTTATTAGAACAGGAAACGAACACAGTCTCATATACGAATGTAGTGTGGAGCTCAACTTACTTCCATCACTTTTGAAATATCTTTCAGTAATTATTAAAACAACAAAAATCAGCTGTGTCATAAAAAATTAACTAGAAGAACCTTATAGCCTTTTCGCACAGCCAAATTAATTGATCAATTAAAATTTTAATTGAGAAACCGGTTTTTGCTCTTTGCACTACCGGATACGCGATAATCGAACAGCTGTAGGGTCTCTAATCCTGACCTTTTTTATAGTCAAATTAATTGACGAATTAATATTTTAATTGAGAAACCAGTTTTGGCCATTCACACTGTCGGCTACTCGATAACCGTTCAGCTTTTATAAATTTTTGTTTTTGCTCTTCATAAGAAGTTGGAGTTTCATCAGCTTATTGCTATTTTTAGCAGCGACATCTACCGTCGTGTAGCGTGAACAACAACTCGCAGACAAAGAACGCATATATAATTAGAAGTACGGTCTTTGTCGCAGTTTCATTTAATTTTAAGTCGATTAAAATTCAATTAAAAATGTATGTAGATTTTTAATTTGTATGGTAAATCAATCTTAATCAGCGTTTTAATCGAGCTGAGGCCGGTTAATTGATCAACTAGCTCCTGTGTGAAAAGGCTATTAGTGCTCTTTTCAAGGTCAGATGTTAAATATTAGGTCTACAACTTTCCTTCCGCCGTTTTTTTTTTGTAAATTTAAGGCTTTTTTGCACTTAGGACAGCCTTACCCTACGTATCCGATAGCATACGATGAGCCTCAGCCGCACTTTTCTTGGAATTAAAAAAAAAAAGCAGAATTTCCCGCAAGTGTCAAGAATTCGGCTCAAAAAGTGACATTTTAAGTTGAGAATAAGTTTGGGATACAAACAGATCTCTACAAATATTTTGTTGGGTTAATGTTGACACAAATGTCCAAGATCGATATAAAAAAATCGATTTAATAGACCAGTGATTGACCCTAGAGACATCTGTTAGTCACAAACAAGTTCTTAGAATCGTGTAGATATCTATACTAGACCTTCTTCCCCAAATCAAACTAAACTAGATCATTGAGATAAAAATAAATTTTCGATATTCCAAAAAGGTTTTCGTAACCAAAAACGAAACTTACATGATTCGAAAAGTTTTGAAAGCTCTATTTTATACTCAAACAATTTTCAATTGAATAATAATAAAGTCTATATTAAATTGTATAATACTAGATTCCATTTACATATTTTACTAGCATCCCAAAGCAGTTATCCAACTCCTCTCCACAACTATTTATGATTTACATTATTTTTTTCTTAGATATTATATACTTACATAATACAAGCATTATATAATAATGAGCACTTTGTAAGTTTATATGAAAATATTCATGTTCATGCATAACCACAAAAATGTACGTTATTAGTTTGCCACAATTTGTGGCAAGCTCTAATTGCAAATACGTTGTGGATTCGAAGAATTTAGACCAAAACGAGTATGCAAAAAAATTGTTTATATTATAGACATAAGGTTTGAAGAGGTTGGACAACGTAGTTATAATCTCAGCTTGCAATTTTTTCCGCTATTTTCTTCGTTGTTGCGGTTTTGTGAGATTTTGGGTGTAATTTGAAAAAATATTCCATAATTTCCTACAGTTTCAAACATATTTCTCTGAACCCAGAAAATATTTAATGAATATTAAAGCAATTTTAAATATTGTCACACAGTTTCACCTCAGTCTACCAACCATACTTACGTATTCCTTGCAAAGCCTCTCCTTCCAAAATTAATTCATTTTGAGCGAAAATAAACGAAAAAAGAAGACAAAATATTGTTATGTATTTTTCGATTTCCACAAAAACAAATACAATTTCCAGCACTCTAATCCACACACCAACACAGACAGACAGCCAGCATATCCTCCGTAAGTGCCACAATAATCTGTATGCTGAGTGGTCGGCATTAGTGCGTAGCGAAAACAAACAACAAATGGAAGTTGAGATAATTCGAGGAAACAAATGAGCGTGCGAATGCGTGGTAGGAAGTACACTCTAAGTTGGACTAAGCTACAGAAAAATGCGATAGCCAAACAAATGGAGTACTTTGTAGTAGGAAATAACCATTTCTAAACAAACTTTCTGCATTATTTTTGTGTAAATAGTTTTTATTATTAGCTGGCTAATGAGTTTCGGTGGAACAGTGTTGTTTCACTTTGCAACAATGTTGTCTGGTTGTTTTCAGTAAAGCTGTAAAATAAATTTGTTTTGTGGGATATCTGAATAATTTTGATATAGTTACAAGAACAAAAGAATGCTAATATATACAGGCGGAGAAAATTAGCTAATTAAGGGTATTGTGTTAACCATATTCTTGGGTTCATTCGGTGATCTTTAATCTTATCATGGTACAGAGGAACAGCATACACTTGAAAAACATTTTCGCTATAGATACATAGGTCTTAAAACCTCTAAGCACTCAGTTATTTATATTTTTTATTTTTTATTCTTTGCCTATTTTTTTATTTCTCAATTGACCAATTTTATATTTTTCATGAAACTTTTTACAATTTTTATTGACAAGACTTAAATGCAACATTCCATAACTTCAAAGAATTTAGTAAACATTTTCATGGAACAAATTAAATTTTGCGATATTTTTTTTGTGAATTCCGCAAACAAATACTCGATATTTATTCTACAAATAAATATTTTTTTATACAAATAAATATTTTTTTCTACAAGTAAATAAACAGTCACAATTTCGTTGCCTACATTTGGGCGCATTGTATATATTGAAGCAAGTACTGCCTAAATTTTCAAATAAATCTTGTTTTATGTTGTGTTTGAGCTTTCAACCAATACACGTACCAAAAAATAATATAAATAAAAAATTAATAAAAAATAATAATTTTAAAGTCTTGCTTTATTTACCGAAAATTCCACAATTTCAAAGAATTTGGTAAAAGTTGCATTGAAATGAAAATTTTCAATTTTTTTTTGTAAATTGTGACAGAAAATACATCTCAATATTTATGCTAAAATAATGCAAATACATATGTATGTAAAAATATCAAATTTGATTGCCTACATTTAGGCGCACTACCAATATTAAAGCAAGCTATAGCATTAAACCAACAAAAGTTCGCAAAAATTTAAAAAATAGAAAATGCAGCCAAAAAACAACAAATTAAACCATAACTAATTAGAAATAAGCACACAATCAAATTAACGCCCTAAAGCACAGTTTTCTATGTACTTAGCTGAAGTTATTATACTATTTAATACTACAAAAAAACATTTATAATTTAGTAGAACCCTAAATATACAAGTTATTAAAAGAAAAATGTGTGCGCAAATTGAAGGCAGCACTCAAGGGCAAATACGACCGCACTTGACCACACACTTAACACACTTGAGACTTGACGAACTAGCAAATTTACTGACACATTTAGTTGGAGTAGGGTTTGCTGCCAGTTTTCAGAAACACACTTTCCGAAATTTGCTTTTTCTTTTTTGCGTGTCAGAGTTCCTGCAGCGTAACAAGAGTGCCCGGATTATCATTAAAAATTCAACAGCGCAGTTTACACGAAATGGTTGTACCTTTGAAATTTTGAGTGTATTGGGTTGTTCATATAAATATTTATATATATGAGATTATAGACACTTACACAAATACCCAAACTTTTTTAAGTATTTTTTTACTTTAGTAAAAGTAATTATTTTTGAGTAAACTTCGCTATATTTATATAGCATACATTTAGGCGTCCGTCATTAGTTCCGTTTGATGTTTGTTATTCTGTTTACTTTTTAGTTCAATTTACGTACTTACTTCTTATATTATTATTTTTTTATGTTGTTTATTTGCCGTATTTATTTTGAATTTTATATGAGTTAATTTGTGTCCAGTACTAGGTTTGTTTACTTAAAAAAATTTAAAATGTGAGAATTATCGTATATTTAGTATTGGTACTACAAGGACTGTATATGAAACTGCATTGGATATGTCATAAACATTGAAATTAGTGAGAAGTTTGATATTATATTTAAATATATAATTGATTTACTGCAATTGGTGGCAACTCTTTAAGCACAATTTTCAACAGAAACATTTCAGAAACCTTTTGATATCAAAGTTTTGACATTTGTTTGCATTTTATGAAATTTTAAAAAGGTGGCAACCTCATCATATATTTTATAAAAATTAAATTTTCAGATATCTGATAAAAACACATACATTTTTTAGACCCTTATGCTATCTAAGTGCGCATAACGCTTATATTTAATTATTTTTAAATACATTTTTAGCATGTGGCAACTCTCTTCAAAAAAAGTATTTCACTTTCAACTTCCTTAAACCCTTTCACATTATTCTGCTTCTTCAGCGCTTACAAAATCAACACTTTGGAACCAAAGCGTTTAAGGAAGACAAGCTGACATGAAGTTACTTAACCGTTTTTAAAGTATTCTAAATTTCTCTCAAATTGAACTAAAATATTTCAAAACTATCGAATACAAACCATATTTAGAATTTAATTCGCTCGAAAGGCGGTAGCTGATTCTGTCGAAGCATCAAATCAATCGTATTTCCCGAAGAGTTTAACCCTCTATTAATCATTCGGGTTATTTAGACCACTGTTTTCAAAAATCTTACAACTGTTGGGTCATTAGATCATGAAAAGTTTGCTTAAAAAAGTATGTTTCTCAAAATTTGTAATACACAAAGTACTCGGACTAAATAAACCTTCCTGACCTTTCAGCGCCTAAAAGGACTATTTCATGTTTTTTTTCTTTTATCTGCTCTAAAATCGTGTAAATAATCATTTTCGCATTATCTAGAAATACCGAAACATCCAAACAGTCTACACGATATGCAATAGTTACGCCATCTTCACTCACTGAAACCAACAATGAAATATCTCCCTTGGCTTTACCTGCAACCACAATTAAGATCTGCTCGCAATTGACGCAGATACTGAATAAATATATTTTACTTTGCTTCACTCCTCTCCGCGTCGGTTGCCACGTCAGCGCATGCAACACCGTTGCATAATTTCCAGCGGCCCTTTGTTTCTTTCAACAATTATGCACTCGCTTTCTGGCTTGCTACATTTCACTGCGTTCCAAGCTTCGACTACGTGCCTGACGCAAGTTCTCGGTTATAGAATGCACTAAGGTGTTGTTGTTTTGCTATTTTGTTTGCTTGCTGGTTATATGGGAAGCTGCATTTCTGTTACGTGTTGCACATGCAAACAAGCCAATGAATTTCGGTCGGAAATAGTCCAATGATTACGGAGAGAGTTTGTGTATAGAATTCACCTCTCGTTGTGAATGCGTTTATGATGAAGTAGCGGCGGGGTATATTTTGGTATAACTACATTAAAATCTATACCTATATTAAAATAGTTGCGATGCTTCATGTCTGGCTTTGATCGGTCGTATGTTTCGTAGATCAGGTTCAAGGCTATTTGATTAAGAGTCTAACAATTATATAAAGACTTCGTTCGCAGTGTGAGACAATTAGAAATCATTTACTAGAGAGAGAGAGAGAGAGAGTGTTCGTAAAAGGGTTGATTTCAGATGACGCAATCAATTATGGGTCCGTATAGATTTAACGGATCGGTAGCTTTTTCACCTATGATTTTGAAAATATGTCGAAGCCAACAACTTAGCTCATTGTATCGAAAGATTATATTTAACTAAAACTGAAAACACCAAGATTAAGAGACCCTTTTACTGACGACAAAAACATTATATAAGCCATACAATAACTACTAAGCCGAGGTATGTAGTGTTTCCAACTGATCTAATTGGGCAATTTATATAAAATTTACCATTCCAATTATCTTTATATATTCCTTGACCTGATACTATAGACTTCCTTCTAATATCATGTAAGGGTAGAAGGTTAGGGGTAAAGCTCTCTGAGCAGTTACTGGAATTCATGTGACAAAACAGTATGGTTAGACTATTCTGCTGGACCTATTTGTTAATTTTTGGAAATACCTTTTTCCCATTTTTCTCTTCCCTACCACTTTTATTCTATTATCTCTTTACATTCTTTAGCATACTGTTCAGAGCACAAATAGGATGGAATTAAATATCGGTGGAAGGGGGCGTGACTTAATTTCAACTCAAGTTTTGAACAGCATATTTACGTGGAAAATATACGTGATGATTATCAGATTTAACTTTTTGCTCTTTTTGAATGATAAAATCTTCAGATTGTTAAAGAAAACATGTACCAATTTCCAACAGAATATCTGGAAGCTTACTTATGTACATTATATTTCTACTATTTTCTAATTTTTGCATCACAAACAATAATTTTCTAAAGAAAACATAAACTTTGTGCAACACTTTCCGAGAATTCGAAAATCTAGAAATATGAAATTAAATTTTGAGCATGAGCCACACAAGCTCTCATATATTGAAATAGAAATTGTGTCTTATACTTTGAAGCGCTTCTCTATTGCGGAAATTCAAATTTGTTGTGTGCTACAGAAGTCTTGTGAGCACTACACAATGTCGTTGAGACGTGTTTGGGCATATTAAGCAGACACTACCGAAGGAATAAACAATATACTATGGCAGAGATTTGAGTTGCATTCAAGAAGATGAGCATTTGCTCACGTTTTTCATGCTGCAGACAATGAAAACAATGCATTGACAATTACAAAGACAACAAATGCAATTTCTTAGAAGCAAGCACGTAAAGCAAATAAACTATTTTCGGCAACTTGCAAGTGAAGAATATCAAAAGGCTACATATTCAAGACTCAAGTGAAGACCGAGGAATTTGATTGAATGCTGCTTGTTATTTTTACTCATTTGAGAAATGAAAGCTATTAAATAAAAGCATTGCAAATTACAGTTAAAAAATATCGAAAATATAATGCTTTTTAGCTCAACCTTGAGCATATTTTAAAAATATTTCCATTATTTTTCTCTCATCTGCTCAATAATATTTGACATTTTTCACTGCTGCAAACTAAGTCACTGCCCGCCACTCTTAATTCAATACAACACTGCGCTTCGGCAGCTGTCAGTGCCATTGTGTGCCAGATAACCGCAAAGGCTATACCGTTAACATTGAACGACAGCCGACAGCAGCCGTCCGGTAACCACTAAACTTAACGAAATTTGTTTAGAAGCCAATCAAGCGTGCGACCACGAAAACATACCGAGTAGACCGAGAAGATAGTGCGGCAAAGAGAGTGAAAACCGACGGTCGTCGTTGCAATATGGTTGGACAGTTTTCTGGCCACAGAACGCTTGAGACTTAAATATAGTTGTACATTTAAAATTAGCACAAGCGTGAAATCGATTTATTTATTTATTTATGTAATTAAATGTATATAGAGGAACGTAATGCTTGTTGATGACATTATCTATTTTTAAATGGAAAGGAAAATGTGTCGGAAGTCATTGTTGTCGTTGGAGAGAAGATGGTTACAATAGTTGTTGTCCAGAAATATACTTTTTATTGTACAACAAATGAAGAAATTTGGAAGTGGAAGTAATTTTAGCAAATTCAGAATATACTTTAAAGAAAGTCAGGTCTGCCAAAAATGTTCACTAAAAGTAAAAAAATAGACTGAAAAATTAGTGCTTCGAATGTTGGCAAGGCTCTAAATTATGTTATGTTATGTTATATTATGTTATGTTGTTATGTTATGTTATATTATATTATGTTATGTTATGTTATATTATGTTATGTTATGTTTTGTTATGTTATGTTATATTATGTTATGTTATGTTATGTTATGTTATGTTATGTTATATTGTTATGTTGTTATATTATGTTATATTATATTATGTTATGTTATGTTATATTATGTTATGTTATGTTATGTTATGTTATGTTATGTTATGTTATGTTGTTATGTTATGTTATATTATATTATGTTATGTTATGTTATATTATGTTATGTTATGTTATGTTATGTTATGTTATGTTATGTTATGTTATGTTATGTTATGTTATGTTATGTTATGTTATGTTATGTTGTTATATTATGTTATGTTCTGTTATGTTATGTTATTTTATGTTATGTTATGTTATGCTATGCTTTGTTATGTTATGTTATATTATGTTATGTTATCTTGAGTTATGCGAATTTGTTACAAATAATTTTCAATGTTTTGCTAAGAATAACTTGCCGTCCATCATATTAACGCCATAAACGAACCTTCACAACATTTTGTCAGCACCAACGTCTTCTCATAACTCATTTCAATTATCAACATTGCAGGAACAGAACATGTCCTTCCTCCACATTGCACTCTTCCTTCTGTGATTGGCGTTGGAACCGTTTAGCCGGTTATAGCCGAATCGATTATAGCGCGCCACTCCTCTCTTTCCTTCGCAGTTCGGCGAACACCTCCACATTGCACTCTTCCTTAACTACCAACTTATATATTTACATATATAATATACCGTTATAAACCACATTCGCACAATTTTGTCATCAATTGCAATTGTACAACAACAACACAAATAACAACATTTTGTAGTATGCATTTGCATTTCATTAGAGTGCGTGAAAGGGGAGGAGCAAGCAATTGCAGATTGCATGTAATTATTTGCAGCATTGCTTATATATATATTAATGTATATGTGTATGACTTAATAATTTGCACATGTAGACGCCTTCTTCTCGTCAGTTGTCATATTGGATTGATGATTGCTATGAAATATCGAAAATGCGTTGTGCAAATTGCAAATTCTCAACAGTCAATCGCAAGGGTGCGCTGATGATATGTATGTATATGTGTATGATTGCTTGTATGTAATTTACCGCAATGCCTTGGTAACCTATGCGTGCATATTATAAGCAACTTGGCTTTTGCCAAACTGTCATTTCACTGCAGACATTTCTTGATTTCATACACTTTAGAAGACACAGTGACGCACATAGCCATATAACTTCATGTATTTGAGTGTGTTTATGATGAAAGTTATGCAATAAAATTACATATTTCTCAAAACCAATGCATTTGCCAAGCGATATTTAAATTAAATTGTATGCATACTTATTGTTGTAATTATTCGAATCACAACAATATTACAAACTTGGAGCAATAATAACTGACGAAATTTGCATTTTTATTGTAAAGCGAAGTTCTTTTTTATTATTTCTCTATTTGAATTCTATCACATAACATTAAATTACGAAAATAGTTATATTTTCATATTAAAAATTCCATTCCTTAATATTAATTGTAATAAGCTCTAAGACAAATCTATTTTTTTTGAAGATTTTCTTGCATATTTTTTTCTGAAAGTCCTGTTTGTATTTAATAATTTGTCAGTCCTCTTTACATCGTTGCTCTTCAATCATTCAGATTATCAATCACAAATCTGTAAATGTTGGAATTTAGTGAAAAGAAAAAACTTCTAAACCTCATTAGAACTTGACCCACACTAGCTCAGATATTGCTTTCTGTAAAACTGTTATATGTTTTTGAACAACATAGAGATCATTTTCTGTCCTAAGCCTCCATTAACTACTTTCTTCATCTCGACTACTGACTCAAATTATCAAAAAAAGAAATTGAAACCGACAATCTGGATAAACTTAGCGGCTATTTTCGTATATAAAGTAATTCTACATTAAAATAGTAGATAATATCCTACGGGAAAATTAATTGAAAGTGAATTCCAAAGTTCTTTTCTATACGAATAAAAAACAAAAGTCTGTTCTTTACCTTTTCGTGATTATTTCAAGCTTATGAAGACATAGGCGTAAAATATGGAGAGCTATTAGTTTTATTCAGTGATACCGCAGTCCATTTTGGATACCACCGATACTATTTTTTTCTAGTACCAACAAATTCAACTACCTTAGGCTTCGAATGCTGCATATTCACCATTATAAATGATTTATAATATTTTTTCATGGACAGCCTCATAATGCTGGATATGTCAGTATTGGTATGAGTCCATAAGACAATAGTATGTTAGCATTCCCTGTCAATTATTAACTTGGAAAAGCAAAAAGTCGCACAAGTTTCATTCTAAAATGCACCAGCATTTAAAACGAGTTTGCTTTGAGTCCATTGTTCCCAGTTGTGAATAAATCCCCCAGAAGGGACTAATCGTAAATCTGATTCAAGTAACTCATCTGATGTTGAACTCTAGTCGTATTTTATTCAGCGCTACCATCCATAGCAATATAGATTAAACTTTGCTCTGCATAATGCTATTGATTCCGTAGCGACTCAGTGAAACTATCCGCTTCTCATTAAGGTACAAAGGTTTTTATTTTTTATTTATTTAGAACCATAACTATTGTATAACTTAGAAGAAAATGCAGACCATGACTTTAAATAAATTTTGGATTTTGAAAGAAACTATTGTTTAAAGTGTCTTTTAACTAAACTAATAAGGTCTATGATTACTTAGTAAGTTAATAGGGTCAACATATAAAAATTCAAAAATTAAAAAATTCCTCGTAAGATTGTGAGTTCGTGAAAATTTTACTAGACTAAAAGCAGTAAACAAGCAGCGGCAAAAATTTCTCGAGCGTAATTTACGCTGAAAACATAAGGCAATACTTAAAATATATTTAAACTTACTTTTCAGATTCAAACAAAGTGTAAAAACTATAAACAAAACTTAATAAACTCATAAATAACTGAATCGCGTAATTAAAAGCGCTAAAGACTTAACGGCAGCCACCTAAAGTTAAACGCTTTAAAAACGTCGAAACAACAACACATGCATTGGCATTTGCGCCACGAGCGTGAGAACCTAAACCATCGTATACGTCGAGCACAACGACTAGACTGCGACAATACGTGCAACTCCTAAAGAACGCCCGCTGTTAGAGTCCGCAAAACCGAAAACCGCAAGCTACCAAGAGAGCTAAAAGTCACAGAGTCAACTCACCTTTCGCACTAACGCAAACAAGCACCGACAATGTCGCAGGACGGTAAAGTATCGCCACCGCAATACATCGTGACCACGCCGAGTGAGGTGGACGCCGACGAAGTGCGTTCCGAGCAGGACTTGGAGTGCGGTGATGGAGCTGCTGCTGGCGAGCAAACAGCACAACAGCGAATCTTCAGCCAAATGGCAACACAAATGGCCAGTCGCTCGTTCTCCATCGCCACGAGTTCGTCCACCGTGAAGAGTGGCAGCAATTCGTTGGATGGCACCAGCAGCGCTGCACTCGGCTCGACCGTCTCCACACAGCAACAGCAGCAAGTCAGCTCACAGGTGGTACACTCGCAAAAGACCATCACGACCAGCACACGCAGCCAGAGTCTGCAATCGGCCGCGGTTGTTAGCGGCGATCATTCGCTACTAAGTCAGTTGGGCGGCAGCATTGGTGGGCTGGGCGCTGGCAGCACAGCCATCACACAGTTGGGCGGTCAGTTGAAAGCGCAATCGAGCACCTCGATTGTGAGCAGTGAACAACGCAGCTACATACAGAAGATGGCCTCGACCACTTCCACTTCATCGACAAAGACGAATTTCAAGAGTTTCCTACAACAACCCGACACCACCGGTCATCCGATTAGTTCCAGTAGCGGCAGCTTCCTCACGGCCCATCAAAAGCACGTCCGCCAATTTGTGCGCTCCACTTCGGCGCATTCGGAGGCCACCGCACATCCCATTAGCGGCTCAATGGGCGGTCAACGGCCGGACAAGTGCATACGCAGCGCTTCGACGCAAATCGAGGAAACCGGCGCCGCCGAATTGACAGCTGACGGCATGGGTGTGACACAAATGTCCACCAGCAGCAAGCTGGGCTTGCAGCAATCCTCGTCGATTTTAATCTCCAAATCGGCAGAGACCATCGAAATGAAAACATCCTCGCAATCGGCTGGCATACGCACACAGCTGACACTGTCCGGTGGGTTGTTGGCGCCACCGAACCGCAAAATTACCATTTTAAGTCCCATACACGCGCCAGCCGGCCTACATGAGCTGCTAAAGCGTTCGGGTCGTTCGCCATTGTCGCCGCGCATCAGTTTTCCCGGCAGTGAGGCGGACCTTTTTGGGTGAGTGATTTGGGTAGTAGTAACTTAAATGTTGGGGGTTTTTGGGGTGTGGGAAAGCGCTATATTTTTATGAAATTGTTCACATAAATATTTATATTTTGTGTTATTAATGCAAATTTGACATGGCTTGAAACGGCGTGCCCTCATGTCGGAATAAATGCATAAGTAAATTTTATTCATTGATTACTCATACGCCTCGGTGGGCATACAAATTGAAAATATTAAATGCCTCATTCAATTTTCGTCATTTGTATATGGAGGCGCATGAAAATATTGTGAAAACGAAAATGCATGCAACCTTCAGTTGTGTATGTGTATATCATCCCTCGTCGGTTTAATGCATAAATTTTAAATTTATCGCTTGTGGTTAGGCTGTTTAAGCCCTTTGGTTTTTAGCTAATTGCAATTAGTTTTAGTATTTGCTTTTCAGTTTAGTATTGACATTTCAATTGCCGTGATTTATGGCTCAACTTTAAATGCTCCCACGCATTTAAGCATAGAAAATACTAAATCCAAATAGGAAATTATTTAGATTTACATACAGAACAATTTATTAAAATTAGTAGAGAAAACGCTATATTTCTAAATGGTAATTTCTTTTATTTCTTTTAAATAATAAATTAAGAAAATATTTTTTTCTGGCAACAACCATGGATTGTTTGTTCTTAAGGCCATGACATGAAAAAAGTTTTATTAACTCAGTGTCGTAATTTAATATGATGCACTGGACAATCATTTCTGGACTGTATAATATTCTTTGATCAGTGTTTTCATAGAAATATTTTTTTGAATTTTTTACACTGGTTCAATAACCTAAAAACCTTCTCCATTAGAAGAGATTTTAAAATTTAACTACTTCATTCAAATTTTTTTTCTAATGCTAATCTTCACTTCACCCAAATTATATAATAGCCTTTTCACACAGCCAAATTAATTGATCAATTAAAATTTTGATAGAGAAACCAGTTTTTGCCCTTCACACTGCCGGCTACTCGATAACCGATCAGCTGTTACACAATTTTGTTTTTTTTTAGAAGAAGTTGGTAAGTTTCATCAGTTGATTGTTATTTTTAGCAGCGACATCTACCGTCGTGTAGCGTGAACAACAACTTGCAGACGAAGAACGTATATATAATTACAAATACGGCCTTCGCCGCAGTGTTGCATTCCAAGTCGAATAAAATTAAATTTAAAATTAATGTACATTTTTATTTTGTATGGTAAATCGATCTTAATCAGCGTTTTAATCGAGCAGATTAATCGGTTAATCGATCATTTAGCTCCTATGTAAAAATGCTATAAGAATATCGGCCAACTTTTTCCGGGAGATTAAATCATAAGTTGCATCTTTAGAAAAAAAAAAATATTTTTGAAAATTTAGAAAGTAGCATATTTCTGTTTCTATGCATATAATTTAAATATATACATATATTTTTTTCATTTACGTGTTTTTTCTTGCAAGATTTATACTGCAATTATATAAATACGCATACAGGTAGAAAGGCCTCTTAACCACAATCATAATCGTATCAAATTTCAAAAAAATTGGTCCAGTATTTTTCGATATATAAAATTTTTATCTTTTTCGAACATCCAACTTTGGCCCCTTATAATATCTGCCATATAAGCTGGATCGAAAAATCTGATACGCATATTTTTTATTCTTTAGTAACCTTATCTTGCAATTAGTAATAATGCTTTTAAATAAGCCTTTTTTCGAACTTCGAAGGCAAATATCTCGTTTTTGGAGCGTAACTTCGAAAATCGGAAAATACACTTTTATACTTATGATTCAATCTCCTGGAAAAAATTACTTTGGTCCAATACCTAGCCGTGCTTTGTACAGTGTAATTATATATATGTACATATTTCATATTCTACCATAGACTAACTGAATATTAAGTTAGTTTACTTACAATACTAATCTAGACAAAAATGTTTTAGCAAAATCTCTTTAAATAAATTTTTGCAAGAAAATAATGTTTTTTTGCTTTCCAACACTTATGAGACCTTTTTTTCTACATTGGAGACGAATGATATTCCAAGGGATTTATTTTGTGTGATTAACTAATCTAGCTGTCGGTCAAAGAATGTTAGTGCCGGTTGCTTTCAGTAATTACTTAACCTGTTTTCCCTCATCAAGCTTCTTTCTTCTGGATAATTTTCAAAGCATGTTTTTTCCAAAGTACGATATACCAATTTGCTTTAGCAGGCTTTAAACTTAAATAAGATTATCCCATTTTAATTGATAACAAAACGATACAGGCAAAAAACTAGCAATAAAGTTTCAACTTCTACGACCATTTAACTCTAATAGTTATTAAGTCTCTTTAATTTACTATTCTTCCATCAACCAGAGTAATAATATTAAAAATCCGTAAAAACTATGTTTGTAAAGCCCCAAATATCAGATTTCTTCCTATAATCCAATGGACTTTTAATAGTGGTTATACATTACAAATCCTTATCTTAGTTAGTCTTAGATCTACCCCTTAACCTAACCTTGCCTAACCTAAGCACTTCCACGTGGGATTCCACATTTCGTGGATGTATTATAAACTTAAATAATTTCCTTCTAACAAAGAAGGAAATTATTTAATGAATAATATTTCGATTTCACTTCCTTCCATTTTTACAAATATACTCAAAATTTTCAAAAATCCCTGCATATTATCATAAGTGATGCTACTGTGTATATGTGCCTAGATTAGCTACATTAAATCTCTTAAATATTTCAGTGCACTCACAATGAACTCTCTCATTCACATGCCTTCGACGCTCTTGATCAATAAGTGATTAGTGCAAAATTGTTTTCTGTTTCTCTGACACAACTCGATAATTTTAGGTTTGAATTGAGATATGAAAAATTCAATTTTCCATTTCGAAATTTTGATACTCACAATGCAAGTAAACGAAACTCATAAATATTTCAAATGCTTTGCGGCAGCAAACATTACGCTCATTAAAATTGCAGCCCAAAGGTTGCATATGAAAATTCGTGAACTTGCAACAGTGGTGGTATTGCAACCAACCCAAATGTGTGGTATACATTTATGTTTCACAGCTGGAGGATAGAGCTTTTCAAACAGAAGGGCATGCAACGTTATATGTAGGAGTTCAATAGTGTATGTGTGTGTTGCCGAATTTTTAATGCATGTTTGCATGCTGCAACACAGAATTGCAATCTCAATTTGGACCACATTGTTCGTTGCCGTTTTCATTTCCAACAAAATTCGCAAATTCACTTGCGATACACAATCGACACTGCACCAGCTGGCAACTTGATGTCACTGCTACTGTGTAGCCATGTGCATACCTAAGTGAGGTGGCAACTACAGTTACATTGCGAACTTAGTTATGCCGTTAGTACGCTATGTTAGAGTTGACCACCCGAACCACCAGGCCAGCCAACCAATCAACCAACTACCGCACCAAAAACACCAACTGGTGTCTGGCCATAAATGGCTAAACACATTAGCCGCATTCACGTTTTTGTCGCCGCATTGTTTACATGTGATCAAGCGTGCACGTCACTGAACGCATACACAGACATACGTGTGTTGTGTGCGAATTGAAATTTTTCGTTGCATTTGCTGCCTAATTGCTGTTGCAAATTTGATTTCCCTCAGCTGCCGTGACATTGCGTCCGCTGCTGGTGTGAAGCGCTACACGCTTCGCTTTGCGGATATTACGTTCTTCATGCGCATTCCGCTTCCACATTTCACTGGGCTCGTGTACGAGTATTTCCGCGGAAATTAGTCGCGAAATATTTACGTGTCACCACAGTGTTGCATGCCACATTTTTTGTTCGTTGCCGCTGTTAATAATTTAAGTGTAGTTAATGTACGGTCATAATTACTGGCGGACGTAATTTCGCGTTTGTATTGGTAGTGAGTGACGACAGATAACGGGAGGTGAAATTGGTGGAAATTTGAATGTCAAGGTTGAAAATTTTATAAGAAGATATATTAACTAGAATATACATATATGCGAATATAGAAAAGGATTTGATCTAACTCTTTTCATAATTGTATGGAACTCTCGCAAAGTGTTAGAAAAGTAAAATTGTGTTAAGGGGGAATGCTTGTAGGAATGTTCCTACAAAGCCCCTTTGGAATAAGCAGAATTGGAGCATAACCCCGAATAGTTAACATGAAAGTATTCTTCAGCTCTAACAGAGATGCAATTCGAAATGACCAGTGACCCGAAGCCTTTCCATCTAGTATTTCTAATACAGTCGAAATTTTCTAGTTTCAACCCTGACATTAGCACTCTTATCTCATTGAATACATTCAGAATACGCTAATATGTATCCATTCTGACATTTCTCACTTGCTTACTCGCTTCGAACTAGGATTTTAGTTATTTTAAGTTGAATTTTACTTTTTCATTATTTTCCATGATTAAGCTGCTACCAAGTCTCAAGTTTATTAACATTTTATTTGATGACGGGAGAATGTTTTATTTTATCTCTTTTATCATAGGACCGATTAGTCGTTGTTAGTTTCTTTTCGGTGTTGAACCTCGTAATATTTTCTTCAGCATTATACTACGTTCCGATCGACACTAATCCGCGAGGTTTAGGCTGTTGAATAGTTTAACTTACTAAACCACTGGATTTAACAAGATTTCGCCATACAAAAATGACGCTTCAAAATCACTTGGGCACATTCGTTTAATCACAACTATTCACTACAAACTGTCAAAAATAATCACAGCTTCGGTCAACAGCTGTGAAGTGGCTTTCAGAAGAAGAAGAGTACCTAAATGACACAACTGGCGAAAGTAAAAAAACGGAAAACGCGAATTCCCGTATATTATCATAATTTTATATAAATTAAATACTAATTATTTCAAATACTCATAATTTGTCTTTTCATGAGCCAAAACAAAAAGCTGATTTATAAATCTCCAACGACAGTGAGAACAGAGTAAATTAATGAAAAGATTAAATGTAATCTAATCACTTAAAATTTTTGGTCGACTTTTTTTTTTTGCTACCAAAGAGATGAAAATTCATAAAAAAATTAGTTCCGACCATCTACAAATATTAAAAATGTAAGTACCAGCCTAGTAAACTCTCAATCAAGTATTTTATCTCGGATAATGTGTGAGATATAAAAAATTATTTTACTGATTATATCGGTTAGTAAGAAGATTTCTGTGATCAGAAGATCATTGTGACAGGATTTCTTAGTAAAAAGAATTTATTTTTTTCTCCTGGTATAAAGGCATCTTTTAATATACAATTTGTAATCCGTTTCACTTAAAAATTAAAGAAATAAATAAATTTCAATATTCTTCATCGTGTTTGTTCTCTTGTAGGATTTCGCGTGAACAAAGTTTTTAATTATTTCTTATAAATTATTTAAACGCAATTGAAAAACCCGCTTGGTAGATGAGAATAGTTCTTGCGTTTTCAGATTGCAGAATTTATTTTCATTTCTCGTACTTTTACACATATACATAAACTAAAAATTTCCATCCCGCCGATGCACAATAATTAATTACATAAAAATTTGTAGTTATTAGTCAAGCAACACATTGCATATTTTGTACTAATTAGAGATTTCTACCATTCTTCCTTTCTTTACAGGTAAGTTTAATAATGACACTCTTCAACAATAATACCGTTCGGGCAGCATGGTGTCATCAGGACACCTGGGATTCACTCGGTTGACTATAGCAAGTAGCTTCATTTATCATTTTTGTTGTAGTTATTATCTATGCATTTGGTAAGAGCTTATGAAACTCAACAACAATAAGCCAATCTTAACCGCAAGGAGTTAAGTTGCTGGTGTGTGTTCTTTGTCAACTCTTTGTGTTGATAGTGGTTGAGCTGGGTATATATATTTGTGGGAGCTCACATAAATGTCTGTCTGCATTTGTGAATGAGTTGACATTCACATTGTCAATATTTGAGGTGTCATAACTAAATTCGCAGTTTTTTTAATGTGTGATACTTTTTGGTTAGTAGTAAAGATCTGGTATTTTTTCTATGTTATTTAGAAATTCTGTTAGGCTTTGAAAGCTAGATACTATGTTCCAAAATATTTTGTTTTCATTAGAAACTAAATTCCGTATTTTTTTTTTAAATTTTGATAAACATAAAATTGCTCTCTTTACTTATAAACCTTCGAGAGTGCCGAATCTAATTAAACCTCGAATAGAGAATGAATAATAAGCAGTTTAAGTCACTAAATTTATCTCTTAAAAATGTAATGAAAAATAAATTGCTCTCTTCACTTTATTAACCATTGAGAATGGCCAATCGAAGAAGGAGCTGGCATAAGAGAAGGATAGAAGTTATAACACTTTGTTTCTCTCTCTCTCATTATATATAACATAATAGCCTTTTCACACAGCCAAATTAATTGATCAATTAAAATTTTGATTGAGAAACCAGTGTTAGCCCTTCACACTGCCAGCTACTCGATAACCGAACAGTTGTAATACATTTTTGTTTTTTTATAAGAAGGTGGTAAGTTTCATCAGCTGATTGCTATTTTTAGCAACAACTCACAGACAGAGAACGTATATATACTTTCAAATACGGTCTTTGTCGCAGAGTTGCATTTAATTTTCAAGTCGAGAAAAATGCAATACAAAATTAATGTGTATTTTTATTTTGTATGGTAAATCGATCTTAATCAGCGTTTTTATCGAGCAGAGGACGTTCAATTGATCAATTAGCTCCTGTGTGAAAATGTTATAACTTGATTTTTCTACAACAAAGCAGAGCAGAAATTGAGCAAGCTGAGAAATAGAGAGTCATTTGCCTTAAAGTTTCAAAAATTTTATAACTATAAAATTACAGCACTAATTGCTTAAGTTAAGTTTTCTTCACAATTAGACCTTTCCATCAACCCAGCAAACACGTATTTGAGAGCAGTTATGTATTTCAACATTTGTTCCAACTGACGTGCTAATCCTTTGAACCACACCTGCTTGTATGTGAAGTGCCTTAAAATGAAGACCACATGTGAAATTTTACACAATTTAAAGACTTTCACAGCAAAGGAAGATAAATGTTTCGGCAACAACAATTTCATGCTCGATTCAAATTTGTAAAGCTTAACTAGATACACAATATACACACAAATATTAGCATACACAAGCACCTAAAAGTGTTCACGTGCCTGATAAGGATTCGTTTTGACCTTTTTCGATGATTTGTGTTGCTTCCTTTTCGGTTACTTCCCATATTTCATAGCAAAAAAGTATGAATCTGCTACTTTGGTTAGCTTATATAAGAGACCCGCTCACATTTATTTGTATTTGCGCTTTAAATTTATAATGCTTTAAGGTTTTACTATTATTCATGTGTTAACGACCAATATATTTTGTGAACAAATATTTTATTGCCAACCATTATTTATGATTTTGTTAAGCCTCTGTTGAGTGGCAAAGTACTGTATGAAAATTGTTTTGGCAAGAACATATTCATATGCAACAAAAAAGGACTAATTTTGCTTGTCACTAAAGATAAATAATCTGATATATCCATAAGTGAACGGGGAGACGGCGGTTCATAGTAATTTTAAATAACAACTCAAGGAAGTTGGCTGCCTAGGCGGCTATATTATAGTACCTCCCAAATTACGAGAAGAGGGTGTGGAGCTGATAATTTTTGGACTTTCCATTTAGCCTTTTCACAGAGCCAAATTAATTGATCAATTAAAATTTAGATTGAGAAATTAGTTTTTGCCCTTCACACTGCATTTTTGTTTTTACTTTTCATTAAAATTCAATTTAAAATTAATGTAGATTTTTATTTTGAATGGTAAATCGATCTTAATAAGCGTTTTAATCGAGCAGAGGGCGGTTAACTGATCAATTAGCTCCTGTGTGAATAGGCTTTTAACCTTTGAATCGACGTGCTACGTTTTATTATGTGTGACAGACAGTGTGAGTACTTCCTCTAAAGGACTTGTACTATAAGTCAACTATTCCAAAGCATCATCTATAGTGAAATTAATTAATTTTTCGATGTTCACGATTTATAGCCATATTTGTTTAATGCTTTAAAAGGAACACAAATAAATAGTATAAATAGAAATAACTCCTTCAGAGGTACATCCAGCATGCTTTTAGTGGCCTCAACTTCGAAAGGTTAGTCAATAGTTTTCCACTTAAAAATTTGCGTAGTATAAAATATTAAATTTCAATTATAAATGCATTAATGAACTTATGCCAATTAGAAACTAATTTCGGTGACTTTTTACCCACAATTCAACGCAACATAATTTACCGCATTTCTGCTACTCAACTATTATTAGTGACTTGAACAACTTTGCAACGCACAGCTATAAAATACGCCACAAAATTGCTGAGCGTGCTCTCTACACAGCCAGACGTTGGCATGAACCCACGCTGAGTCTCGAAGACTAACCACAATATTTGGCTCCATGTTGCAAGCAGTGATGCACACATGAACATATAGAAAGATATAGTGATAGTGATGCCACTACACATATATATATGTATGTGTGGATGCAATGCTTCCAGTACTGCATTGTAGCACGTGCTGCGCTCACAGTCTCAGTGTGTGGCACAACGCTAGCACGAGTAATCGATAGCCAAGTTCTCAGTTGTGTGCATTTTCCAACCAAGTTGCCACCTTGCCTGCTTGCACTTGGTCTTAATTAAGTGCCAACGCTGGCGGTAAGACAATACATCAGCCAAAGGCAAGGTACAAACTCAGTAATGAACAATTATTCAGGCGTTGCAATTTACCAGCATGGAAATATCTATTATATTGTAGACGCTTGCATTGCAGACAAGAACCATATATGTAGATAACACAGTTGTTAAGAAACTTCCCTGAGACATGCCTGTAAAGTAAAGTTCATATTGTCGTAATTATATTACATTTTACAATTACCTTGCAATTAAACACTTAACTTGACAATTATTTTGTTGTCATCGTTTGTTGTGAGAGAGTGGTAAGAATGACTGGGAGAGAGATCATACATACTCGTACATGATAAACATATCTAGGTCATAGGTATTTCATCCGTTAAACTATGAATATTTCAGCAAATAAGGAAGGCTATGCTGTAAGGGTGTAACCAAAGATTTTATAGTCTCGAAATTTATTTATTTTTTTATTTATTAACCACAATTTGCCCCATATAGAGTCCACTAGAATAACAAAAATCATTATACATATATAGTATATGGGGTTGGGGTAATTACTGAACCGATTTCACCTATTTTCGGCATCAAGCTAGGTTATATCCACGATTTGGAATTTTTAAAATCCGCATATATATCAAATATCCATAAAATGTCAAGTAGATTTACTGAAATATACGGTATAAAATCATCTGGGGCCTTGAACATTTATAGTCCAATTTATGTTTCCATCTAGACGGCAATTTCATAATACCCCCTCGTAGAAGCCCCCCCCTCCTTATTTGCGAAGAACTCGGACAGCCACTTTTCACAAGCCTCTTTTGAGTTCAACTTTACACCACCAAGGACGTTCGGCATGGACAGGAACAGGTGGTAATCACTTGGCGCTATGTACGGACTATATAGTGGATGCGATAAAACCTCCCATCCGAGCTCCCGTAGCTTCTGACGAGTCATCAACGAAGTGTGTGGTCTGGCGTTGTCGTGGTGGAACACTGCACCCTTCCTGTTGGCCAATTCTGGACCCTTTTGGTCGATCGCCTGCTTCAAGCGGTCCAGTTGTTCGCAGTAGATGGTAGAATTAATCGTCTGGCCATATGGGAGCAGTTCATAGTGGATGATTCCCTTCCAATCCCACCAAACACACAGCAAAAACTTCCTGGCCGTCAATCCCGGCTTGGCCACTGTTTGAGACGATTCACCGGCCTTCAACCACTACCGTTTTCGCTTGATATTGTCGTATGTGATCCATTTTTTGTCGCCAGTCACCATCCGATTCAAAAATGGGTCGAGTTCGTCCCGTTTCAGCAGCATATCGCAGGCGTTGATTCGGTCCAGACGGTGTTTTTGCTTCAAATCATGCGGCACCCAAACATCAAGCTTTTTGTGTATCCAGCCTTCTGCATATGGTTTAAAATGGTTTGGTGACTTAATCTCATCTCCTGGGCGATGTCACGAGAGGCCACACGCCAGTCTAACTTGATGTTTTCCATGATTTGATTGGTATTCGTCGTCACAGGTCTTCCGCCGGATGGCTTATCCATGGTGTCGTTTTCACCCGCTCTGAATCGTCGAAACTATTCCTTCGCAGTTCGAAGTGATAGAGTTCCATCCTCCAAAACACCATTAATCTCACGGAACGTTTTTTCTAGCGAATTTGCCTTTAACAAAAACTTTAAAATAACGCGAATTTCGGCGTTTGTGAACTCCATATTTACACGTCTATAAATGACGATTAGACTCCACATATCTACCACCCACATACAAGAAATGTTTCCTCTTTGGACCATATATATATTGGCCATTCTGCCAGCTGAGGTATATTTGAAGCTAAACACTCTCACCCATGAATATAAGATTTATTTGACAACTGAAACTCTTTTATTGCACTTCCATTAGGAGCTGTCTTTTTAGTAGTTGCTCTAGCGACAAAAACTTCGGAAAGATGCTTCTTAATGTTTTGGAAAGTTTCAATGCACTTTCTGTAATAAACTATAAAAATTGCCGTTGTAAAAACTTTACACGCAGAGGAACGTTCATGAGTGTCCTTGTTAGTTGCCAGCTGCTCGCGAATTTAATTAGCGTGTTTAAGACTACTACAGAGGAATGTTTTAATATACATATGTACTTGCATAGGGTGTTTTTGCTGAGTTAAAGGATTTTAAGGCAGTGTATTTATCAAAACTGCTGTCAGAGTTTTAGTTTTTAAACACTAAAAGCAAAATATAAATTATTTGAATAAATTCTCTGGACTAAAAAAATTATACCATATAATGAGGATCTAGCAATAATATATTCATATAAAAAGGTGTTCACCATGCCCTTTTGGATTAGCTCACAAACGTCTACTAACTTCGTGAAACTGCGCCATTGGCTAATCTGGCAACCGCATGTTAATCTATTAAACATGCACGCACGTGTTTCAAAGTTTCAGGGCAAATGGCATTTCGTGTATGAACCGCAAAAACTAATTTCAGCTGTCAACTTAGCGAGCACCAGCTAGACCAAACTGAAATACAACACTGACAGGTTGTCAGTACACGCGCTGATAAGGGAGAGAGAGAGACAGAGTACAGGTGTTGGGAACAAGTGCCCTTTGAGTGTATAGTAAAATAATATTTACAAGGACATATGGAAAATCAAAATTATAAGTGCTTCACAGTTACTTCCGAATACCGATGTTACGTATACGCCATGTCGCCTCATACCTTAAATTTCATATTACTTCATTTTGAATACTTTTCTTGCTTTAGCGCAAGGGTTTTTGATATAAAAAATAATAATAATTAAAAAAACATGCAGTCAATTTGATTTTTAATCTTACAAAAGGATTTAATTCCATAAAAACACTTTAATTTACATTTATACTCAAATGTTACGTATACGCCACGCAGCCTCATATCTTCAATTACATATTACTTCAGTACTTCAGTGCTCTCACCCAGCGGATTTTAATACAAAAATTAAGAATAATTATAAAAAATAATTCAATTGCATATTTTCAAATTACAAAAATAATCAATTCCATAAAAATCACATAAACAAATGTAACGTATACGCCATGTGGGCACAAATCCGTACTTCCACTTAATATTACTCCATTTAAGTGCTTTTAAAGCTTCAACACGTAGGTATATGTGGGCAGAATGAATGTTGCAATTTCTGCTACCTTTTCAGAATTCAGCAGTGCTAACAGATTTATCATTCCATGAAATTCCACTACAACCATTTAGTAAGAAAATAATAATGAAAGTGTTACCACTGATTTCACGGGAATGCAAGCTATGCAAGCAAAACAAAAAGGTATTTATAATTATATAAGCCTTTCGAGTGAATTTTGTCTCTTTACTTGCTGTGCTAAATCATCACAAATTAACCGCCCACCTGCACAAGCAAATGAAAGGAACTTAGTATCTGCCTTATGGTCGGCCTGTTGCAGCTACTATTTCATTTTACTTTGTTTCTCACCTTTCCTTTTGTGCTTTCCCACATTTGTTGAGATTTTTTTTTGCATTTTTTTTTTTCTTTACATCACCTTCCAACCGGTCGTGTTTACATACCTAAATCGTGGCGCACGTGGTTTTGTTAGGTTCATTGTTAAGTTGACACCAGCTGCTGTTGCTTTATACTCAACGTAGAACAAAGGAAGGCAAGCAAAAAGCCATAACCACAAACAACATATTGCAGATAAAGCAGCTGCAGACTACTACACGGGCTTTTACACTTTGCTTTATGCTATGCTCTCATTATTTTACGCTTTTTTGCGTGCTTTAGTGACGAGACGGTAGTACCTACATACATATATGTATAAACGTAGCAAATACGCCCACAATTTAGCACGTTTTCGTCAAAGTCTACACGCCGCAGTAGCGCGCTCTTAAACATACCCACAGCGCTACTCTTGCATGTATATAATGTGGTTTATGGCAACTTAGACGCGCTTTATTAAGTCGCATGTGTGCGCATTTTGCGGCGTCTGCAAATAGAAAGAAAATCCTCTTTTATTGTGTCATTATTTAAGCGCAGTGTGTGCGGCTTTGTTGGCTTTAGTTATGCGCGGCATTTTTATTTTTTTGCTTATTTTTACGTGACTTTTATTTTGCTTTCTCGCGCCGTCAACTTATGCCGTCGTCTTCATTTAACCACTCAAATAATTGTTGTTTAACTCACAGTTATTGCGCCTAATTTCGACTTTTAGTATGTGTAGGAGCATGTTATTGAAGTGTTAGGTGGCAGTACGGGTCGCCATGGCGTATATGCAACTTATTGTGATTGATGATTATTGTGCTTGTAGCTGTCTCATCTTTTAGTTTATCATGCTTAATTGATAACACGTGGTTTTGCGTGTATTATGTGCATCTTTAATTAATTTAAATAAATAAAAAACATTAAACAGATAGCAACTATCTCTCAAATATTATGTAGGCTCACTGGAATTGTTTCAGTATAGTACCTATACTACGCTAATGCGCTTTTTATATTAATTTCATTTTATTAAATGTATAAATAAATGGCAAAAATTTAAAAAAAAATATTGCCAGACTTTCTGGGCATTCTCAATCTCATATTTCAGAATTCTATTTAAATTTAGATCGCTTATCCTTCCATTCGAGGAATTGCAATTCATAAATGGGTTCTCCCTGGACGGTCTTGCTAAGGAAGAAGAAGAATCTATATTATTTATCATTTGAATAAACATAAATTTTAAAAAGATGGCAGCACTTTAATATATTATTTTTCACAATAAATTTTTCTGAACCCTTTCTGTTTCCTATTTCATATGCATATTAAATTTTAGCCCGTTTCTTTTATTTTTTAATGAATTAGAATTCCCAAATAATTGGCAACTTTTTTCAATTATTAATTATTTTTTAACTATATAATATAAACTTTATTAATCCCTTAAATTGGTAGTTTCTTTAACATTAAATTTTCCCACAAAAAAGTTGAAACAGGTGGCAACGTTTGATTTAGATTTGTTAGACTTTGAATAATTTAAAGTTGAAGCCTCTTTAGTTTTTTTTTTAGTTCGTTTATTTTTTAACTGAATTACAATTTGTGAATAGGTGGCAACCTTTCTGTTTATTTTATTTTTTCTTTATATTATATTTTTTTCATCATCTGTTTTATTAAGTCCTTTCAATTAGCAGAGTTTCTTTCTTTTATATTTTTTTTTTCAAAATTTTGTAAATAGGTGGTAACGTCAAATAAATTATTTGGATAGAATAAAATTATCTGATTATTTTCGGTTTTTGTTTTCCAGATGCATATTCTTCTTCTTCTTAACTGGCGTAGAAACCGCTTACGCGGTTATAGCCGAGTCCACAACAGTGCGCCACGCATCTCTCCTTTTGGCGTTTTGGCGCCAATTGGTAATACCAAGTGAAGACAGGTCCTTCTCCACCTGGTCTTTCCACCGGAGTGGAGGTCTCCCTCTTCCTCGGCTTCCACCAGCGGGTACTGCATCGAAAACTTTCAGAGCTGGGGCACTTTCATCCATTCGAACAACATGACCCAGCCAGCGTAGCCGCTGTCTTTTTATTCGCTGGACTATGTCTATGTCGTCGAACAACACATACAGCTCATCATTCCATCTTCTGCGGTATTCGCCGTTGCCAATGTTTAAGGGACCGTAAATCTTCCGCAAAACCTTTCTCTCGAAAACTCCTAGTGCCGTCTCATCGGATGTTGACATCGTCCACGCTTCTGCACCATAAAGTAGGACGGGAATGATGAGGGACTTGTAGAGTTTAGTTTTTGTTCGTCGAGAGAGGACTTTACTTTTCAATTGCCTACTCAGTCCATAGTAGCACCTGTTGGCAAGAGTGATTCTGCGTTGGATTTCAAGGCTGACATTATTATCGGTGTTAATGTTGGTTCCTAGGTATACGAAATTATCTACAACTTCAAAGTTATGACTGTCAACAGTGACGTGGGAGCCAAGACGCGAATGCGCTGACTGTTTGTTTGACGACAGGAGATATTTCGTCTTGTCCTCGTTCACCACCAGACCCATACGCTTCGCTTCCTTATCCAGTCTGGAGAAAGCAGAACTAACGGCGCGGGTGTTGTTTCCGATGATATCGATATCATCGGCGTACGCCAGTAGCTGTACACTCTTATAGAAGATTGTACCTTCTCGATTTAGCTCTGCAGCTCGTATTATTTTCTCCAGCATCAGGTTAAAGAAATCACACGAGAGTGAGTCACCTTGTCTGAAACCTCGTCTGGTATCGAACGGCTCGGAGAGGTCCTTCCCGATCCTGACGGAGCTTTTGGTGTTGCTCAACGTCAACTTACACAGCCGTATTAGTTTTGCGGGGATACCAAATTCAGACATCGCGGCATAAAGGCAGCTCCTTTTCGTGCTGTCGAAAGCAGCTTTAAAGTCGACAAATAGATGGTGTGTGTCGATCATTTTTTCACGGGTCTTCTCCAAGATTTGGCGCATGGTGAATATCTGGTCAGTTGTTGATTTTCCAGGTCTAAAGCCACACTGATAAGGTCCAATCAGTTTGTTGACGGTGGGCTTTAGTCTTTCACACAGTACGCTCGATAGAACCTTATAAGCGATGTTAAGGAGGCTTATCCCACGATAGTTGGCGCAGATTGTGGGGTCTCCCTTTTTGTGGATTGGGCAGAGTACACTGAAATTCCAATCGTCGGGCATGCTTTCTTCCGACCATATTTCGCAAAGCAGCTGATGCATGCACCTTATCAGCTCTTCGCCGCCGTATTTGAATAGCTCGGCCGGCAATCCATCGGCCCCCGCCGCCTTGTTGTTCTTCAAGCGGGTAATTGCTATTCTAATTTCTTCACGGTCGGGCAATGGAACATCTGTTCCATCGTCGTCGATTGGGGAATCGGGTTCGCCATCTCCTGGTGTTGTACTTTCACTGCCATTCAGCAGGCTGGAGAAGTGTTCCCTCCACAAACACAGTATACTCTGGTCATCAACCACTAGATCACCGCTGGGGGTCCTACAGGAGTGTGCTCCGGTCTAGTCGCCGGATCTTTTCGTAAAATTTTCGAGCATTACCCCTGTCGGCCAGCTTGTCAAGCTCGTCATACTCACGCATTTCGGCCTCTTTCTTTCTTTTTCTGCAAATGCGTCTCGCTTCCCTCTTCAGCTCTCGGTATCTTTCCCATCCCGCCCGTGTTGCGGTCGATCGCAACATTGCGAGGTAGGCAGTCTGTTTTCTCTCCACTGCGAGACGACACTCCTCGTCATACCAGCTGTTTTTTTGGCTTTTCCGAAAACCAATGGTTTCGGTTGCAGCTGTACGTAAGGAGTTTGATATGCCGTCCCACAGCTCCCTTATACCGAGATGCTGATGAGTGCTCTCAGAGAGCAGGAGTGCAAGTCGAGTAGAAAATCGTTCGGCTGTCGGTTGTGATTGCAGCTTCTCGATGTCGAACCTTCCTTGTGTTTGTTGACGTGTGCGCTTTTCTACACAGAGGCGGGTGCGTATCTTAGCTGCTACAAGATAGTGGTCCGAGTCGATGTTGGGACCACGAAGCGTACGCACATCAGTAACACTGGATACATGTCGTCCATCTATCACAACATGATCGATCTGGTTGCGAGTGATTCGATCCGGGGACAGCCAAGTAGCTTGATGGATTTTCTTATGCTGGAATCTAGTACTACAGACGACCATATTTCGGGCCCCGGCGAAGTCGATCAGCCTCAGACCGTTTGGTGATGTTTCGTCATGGAGGCTGAATTTTCCGACTGTTGTGCCAAAGACACCTTCTTTACCCACCCTAGCGTTGAAATCGCCAAGCACGATTTTGACATCGTGGGGGGGCAGGGCTCATAGGTACGTTCTAGGCGCTCATAGAAGGTATCTTTGATCACTTCGTCCTTCTCTTCCGTCGGGGCGTGGGCGCAAATCAGCGATATATTGAAGAACCTCGCTTTGATGCGGATTGTGGCTAGACGTTCATCCACCGGAGTGAATGCCAGGACTCGACGACGGAGTCTCTCTCCCACCACGAATCCCACACCGAATTTGCGCTCCTTTATATGGCCGCTGTAGTAGATGTCACAAGGACCCACCTTCTTCCGTCCTTGTCCCGTCCATCGCATTTCTTGGATTGCGGTGATGTCAGCCTTTACTCTTACGAGGACATCAACCAGCTGGGCAGAGGCACCTTCCCAATTAAGAGTCCGGACATTCCAGGTGCATGCCCTTAAATCATAGTCCTTTATACGTTTGCCGTGGTCGTCATCAAAAGGGGGGTTTCTCATCCGAGGCCTGTGTTTCTTATTCACTGGTTATTCGTTTTTATGTGGTGGGTCCCAAGCCCAACGCACAACCGCATAAGCGGGATTCGCCTTCTCACTTTAGCTCGCTTCCAGACGGATGTCTGTTGGCTACCCAGAGGATACTTGGTCTAAGACCGGAAGTTGTGAGCTGCTTGAGCCACATGTAAAAGAATCGTTCCTGGCCACTCCCAAGTAAATGGCAGTCAGAAACTTTCCTCACTTACGTGAACTTCTACATATGACTCCATCCTCCAGCATATTACAATTTATTTTATTTATCATATTATTTAATGGACTACAATTCCTAAATAGGTGGCAACTTTTCATAATTATTTTTTTTAATTATTATCTATTTTAAGTCCTTTCAATTAGCAGAGTTTCTATATTATATTTTTTTAATAAAAAAAGTTAAACAGGTGGCAACATTAACAAAAATATTGAATTTTAATTCTTGTCAATTCCACTTCACTCACTTTAAAAATTCTTTACGGTCCATCTAGTTCCCGACTATTTCCAAAATTTAAAATTAAATTAAAAATCACTTTATATCAACATTTGGCATCAGCAGCCACCGACATCGCCATACCATCCCGCCCAGCCATCCATTAGCTGCGTATGCAGCTGGGACAGGTTGTCAACAAAATCTTGCGACACAAAAGCCGATCAGATTAGTGTTTAATTACGCAAAGTACACAAGGTTTCATTTCGCGCGTGCATGTCAGTACAACGGCAATAACAACAGCAAACATGCGTCAAAAACAAGTTGTACATTACAACAACAACAAAAGTCGCGCAAACAAAAGAAGCGCAGAAATTGTAACATGTCGCAAGTCCCCAAAGGTCACATGTCGACAAATAAAGGAGTTTGTTGCTGTAAATTTCAATTCAACGCCAGTGACACACAAACACACACTCAAATACGAAAATACTTATTTATACATGAGTGCCATTGCCATTGTCTCCGTTCGTTGTTATTGTTACTCATTACAAAATCCGCTTTACTATTTGCTTTCGCCGTTGCCATCATTGCTTCGTGAAGCTGGCAAGCCAAGCTCTCGAAATAACGGCACAAGCTGTGCGCTCCTCGCTGTCACAGCAACAACAACAAAGCAGTGCAGACGATATTGTTTGCACAAATGATTTATGTAAACAACAAATAGCGCGCGTAGCAAACAGGATGGGGTGTAGGCGTCCCGCCCGCATTGTTGTCATTTGTATTTTCCATTCATACATCTGTACATATGTAATAACGGGAAAACTATGGCGTATGTAAAACAATAATAAATTTGTAGTCAAGCAATAATAAAATATGATTTATTTTGTAATACAATTTTATTGCTTTTGTAATAACGCATTTTAGTACAAATGTCTTTGTTTTGCTGCGAATTCTATTTGTATGCTAGTCATGCATGGAAAATTGCCGCCAGATGTCGCTTTTACTTACATGTAACTTGAAAATAAAGTATATTTAGTTTTGTTATGGACTTAGATTTCAAATTGAAAAATAAGAAGTAAGGAAGACCTAAGTGCGGGTTTAACTGAACATTCTCGCAATTTATTGATTCAGTTTTATTAAGATAACACACAATTTGACCCAAATAATTGGAATGAAGTCCACTAGAATAACGAAAATCATCATATATAGTATATGAGGGCTAAGGTAAATCGTGAACCGATTTTACTAATTTTCACCACCAAGATACACTATATCCAAGACTATATGCTCACTTAATTTTGCTAAGATATCTCACATATTAATATATGCGGAATAAAGCCCATCGTAGCTTTGAAAACCCTTTAGTAGGTATATGGGAGATAGGGAAAGTTATGGCCCAATTTTAACCATTTTTGGTACAGAGACACACTAATAGAAGAAACAAATTTCCTCTAAATTTACAGATTTACAGATATTTTCAATTAAAAATTGCCCTGAGTTCTTCATGTTCGATATGAGGGGCCTTGAAAAGTCATGGTCCAGTCGTGTTGTAAACCGATTTCACCCATTTTTCATCTGTGTCAACAGTGTATCAAGGAAAAACTATACATAATTTCTTTGAAATCGGTCGAGTAGTTTCTGAGATATGGTTTTCGACCCATAAGTGAGCGACGCCACGCCCATTTTCCATTAAAAAAATCTGAGCGCCACTTCTTTCTGCAATTTCTTCTGTAAAATTTAGTGTTTCTGATGTTTTCCATCAATGAGTTAACAAACTTTTTGTAATTTTATATAGCTTTTTAGATTTGCGAAATATAGAGAAACCCCCATTTGGGTTCTTCCCAAAAAATAATACATCCAAATATCCCCCTTTCTAGTAAGATCTCTTGGGTAAAATTTTACTTTATAGCTTTATTAAGGCCATTCAAATGATTTCAAGTACCACAAGATACCATAATGAGTCACACTATATGTATACGTAGATTATAAATAGATAGACCTCATTATGTTTTCTGTCTTTTATCAATCTGCACCTGCTCACCTCTAGGATACAGTCAAAAACCACCATATAAATATGTATATTAAATGCTCTTATCCAATTTTTCATGCAGCTTGGAAATTGAACTTTTCTAATCTTTGTTATCTTATTCATATAATTTTTATTCACAGATGAAGCCTTTCATAATCTCCTTTTTACCCTCTTCCAAGCGGGTGCCAAACCACTTACTATCGTTAGTTCGAAAATGTCGGGCCTTGACCTTCTAAGAAGATCTTCAGTGCTCTATACTTATATACTATACCTTTTTGGTCACTTCAAGGAGTTGACCATAGGTCTGCCGTCCATATACTAGTCCTACTTCTTGATGTGATTCCGCCACCAAACTTATTCTTAATCAATGTTTTATAATCATGCTAGATTCAATTAATATTTTACTGTTTAATTTTATTGAAATTGAAAAATCCACAACCATTAGTCTGCGCTCACCCTCGATCACAATTTTATCATGAATGCCTACGACATGCAAACCATATCAGATACTATTAACTTTTTCTGAAAGCAAGGAATCTTGCAAAAGACTCAGAATTTTGACACCTATTTGAGAACTAGAGAAAGCTTTATATGGACATAGGCTTTGCATGATTTTCTCAAAACTTTTTAAATAAAAAGCATGAAAATATGGATTCAGTTATTTATAATGTAGTAATAACATACAAATATTCTATTTAGAATTTAGCCAAACTTCACTCTAAATTAAAATTTTAAGAATATTTTGTCAACAGCGCCATCTATCACGTTTGAATCTAAACCAAGTTACAGTTGGTTAATTAGCAAATTAAAGCAACATCAGGTACTGAACCACTATTAGCCTCTATCTAAACATAGCATTAAAATATTTAATCACTATTAAAAACATAAGCTGTAACAAATTAATGAAATCTGCTGTCCAACAGACTGGCACAGACTCAGTGCAATAATTATTGCAACCTAATAAACATGAAAGCACAAAACCTATGAATGTCAAGTGATTTATGCAGTAGGAAAGTGACGCTGAATGCAATCACGACTCGCACAAATACCCATTTACTCGCAAATGTAAACTGCACGAAAGGAAATGAAGAAATAATGCATAAATACCTACACAGTCCACGCCCAGAGCCCAGAGGAGCATGAAGTGGAAAATGCGGATTGAGCTACAACTGTAAACCCACTGCAGGTGCTGCCATTCAATGTGCATAAAACGGGTGACGGTGATTGGCATTGCGATTGCTTGTAACGGGTGCACGTCTCAGTGGGTGGCCTGGTTGCAGACACTCTGCTGTTGTTGTTGTTGGCGCCACACACCGATTGAATGGCTGTCAAGTTCACGTCAGTGTGTAAGTGATCATAAAAATCACTTTAATGTGAAAGTTGGTAAAGAATTTCTCACTTATGTCTGCATTCATTCTGATTTGCCTTGTCGTCGGCAATGCAAGCTGTATTTACCTGGAGCATGGAATTGTAGACGACTTGGTAGGTAGTGTCAGACTGCAGATAAGCTGCTCTGGATTTCTGTGCAGTATCATGAGTATTAAGCCCAGTGTAGAATAGTGAGGATTGCAGTTGGCTCAAATTTTTAACACAGCAAAGTAATGGAAATAGCGATTACGAGAAACTTAATATGCTCTGTAGGGTATGACAAGGACTCACCTCGTAATAAGTTATGTCGAGCTCTTATCTAACGACGTGTGGACCCACTGCAAAGAAAGTGTCTGCTACTATCAATCTGGTTGTCAGCGGTATCAAAGCTAGATCATCTTCCATCTTTTCCTCTTTCATGAAAATTAGCCACTTATCTCTTCTGTACGCCTTAAAAACTATATAACTTATACATATCTAACTCTTAATTTTAATTCTCAACAAATTTATTAGCATGTTTAGAATGCCGATCATAAATCTGAGTACTAAAATTTCTTTAATCAGCTAACAACCACCTTTAACACTCGTACAACACAAGACAATACTCATATAAGTACGCTCATATCCTACCAGTTATGCATTACGATATAATAAAGAAACCTAATGCCTTCAATTCAGCTTGACTGCTTTTAACTGTTATCCTGTGTAGCCAGCAACAGGTAGCAGACATTTCTATACACATGTACTCAATGGGGGAAAATTAAAAATGCAAACTATTTCTCCATATGTGTGGTACGTTCCTTATTTCTAACACATACGCGTGCATATAAAAGAGTATGCAAGCTGTTTAGCTAAAAGGATTCTCGGAAATATTTCCACATGCATTTTATTATAACCTGGTGAGTGTGTTATACTTTGAGTATAAACCGCACATTAAGTAGGTGTATTAAATCAAAGCAAATTAGCAAAGTAAGCATAAACAGGTGGAGGCGATGTTTACACTCTACATAATTATACTGATATAAAAGAGTTATTACCAATGTTGTAAATAAATTTCTTCTGGTTCTGGAAATCATTGAAAAATAAATAATTTCATGGGTAACCACTTTATAAGATATTACTTTTTATAATGCCCAGCGATTGAGTGCAGAGATCTCTCGTCTGTTAATAACTTCTTTTCTTGTTTTTACGACTTCCTTAGTAGTTGTAAAAGCAGTTTTGTCTCTCACTCTTAATTTGGTTCGGGTCATTCGAGATTTGTAATCAAAAGGAAGTTTTGCAATGGTGGATACTTGAAACTCACATAAATGTATGTTTATCAGGCATGTGCTGGAAATCGCGTGATTTCATTTTGATACGAATTCTCGATTTCGTTCTGGTTCGAACTTAAATTCGAAAAAGCTGATAGTCACACAACTGACATTCAATATCAATTTTGTGAGAAATATTTTGTGTGAATATGAGTGTTTCTATTGTTTCTCCTTATTTAATACACCGAATTGAGTGGAAAATAATGAGCAAGTTTCCCTGTGCATTTTAAGAGATCGCTCAAATCCTTTAGATATTCGAGAGTCAGTGTAAGTGCAATTACATCTGTACGTAAAAGCTGTATGCCCAATATTAAAACGCAGCATCTGATAATTTACAGGTTCATTTCGTTTTACAGAATAAATAAATAAATAATAGGTTGTCAAATATCTCTCTTCCGCTTTTTTTTTGCTCTTTATTCAATGCTTTATAAATAGTGTTACAGTGATCGCATTTAGTTCAAATATGCGCCGTTTCCGGCAACTTCATTATACCCGCTCCTTTTTTGCGAAGTACTCGGACACTTTTCACAAGCCTCTTTTGAGTACAACTTTACACCACCAAGGGCGTTCGCCATGAACAGGAACAGGTGGTAATCACTTGGCGCTTTGTCCGGGCTATATGTTGGATGTGATAAAACCTGCCAGCCGAGCTCCCGTAGCGTCTGACGAATCATCAACGAAGTGTGTGGACTGGCGTTGTCCTGGTGAAACACTACACCCTACACCCCTCCTGTTGGCCAATTCTGGACGCTTCTGCTCGATCGCCTGCTTCAAGCGGTCCAGTTGTTCGCAGTACATGGTAGAATTAGGCGTCTGGCCTTATGGGAGCAGCTCATAGCTGATGATTCCCTTCCAATCCCACCAAACACACAGCTAAACCTTCCTGATCGTCAAGCCCGGCTTGGCCACTGTTTGGGACGATTCACCGGCCTTCGACCACGGCCGTTTTCGCTTGAAATTGTCGTATGTGATATATATTTCATCGTCAGTCACCTTCCGCCTCAAAAATGGTCCTTGTTCGTTTCGTTTCAGCAGCATATCGCAGGCGTTGTTTCGGTCCAGAAGGTTTGTTTGCGTCAAATCATGCGGCACCCAAAAATCAAGCTGTTTTGTGTATCCAGGTAGCTAACTCCCATCTCCTGGGCGATGTCACGAAATGCCGCATGCCGGTCTAACTCGATGTTTTCCATGATTTGATCGGTATTCGTCGTCACAGGTTTTCCGCCGGCTGGCTTATCCATGATGTCTTTTTCACCCAAACTAATCACGCATAGCGTCGTTTTGTAGGTTGTGTCAAGACCTTTCAAAAATGTATAGTATTGCCACATACGAGTTCAGTAGCGCTTTATACATAGCCGCGAAATTCAAAGGACACAAAAGGCGGAAGGGAAATATTTGCCTACCTACTATAAGTTGCTATAGAAATATATTTAAGTTCAATATATTTTCTATAACGTCTTACTTGAGTGTCAAAATTTTTTTCGGAAGGCAAATAACAATAAATATGGTAAACTTACTCATATTACTTTCAATCTTTTTCCCTTACGGATTTGAATTAAAACTAAAATTGCCAATTTAAAACACAAAAGAGACTATTGACGATTTTTCAGCTAAAATCAATCTTATCGCTAATTATTCAGTAGTCTATATTCTAGGTTTCATATATAATTTTTAATAACAACTTACAGAGATCTGTAAGTATCCAGTAGTAATTGTATAATATAGTATAATGAATTAAGAAATTATTTGTTTAAAAGTAATATCAGTATAGTCATATCCTGTCTCAACACTAGTGGCAACCGTTTTCTTATCAATTTGATAACCAGTGCGTATAAGTTACGCTATTTCCGTTTCCTTACTTTAGTTTAACTATAAGATGTGTCTCAGACCAGACCTAAAGCAGTAACATTTAAGAGAAAGCTTTTAATGTTTACACTCTACGAAATGTAGTCCAAATATTCTAACAGAAAGTTCAAATGTACTGACAGCTTTCAAAAGCTTACGCTAACAATAAACATCTAAATCTAAACAACGAAAATAATTGTACATTGCTATAACTAGGGTATGTTAATAAAGCTTCCATAAATTTTTCCTAGCTTAACAGTAGCAAGTAGCCACAGTAAATGTAAAATATCAAATCTTAACAGTATTCTGCTTAAAAGAGCTTTTACAAATGTGCAGTTGAACTTACAGTGTTGCAACCTTCAACAAGTTTTCATATTTCATATCAAAGCCGGCAAATTGATAACCAACGAATATGAAATATATAGTTGAAGAACAAATAACTCAAATAATGATTTAGAAAATTTTTTTTTTTTCATTTTATTCCATAAAATGTCATTTTAAGTTGAATACAAAACTTAATTTTTTTATTCCAATAATTTCGAAAACTACATAGATATATCACTGCTATATTAAGTCATTAAAATTTTAAATCCACTTTCGTTGTCAGTTTTGAAAGCAATGAAAGTGAGCTTTAGCAACACTCATCACATAATTTACAGAGAGTGCTGCTTTTTCTCTCTTTTTCGCATTTTCTTCTCTTAGCTGCACTTAGGCTTGCCAAAAAGCTTATTTAAATAGAATTAAAATTCAAAGCTTTTTAAGCTTTCTGTACTTGCTCATTTCACTGCTGACAGTTTTACAATGCTAATTCTGCAACAGCATTTCTCTCTTTCACTGTCTTTATCAAATTAGGGACTCGAGTCGTTATCATTATATGCTTAATTTATAGAGAAAGTGAAACAGATTGGCAACTTCATTGCGTTAAATAGAGTGCAGACAAAAGTTCTTCATAATGCTTTCAATTAGTGTTTGATAAGTAGATACAAATCACACAATGAACATACATATGTACATATATGAACTGACACTCTTGAATATATTTTTGAAGATGAATAGTTGAGACTGAATTTTATGGAATGAAGCTAAGACGGAGGGATTTATAAAATTCTCTGAAGTTCCACCACAACTTATAGCATAAAGCTGAAAGAGTTCAAGAAAATGTATAATTTGGAGCCGAAGAATAGATGATATCGGTTGATTTTTTTTTTCGAAAGTATGAAATACAAAATATTTTTAAGAACTGGAGTTTTGTAAAAAATCGTATTCTTCTAATTCTGATAGTTTTTTCAACATCCGTCCTGCTAGACTTCAAATTAAGCACAACTCTTAAACTAACTCATCAATATTCCCAAATCTAAAAGCTCACACCTAACCTTGTTTACACCTAAGCATTCCCTCTTCAAGGTAGACCTATTAAATGTCCGCTGGCACAACCAACCTACTCTCCCTCATCGTCTGCTAGTTGTAGGACTCTTTGTCATTCACTCAGCATTTTACAGACGTCATCACTTGCTTTTCAGCGCCACTTAGAGACGCTGTAGTGTGCCACAAACACGCTTTTGACGCTTTGACAAAAATATAGCAACAACAACAACAACAAATAGTACAAAATGTGGGGGAAATACAAATATAAATACAAAGCGAATACAAAGAAAAGTGGGGCATGATTGAAATGTCATATATATATATATATAGACATATATACAGTTACACACACACACACACATACACACATATAAATCACTGATAAACGAAACGAAATGATAATAGAAGAAATTATGATGATTGTTATTAAATATGAAAGCGTGGCGGGAGCGTGTGACGAAGCTGGTCCATACTGCCATTTGGTCCATGACGAATGAATGATTGCGCTGCTAGGCGAGGGCGTGCGCTGATATGCACACAGTGGGGGAGTAAACGATTGTCGCAGATGAAACTTAACCTACAAATACACAAACCGAACAATCACACTTATGTATTTATGTATGTGTGTGTGTGCGTGTGTGCGTGTGCGCTGCATGTCTGTCTGCCTTTATGCGATGATAAAACGCTTTTACGTAGTTCCATTGATGATGAACTGATTCTCGGTTGTGCACAACGAAATGACGCATTAAATTGCAAAATTACACTTTGGCTCGCTGTGAGTCTGTCTGATTTGCTTTTAAATAATTTATTGCTTGCTCTAGGTGTGTATTAAATTCGTTTTATAAAATTGAATATGGCTTTAGGACATAAGCTAAACATATTGATGGAGAAATATGAAAGCTGTAGAAATATTTTGAAGAGTTTATTGCGGAAAGTTTCTGTTTAAACTTGAAACTGATTTATGTGTACAATATGATATACTGTGGTATTGACTTCTTAGTTGTAAGAAGCAATAACCTTTAACTACAGTAAAATAATGGCATCGTTAGAGCTTTCACTTCAGTATATTCCACTCAAAAACACTCTAAAGTCTATAAAATCTTTTTTGTATATATTTTTTAGCATTTCTGCGTCTTTCTTAATCCAAAATAAGTTTTATAATCCGATAAATCCTCTGAAAATAAAAAAAAAATAAGAGCACTGCCGTCGAAAGATAAATATTATTACACCTGTCCATTAGTAACCAATATCTGTCACTGGTAAATATACTAGCAAAATGTGTGTGTAGTGAGACTGAGCTTATTATGTACCTACTTATATATACATACATATAAATATATTTATTATGTATGAAATTTAAGACAAATATTTATTTTACAGTTTTTGATTTGAGGAATTTAATATTTATACTCTCGCAACAAATGTTGCTAAAGAGAGTATTATAGTTTTGTTCACATAACGGTTGTTTGTAACACCCAAAACTAAACGAGTTAGATATAGGGTTATATATACCAAAGTGATCAGGGTGAAGAGTGGAGTTCAAATCCGAATGTCTGTCTGTCCGTCCGTCCGTCCGTCCGTCCGTCCGTCTGTGCAAGCTGTAACTTGAGTAAAAATTAAGATATCTTGATGAAACTTGGCACACTTATTTCTTGGCACCATAGGAAGGTTGCTTTCGAAAATGAGCAAAATCGGACCACTGCCACGCCCACAAAATGGCGAAAACCGAAAACACATAAAGTGCCATAACTAAGCCATAAATAAAGCTATGGAAATAAAATTTGGTATGAAGGATCGCACTATGAAGGGGCATATGTGGATGTAATTTTTTTGGGGAAGTGGGCGTGGCCCCGCCCCCTACTAAGTTTTTTGTACATATCTCGCAAACCAATAGAGCTATATAAACCAAACTTTCTGCAGTCGTGTTTTTTAGCCACTTCCTAATACAGTCCAAAAATGAGCAAAATCGGATCATAACCACGCCCACCTCCCATACAAAAGTTAGGTTGAAAATTACTAAAAGTGGGTTAACTCACTAACGAAATACGCCAGAAACACTAAATTTCACATAAGAAATGGCAGATGAAAGCTGCACTAAGATTTTTTTACAAAATGGAAAATGGGCGTGGCGTCGCCCACTTATGGGTCAAAAACCATATCTCCGGAACTACTCGACCGATTTCAATGAAACTTGGTTTGTATTAGTTTCCTTACCTCCCAATAATATGTTGTGAAAATTGGCCAAATCGCTTCACAACCACGCCTACTTCCTATATACCAGAACTTAGAAGATGATCTGAATCGTTTCCTTTACAACATATAAAGTAAGCACTAGTGAAGATATCGGTGCAAAACTTTGCACAAATACTGTATTTATAGTGTGGCAGCCCATTTCTAAAAATCGCCGAAATCGGACCATAGGTTTTCAAGGCCCCATATATCACACATCAGGACCTCGGTGCTTCTAACCTAATATTATGGTTTCCTACTTCCAATGGACTTTATACAATATATATGACGAATATGTGGGTCAAATTGTGTATTATATAATATTAATTAAGTTAAATAAATAAATTGCGAGAGTATAAAATGTTCGGTTACACCCGAACTTAGCCCTTCCTTACTTGTTTTTTTTGCAGTTCTTTCCAGTTGCTCTAAGTAGGAAATGCTGTCATTGAATTATATAATTAAAAACGATATTTTGACCGACTTTTTAGCAGAGAATTTTACTATTAAATGGTGTAAAAATCTAATTAAATAATATGTGATTATTCTCGTTTTAAAACACATTATGAGGGAGTCGAAATGTACCCCAAACGATTCGATTTTTGCTTGAAAATGGATCTCACTATCGCTGATATATTACCAGCGATCATTCTTTTGAGATTTGAGGTGAGAAAAACATCGTCGAAGGCCTGACACAGAGCACACAGTGGACGCTAAGCAATTCCAAACCCAATTCAATAATATTTTTCCTACAATTTGTTTGATTGGTCATGGATAATTTAATTGTAAGCTTTTTCAAAATGCATAAAAAATTGTGGTTCTATTTTCGTTCGTAACCTCTTTTTTTAACTTCTACTGCGTTCATAGTCTCCGATGCCTATGTGAATTATATGGAATTAGTTGATTTGTCTAACGCAGAGCCCAAACAATACTTGTCAATCCATTTTTTGATATCAGAAATTTTTTTGTAAGTCAATGGGTTAATTCGAAATTCCTAAATGACATTGGAAGATATATAAAAATATTTTTTTGGCACAAATATATATATGTATATATATTTTTTCCCAAAGTTCCTAGGTGGAACACAGGGCCTCATAATATCTGAAAATTTTGTTTAGAATCCTCTACGGTCACATATTATTCACTTTCTAAATTATATGAGGTCTTTAAAATATATAAAAAAATTTGATTTAAAAAAATAAGCTTGAATTTTCAAATTTCGCGGGCTACCTCCGATTCTCATAACCATAGACCCATGATTCATCATCGAAAGCAAAGTCCAATCGTCCCAATAAAAGAGCCCACGAGAGTCAAGGCCAAAAAACTCATCAAGTTCGATCATATTTTCGACAGTAGGGAATCATTGAAAATGCAAAACACGTTTAACTTCTATGCCTCCACAAACAAAATAAATATGCGACATAGCTGAAACTGTGAAAATATGTATATTCGTAGGCCACGAATATACGTAGGCCACGAATTTTAAAAATTCACCTTATTTTTTTAACAATTTTAATAGCCTTTTCACACAGCCAAATTAATTGATCAATTAAAATTTTTATTGAGAAATCAGTTTTTTCACTTCACACTGCCGACTATTAAATTTTAAAAATTTTAATCGAGCAGAGACCGGTTAATTTATCAATTAGTTCCTGTGTGAAAAGGCTATAAGGGGTATAAATAACTTATACGCCATGGGTTTCCATTAAGGGGAGGGGGGGGTAAGGTTTGACAACTTTTTTTTCATTTTTTTATATTATTTTTCTGAACCATCAACATCTCTAGAGTATTGTGTTAAAGTTTTAGGTCATTCGGAGAAAAACTAACGAAGTTACAGCAGGTTGAATAACGGTACCTCCAGCTACCTGCGCTGAGTGTACAAAACTTTGTGAAAATTTTGAACAAATATTCTACATATATATAACTCTCGAATGACGTCGTTTTTTTCCAAAAATTTTAATTACTAACAATTTTACAATAACAAATAGGTCGATTTTTTCGTCTAAAATCGTCATTTTGGCTTGAAAATGGTACCAAAAATTGAAAAATTAATAAAAAAAACTCGACGTCAATTGAAAGACAAACTAATAAACTAAAGAACGCATTTTGATTTTTTGGTTTCGGATGATCCAGTGATGCTGTAGGCTGGTCACCGCACAAAAACTTCTTTTCGAGGTGGCTGCAGAGATCGACGATAAATCCGTTATTCCTCGCTATTTTTCGATAAAACTTTTTTTAAGTATCCTTCAAACGTTGTACTTTCATATAATAATAAGTAAAATAAACCTACAGCAATAATTTTTTCTAAAAAAATTCATGAAAAAAGGTCTTTTTTTGACGAAACAAACCTTACACCCCTCCCCTTAAACGTTTGTATGAAAAATGATGAAGGAGTTGTTTTAAAAGAGTTTGTCTAATATCGTAAGAAAAGCAAACAAAAATGTCAGATTTTCGATAGATATGCTGATTTTCTCTGATATATAGCTTATAGCCACTGAATTTACCTCATATAATTCTTCGCATTAAATATATTAAACCTTACTAACTATACCCTTTAATTTTGCTCTTTCTTTCCAGGTAAGTTTGCGTTAACCTTCAAATGTAATAATTACCAGTTGTTAATTATGCGAGGCCGCAGGCAACGACTTTAACCAGGTTGTAACAAAGTGACTATACAGCTATATAGTACAGGTAACAAATTTCGCCGCTGCCAATTGCAGCACATGAAACTTTAGCTTCACAATAAGTGCATATTTCTGTTTACGCCGTTGTGTATAAATACAAGTTTGCGCTTTAAATGGACAAGCGAATTTATTTCCGTTTAACTTAACACAGTGCCACGGCGTTGGCACTAGTGGTAAACACACATTTCATGTCAATCATGAAATTTAATGAAGTTTTTAAACTCAATTAAATGTCATGCGAGTTTTTTTTAATTTTTTTTTTTTGGTTTGCACTACATGCGAATGTTGCGTATACGCAGTGGTGATCAAGTACAGTAGAGTAGCTTAAGTTAAAAAAAATGCCAATTAAAATTTATTCAATTTAAATTTTTATACAAAACCAATGATGAGTGGATATTTATTTATAAATGCTGTGCAAGCTACTAATTTATATTAAAGGCGTGCTACCACTTAATTACTCGATAGTGTTAAAATTATAGCAAATTATATTTTCAATTATTTCATGGCGGCAGATATGCGCACAAACGTTTAAATTGTGGTTTTTAGTGTAAAAAAAAAGAGTTATTTTATTTTAAATAAATTTTAAGCCAGCAATTGAAGGCCTGACACTTTGCCTTCAATTTTAAATTATCACCTTGCGGCGCATTTTTGCGGACAGCCAACGCATTAAATTTAAATAAAATTTATAATATTGTTTTTTGTTTATTTTATGATATAAATATGTCTATTATCAAGTAAAAAATATATATTTTTATGCATAAATTTAACTTTTTTGTATCATATTAAAATTCTAGTAAACACTGCGTATACGTAACATTCATATAATGAAGTTCTTGACTGCTAAGTTGGGTGATTTGTTTCAGTTTAAATTTGTAAATTTCATGCAAACCATAGAAATAATTAAACCCCACCATTTAAAGTACCCTTACGCAGAATTTGGACTCGTGACCTTTGACCCCTGAGCAAGTACCACACATTTCAGTAAAGCAATCTTAATTAGACCAATAATGAGCCACATAAAATACACTCCACAGCAGCGATCACTTATCGTAGTTGATGTTTTTGAAATATAGTCCACATAGCAGCAATTTATCGATCGACTAACTACAACCACTTAAAGACAGCAGCGACAATCACACATTTTTCACACTTTTTGCAACACATTTCCATTGTAATGCTCCCACAACAACACGTTGTTGTTGTTGTGTTTGTTGTCTACAAAATGACATTAATCGCCAGCTAACTCATACAACTGTCTGCCCGCTGACCTGCTGAGTAATGGAATGACCCACACAGCATACAGCGGCGCTGCTGTCTGCCGTCTGTCACATTAGAACTTAAGTGGTGAGAGTGTTGTAGTTGTGGTGCCGGTGGTAGTGGTGGTTAAAGCATGTGGCAAGCCTCTTTATCTCCAAAGCTCAACGCATTCCTTTATGCCAACAACAGCCAGCCAGCCAGCGCATTTCTCATAATAAAACTAAATACAAATCATTGATGCTTTTCACAAAGCCACATTCATTCAGCTTACGCTCAGCTCAATTTTTTTCACAATTTATTTTTTGCTGTTCATGTTTTTTCTCCCCTTTCTTCCGCTTGCTGCTGGCTTGGCTTCCTCCGCGCGTACATAAAAGCTGAGACATAGACAGCTATATAAATTTTTGCGTGTCTTTAATGCATACCCATTTGCGTTTGCGAGGATTTGTGCTTACGTTTGTATGTGTGTGTGTGTGTGTGTGTGGATGACACTAACAACATACACATATACACATTGGCATCGCATAGAGTCAGCCAGAAAACTATAATAACTACAATTGGAATGCCTTGCGTTGGCAAATGCTTTTCGGAATGCCAGTGAATGTCCTCATTTTATGATAGTAGGCTCCACAATGGCTGTGAATGTACATATAGACATGTGTAGGTTTATTGTGGGTACAGGGTGTTGCCTTATGGTCTAGTTAGTTGTTAAAGTTTAGTCGATCCATTAAATCAAGCCTTAATGCTCTATCAGTATATGAAAGTCGAAAGACTACTGAATAGTTAAATGAAAAGCTTCTACAAACAACTTCTTTAATTTAACATATGAAAATTATCTTAACTTCACAATAATTTTGCTCCTTCAATTTACGAACCAAAGCTCTTACGAAATTCTTATTAGATCCAATTGATGGTTTTGATAATTACCGTGAACTCTCCCAGAATCAAACCTAACCTCAATTAGTTGAAGAGGTTTATCGATATCCGAGGCATATTGTACTTGACATATCTTTATGTCTTATCAAAATAGATTAATTTTCGTTATTTCTAAACTCTTGATATGAGCGATTTTGGCATCATCCATGAAAACTCATACCAATCATATAAATTACTCGAACATAAAAACCTCAATTTTTTCATACATGTCCCATATAGAAACTATAAAAGATTATCTTGAAGCTCAATGGCCTATACAATGGATCTTAGCTCTTAACATTATGATCCCTTGTATCTTGTATAAGCAGAGTGATCCAAGTTCCAAAGAAATTCGTCAAGTTAGTTCAAGAAACAGTACAGACCCGTCAAAGAGTTTGGAAAAGTCTTCTACTTGCTGTACTGATGTCTCTGTACCGATTAAAACGCAATTTTGAATTTTGACAACTTCATATTTAACAGACTTCCATGATTCTATATTTAAAGGAGTTCTCTTCATAAAACTAATTTCCGAATTGAAACACCCTTTATTTTGCTTTTCATACACAGTTTATATATAACTATGAGCTTATATTTAAAGCTCTGTGGTTATTTCGCACATTTATCTTGCTTTAATGGTGTCCTGATAGCAGAGTCGATGATAAATTACACAATTTAAACACTTCATATGAATAAAATTTTACGAAAAATTATGAATTATTCGAAATTTATATTAAATAGTAATTTGCTATTTTGGTCCATGCTAATTGCACACTACATATAATCAAAGCCATTTTTTCACAAATAAGTATAATTCCAGGTTCAGGCTATATAGAAGTGATTATAGTGGACAGATTCGTCCTTGTTCTTTTTGTGAATAACCACCCTTAACAACCAAAGAGTACTTTTATCTCTGATATTCCAAACTCTTCTAGCTGTGTCGCTGCCTTTTTCAGAGCCTTCCATCATCTTAAATGTTTAGCTCTTCGGAAGTACTTTTTGAGAACCAATCCTCAAAAAAAAAATACATTTTCTGATAGATAGACAATAAAGGAATAGAGAACTAGGGGTTCTAGTAGTTATATATATGTGTATATGTTTTCCCATAGTTCCTAGATGAAACTAGGGTTCTAGTAGTTAGTTAGGTAATATAATATTCTTAAGGTTCTCAGTTGGAAATCGATCTTTAAAGCCAACCAAGAATCTCAATATATAGAGCAAGTCTCCTTTATTGATTTTTTCCATCGAGTTGGAGTGAAATCTATATAAAACAAGTAAGGAAGGGCTAAGTTCGGGTGTAACCGAACATTTTATACTCTCGCAATTTATTTATTTAACTTAATTAATATTATATAATACACAATTTGACCCACATATTCGTCATATATATTGTATAAAGTCCATTGGAAGTAGGAAACCATAATATTAGGTTAGAAGCACCGAGGTCCTGATGTGTGATATATGGGGCCTTGAAAACCTATGGTCCGATTTCGGCGATTTTTAGAAATGGGCTGCAACACTATAAATATAGTATTTGTGCAAAGTTTTGCACCGATATCTTCACTAGTGCTTACTTTATATGTTGTAAAGTAAACGATTCAGATCGACTGCAAAGTTCTGGTATATAGGAAGTAGGCGTGGTTGTGAAGCGATTTGGCCAATTTTCACAACATATTATTGGGAGATAAGGAAACTATTACAAACCAAGTTTCATTGAAATCGGTCGAGTAGTTCCGGAGATATGGTTTTTGACCCATAAGTGGGCGACGCCACGCCCATTTTCCATTTTGTAAAAAAATCTGAGTGCAGCTTTCATCTGCAATTTCTTATGTGAAATTTAGTGTTTCTGACGTATTACGTTAGTGAGTTAACCCACTTTTAGTAATTTTCAACCTAACTTTTGTATGGGAGGTGGGCGTGGTTATGATCCGATTTCTTTCATTTTTGGACTGTATTAGGAAGTGGCTAAAAAAAACGACTGCAGAAAGTTTGGCTTATATAGCTCTATTGGTTTGCGAGATATGTACAAAAAACTTAGTAGGGGGCGGGGCCACGCCCACTTCCCCAAAAAAATTACATCCAAATATGCCCCTTCATAGTGCGATCCTTCATACCAAATTTTATTTCTATAGCTTTATTTATGGCTTAGTTATGGCACTTTATGTGTTTTCGGTTTTCGCCAGTTTGTGGGCGTGGCAGTGGTCCGATTTTGCTCATTTTCGAAAGCAACCTTCCTTTGGTGCCAAGAAATAAGTGTGCCAAGTTTCATTAAGATATCTTAATTTTTACTCAAGTTACAGCTTGCACAGACGGACGGACGGACGGACGGACGGACGGACAGACAGACATTCGGATTTGAACTCCACTCTTCACCCTGATCACTTTGGTATATATAACCCTATATCTAACTCGTTTAGTTTTAGGTGTTACAAACAACCGTTATGTGAACAAAACTATAATACTCTCTAGCAACTTTGTTGTTGCGAGAGTATAAATATGTCGTTTTTTTTAAATAAGCTGGCTTAAGACCCTTTGAGTTCTATATTTTCGAAAGAATTTGTCAAAAACTCTTAAAGAAATATTCGGTAATGTCATCTACTTCTAAAACAATGCTTTTCAACCATTGTTAGATTTTATTTCAACAGGAAGTATCAAGATCTGACGCAACATCGATATTTCCTTAAAGAGTACTGATGACAAGGTCGTACATTGTAACTTGAATTAACATAGATCACACAGCCGCAAGTTTTCTCTATTTTTAATGATATCGAATATTTCAATTTTATCTACTTTTTCGAATACATGTATATATAGATGCCTTAAATATTTGTAAACCCCATTTTTTCGACGAGTTAATGGAAAAAGAAGGGTGTGTTCATTGACCAAACTCTTAATATTATCCTGTGCTTAAACCCTACTAACTCCTTACATGAGATATTGACGCCACCAACGTTAAACTCAAAAAATCACCAAAATAATTGAAACTCTTTAAAATATTGCCAAAAAATTCAAACTCGCATAAGGTAACGCTCGAATTCTTAAATTCACTCATCTGACTGATCATTTCACATTACGTTAAAACTGAAACTCATCCGATTTCACAGCACAATCCCCAACAGCATCCCCTTGCAAGCTGTCCACATTTGTCCGGTTCCATTTACTGTACGCGCAACTCACTTAAGTTTGGGTGGGCGTGGGTCGAAAATGAGTTCATAACTCCTTTCGCCCGCAAACTTTTAACACTTTAATTGTCTCTCGCTGCTGAGCTGAGCCCGAGCACCGCCTGGCCAATGCGCTGAAGAGCTGTTGGCTGCCCACAGCGGCTAAGCTGCAGCCGAGCACACAGCTGTGTGCGGAGCATGACTTGAAGAACGTGAAAGGTCTCCGTGAAATGCAGGCGTATGTGTGAAGGAATGTTGATGGAAATAAATTCCAAGTAAAACAAAAGCGGATCAACTTAAATGGAAACACAGACGCACACACACACAAACAAACAAACACATGAGATGGAGGCTGCATGAGTTGGCAGTCCGACCCGAACTGTAAACCGATGAACACTTCACAGCTGAAAGACAAGAATGTTGAAGTAGCCAAAAGACAAATAAAAACAAAAACAAAAGTAGAAAATAAATACAACAAAAACAATACATAATGAAGGCAAGACGGCAGCTGAATTGACACAAAACTACTGACGAAGGCGGAAAAGACAATGCGACCGTGTGGTGTGAGTGGAAAGGTATGCGCTCCTTCTCTTAATGTATGCGTGTGTGTGTTTGTGTGCGGCTGTGTAACAAAGGTCATAAGCACGGAATGGGCGTCAATCCCTCGAGTGCAATAACAAATCCATTATTGTTTTCTGACTTGACAAAAGTTGCCATTTAAAGGGTGTACCGCCGGTGAGTGGGTGGCGTGGGTTTTATGCTCGCAAAAGGCGTACTGCTGACACTGGCTGGGAGTGGCGGAATTATAATAAAAAAATACCCATCGCTGCTAAATATAAATTCATTCATGTATTTATTTAGCTTATAATATGACTTTTATTTGTGAAGCAGCGAGTGATTTAAATATATTTACACATACAAATCAACAGACTGCTTGTTGAAACTCGCTAGCTGTTTTTTTTGTTGTATTGGAAAATAACGGCAGTTGTTGTGGAAAAATGCTGCAGGCCTTTTCCGTTTCACATTAAGAATTCACAAACAATTAATTTGAGCTTTAATTAGAATGCAATTTGCCTTTTGTCTATTGTTTCTTTTTGAGACAGTTATCTATCGTAGACCTTTCGACTGTTTTTTTTTCTTTCTTTGAGATAAATTGTATTGATACAAGAAAATTACTCAAAATGAATAAATTGATGTTGGTGTCTTTTATTTAAAAGTATTTAGAGTTTATCATATATTCAAAAACGAAAAGAACCACAAGTAGGCTTATTCTCGGAGGCATTTTAGCTTTGCAGTGCATATTTCCCCAGAAACTCCCTTCTTTTATACTGAACAGTGAACTCTGCGATGTTTTAAGGTTCTCTCGGTCCTTATTGGATCATATATATTGTTAAACCTCATCAAAATATTACCTTGACTCCACATGAAAGCCAGTATGAGCAATCATATTAGATAAAGAATATTCACTGATCAGAAAATGGTAATGGTAGGTTTTATTGATTGTCGAGAGCGACTATTTCAAAATACACAATAAATAAATTTATGAATCGATCAATGCCCCAACGGCTGGGCACTTACGAAATTATCGGAGTATGTAAACTATAAAGGCTTAAGAGCAGATGAACTATGAATTATTAAGAAATCCCTTGTTGCACCATTTTTAAAGGTATTTCGTAGAACACTGATCTGTACATATAAGTCTCAATAACTCTAGTATCATTCAAGTCTTATGACAGCTATTGAAAATGGCTGGTTCTGTATTGGGTTAAAGCTTGGCTTTAGTATTTGGTGTGACTCCTAATATCAATGTAGTCAATATATTGAGATCTCTTACATTGTAAGGTTAAAGAAAGAGAGTTTACTTGCCTGAAATGCTCGGTATATGTTAAGTTAGGTTAGGTTAATAGGTAGGTTTCCGCAACTGCAGAGAGTATCACTTAGGTAGCTTCGACTGTTCTTTGTGACACCCAAATACTCCTGACTGATCACTAATCACCAAGACCCTCAAGATTCGGCAAAGCGCCTGGACTCCTTAAGTGGAATAATGGTTCGCCGAGATGTGCCTACCCAAGTGTTTTAGACTTATTCTGGCGAATGCTGGATATAGAAGGAAGAAGTGCTTGAGTGATTCCTCTTCGCCTTCCTCCAAGCAGCTTCGGTAACTGGCATCTGACTTGATCCCGAACCTCACCGCATGTGTGGCTATTGAACTGTGACCAGTAAGCACACTAATGTTTGCGGTGAGATGAGCCGTCTTTAGCAATATCAGCTGGAAGAACCGTTTTCGATTCTCAGCGGTCCAAAAAGACCTCGCCACTGCACAGATGCTGGTTGTTGTCCAGCCTTTGGCGAGCTCACTTGAAGTCAGTGTACCTAGCGCTCCCAAGAAACACGGACTACCACCCACTTCCACTCCGACGTCGATGTTGCTAGGGTACTCTCTCTGGCAAACTGATCCGCTTTGCAGTTTCCAGCGATTCCGCGGTGACGGGGTACCACAAAGTCGGATTGCAAATTAGTTTCAATGTACTGATAAGGATGTTAGACACTCTCTTACTAGCTTAGAATGTACTCATCGAATCGAAGGCAAGTATTGCCGCTCTGCTGTCGGTGTGAAGACTCACCTCTCTGGAGGATGACGCACTTCAGAGAAGTGTGTCTGCTGCTATCTTAAAGGCAGCCTCCTCTGCCTGAAAGACGCTCGGTATAATATTTATAAAAAATCTGCAATGTCGATATGTTCCTAAGGTTAAATAGGGGATAGGAGCGGAAGAGTAGCTTATGTCTTTCCGGAAGAGGAGATTATGTCTATAGGGAAGACTACCAGGAGTTTTCCTATTTGACTCTATTAAAGGTCTTCAGGACATTTTCCACATATTCTACTACTGTTTTCTAGCTTTCATCAAAAATTGTGATTTAATTTCGTTGAGTAGCACTTTCATGGCCAATGTTTATATCTCGGAAACAAAGTAAAGTCCGAAATTAATATCTAGCCATAAGAAATTTGTTTTAAAATAATCCATTGGTTTCCTTAAACATTTATAGAGATTCAGACTGGTCTTATATATTAATATACTTAAGAAAAAAATATATAAATATTCATAAGTTGTCCAGCTGAGTTCATTTCTCTCATTACACCACTGAAAACAGAAAGCATTCATTTGACCTTATTTCCCCGAAAAAAATTATGTCCAAACTTAAATTCCCGCGACGGCTATTTTTCCTCTTCACTGCAAACTTTGCGCTATTTATTTTGCTTTGCATTTATTTATCATTGACATTTTGTTAATTCGAAATAGTCAACGACCAGCCAGCAAAGCTGGACCCATCTTCTTTACTCACTGTCATAGGCCAGCACACAGAGTGCATACGACATTTATACAAGTATATGTAAACAGTTGGCAATGCGTAGGAGATTTTTTTTGTTTTGCTTCCTTTATCATTAACATTTTATTCATGCGAGTGTCTTGTGTAGCGTTGTGCGCTCCAAAAAGTAAGAACACAACAGCCTAAGCAGCAGCAGTAGCAGCGTCAAACAACGCCATTAAACTTAAATGCGGTCTAATGTGCGTCCCACCGCTGGCTGGTAAGCCGTCCCATGGCGACGTTTTGTGTTTGCGTAAACACATCTTGCCAGCAAGTCGAGCGTGTGCGCCTAAATGTAGGCAACCACATGTGTAGTAAACATGAGTGGAGATGAACACAAGAGTGTGTAAGTATGTGTGTCGGCTCATCTTAAAAACGTACGATTTTTAAATGAAATTTCCTTTTGTCAAACACTTCAATTTCTATGCTTTGTTCACTTTTCACACACCCACACACACACGCACTTTCAATTTGCCTAAATTTTATTCACACGCTTCCCCCTGCTTTATATATATACATATATATATATCTATTTTCAATGCTTGCTGCCATAGCTCGACTTGTTGTTGTTGTTTTTGCTAACCTTTCAAGCGCAATTTCCGTACTTTGGCCTTTCCTCGCACCGACACCGTTAAGCCTTCACACAACAGGCTTAGTCAGTCAGCCAGCGCGCAGCGAGCTTTACGCTCCACACACCTCACCTTGATAAGCAGCAGCTGCCACAGCCGCAGCAGCAGAGCAGCACAAGTACGCAACTCATTGCCAACATCCTCGTCATCATGGCACACACAGCCTCCAGCATCTGTGAGTGTGTGTGTCTTTCTTTTCAGCGCCTGTATACACACTCGCTCGCCATTCCACTTTCTCATATATATCTATATATATATATATATATTGTACAGTTAGTTGTATGTATTTGTTCGACATCCGTCGTCGGTTCTCATCGCTCGTGTCCTGTTGGCAGTCAGCTGCTGCTGTTGCGCGGTTACTGCACTTCCGCCACTGTTAACTTTCATACTAATGGCGTTCTCTTTGAACTTTCAACTGCACATACATATGTATGTATAAATACGTATATGTATATGTATATGTATTTGCTCTGCTTTATAGTGTTCGTTCACACTGTACTCGTTAATCATGGCGCTTCGAAGCGTAGTAATGTATTAGCGTGCTGGTTGAGCATTGAGCGGGCTGATAAAATTTGCACGCACTTACTGATACAGATATAGACTCATACGTGAGAAGTAAATAAGTATTTTTCCAATATTAGGGTAGGTCGTTGTGCTGACTGTTTAGTTTGGTATATGTTAGTATATGTATAGATATGGACGTTGAAAACAGTTTAAGGAGTCTTACTATTAACTTCCTATTAACTAGAGACGATTAAACTAATAATAGTTCGCCGCGTAAGTGGCAACACTGTTTTAAATTTAATTTTTATTTACTGATTAAAAGGTTCTGAATTAATTTTGTTTTAATGCATAAATGGCAACTCTAAATTTTTTGATAACTTTTTAATGAACACCCTTAAAACAGTGTTCCATGTTTTATTTTGTTACAACTAGTTATTTCATTTTGTATATGTCAATTTACAAAATGATGGCAACCCAATAAATATTATTCAACAAAAAGGTCCATTCATAAATTTATAATTTTTTCTTACTAATTTTTAAGTTTTATAAAAATTCTGAAAAAGGTGGCAACCTTAAAAAAAAGTTTTACTTTTCATCAACTTTCAAAAACACCCAGCCATATTGATTATTGCAAATTTACGCGAACTTCAGTGCTTCACTGTCTTATGGAGTATTTTTTTTTGGTGGCAAAGAGGTTAGACGTAAGTAATACATTTCAACACAATTTTTTTCTACATTTATAATACTTTTTTTTTTCAAATTGAAGTCTCTAAATGTTGCGACGGATTCTTATAGCAATTTTTATTCTAAAATTAAATCAATCTCACTTAAAACACCCTTTATTGCTGGCATTAAATCTGTATGTGTACATATATATAACTATTAGTCCCTTCAGCGCCACCTTAAGCTTGGACATATTGATATTACCCACAAATATTAAAAATTCAAGCTTTAAAAATCGCTTAAGGGGTTAGGTGGGCTTCATAGGTTGAACACAAGGGTATTTTTACAATTTAGTTTCAATTTACCCTATCAAAGATACATATTTAAACAATATTTTGTAAAATTTTTATATAAAAATTCCTAAAACTTAGTCGTTGGCCTCTCATCACCCATGACGTGTCCAAAAACAATGTCTTGCGGTGAACGTCTTAATTCATGATTCGTTCAACCAAAAACGATAAACCAAAAATATTTCGTTAGTACATGGATAAATCGAGTTAATGAACAAAGGAAAAACGAAAAAATTGAAATTTGAATTTTTGACCTAATTTTAATTAAAAAACTCCCTTTTTTGGTCAAATTTTCGCTAGAAAAAATTAAAAAAAAAAATAAATAAAAATCCCTTGTTCGTCAACTAGATAATGTCATTTCAAAGATGTGTGCAAAAATTTTAATAAAATAGCTTCATAAAAATTCGAGAAATCGTGTCCACTTGAACGACTTTTTTATATTTTGGTAACTAATTAATATACACTTGGCAATCTTTTCTCTTTACATAACTTTATTTGAAAAACTCTTTAACTATAAGATATTTCAAATGAACCCTAAACTTTAAAAATCGGAAAAATAAATAGGCATTACTTATCCTAAGGCTCCTAATTACAAAATTTTGTATCCAAAAAATATTAATTTTTTTTAAATTATTTTTATTATTAATAAAAAAAAATATTTTTATTATTTGATTAATTTTTCATTCAAAAAGACACAAAGATTTAAATTATGAAAAAAAAAATTATCGAAGAGCTTATCTCTTTTAGCTATAACACTGGCATATCATGGATTTTTGACAAAATCTTGATTTTTCACGGAATTTATCTCCCTAGTAGTAATTATTATTATAATATTCATCCTTTCATGGTTGGAGAAACAGCAAAAGCACCTGTAAACTTAATCAAGTAACGAGGAATATTTTCTATAGAACCCTTTTTTATACTGTCTCACTATAAATTTCAACTGATTGTCCGACCACATAGTGAGATTTCCTCGCATCGAATAAAACAATAAGCAAAATCATATTCGTTCATCGATGTTTTCGATTGTGATTACTCCAAGCTCTACAGTTTGGCTTTCAAGCTTAAGTCCTGAAACGTCGCCAGTTATGAACCTTTAGAGTCAATCAAGAGCATCACTAATGTTACTCCAGAGCAATTAAAGTACAGTAGGAACCTTCAACTAATTGAATATGCTTTGGAGAAAAACTTCGAGCCATGATTCGTCTCTTAGAAACTCTATTATTGCTGCTATTATTATAAAAATTATTTCAGAAATATTTTTTTGCCCCTACGACAATTGCAGAGCAACAAGTCTTCCAGTTAATATTAAATTACATATTTTTTTTAATTTAATAATTTGCTTCTAATTTAACAAATTAAATTGTACAAGTTAGAATATATATCTATATATATACATACAACTAAAGCCAAATGCCAGCCGCACCCACTAACCCGTCGCCATGCAATTTACAATTTCACTCCAACTATAATAAAATCACAGTTCAATCCATTCAAGTGAACTGTGTGTACGAGTAATTGAATTCCTGCCACAAGCAATTTCGCAAATAATTCATAAAACCATACACACCTGCACGAACGTTTGCCAACGACGACAAATGATTACCTGCCATACAATACGGCGGCAACTAAAGTGTTTAGTCCGTACGTTTCAATTTCAATGCAACGCCAAACGTAAGGAAGATAATTTACGGTTACTTTAAAAATAGTTTTACGCCCAGCCGGAGCATGCAACAAGCCGTGAGCCCGTGTGGCCGTAGCCATGAGCTGTGAGTGGCCGCCAGCATAGCGTGCTGGCTTTAACTACACAACGCATTATACTTGTTTAGGTGTGTATGTGTGTGTGTGTGGACTGGAGCACTGGCGGGCGGTGCCCATATAAGTGGCATAATAAAATAAAAATAGTGCAACAATGCAACATTGCAACCATGGCTGACATGCCGCAACCGAATGCATGGCAGTGATTTGCTCGCAGTAACGATAATATGCAATGCTGCAGTGGGTATTATAGTACTCGTATGCACACGCGTCACTAGTGGTCACAACAACAACAACAACAACAAGCAATCAATATACATATATGTGACCATTAGAAGTGACGACGATTGCGCGTTGCCACCCGGACAGCAACTCACCGCACTTAGTACACCAACACACACACACATACAGCCACACAAATATAGTTGCATAGTGTTCCAACTGCTTCTGTTTTATGGCTAAATTAAATTATTATTCCTCTGACACTTTGTTGCCTTGTCGTTATCACTTAATGTGCGCCAGCTGCCGTGCATATTCGCAATAATGCATGTGTGTGTATATTCTAATGCCCGTGGCTGTATGTGTGTGTGTAAGTGCGCCAGTGCATTTGCTGCTTTGCTTAGTGCATATAGTAAATTCGTCGTCATTCGCAGCTCGTTTGTAATCGTCACATTGGTGGCAGCACTTCGACTGTTGGGAATGTCATTGCTTACTTGCTGTTGTTGTTGTTGTTATTATTCCATTTTACAATCTCATTGCTTGTTGTCGCACTAAGTGCTGCTCAAACACCCACATGCATTTATGCAGGCGTTTAGTGTTGCGTATACACTGTAGGAAAATTTTGTGGTTGGATAAGGTTTAGTGAATTTGGAACTAGTTGGGTAACTACTAGTTCCGGGTTTTACTTCATAAAACTATAAATTGGAAATTACTGTAAAACTAGTAAGCAAAGGAGATCATTTCTCACCTGTTCTAACATTTAAGCGTTTAATATCCGTATGAAACGAATCTGATTTCTGAGAAGTTCTCATATGGAATGGCTCCAAGAACCCAAAAAGGACCCCGATAGTCGAAAAGTGGACTTAAGCTGTATAGTGATACTATCCACAACTTTATAGATGGACCTGCACTTCTAGATACCTTTTTCAAAATATTGGTATGTGTATGAGGCCCAAAAAGTAAAGGAAAAATATCGCTGAACATAGGAAGCTTGATTTCCGGGGACCTCTTAATACCCTAGACCACATCATCAGTTAATTTTTTCCTTTAATAATCACATAAGAGAGTAAACAACTTCATTACTAAATTTATGTCTCATAAAATTTGTAGTAAGTAATGCTATCAGCTTCCATATTTCCTACAGGGCATGCACCATAAGTAATCAAGTGTACAATATTTAATGCGAGTATGAAAAAATCTATGCCATTACATACACATATACCTGAGTATATTTTTATAGAAATTTGTCGAAGCATGCAATTTTCTAACTGTTAGTCACACCTGCTGCACTTTAAACTGTCCGCTCTCTATTCGCACTATATATTTAATCATATATGGACTTATGTGCTCACATGTATGTGACAGTTTTTTTTTAATAATTTAAGGCCCAGCATAAAGTAGTTTTCTAATTGAAAAAGTGAATAAATAACAACATCCCTTAAGTAATAAAAAAAAAATTATGAGAAAATAATTATACCCCCCTCTCTCTTCCCCAATGTTGGAGTTATGACTGTTATTCATATCAAGTAGGAATAAGATAATTTCAATCGGAGATGCCTTCGGTTTTTTAAGAACCGGATCAAACATATATTCTAATAAAAGTCATCTCATGAGAATGATTTTTTTGTCCAAAGTCGATATTATTACTGTCATATGTGGGATAGCGATGCTCCAACTTACCGTTATAATTTTAAATGATACATACAATGAAAAATGATATACCTAGATATGTTTAAAACCTATTGATTCATCTCCATTGTCATTAAATGCCTTTTCTTCACCATTCTCTTGAGGTCTGAGAACAGAGAAAAGTCATTGGGATTAGATCCGGATAATATGGTGGATGTGTTTCAATTAATTTGTGACATGGACGTCATTTAGCCAGTATGAAACAATACTTTTTTCTCAAATAATTCTCGTCTCAGGTTGTCAGATATATGCCTACATCGAGTCTTCGACTGCAAATTCTTAGTGCTCCATTATAAGAACTCTCAATATCTACTAAAGTTTACTGAAGAGATTCATTCGCTTCCATGTCGTATATTTCACTCTAAATTTTCTCTTTATATTTTTACTGATGTTTAATTATAAACACAAAGTTCCAAATAAAAAAGAGATCTTTGTATGTATGCGATTGGCGTTGCAACCGTTTAGCCGGTTATAGCCGAATCGACGATAGTCGAAGAGATCTTTGGGTATTGCAAATTCAAACTTTATCTGTCAGTCAAGTTTGAACTTAAGGTCGGCTTTTATCAAGAGTCAAAGGTCAAAGTTAATTTAGATTGGATTACTGTTTAGAGCATTTAATTATTTAAGAACAAATATATAATAATGAATATCTCGTAAGTTGGAAATATAGCCGAGACAAGAATATAAAAATATAGTTAAAGTTTACTCAAATCTCCCGATCTGTATATCTTATAAGGATACTTAGATCCGTATTTCATCCAAAAACCAAAATAAAGAAAAGCCTCAGAATATTATCGTTCTATTTGGAATATAAGAGATATCTTAGTTCAGTTCTTCAGTTGGTTATATTTTATAATAGGGATACCTCTCTCAGAACTCAAGATCGGATAGAGAGAGAGACAGGGAGAGATACTCAGTCTAGAAAGCTGGGCAGATATGTAAACCAATGAATAGACTCTCCAGAGCACATTTATTCTTACACAAAGTGAATATATAAAAGATATTGTTGGAACGCCCTATCCAGAGTCAGAGTAACTCTCTCATTTCTCTATTAACCTTATCTGAAAACATGACCAACATTTTCTGAATCTAGCGTTGGACAATCCCGAGCTTCTCAATCTTAAATAGAATTAACCTAATCCTATTTTTTCGTGCAACCCTGTACAATAGAGACGTTTCCTGAATCTACCACTACCACAGTATCGATGACAGCAAACTAAGTTGAAATTACTACAACAACAACAAAAGTAACAAACAAACCCATAAATGCAGTGCCAGCCGCACTCCGGCATGACCTTGTCTCCCATGGAGTTCTTAAACAAAACCAAGGAAACGCAGGGCTGACCACATTTTACCACCCGCCTTTCAATTTAAACTCCGCACACAAACAAAAAGCGAATATTTTAACTGTTTATGCCGCTATAAAGTCAGCATTTGTTTGTCTATATGCAAGAAGCTAGCTACCAAGGCGTGCAGAGTGTCTAAAAATAAATTCTACATGTTTAAAACTTTTACATTAACAACAACAACAGCAACAACAATTGATTGCGTGAGCCAGTGCAAAATTCCAAAGGTTAAAATTGCAGACGTAAAAATAACTAGAGTACAAACAAAAAGCAACAGCAACAACAACATAGAGGGGGGGGGGTGCATATGGCGCAATGCTAAGTTGAAGTTATGACGTCTGTTTCTTGGTGGTGGCGGCCACATAAAAGTGAAAGTGCACCGCATGCAACAAAGTATAAAACAATAGCAACAGTAACAGTAACAGTAACGGTGATGCGTGCATTCTGCTTGTTATTGTTGTTGTTGTTGCGCGGTTGCATGCAACTACAAACCGCATTTCGCTGTGCTAATGACGACAAACGTTTGCAATTTCCCTTCGTTTTTCACTTTTTTGTTTTGCTTTCGATTTCGATTTTATTGTTGTTGTAGTTATTTTTTGTTGTTGTTGTTGTTTGTTTGTTGTTTTGCGCGATAAAGTTTCATTAGTTTGAATTTTAATTACACCGTCAAGTGTATGTTTTGCTTAAATACCCGTTCGCTAGGCACACTCCTCCGCCCGTTCGCATTGCTTTGTAGCTCTCGCCGCTTTGGCGCAGTGCTGTATTAATTTTAATTGGCGTAACTAAATTTATGAAGGCGAAACATGCAATTTTTTACGTGTACAATGCTGTTTTTGCACCAACAATTATTGTAAAAATAATTTTTAACGGAATCTGCAGTTTCATTTTTAATTTTTAATACGTGGGCCGACAGATTTGCTTTTGCTGGAAATAAAAATATATTCAACAGGCGTTGGAATTCTGCAAAATGCAAATGTATCTTAATGCAATTATTCAAGTTATTTTCAGGCCAATTTAGTTACTTTTTACTGTGAATATTTTTAGCTACGGCGCCTAAAGATATACTATAAATTATATGTCTGGGCTATCTTTTTATCAATATTTCAACAAGTTAGCGTCTAATGAGCTTAAAACAATTAAAGGATTTCCAGGAAACAACTGTATAAACTACATCAGATCTATTGATTACAATTTAGATCATAATTAAGGAATTTCTAATGTTAGACAGCAGCGCCCTCTAGCTGTTCACTGTCGAAAATATCAATTTTGAATGTCTAAGTTCCTGTTTTTTTTCGTCGTTTGCGTTCAAATGAAGTAGTAACACCAACTCTCTTTGAAAATTGATTTATCAAGATCATTAGACTATTCTTTATCAATTTTCATTTTTTGTTTAGAGTTTTTTTCATTGAGTTTCGAAATAGCCTACTTTCAATCCAACGCCATATATATAACCTCAGCTTATTGAAATATATATAATAAGTGACAATTTTTTCATAAATCAAGCCTATATATTTACGAATATAATTTCTTCCGTTTCTCTGTGTATTTTTAAACCATAAGTTTATAGAAATAAGCCTATAGGATTTCTTATTAATTATATAAGTCTATCTGCTTCTAACGACCTTACAGCATTTTCACATAGGAGCTAATGACCAATTAAACGGCCTCTGTTCGATTAAAACGATCGATTTATCATACAAAATGCATAACAGCTGATCGGTTATCGAGTAGCCGGCAGTGTGAAGAGCAAAAAAGAGTTTCTCAATAACAAAAATTTATTGATCAATTAATTAAGCTGTGTGAAAACGCTATAAGCGGGTTAAACCTTGTTAACTGTAAAGTGAATATATAATGAGGAAGGCTACCTTTAGCGCAATTTGAAACCAAAAATATTCCATTTCCAAATATTATTTTTCATGTTTCAACGGTGATTTTGTAGCCCTTACTAATGAGGTTTCTACATTTATGGATCTCTTCTAATATAACCTAATCTAATATAACCTAATCTACATAATATAACCTAATTCTTAAAGAAAAGAAGTCATTTCTTTTGCTCTCTAGAAATCCTTCGTAAGAGGATGTTTCCTAAATGTTTAACTGTAATATTCTTCAGATCATTAACAGTGATCCTCTGGATACTTTTTAAAAATGAAAGTACCAAAAAAATCACGTGATTTATGTTTGGTTAAAGTTTACATTCTCGGATTTCTTCAATGATTTTGGATAATTTGTGTTACCATTCGAGGCCCGATGTTCCATCTAGGGACTATAGGAAAAAATATATATTATATTAAGGTCTACAACTTTGCTTCCGCCGTGTTTATTTTTTTTGTAAATTTAAGTTTTTTTTATAAAAACGGTTACAAAAGTGACATAAGTTTGGGATGCAAACAGATCTCTACAAATATTTTGTTGGGTTAATGTTGACACAAATGTCGATAAAAAAATGATAAAACGATTTAATCGATTTAATCGACCAGTGCTTGACCCCAGAGACATCTATTGGAAAACGGCGGAAGCAAAGTTGTAGACCAATATAATTAGTAACAATTCACCATTGAGCGTTTTTCAGTTACTAGAAGATCAATTGGCGAGAGCTCATATAGCTACCCTTACAATGATAGTATATGGATAGTCTTTGTGATCTTCATCGATACTGATGTTTCCAAATTTTAATACGGCTTATCAGTCACTAATTTTGTGATAGTTTTTGTTAGCTAAAGATTAAAAGACCTCTGTTTTGACTTCCAAAACTATACTTAAGGATTTAAAAAATAATGGATCAATATTTTATAGGATTATATATATTTTATACAATCCACTCTTTCACAAAATGTTCAATGCCCAGATTTTAAAAATTTCAAATTGCATCGTGATGATCTAATTGAAAAATTTAAGGAAAAGTTACTAGATAGAAATTAATTTTATTTTAGAAGTTCAAATAGATTCCTCGTTTTTAATACGAAACCGTTTCGAAATGCATTTTTTAGTTAAACCATGCTTCTTCCAGCCTTTAGTTCTCGTTGCATGTCATATCTATAAATATCGAAAGTCTCAATTTCCCCCTGAACTTCCTCATCGCGTTGCATTTACTTCACTTCACAGCCAAACAGCTGCTTAGTACAAAATATCGCTAGAAAATTCAATATTCCGCTGTAAATAAGCCAAGCGCAACGAAATGCAACTGTGCAAGCAAACTCTCAAAACAAAGCACGAGCGTGTGTTATTTAACCCGTAAACGCTATTCGCTATGCTCGTAAATTGTAAATTGAATAAACACTCCAGAACAATTGCATTTTTAGTAGAAGGGGAGATATGGCATAATAATTCGATAAGAAATGCATATCGAAATGTTCAACAGTTGATAAAAAATGGCAGTGGCGTATATTAGAGAGGAAGGGAAAGCGAAAATAGTTTACATAATTCATGAATTATTTTTAGTATGACGATAGGTAGTGGGAGTGTTGCCAGATTTATATATATATTTTTTGTAATCTTAAAGCATAGCAAATGTATTGTTATTTTAATAATTCAAAATTTATTGATTCTTCATTAATTTCGAACTTCCGCTTATTTTTTGGAAAACCAAATTTTTAGCAGTTCATTGATATGATTCTTTTTTTAATTTTATTCCAATCAAATTTATTTAATTTATTTCAAATTTTGGAAACAAATTTAGTGGGTTTTAAGTAAAGACATAAATGGAATGTAAGTCATATTAAAGCCTTTTCGCACAGTCAAATAAATTTAGTACATTAAAATTAAGATTATAAGATAAGATTATAAATGATAAACCCATTTTCGCCTTTCGCACAGCCGGCTACTCGATTAACTGTTATTAGCTTTTGTTGTTCATAGGAAAATTGGAACTTTCATCAGCTGATTAGATACTATTTGATTAACAACCACAACCAATTTCCAGCGTGGACAACTACCCGTAGAGTTGTATTCCAATTTCAACTCGATTAAAAATTAATGTAGTAAAATAAGATTTTTCTTTTGTATGGTAAATCGATCTAAATCAGTGCTTTAATTGAGCAAATGCCGGATAATTGATCAATTTAATCCTGTGCGAAAAGGTTATTATAATATAAGAAGTTGTTTATCTTAATTAAGTCAATTAACAAAATTTTTATTTTAATTTTTATAAAAATATATTAATTCTCTCAATCAAAAGGCCCCCTTCTCAAACATATAGTTAACACAAATATTTCATAAATAGTATAAAATATCGTATATGAACCCTTAATTACTAACTCAATTATTTTTTAATTGACAAAAGGCATAATTATTCTACATTAAGGTCCAAACTCGGATCAAATGCAAAAGAAATTCATATTTCTCGCTTTTATGTTAACATTTTATGAGATATTTTGATATAAAAATGTATGTTTCTCTCAGGGAAATTAAATTCATCATAACTTTAAATCAATATTAATAAGACATAGCTCGAGCGATATTTTTCTTACTTCCATTGCCATATATTATAGGTTAATTGCATACTAAGAAACATTATCTATAATATTTTTAGACTGCTTTGACTTACTTTGGATTCTTCTGTTTATTTGGATCCCATTGTAATGAAGCCATCTTTCATTAGCAGTTCAAGAAAATTTTGTTTGAATAGCGTCCGACTCTCAAGCTACTTTTCTTTAATACCAACCCAGTTAAAATATCTATTGTCCACAGTAATTCAAGAAATATCTCTCCATGGATTCTATAGATGACTTTTGAAAGTCTATATCGTTAAATCGTTGATAAATTACAGTGACTTATAAAACTAAAATTTCGAACAAATGTTTACTAATTGTCACATAATGAACCGACTTCTATAACAGCGAGTTCTAGTCAGTAATATTCAATTTCGCAGTTAATAATCGGTCATAAATATATTTTTACACATAGCTGAGGTGAAATTCTATACAAAATCAATTGTTTTAAGATATTTTAATATCAAAATAGTTTTCCAAAATTACTCAACTTTAATCTTATATGAATTTTCTTTATAAATAAAATCTCCTCAACCAAAAACCTTCAAAGAATTCTTCAACAAATGGCAGCATTGCAATTTTTAAAGAGAGTATAATAAAAGAGTAACACAAGTATTGAAGATAAACTGTTGCGATACGCGCCAGTCACAGTAAAAAGCTTAAAAGCAAAAGAGAGAAAGAGCACAAAAATGAGAATGAAAGCAGTAACAGCAACAACAACATTTTCATAACTCGCACTAATATTAGCAGGAAAACCACCTTGAGTAGAGTGTAGAGCCGCCAACGAGTGTGTGGGTGGGTGGTCGCCACCACCAAACAGATGTTGCGCTAAACAGTGAATGCTCCTCCAGTAACAGCAAGAGCATTACGAGTTGCATTGATTTTAACAGACGGCTATTAATGTTAACTCGCTCGCACTGTAATGCGCTGTTCTGCTCTGTTAATGGGCGGGTGGGCGTCTGTTAATATGCAGTTGGCGCAGCTGCTGCTGCTACACTTTATAATTTCTGCGATTATACGTTTTTTATTGCTTTGTTATTGTATTTATTAGTATGCTGTGCATATGATGAAGCTGCTGCGCTGCTGCTCCAGCAGTGACTGCTGTTCATTGTTCGCCGTTGTTGCGATGTTTATCAGCGGCGAAATGAGCGAACTCCAGCAGTAACAGTAGCGAAGGCAGCACAGTAGCTGTGACAAAAATAAACGCATTTAAATACATATTTACATGTATACGCGTGTGTTTGTGTGTGTGTGTGTGTACGCAAACAGACAATCGGTTGTCTTCGCTGCTATTTTTTATTGTTGTTGTTTTTGCACACGATTGTCATGTGTCAGTGCACGACAACGATGACGGCGACAGCGACGGCGAGTGAGTGCGTGTTTTGTCACTTCGTGCCGCCGTGAATATAGGGTGCTTATGACTGAGGGTTGTTAGCCGGCAGTTTGTTGTGTGGTTTGGGTGCGGTGTGCGGAGAGGGAGGTGTGGTGGTCGATTGGTGGGTTGGTTGGTAGTTATCAAGCCAACAGCATATACTCTTTCGTCACAATTTGCGCCACTTAAAGCTTTTGTTTTCCAGCTGCTGCTGCTGCTGCTGCGGCTGCTCCCACTTTGGCTGCTGTTCAAATAGACATTGAGGCCTCCAACGCCCGGCTCGGCCGTACAACTCTGCTATGCTCCGCACAGTCGTACAGCTGTTTTTTTTTTGTTTTTCCCATTTCTGTTGGTGTCTCTGCTTTTGCTGCTTCCTCTTCTACTTCTTCTCCATCGTGCGCTCCACAACCAACTCGCTGTAGTAGCTTTCGCTGTTGGCGTCGCTGCCTTCACTGCTGCTGCGACTGCATACTGCCTACTTACTTAGTCGCTACTACTATTTTTGCTCGTAGCATAGTACACACAGCGCACTTTCGCCATTTGGCCAATTCTGCCGATTCAGTACGATTTCATTCAGACGCTGGCACAGTCGTCGGTCAGACAGTCAGTATCAGTGTATTGCGTTGATGTGTTCTATGTGTATCTGTGTGTGTGTGTGTATGTTGACTGTTTTATTATCTCTACTCTACTCTACTGGCTGGTGGAGTATAGTACAGCCGTTAAGCAGTTAATATTTATAGAAGCTAGTAAGATGCGTTAGCTAAATAGCTAGCTAGCTAACTGGTTGGCTGACTAGCTGTTAAAGCTACAGACTCTAAACCGGGCGAGCGTGTCTGTCCAAGCTGTGCTATTGAGCGCCGTGTCAGCTGGCTTTGCTTTAATGTTGTGTAAATTCGTACGCGAGTGTGTGTGTTTTTTGATTAAAATATATATATTTGCGACGACATCCAATTTGTTGTTGTTATTTATATGTGTTTGTTGTTGTTTGCGAGCGTAGCACAGCGTCCGCAAAGAAGCTGTGCACGCCAAGCATCAGCGCCAGCACCAGCGCCAGTACCAGTATCAGACGCTGTATGAGCGTTCGTACGCGCGCGCTTGTATCGTGCCGAATAATAAATAAATATAAAAAAAATCAAATCAACAGAAGCAGCAGCGGCGTTATTGAAACGAAGTGAAAAATTTTCAAGTTGTAGAGAAATGTGAAATGTGAAAATTCTGCGTGGAAAGTAAGTGAAAATCGCCAAAGAAAGTGTGTGTTGTGTCTGAAAATAAATAAATGCAGAGCGTAAATATATATAAACAGTGCTTTTTTTTATCTTTTTAATTCGTAAACTATATGTGCGTGCTGACTGTGCTGCCAAGTGCTCGCCGTCTGGTCGTGGTCCCCCGTGTGTGTTGTGACAACGCTTTGTGATGCTGCTGCCTGTATGTGTGCTTTCATAGATTTCCACCACGCACATGTGTACATAAAGTGCTAGTGGCGGATATTTACATATATCAGAATCTATATATATAAATATAGTATTTATATAAATAAAAAAATGTGTGCCAATTCATGCGTTGTGATGCGCTGTCCAAGGCGGCTTTTATAGCAGTGAAAGATAAAAAATATATAAAATGCTGAATATCTTTATATATAAAATATTAAATTATGTATAAAAAAGCTAAATATACATAAGTGTTTACTAGTCGCTGTGTTTCAAATTTAATTAGAATATACAACCGTTTGTTTATAACCGCGTTTTGTTTCCTAATATGCTGTCGAACAATATGGCTAATTTCGAATATCAACTTTATTTATTTTTTTTTTTATTTTTGTATTTTTGTTTTGCACAACAAAAAGTTCTTAAAATAACTGCTCAATTATGGCAGTTAATAAATTTTTATATCCGTATGCTGATAAATTTTTAATACCATTAACAAAACAATGAATCTATAGCTTTTACTGTCATAAAGAGCATACATTGATTTTCCGTTTTTATGCGTGTTTTATTATTAGAATAATGTGCAAAAAATTAGTTCTACCCAATTATTTTATACGGATTATTTGTGACCGAAGTGATAACATCGATTTATTAGGCCGCAATTAGCTGAACTCAAATATGTGTAGTTTTGAAGGCTGAAGATGTCATCTGAAGCTTTAAACCTGTGTTTCAAAGCTAATATTTTTTATCCTAAATGGTGGTTTATGAAAACAATGTCTATATAAAAATATATAAATCTTGTTCGAATATTACTTTTGAGTGAAAGCGCTAAAAATAAGATTTTTTTTATATATTGTCTAAAGTTGTTGTTGTTACTGTTGAAAAGTGAATAGCTTATCTTTAAGTATTTAGAACAATGCCGCCCAATTAAGACTCCTCAACAGATATGAATCACTGTCATGAAAACGGTTGTGTTATAAATTTACTGAAACAGTGTATTGGACCAAACTAAGTTTTAAGTAAAAGTAAAAAAAAGTGCATTCTCCGATTTACGAAGTTAACCTGGAAATTCGATTTTGTTTCAAAGTTCGAAAAAAGGCTCTTTTAAATTGTAATAATGTAATTATTATTGATAATAGGATATAGCTACTAAATAATGCAAACTATGGAAATAATTCCCTTTTTTCATAGTTCAATGGCGTATACATTTTCTTTTAATTTTTTTTCGATATAAATTTGTTTCGAAGACCTAACTTTGACTCCTCATATAATCTATTATTTAAGCTTTTGCCAAAAATTAAATTAGGAGGAAAATGTAGATTACATCATTCTTTAGATTTTTTAGTAACTTTTTTTTCGAATTTCGAAACCAAATATCTCTGATTCACAGGCTAAATTCGAAAATCGGAGATTGCAGTTTTTTTACTTATGTCTCAATGCCCAATGCCCAACCGAGAGTTGTGTCATTGATTCGATAGAAATAATTCTGAACTCTACAATAGTAGTGTCATTTAAAACCCAGTAATTAATCTGCAGACCTTTTGAAATACTGACAGATTTTAAAATCAGTTTCTGTGACAATATTCATGTTCAAAACTCTTCAGAAAACAAAAGAAAAATGTCAATTGATTTAGAAAAGTGCTCATGCTGTTTAATAACTTAATGATTTTTGAAAGAAAATGTTTCTTTCTTCTTCTAAAGAAGCATTTTCGATACGTATATTGCCACATTGATTCCTCAAAGATAGTATTTTTGAACTACAGTTGAACTTCCCTAACTCGAATCAACATAATCCAAAAAAATTAAGAGTTAGAGAGTCTTCGAGTTATAAATTTTTCAGTAAAATATAAAATTTTTCAAAAAGCTGTAAACTATAGATTTTTACAGAGTTTTATTTATTTACTTCGCGTAAAGTTTTATGTAAATACGATAATTCTGTAATTTTGTTTGCTGCAGTTTGTTATTGTTTGGCTCTTGACGTCTGTATTCCAAGTCTTTGTTACAAGATTTATGCAATCCATAAGTGTATCATCATATTTTTTGTTCGCCTCCATTCGATATAGGGACTCTTTTAAAATTTTGGTCGAAACGTTCGATTTACGTAAGGAAATTTGTATGAAATTGACTTCTATTGCCAAAGTTCAAAAGTTGGAATTATGGAACTTGTCACTTATTTTCTTGGTAAATTAATTTCAATTATTTTGTAGAAAAGTCCAACTTCCATTTTTGGAAGTTAACCAATGAAACGACATTTTCGAAAGCTACTTTTTTATTAATTTAACGATGAAAACCGTCCTTAGTAAAAACTGGCAATCGAATAGATTTTTATATTACATTGCTGATAATGATAAGACAGAACTGGATTACAAAAAAAAAACTAGATAGTGTGATGTTCATATTTTTTTATTAATTTAATTATTTGGCTTAGCCATTTTAAAAATATTCAAATGCAAAATAGTGTTAATACAAACTATACTTTTTTGGTTAAATTCTTCAATTTTTAATCTTAAATAGCTACTGCTGCTTACTGTACCCTTCTAAGCTCAATATTGCTCAGTATTGCACGAAATTTTTAGAGTATTTTTATATTTTTAAAGTATTTCCTTCGTAAATAGTTCTATTTAATATTCGCCACATTTTCATGCAATGCCAAAGAGTAGATAAATTCTCTGTAGACATTTCGAACATACCGCACCCTTAAAGCTTAAAGCATACTTTGCAAAACAAAAAGTACAAAAATGAAATAAATACAATAATGAAAAAAAAAAACAAAACAAAAACAAAATAAAAATTGCAACAAAAAAGCCGCTGGCGACAGTTTCTCATCACGTAGACGCGAGCATGGAAATTATGTAAAGCAGCGTGCCGAATTGTATACAAATAAGTCAGAGCGTGTGCACTCGTGAATAGTGATAGAGCATACCGTAAGAAGCAGCAGCAGCAGCTGTGAAGTGTTGAAAAAATATATATAATATATATGTATGTAAATAATAAAAAAATGTTAAAAATCAGAAGAATAAATTGCGCTAAGAAGCGATAAGCGGTTGAAATTGAAATTCACGCGGAATTTCGCAGCAAAAAATTTTAAAATAAAAAATATAAAAAAAGAACAACAATGCAAATTTAGTGTGATAAAAAGTGAGAAAAAAATATATGAAGAAGGAAGTCGAAAATGTATTGAAACAAAAGTGAAGCAAAAAAGTATTTTTTTTTTAATTTTTAAATTTTTTTTCTTTAAATTTAACTCTAATATTTATAGTTCTACGTTATGCTAGAGCAGCAGTGCAAAATAAATAATATTTGAAGCAAAAAGTGTAGCGGCATAAACAAATAGCAAGTATGTAAGTGCAAAATGTACACAGAGTGTTTCTGAGGAAAATCTTGAAAAGCAAGCAATAAAAAAAATTCAAAGCAATTACGAAAAAGCAAGCAAAACATCGCGAAAAAGTGCAGTAAATAAGAAATAAATGTCAAAAAGATAAATATTCAGAAAAGCAGTAAGTGCGACTTTGTAGAACTGCATACAAAGTCAAGGTGTGCAAATGTGCTGTGGAATAATAGTGGAAGCAGAAAAGCGGAAATTTTGAAGCTGCTTCAAGTTTTTTGGAAATTAAGACTAAAATGTGCAAAATCAAATGTTAAATTATGGAAAATTAAATGCTTAATTAAAAAAATTAAATGTCTCGAAGCGAATAATAGTTGTTGTAGCGCCAGAAAAGCAGCGAAATCGGCCGCAAACCAGCAATCCGACGCAAGTTACTGGCTCTTCAAACTCTAAGAACGAGAATTTTATAATTTTCTCGGCAATTATTACCGAAAAAAGTTATGACAACAAGAAAATTAAAAAAACAACAAAAAAATCTTGGCATACAAAGGAATTGAAGAGGTTGGTTCAAGTATCGGCTGGCGAGAGATGAACTCAAAATTCGACTGTGAGGAAAATTACTAGAAAAAAACTGGTAATCAAATGAAAGATTATGGAATTTCAGAAAATAAGGAAAAAATGCAATAATTAAAAACACACAACAACAACTGCAAAATATCAAAGCAAGTAAAGGATCGAATATAATTACTAACGCTAGAGTGCAAGAGAAACCAAAACGACGCAAAATATACATATATTTTTAAGATGCAACAACAACAATAAAGAAGCACAAAATCAAAAAAAAAATGCAAAAAAATATGCCACTGATCAACTAACAAATCAAAAATCAAAAATATTAACGACAGCAGCCACAGAAGCAGAGCCAACCAAGTTTAAACAAACAGCGATCAGCAGCAACAACAACAACATATTAACTATACTTCAAAGAACAAGAATAGCAGTAATCAACACAATCAAAAGACAACAACCTGTTAACAGCGATAACTACAGCAATAGCAACAACAACAACAGCAACAATAATCAGCAATCTCCGCAACATAGACAACAGCAACTGCGAAAATTTGCAACAACGACGCATACGCCAGCAGCACCATCAACACCATAACAACAACAGCAACAACAATAACGGCCAACATAACAACATCAAGCGCACCAATTTCCACAGAAATTGCAATTGCTGCCGCAAGCCCACCACACACGCCACCAGCAACCGCGACAACAACCACAACAGCACACCAAACCCAACCGCTGCTGAAGGCGACCAGCAAAGTGAAGCAAAAAGTGCGCAAAAAGAAGCAAATCACATTTAATTCCGAGTTGCCCGTTGCGGCAACAGCGCCGCGCCACGCTCCCGGCCACGCCCACACACACGCCCACTCGCACGCTGTACTAACTACGGCGGAGGCGAGTCAACAACAAAAGACTGAACGATTTGCAAAATCACAAACAGCGTGCGCCGCAACAGCAGTCACGACGGTCGTACCGACACGTGCGCTGGCGGGACGTGCGGAGCGCAAAGGTGCGACCGCAACGCAGGTGAGAACGGCAAGAACGCAGCCGCCGGCGGCTGCAATTGCCACAAGTCATACGGTTGCAACAACAACAACCACTACAACTGCAAGTAAGACTGCAACCAGCACACAGACACAAGCGCATCGGTACCCAGCGCCGCCGGCACAAAGCGCACAACAACAACCACAGCAGCAGCAACAGCAACAGACCTACCACATACCAGCCATCCCGAGCTTTAAGCCAGCGGTGAAACGGTTGAGTAGCGGTAGCATTGGCAGCATTGGCGCCACCATCAGCGCCGCCAGCGGTCTCAAAGCGACACGCGCCCGCTTAGCACACTTCCTGAAGATCCAATCGCCTAGCGCGCGTAAGGCGCGTGCACGACGAAAATCATCCACGCCCTCGGCGGGTTCGCTCATCGTCGTTGATATCGCTGGTGCTGCGGCTGGTGGTCGTGTTGGACTGATCGAGGGTGGTGGTGGTGGTGGTGGCAAAGCCGCCGCTGGTGTGCCCATAACAACAGCACCGACAAGTGGTTTTGGCGCTGTACCCGCCACATTAGGTGTTGGCGGTGCTGGTGGTGAGGCTGATAACGCGGGTGCTACAGTTGGTGTGGACGCGGCAACGACTGCGGACGGTACAACAGCGACAGCGGCGGCAACGTGGTGTGGTGGTGTGAATTTTTTGGTGTATATGGTGTGCTCATTTTGTTGTTGTTGCTATAATTATCGCAACTCACCAACAAGGTAGGTCGAGCTTTCATTGATTGTATAAAATATTGATATAATATTATAAGTGCTTTAGAAACTTTCCTTAAATAATTTTGAGCAATGAAGCCGAGTTGACAGTCCTCGGCCAGATAAAAAGCTAAGATTGATACGTAAACCCGACTGTCGGGGGAATATTAATTTAGTGCTCTTGGAGAATGATATAGTATTTTACAATTTTAGGATACATACTTAGGTTAAGTTAGGTTAGGTAAAGGGGCAGATCTCCGCAGCTGCAGAGCATCTCACTTAAACAGATTCGACTGTTCTCTGTGACACCCGGAGAACTCCTAACGGATCCCTAAGACCTTAATGATGCGGCAAATCGCTTGGACTTTACGATAAATATCTTCAGTCGGCTTATGTCGATTCTAGGCACTTCACTGGGTTCGACGAAGAGGTGCCTACCGAAGTGCTTTAACCTAAGTCAATACAAGACCTTCCTCCAAGCTGCTTTGGCAACTAACATCTGATTGTGAAGTCTGAAAGTTCCAGCTCAATTATATTTTCCTGACCTAAGTTTATTACTTTTTATCTGTCGTCTTTTGAAAGAAATAAAACAGGCTGTATCGGCTCTCTAACCTCTCTCTATAAGTTTAAATATTTTCCATTCTACATATACTTCGATTCTGTTACGTTCAAAGCAATAGTTGGTCACATTTGTTGCAATATTTTTAAATTCCATGCCGGTTTGCATCTGTCTCTTCCTCTAATCAGTCAGTAGTTCGTCTCTGTAACTAATTTCAATAAAAGTTATCAATTGAAGTAGTCGACTTAACCCCATAGGGACTTCCTCTGTAAAGAATAATGTTTCTGTAAAAAATAAGACGAATAGGCCAACAACCTTTTAATGGGTTTTCCAATAAGAGCGCTACAAAAATTTAAATGAAAGCAATTCGTAATTCCTGTGAAAGTACATTATATGTCATTATGTATGGATCTCGATTTCTTTTGCATGGCCACCACAGGCACGCTTGAAGAAGTCCAGACACTGGATCCAACGGTTTTCGACGGTTTTCAAGCATAAATCGGCCGATACTGTTGCAATTTCACGATCGATATTCGTACGAAGTTCATCATTCGTCGCTGGCTTGTTGGCATAGACCATATGCTGGAACCACATATTGACCAAGTCCATGTCATCCAATTCGGGCCAAAAATATTCGGTTATCATTGAGCGGTAGCGATTCCCATTCAAAGTAACGTGCCTGTCTTGATCATCACGGAAAAAGTACGGCCCAATGACTACCCAATCAAACCGTAATTTTTTTCGGGGTGCAATGGTGACTCATGGCCATTCAGTCAGAAATTACCTTTCATATCTCCAATTAGTTTCTTTCCATCTCCTTTACTTTCACTAAGTAACGCTTAAAGCACCCTTTCGCCACATGCTTCGTTTGTCCTTTGCCCTCCATCCTTTGTTGAAAATTTATATCTCTATGTATTTCTTAAATTAAGCAGCTTCACTTGTTTACAGACAATTATTGCTTGTAATTAAAATTTATGGCTACTATTTTAGCTACTCAATGGCTTTAAGACTGCATAAATACTTTTTAATGTTACTACCTTTTAATGCAAATGAAATTACTACTTTTCTTGAGTCTATTTAGCAAGCATACATACATACATATGTATTTAGCTTTGGAGCTATTTTCATTTACCACCCCCGCTCGTTCCCTTTCTTTCGCTCACCCTATAACCCACGTTTTCACTGTCCTTTTGTCACAATACAAATTGTTGTACGCGCGCTCTCTCTCTCCCTCTTCCTCGCTCTCACACAGCTTCAGCCGCAGATCTTTTCACACCTTCCATCGTAGTGTAGGCGTGGTAGGTGGGGGGTCCGTCATAGTCACTTGGTGAAACGTGACGAGTGCATTGTACTTGTTCACTTTTTTGCCATTTGCTTGATCACTTTCCTCCGCACTAACTGTTAAATGTGTTTTGCTCTATTAACTGGGAAAAATGCATAAAATTTGCAAAAAAGTGTTACTTTTTATGTGTAAAAAAACTTAGAAAAAAATTGCTGCCTTTCAAAGCGATTAAATTGTACAATAAGCACATGATGAATGTAAAATTTTAACAAGCGCTTTTAAAAGCGCAAAATTAAATGAGTTCGCTTTATTGCCGGAGCTTGTGAAACTAAATTAAAACTTAATTTTCATAGTTGCCACTCTGTTTGGTTTGAGTTGAAAATCTACAATATAAGTATTTAGGTATTTTTGGGGCTTGGGTTTTAAGGCAAGTGTTTCTTAGGTGAAGATGTTTCATATACAGTGCTTGTGTGATACTATATTAGGTTAAGACGAACTGCTACGACTTCTCACTGTACCACGGTTACTGTTAAAACTAAGAAATCTTTTAATACGTTTGATTTTTTTAAGATCAGTCGCTTTAGTTCTTCTACATATACATACTTGCAACCAAAAGACCCCTCTTGGACATTGCTTCGGCTTAACTCCCTGGCATATTGATAAATAAATAAAATCACAGGACATCCCTCCTATTTTTATCACATTTTTTCCTATAATAAATCAGCTTTTGAAAGCTAGGGTCCGTACAATTTCATTCAGTATACAATTTCCCAGCTGAGGGTTACTTCAATAAAACTTATTAGAAGATCCGTCTAGAGTAAGTCATAAGTAGGATTATATTAAATATTTAACACGAAATTTCCGATGACATTTAATAACATATCTATAAAAACCCCTACGATGATTTTTGTAATGAATCATACCTTGAAACGAAGCTTCCTTATTATTCCTAACTAACTTTGTTAAGCTAGATCTCTGAAACAATCGTTATAACAGCTCCCTAGTAAGTTTGGCATATTGTCCCACACTGTGTATATTATTTATCTTCCAGCAAAAATAAATTGTCTCAAGCCTTTTAAGTTGGAATTTGGAAGCATGAAGTATGAAGTATGAATAATATAATATCCTCTCTTGTTCATGATCTTTCACTTCTTCCCTTGATTTACGTATGTATGACCTTCACTTTTTATTGCGAAATCCAAACCATCTCAACATGTCTCTTCTCGAAGTAAAGAAACAACTCCAGTTCCATAAGAATTTTGAGGGCACAGGTGTTTTGCAGCAAAAGCAACCATGCACTTTTGAACCCTTTTTAATTAAATTAAAAAGGCGTAGAGATTCTCAATCATCCGGGACACCTCGATAAACTAGAAGAATGGACATTTTTCTAAAAGAGACAAATTTCGCATATCATACATATCATAACAGATCCATCATCCATCGAAGAGAACATAGTCTTATAACCTTTTCACACAGCCAAATTAATTGATCAATTAAAATTTTGGTTGAGTAACCAGTTTTTGCCCTTCACACTGCCGGCTACTCGATAACCGACCAGCTGTTAAACATTTTTGTTTTTGCTTTTCATTAGAAATTGGTAAGTTTCACCAGCTGATTGGTATAGCAGCGACTTCTAACGTCGTCGATTAATCGTAATCAGCGTTTGAATCGAGCAGAATCTACTCAATACTGGTAAAACAAAGGTTTCTATTTTCTAAATCTACTTCAATCTACTAAGGCAACTCTTCAGCATATCAATCGTCATTATAATATCCTAAGTTTAAAATCGTCTATAGCGAATTAAATACTAAAAATCAAGTGGCTCCTTAAACAAACATTTTCACCGTATTCCCTTTACCAAAAAATATTTGCCTAGTCATACATGCTTAAAATTAGCCATATGACGTGCATTTAAGAACCCAAATGAGTAAATCAAAATTAATCATTTATTAAATCTAATCTGGCGCCTATATATAACCTAGTACGTAACAAGTATAAGTGCTTATATTGATCGCGATTTCCTAATCAAAGCAATCAAAGACTTAATGGCTGTGTAAATCAATTAAGTTTTACTGTTTGCATAGTAAATCACAAAATAATATTAATAATTTACTATGAGCATTTAGTTAAATAAATAAAGAAAGTGGCGAAAATGCGAAAAAATACAAGAAAAATTAAAAAAAAAAATTTAAATAAAATAAATAAATTCAAAATTATTAAGCTTCAGCTTATTTTTTATATTTTTTTAAATTTATTTTATTTTATTTCTTTTTTTTGAAGAATTAAAAGTTATATTGAGTTAGTGGATATTTTAAAAATCTAAATTAAATAAAAACTAAAATTATGTAAGCACTTAGAGTGCCTTAGAGTAAACAAAAGTATATAAAATGAAAGCTATTTATCAGTTATGTAAATATGTATCTAAGTCTACTTATTTTTTTATCATGCCACAACACCCATTTTAAGGCCACTAAATAACTAAAGTCCTCGAAATGCCGCCTGTACACTAACTAATAGCGCAGAAGCTTAGTAAACGTAAATAATTTCAATTTAATGCCACACAAACACTTAGTAAAAATCATTAAAAAAAATCGTAAAAAATATCGCTGTACGCATACTTATGGCACACAATGTGTTTGTGTGTTACTTAATACCACCGCGTAATGCGCTAACAAATTTATAATTGTAAGCTATTAATCATTGATAGACTAGGCGCAACAGTGGAACGCCTACTAAGCACACACTACTGCACAAACACACACCAACATACACATCTGAACATTTAGCAAAGCGCTCCACCTGGACGCTACGGCTGCTTTCCAAACTTGTTCTAACTATGGCGTCGAATTGCACCCAAATCGGCGGCAACACGAACCATTATTTAGCTAGTGTCAGCTAACGAAACGTGTTGGCAGGCATTGTTGTTGTCATGTTGTTGTAGATAGCCGAAAACCCGCGTGAAAAAGTGGCAATAAATAAAATAAAAGTAAAAAATAAAAAGGAACTCATGAAAGAAGCCGCCTAAAAGCCAACGAAAGCCTCACGGTTTTTCAATAAATAAAAGAACTGGAAATGCAGAAAAACAGAGGTAAAAAATAGCGTGAAAAGAAATCCAATATGAACCACTGAGATAAGCGATAAGCACACGCTGCACAGGCACACAAACACTCATATGTGGAGCTGTGTTCGTGCGCTTCGTGCCGTCATTGCGCGCTCTTGCTCTTTTTGTTTTATTTTTTTTTTTGCTCTCAACCGAAAATATATAGCTTTTCTACTCGTCGACTGGTATATGTAACCGCAAAATCCCACCAAAACAATTGTCAAATGATTTGTTTGCTGGCCGTCGTGGTTAGTTGTCGGCGCTCTCTCGCGCCTGTTCGTATGCTCACATATAGTTTTTTTTTTGCAAAAGCGTGCTAAGTAGCCGCTAGTGAGAGGTGCAGAGTTGTGATGCTCTTGCTTGTTCTTGCTCACCACATGTATTTTGCAGATTTAAAGTCGCCACCCATTTACCCACCACCCACAGTGTTGATCTTTTTTTATATTTTTAATTTTGAAGAATTGAAAAACTGTTTAAATTTCGAAGAAACTTGCATAGAATGTTAATTAATTTTTATTTTTTTGGTGTGGTTAAAAATCATTGGAGCCTGTCTTCAATAGTGCGGCATTTCGTTAAAACTATTTTTTTCACCACTATTTCTGGGCTCTCGAAAAAAAATTTTTGAAACTAATGTCAATTCTCGAAATTTTTTCCAAAAAAAATATTAAAAATAGACCTTATTGAATTTTCATTCGCAGCTCATGACACTTGTTTTGACATTTACGCAACCGAAAATGACATTTGAGCCGACTGTCAAATTTTCTCGAAAAAAAAATAAACAAAACAAAAATACGCCTCAAAACTCATTTGACACTACGCTCATGCAGCGCATTATTGACCAAGTCCACCGCCAACCATTAGCTTTGCGCACCTGCCATACAACTCAGCAACCATGCCCAATATGCTGCTGGGCGCTCTTCCGGCGTCTGCACGAAATTAGCGCCTTCTCCGACGTCACACGCATAATCTGACATTATAAACATAATAATTTGACAGCTGCAGAGATTGGTGCGCTTTGTTTATCCGTCAAAACGCATATGCGCGCTCTGCCATGCGGTACGCACACGCGCTCATTTGCCCATTTGGGCGCTCTCATGTAACTCAATTGACTTTACGATTTGCTCCAAAATTGATTTGGCGCCGGTTATTGGCGTGCTCCGCTCCGCTCGAAAACACGAACTGTGATTTATGCGCCCGTGTACTGATAAGTTCTTCGCATGTTTGCTGATTAGTAGTATGCTTTGCCTTTTTGTTGGTGGTTAGTGCGTAGCGCGCTCGGGTGCTCTCTCTACCTCTTTTAGTTTATTGTCACCTTGCGCTGGCTGTTCCACACTTTGCTGTGTGTGCGCGTCGTAGAAATTTTAAATGTCGTGCTCGTCGAACCCTTCAGCCGCAGCAGCCGCCACCCAATCAACCAACCTGCCAGCCGGCCTTGCCATCGTCGCGCGTAATCAGCAAAGCACTGTTTTTGTTGTTATTGTTTTCTTATTTTTGTTAATGTTGTTGAGTTTCTGATTTCGTCGTTAGCTCTACTTCGTTACGCTGCTGCTCTTTGCTACCTTCTACTTTATTGCTTGCTTTTCTATTTCATCTCCGTGACTTCTACAGTGACTACAGCGCAGTGGCGCTCTCGCTCTTTCAGCACACATGTGCTCAGCGCAGCTTTGGCTTTAGCTTACGCTCTACCTTCGCTCACAGCATATTCATTTTCATGATTTCTTATTTAACCTTCCACATTTTTACTTTCGCCCTCCTACCGCTGCCGCGTCGCAACACTCGCTCACTCTCAGCTATTGCTATTGCTGCTGCCGCCGTCGCTGCTGCTGCTGCTTACAGCTATTTCAGAGTGTATGTGTGCGTGTGTTTGTGTCGTCAGTTTTGTGCAGTTTTTCTCGCCAGCCAACGACATCGTTTTCATCGGTTTTCATAACTTCGTGCGGTTCGTGATTTTCAACGTCTCGAGTTCTCGATTGCGCCGCGACGACAGCAATGAGACACATTATACATTTTTTTCGGCCATTTAACATTTTTAGCACAAGTATTTAGTGTTTTTAAATAATCCAAAAATTATATATACTTCAGTGTACACAGCATACCAGTGGACGGTGGTGAAAAGTGTCAGTGATTGATACGCGTGCGTGTGCCGTTGGACGGACAAATAGCGAGCCGAAAAGAAAAAATACAAAAAAAAATGTAAGGAGACGGAGGTGAAGTGTAGAATATTTGTTGAAAAAAATTAAAATGCTCGAACGTCAAAACTGTCATTACCATTGAGTGAGGCGGTCAGTGCGGTGCAGTGTCGGGCTGTGAGACTAACATAACATTAGTGCATAGTGTGTAGGTCACAAATAAATAAATTTAAAAAAAATTACTTAGTTTAAACCTCACAGCTGTGTCGTGTATTGCCACTCGTTCACCAAATGGCACAGTGGCGGTAAATTATCAGCAGCTATAAGCAAGCAAGAAAGAAGAAAAATAAAGAATTCTTCAACAAACATCACAAACAATAGCATTGACCGCGCGTCGTGCATGCAGCAGACGTTGGTGCGGTTGGAAGTGCAGTGTGTGCAGTCGCAGCAGATGAGTGCAAGCAAGAACACACAAAATAACAAATAAAATCAGACAAAGCAAAGCAACAGCGCACAGTCAATCGTTCGGTCGGTCGGTCGGTCGGTATGCAATTGCGCTTGTCTATGTGTTCGCGCGTGTGTTTATTAACTGTGCACGAGCAGCACATCATCATCAACAACAACACAACAATTGCTGCATTACTTAAGTGAATTAAAAGTGAAAAAATCAAAAAATACAAAAAAAAATAATCAGCGAAAATACAATAACAACACAAAGTCAGTTAATGCACTGGCGCTGTCATTACAGACTAGCAGTGAGACAGGCTGGCGCTATTGCAGTGCGCCGGCCAAGCAGTTAACTACAACAACGCGTCGTGTCACATACGAAAAAGAATCGAAATTGTGCAAAATAATCGCAAGAAAAGTGTTATTGAAAAGTGAAAAGAGTGTGGTGTGTTTGTGTTTTTGTCTTGCTGTGCATTCAAACGGTAAGCCAGCACCTGCAGTGACGTGTTTCATTCATGCACGTACATGCATGCATGCACCTGTGTGTGCTTTTGTGCGTATTTGTGTGACTTATGCGGAGGTATGCTATTAATTATTATGCAAATATTGCAAGCAATTATTGAAAAAACTATTCAGAAACTATTTTGCCGTGCATTTACTTGTGTTCACATGTTAATATGTAAGCCTATGTACATGTTATACACAAGTATATGCCTTTATAAAAGCTTATAAGCTGCTTTAGTTCGATTTTTTTTGTATTTAGTATATAATATTGTAGAACATTTTGCAAGCCACGCGAATTTAATGAACGCGTATCGAGATGAAAGTCAAGGTCAATCATGCTACTAACTAAATGCCAGCCAACCTACTTACTTATTCACAAACATATGCAAATATACGCATGTATGTACATACATTTGTAGGCAAAAACAACCCACTTTTCAATGAAACAAGGCAGACAGGTGGTAAAGTTAAGAGCGTGGCATGTAAAAAATAAATAAATAAAAATATTTATTTTGAAAAAATTAAATAAAAATTGCAAGGAATTTTTTATTAGAAAAAATATTTAATTTGAGCAAACAAAGTATTAGAAATTAAAAAAAAAGTTATAAAATAAATTAAAAAATTAACTATGTTATAGAATAAATAATTAATTAAATTCTATGCACTAAAAAAAATAAAATTTATTAATTTAATTTATAAAATAAAATTATAAAATTATTATTATAATTATAAAATAAAATAAAATTTTATAATTTAATTTATAAAATATTTAAATTAAATAAATAATAATATTATTATTGTGTAATACAATAAATGATAAAATAAAATACTAAATTAAAATATACAATAAACAATAAATTACATTATAGTCTCTAGAAAAAAAAAAAAATTTATATATAAAAATATTTATAAAATATTCAATTTGAGAAACCAAAATATTAAAAATTCAATGAAAATATTAAAAAATATTATATAATAAAATTTTGTTTTTTATTTATTTAGTAATATAATTTTAATATTTTTTATTATTTTATTATATTTATTATTTTTATTTATTATTTTAAAATAACATTATTATGATAATAAATAATAAAAAAATTATTAAAATTATATTACTAAATAAATAAAAAACAAAATTCTTTTGAATGCAGTAAAATAATTAACTTTTTTATTTATATATTAATATTTTTATTAGACCATAAAATAAATAAAAAATACAAATTAAGATTAAATTATAAAATAAATAAAAATTCAAGATTTAATATTAAATAATAATATAAAGTAAAATAAATATATAAATAAATTATAGAATAAAAATTAAAAAATAATAAAATAAATAAAAAATAATTATATACAAAATTTTTTTTTCTATTTAATAGATAAAATTAAAATTTTTAAAACGTAAAATTTTAAATAAATTTTGAAAATAATTTTTCTTTTTCTTTTTTCATAAAATTTATACATTTTTTTTCTATATATAGATTAAATTTCAAATTTTTAAAACGTAAAATTTTAAATAAATTTTGAAAATAATTTTTATTTTTCTCTTAATTTATTTTGCTTGCGAACCACAAATTGTGCACCTTTTGATTTGCCAAAAATTTTAATAACATATTTCTCTGCTGTCCACTGTGTTAGCCGCACCCACATATAAATATTAATATTAATTAGAAAATTCGTACACACATGCCTATACAGACGTATAATAAATGATGCCACCTGCATGAGGCACACGAAAATGTAGACAACCATACCAAAAAGAAATGTTAAAACAACAATAAAAAATACATAAAACTCATGTTAGCTTGTAGCGTACTGTAATTTCTTGTTATTATACTTGTTATTGTACCCTTTCGAGCATAAATTAATTGCTTTGCAAAACATGGTATTTTAACTGTCTGTAGAATTTCAATTAATTACACCGGGTTACAAAATATAGGTTTTTATTTTTGATATTGATACAAATGAGGCAGAGCCAGAGCTGTTAGAATTTTTAGAACTAATTTTTTTATATTTTAAGGTAAAAGTTTTGAGATTTTTTTATCAGCAAATTCAATTAAATCGCAAAACTTGATAATAAAAAAAATATTAACAAAAAATATTTTTTTCTAGAATTTCATAAAATAATTATTAATTAGTCTAAAATTAAAAACAAAAAAAAACAAATTTAAGAATTAATTTTATTTTAAATTGTGCCGTTTTGATAAAAAAAAATGAACAAATATTGAGCTTTTAGCAAAAGTAATTTTTTTGTGACGTCACTTTAGCGAATGATAATTCATTCAAATACATTTTCTCAACTCATAAAGGCAATAAATATTTTTATAATTTCGTATTCTCTCCGTTGTTTTGTTAACTAGTGTACTACAATGTAATATTTTGCACCCATCAATAGCTTTCTAAGCGTTCATACATACTCAGCACATACCACAGTGTAATTTATGTATGTATTTATTTATTCAAAGATTGGCATAGTTGAAATTATTTTCTCTGCCAGCAAAGCGCTCGCGCACACTATTTTCGCACAGAACACCCACAATAGGCAATTCTGTAATAACACAAACCCGTACACTTTCAGTTAGCAAATGGGGACCGTTAGCGCATTAGGTATGTGTAGCGTATTGTAGCAATCACTTAAATAGCCTAGAAATTATTTTTGATTTATACCCAACTTTCGACATTTGATGTTCGCATCTGGAATTTTATATTTCGTGAGAATTTTGTAATTATCGAAAAATATGTCGAAACTGTGTACTTCACTGGCATCCAATAAAACAGTGTAATTTACGATTGTGGAGGGTGTGTAGTTGCACCACCGATTTTTGATTTACTGGTTTACGATTTTTGAATTTCAACCCTTTTACCCGATTTTGAAGCTGAAATTTATTAAAATTCTAATTTTTGAAAGAAGAAATACCAGTTTAGTGAAAAATTTGAAATGGAGTTGCCACTTATCGAAAAATATATAAATAAAATTTTCAAAAAACATTATTTTTAATAAAACTCACCAGTATTTTTTAAATAAAATGTACCAGAAATTAAGTAATTTCGAAAATAATCTGAATAGCGTTGCCTCCTATCGAAAAAAAAAGTTTCAAAAACAGTATTTTTAAATAGAATATACCAGTATTTCTGATTCAAATATACTAGCAATGAAGAAATTTCAAAAATAATTTAAATAGTGTTGCCACGTTTCGAAAAAAAATAAACAAAAACAGTATTTTGAAGTAGAGTAGTACCAGTATTGGTGAATCAAATATACCCGAAATGAAAAAAATCGAAATTTTTTAAATAGCGGTGCCACTTATTAACAACAGTTCATTAGTTGATCAATTGAAAACAGTATTTTTTTACAAAATCTACCAGTATAAATATTTATAAATCAGTATACAAGATATGAAGAAAGCAGAAACGAATTCTAATAGAGTTGCCACATATTGCAAAAATAAACAACAGTCTCCTTTCTTCAATAAGTAAAGTCTTTCTGAATAAAATATACCAGTATTTCCTGATTTTACCCTTACATAAGTAATTATTTACCTACCTCTCATGCAATCTTCCAATTAATTTTTAATTCCACACTTTTCTCCAAACTCCGATTGCTCTCAAATAACTCTCCACTTCACAGAGGTCTACTCAGGAAAGAATTAATATAAATTAATTAGAATTGAGGTTTTCCATTACAAATCAAAGGAAAATATCTGAACGAATTCCGAAATGCAAATACATACAAAAATGTGTGCTTTGAAGTGTAGCACGAGGGTGAGTGAGCACGCTGTTCACAACGTCACAAGTTGTTGGCGCACAACAACAATGCCAGTGTTGACAAGAAATAACATTAAATTAGACGAACAAAATAGCAGTAGCTACAATAACAGCAGCAACAACAACAATGTTATCTGTCATCAACAAAGCAATCTTCAATCAAAATAGCAATAACAAAAGCAACAAAATTAAATGTCAACCACAAAGAAAAATAGAAGCAAATAAACACCAACAACAACAGCAAGTGCTTTGACGACAAAGCGCCATAAGAGCAAAGTAATGGAGAAAAACATCAGTCAACCGACTGGCAATAAGTAAGGTGCGCACACGCACTTAGCTACACAAGTATGTACATGGATCATGGATTACAAATAAAATCAAACTGCTCGCTAGTAAAGCAAATATTACAAATATAGAAAATCTACAAATCCAAATAAATCTATGCCACTACGGCAAACACAAATTACCCAGTTCAACTATCGGGCCAAAGCAAAAATTGTCGTCTGAGGAACGCTATTTGGTTTGTCACCCTTCCATCCGCCCTGCTCCCCCACCCACTTCGTAACGACTGTCGGTAATCAGTTTGTGCTTTGCACGAATATGGCGAACAGTTGATGATGCTCTCAACTCGCTGCGGCTGTTGCTAGGTACGAACTTACTTAGATGGAAAATAATTGACTGATTTTAGTTGCAAACAAGTTGACGTGTTTGGAAATCTGAATTTTCAATACAAAAAATAAATAAATAGAAAAACACACTGCATCCAAAAGTCAAAAGTCAGTGCGTTATTGTCAGAGCTTGTTGAATTCGTCGGAGTGGAAAAAATGTTGTGGTGCATAGGTGGCGCTCAATTCAAAATTAATATTCATTTTCTGGCTAGTTGAGGTTTGTGTTGGAAATTTGTAAATATAGATGATTTTCTTTACGCATTAGGGGTGTTTTGAAGAATTAGAAATATTTATTGATTCTATATTGATTATTCTGGAATTTTCGAGGCCTTTTTCGAAACTGTTGTTATTGATGTTCTGGAGATGAGATGTTTCACTTACACTGAAAGGCAAATAGACAAGACCCTTGAAAGCTTTCATTGTACCCGCCTATAAGATGCTCAATTTCCAGCCATAACGGGATACTGACATCTAATTTTGGGTATTGCATACCTTTAAGTATTTCCAGAATGATTCAAAACAGTAGTACACTTTTAGAAATTCCATATTATTAAAAAAATGGAATTATTCTTCAAAAAAAGCTTTTTTTTTGGAAATGATTATTTTATAATAAGAAAATTAAAACAGAAGGTTCACGCTAAAGGGTTAAGAGTGTACGTACCTGCGTGTTGACCAAGGGTTAATAGTGTACTAGAAGGTGATTTTTTTTTTAACAGTCGGTTTTTGATCTAGATTAGGTTAGATTAGGTGACCCATTGTGACATAAAAACTGGTTTTCGATCTAAATTCTGAAATAAGCTTGATAAATATTGTACAAAAATTCCAAAAATCTAAACAAAGTTAATTTTTTTTATAAAAATATTAAAAAAATCGTAAAAAAATAAAAAATCGAAAAAATCTAAAAAACATTAAAAGTAAATACCTCCCTTTTGGTATGCTCGAGCTCTTATCCCTTTACAGTTACTAATTTGTTTTTTTTTTTTTAATTTCAAATATTTTTATTCTTGAACTCAGCTTAGTCCATTAATTTATTTCCTAGTAGGCTAAAATTCATTACAGCTACTCGTTGAGTCGAAAAGTTCAACAACGACGACTCGCTACACACCTACTCGTATACATAAAACAGTGTGTAGAGTGCTGAGAGAGGGGATTGTAATGTGTACGCGGCAAGTTGGGCACAAAACACAGCCAGTACAAAGGCTTTAGCCACAGATAAGGCACGCACACACCAACACAGCCAGACGACCACAATCTCTTCAGTACTTCTGTATTTGCTATTTGCTTATTTAGCTGATTTGTTGCGACGAGTGTCGTTGTCGTTGAATTAACAGAAGAATGATTTTCAAATATATTTCTAACCATAATTTGCTGCGACAACAACCCTCCAGAAAGTACTCAACTGTACTGTACGCTTACACCACGCTTGGCGTTGTCAGCGCAACGTGTCTAGTGCTTTCTGCTTGTCGCCAAGCAACGCATAAAAATTAAGAAAATTTCCCAAATTTCATTGTACACGCAGATCCAATAAAAGTTTGCTAAATAATTTCTTCCTGCGCTGTGCTGAAGCGCACTCAAGGTACTCGTACTCGTACTAAAGCAGTAAGTGGGCAAATAAGACAGTCTTCAAATATTAGACGAGGAAATTTTCGGTGAGACCAAGACGAGTGCGCGCATAAATTTGTCTAATATTGCGAGTAAATAAAGTGGATTCCGAAAGAAATTGGTATTGAATGCAAACAAAAATCTTTTTTTTTAATTTTTTTTCAAAAGCAGCGTAGCGTAGAGGCTCTTGTGCGCCCTGCTAAGCTGATTAATTGCGTTTTGAGGTTACACCGTAGCACACTCGCAAACTTCAAAGCTTTCAAAGAGTGTGGCCCGTGTGGGTGTTCTCTGGTCCTAACCCCACATACTCACATGCTGCTTTTGCACCTCAATCTCATCAACTGTCTGCAACAGCAGCTACACATTTTTCTATTTATTTTTTCTTTTTTTTTCCTCCGTGTGACAAGCTTAGTAACCTGTGTATATATTTGTATAGGCTTTCCTCCCACACACGCACTCACCTTTAGCCATTAGTATTTTAACCTTTTTGTACTCTTTTCGTTAAAGTTAGTTTTTGCTTGAATTCTTTCCTTTCTATTTTTATCTATTTTTACCTATTTTATACACTTTCGGTTTTCGCTTTGCAAATGCAAAAAGTTTTGTTTGATAGGAAACTCTTTTCTTTTACTCTAGTTGTCGCTATGCCTTTGATTTGTCCAACCCCCCTGTGTGGAGACGGTAGGTCCAACAAACAAATTCAGGGCCACTCATTTGGTACACACTTTTTTATTTCTTTACGCTTTCAACCTTTCGGTTTGACCTCGTCTCCTGCCGTCTAAATGCTGTATCGTTTCGTTTGTTTATCTTTATCTTTAGCTCGCCATTTGTTTTTTTCGGTAATGTAATACCTATTTCACTCATTTCATTTGCCCTCTGAATGAAAATTAATTATTGTTTTTTTTTTCTTTAATTTTTATTAAGCAATTTGGTTGGGAGAAAGCTACTTGGCTGATTAAAGTAAGGGTTACTGTTAGTAGGGAAAGTAAGGTGTATGTAAAGCTAGAAAATTAATTAGATTTATTTATGTAATCAGTAAAAAAATAGATTATATTTTAAACTTGAATTCCCGCAATTACTTTAATTTGCTCTTTTCTGATTATTTCTGTGAGTTAATAGCATTTCTGAACCTCTTATTCATGCTCTTTGAGACTTAGGGTCATCATGCATCACATACATCCTTAATACGCTCAAGTAGTTACTCACCGAAGTATACATTTAGTATGATATTGCTTTCTTAGTATGAACCCTCCGCTTTTAGACTAAAGCGCCGTCAAGTATACTTGTTTTTTATGAAAAAAATTAAATAATGTCCATACTTGTCATCATTTGTTTTGATAATTTAATTTTCTTTCAAATATTGCTTAAAAAATGTACAAGCTTGTGCGCCTAAAAGATGCAGCAGTTCTTATGTCTACTATATAAAGCATATATCTGACTGACTATTCAATTTTGTTGCATACTTTTAGGCGTTACTTACAAAAATAAAATTTTTTAAGCCCTTAAAATAGAGTTTTCTCAAATATTTCCCTGTAACTAATATTACTATTATAAAAGTATTCCATTATTACTCTCATAAATCCGCTGCATTTTGATTTTACCTTTCTCTCTCTCACAAAAAATGGCTCAAAATATTTAAGTAATATGCCAATGTCCTTTAAATTCCCATCATTGTTCACTGTAGTAGCTTTCGGACTGCTACCCGACCATCACTCTTTTGTTTGCCGTTGAATGCGTGCCGCTTAAGCAGCTTAAAAGCTTAAGTCCAACATTTTGTTATGCTCTCATAATTCCTACTCAAATGTGATGCAGGCACGAGTTTATCATGAAAATATAATTCAACATTTTTTCAAAGAAAAATATCCGCAAATACCGACAGGTGTGTCCGCGTGTGGCTGCAGAGCGGCTTTCAATTAAATTTGTAATTTAATGCTTTTACCATTAATTGGGCTCATTAGGGATTGGAAGAATATTGGTTGAAATGAAGGCAATATTTGTGAGGAGAAATTTATGTTTTTATGAATTTGTTTTTCAAATATGTTCTTATCTGATTTACCTTGTTTTGAAACTTCGTTTTAGAGTATATTTTTTTATTTTCACTAACTTCTAGTAATTTAAAAAGCTAGGATTTTGTGAGGATCGTAAAAATACCTCGGCAATAGCCAAAATCAGAATTGTTATAGATAAAATATGATTCAAGCTCCTCCATTATTAGGTTCAATAATATTATCGACCAAAAGAAAACGAAAGAGGACCTGAACTCTATGTCCTGTGCTTGAAAGAAATTTCGTAGTTCGCTGAAAACCTTATTACCTTTCAAAACCTCTTACTTTCCCTTGGTTTTGTATCAGTATTATGATTTTACATGACCTGTTTGAGGTTTCGAAACATTAAAATATATGAAATTACCAAGATTCCTATTGTCTAAATTGTGATATCTTCAAGTTTAAGAGGTTCGGTAAGAGAAGTGCCTATAGTTGGTCTTTGGAAAATGCTATGAGTCAAGGGAATGAGGTTTTACCTGTTTTCCCAAAAACAATTTCCCTAAAACTTAAGTAAAACTTCATTCATAAACAAAGGATTTAGAGAAGAGGTACAGTTGAATATTTCATAGTAATCAGACTAAGATTAATAAAATTAAATAATAATAATGAATGATCAAAATGAAAATGAAAAAAAATTCGTGTTCGAAAATTCATGTTCGAAAATCAGTGTTCGAAAATCAGTGTTCGAAAATTAGTGTTCGAAAATTTCTTCGAAAAGTGAACTGAGGGAATCTTGGAATCAAGTAAAAATACATGTCAGTCTGACAGTTGGAGAAGCCATGTTCAGCACGGAGTATCGCCTGCTCTGTATTAGTAAGCACTCTCTCCTCGTATCTAGTTTAATATAACCTTACTCTCTACTAACATAAAGGATTTATCATTAAACAATTCATTAAATCCTTAACAAGTTTTTAACAATTCACAGTTTGATTTCACAGTTAATACTCATGCGAAATATTTTCCACTTCCAACAACAGCAACAATGTAACTCTTACGCAAATTACAGAAATTTCAATAATTTTCACAGCATGTTGTTGCTGCTGCAAGCATATAAATTGTAGATCTAATTTAACTTTTCACTTTATCACGCAGTAACTTTAATTTGTGTGCGTGCAAGTGACAAGTGAATTTCAAAAAAAAATTTTAAAGTCGCACATACAGTGATAGTAAAAGAGATTAAATACACGGCATTGGTTATAATCTGAAATTACTTTTGTGCGAATGCAATTTATTTACAAATGGCAATTATTTTATGAAAATTGTGATTATTGCTTGTAGCGTTAAAACAACAATTTGCAATAAAGTAATTTCGCAGCTCACTTGTCATTGCAATGCAACGACACTAGAACTGAACAAAAGTACCAATCAAATGCACACGGGCATACAGATATATTTTATATTGTATATCTTGATATTATGTAAAAACTGATGGATTCATATAATAGCAATTATCGTTAAATGTCAAAAATTGTTAAATATTTACATTGCTATGTGTAAACCTATACATTGAAGTATTCATTTTTTCAGTCACACGTCAGTTTATGACGTTTACATAGTTATTACGAGTTTGCTTTTACGAACATTGCTTTTTATCGTTAGATTAATTATACATTTATATTTTAACTACAGTTCAAATTAATCAATGTCGCTTTTTAATTTAGTAAACAGTAAAAAATGTGCATAAATGAAATATGTAATTGTAAATGTCAAATTGACAGTATTTTTAATTGAGGTCGACAGAAATATGAGGGTGGTTTGAAAATAAATATATTATTTATGGAACCGAAAAAGTAATTTTTTCTTACTATAGATTGTTTTAAATCGACAGAATATATTCTTTAAATTCATACATATATTTTAACCTTTGTGAGTTACCAAGCTCGTAGAAAAAATACTAAACTGTTTGATTTAAAGAGAGTTTCCCAAAAATAAAATTTAAAGACATGTTTTATTAAACAAACTACAACGAAAAAATTGTTTTTATTTATATATATCTTATTCAAAACCCCACAATTTCAAATTTATTTTTGACATCCCTAATTAAATAACCCTTTAGATCTGATTCTATATTGTATACTAAAAAATTGTGATTTTTCTTTTTTTACTTACTATTAAGTTAAATTTACTGGAGCCTGAAATGTTTAATTCCATCATAAACGGAATAGGAATTAGATATTCCTCAATTAAATACAAATTGAAGTCATTAATCTTCGAAGTAACTTTATTTATTAATTTATTTAGAATGTTGTGTTCATATTGGAGCACTTTTCTTCGAGTGCTTCCACTTCCACTTAGAATTTGTATGAAATAGTAGATACATTGTCAAACACCTTTCAATCGATACCAATATTGTAATATTTTATTTATCGAAATTACATTTTCCAAACAGGTGGCAACTCTATTTAAAAATATCTTCGAAAATTTTTTTTCTTAAAGCTGTTTAGTTTAGTCTCTATATTGGAATGCTAATTAATTAATTTTATCAATTTATTCAAATAAAAAAATACGGGTGGCATCCTTTCTCCAAGATTTATTCCACTGTAAACCTTTTTCTTTTGATTTAGTTTGATACACATATTATAATGCATTTTTAAATTTTTTATTTATATATTTATTTTATGGAATTAAAAATTACAAACAAGTGGCAACACTCTTTAAAAAATATAATTTTAGCATAAACAGTTTCTTCGGTTTGTAGAATTTGTATATATTTAATTTTATATGTAATTCTTAATATTATCAATTTTATTCGATTATGATTTGAAAACAAGTGGCAACGCCCTAAAAAAAAGTTTTACCATAAAAATTTCCTTTGATTTATAGTGTTTCTTTATTTTCCATTTCCTTTAAATTACTTATTTAAATTATTATTTAATTATCATATAAGTGGCAACCCTGGCCAATAATTTTCTCACATCATGTTATTAAGCTGCTGGTCCAACAATCCTAACTTATAAAAGTGTGTGTTTAAACGGTTTTCACTTTCATATTCACCTACATATTTTTCTCCCTCTTCCCACACTTCCACAATCAACATTTTCGCAACAACTACAATAACAACTGCAATAATTGCAATTAAAATGCAATGCCAAGCATTGTAACAGTGACACATGTCGCGCTATTAAATACGCACACACATTTTACACTGATGAGCGTTTTTTGTTGTTGTTGCCAATAGCGCTCATTCGCGTTTGTTAACGGCGCTGTTGCATGTTCCATTTTGTGTGTTGTTGTTGTTTTTCTTCTTTTTTTGGTTTATTCTTTACCACCCACCCACCACTTGCATCGTGCCACGCCTCACTGAAACACTGTGATTACATTTGCACTGGTCGCTGGTACAGCAACAGCAACAACAACAATAACTACAACAACAGCAACTACTGCTGCTAACGACGCCAACGACGACAATTGTCGTGTGCTGTAAACATTTGCCAAAGACATTTAATTGCATATCGTGTGCGCAATAAGCGTAGCACGCGCTGCTTCGCTCTTCCTCTTCTTCTTCTGCTTCTACCACTTTCGTTATTGCTCGCTGGTCTTTTATTGCTTGCTGTGGCTGCGGTAGCGACTGCAACGACGACTGCGACAACGACGACTAGCGCCATTACGTGCTGATAACGCCACGCTCATTGTTGCGTTGATAATTGCATAAATATGCTGAGCATTTTTATTGGAACGTTTATCAAAATGTAATAATGCAATAAATGCGAAATGAAGTTGGCAACTGTTGCATGTGGAAATTAAGTTATAAATATTATATTAACTGGAGCATACGAGTATATACCGGAGGACATTCATATGTTAGTACAACTTATAGTGTGAACTTAATTTAAAACTAAAGTATTGGAAGACTAGAAGAGGTATATTTCACTAATAGGGGTGCATTTAGTTTGGAACACATTTTTTAATTGAGTTTGGACTCTTTACCTGAGTATTTATTTTATTTTACTTTAATCTGTTCAATATTTTCTTAAATATTTTACCAATTTTCTACTTTAAAAACGTCATAAGCCTACTTTGATTTCTGATAGAACAAATCTTAATAGAAGTGTTCATAATAATCACTTCTATATCCCTTTCTGAACCGAAAATTTCCTCACATTTCACCTATAACGATCAGTTCTTTGTGGCTTCATAAGATAGATTAATATTTTTGGCCAAAGAGTATTCTTATTTGAAATTTTTTATAATGGCTGAGGTTTTTGCGATTCAAAAGGTCTAACTGATTTCGATAAAGTTCCAAAAAAAATAATTATAAAACAGTCTTGAAGTCTTAAACAGGTTCCTTTTTCAAGTTATTATTATTGTTATTGTTTGAACAACACTCCAAATACCATAGTAAAATACCATGTCAGAGCAAAAGTATACTAATGAAAAACAACGATATATTCAGATAGAAATCTATATGGATCTGATATCAGGACTATCTTGAATGTCTCTGCCTCTAAGTGACTTGTTCTAAAGAAAACCAGCAAAATATTCTTCTCTTCTTGATCTATCAAAAGAAATTCTATACAACTTTATTTACGACATCCCATGGATGATCTAGTTGACGACTTCTGGAAGCATTGTCATCTAACTGATCAAAGTCAGAACTCTGGTACAGTCCAAGACAAAGTAATTCATAAAATTCAATATCATGATTTCTATCGTTCTCAATTTTGTCTTGAACTTGAGATTGCTATTAGTTGCAAACATTGTTTCGAAAAATGTTCTATAACATTAAGAAAGAGACAACTGACATTACACCTGAGAGTTTTTGGCGAGCTCTCTTAATTATATCCGCAGGTCTTCCATGAATCAGATCTTTGAATTAGTTAAAAAAAAATTTGAAGCCAAATAGCTCGTTTTTACTGCTCATATTTTCCTTTAAAGAGATGATTAAATCTTATAAAATAAATCTTATTAAATCTTCGTTTATAGTAAACGCTGTATTGAGATGACCAAATACTTCGAAGACACGATTCCATCTAAAAGGACTGTGAGAAATTTTCTTTCACTCAGGATCAAAAAAAATACTGGCTAAGAGCTTCTCTAAAATGTATTAAAGCTTCAGAAACTGCACTATTTATAATGAAAACCGAAGTTTGAATATTATGCTCATTGGGTTCCCTTTAATACGACCATTCAAACGACTGTCAGATAGGTTTTATGTATCACAGTGTGAACTCTCACGAGATCAGATATGTTATATATTATCAAAATTCGCTTTTCTTCCTTCACTGATTTTAGTAATTACATACATCTAAGGCTCACTTAAGTCTAATGAGTATATAACTGGGTTTTTGTTATAAACCTGTTTCTGGTTTATTTTTGGTTTTACAACAAATTTAGTAAAAGCGATAGAATTTGGTATCACTTTTGTCAAAAAAAAAAAACTTTCAAAATTTCTAAGTATTAACTTAAGCTATTTTACACTCATGACTCTAACTCGAACTGAATGCTATATGTACATACTTCTACTCAAAAGTCCAGTACCAAATCAGTTAGTTATGTTATTAGATTCCATTCATTTGTCCTCCTTGTTAATTTTCCAGTCTCATGCACTAATCCCAATTTAAGTTTTTCAACTCAGCGCCTTTACACCAAACTTCTTGCTCCGACACTATCTTACAAGTTTATAATACACCCAGAGCGAACACAACACCTGCCATTCACACGCGCTGCCCACACCGCAAGACACCTTAAAATACCTACAAGTGTTTGATAGAGAGTTGTTGTTGCATTTGTGAAAGGATTTCCAACAACTAGCAAAGCCACAACACGCCCATCAATGCGCACAATTGCAACGCCCTTAGCTATCGCTACCGCTGTGTTTATACAACAAAACAAACAGTGAGTAAAATATGGCCGGCCAAACTGCTCAACCGTCGAGATTGAAGTGGGCCGCAATGAGAGGCGTTGCCAGCGAACGAACGGACGGACGGACACTGCTTACCCACATACACAAATTGTTGCGCCGCTGTTGCTTACTGCTTGGCGGTGGTGGAGCTGGTGCTGAACGATGGTGCTTCTGGTGGTTATGCGCACGATTGGCGGTTAATATACGGATGTGTCTAGGACATTCATGTTGCTTACGAGTAGAACACGACAGCTCAGTTAAGCTCGCGCGCTCGTAGCAACAGCGCCACTGACGTATGCTTTCATGGCTCACACACGTCAGCGCGGCGGTGAAGGCGAGTTTACTCTCTATATATTTGTTTGTTTTCGTAGTTGTTTGTGTGTAGTTGAAGGCAAGCAGTCAGTTGCAGGTGCATGGAAGACAGGCACTAAAGACTTTCATGTATAAATGAAAATAAATTAAGATTTCCGTCAGCTAGCTTCATGGCGTGTCCATCCTTGCATGCGTGTGTGTGTGTGTTTATTACGGGAGTTTTGCTGCAATAGCCACCGGCAGCATGGTATTTAGTGTTGCCCGCACTCTGTTTTGGCTGTTGTTGTCATGACAGCCACTGGATAATGCAAGTTAACGGCGCTATCTCGCCGCTAGTTTACTGCTTGTGATCGCATGTGGAGCTGCGTATATTGCACGCCACTTATCATTGTTGACCTTTCGCTGGCAGCGAGTTGAAGTTAATAGCAACGCACTGTGGTTGTGATGCATGGTGACTCCGAAGGCTGTTGGAAAGTCGCAATAATGTTTTATATTTTTCATTTCATTTCAAGGTTGTGTTTATAGGCTATTTAAAATGCAAGCATTTTTCCGGTTGAGTGATTTGTCGCAGAATTACTCTGAATACTATATATTTATACTAAAGTGGCTTCAAAAGAGATTTCACTATAAATTATAAATCTCCAAAAATTTAATTTTTTTAATAATTTCAAAGACTTAAAGGTGGCAGTTTTGTTAAACACAAGTAGGGACTGATATATACATATATCGGAAAAAATTGGTAAATGTTCAACATATCTTTTATTAAGGAAAAATCTCTTTAAAAGCTAAGTAAATAATCAGTCTTTCATGATACATCAGGTAAAACTCGGTTTTGTCATTTGAGATGATAATACAGACTTCAATGGCATCGGTCATAGGGCCTTATAATTGGACAGTGATTTAAAATCTAGTTATCTTGAACACCTGGAAAAACGTTATACTTTAACATAAAAATAGTAAATTATCTTTGAGAATGTTAGAGAATGTCTGATTCCTTAGTTCTTGGAGGAGATGTCTTGATTTCTTAGTCTTTGTAGTACTTATTATGCCAAATCATTTACATAACTTATTAATGTAAAACCTTTTCATATTTCTTTAATATCGACGGAAATAAGAGCCCAAGTAGCAGAGTACGCGAGAGAACAAATTTACTTCTTCTTCTATTTAATTTCATTATGACAGTACTTTTTTCTATCTTTAGAATAGTTTTGGAATTTTTTTATAATACCTTGAATTCTGCAATTCTACAAAATTCTCACAAATAAGTCAGAAATATAATTTTTGGGTTCTGCAGCCAACTTCACAACCCATATTCATATTATAATTGGATTTTCCAGTGGCTTAACGTTATCGCCATGTAGTTGGGTGATATTCTGGATGAACTTGTTAGGAGAAAGTTTCAATATATGTATTTGATATACGTCCATAAAATAATTGTTCTTTAGTTTTGGTCTCAAAAATAATTGGCGATCAATAATGATCATTACGGTAGTTAACCCAGTTTTCTGGACGGTTTGATGATATATTTTGGGTCTTAAATGAGAAACATTAGCCTGATATTGAGAAAACCATAATAAAGACGAATATTTGTACAGAGATGTCAAATTGGCATGAAGAACCAAAATACCGATTGTGTGTCCTCATCTGCATTACTTACAGCGTCATTCCATTACAATTATGGGTTATTCTAGGTTATAGCCTTTTAACACAGGGGCTAATTGATCAGTTAACCGGTCTCTTCTCGATTAACATTGTTTGTCGTCGAGTTGTTGTTCACGCTACACGACGGTAGAAAATAGCAATCAGCTGTTGAAACTTACCAACTTCTTATGAAAAGCAAAAACCAAAATGCTGGTCGGTTATCGAGTATCCGGCAGTGCGAAGGACAAAAACTGGTTTCTTAATCAAAATTATTATTGATCAATTAATTCGGCTGTGTGAAAAGGTTATTAAAGTCTTTAGCAACTCGACCATTTTGGGCTTACTGTTAACCGAATTGAACGAAATATCCAACCTTCAATATCTTTCAGCCATCCAGAGTTGTTTGAAAGCTTCTAACTCGGCGTACTTTGAAGCTAATAAACACTTATAGAACAATAGAAATTACACCAAATATCACGCATCACATCATTGTTATTATTATAATTATTATCAATGAGTACTTAAATTTTTCACTGTTCATTTACTAATTCTAAATTAATTGCTTGCAAAAATATTTACACAAAAATTTGTGTCATAAGCTTTCAACGCCTATCTGCATTAAGCAGTCAAATGCATAATTAATTAATAATTGATTGGAATTTAAGCTAAACATTTCACATTACAAAATTAATTGGTGCATTGCCACCAGCGATGGCTTAAATGAAATATTATATTATTATAATAATTTGTTTATATTAATATTTATATATTTATACTCATACTATTCTGAATACCCTATAGTAATTTGAACTGGTAGCAAGCTGCTTTACAACTGGTTTTTCAAAAGAAGCAATCGGTTTTTACTGTGTCCATGTCTAACGAGATGATATTTTTCAGATTTTGGTCCGAAATGAACTGGTTAGGAACTAGTTCTAAGTAGATGTAAATGAGAATAAATCGATATTTAGTGTTTATATGATATTTAGTGCCTTACGAGATGTGATTTGTCTAATTTGGTCCGAAATAAACTAGTCTGGCACTAGTTTCTAACTAGTAAATAATGGTCTAGTTATAATTTTATTATTATATTATTGTTTTATTGCAAAAATACTGACTTCTCGCTATAATTAAACATACTTTCGGCATTATTTTGCGAAGAATTGTTGAAATTTTAGTCGTTTAATTCTAACGACTATTTATCTTGAATATTTTGATATTTTCCCGCTTGGTATATCCATATGTATTTATCTATGTGTATGTGAAACTGATTCACGCCAACCCATGTGCCGCGTAAATTCACTAGTAATTGATTAACTTTGACTCCCACAACCACAACCACAACAATAGCAACAACAACAGCACAATCTATTGTTTGTTTACTTTTTTGCAATAACGCAATAATTTCATTAGCAAACTAAAATTCATCGAAATGTAAACACTCGAAGTAAACAATTAGCAAACACGACGACGAGTAGAGCAGCAGCAGCACTCATACGCCACCGGGCACCATGACGATATCAATGAATGAAATTTGTTTTTTTTTTTAGAGGGAAGAGGGGAATGAGTGCGTGCCAGTTAATTAGGCATTGCAACACAAATTTACACATAAATATTTATTAGATATGCACATATAAAGGGGTATAAAAAATATGGAGATATATCTATATACACTATAGGTATGTAAATAACTATTTATATGTATGTATATAGATATTTGTATGTTTGTGGTTCGAAATGAAATTAATTGCTTCTTATCAATTTTTCAATGCCGCACATTAATTAGCGGCTACTGCAACACATTCAAACAACGACGAAAACAACATTTCAGAATTTCTCAAACGAAACGTGCGTAAACCCATTAAACAATGAAGTACATATTGGTGAACACGTGACAAACATGGCTATCTGCACCACTTTTGCTATTTCATTGTGAAGTTTGGAAAATTTTTCATGAATAAACCAACCGAAAAATGTCTGGCGCCACGCCATGCCATAAAAGCAATTGTTTTTATTTTTTTTTTCACATTTCGTTGCTGTTGTTGTCAAAGAAATGTTTATTACCACGCCAGGTAAATATTATTATTATGCTCATGTCATAAATGAAAAATCGAAAAATATGACAAAATAATAATAATAATAACTTGTGAAGTGTGGCAATACTCCAACTGCGCAGCCAAAATAAATATGAATTTATCTTTGTAATATTAATTTTGTCATTATCAGTCGCCATTTGATTATTTGTGCAACTGTTTTTATCACAAAAAAAATGCTTTTCAGCGCACGAAACATGCAAAGAATGTAATGAATTTCGGTATCATATACATCTAGACTATATACATACATACTTCCATTTTTATATGATTACTGTCTGTTGGTTGCGGAATTTTTGGAAAATAAATATTTTTAGGACACACTTGAGTGCTGAGAGTTCAAGTGGTTGGGGCTTTAGCGGTATCATTGATTACTCAAATTTCATTTGAGCATATTACAAGACAACTATCAGGTAGTTGAGTTGGTTAAAAGTTTGTATTTATACTTACCGAGGTCGAGTTTATCATGAAATGAATAATTAAATATAATTTAAATGAGGAATTTAAAAAATAAAAAAACAAATTTGAAAATCTGAGCGGATCTGGTATAAATCACTCATTGAGATTGAGTTTGAGTTTGAGTTTGAGATAGAGATAGAGATAGAGATAGAGATAGAGATAGAGATAGAGATAGAGATAGAGATAGAGATAGAGATAGAGATAGAGATAGAGATAGAGATAGAGATAGAGATAGAGATAGAGATAGAGATAGAGATAGAGATAGAGATAGAGATAGAGATAGAGATAGAGATAGAGATAGAGATAGAGATAGAGATAGAGATAGAGATAGAGATAGAGATAGAGATAGAGATAGAGATAGAGATAGAAATAGAAATAGAGATAGAGATAGAGTGCTTGCCTTAGAATCCACTAACTGATCTTTCGACACGCATTTTATCAATTTGACCACCTGTATTTATGCGAAATATTTTAGCAGCCGATAATCGGGTTCTTTATTAACGCGCTACACAGATTAAGTATTTGGAAAGCACTCCTCTCCTCTTTATATTTTATCAAGTTCCCTCTACTATTAACTGCAGTGTTGCTCAAATTGTCTGGCTCCAAAGTGGTGGACGGACTTCATGCCGATTCACATAAAGTATTTCTTACGCTCTTTCTAGGGCTTAACCCCTTACTTATATATATACATACGTAAATCGGCAATTTCGATACTTGAGGTTAGAATCGATTTCATTAAGATATTATTCAGTTATAAATGGTTGTTATGTCATTCTGTATTTTCATTGCAAAAATACCATAGTTACCACCTAGTGTTAACCAATTTATAACACATTTAATGCCGACTCTAACAAGAGCAATTCACCTAAGTGCATGTAGGCTACAGCAGCCTTTACTAAAAGGTTCATAAAAATTAAACACAAATTATTCACTCATTAGGTATGTGTAAGCCACCAAGCGAAGCTAAACCATGTCGTCGCCGGCTAAGTGCACTCGCACTCTGCATTTAAGCTGCGGCAATAAAACGGTGTCTTGAAAGCTATAAAAAGCGGGTAATAAATTAAACTTTGCTTGTGATATTGTCGAGCTTAACTGCTACTACTTATTTAATTCTTACGTGCGAGTGCTATTTTTATTAGCTGCTTACATATGTACAGACAGTTGCATGTAAATTTGCAAGTTGACGCAGCAATTGCTTAACTTCCTCGATTTCCTTTTGATTACAGTAGTTAGCGTTCGTTATGATTACTATTATTGCCAACGCTATTGCTATCGCTATCGCTATTGTTATTGTTATTTGTGGAGGTGCTCGTGGAGCGCGTGCTTTTGTTGCTGACGTTAATTTCAACATTGCAATCCGCTATTATTATTACTGTAGTGTGTCTCTATGTGTGTTTGTGCTATTAATCGAGCGTATACTATATGTGCAATTGCCATAACAGTTCTTACTTTATTGTATTCTTTTCTTCTGACTGCTACCGCTATGACGTCATTATTAACGTGCAAAAAATACTTACGCGTATAAAGTCGATTATAGTAGCTATGTGTGGCATTGCTGAGCAGTTTTTAATCGTCACGGAACTTATACATATATACACCTACTTGTTCAAACAACCACATGATTGCCGTTTAAGTCAAAAAAGCGTTTAATGTTAGTTAAAGTTATAAAGGGAAGTGGATTATGAATGTAGAAGGTATGGGGGTAAACTAAGTAACTTAGAGAGTTACTTAAAGTTACAGTTATATTTAGTACTTAAAGCACTTAAATCTACTGGAGATTTCCGATTTCTTGAAAAGTTTAAATTTTTTCTACCTTCTAAGTATTCTGAGTAAGACAAGCGCGTTGGTGTATAAATCCATGCTCAGCTCATGCTCTTTCCTCAATGCTGCTGTCATTACCTTCGTATATGTCATGTATACATACGTAGCCCTTCTAACATCAGTTGGTTGACAATACGTAATTCGATACACCTAATTAACGTCAATAATTATGCAAAAGCTCAGCATTACAATCGCTGTAGGCATTTTTAACCTTTTCCAAGTAATCGAAGTGCGTAACACCGGAGGCGTTGACATGTTTCCATTACCTTGTTGGCAAGCAGACAGAATAGCGCTTAATTTGATATGTCATTATGTGAAGAAGTTCATTGTTTAGTATCGCTTTTGTATTGTATGGAATTTAAATTTTAGAAGATTGCATATTTTATGTGAATTTGACAGATGCTATAAGGTCTACAGTATTTTTCAATATAATTTTTTTTTATTTTTTTGAAGTTCAAACTCCATCATATCAACTGTTGCAAAAGCTTGAGCGCAAAATTTTTTTCACCATTAAATTAAAAGGAAAATGTAGATTATTTCCATATTTTGGATTTTTTGATAATTATATCCTGCCATTAATAATATTTATTTTATAAAAGCCTTTTTTCGAACTTTGAAACCGAATATTTCAATTTTGGAAGATAACTTCGAAAATCGGATAATGTTATTTTCTTACTTACATAAGTCTCAAGCTCCCCAAGAAAATTAGTGTGGTAAAATACCCTGACGAGAGTTTTACAATGTTATCGATGTGTGTGGCCTTGTGTTGGCTTGGCGGATCGATATTGCTCTATTATTGGTCAATGTTGGCAGCTTCTGGGAGATAACTTTCTTCAAACGGTCCAATTGTTGACACTACAAGTCCGAATTAAGAGTTTGGCCGTAGGGGAGCACCTTTTAGTAGTTGATTTCTTGTCAATCCCACCAAATACTTAGCAAAACCTTCAATCCTGGTTTAGCCACCTTTTAATCCACTGCTAAATGTTCGACAATAATAGTTTTCGCTTGACGCTGTCATAAGTGACCCATATTACACCAACAGTGAGAATCCGTTTGAGAAAATGATCCACTTTTCCACAGTATTTCCAGATTGAAATTCATACCATGAGGCTTTTTGGTCCGAAGCATCGAGCTTCTTTTGTCTCCAGTCTGGTCTCCTAGGGTGTTTTGTGCAATATTTAACTCCTTAATATTTTATCGACATTTTGGTCTCCAAGGGCTGTAATGGGCTATATTTTTTCTAAATTTTAAGAAGTTTCGAAATTTCCTCTTATTAAAACTTTTTAAAAATAGAATTTATTTAGCATTTTTGTCTTTTAAAATAATTCTCAGTTGCATTCCACAAACGAAATAAAACACATTACTTGAATCCCCATACAGACATTTAACTAGACACTTAGACCATAAATTCATAACTTAAGTACGAATTGTAATAAGTTGAAAGAGTAATAAAGCCACCCATGGCTAGCTAAAGTGTCTCTGTGTGAGTGAGTGGAACTGTTTAAAGCAATTTATATTTATAATCAGTGGCACAGTGGGTAGTGGAATGCATGACGACAATTGTGGCATTTAAGGCATGAACTTGTAAACTAAAATACAGTTAATAATAGCAACATTTAATACATATATACATGGATATATATGTATGTGAATAAATACTTGAAATAAATAGCGAAAATAATACATACACATATGTATATGTATAAGTTTAAAAATACATAGCGAAGATAAAAAAATATTTTCTAAAATTTTTCTAATTTATTAGCAAAAGCATAATGAAATGACACAAATTTAATGTACCGTAAAGAATTTAGGTTTTTTCAGTACTTTTCGCAAGCACTGAAGTGCCTTCTATTGAAAAAGTGCCCTTGTCATTGACTACGCCACGGCCAATATCTTCGTTTTGTTTGCCATTTAAGAGCGTAAAATCAATTTATCACACACTTAATGCTATTTTCGTGCGCGCCTCAAAATATGCTCATAACACAATTTATTTTCACTTTGACGTCCAAACGGTACTTTGAGGCATGTATGTAAGTGCGTCTGCTGTTTTGCAGGTAACTAGCAATTCTACATTACATTAAAATCTGTCTCATTAAAAATTCTACAAGCGCAAATCACATTTTTAATAATGGCAATGCTCTAGTTATTCACACACACATTTCTCTTTTTGTGTATATGCCAGCCATTAGTATGTGAGTTGGTAGGTAGGTAGTTGGCTGCCGCCGACAAGTAGTCAGGCAATTTCAAATTAAATTATTTTAATTTAAAATGTTTTCAACAACTTGCTTGCTTGCGCGTCACTCGCACACAAACACACACTTGCACTCCTACACTTTGACACTTTTGAATTTCGAAAAATTTGACAGCCATATTCACTATTTGACAATTTCAGCAAAGTTGGATGGCACAACTTTGGGTGCAGTTCAAAGCAAATAATTAATTGCGTAGAAATTCAAATTTATATATATAGTTTTATTAAGAATTGTTGATTATTGGACAAAAATGTGGCATTGATAGCAAAATTTTTATTGAAAATATGCAGAGCACGCACTTTTTGTGTTGGCAATTCGCAAAATTTTTTCAGTTAAATGCGAATTTTTACTTCTAACACCGTTAGATTGCTCTCAATTATTGACTAAATATTTATATTCCTCTTTATTTCTTTATTCTCGCAATTATAATTTATTTTTTAATTTTATTTCGGAAAAAATCGAAATAAGTTTAATTTGCAAGTGGCAACCCTATTCTGAAAAAGTATAATTTATCATTGCCACGTTAAATTTGTATGCCTCAATTGCAATATTATTTTTAAATATTTATTTTTTTTTTAAATAACAGAAATTTCTTAACATGTGGCAACTATGGGAAATTAAATTTTTATTATCTAATTACTATGGTTATCTAATTACTATGACTGTTTTTCATATAAATATATGAAGAAATGTTTCAAGTGAAAATTGAGATTTTGTTTTGTTTAGGTGGCAACTCTATTTCAATATCAATTTACTATATACTTTTCTCAAATATTATTCGATTTCTACAATTACACAATTAAAAAGATGATATTTCTTGTTAGGTGGTAACTCCGGAAATTTTGTTAATGAAATTTTAGAAAATAATATTCATAGTAAATAAAATTTTCTACTTTCTACGATGCTTAACCCTGGTTAATAATATAAGAATTTCTGAATCGAAGATTTAAAGAATATTTAAAAATGTATTTTCTCATAATTTTATTTCTTTCCGATGTTGGCAACCCATTAAAAATGTATCTTTTCTCTTCTAGAACATTTTTAATGCATTAATTTCATATTTATTTTAATAACAAATAGCCTTTTTTTCATAATAACTCAAAAAAGAGTTACATGCCGTACTAAATTTCAAATATTTAAAATTTGAAAATGATGGTAACCCTACTCAATTTTTTTTAAATACAGAATTATTAATTAAATAACCTAATATCCTTTACCTTTTAACCTTTTAACATAGTTAATTATTTTAAAATATAAAAAATTGTAAAAGGTGGCAACTCCATCAAATTTTTTTCTTAATTTCTGATACAATTAATGCTATAAATTAGTTTAAAACAACATTTTAAAAGTTAATTTATTTGGTAGTATCCACTTTTTCAATTCGAAAATAATTGGCAACCCTATTTGAAAATATTGAGTAGTGAGTTAGTAAGCAATAATTTATATTAATAACTCCATTATTTAAAAATTATATTTTTTATTAATAATTCTTTTATATTTTTAAATTTTTTTAAGTCTTTTATTGATTTTTTTGTTGTTATTTCGTGATTCAGAAAAAATATTTAAGACCAATTTTTTATCAGAATTTAATTTCAGCCGTTGCGCTTTCGAGTCCATTCCCTTTAATGTAGCACAAATATTTGCGCACTGTGACCGCAAACAACTAAAAAGCATATTAAATTTATTTACTACATATTTACATGCTCTATATACATACATATATATAGTTAAGTATATAAAAAAGCGAAGAATAAAATTTATGAAGAGCACTGAGCAATTAATGGGACCCTCCATTCGCCTATATTGTGCTGTTTAAATATACTCAAGTGACACACTTTTATGGCCATAAATTATGACAAAAAGCTAAAATTAAACAATAACAACAAATAATAATAAAAAAAGAATAATAACAACAACAGCAACAAGACTATATCACTTAACAAGTACCCCGCCCTGCCGTACATGGTAGCCAAAGTAGCTGCGTCGCCACTGAGCTGAGCGCTAATAAATAATCGTAGGCAAAGTGCGGTGTGAAAACAGTAAAGTGTAGAAAGTAAACAGTTCTTATCAGCTGTAGTGGTCGAATAGCGCAACAACAAAAATGCCACTGCGAAAGAAAAAAAAAATTGTGTTTATACCATGAAAGCGGGGGTAATGTCTGAAAGAGCTCTGCTGAGTATGGGTGTGTAATGTGTGATCAAGCAGTCGACTCGCCGCCACGCCATAAATAATGCATCACACACACTCACACGCGCATTCACAGTGGCATAAGCAATCATTGAATCCATGCACACACACAAAGAGGGGGGGGCATAAAAAATTAATTGAAGCACGCAACACAAAGTTATAATAATAATAATACTTTTTCATTTACACAAGCGCACAAACACACAAACACACTCATACATACATACAGAGAAATATACTCTTAAATGGGGATTACGCGGGTGCAATGACAGAGAAGAATTTATTTAAAAATGCCAAACAGTTGAGCTGAAAAAACAGAAGTGGGGTGCTTTTTTCCAAGCTTGGCTTACATACATATATTTGTCTGTTTGTTTGTTTGTATGTATATCTTTCTTTTTTCGCTTTAATGATAAACGCGCGCTACGAAATGGTGCATAGTGTAATCAAAGAGACATCCAATTAACGTTGTAAAGTAGTTAAAAAAAGTTGTAAAGTAGTAAAAGTAGTAAAGTAGTAGACAAGCGTTTTTTTGCTTTTGTTTTGTTTTTTTTTCATAAACGTACAGACGTTTATATGTTTGCGAAATTACATTACTGCTATAATTTGACAAAATAGCTTAATCGACTTAGTAGTTTTATTCGCTCAAGCTATAAATGAAACTATTTTCATAAATTTTTTAAGCAATTACTAATCAAAGTCGTTGAGTTAGAAAACCATAAATATAAAAATTGAATTTAGATATTAAATTTATCCATTAAAGATCACATTAAATTTATTTAAAGTAAAAACTGCTTAAATCAAATTAAGTAAATACTTATAAATGACTAAGACCTTTTACATTTGAAATTATTGCATAAAAATTAGTATTATTGTTGTTGTGATATTAACGAAATGCAAGAAATTTATTTTTTCAAAAAGACAACAAGAAATAAATATTCAAAAATGGATTTAGCTGATTTTCTATATCACACACGTATGTGTATTAAGCGCAGAACTTTTAAATTTAATTCAATAATAGTTCTATTTTGACATGAAGCCTTTCATAGAAAAGAATAGAATAATATAAATCAAAGTAGAATAATATAGAATAAAATAAGAATAGCCCCAAACTATCCCCTAGTTAGCGGGATACTGTTTTGTAGGCATTCTCCGCTGAACCGTTGGCTGACTTTCTCCATACATGGTGGATACCATCTGATCCAAAAATATTTAACTTGTATTTTATTCATCCGAGAAAATTACGGTCTGCCATTGATATACCGACCAATTTCCGTGCTCTTTCGCCCATACATACAGCATTTTCCACATTCGTTGGTTCGAAAAGGGTTTTTTTGAAGGACGTCGGCCGTTCAATCCTGCCCCTCTGAGACTCCGGAGAATTGTTAATGCCCACAATTACTCCTTTCGCATCGCATTAAACTCCTTTTAAATATCTGACGATGATTTAAAGCGATCCAGTAGACAAGACCGTCGAATGAGCCTATCTTAGGCGATTGTCGTCTCACGGACTCTTCCAGTCCCTTTCTTCCGGGCGAAAGAATCCATCTCCCAAACTTTTTTTTATGTAATATGTGCTACAGTAGTTTTGCTAAATCCCACAAAGCCCAACAATTTCACGGAACTTTGATTCTGCTGCAATAAGGCTAATATTTACCCATCAGTGACATGAGTGATTTCTCGTCATTTTGGCATATTTTTTATATAAAACCTTTTACAAACACAATATTTTATTTTTATAATTTATAAAAAAATTGTAGGTCAATACAATTAGGAATAGCTAACTTACTCAAACTTAAAGTAGTTACAAGTACCTCACCGCACTGTCCAGCACTGTTTATTTTTCAAGCAAAACAAATTGGAAAGTAATTTTTATAACTTCTCCTACTCAGTTCTTTTTGATTTGTCCCAATATGTAGATTGTTAGTAATCCAAAGCTTTGATTTCCTTTTTACATCTTCTTATTTTCGCTGTTTAGTTTGATCTTACCTTGAAACAGTACTGCTATATTTTGCCACCCTTTCTCACTCGGGTTATTTAACTTAGAACGTTTTGTTCTTTATGATTCTTTATTAAAAACCATTGCCATTTTTATATATAAAATATAAGTATAAAATCGAATTAGTTAGTTCTAGTATATCTTTACACTTGGATGATGGACTCTTTAGAACCTTGAAACAAATAAATAATTATATTTAGAATTCTGCTAAATCAACCGTTTTCGAACATCAAATTTAGTTCCAGAATCATAGTTGGCTTCCTCTAAGGGTTAGATAAATTTTTTTTTCGAAAAGTTACTCTTTCAATATAATATTGTCGTACATAAATGAATATTGACTTTATTCATATCTTAATCAAACATCCTACTCATATGATAGCCTTCCTTCCAAATTTTCTGCTTGCTGTGGTTTGCTTAGTCCAAGTTCGTCAGAAAATAGACAGAAATTTAAAACTTTTTCGAACTTCGCCACCCAAAAATACATTTAGAAGACTGAATAGTACTTTAGCTTTCCTAAACTGTTTTTATATACATATACATATATGTACAGCTGAGCTTCCAGAACTCGAAGTTCTCCATAATTCGGACTCTTGAATTGACATTAGAAGTCAAATTTCATACATATTACCTTCCATAACTCGAAATCTCTTTAACTCGAAATTTTTTTTTGGATTATGGTGATTCGAGTCAGGGAAGTTTAACTCTATTTATATTTAATATAAAAAAAAATTTTAAATCGTTAAATTTAGTTAGAATAAAAAAGGATAAAACTTGTTTTTGTACTAAAGAAAATCATTTCTTCTTAAAACCTGCTACAATACTTATTTAACCCACTGTAGTGCAGAAAATCTAAATATAAACATAAATTCCAACCAATTAAAATCTGATTTTCAAAGTGAAGCACACAAATATTTTTGGCAACCTTTGTTTTGTAACTTTTCCAAAAATTTATTACACTCAAGTTGGCAACAGCCTTCAGTGCTGGCAACAAAAGCTTAAAAATAAACTCAACTCACGTCATAAACAGTGACAAAGGTTGCACTGGTCAGCCATAACCTACTTGTACTTGTGCTTCTATATTGATGTCGGTTGGCCAAATAGCCAAAGAGTCAACACACAAATACACCTAAATACTTGGCGCTTAAAGCCAAAATGGCGGCGGCATTCAAACCCTTTCGCTACTTTTTATTTTTGCAGCAATTTCGAAACTTTTGCTTTGCTCGCCTTTAAATTCTCGCTGCCGCGCTAACAAATATTTATGCAAATTACTGACATTTTCACGATGCACGCGGCCAACATAACAACGACAACAGCGAACGGCAGAGCGCGAGAAGTGACACTCGACTCGAATGGCGCGGCAATAAAGTTGTGACCAAATTGGGTGGGTCCAAAGGCCACCCCCTCTCTAGTCACACAAAATGGCTGAATGGTCAAAGGTGGTGCTTTGAGGAGGGGGGAAATGCTTTCGCAGTTTATGAAAATGTAAAGAATTTAGTGACGTCATTGAAGCCAGTGACGGCGTGAACGTCAATAACAGGCAACGAGCGCTGCTCACGCACACAAAGAACGCTTCTTATGTATTTATATAAATAAGTATATGAAAATCAAATTAATTTTCTAATTTTACAAAAGCCAATGGTGGAGTGTAGACAAAGTTAAAGGAGAATAGAAGAGAAATACATACACATTATATGTATACTTCACACCAATACACGCACGCACACACAAGCGCTCTCGTGGCAAGGCAAAATAGAAATGATGCGAAAATAAAGAAGCTGAAAATAAAATTAAGCGCATTAACGCATATTTATAAAGGCGGCAAGCAGAAATGTACACGAAGTGAATGCAAACACACTTGAAAATGGCAAAAACGCACACACACACATACACTCACACGCATACAATTATTGCCTTATTTAAACAAAGGACGACAGACGCGCTAACAAACTCATGAATATAATCGTGTGAGTGAGTGTATGTGTGTGTGTACGAGTACATATAAAAGTTCATATAGGTAGGGCACACAAAGGGCAGACAGTCATGAGTTCAAGTGGTGAAAGAAATTAGAAAGCAGGGCACACGCACACACACATATAATACATATATAGACAGCAAAACACTCAAACAACGTTAACTGCGTGTCGTGACGTGCTAAAGTAGAAATTACTTATATTTACAAGCAGATAAAAATACATATACATACACATACATACACATACACATATACACAAGAGTGCTAGTATGGCTTTAAGCGCCCAAAAGGCTGCAGCAACAACACACTTCAACTGCTTAACGCTCATACACTTATATTCATTTGCTGCAAATGAAGTTTCGCCTTCAACGGCTGGGCGGAATAACGCTACGTGCGAAATGTGAAAAAGCAAAATTAAGTGTAAAGGGTTGCCACTCAAGTGCAAGTAAAGGCAGTTAGTTAGCTTTTAGCAGATAGCACTGCAGCGGCGTTTATTGCATTGTTGTGTTGTTGCGTTGTTGTTGTTGACTCAAGGCGGTTATTTTTAGTTTGCGCCGCGCTGAGACATTTTGCGCATGCAGCGCTGCATTTCAAGTTTATTTTTACTTGCTGGTTATTGTTATGCAACACTGTGTATTCATATATGTTTATAGTGGTACGCATTGTAGCGAAAAATTTTATGAGTTTTCTAAAAGTGCATGCAGAGTAAATTCAGAGTAAAATCATTAGGTATATACATAATTGAGAAAAAAATAATAATGAGTAAAGAAGGTAATGAGATTATGACATAAAATTATTAAAATATTATTTTTGATGCTCCTAGTTGACTCTTTAGCTGTAAATTTATTTTATTAATTTTATAAAAATCTGAATTTTCACTTAATTATTATATTTAATAGAAACTAGGTGGCAACACCATTGCCAATTTCGATAGATTTTGTACTGATATTTAATATTTTGGCAGTAAATTCAATTTCGGACATCTTACATTTTATTATTAATTTTCAAATAATGATTTCTCATCATTGAAATCAGGTGGCAACACCAAATCATAATTTTTTGTATTAACAGTTTTATATTTTTTACTTTCACTTTTCTTTTTATTTGAAATTAATAATTAATTTGAAAATGTGAAAGTGTGGCAACACTCTTTTTAATTTTAATTGAATCCAAATATTTAAAAAATATTTAATATATTTGAGGTTATAAAACTATATTGAATTGCGCTTATCGAACTTAAAATAATTATTTCCCATAATTAAAATTAGGTGGCAGCACCAAATATTTAAATTTTTAAGAACATTCTTATATTCTTTTATTATTGTTTTTTAGTTTTGAAAATAATACCTGAATTGAAATTTCTAAACGGTGGCAACACATTTTTCACTTATACTTATATCCAATTGTTTAAAAATATTTGTGGTTGTATGCTTATAAGGACTGGTTCTTATCAAAAAAAGTTAAAAGAAACAAATTATTTTAATTATGTGGCAACTCCAAATATTTTTTGTCCTAATTATAGTAAAAATTTTGGTTAGCTTGCTAGTAACCTATAGTTTATTAAATATACAAGTTTTGAATCCTAATCAAGTGCTGAGTGTTTTAAAAGAGCAATAGGCTAGGGTTCGTGCAATCCCCTATTACCGGCTTACGCAGGTAGAGTTTTCAGACTCTCTGAGAGTGATATATCAACGTCAAAATAGAATAAGTATTTAAACGCTTCTGGTCAATGCTGATTCAGAGGTAATATTGATAGATTGATTGCAAGGTTATTCAAGTCAAAATGTGGACCTCTGGATGTTTTCTCATTTTGGTTCCACTATATTAAAGAAAAAACATTTTAAAATAGTGCGAAATACATTCTTCTGAAAGATTATAGCGATTTCTTTGGAAAGCTTTACGAGCTTAACTACTTTTTTGTTCCTATCTTTATAATCAAACACTTCCCTACTTAAAAGGTATACATATCCCTGTTCTTCGTTAAAAATCAGACTTTTTAGGCAAGAATAAATTAAACACACATATTGGTTGTGAGTCAAAACAAAAATCAAAAACAAAAAAACACAAATAATGTCCTCATGTGGCTTGCAGCTGCACTATTTCATTTCTGACGCGCATAAATAGTCGCAAATCCTTGTCCTACAAACATTTCCGCTCAAGCAGTGCCAACTTTCTTTAGCAACTATAACGCCGTGTGCGTATAAGAAGCCTACAGTTGGCTGCTAGGGTCTATAACAACAACTATATACAGATATAAACGATTTAAATTTAAAAGAAGGCATATATGTACGTATGTATGTCACTACATGTGTGCTTGTTGCACAGTGCGCAGCCAACAAACCCTTTCAAGTCATTTCGCTTTTCATCGAGTCTCTCTTTATACCAGCAACCAAACATTTTTACAAACAAAAATACATATATTTACCGGCCTGAAAGCAAAATCTCACTGCTTCCACTTGAATCGCCTAAAGGTATGCTATGCATTTCTTTCTTTCTCGCTTTTGGCTGCGTTACTTACACTTCATTACAGTCACAGTGCACACAGCCGTACATATGAATATAAGTAGTGCTGTGTGTGTGTGTAGTTTCACTTTCCCCGCTTCGCTTTCGCCGCCTTGCAATTCGTCAACAATTCCATTAAGTATACGACATGGCGTACAGGCATTTGCCCATTTGCATAACAATTCTTCTTGCAATTCTTTGCAGCACAGCGATGTCTCATTCAACCACGGGGGGTTGCTTGCCACATTTTTCCTTCAATAAAGCTGTGTGTTACTTGCGTATATATAAGTGTGGGTATGTGTTTGTGTAATACTTACGCTTAAGTAAAGCATGGTCACTTGGCTTTACTTGGTAGCCTCGTGTTTTTTGTGTGACACTTAAATAAAATCGTACATTTGTATATTTCATCTACTTTTTTTGTGTATGTCCTTTTTAATGTTCTACATTTATTTATGTGTTCATATGCTCTTATTGTTGTTGTTGCTTCGCAACTTAGCAAGTGTCGTTATAACGCTTTTGGTGGTCCTTGCGAGCGTACGACCATGAATGATGATGACGTATTGCGCCGTTCGCCGTTCGTTGTCGCGTAAATGTCGCGTTGATGACAAAACATGCCTATACATGCTTCTATATACATACATATGTACATATATATGATGGTGATGGTCGTAAAAATGCAAAGCAGTCTTACACATGTGTCTGTGTGTGTACCTGCTTGTATGTCAGTATTTAAAGCCACCGCCATTTATGCAAATATTTTATACTCCCACTAAAGCCCTAAAGTGCTTTAGCACTAAAGCACCTTGCTTGCTTGCTTATTGTCCGCGTTTTGTGCCTAATGTTTGCTGGCTTCAGGCTGCCTTAAAGCGTTTTTTCGTGTGTATTGAAGCCTATGGTTTGGCAATTCAACAGGATTTCTCTTGAAAACTGATATTAGACACATTTCGTGGAATTTAGTTTTTATTGACCAAGTTTTTCTTTAATATTTCTAGTTATCGAAGTAAAATTATTTACGTAATTTTTAAAGCCAATATTCCGATTTTTTTCTTTATTTCTCTCTTTTTAACAACTTAAACGTTTTTAAGAATAAATTAATCGCATACAATGTCAATACCAAGAATCTAGCTCTAATATAAAGTGCACGAGCAAAAAACATTAGTAAATTGCTTACATGAGTTGTTTTGCACAAGCAGAAAGTATTCGGATTTTCTTTTATTCATTTAAAAAATATTTTTGTTGGTTTGAAATTTGTTTACTTTTTATTTTCAAAATTTGAATTTTTGAATAAATGTAACGGTTAAACCATTGGCAACAAACATGCCAAATTAGGGTAAAGAATTTTTAAATGTCATATCCTTAGTTCACTTTGTTGAATACACTTTGGGTAAACCAAACTCAGAATAAATCAAGTAACAGCTGTCATAAAGACCAACTCCGATAAAACTATTGCTTCAATGAAAACCACACATCAAAAAAACCCAATACATGTATATGTCAGACATTGCTGGGATATTTCGATTACTTGCCGATCTACACATAGATATAAGGTACAAGACAGACACATGGTTTCCGTACTATAATGTGTACGACAATATAAGCTCAAGAAACCATATACCAGCATAGTGACACACATGTAGTATTGTACTATGTTTACATCCATCAGCTGATGCAAATAAATTCAAGCAAAATATAATTATGAATAACAAGCAGGAAAATTGATCCTGACTTAGTTATAACTCCAAGCAATCTTAAAATATTATTGTCCATTATAATTATTACTTCTCCACATCTTTTTCACATCAGTTTTTCAAATTTTGTTTTTTGATTATAGTTTATTTTTAATTTAATTTATTTTCTGGATGTCAAAATGTCAGAAAACATATGATTGTGGCAGAAGAGTTTAAAGCTTTGTGTGAGTTCAATGCGATCCATTGTAGAACTCTATTGTAGTACGGAACACCATTTGCTTTCAAAAAAAATTCGAAAAACCGGTGATACACATATGATTTCTGAAGCATACTACAATGTATACTACATGTCTGCCTCAGGTATAACAGGCTTAGGTTAACAGGTATATATTTACTTGAAGTTAAATCGTCTCCCAGAAAACTCGGAGCACTATTAACAAACTTCAAAGACGAAAACTCTCGACCCCGATATACCTAAAGAATGTATTGCATTTTCAAATCGAAGATTCAACACAATGGTATTTCCCACTCAGAACAGTGCAAAATTACACCTTTATAAACACATTCGTATTTATAATAATTCATAATTCCATTAATTTCATATATTAGCCCAACTCCGCTAGCAGAAAAGCAGCCCCACACAATTACATGGCCTTAGAAGCTTTAGTAAGACGTTGTCGTCCCTCATACAAACCGATGGTGTCGATAAAAAACAATGTTGAGCGTTTGATATTCGCTAAAGAGTATTTAAATTGGCCAATTATTAAATGAAAAACGGTTCTATTCAGCTATAAATCAAAATTTAATTTAATAGGCAGTAATGGCATATTTTATGTGGGATGACAATAAATAAGAGATTTGATCTTCAGGGTTAAGTATGGTGGAGGCCATGTAATGGTGTGGAAGTGCTTTTCTTGTAAGGATTTGGACTTTTTTATTAAATTTATGAAATTATCAATCAGTACGACTGCAAATGTGTTTATAAAAATATAATTTTGTCCAACTCTGAGCGGGAAATGCCATTGTGTTGAATCTTCGAATAGGAAAATTACCCAAAGGACACGTCTAAATATGCCAAATCTTGTTTTTAAGTCAATATTGTGAATGTTATGGAATGGCTCCAGATCTGAACCCTATTGAGAACTTGTAAAATCTGATTAACAGGCGCATAGAAAGGACTAACATTGAAAATTACGTTGAACTTCTTAATAGACTTCAAGGAGCCTGAAAATCGATTCCGATGAAAATCTTTGACAACTTAATTGGCTCAATGCCAAGGAAATATCGTGAATAGATGAAAAATCATTGTAATTGCAACAAAATATTAGCAAAACATATTTTTTACCTTTGTTTCTAAAAAGTTGCATATGTTTTGTCCACGTAATTTTAGAGATGAAATCAAAATGGTACCTGTATTTTTTTTAAATAATGAAAATATTTGTTTTTATAAACGTTAAATAATAGTAAAAACACCAAATTAAAATAATTTCATTTTCAATCAACAGTCTGCAAAGTTTAATCGCAAGATATATATACTTTTTCTAAAATCGCGTTCCAGTTGCATATGATTTGGCCACCACTGTATATATATACATATTTATTAAGAACTCATGTGTGTTTAAAAATGAAGTGTTCTCTTTGAATATTTCAGGACTATTTCAAATACAATAAAACAATATAATATATATGAATATACCTTAAAATTTCACTAAATTACATATTATATGTTCTAAGTATTAGTGTCATGCGATAATCAGCTCACAACTCAATTGATAATTGACTACCTTAAATTATTACATACAAGGTACTCCCTTTCATTCAAACGAGTGTGGTAATCACTAAAGTGCTATATCGCATTGCATATGCATTGCTAAGCTTTATAAATGATAATTCGCTAATTAACGCCTATGCTAATCCACTTGAGTGTCAGGGCAATCAGCCGAAACACAGACACACACACGCCATAAACACGTACGCCAATGTATTAAGCGTATGAAGAGAAACCGCCAAAGGGCAGAAGGCAAGGCAGTTGAGGTGAAAGGTGAAAAGCGGCAGTTCACGCTATGGCAGCTAATAGCCAATACGGCGAACAGGCAGCCACCAGACAGCAACTGCCACGGCAATGCATGAAGTGCGCTTAACATGATATTCAAAGGTTTTAACCCGCCACAACAATGGTAAATGCATACAAGGAGACGCACAAAGAGCCGCCTAAACAATAACAACAATAACACTCACATACATAAATATGAGCCTTCGCGTATGTAAAGGCCCGCAAGCGCTTAATTATCAAGACGCTTATTAAAGCATTGAATACATAAATAATTTCATATCACTTACGCGCAAAGCACACGCACACACACATATTTTCATATACAACACACCCATACCAAGCAGCCTTAATGACTTAACTACACTCACCTATTTGCCAGCTGATTTATTAGCGCTTGTATGTATGTAGTGTTTGCGCCTAATAGTATGCCTTCGCACCGCTTGCCGACGCATCATTATCATTAATAACATTACGACCGTTATGCTGTCATTATCATCAACGTTGCTTGTCGCTCTGTTGTTGGCCCTCGCTGCCAACCGCCAACAGTCAATGGTCGATTGCTCGTTAAACTCTGAATTAATTATTCAGTTGCGTTGCTTTGCGTATAACGGTGGATTAGTGCGGCTTCGCGGCGCTCTCACGTTCGCATTGTTAATGGTTGTCGCTGAGTGACAGTTTACAACAGCAACAAAGCAGTTATGCGATAGGGCATTACCCATTGTGTTGGGGAGAGGGGCGTTTAAGACTTTTAAACTCTTTTTGGTTGAAAAATTTGCTTGAATTTAGAATATTTGCAAATTTGTTTGAAATGATCTTCACTTCACGAATACGATATTCCATTAGGAACTTTTTATTTAACATTTTAATTTTTTTTTTTAATTAAAAAAAATATATACAAATATGGCAACCCTTGGTAAAATTATTTTCTTTTTTAAACACTCCTAAATATATTATACTAAATACTAATTTTGCAGTATTTTATAAATAATTATTTAAAATAAAAATTTAAAAAGTTTTGGCAATCCTGTTAAAAAAATTCGAAATATAAATGCAATTTCTTACTCATTTAATACTTTTCCTTCATCGATAGTTCTTTTCAGGTGCAATAATTAAAAATAATAATTTTTTAATTTGGGTTTTGATGGCAACCCTGCTAAACATTTTTTTATAACTACTAAACAAATCACCTTTGAAACAAAATAGTAAATATAATAGACTTTTTCTTTTTTAATTCAAATTTTAATTATTTTAGAATATTTCTATTATTTTTACGAAGTTGGCAATACTATGGATAAATTAATTTAATTTAATTTAATTTGGTATTTTCAACTAAACATATAGATTTTAAAAATTGTTGGCAACCCTAACCTAAATACCCAACATCATTTAATAGAATTTCTTTAATTCGATGCATCTATCACGACTTTTGAAACTCGGTAATTTATTATTTTAGATGTTGTAGCCTTACAACTTTTTTCTCTAGGCTAATGATTTAGAGATCTATCTTCGAATCATTGTTTAACTTATTGTTGCTATTGTTAATGAAACGGTCTTTAAGTCATCTATAATAGTTTCTCTAAGTATTTGCTATATTTTCTTTAACTGTTTGTCTCATTTTTGTTTTTTTAGTATACACAGACTTTTAGAATCTAATATATTACTCATTTCACAAACCAAAGTCTAACTATCAAAATACATCTGTTCTTAAAACATAAAACTGGTTTCTTTAACGTAAACACGTTATGCTTTGCTTTCAGTTATTTAAACAAACGAAAATGGTTCACAAAACTCAAAAGTTTATACAACTTCACTCGTGAGCTTCTCACTCGTTGAATATTCATATTCATACCATCATTTTTGGCTACACGCCGTAAACTATGCTACAAGCTGACTTGCCATTTCACTTACACACCAACTAAATTATGCAAGAAAATACTTGGGTGAATAGTTTTCCATTTAAAGGCGACTGCCAACCAGTCCGCGCTTAAAAGCACAGCTTTCTTACGCTGTAGATTTCAATTTCCGACTCGCATAGCATACTTTTAGGCGAGCTAATTCAATATTCCGCACAGACGCCCAATCCACCAGCGCACGGAGAATAATGAAGAAATCAAATGAGAAGCGTCGTCGTGTGCGCCGATCGAAACTCAATAACGCAGGAATTCAAAGTGTAATTGCGTAGCGCAAACGTATGAAGCAGCAGAAGAAGAAAGTAAAAAAATGTGAAATTTGAATGTCAGGAATTTTTGCGAGAAATTTGTGAATTTCTACCACGCCCGCAATTTTTGAGCTGTGGGTTGCCCAGTTTGTGCAAATTTTTGGATGATTTTTTTTCTATTTTAGGGCGCTGTGTAGCATCGTGTCTGTCTGCGCGTTCAAGCGTTCTTCTTTTCATATTTCTGCCTCATTTTTTTTTTTGCGCTGGCGTTTTGCTTAAATTACAAAGTTAAATTTAATGAAGGCATCAGGCGGAAAGTGTGTAGGGCCGAATTGAATTGCCAATGTCGATGAAAAGATGAAAGATGAAAAATTCTTCTCGCAATAATTTGATTTATTTTTCCATATTTTCCCTTTCATGCGCCCCGCGCGGCCTTATGCATCAAACTAGCGCACGATTGTGGAGGGGGGTGGTAAATAAAATTTGTATAAAGAAAATTGATATTTTATGTTCGTCTACGAAATTTACAGACAAATTGATTTTGCGCTCGAGTTTCATGTCGCACAGTGGTGCGGAAAAAAATGGGTACAATTTTTAAAAAAAATTTATTTTTATTTTTTTTATTTTCCTCACAAAATGGTTTTCACCAAGCATAAGGCGAATTTAGACATGTAAATACATAACTAAACATGTATAGCCATGTTTGTTCATGTTTGCACATGCATAAACCTATTTTTACCTGATAATTACGCCCGTTCGACACAAATCAGTTCATATATTTTTCCACATTTATGAATCTGCAGACGACATTTTATACCGTTATACATATTATAGTACCGTTTGCGTGTGCAAATTGCTGTATGCCTTCTTTGCTGCATCGTGTGTTATTGACAATGAAATTACTCAGACAAATATTATTTAATTGAGTGACTGCTCGCTCAGTCGAAATGGTTTCCATACAACATGGCAGGTGTACCTTCACTTATTTAATTCTTTGTGTGTTGTTGTAGTTGTAGTAATGTGAAAACGCTTAGAAATTTGCTCCATAACGTCTTTGCGCTCAAAGCTGTGTTTATGGCAACGAAAATGTAATTTCGTTTTAGCAATTATTTCACTGACTCTGACAATTGTACGCCAATTACACTTGAATGAGTTATTTTTTTATTTTTTAATTGAGTTAAATTATGATTTCATTTAACATTAATTAATTATTTAATAATATTTCTAAATTAGAAACATCCATACAAAACATTTCAATACATTTTTTCTACGTTAGAATGAAAATCTTTATACATAAAATGCATACAACTGAGAATCGCTTTAGTCGCTAGTCTCATATTTATCTCTCAAATCCACTTCCATATAGACTAGCGGTTTTTCAAGCATAACAGGTAAATCGATCAGTTTCTATAAATCTCCACACATTTCAGTTCTCTCGCTCCTACAGTTTCTCCCAATTTTTCGAAATTTTTCTCTTATTCTCTCTTTCGGCTCTCTTCCTTTTCTCTCACTCTTTTTTTCTGTTTATCGCTGCCTCACGAATATAATATTCTCATTTGTATCAGTCATTTGGCTTCCGTGTAAAATCGTATTGTCTTTCTTCATATTTTTTAGGATGTGAAGAGTTATAGAACACTTCTTGAACCTTTATAATGCATATTTTTGGTTCTCAAGTAGTTGAACTACTTTATAGATTCTGTTATAGCATTCCGATAAAATTTTTGAAGCTTCAACTTCCATTTCTAACTTAAACCACATATAGCCTTTTCGCACAGAAATTAATTGATCAATTAACCTGCCTTTGCTCGATTAAAGCGCTGTTTTAGATCGATTTACCATAGGAACGGAAAATCTTATTTTACAACATCAATTTTAATCGAATACAAATCGAGTTGAAACTGAAATGCAACTCTGCGGGTTGTTGTCTACTCTATAAATTTGGCTGTGTTTATTGATAAAAGAGCAATCAACTGATGAAACTTACCAATTCCTTCTGAACATCAAACAAACAAAACAGTATAACAGCTGATCGTTAATCGAGTAGCCGGCTGTGGGAAACACAAAAACTGATTTTTCAATTATAATCTTAATGTATTAAATTAATTTGGCTATGCGAAAAGGCTATTTAACTTGTTAATCCAGCCAATATTTTTGCTTAATTAAATAAAACTTTTCGCTAAAGTGAATACTCGACTTCTGGACCTTTTTCATCGATTTTTGAGAAACTTTACTGAAAATTTTTAATTCGCATGAATACTCCATAATTTTACAGTGAATGAGGTATTCTAATCAACTTACGGAAAAGGCTTCATTCAGTGATGCAACGTAACTTTAGTTCCCTAAAAGCTTTGAAAGCAGTTCTGCAAATCTCATTCAGTTTGTACTGTCTTGCATTAATTCTACTAATATATTAATTTAACATAGAGTAGCGCACACACTTCACCCATTTTATGTCACATCAAGAAAATATTATTGTCGACGAAGTGCAATTACAGCAAGTATACTCAAAAGTGAATTTATGTCAAAGTGTTGCAACTTTGTGCAATTCCCGATGCGCACCACTACTACTGACATGCGAAGTGCGAAATGTACTGAAAAAGAAAATCGTAAAAAGTAAGCAAATAGAAAATTACATTTGATTGGGAAGCGAAAATGTTGCTTGCAAGAGCATGGCATATGCTACAGAAGTGAGTGCGCTTGCTGCCTTCTTGTTGTTGCTTTTTTTGTTTTCTCATTTTCTTTGCGCAGTTACAACTATTGTACAGTGTAAAAATATTGCAATGCTTACAAACACTCCACACGCACACACACACACACATGCTGTGTTGAGCCAATACCATCGGCGAGTGTTTATCGAACGCCCAGATGTATGTAACACTTGCTTGCTTATTACTGTGCATTCATGTTGCAATGTGTGCATGTGTGTGTGGCAATGTGTTTTTGAGTGCAAGGAAATTGAAAATGCTGCTGCAGGTTAAAAGTAATGGAACATAAATAACAATAAGCAACAACAACAACAAATACAAGCACTTGTATATACATATGTACGACTACATACATACATGGAGGCAGGCACACAAATACTCAAGAAATAAAAGCAATCAACAGCAGATTGTAATAAAGTTGCATGCAATGAAGATGAAGCTGAGCAAATGAAAATGTGTGTGTGTGTGTGTGTGATTCGAAAGGAAGTCAAAGAAAGTGAAAGCGAAAGCGATTTTAAATTTGCACGCACTACCAGTGTACTGCTGTTGTTGTTGTTTTGTATGTGTTACACTTTTTTTTTTGCTTTTGAGTGAAAATTGCTTGGTTGGTTTAGCAGTGAAGTTGTGCACAAATAGTCTTAATAGAGAAAGGAATATGGTAAATAGAATTCAGGAAGCATGCAATAAAGCACTAAATTTGCATTTTCAGTTTATGATTCGGTATAGTGATAATAAAACTGGTACTCGGGTCTCAAGGTTCAGCATCACTTTAAAATAGAAGTCATAATAAATTGAATATCTGAGAATTTTCTTCTGCCAGTAACATATATTCACTCGATTTGTGAGCCCTAAAATACAAGCATATATTTTTAGGGAAAAATAATAGAAGCAGAATTTGGGGTGTAAGTTTTGAAACAACTATTCTCTGCTTTAGTTTAGCAAATATAAGCAGTTTTGCAGGGACCACTGCCCGAAAATTTACGAAATCACACTGCTTTCGGTATCTTACAACAGTTTTCCGATTATAAATACTATGGCCTTTGACCTCAATGTTGTAATTCGAACCACTACTCTCTAGTAGTAACTATTGGTGAGTTCGATAAATGGTCATAAATGCAGTTAAAATTTATATATCTTCCATTTTTTTACCATTTAGGCAGAGCTATGTTGCTCTTTCTCTCCCCCTAGATTTCAACTGCTTTACCTAGCTTACTTATTTCGCCATGGAAATAGCGAGTCGTGTGTTTCCCATTCATTTCAGCATTAGACTTACTCGTAACTGAAGACCCTTGGATAAAATTTAATATACTCTATATTGGTACTTCGGTAAATAAACCGTCCAAAATTTCTTGAGTGATATCATAGATTTCCTTCTAAAATATTGCCAATCAATCCCTAATAGGAAGTATGAGTTAAACGAAAGGGAATATCTAGAATTCACTGTTTCATTTCCGAAATTTATTGGTGTTAAAATCATGGCTTTTATTGGAAATAGATTAATTTATCTGATGATCTTATAGTCCTTTCACACAGGAGCTAATTGATCAATTAACCAGCCTCTGCTCGAATTAAACGCTTATTAATATCGATTTATCATTCAAAATAAAATCTACATTTATTATACTCTCGCAACAAAGTTGCTAGCAACAAAGTTGCTACGAGAGTATTATAGTTTTGTCCACATAACGGTTGGTTGTAAGTCCTAAAACTAAACGAGTTAGATATAGGGTTATATATATCAAAATGATCAGGGTGACGAGAAAAGTTCAAATCCGGATGTCTGTCTGTCCGTCCGTCTGTCCGTCCGTCTGTCCGTCCGTCCGTGCAAGCTGTAACTTGAGTAAAAATTGAGATATCTTAATGAAACTTGGAACACGTGTTCCTTGGCACCATAAGAAGGTTAAGTTCGAAAATGGGCGTAATCGGACCACTGCCACGCCCACAAAATGGCGAAAACCGAAAACACTTAAAGTGCCATAACTAAGCTATAAATAAAGCTATGGAAGTAAAATTTGGAATGAAGGATCGCACTAGGAAGGGGCATATTTGGATGTAATTTTTTTGGGGAAGTGGGCGTGGCCCCTCCCCCTACTAAGCTTTTTGTACATATCTCGCAAACTACTAAAGGTATATCAACGAAACTTTCAGGAGTCGTCTTTCTCAGGTATTTCCTTATACAGTCCAAAAATGGAGGAAATCGGATTGTAACCACGCCCACCTCCCATACAAAGGTTAGGTTGAAAACTACTAAAAGTGGGTTAACTCAATAACGAAAAACGCCAGAAACACTAAATTTCACATAAGAAATGACAGATGGAAGCTGCACTCAGATTTTTTTACAAAATGGAAAATGGGCGTGGCATCGCCCACTTATGGGTCAAAAACCATATCTCAGGAACTACCCGACCGATTTCAATGAAACTTGGTTTGTAATAGTTTCTTTACATCCTAATGATATGTTGTGAAAATAGGCCAAATCGCTTCACAATCACGCCTACTTCCTATATACCAGAATTTTAAGACGATCTGAATCGTTTACTTTACAATATATAAAGTAAGCACTAGTAAAGATATCGATGCAGAACTTTGCACAAATACTATGTTATAGTGTGGCAGCCCCATTCTAAAAATCGCCGAAATCGGTTTTCAAGGCCCCATTAATCGAACATGAGGACCTCGGTGCTTCTAACCTAATATTATGGTTTCCAACTTTCAATGGACTTTATACATTATATATGACGAATATGTGGGTCAAATTGTATATTATATAATATAAATAAATTGCGAGAGTATAAAATGTTCGGTTACACCCGAACTTAGCCCTTCCTTACTTGTTTTTAATTAATCGATATGAAAATTACATGCGACTCTGCGCCAAAGACGTACGATATACGTTCGTAAAAAAGCAACGGTAGATGTCGCTGCTAAAAATATTAATGAGCTGATGAAGCTTACTAACTTCTTATATGAAAAGCAAAAACAAGAATGAGTAACAATTGATCGATTATCAAGTAGTCGGCAGTGCGAAGGCCAAAAACTGGTTTATGAATTACAATTTTAATTGATCAATTAATTTGGCTGTGCGAAAAGGCTATTAAATATCTACTTTTCACCAAATGTGGTAGTTTTCCATCGCTTGGTTGTCTGGTAAAAATTTCCTATGATAAACATACTTTTTTGCTAAGAACTGGATAATAATAATATAATATGAATAATTTATTTTAAGTTTTCCAAAGTTATCTTCTAATATTTTGAATGGATCGGCATACAAAATTCTTTACATAAAAAATTTAACCACTCTAAAGTTTCAAATTTTCTTAAATCATATACAACATCATTTTTTATTTGCTACAAAATCAACTAATCTCCAGCGAATAGCGCTGACAAAACTCAAGCACTCGAAGCGAATCAAATATTTCACTTTTTCCTTTTAACTATTGAACTGCAAGTCAGTGACCCACTTATCAGCCAATCCGCACTCGTCAGCCACTTTTCGAACAAACACACACAAATAACCACTATATACTCAATAGCTTCTAGTAAGAGCTTACCAAAAAAAAGGAGAAAAAAGCAACGAGTATTTGCTGCATCAGCAGATTTTTTGCTCATACCTCCCACATACATACACACACACACACATGTCACAAGCGAACTACAATGTACAAGCTCATTAGTGTTTTTGCAGCCGTCAATCAATTTCACTAACTGTTGTAATTCACTATTTTCGCCGAGCAAAGTGCTTAGCCCACTTTTTGGCATAAACATGCTTGCCTTGCTCACAAGCTTCCATGTGTGTGTGTTTGTGTGTTTACAGCTTTTGGTCTTTTACTTGGCACTTATGCTTTCTAACTGCCTTGTCAACTGACATATCAATACGACAACAATAACAACAACAACCTTGTATCCTTGTGTTGATGACGAAGACGCAGTTGTCGGGGGTGAGTGGCAGAGGAAAATGAAAGACAAGCCAACACAGTGGCATCATACATCATTGCTAATATACGTGGTGGTTGGCTGTCTGGCGTTGGTGGCCAATATTGTTGTGCTTGCATACACTTATACATATGCATGTGTATATGTGTGTCTGTATATCTGCCCATCGACGTCACACCCTTTTATTCGACATGTGCTTTGTCATCATCATCACATAATCATCGTTGTCACTTGCGCTTGTCAATATTGTTGACATTAATTTCAACTTATTAAGTAGTTGTACACTGCACACACTCTCACATGCACACACATGCATACATGAATGGTTGACATGTTCTCATAGCTGCATACAGATGTGTGTGAATCTTATGCAGTCACTCGTAAATGTTTGCAGTTTTATGAATTTATATTTGAGAATTTAAAGATCGATTAGGGCAATTACAGTTGAAGTATTGAATATTTTTTTGTGCTTTAGAAATTTAGTTTTCTTTTTATATTATTTGTTTGTATCCCAATCCCATCAATAATCTTCTTTATCCCTTTTTTTGTTAATTTAATATGAATTAATAGTAAAAACCGGATATAAAATCTTCTCTTTCTGCTTCTTCTGTCTTTAAAGCATATTCTATTTCTGCAACTAGCAAGGAATTGTGAGTTGAAACTATTTTCCCTCCATTTGGAATAAATGTGAAGCCAAGTTAATTTTCTGCTGATTTTTCAATATAGTGTGACCACCCTTTCTTCATTTTGTATCTTACCAGCCCTAGTTGATACAATATACCATTTAGAATTGAGGTTACAGCAACTACTGAATTTTTATTGAAAGTCATCATATTCTTTTCTATTCTTTCTTTTTTCTTAGCTTGAGGGATTTGATTTCGCGGACTAATAAAGTTCCACATTTTCATTATCATTGACAACTCCGTACCGTAACTGCTCATTAACCTACTCAGTCGGTATAGTTTTCATTAGCAAGACTATAAGTTTAAGGGGTTAGGGGTAGTCAGGATTTTCAAAAAATCGCATTTGCATTTTCGTTAAGTGTAATATCTTAAAAATATTCTCTGAACATTTGAAGTTGATCTGATAATTACTTTTCGAGTTATTTGACAAAGAGCGCTCGGGCAGTCCAAAATGTTAGTGTGAAACTTTGAATGTGTTTTTCTCAAAACTATATTTTTGAACTGGTGACAACTGTAACTCGAAAACTGCTCACAAAAATTCATACAGCTTTTAGAATACATAATAATGCTGCGCCTGATCGTATAATTGTTTTTCAAAAATTTCGAATTTTTAAGACCAATTGATTTTTTTTTCTATTTCAATTGATTTTTTCCCGAACATCTAGAAAAAATTTCCTGATGTCGTATCGTTTGTGAAAAAAAAAAAACAAAAAAGCTTCAATCCGGCCCAGGATTGTCTATTTATAAAACTAATTTTTCCTATCCGATTGATTTTAAATAAATCTCCAAGGACTTATGACTGTCACCGCAAAGACCTTTTTTTGAACTGGGTCAACATAAACATCTATAACTTTCGAAATTATAAATTTTTAGATTATTATTACTTTTATAAAATAACATGATTTAATAACAAAGAAAAATTACTGAAAAATCTTATTTTTTCGTGTCTTTGACAACCCTTAACCCCTTGAATTCTTAATAGTTCCCTTGGAGATAATCTATGAATATTTTAGCAATATATTGTTCTTTTCCATCAAGAATGAGTTTTAATTGTTCTATTTTTTTCGCGTCTCTATCTACCCCTAACCCCTTGAGTTCTTAATAGTTCTCTTGGAGATAAACTATGAAGTTTTGAGCAATACATTATTCTTTTCCATCAAGAATTAAGGTTTATTTATTAACGAGCATCTATAGTTGACGAAATCACAACCCTCGTCGCTAGTGAAAGGAATTATCGATCTTCAACAACTTGTTCGAACACAGAATGCTTATCGCATTCGTTTAATCGCCTGAAATTGTATACCTTTTTTAATTTAAACGATCAATTAATTATCGGTTTCCAAAAAAAAAAAAAAATATTTCGCTCTTTTTAGAATTTCTTATCGAATTTCACTCACACTCGCGAAAATCTTGAAGTGTTCTTCAAAAATACTTTTGTTTTTCTTATAACCGATAGAATGGAATAGAACACCAACATCTCTTTTCCAAGATATTTTGTTGAGGAAGCATATCTCTTCAGTACTCAGTAGCCTCATTATCTACCTTATCTATACGCAAAAGTTTTCTAAGACAACTTCTTGTCCACATATTTAGTCATTCAAGCAATCAATCTATTCATTGTCCTGGATATTTGTCGGAAATTAGTTTACCTTTTTTTGTATTTAAAATAAAAAAAGAAATATTTAAAAAAAATAAAATTCATATTTTAAATTTAAAATTAATTTTTGTAAATTAATTTATTGAAAAAAAGTGTGGGGATCGGTCATAGAAACAGCCTTTTTTTAGTTAACCGATAGTGAAAGGTTAGACAAATATATCATTACATACACATTCCTTCAAACTTCCTTGAATTACACTAACGAGGTACTTTTGTTAAAAAGTTCATTAGAACTTAGATAATGTTTACAGTTGAAGCAACTACACGGTTTAGAAATCAGATTTAAGGCAATTAAGACATCGTAATTCGATCAAATTAATCTTTATTGCAGTTTGGTTTACTCCCAATAGGTGTCATGAATACTAACGGTTACTTAAAAATTACCGCAGCTTTCTGAAATTTATACTCAGAGTCTTCATCTAGTGTATTTGAATAGTATCTCCTCACTCCTCGGTTACCAAGGTTTTCATTCTTTCGCGAAGACTTTGATCTGTACCTTAGAGTATTCAAAGGCTCTTCTAGCATTTCTTTACTATGAATGATTTATTGCACAGAATAATAATTTCAACTAAAAATGTTGTCAGTAATTTTTTTTCATACAGAAATAGAGAAACAAAAATTATATACAGGCAGGTTCTGCAATCCGAGTGAAAATGAAATTTAATAAATTGTGGAAATTGAAAAGTTAAATCGAAATTCAGTACACCAAATATCGGAGTGAAAGTGAATTTACTTGAATTTCACTGGGAGGTGAATTACAGAACCTGCCTGATAACTTTAAATTTACGATTTAGAAATATTCTGAATCGTAAAAAACAATTATTTTGAATATCAGTTTTTCGAAATTTCGTAGAATGATCTAAAAATTCTTAGTAAAGCAGAGAAAATATTTAGATGGCATAAACTTTAAATACAATTTAGTCACTTTCATTTTTCATTTTTCCTTTTTCGTTTTCATTTATTTTTTTTCAGTTCGACTTTGGTCTAACATTATAAATATTTTTTTTCTTCATTTTCCATTTCATGTTTATTTTCCTTTCACTGCTAAAAGCACTTCAAATTCGAGTTCAATGCAAAAAATTGCGTACGTCATAAAAAGCGAATGAGTTAAAAAGGGAGTGAAATATGCAAAGTAAATGGGGAAATTTTTTTGCATACAAAAAATTCTGAAGTTTTTTTTTGCTATACCAGATACAGTATATCAACAATTGCTGCGTAGTTATGCGCTTAGATTCTTTTTGCTTTCTTTTCTCACACTCTCCAATGCTATTAAGTCATAGAAAGCTGCGGGCGGCGCTTAACACAAAATCACACTTTATTCCTGTAAATTCAACATATGCCTTGTTGTTGTTGTTCTTGTTGTTAGCACAAACTAAAAGGTTTCACATTCAATACGAACTTACGTTTGACCTTTATGCGTAACTATGTATATTTGCTGTTGTTGGCACACTGTGGGCGTACGGTAAATCTTATATAAATAAACATGAATTTATTTAAATCTTAAATAAACATAACCGAAATCAAAGGCAAACAAATAAACAAAGGCCATGACTTGTAAAGTGCGTGGAATTGAATATAAGCCTATGTGTGTTTAAGTGTGTGTGAGTAAGAGCAGCAGTTACCACTACAAAAGCGATTATAATGCAGTGACAGTACAAACAGAGTAAGCTTAAAAGCAAACGTAGCAGGCAGCGTATTAATTTAGTATGCTGTAGGTATGTGTTTGTTAGTTAGAACTGAAAGTAGACCGTTAGCAATGACGACATACGCCTTAGCGCCTAAAGGTATGCTACACCAAAAGCTTTAAGTGCTGTTAGGACGACATATGAGTGTTTATATATATTTTCGTATGGCTGTGTGTTCTATAAATACTGTCTGTGTGTGTATAAACTTTTTTTCTTGTATATAAAGCGCTTTGCGTCAATTTATTGTGTATTTATCTCATACTGGTGCCAAAATATACGCCTAGAGGCGTCTTAAAATATGCAAATGCTATGCCAAAACGCATACGTATGTAAACATATTTGCTCTCGCATATGCATAGACAAGCATAAAGATAGGCGTGCAAAAGCAAACATTAGATGCAGCCATGATTTGACATAGGCATTCATAAACACACATATACATACATATAAATATAGAGAGGCGTATTGTCAGCATTTTGTTTGACCTATAAATAGCACACAGATGTATGTACTTGTTGTTGTTGTTGTTGACTGTTGTCAAAATCACAAACAAAAAAATGCGTTTCCGCCCATGTTTATATACACTGATATACACATATCCGTTTCCCGTAGACAACGTTTGCATTGCAGGCAATTACAAACACGCATGTGAAATTCGCAACAACAACAACAGCAATACAAACATATGTAGTTTTAAAGATAAATTAACATTATCTGTGGGATATGCAAAAAAAACAAATCTAGAGCTACAATCTGGTTTAATTCCACGAATTGTAGCCTACTACGCACGAGCGCACGCTCATAAATCAGCTGGGGACTTGCCATGCACAACCATTGTATACACATACACATACATATGTTCCAGCTTATCACATACATACATATATAGGACTATAATTGGTATATTCATAATCCGGAAATCAAATATTTCACCACTCAGCTCCACTTTGCCTCGCTCTCCTTTCCTTTCTCTACGTCATAGCGTCACATAACTTTTTTTTTGTTGTTTTTACTTTCAAACATCGCTGCTTGGCTTTGACGTCATTGCCAGTGTTCTTCCCAGCTTGTTTACATGACAACTTACACACATTTTCCAATTTACACACGTAGATTTGGTACACATGTTCCAGTTCTCGTTTTTTGCTCCACCCCACTTCGTCAGCAAATGCGTCTGCGAGACAATCGAAAATGTCAGCAAAACGTCATTTCACATTTGTCATTTGTCGTCGTCGACGTTGTCGTTGTCACTGTTGTCATCGGCGTCACCGTTATTGCCGCTGTTGTTCCTATTTCTGTCGTCATCGTTTTTTTGTTGTTGTTTTCCTTTGGTATTTGTTTGGCGTTCACGTCCATCCGTTTTGGCGCTTTGCATAATGTCGTATTTCAGTCTCGTATTTGTTTATGTGGCCTAATTGCAGTCCGCTAGGAAACCGGAAGTTGCCGTATGTGGCACGAATACTAATGGGCAGTGGTAATTTTAGGTACGTACGTATACACATAAAGCACGGTCTAGTGGTGAGTTGAGTAGTTTTAGTGTGTGACACTTACTAAAGTTTGAATAGTTTCAATATTGTATACAAGGTACTGACAGAAATAGCATAAGTCAATTTTTACCTCTCTCTGAATACTAAAACATCATTAGATATAGTTGAACTAAAATAGTTGTAAATATATTGAAGTCAAAGTAAGACAAGAGGAAGAGGGTATCTGCTGTACTTTAGTCAATGTTTAGCTATTCTTCTTAAAATATTTTACTTTCACTTACTAATGTACCCAGTAGTACTCTCCATAAATTTAGCTTTATCTCTATTAGACGTACGAAAATCCCGCTAGGTGAGGCCATAGTTGATTTTGTAAATGAATCTTATTTATGGGCTAATTTGACTGAGTTTCGTAACAAATTTTGCATAGAAAATGGCACTAGACATACCAAAAATTCTGACGACAGATGGTGCCATAGTCAAATCATTAAAAAAAAGTGTATGTCAATTTAAATCGATTTAGTGTTCCTTTCTGGTATGCTTTCTAACCTATTATTTACGAAAATAAATCCAGCGGCTATCAATCTACTTATGTTTCAACATCAAAGTAGTCGAATTATTAATTATACGATGTTATAAATTACCACCATTGAAAATGTAGACTATACTAAAGCTATACTAAACTTGTATATATTTATACTAATTGTGTTTCTTAATTTTTGGGTAATGATATTTGCATTTTTACCTATCAAGTTCTATAATATCTGGTTTGGTGCGTGATTCCATTACTTCCATTGGAAATCGATTTATTGATATTGATATACATATACTTAAGTCTTTGGAACATTATTAGTATAGTAAATCAAAATTTCGGTGCTAACCACACAATAAACTGATCAAATCTATTGTGTAGCCAAGTTTCTCAGCTGAAGAATTTATTGAAGATCAACGAAGCCTTCTAAATAATATTCGTTGAAGTATATATAACTAAAGTAAGAGGGTTTGCCATACTTTTAAGGTATAATTCCCCAGTTTCTGCATAATCAGAAAGATTCAAAATGTCTTTCAAATTTACAATTTTTGGGAGTTATCATTGCTTTCTTAACATGTCTAGAATACGGTAGTAAAGTGATTATTAGAAATTCGAAGTCGTTTCAAAGATACAGCAGTTAGAAAAAGGAGCGCTCAGTTGACAGGCGGAAACTTTGAACACATTTTTCTCAAATTTCTATGTTTTTCAAACTTTCCTCCATCGTATCTCAAAAACGGCTTGACCGAAGGACTTGAAATTTGTTGGGTACACTAGGCACATGTAAACGCATGAAACGCTCTATTTTTAATAAAAAATTGCAAAAAAATCGATTTTTTATAGCAAGAAACTAAAATAAAAAGCAAAATTCGTTTTTTTTTTTTCAAATGTCTACAAAAAGTCCAATTTTTTGTATATTCACTTGATTGTAGTGCGTTCCATGCATTTAAGCTTACAGTTTGAAACACCGCCAATTTTTTTGTTTCCGATAAGCCAATTAGCCGGAATCGTGGAGGAATAGCGAGTCCATTTTTTCGAGGTGGAGATGTTCAGAACCCTTTAACCTATGTTTTACTCAATTTTTTTAGTTTAGAGTGTATATTTATACTGTCGAAATATATGTTAATAAATGATAAGCTATATCTATTTACTGGTCGTAGAAAAAATTCGAAAAAAATACTAACATACAGGCCGTCACATGGGATGACCCGCTTAAGCACTATAAAAGTAGTTTTTCAGGAAATTTGCCACAATCATTAAATTTTTATTCAACAAAAAAATTTTTTTTTAAGAAAGTACGCGATCGAATGTTTCGAAGTTTTTTGGACTTCGTTCGATAAGCTATAATTTTAACTATATTTCAAGATTTTTTTAACACAAATATTGAAAAATAACGGAGTCTTGGAGCTACAAAAAAAAAAATTGAAAAAGGTTGTTAAAGCTGAAGGTAATTCATATACAATGACCAACGATTTTTGAAAAATATCAAAAATTAACAAAAAGCGTAGTTCTGAAAAAAAATTAGTTTTTTAGGTAAACAAAATTGTAAATTTTTTAATGCAAAATTGACAAATTTCAACAAATGAAAAAGATCGTAGGTCATTGTATAGTAAATATATTCAAGAATACTCAGTTTTAATTTGATCGGTCAATTTCTCATCGAGTTATGATGTCAGCAGTTTGGAGAAATGTCCTTTCGAGAAAAACGCGTTTAAAGTTTACGACCTTAACGCTTCCACAAGATATTTTTGAAAGTATAAACTATCGAATAAGCAAAAAATAAAAAAATCGATTTTTTGAAAATGTTACTGTATATGTATGTCAATGTATAGCCCCTTAAGATTAAGAAGAGGAAACAATATTTTAAAATATGTTTTTGAGTTACTTTCGCTTTCTGTGTTGCAACTTATTCAGTTTTAATCTAACAAAAATCTGTAGTCTTCGAATTGAAACTATTCAAAACAGGTTCAACCTCACACTTTAATGAACAGCTCAATTATTAAAAAATCTGGACTATAAAATTAATTAATTAAATTCTCTGAATTGCTTCCAGGTCATAATTATGATATAATTTGTTTCCGAAATTTGATAAATTTTTGTCAGAGTTTCAGTGTAATTTGCAAAAAATGCTATCCTTGAAACTTTAAAAATTGGGCAAATTAAAAATATATTGTGAATAAAGGAATAAAATAAAAGAAATTTATTATTAAAATATAAAATTTTCCATGGAATTACGAACCAAATAACGTTTATTAAAGTTTCATACATTTTTCCAGTGCTACCAGATACTCAAAATACTTTAATTACAACAAATTTCACCGGAACAGAGTTGCTACATAACTTGTATTTATTTATGTGGACCACATACATACATGCAATAACTGTGTAATCATGTGCATGTGTATGCATGTTGCGCGTGTAGCGATGACTATTTTTAAGCTCAGCCTTTTCCCGCTACAGACAACGGCAATTTAATTATAAGTCTTACGACGACCAGCAGTCGCTGCAGCCATTTTATACCATATCATCTGAGTTTGCGGTCGCACGCACACATACACACAGACCAGCTCATTTACGCATAGCATATCGTTTTCCAGGCAATATTTACACGTAGATACATTGATTTTTACGCCTCCTTTTGTGGGCGACCTTTCACATTTTTTCCCGTTATCCGGTGTATGTGTACACATTGTGTTTCGTTTTTCATTACTTCATTATGCCACTGCACCCGCATTTGCTGGTAATTTGTTGCTGCTGTTGTTGTTGTTGCTACTACCACTGTTATTAGTGTTGTTGTTGCACTTGTGTGGTGTTCTCCTCTAGTTGGTGTAGTTTTATAGCTGAATAGGTCGTTTATTAGGTCCTGTTTTCAGTGCACTCTCAGTTGTAATTTGTAAGGTTGTTGCTGTTGTTGTTGTCGGTCAGCCACTCATCGTTACAAAGTGGCGAATAACTAAGTAATAAAAGTGTACTTACCTACTAAAAATACACATGTTCAGTGTACACATATGTATACGTATGTGCTTCAATAAAGTAGCGCACGGCAAGCTGGTTTAACTAGAGCATGGTCTAACAACGAAGTGATTTCGAGCTGCTTAAAGCCAACCGAAGGCCATAAAAAACACCCTTTGATAAAGCGTATATAAATACATCCGAGGTTTTATGTGGCGTATCAATGTATTTAACACTTACACCAGTGTGCTGGTATTATGCCATGAGAAGACATGGAAGTGCTTATTTTGCTTTGATGTGCTTAAGTGTAAACTTTTCAAAAGGCCCTGTAGGAAAAATTTGAGGAAAATATTTTCTCATATGCACAGAAATTTTATTTATTTATTATTATTTATTTATTTATTTTTTTTTTTTTGCTGATTGGGAATTTAAAATAACTTTTCAAAAATTCGAACTTTCGAATTTAATTATTTTAAAAATTCACCATTATGCATTCGCCATTTTGAATTTTGAAAAACCGATTTTTGAATTTTTCACAAAAGCATCCGCAATATTAGATCCACCATATTGAATTTTGAAAAACCGAAACCGGATTCGTAAACAGCAACGCCGAGAAACTCCGAGTAACGAGTTTCAAGCAATTCCGATGAATTTTTCACAAAAGCATCCGCAATATTAGATCCACCATATTGAATTTTGAAAAACCGACTCCGGATTCGTAAACAGCAACACCGAGAAACTCCGAGTAACGAGTTTCAAGCAATTCCGATGAATTTTTCAAAAAAGCGTCCGCCATATTGGATCCAGCATATTGAGTTTTGAAAAACCGAAACCGGATTCGTAATCAGCGATTTCGAAAACGCCCGAAAAATGATTTTCAACTCATTTCGATGAATTTTTCAAAAAAGTGCCCGCCAAATAGGATCCACCATTTTGACTTTTGAAAAACTGACACCGGATTCGTAAACAGCAACTCCGAGAACCTCCGAGTAACGAGTTTCAAGCGATTTCGATGAATTTTTTAACAAAAAGCGTACGCCATATTGGATCCACCATATTGAGTTTTGAATTTTCAAGCGATTCCGATGAATTTTAAAAAATAAATAATATTATGATCTAATGGGGTTAAATGGACTTCGGATTCAGCGACCCCAAAAACATAGGGTACACATAGTAAGACCTCTAGGTCAGCATCAATTTCTTATTCTGTGGCTGTGTTATTTTTATTATTTTTTTCTATACTTCGTTTTAATTAATCTGTAATTTTTCTATTCATCTATTTTTTTATTAATTAAGTCATTAATTTTTTCACTACTGTGAACACACGTGTCTGATTATCAATAAATAATGATATTCAAAAAACCACTTGTTTCCAATTGAAGATATCTCAATTGCAAAATCACAGTCTTTATACTCGTATACACAAAATAAAAAACGGCAAAAAATACAGATCTAGACAAGCGGCAAAGTTGAGTGCAAACAAAGCGCAGAAAATGCTAAATTCAATTTATTTTTCATGATGCTATCTCGCAACGAATAAATGCACATACGTCAGCTAGATTTATCGGAAATTAAAATCTCATTGAATGTGAATGGCAAGGCATGATACAAGTGCACAATCAAGTGGCCTTAATGCTGCGCTGAACACTATAATAGATGCGCGCAATGATTAATAAAAATGGCATTCATATAAAATGCAGCAAAATGTTGCCTACCTTTAGGCGACATGTGGAAATTTTGTACTGTTGCCTACCTTTAGGCGACAAGTGGATATTTTTGTAATGTTGCCTACCTTTAGGTGGCACGTGGATATTTTTGTTATGTTGCCTACTTTTAAGCGCCTATAGTGATAATTTTGTATGCGATTCTTAAGTACTTTTTATATCTTATTTGATGCAATCATTTAATTGTAGAAAGTGCTATCTTAGATATTAAATACATATATCTCGTAGTAAGCTTATTTGTAATTGTCCAAACTGTCTGCCTGCATGTCTTATAGCCATGACATGCAACAACATGACACTCACTTGTCTGCCCACGGCGCACAACAACAATGTATTTTGCAATAAAAATGCTTTGCAACTCAAGCGAATACAAAAACAATAAAAAATCACTTAATTCTAGAGCAATGCTGGCGCAATAAATAAGTTGCAGGCGTTGCCAAAGTAATGCATGACTCAAGAAATGTGTACATGTGTGTGTGTGCTTGGAGAAGCTGCACTAGCGCCAGCTGGCAGTAAAAAGTTAGTTGCTTTTTTATGAATAACCACAGGACAAAGGTAGAGTGAAAATCATTAAACATAGTGAAGTAGTTAAATTTTGTACGCTTTCTAGTTGCCTGTCACGGCAGCCGGAAAGTTGGTTGCGCAAAACGTTGCCTACATTCAGGCGCAAAGCGTTTACGCTTGATTGTTAGTGCAGCGGCTACACTTTGTTGCGACTGTATTGCTTTTATTTCGTATTGCTGATGCCGACAGCAACAGCTGAATTTGAGCAACAAGCAGGGTGTGGTGTGTTTGAGAGGTGAGGCGCTGTGATGTTACTTGCAGCAGCAGCCTTGAGGCAATAACAACACACAGCTGCACAGCCCCAAACTTTTCGCTCTTTACTTACTTAGTGTAAACTTATGTATTTACTTACTTACTTACTTACAACTCGCCTTGGCTGGCTGACTGCATCGGCGCTTCGTTACATTACATTACCCACGCGTCGGTGCCGCTCACATTCGCTACATTCTAGACTAAACTTATTGCCAACTGTGGCAATAGTTTTTCTCTCAAACTTTTTATTGCGCACGCAAAATGTTGCAGAACTTTTCGTTTTTCCCTCCACTACTTTCTCTATTTCATTTCTGCTAAATTCCCACCTGTGCACTGGCAGCAACTTTCCCACATTCCTGTTGTCGCATTGTATATAGATCAGTGAACAAGCGAAGCAACAACAAAAACCAACTGACATTGTATATATTTATCGCTTTATATGGACATGTATGTGTCTCCTCCAGTCTTCATGCTGCAAGATACTGCAATTTTGATGAAAAATTGTTGTTGCTGTTGCTTGCGTTTGGCAAAATATTGCAACCACAAGTTGGCATTTTATCAAATCCACTGCTGCAGCTGCAACGTCAGCGCGCCGAGCCGTACTATGTATCATCAAAAGCAATAAAAAGTATTTCGAGTTCACCATGGCAACACTGCAGTCTACTTACAAGCGCTCGCACACATACATACATATATACACATATACTTATGTTCGTGCAACAGTGTGGCTTTGCAGGCAGCAGCTGCCAGCCATCAATTGCTTCCTTGTCGCTTTATCTTTACTATTTTCTTTCTAATTTAAACATATCTTTGTTGGATTGTATTTGTATTTGTGAGGTTCCATTGCCGCTGTTTGTCGTATTTTTGTTGTAGCCACTGTCTGTTGGCTGTCATGCCAATTGCATGTTGTATATACATACATCCATATGTACATAACTGTGTTATATATTCCATTACGATTAAAGTTCGCTCAGTTGTATTTCTATTTCTTACCGTTGATTTTTTTAGTTACAGCGGTTTATAGTTTAGTTCTCTCCACATTTCAGTATACGGTTTGCTAAATCTAATAATATTTTTCTACAAAGGAAGTGAAGCATAAAAGTTTAAATAATACTTGCAATTGATATATTATATCATCACTAAAATATCAAACATTTATTCATACAAATCGCTTTCCACAAATCCACAAGCTAAATCTTTTAGGTTTGGTATTAAACATTGCAAGGAGTTTGTGAAAAATTGTTAAAATTATTAAATTTTTCAAAATAAAACTCTAACTTTAGAAAAAGATTTGAGTAAGATAGCATCCTTCAACAAACTTAGATATAATTTTCCAAACCAATCTTCAATTAAAAAAAATGCAAAATTTCCAATCGAATTATAATATACTCTAATATATTAGAATAAAAGAAATTCTAATGTTTATTTACTGATAATAATGTTTATTTTTGAGTATTTCATTAATTTGTCTAGTAACACTTTTTATTTGACCATTATACAATCCAGTTCCAACATAATCAATTCGGTTGGTGAATATTTTGATAATTACACTCTCTATCTAATATATTAATAAAATATTATCTTTTCACACTGGAGCTAATTGATCAATTAACCTCTGCTCGATTAAAACGCTGATTAATCTACATTAATTTTTAATGGAATTTTAATCGATTTGAAAATGAAATTCAACTCTGCGACAAATACCGTATTTGTAATTATATATACGTTCATTGTCTGCGAGTTGTTCACGCTACAAGACGGTAGATGGCGCTGCTAAAAATGGCAATCAGTTGATGAAACTTACCAACTTCTTATGAAAAGCAAAAACAAAAATGTATAACAGCTGATTGGTTATAGATTAGTGGACAGTGTGAAAGGCAAAAACTGGTTTCTCAATCAAAATTTTAATTGATTAATTAATTTGGCTGTGTGAAAAGGCTATAATATATAATATTACCTAATTTTTCAAACTTCTGAAGTAGCTAAAGCCCAGAAAAAAATCGCTGTGTACATTTTGACGGAAGTATAAACTCTGAAATCAATGTCAATTCGAAACGTTTTTAAATAGTCTGCATATGAATAATAATTAATTAAATTTAGATTATTATGGAAACGGAGTGGAATAATAAATATTCGAGGCCTTTGTAAAATTGGCACATACATAAACTCCAGTGTACAAAATTTAAAACTTTGTGAAGAGATAGTATAAAGTAAATGTGCTTCAAATAACTTTTTAGAAGTCATTAGAAGTAATGCTTTTTTTAATGAAAATTAAGAAACATTTGTACAATTTGAAAAATGTTAATCGTAATTTAACAACAAGATTAAAATCACATATACATAGATATAGAATTCCACAAACAATTCCAAGAACTTTTCTGCCATCTTACTTTCAAGTTGATTCTACACCTAGGATCATTATCAAAACTAACTTGTAAAAATGTTTTGATTGAGTATTATTTACTAAACTGTTTAACTCTTCTAAGATTTGGTTTGGGAATTAAATATAATTTTATTATTAAATAAAATTTCGTTTTCTTTTATGGAATTAACAGACTGAAAGAAAAGTGCGCTGATGTACTCTGAAAGGACAAGTTATTGCTCATTGGCTTAGGACAGAATAGCTCTTAATACAATAATTCGTATTTGTTGAATTTCTGACTTTACTTACTTATCATATATTGGTCAATAAATGAAATGTATTAAATTTTTTTATAATTTTTAGAGTATTTGTTAGGAAAAGAATTTCTTTATAATAATCTAATCAGATTCTAAACAAATTAATAATTCCTTCTTCATAAAAATTGTTACCATAAATTAGCTAAAGTTTTTGAAATTTGTTATTTTATATTTATTTCCTTTCTAATACTATATTAAAATTTAGTAATAAAAACAAATTTTGTGTAACCAAATATAAATAGTAATTTAAATATATATCATTACGATAAAACTCATTTCATACAGCTAAAAGCTTGTCGCAACCGAAAACAAACAAACTAACTTTGGATTAAAGCAAAAAGTTATAATTTTCATTCAAATTAAATTACAAATATAAACAGAGAATTTGTCCGACCACAGTGAGCGCAAGAGAAGTTTATCATACACAATACTGCTCTATATTTAATGAATGAATTTAAAGCCAACACATACATATATTCACACAAAAGCAGAAAATTAATTTTAATTACAGCCAAACTCACTTCTAAACACATTCATATGTATTTGGAGCTTATTAAACTAATTATTTTTTCTACATTTTCTATTTAAATTAATTGCTTTGGAAGCTCAACTTAATAGCAACTGCTGAATTTTTTGTTATTTTATGCCAGCATTAAACAGATTTTGTTATTTATCTATTTACTTTAGTTATTTTCACATTATACGCCATAATAGTGCATAATTAAGTAATCAACATTAGAAAAGAGCAACAAGCTAATGAATTTGAGTGGGGAAATTGTAGCTGCAGTCATGCTGGTAGGTAGTGCTGAAGTTGGTGAGAGCAGGGTAGTGGATAAAAACGGACAAAGAAGACTACATGTTGTTAGATATTTCGTAAAAAACGAAATGAGAGATATTTCAGTAGCTAATAGATATATATAATATACATATGTATGTATGTATATACAAACATATTTATGTGCACTCTATGAGCTACACTTGTGTTTAGTAAATAGAAAGTCATCAAAGGTATAATGTGTAACAAAAAATATTTTCTCTTCTCTTTTTCCTCATTGACTTAATTTAGTAGTGATCAAAAACACCTGTGCACATATGTATGTGCGAATATTTGGTTACATGAATATATATGTATTCATAGAACACTATCACCCACAATCATTGGCGACTACAATTTAATTAATTAGCTGCCTAGTATATGTACGGCTTTAGGCACTGAAATGTTTACTTTCGTTTGCGCACACCCACACATCTCTTTATAAGCACTCATATGCCTTCAAGCACATCAGTATACATTTATAATCATTTGGTTTCTTCTGTAGTATTTTTCTATTTTGCTTACTCACATACTCATACATACATATAGGAATACATTCTCTTTCTATATCACATTTTTGTTTACTTATTTCTGACTTGTAAATTAGTTGGTATTTTAATTAGCAAATAAACTAGTTGAGCGCATTAGCTTGAAATTAGCCTTCACATGTAAATATGTCGTTCAAATCCCCAATATTTACGCACAAACACGTTTGTATACTCTCGTGTGTGTGTGCTTAAAGTTACGCATACGCCCCGTCCAACATGAAGGCGGCGCTGTTGGTGACGATGGATTAATGTAATGTGGGCGGCGGCTGGAGAATTTATTTTTCTCGCAAGTGAGTGGGGCTAACAAATAAATAAATAAATACCAGTTTGTGTATCGCATACACTTTATCATATATAATTTTGTTTGCAAATATTTATGATTTGAATTATTTCTTTTTATAAAAAGTGTAAATATCTAAAGTTGTTTGTAGTTTTCGAATTATTTTTTTATAATATAAAAATTAAAAAAAATTGATATTTTTAAAGGAAGGATTTATGAATTTATATATATTTTTCCAATATAAAACAACACTTAACATTTGTATACTCTATTCTAATTTTTTTGAGGATGTGCGCGTGGCCCCGCTCCCGCATAGGTTTTTTATACATATCTCCCAAACACATAGAGCTATATAAACTAAACTTTTTGGTGTTGTTTTTTTAAGCCACTTCTTAATACAGTCCAAAAATGAAAGAAATCGGATCATAACCACGCCCACCTCCCATACAAAAGTTAGGTTGAAAATTACTAAAAGTGGGTTAACTCACTAACGAAAAACGTCAGAAACACTAATATTCATAAATGGCAGATGAAAGCTGCACTCAGATTTTTTTATAAAATGGAAAATGGGCGTGGCGTCGCCCACTTATGGGTCAAAAACCATATCTCAGGAACTACTCGACCGATTTCAATGAAACTTGGTTTGTAATAGTTTCCTTACATCCCAATGATATGTTGTGAAAATAGGTCAAATCGCTTCACAACCACGCCTACTTCCTATATACCAGAACTTTGAAGACAATCTGAATCGTTTACTTTACAATATATAAAGTAAGTACTAGTGAAGATATCGGTGCAGAACTTTGCACAAATACTATGTTAATAGTGTGGCAGCCCCATTCTAAAAATCGCCGAAATCGGACCATAGGTTTTTAAGGCTCCATATATCGAACATGAGGACCTCGGTGCTTCAAACCTAATATTATGGTATCCAACTATCAATGGACTTTATACAATATATATGACGAATATGTGGGTCAAATTGTGTATTATATAATATAAATAAAGTTAAATAAATAAATTGCGAGAGTATAAAATGTTCGGTTACACCCGAACTTAGCCCTTTCTTACTTGTTTTTTACTGATTTCATAAAATAATATTAATTACTAATATGCAAAGTAATAGTCATACATTTGTTGATAACTTCTCTTAGAAAAATTTCTCAAAGGGTAGATATCTAACAGCCGTATCTTATCACTCTCAGATAGAAGCAATGAACATTGATTGCTAACCTCAACTTTTCTTGAAAAAGTACTCAGTTAATTTCCGTTCAAATTTTATATAAAAAACTAATTGTATGAGTTAATTAAAATATAAATTGAGTATTAATTGCCTTTGTGTTCATATATAGACCATTTAACTTACATAATTAGTATTTGACAGTTGACAAAAAACACTTCTCGTTTAGTTTATAAAAAATATCTCAGGAAAATTTTCTCTTTGTAATAATTCATTAGGCTCAGCATTAAAAGACTGAACTATTTCAGTCACAGTTTTAATGTTTTACTGATTGTAAACTTCTAAATTAGCTTAATTGTGTGCATGTATGTATGTGATTGGCGTTGCAACCGTTTAGCCGGTTATAGCCGAATCGACGATAGTGCGCCATCTCTCTCTCTCCTTCGCAGTTCGGCGCCAGTTGGAGATCCCAAGTGTAACCAGGTCGCTCTCCACTTGGTCCCTCCAACGGAGTGGAGGCCTTCCCCTTCCTCGGCTTCCTCCGGCGGGTACTGCATCGAACACTTTCAGGGCTGGAGTGTTTTCGTCCATTCGGACAACATGACCTAGCCAGCGTAGCCGCTGTCTTTTTATTCGCTGAACTATGTCAATGTCGTCGTTTAACTCGTACAGCTCATCGTTCGATCGTCTGCGGTATTCGCCGTTGCCAATGTTCTTGACCATAAATCTTGCGCAAAATTTTCCTCTCGAAAACTCCTAGTGTCGTCTCATCTGATGTTGACATCGTCCAAGCTTCTGCACCGTAGAGCAGGACGGGAATGATAAGCAACTTGTAGAGCTTGATTTTGGTTCGTCGAGAGAGGACTTTACTGTTCAATTGCCTACTCAGTCCAAAGTAGCACCTGTTGGCAAGAGTTATTCTGCGCTGGATTTCGAGGCTGACATTGTTCGTGTTGTTGATGCTGGTTCCCAGGTATACGAAATGATCTACGACCTCGAAGTTATGACTGTCAACAGTGACGTGGGAGCCAAGACGCGAATGCGCCGACTGTTTGCTTGATGACAGGAGATATTTCGTCTTGTCCTCATTCACCTCCAGACCCATTCGCTTCGCCTCCTTATCCATGCGGGAAAAAGCAGAACAAACGGCGCGGTTGTTGCTTCCGATGATATCAATATCATCGGCGTACGCCAGGAGCTGTACACTCTTGTAGAAGATGGTACCCTCCCTGTTTAGCTCTGCAGCTCTTATAATTTTTTCGAGCATCAGGTTAAAGAAGTCGCACGATAGTGAGTCACCTTGTCTGAAACCTCGTTTGGTATCGAACGGCTCGGAGAGGTCCTTCCCAATCATGACGGAGCTTTTGGTGTTGCTCAACGTCAACTTACACAGCCGTATTAGTTTTGCGGGGATACCAAATTCAGACATCGCGGCATAAAGGCAGCTCCTTTTCGTGCTGTCGAAAGCTGCTTTAAAATTGACAAAAAGGTGGTGTGTGTCGATCCTCTTTTCACGGGTCTTCTCCAAGATTTGGCGCATGGTGAATATCTGGTCAGTGTGTGCATACAACATTTAATAATCTGGAAATTTTTGTAATTTCATATATTCCTACTTCCACCAAGATAAGTATTTATCATAATTGATCTAACACTATCATCCAGGTTTCATTGGACTTTAATTTATTTATATTGTAAATATAATTTGAAAGCAAATTGTTTCGATATAGCCACTCTAATTTTGTCAAACATTTTTACTTAATTGCATTCCAACTTCCAACTTCCAATCTCTTTCTGCCTATAGTCGTATATAAATATTTTGACTATGCTAACTAATAGGCAATTACTTAATTTTCACTTTTATAAATAAATGAATGTCAATTAAGTGTTAAATTGTTGACATTTAATTAACAATCAGTTAAGATAACAGTGTGTTATAATACTAATAAAAATTAATTAATTAAGTTATTTGTTTTTAAATCCGGTCAAGCAAATTTTACAAAATTAGAAATTAACATGCTTTTTTAAGCGTATTTTATTATTGGCAAAGGGTTTCTAACTACTGTGAGAAAATGTATTTATAATAATATTGTATTTTACGGTATTCATTTACCAAATTAACTTCGCGTGGCTTGCTCACCATTCTAAATATCCAAAAAAATATAAATGTTATATATTTCTTCAACTAGGAAAGTGAATAAATAACAATTGTGCTACGAAATTATTTTAAACCGAACATTTTATTGCGAATAAATACAATTAACTAAGTGCTCATTAAAAATACTCAAAAACAAAGCAAAAAACTCAAACAAATAAAATACTCTACGTAGTGTTAAGTGTGAACAAAATGCGACAGCGGCAATGATTGCCACACTATTCATCGTTTTTGCATTTATACGTGCGTTCCCCTGGCGGAGACGGCGACCACGTCCACTACAACTCCCACCAGCCGCGCCCAACCAGGCGTTACCACCGCCCTCAGCAACCACAACAGAGAAGACAAGCACCACCACAACAACCGAATCCCACCCAACCATAACAACAATAGTGCCAGCAACAACAAGCGAATACGGTGAAAAACCACCGCCTACAACACCGCTCACAAATGGCAGCGCCGTGCCGCGTATACAACACGCGGACGTCACCACCAGCAGCAACGGCACTTATGATGCCGCCAAAACGGTAGTATCCGGCGATGAGCTAGAGGAGACACCGCGACGCTCATCTGTGCTACAGACGCGCCGCAAATCCTCTAAATCGCTGAAATACCACGAAGTTACTTTCAGCGGCAGCGTTGGTGGCGGCGAGAGTGATGATAATGAGCACGAAACACCACAGTCACGCCGCAGCTCCCACCACAAACCGCACTATCACCACCACCAACATCACCAGCAGCAGCAGCAGCGACATCTGTTGCAGCATCAGCAAACGCTGACGGCCAATTCGCGTCCCACCTCACCGGATAGCCACAGCTCGGCGTCGCATTATCGCTCGCTGAGCAGCGGCCGTACGCGCACCTCCACCGATTATGAAACTGCCAGCAGTGAGTTATACAACAGCGCAAGATCGCAACTGGACACAACGGCGGAGTCAAGCGCTGGCCTTGGTGGCATTGATGCGGCGCATGCGTATGCTGTGGGCGGCACAAATGGTCAATTACCCGCGGCCACTAGTACTGTACGTAGTTTCACAGGTGGGCGACGTTTTCCACCGCGACGCGCCGCCACACTCGCCACCGATACGCTGGGTACGGATGACGAGGGCGCTGCGACCGACGCACACGATGAGGATGGCGAGGATGCGGGCGATGATGATGATCACGATCCGGATTCATATGATCGCGAAACGGAGGAGTTCTACAGCAATATACAAGATGCTGTATGCCCCTCGGGTACGCGTAGTAAACGTTCATCGCTTTTCTCACGCTCCGACTCATCGGCTACGACCACTTCGTCAAGTGGTGGTGGTACATTTACGGGCGGCAAGCGACGTTCCACCGCCTCGATTTTATCGTCGTCGATGTGCTCCGATGTGATACCGATCGATAGACGTAGTTCGACTGCTACCGAGTACAGTGTACGTTCAGCGTCGGGTCAACGACGTTCTAGTGGACGTATACGCCGTTATATATCACGCATGACGATCGCCGGCGCGCGTCGACGCACCACTGGCAGGTAGTACTCAATTGTTATTATTTATTAATTGATTTCTTAGACACTGAACCTTGAAAATTATTTCGTGGGTTTAGCTATTTAATTTTATTGTTATGGAGTGAGTAATTGAAAAATTTCAGTGTCCTTTATTGTATATATGATAAGTTTAAAATATTGTCTCCAAACGCCATGGGCATTTATCATAGCCCTTCTTGGGAATTAAACGGTCAATTATAACATAATTCTGACTGTTCCATAAAATTATTGATATCTCTATATTCCAAAAGGTGACTTTTGAGGTCTAGATGTCTAGCTTGTGTTCTCTCTAGGTAACATAATGTAATTAACTGATGTGTTTTATAAGAATAGTGTGATCCAATTATTTTTAGCTGGAGCATTATTACTTGTATCCCTCGGTGTATTTCAGACCTGTATAATTCGGTTCTCAACTATTTTTTGTCTTCAGACTTAGCACTTTACTCCATCTAAAGTGCTTCAGTATTACTTTTCACGCTCTAGTTATGTGATAACAAATCAAAAGTTTATAATATTAGCCTTGAGAGAACACCAAAGGTCAAAGGTCAAATTCAGGCCCAAATCTAGTTCAACTATTCAAAATATTGTATATAGTTCAACAGTGTAATGTGGTTGTTTAGGAAAGAACCAATTAAAAGTTATAAATATCTATCTATCTATTAGCATCCTAAGAATGTCGAAGGTCAAAGATCAAATTTAGAGAAATCAAGTCCAAGATTGCTCGAAAAAATTCATAAAATTCAAAAGAGAGTTACTATTTAGTAGTTGTTTAGTTGAGAACAAATCAAATATTCCATTTATTAGCGTTTGAAAATTTTAAAGGTCAAAAGTCAAATTCAAATTAAATTCAAAACCAGTTCAATACTGTTCGAAAAATTATTGTGGAATTCAATAGGCAGCACATTTTGTGTGATTATTTAGTTCTAACCGGTTGAAAAGTATAAATTCTTATTAAACGAATGAAATTGCGCCTAAATGTAGGCCACACAATATCATGAAGTAGGGAATAGTTAACCCACGAAGCAGTTAATCCGAGTATATAGTTCGAAGCCGCTTATATTTATGACTAACTGTCTATAAACACTTAGTTAAACCACTAGTAATCAGCACTAAATTTGAGTCATATGCCACATAGACACTAAAAATTCAAAATCTCAAATTCATTCAAAGCGGTAATCAAGATAACCGCAAATTCCGTTATTTCGCACAATCAACACGCAAGTGATTGCCAAGTGAGCATAACTTATTTTCTTCGAAAGTTCTCACTTTCATGCGCTCAAGCGATTTCGCAGTTCAATACAGAGTTGCATGACGGCGCACAAAATAAAATTCGAAAAGTTCAAAAAGACATTACCTTAAGCATCCGCAGCATTTACAAAATCATTCATGTGCGGCACAAATGGGCATCTAACGATGTTTGTGGCACATTGATTGCAATTTGCCAGCACATACACAAACACATACACACAATTTATTAACGCGCTGATGGTGCACTAATACAACATAACTTTCATATATGTATGTATGTATGTGTGCGTGTTGTGCTCATGTGTATTGAATTGAAAACAATTTAGGCGCAACATTTTCGCAAAGTGAAATTTACATACATTTAACAAGAAAGTTCTAACCCACACACATATGCATTTCATTTATGCAGACGTGTGTGAAAAAATATATATACTAACTATATTAACTCTCATCCTAGTATATCTGTATGTGTGTTGGTGTTTGTCTAAGCATAAAATACAATTTATGCATAAAAGTTATGAAATATACAAACTTTTTTTTTATTCAGGCGACGCTAAGTGAAGTAACAGCGGCATACAAGCGAGTTAGGGAGAAAAAAGTAGAGAAATGAAAATGTATGGCAGCATTGCGAAAACTTTAAATTAACAGCATTTATTGACTTTGCCCTTGCTTTTTCATATAACTTTAGAGTTTATATATACACACACATGTTAGTCGAACAGAAGGGAATGGTATTTACAAATATTTTCCGTTTGACCTGTTGGCTCCGATTTTACGCTACTATAGACTGCTGAACTTTATAAATTTGTTTTCTATAGCAGATTTACCCAATTAGAGAACGAGAGAATTGCGAGCAAGAACGCAGATGGTTCATGTATTTTTTATATCAGTTAGAAAATGTAATAACAGAATGTTTTTTATATCTCACTGACAACCCAACATTTTTTTATTTAACATGAGATTATAAATCTATCTATCTACAAAAATTTACTGCTTTATATTTGTTCAACAACCGGGTTCACGATACAAATTTAAGTGAAAAATTATCTATTTCTGTTTCACCATTTGACTTAATTTTTATTTAAATCAAAGTGTATTCAACAAAGTGAACTAAGTATTTGACATACCCGCTTTTGACAATAAAATAGTAAACAATACATGTATTTGTTTACATTAACCCGTCTTTTTTAACTTTAACGTCTTTTTAATATATATTGATAAAATTGTTTGCAATTTGTCAGTTGGAGCACAAAACCTTAGTAAATTGCTTCCATAAGTTGTTTTGCCTAAGCAGAAAGTATTCGGCATTTTCTTTTATTCATTTAAAAAATATTTTTTTTTGGTTTGAAATTTGTTTACTTTTGAATTTCAAAATTTGAATTTTTGTATAAATGTATGGGTTAAATCAACGGCAACAAACATGTCACATTCGGGTAAAAAATTGTGATGTCATATACCTGGTTCACTTTGTTGAATACACTTTGATTTAAATGATGTCGCTTTGCCATTTAAATATTATTTAAATATTGTCATATGTTACTACGGTTACGTTTTTCTATCAGCTGATTTCCAATATTTTTTTCTTTGTGCCAAATAAATAAACAAAATTGTTTACATAAATATGCTTTTATTCTTTTTAACATCCACGCCTTTTCATTTTTTGTATGTCAATTTTGAATCATGGGTGAAAACCAGAAAACTTAAGTACAATGTTAAATAAAAAATGAAAAAATTTCGTGAAACCGGCTGTAAATGTTTTCACGTGTTTTCTAAAACAAAAAACAAAAAAATATTACCATTTTTACCTCTACAGTGTGTATATTTGAGTATTTTTATTGACTCTCTCCATTTTTCTTTTTCATTATATTTATACAACAAACTATTTTTTTATAGGAATGCCATGTGAACGTTATTAAATAATAACAAAGAAATAATCCAATATTTTTTTATAAAACTTCTCTGAATTAAGAAACATGGTTGCCAACCTTTTTAACAGGAAAAAATATTTAAATATTCCAATATATACTGTCACTAAAAATAAGAGAATATACCAACTAATTTATTTAGAAAGTTTTGCCACCTAAATTCGATGTATTTTTGTTTAATTCTTGTATATTTTTCATTAGTAAATATATCATCATATTACATATAGACAATATACATCCCCAAAGCATAACGATTTCTCGTAATACCAAACAAAGTTCTCGTAACGTGCCCTTCTCAACGCCAATAGAAAATAATTTAAAAGAAATGTGCCACCTATCTTAAAACTAAGCTTCAATGGGTTGAGCTTTATAACTCGTTATCTCTACCCCACTTTCATAAAGAACTTAAGTGACCAACCTATGAATATTTCTCATTAATTTTGTATAGGTGATGATTTGTAAAAAACACTAAATTAACAAAAAAGTCCAATTTCCTTTAAAATAATTCAAAATGTATTTTTACAAGAGACTAAAAACTATCTACCTTTTCTGACTAAACTTTGCTTGAGTTGTATATACTTTAACAAACAAATTGTTCCCTCTTTCAAGTACTGAGGTACTGAAATATATATTTGTTAAATTATTATAATCTAGATGCAGTCTTAACAATCCAACCACTCATTCCACTCAATATCCAAGATATCCGAGGTATACTTGCTAAAGTTTCGTATCTATGAAAATTCCACCATTAGACTCGCCACCTATTACTGATATTAATTTATCCATAACTTTTTACTTTAATTAATTCTTTAATTATTTATTGCGTTTGTTTACATATTGGAATGTAATTGACAACTACACTTTCACGAAAAATTAACTGAATAATATATGACAAGGTTGCCACCTTCTTCTTCTTCTTGACTGGCGTAGACACCGCTTACGCGGTTATAGCCGAGTCCAAAACAGCGCGCCACGCATCCCTCCTTCTGGCAGTTTGGCGCCAATTGGTTATTCCAAGCGAAGCCAGGTCCCTCTCCACCTGGTCCTTCCATCGGAGTGGAGGTCTCCCTCTTCCTCTGCTTCCACCAGCGGGTACTGCATCGAATACTTTCAGAGCTGGAGCACTTTCATCCATTCGGACAACATGACCTAGCCAGCGTAGCCGCTGTTTTTTTATTCGCTGGACTATGTCTATGTCGTCGAATAACACATACAGCTCATCGTTCCATCGTCTGCGGTATTCGCCCTTGCCAATTCTTAAGGGACCATAAATCTTCCGCAAAACCTTTCTCTCGAAAACTCCTAGTGCCGTCTCATCGGATGTTGACATCGTCCACGCTTCTGCACCGTAAAGTAGGACGGGAATGATGAGAGACTTGTAGAGTTTGGTTTTTGTTCGTCGAGAGAGGACTTTACTTTTCAATTGCCTACTTAGTCCATAGTAGCACCTGTTGGCAAGAGTGATTCTGCGTTGGATTTCCAGGCTGACATTGTTATTGGTGTTAATGCTGGTTCCCAGGTAGACGAAATTATCTACAACTTCAAAGTTATGACTGTCGACAGTGACGTGGGAGCCAAGACGCGAATGCGCTGACTGTTTGTTTGACGACAGGAGATATTTCGTCTTGTCCTCGTTCACCACCAGACCCATACGCTTCGCTTCCTTATCCAGTCTGGAAAAAGCAGAACTAACGGCGCGGGTGTTGTTTCCGATGATATCGATATCATCGGCGTACGCCAGTAGCTGTACACTCTTATAGAAGATTGTACCTTCTCGATTTAGCTCTGCAGCTTTTATTATTTTCTCCAGCATCAGGTTAAAGAAATCACACAAGAGTGAGTCACCTTGTCTGAAACCTCGTCTGGTATCGAACGGCTCGGAGAGGTCCTTCCCGATCCTGACGGAGCTTTTGGTGTTGCTCAACGTCAGCTTACACAGCCGTATTAGTTTTTGTTGCCACCTTAGTTAATATTAAAATGATATGCACTTCAGACAAATAAAAAAGCTGAGTCAGTTTTTACCATTTATTTTCTAAATAAACCTACTTATTTCACAGCACTGTTGCCACCCTGTTTTGTCTGTTTTCCATTAACTGTCTTTTCTTAAATCTTATGAATTTAATTAAATTCTCTCCAATCTATTTCGGAATTGAATAAAATATAATTAAGAAACTGTAGCAGATTTACCCAACATTCAGATTATTCCCACTTTTTCTATTAAAACATACAAGTAATATATAACTTATTTTTATTACACCAATTTCACAAAATAAATATGATTCACAAATATGTTAAAGTCTTACAAAAACTTACACAGCTGGCAACTACTTACGAACCATGCCCCTCTTGCCACTGCAAGTGTCGTTTCATCAATTTAAGACTCAAGGGCTTGATTTGCTCGAAAGCTCGCTGCAAAGGCACCGCTTCCTCTGTCCTTTCATTGGGTTTACAAGCGCGTGTGGCACGTCTCACAATTTGCATGGCAATCTCTTTGCAAGCCAACCGTATTTCATCGCCCGTGAAATGCTCTGAGATGCGCACTAACAGCTCAATTTGTTCTTTAGAAACTGCCAGCGTTATGGGCAGTTGCTTGCCGATGAGTATAGCGCGCTCTATAGGGTTCGGCAGTTGAACCAAAAGCTTCTTTTCGAAACGCCGCAGGAAGGCATCATCGATATCCCACGGCAGATTACTGCTCGCTAAAATAAATACACCACCCGTTTGCTGTTCCATGCCATCTAGCAGCTGCAACAGTTCATTTTTGAAACGTTTCGATGACTCGTGATCGCTCGGCCGGTCACGACGCGATGTCAGACCCTCGATTTCATCGAAGAAAATGACCGAAGGCGCATGCTTTTGTGCCATATGAAAGAGTATACGCATTATTTTCTCGGACTCACCGCGCCACTTCGACACCACCACACTGCTGGTCACATTGAAGAAGGTCACCTGATTGCGCGTTTCGGCGTAGAGTATTTTCGCGAGCAGCGTTTTACCGCTACCGGGTGGACCATGCAACAGCACCGATTTCCACGGACGCAAACCGTTCGCAAAGAGCTGCGGGTACTTGAGCGGTGTGAGCACGGCTTCCTTAACTACTTCCATGGCGCTCGCATTGCCGCACATATCCGTCCAGCTGAGTTTGAGTTCATCACGCATTATTGTCGTTTTCACGAGCTCAGCCAAATTTTGCCAGTCCTGCTGACTCAGCAGTCCATCAGCTGCGGTGCCAGCACCAGCCGGGTGTTCGATCTCTTGCAAACGTATAAGCGCTGCTGTGCGATTCTCATCGCCAACAATATTGGTGGTACTACTACTGGAAATGGGCACTAAAGTGGTAGCGCTACCAATAGTGCTCAAGCTCTCCACTTTCTTCACAGTCAATTCTAAATCACCTGGATTCGACACTGGCTCGACTGGTGGCAGCTCAGCTTGCGTTGCACTCGTTGTGTGCGTCAGTGTGTTTTTCGTCTTCGATTTAGTTTTCGCACTCACCTCCACTTTCACTGTGGGTTTCAGCTTACGCACAATCTTCGGATACTTGCCGAATTTTAGGTGATAATAGCTAGCGTACTCCAAGTAAATACTGTCCAAATCGATATTGTCGCAAAGCTCATATTCCTCGGCTGGCAGTCGCGCTTCTTTCTTCAACGCCTCAGCCGCCTGGTAGAAGCCGAAGTCGGCAAGAAACCGTTGTGTAAGAAATAGCAGGTTGCGCCGCCGCGCTGAGGCATTGCGTATATCGTCTTCTCGCATCATTTTTTTTTTCAAATGACAAAATATATCTTAGTTTTATAACTGTTTACAAAAAATTTTAAATACTTTTTTTATTGAATTCAATATTTGACTTTTTTGAGTTTTTCTGTCAACTTAATTTTCTTTTTCAAGCTGACAGTGTTCAGAACTGCGTGTGTGTTGTTTGTTTGTTGTCAGTGTACTGCTATGTGGACTGCATCTTATAAATCGGTTAGTTGTGCATGGCAACCTAATAACAAAATGTTACTAGGGGAGTGATGCGGGCATTACGCAGGTAACGGAAATAAACAAAATACTCCACCCAAAAGTTAAGAAATTATATTCTTAGAAAAGGCCCCAAAACTAGTTCAATGTGTAATGCAGTCCTCTGCATAAATTGCAAAGAAAATCTTCAGTCCTATTTGTCAATTATCATTACGTCCCATCGGTCATTCGTGGTATACCAATGAGAGAGCGTCAGATTTATTTACATGTATCATCCTTCTTCGGCAAAACATGAATTTAGCCTTAACAATGTGTGATGTGTGTGTATTAATCTATACCATAACCCCCCACAACGTCTAGACTCTAGTACAATGCTTTAAGTTAAGGGTTGTTATAGAAATGTAGAAAGCCGCTACAATTTCAATTGTATTGAACTGTGTTCCATAGATTTCTCTCATTCTGGTTTCTCTCTCTCCCCCCTCTCTCTCTCTGAGTGACCTTAAAGAGAGATATGTACTCAAAATCAGTTATAAATTCAGCACAAAATCAACAACTTTAGATCTTCATTAGTATTCATACAAAGCTATTTTCAAAAATTTTCGTCACCTGAACAGAAATCGCTACTAAATATTTTAAATTCCATATTTTCACTCAGTTTTTGACATTTAACAAAAGAGTTTCAAATCTTCAAATCATATACGAATTCAGTTTCATATGAAGCATTTTCAATGCAGTCTATTAATAATTGATAGCATGATTTGCTTTGAGAAGAAATTTTTTTAAAAATATGCAAAGAATTATTTACAATTTCATTCCAAATATAACCAAATAATTCGTATCTAAAACTAATTTAGTCTGAATTACGAAAATGTTGCTCTTTTTAACTATCTCTCTTTGAGTATTTTTTTTATTTTTTTTATTTCACTTTGTAAAGCATTTTTATGAATACGACATTTGAGACAAACATGTTACTTCAACTAAAATTTTTGTATCAAAAGTAAAAATATGAAATCAAACTATATTTTAATTAACAAATAAATGGATTGATATTGAAAACTAAACCAAAAAGCAACTAAATAAAAGTAATAACGCATATGTTGAACAAACACTCTTTAAATTAAACTTTAAACCAGTATAAAGTGCTGGTTCTCATAAGTATGTACATAAATACACTTGTGATTGGTCAATTTTGTTGAATAAAAAAGAAAACATAAAACACTAGTTGCCATATAGCGCATTTTGAAAAAATTAATAATAATTTCCAACTAGAATTTTTCGAAAATTTATATTTGCAACTAGTTTTTTCAGATCTAAAAATTAACTAGTCCGAAAAGGCCCAGAGTTATGTCAGTTATCAAATTTTTCAAAATTATTTAGGTAATTATTTTCACTGTGGAATTGATAGCTAGAAAAACTGAGGTTGCCAAACTAAACAAATTATGTTTAAATATTTATATTATTCATACAGTTGAACTTCCCTAACTCGAATCGCCATAATCCACAAAAAAGTTCGAATTAGAGAGACTTGGAATTATGGAAGTTAATTTGTATGAGATTTGACTTCTATTGTTAATTCCAGAGTTGCAGTTATGGAGAATTTCGAGTTATAGATGTTCGAATTATGGTAGTTGAATTGTATTTTTATTTCGTTTCAATTCAAATCTGTAATAAAAAATTTCCATAAATAAAAAATATTTTTTATGAAACTCTTGTATTTCTAACCGAAATCTGAGTTTTCGAAAGCCATTGCCATTATAAATGAAAATTCAGTTCAAAATTCAGTTGATGACCAATGAAAATTGGGTTAGTCAGCTGACTAGTTCACCTTACAATTTGTACTACTTCTAAGTCACACTACTACTATTTCATTTCACCACGTGGCTAACTTAGGTGTGTCAATAGCTGCATATAGACACAGGCATGCCATGTATGGTATAAATCATTTTGCGGCACAAAACCGCATTATTGACTCGCTATTGATGTTTTATGGCACGTGAAGGATGCGTTTAATATTTTCCACAATGTTTGCAGTTTGCTAGCAATAAATAACAGCAAAAACAACAGCAACGCCTAAAAGCAATTTGAAATTATGTGAAAAATTGCTAATAAAAAGCGCATAAATAGTTTGCTAACCTATGAGCATTTTGCGGCTTGTAATAGTTTCACTGCATTTTAATTAAATAAAAGCATTAGTTTGTAAAGTTGGAAATTGGAAATTGAAAATCAGCAAAAAAGATTAAAATATTAAAATACATGAAAATATGAATAATAGTGTGTGTGAAAAAAATAATTGTACATGAAAACTAATTACACAAATAGCTCAATCAACAGCCTCAATAACATTTGACGTACGCGCTGCTGCTGCCCAGCTGCTGCTCATCAATTTTAATTCTATGTAAATTTCATTCGCATTTCTTTTTTCAAAGTTTTCATAATTTTTTTTTTCTTTTTGCTTTTAACTGATATGCATTGCTGTGCTTGTTTTGTTGTATTTTTTTATTTCTGTGCTTTTTATTTATTATTTTGTTTTTATTGCTGTTGGCTGTAACAAATTTGCATTCATTAATTTTAATTGCCCATAAATAGGAAGGTCACAAAGAGTGTTTATTAAAAAAAAATCATAAAAAATGTATTCACATAGCAAGTGTTGTGTGCGCATATGAAAACATATTTTAAAAAATTATTTTGCAATTTTCCATATAATTGAGGATTAAAATTATTAAAATTGAAAAGACTTCACTTCGAAATTATTAGATTTTTTTTTTGGAATATATTATTTTATAAAGATGTTTTAGAATTTTTAGTTAAAATAGAATTAATTTCAATAAAAAAATTGATTTTTTTCTTCGCTCTTAATTTCAATAATATTTCTTAGAAACTCTTTTAACATCTTGATGTTATAGGAGATATTGGTCAGAGATATACTATTAATACACTAGTTCAAATCAGATACAGAACTGTTTACTTCCATTTACTCTAATTTGAATTCGATTTTTGCTTAATTCTTTAGTATTTCTATTGAAAGAACTGTTATATATTCGCCCTAATTCTCTCTTTTGAACCAACTCTCCACAAAAATAAATTATCTAATACTCTTCTGACTAGTTAGATTATAGGCAAAAAATTCTAGTTATAATATATCTCTTTACTACTATCACAACTCAACACAGGTAGCCGAAACTCATAAGATTTAAAATCTAAATTCAAATTTCAGCGTTGTAAATAAAATAGCAACACAAGAATTTGCGAAAATTACATAAACAGTCACACCAGCTGCCAGCAATAAAAACAACAATGTTGTTGTTGTTAAAGCTAACTGAAATTGGCAGCCAACACAAATCATCAATCACGAATTTTTCATAAATAAGCACCAGCAAACGCACAAACAACTTAATAAATAAATATTTATGTATGTTTTTGTTGGGTGTTTGCGCCCCCAATCAACAGTCGATCATTACAATTGCATTTAATCGCTAACAAGAATATTACAAAATCCACAAAAATTATCAAAAACAATAATTATTTGTAAACATTTTCATCTGACCGCAGTGGTAAACAGTGGGGTTGTTACAGAAAAACAGATCTGCCAGCGGTTGCAATGATGCGACCAATGATGCATATTTTAGTGTTTTTCTATGGTTTTTGTAATATTGAGGACATATATTTTAGGCCAAACAACGCAAGAATTAAACTACTACCGAACTAGTCTGCTTTCAGTCTCTCAGGCATCTGATGGCATTGAATAATATAAGAACAGAATAAACTATCTTATAGCTCTAAAACTCCACTGTCTCCCATAATCATGGGATGGAGACTTCTTGTATTTTTCATAGAATTGCTAGTATTGAACTAGAAATAGTTTGGATAGATTACAGTCTTTGGCCGGAAAGTTCTCTACTCTATGGTAATTGAATAATTTTTTTCGTAAAATATATTATATAATTGCCAGAAAGTCCATGGATCATTGTTCCATGTTTATCTAACGATTTAAAAATTGCAAAATATTTGATCTAATCTAGCCAGGAACTACTGTTCCGTTGATCCAAAAAATTATGTATTCAGAATAATTATTGCATAAGTTTAAAAAACACACCCCAAAGCTTTTGAACTAAGACTTTGCTAATGCCTTTTCACACAGCCAAATAAATTGATCAATTAAAATTTTGATTGAGAAACCAGTTTTACCCTTCACACTGCCGACTACACGATAACCGATCGGCTGTTATACATTTTTGCTTTTGATTTTCATCAGAAGTTGGCAAGTTTCATTAATTGATTGTTATTTTATATTTATTTCGAGCAGCGACATCTGCCGTCGTATAACACAACTCAACTCGCAGACTAAGAACGTATATACAATTACAAATACGATCTTTATCGCAGAGTTGCAATTGATTTTTAAGTGGATTAAAATTCAATTAAAAATTTCATTAGATTTTTTTTTGTATAATAAATGGATCTTAATCAGCGTTTTAATCGAGCAGCGGTCGGTTAATTGATCACTTAACTCCTGTGTGAAAATACTATAAGGGATGATGAACGATATCTCTATAATGCGGCTAGTAAACTTTGAGTATGGGATCCACTAAAGAAAAACAGAGTCATAATAACTCCTAGCAACTAGAAAAGAGAAAACTGAGTCTCTATAACTTATTTTAATTCCAGCTAGGCTTGAGAAGCACTATCATAAATAAGGAAATGCTGCAGTTCCAAACTATATGGAAGTTCATTCACACCTTGTTTTCTATGGCATAAAAATATTAACATAAAAATTAACAGAAATGTGATTTATAATTCTTAAGATAGTCGGTTCTACATTACCGGTTTTGATCTAACTTGTATCCGACAGGAGTAAACTTCCCTTTGGAGATCTAATAGATCTGTACATAACAGGAATTGCCTTAGTTTCTTTAAAGTTCCTAGGATTCAGAAAGCCATGCTCTTTTTTCATATTAAACACGTTATCACTGATTATAATGAGGATATTTTTACTCTGAAGCTTTTTAAATATTTATAATTAAACACAATTATATATTTTGAGTCCATTAAGACAATTTAATGACTTCGTTCTCCTCAAACTTCGTACTAAATTCATATCAATATAGTTTGTAAACTATTTTGCGTCTACTATCCGAAAATTTACGAGTCAAGTGATGTTGGTTAAGAAATTTATTACACGCACTCATTTACAAATTCCTTTTGATAAATGTACAAGCACATGTTGCTTCTAAATTCTTTTACATTTGACTAATCAATAATTCCTAGCAAATGAAGTGTTTCATTGGCCTACGCCCAACTATGCCATTGCTAGCTAAGACGCCAGCGGCGCAGTGTAACGCCCCGAAAACCAGGCAAAGAGCCAATAAATTGAACCCTTTAACGGTATTTAGCATTGAGGCCGAAATGCGCAAATTGCCGGCTAATTAGGCACAACCTGGCACTTCGGGGACTCGAGGCGACAATGTCCTAATGAATTGGGCGTTGGCTAAGGCCACATGCAACAATAAACTGGCGGTTATGACATATATGAAACACTCGGCATGAGCAATGCATTATAGAAATTAATTTTCAGCACTCAAAGCAAGAAATGTGGGGCAAGAATTAAATTTTTTTTTTCCTAATTTATTTTTGTAAATTTTTAAAGCTCAACGGTCAAGCAAAAATTTTGCAAACCAAAGCAAACTGCACAGAAACAACGTGTGTATGTGGTATGTAACTATGAAAAACTACAACAACAACAAAAATTAAAAAAAAAAATGCTGCACAACAAATCCAGTTATGATTTAAAAGTGCCAACAAATATTCTGATATATTTTTGGCTCGAGCAAAATCAAATTCCAACATTGTTGACGAGTTCAGCCGACTCGCTGGCGACCAGCGTCAGTATGTGAAAACAATACGTTGCAGAAAAAAATACAAAAATAAAAAAATGAAAAAATGAAAAACTAATAATAACAACAACAAACAAACAAACAATTGGCTGGCAACGGCCCATCACTGAGGCGCTGGCGTCCAAGCACTCGCCGTGTCCTTGTGACAGTTAGAGTGCAATAACAATGCGCACACACAACAAGAAAAAACGGACAACCAAGGAAACGGCCAACCGAACGGCAAAGGCCAACAACCCAGGCGCTACAACAATAACAGCAACAAACAAAAAAATGAGAAATGAGAATAACAACTGACTAAACAAACAAAAGCGCGAATAAAAAAGCGTCCATTGAAAGTACGATCGTGCAGCGCATATGTGAGTGCGTCCATGTGAATATGTGAGTCACAACAAAAACAAATATATATGTGTGCAGCGAACTGCAAAAATTCAAAAATACAAAAAAATATTTGTAAACATTACTCATACGCCCAGGCGGCACTCAGCTGCCCTAGCAAGCATACACCTTCACACACACACAAATATATATGAGCCTATATAGCTGCATGTATGAATGCAATATTAACATTTATGAAATGCCAAAAGTGTCTGAAAAGTGCTGTGTCAAAATGGCCGCGTTATTTTTATTTGAACTCTGTTCTTTTTTGTTGTTTTTTAACATTTCACTCCTCACCTCATTTCAATGGGTTATGGGTTTGATCTACTTTGTTTTTTTTTTGTCGCTCTGTTTGCGTAGAGCGTGCAAAAATTTACGAGATTGCCTTTTGGCACGCGTTGTCCATTTTTCTAGCCGTTGCAAGTTCATTTCACTTGCGCGAAGTGCCTGCATGCCTTTGTATTTATATTTGTACTTCACATATGTGGGTGTATGGATATGTTTGAAGTAGAAAGGAATATTGTATTTGTGTTTTTGGTGAACCTTTGCTGAATTGCAGAAAATGTATTTAATCAAGTTTGTTGAACCGATTTTTTAGCCGAAGTGTTACACGCACATCAAAGTGTAAACTTTTGATATTTATTTGTTGTATGGACTGCATTGTATTGAATATTGCTTCAAATTAATCATTTTTGTAATATTTTTTAATTAGTGGATCATTCCACGTCAAAATACTCTATACGAGTTTAAAGTTGTTAAACATTTTGTATAAATATATCATATTGAGTCAAAATAAAAAAAGTTCTTTCATTTATAAATACGACGGATGGAACCAGATACTTGAGATCATATTAAATGAAGACCACAAACTAAAACACACCCTCTATATAAGTATAACTGCCCAACTCTAAGTTTCAAATAACATATTTTTTTAAGAGCGTCTATCACTGCCTCTTGGGGCACATTCTTATCCATACATACATATCCAAAATCAAAACATGAAGATCTAAAATTTTCTTCTTTCACCTATGTATATATAATATTTCATTGTTTATTATTATAAAATAATATTCCTATTAATTATATCTGTTCTTCTCTTATTTCTTTTTAGGTAAGTCACACCAATCATAACTAGGCTGCCACTTGGGCTATTAACAAATCATTTGGTATTCCAATCAGCAAGTATTATTAAAACTTTTCATTTCTGTAAGAAATATTCTCGAGTTATATTGGTTAAACTAAATTGTTGTTAAGAGAAGCTAACTCAGCCACTATATCCCAGTTAAAGTAGTTTCCAATCGAACTACTGCTATTTAATTTAACAAGTAAGGAACGGGTGTAACATAATATTTATACTATCGCAATTTATTTTTATTATTATTAAGAGAACACACAATTTGACTTATATATATTATGCATAAAGACCACTAGAATAACAAAGATCAATATTTATCGATTCCACTCATTTCCGTCACCGTGTTATACTAAATCGAAGATTATTCGCTCACTTAATTTTTCTGAGAAATCTCACATATTAACGGATATATACATACGTATGTTTGAACATATGTTTAAAAAACGTATAATTACGTATATGGGTGCTAAGGGAAGAAGACCCGATTGACCCTTTTTGCGTGCCGAAAGTACATTATTAGAAGAAAAAACTTTCTAAATTTCTATATAATATTTGAGAGATATACCATATTTTCTGTAAAAAATTAACCAAATTATGTGATATTGAAAAGTTACAGTCAGATTTCGATAATATCTTAAAATATTAAAAACCTATTTACTATTGTCAAGAATGGCCCAACTAATGATCAAGCTACTACAAGTCAAACGCAAACCACTGATAAAACAACAATTTAGCATTAATTTGATCATATAATATTTACTTGGAGCCGATAATGCTGACTTAGAAGTCCACTACACAGCATTAATTTATACGTCTGGTGGTCTATTCGAAACATAAATATAACCTTTTTGAATGTATAATGCTATAGCAGTTATACAGTTCTATTGAGTTTTAAATATCATTAAAACATCATTGTCAAATGTTTTTTTCACAGCACTATTTCCAAATAACTGTCACCGCTAAAAATCTAAGATCATGGTGGGCACATAATATTAGTGGTACTCATTTAACGTCGCAATTATATAAAAATGGTAAATTTGCAATATGGCAAAATAAGTTAAATGAGCGCTCTTTGGCAATATTGCCAATATTGCAATATTGCAATATCCGCTGATTGTGATTTAATTGTAAGCATGCCATGAATGCCACTGAAAATGGACTCGCATATTTGCAAGATTGTCGTAAAATAAAATGCATGTAAAAATTAACAGCTGTTTTACGATATTGCAATTTTGCGATGTTGCCATACGTTTACGACGTTAAATGAGTACCACTATTGTTTATACTTCAATCCATTAGATGGCGCAATAGTAGAGACATGATGCCTTTTTACTGAAATTAAATGTGCGTTTTCAGCCTGGATGCCAAAAAAGTTGGTCCTCAAGTTGGCAACTTACGTTAATATTTGAAAGGTTATTCGATTAAAAATGCTTTTATATTTCGATTAATTAATGCTGAAAAAATTTATATATATATTTTATTATAAAAATATATGTAAAATGTTGTTTATTAATTTGAGCTTCCAAAAAAATGGCAATCATTGTTCAGATTAAGGGGTTAGGTGGGTTTAAAAATTTCAAAAATTTATTGTCTTATAAATAGCGCAATATGTGTACAATATTATCCAAAAATATCAAAATTTTTTTGTATCTTTATTACAAATATTTTTTTTGAGCCAATATATGACGAAAATTTGTGTTTTTGTGGAAAATTATTATCGAGATATTTTTGGTTTATCGATTTTAGATGAACCAATCATGAGTTATGATGTTCACAGCAAGACCTTTTTTTTACACGTCATGGGAGATAAGATGCTACGGCTGAGCTTTAAGAATTTTTAAATGAAAATTTCACACAATACTGTTTAAACATGTATCTTTGACACAAATTAAATTAAATATATGTGATTGCATATAATTTAAAAAAAGTTGTAAAACTACCCTTGTTTTTAACCTCTGAAACCCACATAACCCCTTAATAAGCTCTGCTTTGACTTATATTTGTTATATATATACAATTTGCTTGAGAAAATATATTCAAGTATGGTATGCATTTTGGAGAAAAGACGATAAAAAACTTGTGAGCTTTCCATATGAATTAGATAAACATTTTCAATTTTCATATGTACGCTTCTATATTAGAAGTTCACTAAAGTGCGTAGACAAATTAATGGTAGTATGACCATAAATTCAATTGAAATTTTTGTTTTTTTCACACTCAAGTGTTAACTGATAAATTTAATTGAAATTATAACCCAAACCACTCACAAGGATACTCTTCTATATTACTTTTTTCTATTTTATAGGCATTGGCGCCCACTTAGCTGCTATTGTTAGTTGGCGACATTTCTAACGCCATTTTACGCGCTTTCGTTGCACGCATGTGTACATTTAGACTTTTTTTCTACTTTATTCATTTCAAATCAATTTTCACTCCCACACACACTGCTCTATCTATGTACATACATAAGTACATATAAACACATATGTATATGGTATGTGCAGTTGTCTATAACTAAGTGGGCGCCTGCAGACCGTTTTTCTACTCAGACAATCGTTCGCCGCAACAAGAGTGGAGAGTTGAGAGTTCAATGTTCGTAGTAAATTAATAATAGTCAAACGGTTAATGACATGTGTTTACTTAAACAGTAGCACTTAGTCAATATTGCCATGTAATTTAATTACGAATAGATATTTGTACATACATACATTTGATACTCAAGCAAACGATTGTTAATTACTCACTTATCGGGTTTGTACAACTTTGCAGCAAGCAAAGATTGGAGATTGTAGCGTATATACTATATGTAATCATAGATTATAGACGATTTTCATTACAGAAAATTAGCGAGTTTCACAAATTCATTATTTTGACAGAACAGCTTGATGATCTAAGGAGTCTCATGGCCATATAGAACAGCTGAGGATGAACGCCATGAGTAGTTTATTATTGACTGCCAAGATAATGTTCTGCATAGTAGTAGTTGGTGTACTATGTTACGGTGGTCCAATATTATGGCTTATATCTGCTTATAGGACTATGGAAGCTTCTTTAGAATCAATGTTTTACTCTAAGCTTAGTTTTCTTTCAAATTAAGTATCGAATATAATTTTTATACCAGCACACATTTGGTGCTTAGGAGCTTAAGAAGAGTTTAGCATCGCCAGCTGCAATAAGATTCTCATTTCCTTGCCAATTACTCACAGAAGATGAGAGTATAAAGCAAAGGAAATCGTTAAACACATGTCCGGAAACGTTGCGCACTTTTATATATGCGTGTATAAGTACATATGCACTTCTGTATGTACGTCTATAAGCTAAATATCCGTGCCTGCACCTGTATCAAGAGCAATGAAACCGATATGAAATAAAAAATCAGCTCACATTATCCCTGAACTTTAGCTCAAGCATTCCACTTTTGCTATTTTCCCTCATCAACAGTTGCTCACACACGCTTGCACATACTCGCATGTATGTATGCCTGCTTATGCACGTTTTCTCAATTTCCTTATTTACACTCTTCTGCCACGTTCCAATTACCAGTTGAATGGGCGCATAACTTCTGCCTCGGCAATGAAAATGAAGCAATTATCAAGAATGAATGCATGAAATGCACAATTTTGCTGCACCAACAACAGCAACAGCAGCAGCAACAACACTGGCAATAATAGTGCAGTGCAAATGGCAAGTGGCAGCTTTCAACTGCATTTGTTGCATACACCACTTCAGCAGCTGCTATCGAACGATCGTTGAGCAGATATTGAAAGTAGAAAATTTTGCTAATAAATATGCCGGTGGAATGCACATACATACATACTTATACAGGATTATCGGAGTAGATTTAGCCGTAATTGTTGCTGATAACTCCCATGTACTCCCCTTTTCGTCCTAATACACATAGTTCCGCCCAAAATTAACTGCTGGCAAATGCTTGTGTTCATTCTGCGTTCTTTAAATTGTTGATCTGATTAGAGTTAGCAATGCTGTTTATGAAATATGCACTCAAATCGAGGAAATACTATGAAGCGTGTATTACAACGCCGGTAATCAAAATCAGGCAGTCAATTACTACGAAGCGTTTGCTTTTAGTCAATATTCTATAGTGATGAGGTATGATACTAATAATTAGTAAATTTTTCGTATTCGAAATTTAGTGAATTTTGAAATAAGCGCCTAAAACCATGCTCTATTTCGAAAATGGAAGATATCTTCTTTATGATGAAGTGTTTACTCAAGCATTAACCGAGGGTGTTGTGAAATTTTATTGTACAGTGAAACTTCGTTTTTCGCAGCCAAATTTACTTCGGAATGCTCTGTCAAAATAGAAAATTTCAAACGCTCAGCGTCGGCGCCGCGTTATTTTGGTTGTATGGGCATGATAATTTTTTGACAGTTTTTTGCCGCTGCCGCTTTTATTTAGGAAAGGCAGTAAGACATAATGTGTTTCGGAATCAGCAGTAGACAGGAGGACTACCAACTGATATCTTCTCAGGTGTTTAACAAAACATGATCGAAGTTAAACATTAAGAAAAGTGATCATACACACATCTGTTCGCATAATCTCAAAAACATTCTTCATACAAATTGTTTCACTAATACGATATTTGATTTCAAAAAAGTTTGAGGTTATGTATAGATTTGAAGATAATATGCTTGACTAGACTTTTCGCTTTCTTATAGTCGTTCAATGGAATTGCAATTATACTTGGCAGTTTTATGTTATTACTGTTCTTATATTCTTACCATAGTTCATATTATTGTAAGGATTCTTCCTTAGCCTTCAAAATCAACTAAATATATCTGTCTGAATACTGAATACAATTTTCCAGGGTTCCATGATCAACAGAAATCTTATTAATCACATATCTGTATTATCTGAGGTCAGCAGATAATAGCCAAATCAGTTTCTAACGGATTTCGTTATGAGAATTGGTCGCGTAAGACCCTGTAATCTCGCCACTGTCAGTTCTAGTTACTAGAATCATGGTAATATAAAATAACTTCTGAGAAAATTAGGTTAGATTAGCAGAACAGAGAGATAGGGGTTACGCCACACTGAACGCAAAAAAATCGGATGGTGTTTATGTATTTTTTGACAAACTGTTTGAGGTAGGACTTCTTTACATTTATTGCTAACTTAATACAAGTCTTAAGCTATATAAATATTAAAAAAATGTTTTTAGTTAAAAATGGAAGATATATAAGCATTGGTGTGGATCAATTTTTCCGGAGCACTCTTTGATGGTGTACATGATTGGCGTTTAAATTTTTGTCTGAAACAAGTAAAATAATATTTTTCTTAAAAAGTGATAAATTTTGGACAAGAAAAAAATTACGGAATTGAAAGCTTTTATATTTTGAGCTAAAAATGCCGTATAAACAATTGGATCAAAATTTGTCAAATTATTTAATCGAAAAAATACCCCTAATGAACTCAATTTCATCTTAATTATATTTAATTAGTAGTTCATTATTAACATTCTAATTCAGTAAATCTGCTAAAAAAGTACTATTAAATTGAATGTTGTAAATTGATTAGTGAGCTGACAATGAGCTGATATCAAATAACCGGCTTCTGGCAACATTTCCGTTATTTTGGCATTTATTTTTATATTTCCTTTTCCCTGGAAAACCAATCCACATCGACAACATATCAAATTCACGGCTTTACGTTTCGCATAAACAGCCACCCACACATAGTACACGTGGCAGCAGCACAAACCACTCGAAGCGAGCTAATTAATAATAAAAATAATAATAGTTCACTGCCAGCAGCATTTGTGCGAAATTTAGGCCAGGGTTTGCGTGCAATTTCCAGAATGTAACCAAATATACATGTCACTTTCGGAGATCTACTCATTTTAATGGGAATTACTGCAGATTGCTGTTAGTTGAGTGGAGATTTAATGCTTAATTATTGCAAAGCTGTAACCCAAATTTGCTGAGAGGAAAACACCCACAAAAGTACAGAACTGTTAGTTTGGTTGAGGAAGTCATTTGATAGCTGTAAAAGGCACTAAAATAAAACAAAAAAATTTCCAAATTAACATGAGTTTACAAGAGATAATAAGCCACGTGTGTATTTAGGCGTAAGTGATAAACAAATAGAATTCATTATTTTAATGAAGCTTGATTCAAAAATAGAATAAATTTAAATGGATAAGAAATTTAAGTTAATTTTAGCATATCTCATGAAAATTGTATTTAAAATAAATTAATTTAAGCTGATATTTATGGTTGTGGCGCCTAAAAGGCCACCAGCTGACTTGCTGCACCTAATTATATGCGCAAATATTTTTCTTTTAGCTTGTGCATGAAACCAAAGCAACAAGCGTGGCGGCTGGTAGTTAGGGCTGTGGGCGGGAGGTCGAAGTGGTTGAGGTGCGTTAGGTGAGTAAGGTGGGAGGATATTGGTGTAAAACAAAGTTGCGCCCACAAACGGTGACCTAGCAACTTGAGTGTAGCTGAAATTACCAACTTTAGAGTATCACAGTCAGCAAGCTGGTCAGTTGGCTCATCAAGGCTTCACTGTCAAAAATTGAAATTAATTAATTTATTATGTTTGCACTGTGTGCTCAGAAAGCAAGGCAGTTTTGGGATGTGAGATGGATAAAGGTTATGTTTTTATACTCTCGCAACAAATGTTGTTAAGAGGGTATTATAGTTTTGTTCACATAGCGGTTGTTTGTAAGTCATAAAACTAAACGAGTTAGATATAGGGTTATATATATCAAAATGATCAGGGTGACGAGACGAGTCAAAATCCGAATGTCTGTCTGTCCGTTCGTCCGTCCGTCCGTGCAACGGATAATTTGAGTAAAAATTTAGATATTTTGACAGAACTTGGTACACATATTCCTTGGGACCGTGAGAGGGTTGCTTTCGAAAATGGGCAAAATCGGAAAACTGACACGCCCACAAAATGGCGAAAACCGAAAAGACATAAAGTGTCATAACCTAGCCATAAATAAAGTTCTAAAAGTAAAAGTAAAATTTGGTACAAAGGATCGTGCTAGTAAGGGCCATATTTGGATGTAATTTTTTTGTAGAAGTGAGTGTGGCCCGCCCCCAAATAGGTTTTTTGTAGATATCTCGCAAATCAATAAAGCTATATAAACTAACCCCACCATACACCATGAAAATAATTGAAATCGGATAATAACAACACCCACCTCCCATACAAAGGTGAGTTTGAAAATTACTAAAAATGCTAACTCAGTGGCTAATGGTAATTTTTCACCGAAAATATGGGTAAATCTCTCAGATATCTTAAATTAATTCAGAGGGAATCTTTTTCATCTAATAGTGTTGGTCTGTACCAGAAATGTTTAAAATCGGGTCATAACTTCCCCTAGCTCTCATATAACTAATTATAAGATTTTCAAAAATGCAATGAAATATCTTAGCGCAATTAAGTGAGCATATAAACTTAGATATAATATATGTTGGAATTACTTCAGCCCTGATATACTATATATGATGATTATCGTTTTTCTATTGGACTTTATGCCGAATATATGGGTCAAATTGTGTGTTATCTTAATAAAAATATAGCAGTAAATTGCGAGAGTATAAAATGTTCGGTTGCACCCGAACTTAGCCTTTCCTTACTTGTTCCATTTCAATTTCGATTAAAGTTGTTTATATGTGCCTATTTTAAAAAAACAAAATTTAGATCTATAAATAAAGTCGTACATATCAGAGTGAGACTTAGGCGAAAGATAATCCATTAAGACAATTTTCTTTTAATGGTTGTGAAATGGACGAAGGACGATCATTTCTTATTTTCCAAATGTCTGGCTATTCATAGTGTTGCTCCAGAAAGAATTTTTTAATGATTGATATAATTAAGTTAAAATATGTATATAATTATTTGCGGGTAATTTAATTTAAAAACCAAATCCTTTTTACTCCACACACCACACTTATTTTATATACTATGAAACAAAACAAAAGATTATCTGCGCGAAAAATCATAAACGGCAACTGACAAATATAAAAATACGCACAAACAAAAACTGCCCTCCGGCAATCAGTGGAAAATTTTAATAATTAAAAATTTTACTTTAAAGCTGCAAAAAAAAAGAATATAAACAAACTCTGGCAAAATGCTTCCAGCTAAAAGCGAAGTTTGTTTGTAAACAAAAAGCCGAAACGCCAACAGTGATGCATTCGTTGCTGGCTGGCGCTTATAATGAGCCGCCAGGGCATGTGCCGTGGCGTATGAGCAACATACATATGTATGAACACAGCGTCATATTTAAACTGTTGCAGCAAGTTGGAAGTTAATAAATTAAAAATTTCCATCGTTTACATGCCAAGCGAATACAGCAAATATTACAACCAACAAATGCACACGTGTAATATGATTTTATGTATAAATAGAATTTAAAAAGAAAATTTACAGCTCACTGCTTTGTTGAGAATTTATTCGCTTTCTTAAATGAGCCTGTAGGCGCTTAATGGACTTTTTTTATATCTCATTGTTCTTTTTTAATATTAAAATATTTTTTCTCGGTGTTTTAATTGATTTTGTTAATAAATTCTTATTAAATGTGTATATGACAGCCTACTTACAAAAATATTAGGTCTACAACTTTGCTTCCGCCGTTTTTTGTAAATTTAAGGCTTTTTTGTATAAAAACGGTTAGAAATGTCGATGAGCCTCAGCCGCACTTTTCTTGGAATGAAAAAAGAAAAGCAAAATTTCCCGCAAATGTCGAGAGTTCGGCTCAAAAAGTGAGATTTTCAGTTCAGAATAAGTTTGGGATGCAAACAGATCTCTACAAATATATTGTTGGGTTAATGTTGACACAAATGTCCAAGATCGATATAAAACGATTTAATCGATTTAATCGATCAGTGCTTGAAACTAGAGACATCTATTGGAAAACGGCGGAAGCAAAGTTGTAGACCTAATAAACCGACTTGGTTGTTGAGGAGGCAATGTGAATGGTTGCTATTGTATTATATAAAAAAGTTAAATAATTTAAAATAAATAAAAAATATTTTTTGTTTAATTAATTAAGTAAATTTAAATTTAAAATTTAACATCCAAAAATTTCAAATTATTTTCATAAAATTTTTTCTTCAACAATTCAATCACTATAATATTCTCTTTTCTCCTTCTACTCCACAGCTTCGATGTAGAAAATGGCCAAGGCGCTAGATCACCGCTTGAAGGCGGCTCACCAAGCGCCGGCTTGGTACTGCAAAATCTTCCACAACGTCGCGAATCGTTCTTGTATCGCTCGGATTCCGACTTTGAGATGTCACCAAAGTCGATGTCGCGCAACTCAAGCATTGCAAGTGAAAGGTAAGTTCAACTTTAACACTTACATATATTTTTAATATTTTTTAAAATAATTAATTAAGTACTGCGTACTAATTGGTTTTACAATTAACCATCAGCAAATATGTTTATTTTCAACACCTACATATTTTTCACAACCACACATGCTGCTCTAAATGCAAAGTTGAAAAACCACAACAGCACTATATGCTCATCAATTCACCATTTATATTTAGTTTCCCCAGATTACTGGCATTTGTATAATGCGCATATAATTACTTTTGAATTACATAATTATTTATAATTCCATATTTATTAAACACGCACTTGATTTAAATTAAAATATTTACCGTTATTATTATTATTACAGTTATTATTATTACTATTATTATATTACTATTTTTTACGCACTTATTCTGCGTCTGACCACAATCAACATTGCAAACATGCCATTTATATTTGAAAAACATTACATATTATACATACATATATATTTAATATTGAAATTCTTTAACGCACAGTTCCGTTTTAATTTCCATTATCCTTAAGCAGCTTATGTAATACAATTACGCATACCTTTGGTGGCAACAGTCATCTCATTTTCTCATCTCTTTTTTTTTTGTGGATTGCATATATTATGTAAATGTCGCACAAGTTTTTCTGCTCCTGCATCTCATTCACTCACTCACTTTTCTTTAACTATTCACTCTGATTTTCCCATTTTCCTTTTTACACTTATTCACTTTCGCCTGCTACAACTTTTACACTACTTAATTTACATACTATTCTCTACTCTACGCTCATCTAATTTGCTTGGCATTTTTCTATTGTAATCATTACTAATTCATTTGAGAATTCATCATCTTTGAAATCTCTACCTGCCTTCCATTGTTGTGGCGCATTATTTGATGTGATTTATTACTGTAATTGATTATATATTGTTACTGCGTCTTCAGTTTTATTAATTTTAATATATGAAAACACAATTGTAATTAAGTTCTTTTAGTTTAGTTCTAGAAAAGTCTGGGTTTTAAACCTAATCTCACATTATCTAAGTCCCAAAAAGAATAGAGGCAAATCGTCTAAAAGCATTCAAATGATGTCCTTTTATCTTTTAATAAAAACAATTTTTTTATCTTTTGTACTTTCTTCTTGCTTATTTTCTTTGGATAGTTCTAAAAACTATGTTTAAGGTATTGTTCTATAAGGATAGAGCTTTATTTTCTGTATTCTTTCATGACATTTAATGTTATAATAAGATTTCGGCACTGCTCGATTGTACTTTATAAAAACCATTCTTTTGTTCCCATTTTGCATCACATGTTTCATTATAGTCCAGTCTCTTATCGTCAAGATTAAGCCAAATTTTGGTTTTCAATAAATCATACGACCTACAAGACCAATTATCAAACCATTTTTATATAATCTGGTCTCTAAAAGATCTTAGCTCTAAAGTGATGTTTTCACTACTATAGGGCTTGTTTTCAAAGTTCTACTGAAACCATTTGGCATTTAAATGATTGATACGTTAGTCTGGAATCATTTTCAATTTGAACATATTATTGAGAGTTAGGGTGTCAAGCAAAACACTTCATATAAGAACTGATTCTAGATACGAAAGGATGAGTGACTCTATTGAATTGTTAGCACTCCAAATATGAAAATTTAAGTTTACTGCTTAGAACAGTTCTGAGAATAAATTTCCATGGTTTACTTCGATAATTGTGATTCGCTAAAATATACTGATCCTAAATGTCAAAATTTGGTATTTACTTTGACAGCTATCCCTCTAAGAAATTCTATATCTCTGAATACCCTAAATTCACAAAATAACACTAAATTTCTTAACTTCCAGCTATATTCTTTGCTAACTGAGTCTGTAGTTTATATGACCTTGACGATTTTCGTTCGTTAAAAGCTCTCACTTCGTTGGTTATTCTTGAGTTCTTGGCCAAAAACAATACTGTAACGATGTCCCAGCCTCTATATTCGCCAGATATAACTCCGTGTGATTTTTTCCAGTTTCCAAAAATAAACAAATCCTTAAAGGGCCGTCGTTTTACAAGCATACGAGCAATCATTGATAGAGCCAAAGGCTCGAGTTTGAGAAGGTTTTGGCGATTGGAAGAACCGATGGCATAAATTCATAATATCGAATGGGGCCTATTTCGCAGGTGACAACATTAATGTAAAACGAACATTTCCATTATTTTTTGAACATACCTCGTATAGTCAAGTCCCTTTCTCTTTTGTGGCAAAGAGCCATAGAACAAAACCTTACCTAACCTAATCTAAATAATTCCATAAATTTGGAGGCAGAAATTTTTATATTTCTGAAAGTGTAGAGATTGAGAATAAAATTTTTCGTAGTACAGCTTTATGGTCAAGGTCTACGCTATGTTTTAACGGCTTATTAGAAGACCGATTAATATATCTCACTTCTGATTAATTTCCATTAATTTCTGCAATTTACTATCCTAAGTGGTTAAGCAAAATCTTAAACCATATTTCCAACTAAATCCTTCTTATGTGTCACCTTCAAGTGAAAGCTCTCTATAAATTACAATCAATAATTGAACACATGCATATAAAGCTGCCCTTAGCATTCGCCCCTGTGGTTACTGCCGCTCTTAATACAAGTACTAACTCTTACATGCTCCCTTGCTTTTAGTTAATTTGTGTTTGTGTCAGCACTTGTACTAATTGTGTACTATTTGCAAGTTTATATTTAATGCAAATATGTTGTTGCAACATAAAGTTTGGCAGGTATACAAGCGTACTGGGAAACCACATTGTAATCCACTTGCAAATTGAACTGTATTAAAGTGAACACGACAACACCGAATGGCACTAACAAATATGTTTATCGGTTGTAGGTCGCACGCATACTCATATACACAGATATTGCGGTTTATTGAGATAAGCTTGGAGCGGAGATATAAACAGAAATGCATATCGGAGTAGCAGATTTGTATTTAGCTTTTTAACTTCGTTATATGAAAGAGATGTAGACATGTGGAAGAGGTTTGTTGGTTTTAGTAGCACACTTCACCACAATTTACAACAACACTAATTTATTTTTTCATATTAGTGTGGGGAGTATTGTATAGAGTAGTAAGGTGCTATAGAAATTGGTTGATAGTGAAGGGCAAATTAAGTTGTATGGTTTTCAGTCTGCTTCTTAATTGAGTCAATTAGTGAATTAGAATTGAAATTTGCTGGAATACCTTGATGAAATACCTATTGGAAATGTTTAGAATACTATTTTTTTGTAATTTATGTTTGTGATCAGTACAAATCCATGTTTGGACAAAATCATTCCCGAAAAGACTCGATTATTTTAGAATTCAAAATTATTGACAAATTAACATAATTGAGAACGAATTAAGAAAAATAAATATTATGTATATCATAGAACTGATATAATTTTTCATTATTTTCCATAATATTATTAATATTTTATGGAATTTTATTAGAAATTTTCTTCTTGAGGCCCTTATTCAGATTCTGTGAATGGTACGTTTTTTTTTTCATTTTTGAGAAATTCTCTTCGACCCACTCACATTCAATAAATGAATATTTCCGACGAGTTAATTCCCACACGTGTTCTACAATGAAGCGAAGATCGAGTAAATAAAGTTCAAAAAAAATTCAACATCTGGTAACTGTTCAAAAGCATCGTGACTGCAATAGAATATTTACTTGAACCACGTGTAGTAAACTGAATAAATTGCATGCTTACGTCTGAGCTATTACAATTGTTTACACTTAGTACCGCCACAGACCTATTCTGATTTTGTGTATTTACCCGATTCACCGCAACTTGCAATCAATTACAAAGGCTCAAAAAGCAAAAGTGTTTTCGAAACCTAACCAAACATCTGGCAATTGCTAATGCAGACAGTTGATGACCCAAAGTGATAAATGAAAGAAAAAATATCAAGCTATTATGGCATTTCAAAGAGAATTTACTTAGAATCAAAAATGCATCTCTCGCACAGTGGCATACTAATGCAATTTTTATTTAATTTATTTAATTTTTTCAAGTACCTCACAGCACTACTTCTGCCAGTTTGCAGCATGTCGATGCAGTACATTTATTTCCTCCGCACTGTTGACGCTCAACTGTCTGCTCTATAAATTGTCATGCATTTATAATGACTCTTAAAAGTTTAAATCGTTCGTTTACTCGTTCGAATGACGTGACACATATGTACATATGTTCTTATATATGGAAATACATAAATGCATTTATTTATGTATTCTTCTTTCTTCGACATTTTAATGTTTCTCTTGACGCTGCAATTTGTTCGAACATAATTTATGACATGCCATTTGGTTGTTAGCAAACTTTGAACTAATGTTTATGGAGATATTTTCACAAAATACGGAATATTAGTAATATATGAACAAGTGTTGAAAGCAACCACAGAATTGTAGATGAAATATCAAAAATAAATCGACATCTTTTAAAAAAGATTTAGTCTGTATGGTACATGGACACCGAAGTGATTAGTGGTATTTTAATTTAATCCATCCAGATGTTACTAGACTGAGAATGCATTTCTATTGAATTGATTTTCATAAGACACAATTCTGTAGTTTTTGTATGATGTTCTGAGCTACTTTTCGTGTTTAATACTCCTAGCTGGACAGTTTTATATTCTGACAGCTTAGTAGTAATATGTTATAGGAGACTCAAGACAACTCAAGACTCATTCTCAACTCAAGAGAAGAGAATGGGCGGATTCGAAACATAATCTGACGGGAAATTTCTCATATCGCTTAATTTCTTATAAACTATGCAATATTAGGTTTCCGAATACCGAATGTTTAATCTGTCTTCGGTTCACGGTTCAGTTGAAAAGTAACGAATCGAACAAACAATTGGTATAAATCTGTTAGACTGGTATATATAATAACGACCGAATGGCAAGCGGTTATATAGTACCATTTCCTTTGGTATCCATATACTCTCTTTCAATGTTGTTACTCCCACATATAGATTTTTCTAACAAATGATTGGAGCATATATGTATATAAAGGGATTTTTTTAGTATTTTTTCAAAATTACTCACGACAAAATCTAAAAAAATATATATATTTAAGAAAGACGAAACCAGGAGAAATATGCTCCACTACACCAGTTAGGTAGTTGAAACAGTCTTCTATGAAACAACCTCATATATAATCTGCATTAAAACTATATATCTTACAAATCAGATATTAATTCAAACCAGAAAATTTACCAAAAAAGAAACCGTTTTGGAGATGCGGGGCATCGATCCCCGTACCTCTCACATGCTAAGCGAGCGCTCTACCATCTGAGCTACATCCCCAACTTGAAAATAAACCAATATTTAAAGTTGAAAAAGGTCACAAAGGTGTGCAACGCTCAAAGCGAAACAACAAAAATCCAATCAACCATTGAAAAAAACTATCAAAACAAAAATGAAAGCCAAGAAATGCAGCACCCAAAGCAAATGAAGGTAAACACCGTAAGCGATAAAACCATTAAGCGACAAAGCATAGCTTACGAAAACTGTGTCAGCGTGTTTCAAGCATACCATTTCGAACTGGTTTCCAAACAAACTCATTTGGTATGCAAGTTGTCGGCGCGCTGGTTAATAATGCTTGCTAATGGTTTCTTTTGGTTCGAAAGTGTAGTTTTGGAAATTGGTTTTTAAGTGTGACCGTTAAGTTTTTTGCTGTGAAGTGCCGTTAGCGTTGACATAACGGTATGCGGCTCAATGGTCTAGGGGTATGATTCTCGCTTTGGGTGCGAGAGGTCCCGGGTTCAAATCCCGGTTGAGCCCACACGATTTTTTTAGGTTTGGTTGAAAAGGTATATATTTTCTTTAATGTTAATTATGAAACAAACTATATATTTTCTTTAAAATTAGACTTGAATCACATTTCATTTTATATGAGCGAATTTAATTCGCAAAATTTTATTTCGTCTGATTATATAAGGTGTTCCTATTTTATTATTAAATTCCACACACTCACTCACTTGCTCTAAATGTGCATTTTTTTTGCTTGCTCATGCATACTCGCCAAGTCGGTGAAGAAATTCTTTTCCACCGCTCTGCCCTTAATTGCATAACGCCCGTTTTCGAAACTAAACAAAATGCATAAGAATTTACAAATGTGAGTTCTGCTGCTTAATGACAGAATTCATACACTCACATAAATATATATAAATATGAAAGTCTTTACTGAAAGATTATATGCATGTGGGCATATACATATGTATATATGTATGGACATAGAGACGTAAATTATAAGGCAATTCGCACACACTTGGCTGCTATTGCAAGGGGTCTGTAGCCTAATGTGTATAATCCCATTGTAAGATTTTGGCGCGAAATCTCTTTGCGTAAAATAAAATAAAGAACCTCTGTTATAAGAGTATGCATGAATAAATATAAATATGAAATGCTATATGCGTTATATGAATATACCCTGCCGGACAGGGATGCATTCAATCTGATTATTGTCAAGTGCCGAATAGCCAACGAATGTGCAACTCAAATAATTGTTACTTAAAGCTACTTCACAACAGTTTTAGCAACACAGACGGCAAGGGTAAATTTTGGCAGGAGGTATAAGGCGTTTCACAAGTTCAATAACTGATTCAGAATCATGTAGTATGAACCAGAGCGCAAAAATGACAATTAACCCAAGCATGTGTTGTTGGAACTCTTGTTTTATATCCATTTTGTTATATTATATTATTTTAGTAGTAACTTCAATATTTTATTAGGGAAGAGGCAAATATTTAATATTCTGCTTTCGAAAATCGAAACAACCTTTCTCACAAATTAGTCTAAGATCTTATTGAGTACCTAAAGAGTGACTTTTTACTGATACCATTTCGTTAGAGATCCCAGAAGAACAAATAAAATTGTGCTTTTCTTCTTTTCTTCTAAATTAATTGTGTTGCTTTATCAGCTTGTCATTAAAGACACCTCTATTTAAGGCCTGGATCATACGTAAAAGGAAAATAAATAGGAATTATGATGGGCAGAGGATTTTTCTTTTTTTTATGGATTCCCATTTTCATATTGATATTTCAAGATTCAGATTTGTATATGCAAAATGGGATATTTTTCCAAGAACTATTTACTCTCCAATTAGTTAAGGTTGCATTGTTATATGTACTCTCGCAACAAAGTTGCTAAGAGAGTATTATAGTTTTATTCACCTAACGGTTAGTTGTAAGTCCGTCTGTCCGTCCGTCAGTGAAAGCGATAACTTGAGCGAAAAATTGAAATATCTTGATGAACTTGGTACACATGTTGGCCCATAAGAAGGGCGAAATTGGACAAATACCACGCCCACAAAATGGCGAAAGCCGAAATCATAGAAAGTGCCATAACTGAGCCATATATAAAGTTATGAAAGTAAAATTTGGTACATAAGATCATACTAGGAAGGGGCATATTTAGTGAAATTGTTGTGGGAAAGTGGGCGTGGTCTCTCCCTCTACTATGTTTTGTACATAAGTATCTCGTAAACTGCTAAACCTATATCAACCAAACTTTCTAGAGTCGTTTCCTTCGGACAATTTCTTACAGATAATAACGCCCTCCCATATTATGTTGAAAATTATGTACTAAAAATACTTTAATTCAGTAAGGAAAAATACCAGAAACCTTAAATGTAATTATAAAGATGTTACAGTAGGGCACTCAAATCGGTATACAAAATTTTTAATGGGCGTCATAATATTTTCCTGACATCCCAATGATATGTTATGAAAATAGGCCAAATGGGTTCACAACCACGACTACTCTCTATATACCAGAATTTTGAAGTCGATCGTTTACTTTTCTATATATAAAGTAACCGGTAGTGAAGATATCGGGACAAAACTTTGAACATTTATTGTGGGGGATCGCCCTTCTAAATTTCGCCGAAATCGGACCATAAGTTTTCAAGGCCCCATATATCGATCATGAGAACAGTGTTTCTAATAAATTTTGTATCGTTATATATATAGGTAAGTCTCTCAGATATTTTAAAGAAATTCCGAGGGAATATTTTTCTTCTAATATTATATCTCCGTGCCAAAAATTAGTAAAATCGGGTCGTAACTTCAACTAGCTCGCATATATCTAATTTTAGGGTTAGAGTATTAGGGTATGGAGAAGTTTTTTAATTCATGAAATGATGAATACTCAAGTAGGACGCATTTGTCCCACCGCAAATATTTTCTGATCAGTGTACTTGCAGGGTAGATATGTGTGTCATATCTACACTTCTATTTTTTTGCTCGAAGCATGTATGCACTATAAACACACAAACACACACACATTTAAGCGCATTACTTTCGCACCTCTGCTCCTTCTACTTCTGCCCGCCTTCTAAGTCTCCTTAATAAAGGCGCACAATGCGATTATTTTATGTTGCTTTTTACGTGCCTGTCACACTATGCTGTTGTTGTTGTTGTTATTGCCAACACAATATGCTGTGTCATATTGTTTAGATATTTGTCTGTCTGTGTATGTGTGTGTGTGTGTGTGAGTGCACAATTTTTGGCATGAGTCGTCGACAACTGCAAATGTTAACGACAAAGCCACAAGCCAAATGACCTCAGTGTGAACGTCAACGTCAACGTCAGCGCCCACAACAGGTTCGAGACTGGCATTGCCACAAACAGAATGCCAGAATGCCAACAGAACAGCGAGCGAACGTCATCGCGTAGACGCTACGGTGTCTGTGGCTGCGCCTGTGTCCTCGTCAACGTTGCCACACAGCCAACCATCCACAGAAATCCATCTCTCCAGCGGCCTCCAACACCTGCCCTGTGATAGATCTACTACAAAGGGTTGCTGTTGGGTTCTGTTGCCTTTTTTACACTAAACACACACACACACACACACATGCATCTCTGTGTGTGTGTCTATTTAATTCTCTTTCATATGTAGCATGCTTGCATGCTCCTTCAAACACTCTCGACTTGACAATTGATGCAGCGACATTTGACATCGTTTTTAACCTCATTTCGGTGTGTTGTGTTGATGGTATTTGCCACCATCATCAGCAGTGAGTGCCAAGTGTCGCAAACAAGCACACTTACACGCGTGATCAGCACAAATCTGCATGTGTAGACCTTTTAGTCTATATATTGTGTGTATAGATATGGCATTTAAAGTAGTATGTGTTGTTAGGTCGAGCTTCTAAGCAGATTTGCCTCAAGTATTCTGCTGGTGTCAGTAAATATATTTACCCCTTTTCAATGCGCTTTCACACGCTCATATTCTTTGGCACTCACACATGTGCGCATACTCTACATTTCTCAGAAATATTTTTTACTGCCTTAGGGTTATGGGTTATCTACATATGTATATGGCAACCTTATATTCACCTTCTTCTTCACTTTCTCATACCACAGTATACTCGACCGCTTTTTTTCTTCTGTTTGTTTAAATTATCTTTAATAAGTATGTGGATTTTTCCTCTATTCTCCTATATATCTCTATACATACTTATTTCCGTAACTGTTTTGAAATAACTAATCTGTCTTAAACGGTTTTAGTTCTAGAGTTCTCGAGTTAATAAAAACAGTTACATAAGACATAAAACTGCAGAAAAAGAAATAATCTCGCCAATTTTGCTCATTTCAACAGTTAAGTGAGAGATTTAATGTCCCGCTTTCGAAAATCAGAGCACCATTTTTCTTCTTTCAAAGATCTTGAGAGTTAAGGTCGATTCCTCGACGATTCCCAAAAACAAGCCAACAATCTATAGTCATTATCTCCCTAAAATACTTTATATTTAGAATTTGGTTCCATAATTGGCAATTTCTGTAAAGAATTCAAAAAGACTATCTGTAGTAATACCTTTAATTGAAATAAAACTGACAGAAGGCAATATAATAAATTTAATATCATCTTCCAAGATCCATCTGCTTTAAATAAGAGATATCCTCAGATTTATTTTGAGATGCGGCTTTTCGGAATTTCCTAACAATTTTCTGGGCCTTTCAATTAAAAAATTTTGGTTGATGATGCTTAAATCCATTTTGAAATTTTTTTCCCTTGGCTCGTATGACAATAGAAGAAGCCATATGATCATGCTTATCGTAGTCTCTTAGTTGTTTAAACCTCTTGAATTTAATAAATACCAATTATTTACTAACAAAAATTTAGTTGTGATTGAGATTTAAAAACTGATATCTTAATATTGAAGATATTACTACAGAATATGGACCCATCTTACCATTCTTGCACTTTCCCGTTCTTGATTCTGAATTTTTATATAAAGTACTTTGTCTGATGCTCCATAATTTCCTTAGCTTAAAGTTTAGTACTTAGCTTATTGTTTGATGATCAAATCTTCTCTTTTTTCATAGAAAATAAATCTGAACTTAAAGCAATTGTTAATTGTTATTATACTTCAAGAAATACACTCAAGGTTAAAATAATTTGGAGAAAAAAAGGGTTCTGGAAATATTTCTCAAATTCAGGCTTCTTCAATAAATCACGAATTATGCATTATTTAAGTCTTTTTTATCGAAATAACTTCCAAAATACTCCAAGCATACTCAATTGCGAAAAAAAAATCAATACCTAGAAAAATATTTTTTTTTATATAATATAATCAAAAACAGTTCAAATAAATAATTAATTAAATAACTATGCATATAGTATTTTAAACTCAATTCAAAAATTACCAAAAACTATATACTATTCAGCAAAACACAAGCAACTACTTTTTCTTTTCCCCAATTTAATCAACATTAAGTGACTATCAGACTACTACTTTATTTTATTATGCTTATTAAACTCTGTTGAGCTCAATACCGTGCGAAAGCAACGCAAAGTCAAGCAAAAGAAACAGACTTAATTAAAAACTATTGTGCGTATGTTTCGCCTTTTTTTCTCACCATAATTTTTGCCACACGACGCTAGTCGTACAAATTCCAGCTGACCTACCCCAATGAAAGAGTGCAAAACTACTACGGTAACAAGCAGATGAAACCACATTTTGTGCTGCACGAAACGGAAAATTATTTTCCCCCATGAAGCCATATATACATACACATGCTCAGCCGAATAAGTAGATATACGTACATACCCACTATCGGAGCTAAAACAACACAATCATCAGCGTACTATTTTGCAAGTAAACAGAATGCCAGTATACTCACGGAGACCCAGTCGGAAATTGAATAGATATGGGTGACAAATGAGAAATTACCACTAGGAAGAGAGTGTGGTTCTAAAAGTATTGGAAGCAAATCGACAACAGTGCCTCCTGAGTTAGTTAATATAGCATAAACTAGTTTTTCTAGAATAGTGGATCTTGATAGCTTTCTGAAGGTTCGAACCTAGGACCCGTGTAAAAGTATTTATAAATGGTAATTATGAGAACCAATAGTGCCTTGTCCACCTTATTAACATTGATTCTTTGATTCTCTTCAACAGCTAAATTCACCCAACCTTAACATTTCAGTTAGACCTTCTATGATTAATTTTCTTCGCATCAGTTCCAATAGATGATCCAGTAGGAGGTCCAAATCACATATCTTAGGATATTCTGAGGAATATTATTCATGTTATAGTCTGCCAAGGGGCGAGAGCTTTCATACAGAACTTTCTTTATATGTGGATCATTTTCATTAGATGGGTTCTAGCCCAAGTTCAATAGAGTGTACACACCTTTACCCACTTACCAATTCCTCCGATAGTTGGTATAATTGTAGCTAGTTATTATGAATGAAGATAAAGGCTTTGAAAGCAAAATTGTTTTGTTTTCCAATAGTCCAAAAAGCTACAAACGCTTTTAAAAATTATAAAATTAATATTAAGGTGAAAGGACTTCATAGATTAGAAATATGGACCATTCCTAAGTGACTAAAATCCTTTTCATATACATATACTTAACCTCACTATATAGTACTCCTTAACTATAAATAAACATTGAACAACTATCTTCGGACTCGCTAGAGTGGCAACGCTAACCAAGCAGTAATACACCCTTCATGGTTGATTTGGCGCACGCCCCAATACATCTGTATATATGTACATACTATATATTCATTTCCATGCAAATGTATAGCGAGAGACCCACTCGACTTGGTCTGCAAATAGAAATGGTAGTGCAATATTGAATGAGCGAAAAATTTAATATTGCGATTTATAATTGAATTCGTGGAAATGCAAACATTTTCCAGATTGACTCAATCGAGCAGCTATCAAGGTGAATTGCTAAAGCAAATTTCGCAACTTTTTTAGTTTTGTTAATTTTCGAAAATATATATACTCCGGTGTGTAGCTACAGTAACTGAAGTACAAATACATTTTATAGTGGGTATTTTCCGCTGAAAACATTGTTTTGCTGATAGTCAAATAAAATCTGTATACCGCTATTATTGCATGAGTTTGAGGATAGTAGGGAAACAGCTGGGAATTTGTTTATGGTTTCCTAAATGACCTGCCAGCTGTTCGTCTAATACCATACGATATTTCGAAGAATAATTAATTCTGGATTTGTTTTTTTTTTGACGTAGAGGAATTAGATGAATGTTCCATAAAATGTGGGTATAAAAATAATACTATGCCTATTTAACGAGTACTAAGAAGACGCTATCAATAAATATAAATGGTTATTCAACTTGGTGAGACTCCCGCAAAACATTCAGGAGAATAACTCCCAAAGAAGTCTTCGTAAATATTTACATATATATAAATATGCTATTGTTACGTAAATCGATTTAGGAATGTTCTACTTGAAGCCCTATGTTCCATCTAGGAAAACTATTTACTATACTATATACTAGTATATTCATGGAATAATCAAAGTATATAACTATTTATAATCATTGTTTTTAAAATATGTAAAGAAGCAAAGTTTTTGAATTAAAAATCTGAAGAACTAAAATCATTTAAAAGACCTTTTCCAAATATAAATCAGGATCCACTTCGATTAAGTATATCCGACTGTTATTATCAAGACCCTTATATGCTATTATCTATTGACTCTCGCAACTATACTGCTCAGCACCTATACCTCAGCTAATGTTCTCTAACCAACTTCCTTTCGAACAGGGAAACTTTGAGAGGTTATATGGCGACATTAAATGTCCTGTTGATGCCGAGAGATATATTTCAATATTCATAATAAACATTTAGGGAACTTTCACTGGATTTTTACACCAGTTCTATTAGAATTGGTATGTACCAGTCTAGAATACATTTACATACTCCTAAAAATATTTCTATGTACTCAAGCAAATTTAGATTCTTCAAAATTTGCAGCCTTTTTCCTCTTCTCTTTCATCATTCTGTTTGACATGGGGTAATGGCATTCATGTTTGCTAGGTTTGCTTTCTGATTTTCATTGAAGGTTTTTCGGTCTTATAACAAATTCCGTGAAAAGGCGAAATGAGCCAATTTTAGCATTTTCGTAGTTTTGCTTGCAATTTCATTTTCAATGCAACACAAATTCCATAGTTTCTGCTCTAGTTATAGGATGTTATTTCAAAGCTGCTTTCGAGTGGAAATTTTGATGCAAATGAATGTGAATGTGCTAAAAATTTTTTTCTCATAAAACTTATTTTTTCCGACATTATTTGATAATTGTGATTCGCTTAATCCAATTTAAATTAAATTATGTTGAACACAGAAACCATTTTCCTACACGAAAGCGATGGATCGACGGATATTTTCTAAAGATTAATGCATCACCAATCAATTAACCGACCTCTGCTCGATTAAAACGCTGATTAAGATCAATATACCATACAAAATAAAAATCTAAATTAATTTTTAAATGCATTTTAATCTACTTGAAAGTGATATGCAACTTTGCGACTAAGAGCGTATTTGTAATTATATATACGTTCTTTGTCTGCAAGTTGTTGCTCACACTACACGACGGTAGATGTCGCTGCTAAAAATAGCAATCAGCTTAAGAAACTTACCAACTTCTTATGAAAAGCTAAAACAACAAGTAAGGAAGGGCTAAGTTCGGGTGTAACCGAACATTTTATACTCTCGCAATTTATTTATTTAACTTTATTTATATTATATAATACACAATTTGACCCACATATTCGTCTTATATATTGTATAAAGTCCATTGAAAGTTGGAAACCATAATATTAGGTTAGAAGCACCGAGGTCCTCGTGTTCGATATATGGGGCCTTAAAAACCTATGGTCCGATTTCGGCGATTTTTAGAATGGGGCTGCCACACTATTAACATAGTATTTGTGCAAAGTTCTGCACCGATATCTTCACTAGTACTTACTTTATATATTGTAAAGTAAACGATTCAGATCGTCTTCAAAGTTCTGGTATATAGGAAGTAGGCGTGGTTGTGAAGCGATTTGGACTATTTTCACAACATATCATTGGGATGTAAGGAAACTATTACAAACCAAGTTTCATTGAAATCGGTCGAGTAGTTCCTGAGATATGGTTTTTGACCCACAAGTAGGCGACGCCACGCCCATTTTCCATTTTGTAAAAAAATCTGAGTGCAGCTTTCATCTGCCATTTCTTATGTGAAATTTTGTGTTTCTGACGTTTTTCGTTAGTGAGTTAACCCACTTTTTGTAATTTTCAACCTAACTTTTGTATGGGAGGTGGGCGTGGTTATGGTCCGATTTCTTTCATTTTTGAACTGTATTAGGAAGTGGCTAAAAAAAACGACTCCAGAAAGTTTGGTTTATATAGCTCTATTGGTTTGCGAGATATGTACAAAAAACTTAGTAGGGGGCCGGGCCTCGCCCACCTCCCCAAAAAAATTATATCCAAATGTGCCCCTCCCTAATGGGATCCTATGTTCCAAATTTCATTTTCATAACTTTATTTATGGCTTAGTTATGGCACTTTATGTGTTTTCGGTTTTCGCCATTTTGTGGGCGTGGCAGTGGTCCGATTTTGCTCATTTTCGAAAGCAACCTTCCTATGGTGCCAAGAAATAAGTGTGCCAAGTTTCATCAAGATATCTTAATTTTTACTCAAGTTACAGCTTGCACAGACGGACAGACGGACAGACGGACGGACGGACAGACATCCGGATTTCAAATCTACTCGTCACCCTGATCACTTTGGTATATATGACTCTATATCTAACTCGTTTAGTTTTGGGTGTTACAAACAACCGTTATGTGAACAAAACTATAATACTCTCTAGCAACTTTGTTGTTGCGAGAGTATAAAAATGTATAATAGCTGATCGATTATCGAGTAGCCGACAGTGTGAAGAGCAAAAACTGGTTTCTCAATCCAACTTATAATTGATCATTTAATTTGGCTGTGTGAAAAGGCTATAAGACCTTATCTTTAAGGTCATAATTTTAACTCCACCTAACCGATGCGCCTACTAAAATGTAATCTAGTCTGGTTTTGTTTGGACTCGAAAGCTTAAAATTTAAAATTGTATCCCCTTGGTGATCCATCGATCTAGAGAGTAATTCACGGAGAATTTGTGATCTACTTGTACTTTTACAAGACCAAAGTTCTAATTTAGGTTTCATCTTCAAAGGACTAGATTCAAAGTCACTTAGCTCAATTAATGCTCAACATGGCCAGTAGACCTTAAAAAGATGAAACATATTTTCCATCGCAAAAATTATATATTCAATCATAATCAACTGACTTCTTCAGAAGGTCTTCAGAAGCCATCTCTTCAAAGTTACTTTAAGTATTTCGAATGACTTCTTGAATTGAAGTTGCATTTACTCAACGCATGTTGAAATAAATATTGTCAAAATGACAAGCTACAAAACTGTAAATAATCTACAGATGATGACTGTAAAAAATATAAGAATTTAAAAATGCAATACCACTTTTCGCTGCACTCACCAAAACCACTTTACACGCTGACACTTACACTCGCTACATGCATTGATCTTCGTAATAACGCCATACAAGCGTAAAATACTCAATACCATTGTAAAACAATGGATTAATTAATATTTAATGAATGCAGCTGTAACAACCACAGTACAACAATAACAGCAAAACAATGTAGAGTACGCAACCGCATACAAACACTTAGCAGCGCACACACACACTCGTATAATGTATATAGAATGCGCACTGTAAACCATAAACCATAATAATAAAAATGAAATAAAATTGTGTGACAAAATGCAACCGAATCGAATCGAATCGCAACGCATCGAAAGTGAAATGTTGGTATGTGGCAGAGCGCGAACAATGGCAACAAAATACATACAAAAATATGAAATGAAATGAATTATACGAGATCAGCAGCATTTGTGGCTGGTGGCCATCAGGTGTGTAAGGACAGTACAAATACGCGCTGACAACATGAATAACAAATGCGAGGTCAATTAAAAAAATAACAACAAATGCATTCCTCCAACGCTGGTATGCGAATGGAGCTGCGTCATATAGCGTAGCGAGACACTCGTACACGCGTTAATATATATATACATATCTACATACTACCTGTTTGTAAATTTCGCAAATTTAATTTTTATTGTGATAAATTAAGTGTGAGTGAGTGCCGTGTGGCATCATGTGGCTTTAATATCCTGCAAATGAGTAATTAATTACAATGGAAATGTTTCATTAACAAAAGAAAATATTATCCTTACAAATTGTTGTGACAATATGTGATTTCCAAGATTAATAAGCATTAAGAATGCCACGGGAGTGAGGCTGTATTTTTCTCAGACTGAACGATTGTCATAACGAGTGCGTATTTTTTCTCGGTTATAAAAATGTAGAGAAATTCAAATGGGTCCGTCCAACAAATCCCTTGCTAAATGGTCCTTAGGTGATCTAGCTAGATAGGTAGGTAAGGTGGATGTTGTAAGACGCACTTAAGCCTTTAGAAGGTCCATTGTGACTCCACCGGGATTAGAATCCCCCACACTACCATATCCTTGTGTTCATTGTCCAGAAAATCATGAGCAATCATTGTCTTTCTTTTCCTGTGCAAAGCCTTACATCCACATCTTCTACTTATTTGAAGCTTCTGCAATAGTCATGGTACGGTGTCCCCAGTCTACTGATCTAACATATTCTAATTTCGTATTGTTCTTCCAGTTGTTGAGAAGGCTATAACTATTTAAGCAGTAAAAGTCGATTGTCAAAGTTTAATATTATTGTATTAACTTATTGCATATGCTGTATATACTGGGTCATACCATATAATCATTGGATTGGCTTCCAAAGTGTGAAAGTTCGCGTAGCCACTTTATGGATGTCTTTATATAAATCGCACATTTAATTGGTTTCTCTAGATACTCTAAGAACCTTTGAAAATGGGAGATCCTTGGCTTCATTAGTCAAAGTACTACTTTACTTGACCACTCATTCCTAAGTAACATGCTTTTGCTAAAATGTGTCTACCATGAATTTGAGTTCTGATGTCATTTTGCATTCAAAGCTATTCAAGCTAGTTCGAATTATAGCCGAAATTGTATAATACTGCCATGTTATACATTTATCATTAGATCCATTCACCATTTTTATGCAAGTCACAGAAAGTGGAACTAACGGCACAGTTCTTTAGCATATCTCATAAGATCAGATTAATATTCACTTTGTTCATCTATTGTCTTCCACAAGTTTACAAGAAGGGAGAGAACTATCAATTATTTACTAAAATCTAAAGTGTTCATTAAATTAACGATTTGTCGAACTTTTAATTAGAGAATTCATCTCTGGTTTTGTTTTCACTTTCTCAAGATCTTAGATTGTGTGTGTCATCTGACGTCCACTATACCTATCTATCTGGATTGCCGAAGTGTGGGTTCAATGATATATCAATATGGGAGAACTAATCTGATTTTTATTAAGCGGTTGCTGAAAGCGTAGGTAGTTTTGAGTTTGTGAACTATGTTCAATAGTCGAATCTTATAGTTCTATGCAATTCTGTCGAGAGATTTTCTTTCTCTGTGTTGCCATATTTTTATACTCTCGCAACAAAAGTTGCTAAAGAGAGTATTATAGTTTTGTTCACCTAACGGTTGTTTGTAAGTCCTAAAACTAAACGAGTTAGATATAGGGTTATATATACCAAAGTGATCAGGGTGACGAGTAAAGTTCAAATCCGGATGTCTGTCTGTCCGTCTGTCCGTCTGTCCGTCTGTCCGTCCGTGCAAGCTGTAACTTGAGTAAAAATTGAGATATCTTAATGAAACTTGGAACACGTGTTCCTTGGCACCATAAGAAGGTTAAGTTCGAAAATGGGCGGAATCGGACCACTGCCACGCCCACAAAATGGCGATAACCAAAAACACATAAAGAGCTATAACTAAGCCATAAATAGAGTTAAGAAAATAAAATTTGGAACATAGGATCGCATTAGGGAGGGGCATATTTGAATGTAATTTGTTTGGAAAAGTGGGCGTGACCCCGCCCCCAAATAGGTTTTTTATATATATCTTGCAAACCAATAAAGCTATATAAACCAAACTTTCTGCAGTCGTTTCTTTTAGGTACTACCTTATACAGTCCAAAAATGAAAGAAATCGGATAATAACCACGCCCACCTCCCATACAAAGGTTAGGTTGAAAATTACTAAAAGTGGGTTAACTCACTGACGAAAAACGTCAGAGACACTAAATTTCACAGAAATAATAGCAGAAGGAAGCAGCACTCAGATTTTTTTACAAAATGGAAAATGGGCGTGGCATCGCCCACTTATGGGTCAAAAACCATATCTCAGGAACTACTCGACCGATTCGAATGAAATTCGGTACATAATATTTTCTTGACACCCTGATGACACGTGTGGAAAATGGATGAAATCGGTTCACAACCACGACAACTTCCCATGTAACTCAATTTTGAAATCCATCTTATTCCTTTACTTTATAATGTGAACATAAGGAACCAATGAAGATAACGGAATAAAACTTTACACAATTAGTGCATATCATCTCTGGCTTCACTTGTGAAAAAATGGTCGAAAACGGACCATAACTTCTCAAGGCCCCAGATATCGAACATGTTGAACTCAGCGCCTAAGAATAAATTTTAACCGAAAATATGGGTAAATCTCTCAGATATCTCAATTTAATTCAGAGGAAATTGTTTTCTTAGTGTGTCTCTGTTCCAAAAATTATTAAAATCGGGTCATAACATTTCCATATACCTCATTGTAGGTTTTTCAAAAGTATCTTCTCCTAGCTCCCATATACCTAATTATAGGTTTTTCAAAAATACGGTTAGCTTTATTCCGCATATATGTATTGGTTAAATTTCTTCAATAAATTGCGAGAGTATAAAAATGTTCGGTTGCACCCGAACTTAGCCTTTCCTTACTTGTTTATAGTATTTTTTTATATGCTGAAGTGGAAGGCACAAGAAGCATGAAATTTATCTCAAAATCAATGGAAAAAAATTAAATATTAAGTATTTTTCTTCGCATAAAAATACACAATAAATCCCACCTGTTCGCTGAATTGTTTATTGTACCGTTATACATTTATAGCTAAATTTTAATGGCCAATACAATAAAGTCTACGATTTTTATTTCTGTTGTTATTCCTTTTCGCCGTATTTCCACTTAGGCTTAAATGTATTTATATATTTTCAAAGAGGACACAGAAAAGCAATTTTCGAAAATTCGAATGAAATTAACATTCATTATGGTTTTGATTGTTTGTTCATAGTTAACACTATTCCTTTGAAAAGTGCAATTTTTTGCAGTTTTTGTCTCTTTTATCTTTTGTTTACATAACAAACCATTTCAATTTATTTTAATATCTTTTAATGTTTTTTATTTTTTTTTTTAAGTTTCATTTAATTACGGTATTAATCGGTATTTCATTGTTTTCATGTGTGACATTTTTTTGGTTTTTGCACAGCTCAAGTTTTCCATTTTCAATTTTTATTGTCGTTTATAAAGCATATTCAGCCTAAATTACCATATTTCTCATCAAATTCGAATAAAATCAAATTTCATATTGATTTCCAGCATTTGCCATGAAATGGAATTTACGCACGAGAGCACAAAAATTATTAATATTTTTATACGTTTTCGATTTTATTTGTTGAAAAATAAATATATATTTTTTTGAAAAGCACAACAACAAATAGCGCGCAAATGGCACTACCATCACCAACATAACCACAACCTTTTATTTACTATGTTATATATACATACATACATATAGACATAAATAACTGTATGTAGATAGACGCTCAAATTCACTAGCAACGCCACAGCCATCGCTTTCATCAAGAACAGCCAAAAAGCAATAAAGAAACAGCAACACCATTTATCCACCAAATAAATGCGCAAATTAAATATAATATATATTCTCAATATGCTTTGTTTAATTTTCAAAAAAACCAAAAAAACAAAAAAGAAACCAAAAAAATACAAAAACAAAAAAGTAAACTTAAAAAAAAAATATCATCAACGTGCAAATATATTTTTAAACAAAATGTTTATTGTTGTTGTTTGTAACCTTTTACAGGTTTAAAGAGCAGGAGGCCTCTATCCTGATTGACCGATCGTACGTATACAAAATGCAAGCATAATGCAAACACTTTAAATAAATAATAAAAAAACCAAAAACAAAAATAACAATATTGTAGTTGCATAGAAAATACGCTTTGCATAGCAATACTATTTATTTACACGCTAGTGTGCATTCGAAAACAATTTTATTTTTCCAAAAGCAAATATGTATGCAAATGCTTGTAAATTATTTTTATAGAATTTTTAATTTTTGAAATTTTGTATTTTTCGAATTTGTAAATTTGCATTGGCAACTCTAGCGCTGTAATGAAAATCCGTAGACGCTTTCTTTGTATTGCTTAGCAAACGATTTTTTTAACATATTTTTATTATATTTTTTTAGCACATTGCGCTTTGCAGCTGTACAAAGTAAACAACGTTTTTTCATATAATATTTAGCTATATTTGTTGCGAAAAAACTGTAAATTGAAGCTTCAACCGCATTTGAGTAAAATATTTTTTTTTTTGTATTTTTTGAAATCTGTATGTTGCTGCTTTTACATTTAAATGTACATATGCGTATAAATTTATTGGTTTTTGGTGTATACATTAGGTGTGCAATCGAAGACTTACATATACACTCACTTACATAAAAAATTTACATACATATATACGAAATTTACAACAACAACACAACATTTTTGGTTTTACAAGACTCTATTTTTTAGTTAAAAACACTTTGGTTCGTAGATGACTACTATATTTTTAGGATAAGTTATCATAACAAACAATTCAACCGTAATTTCAACTTTGAAAAGGATACTTCAGAGCTTACATGATAGAAATGGTTTAACAGTGTCTTCAACAAATAAATATCATGCATTCAGGTTAATTTTTTATTGACATAAACTCTAATATCTAACTCGTACTTATGGTTTCGAGTTGAAACAGTTGTTCGTCTTACAACCTACAGAACGTTCACGCTGTATCACAAACTTCAATTTATACTTTTTCTTTAAAAAAAATTACTCAACTTAGAAACCAACAGAGCATTCACCTCGGACCTCTGATTCGAGTTTACAGTTTTGTGTTAAAAAGCTGTTCCTCTTCTAACTTAACAGAACGTTCACGTTATACCGCTAACTCGAGTTTATGGTCTTGGGTTAAACAAGTGTCAACTGACGTCAAATAATGTTTACTAAGCTATGTTTTATACGATGTATATTATGGTTGACTTTCTAACACCCAACTTAAAAAATATGTGTTTAATATTGAAAAATATATATTTTGCTTGCTTAATGACCAATAAACTCGAGTTTCTAGCACGAATGACAATTAAAGCTGAAACAACAAAAACGATTTTACAATTTCCATTACTAGACAGAATCTGAAAATTATTCTCCGATGATTTATGAACTCAAGTTTTTAACTCAGATCTCTATAAAAATCGTATATCAGAGAAAAAATATTCCTTATTACTACTTCCAATATAGTTATTTTGATGTGGCACAAATAAAATACTTCCCTCTAACCAGATAGAGGTAGCTTCAACTCAATATTTTATCCTATCTGTCCAATTATTCCAACTCATCATTGTCGAAATCTTCAATGCAATAGACTATTGCCAATAGTTAAGAGATTAGTTCTCTAACTGAACAATATTTTTCTGGTAACTCTATTGATATCATATTTACTATTATATATAGAACCGAGTTGTATAAAGTATAATTTCTACAGTGTTCATATCACTATTCAGTCTATTTATACCAAAATAAAAAATAAGTGCTCTAGCCTTTCTTTGCCAAAAAAATATATATATAATTATCGTACTTATTTTTAGTCCTTCATTCCATTCATATTTTTAACCTTAATTAATTTAATAGGTGTGTTTTTATTTTCATTCTTTACCTTGCAAAGACGTCAACAACATTGGTTTAGTATTTTGAAAATGCGTCTAAATTTCATATTTTGCCTTCAAATTATTTTTAAAAATTTCTATTTTCGCAAAGACAAAAATATAAATATATTTTAAATTAAATTTTTATGCATATTGTGCCACTTGCCAGCAGACACACCTCTAATGAAATTGGAATTTTGATTAGTATTATTTTATATTTTATTGCGTTTAAATTTAATAATTGCTATTTTTTTTGGTGATTTTTCTTTGTTCTAATCTTGAAAACAAAAATTTGCAAAACGAAATGAGAAAAATAAGCTGGCACGATATAATATATATACATATTTATATGATATATGTATAAGTATTTAAAAGTTTATTTATGAACTCAGCGTTGTAAACAGCTTCCACTTTACCCAACACTGCTCTCAAACGTATGCACCTAATAAAAGTGCAATTTCGCCTTTGTACATTCATAAATTATAATTGTTTGTAATAATTCTGCTTTCGTTATTTTCAATAATATTTCTGATTTTTTTATTTCATTTTATTCCTCCTCTTGTTCTCAGAATTGTTTAACTTAAAAGTAGTTAGGTTCATTGTAAAGAACAGCTCAGTATATTTTTTTATTGTTTATATAATTCATATATTTATGTTGATTGACTATTTTGTATTTTATTGAATTTTATTTTATTTTATTTTATTTTATTTTATTTTATTTTATTTTATTTTATTTTATTTTATTTTATTTTATTTTATTTTATTTTATTTTATTTTATTTTATTTTATTTTAAATTTATTTATATTTTTTATTGTTTATATAATTCATATATTTATGTTGATTGACTATTTTGTATTTTATTTTATTTTATTTTATTTAATTTTATTTTATTTAATTTTAATTTATTTTATTTTATTTTATTTTATTTTATTTTATTTTATTTTATTTTATTTTATTTTATTTTATTTTATTTTATTTTATTTTATTTTATTTTATTTTATTTTATTTTATTTTATTTTATTTTATTTCATTTTATTTTATTTTATTTTATTTTATTTAATTTTATTTTATTTAATTTTATTTTATTTTATTTTATTGTATTTTATTTTATTTTATTTTATTTTATTTTATTTTATTTTATTTTATTTTATTTTATTTTATTTTATTTTATTTTATTTTATTTTATTTTATTTTATTTTATTTTATTTTATGTTTTTATTTTATTTTATTTTATTTTATTTTATTTTATTTTATTTTATTTTAAATAATCTCAAGCATATTTGTACCCTGCGCGATTCGTGTGTGTCACGCCCCTCAACATGCCAATGCTTTAATGACGTGCTATATTTACTTGATGCCACTACTAGCTGAATCAATTATCAGTTTCTGTTTTGTTTATAAACAATTTGCGTTGCGGCCTGACTAGAGCACTAAAGGCTGTTTGTGTTATTGAAAGCGCTCACTATTTCACTCAGCCATACAGTCACTCACTCACTCACTCAGTCACCCACCCGTCCAACAACTCGCACTCGCCGCCTGTACGCTTTTGTTTTCAACACAAGTTCAAATACAAAAATTTCATTTTCTGGTTATCCAAATTTCTGTGCCAACTTATGCAATACGATTTTGAAATTGAATTTTCAAATTAATTTTTGTTTTCAAGTTTTTGGTTCCACGCCAAATGAAAGCTGCAGCTTAATTGTACAACACGCTCACCTTCTTAGTTGTTTTTGTTATTGTTATTGTTATTTTTTTTTTTTTTTGCAAAACAGAATTTGTAGTTTTTGAAATAATTCCATAAAATATTTGCATGTTTTCGCTCTGCTTCTTCTTATTTTTGCTGATTTACATTTAATTGTTGTTGTTGCTATTGTTTTCCTTGCCTTCATGGCTGCTTAGCTCTCTTGTTTGTTGCATACTTTTTGCACTCTGCGTGCATTCACTTTACGTAAGTAGATTTTGTAAATAATTTTTGTAATTTTTCTGTTGTTGTTGTATATTTTCAAATGAATAGCAAGACACATGCATAAATTAAGTTATATAGTAAATATTTTTGTAAATTTCTACTTTAACTTAAGTACCATAAATTGCGAAGATGCTTAAGATATTAAAAATAATTTATGAATATTAAAAATACGTATTTAAAAAGCTGTGTATATACATCAATATGAAATAGTATTATTAAAGTATACGCAAATTCATATTTTTAAATAACTAAATAATTTAGAGATCTCACATACAAGCATATTAATTTATTTAAGCTCACAGTCGCTGCCTCACAGTTTGATTATGCAATCACTTAAAGCACAACGTAATATTTTTCTGTTTCAGTTTACAGTTTCAGCATCCAGATGTTATAAATTGTACTATATAAAGCCTCAATATTCTTACAAATATATATTTATGTTTGTTTGTGTCTCTGAAAAATAGTATTTATCTACATATCTAAATACTAGTTGTACATATTTATGTATGTCAATAGGCAAAGTGCGACGCCGCTATTATTATACTCATTAGTTCTAGACATGAAGCGTTTACATATAGGCACATATTTAAATAAGAACCTTATAGTGAATTCAATTCAGTCATGAATTACTCCAAAACAAATATGTGTCCAAACTAGTCAGCCGAGTAGCTTTTTTGCATACAAGCACACATACCAGATAGTTTCAATATCTTACCATCTTCAAATTTTTAGAATCAGAAACAAATTTCGATTCGAACAGATTTCTGTCTACTGAAATGGATAATGAATTATATAAAATCCTGAGACTATCTAGATTTTGATTTGAGATAATAATACGGAATATTATTCTAAAACTATGTTTTCCAAAATGTGTTACAAATCCAATGATTTTCTGCCTAGTTCAATTATAGTCGAACAATTTTCGTTATAAACTAATTTTTCACTCACTTGTGTGCTATTCATGACTGGGTCTCACAAATAGTCCGCGCAATGCTCAGTCAGGCGCTTGTTATAGCCGTCTATGAAGGTGCTAATGTTGTTGATGACAAATATATGAGCGGGCACATTGGTAGGTCGCAATTTCTTCAAAATACGTACATTCGTTGTCTCAGTGTAAGATAAACAAAAACTTAAATGACGTCTGGTTGGGAAAATTGTGAAAAACAACAAATACATAAATGAATAATACTACGTAATATATGGGCAAATTAAGCAGTTAATATTGAATACAAGGTATGAAGGTGTAATCACGTAAAAAAAATTAATGAATGACCCGAAATTGAATGAAGATTTTTCAAAATGAATTTTAGTGAGCAAATTAGAAACCTAAACTTGAGAGGTTTAAAAGTTAATATAATACAATACTTAAAAAAATAATTCAATGAAACTGGAAATATAAGTAAAAAGTAAAAAAGTAAGCTTTTTACATTGACGAAATTACATTACAAATAATTGCCAAAGCAAAAAAAAGTTTGATATGATGTGAAAATGAATTTTCTTGCATAATTAAGCTAATCTTATTTAAATTTCTTTAACAAAGCCTTATAGTCTCTTCGCACAGCCAAATTAATTGAATATATTCAGATTATAATTGAGAAACCAGTGTTTGCCCTTCGCACTGCCGGCTACTCGGATAACGATCAGCTGTTATACATTTTTGCACTTGCTGTTTTTAAGAAGTTGGTAAGTTTCATCAGCTGATTGCTATTTAATCGATATCCACAACCTTTATATCCAGTTGCGAGATCTGCCGTAGAGTTGCATTACTGCTATTTAATAAACACCTCAAAATTTACGGCGAGGACTATAGCCATCAGAGTTGCATTGCATTTGCAACTCGATTTATATTCGATTAAAAGTTAATGTAGAAAAATTTGATTTTTATTTTGTATGGTAAATCGATATAAATTGGCGACTTAATCGAGCAAAGGCTGGTTAATTGATCAATTGACTGCAGTGCGAAAAGGCTATTTTCGAATTCGCGAAACTAGTGCTAATTGAGTCAAAAGGCTTGTACCTAACAAAGCCTTAAAATATATATTTTTTCATCACAAAAATTGCTTTAAAATACAAAAACAGTGAAATTATATTTCTGAAAAATGATCATAAAATTAAAATTAGCTTAGTCGTTTAACTATAAAAATCTTATTTTAACTAAAAAAAAAGTCGAAATTAATAAAATAAATTATTTAATAAAGGAAAAAATAACCAATAAATATAAAAAATTCATCAATAATTCATAAAAGAAAATGGAAAATGATATGCAAAATTTATAAGGCAAAAATAATTGCCAAAATTTATTTCGCGAATCTGTCACAGAAGTAGATAACTAAGGGGCTTAGATCACTGAAAGAACAACTATAGTCATACTATTCCCCACAAAACTATATTTAGACAATAATACACAGATGAAAGGCCAAAGATTTATAGTTTAATATCAAACTAATTTTGTTCCTTAAATATTTTTGTGTTTTTGTTTGCAAAGTGAGCCAAATCTTTTTTTTTTTTAATCCCACGACACAAAACATTTCCTATTTCCTGTCAAATCTTTGATGAAAGCCAATTCTGACAGCGAAAGAGAATTAGCAATGCAAATGCACGAGTATAACTGCGGAAATGTAATAGATCAGACAAAAATAAATTTTAATAATAGTACAAAAGACAAAAGAACAAAAGCGCCGAAAAAACATGCATTCCCTCAACACGATTTGAGCTAAGCGCAAATAAAACAAAAATTTTAGGGCCGAAACTCATATATGGTTAAGAGTATGTAAAGGGTGATTTTTTAAGAGCTTGATAACTTTTTTTTAAAAAAAAACGCATAAAATTTGCAAAATCTCATCGGTTCTTTATTTGAAACGTTAGATTGGTTCATGACATTTACTTTTTGAAGATAATTTCATTTAAATGTTGACCGCGGCTGCGTCTTAGGTGGTCCATTCGGAAAGTCCAATTTTGGGCAACTTTTTCGAGCATTTCGGCCGGAATAGCCCGAATTTCTTCGGAAATGTTGTCTTCCAAAGCTGGAATAGTTGCTGGCTTATTTCTGTAGACTTTAGACTTGACGTAGCCCCACAAAAAATAGTCTAAAGGCGTTAAATCGCATGATCTTGGTGGCCAACTTACGGGTCCATTTCTTGAGATGAATTGTTCTCCGAAGTTTTCCCTCAAAATGGCCATAGAATCGCGAGCTGTGTGGCATGTAGCGCCATCTTGTTGAAACCACATGTCAACCAAGTTCAGTTCTTCCATTTTTGGCAACAAAAAGTTTGTTAGCATCGAACGATAGCGATCGCCATTCACCGTAACGTTGCGTCCAACAGCATCTTTGAAAAAATACGGTCCAATGATTCCACCAGCGTACAAACCACACCAAACAGTGCATTTTTCGGGATGCATGGGCAGTTCTTGAACGGCTTCTGGTTGCTCTTCACCCCAAATGCGGCAATTTTGCTTATTTACGTAGCCATTCAACCAGAAATGAGCCTCATCGCTGAACAAAATTTGTCGATAAAAAAATTTCGAACCGAACACTGATTTTGGTAATAAAATTCAATGATTTGCAAGCGTTGCTCGTTAGTAAGTCTATTCATGATGAAATGTCAAAGCATACTGAGCATCTTTCTCTTTGACACCATGTCTGAAATCCCACGTGATCTGTCAAATACTAATGCATGAAAATCCTAACCTCAAAAAAATCACCCGTTATATGTGTTATGTGCTAATATGTGTGTGTGTAATACCGTTATAACACAGCCTTTCATGTCGACATTGACAGTAATCGATAGCGAATATTGTATGCCGTCGTTGACATTTACTAAGCAAACTACTCTGCTTGCTTTAGAGCGCTATAAATTTGATGCACGCTATTGTTGTGGTGGAGTGTTAACAACACTGTTATCTGGCAGCAGTATCTATTAACAATTTACGCGCCGCCAAAAAACAACAATAACAATGTGTCATGTAAAATGTTATTTGATAAATTTATAAATATGTGACTACATGGGAATAGTCAACACGCAAACACATACATATGTATGTATCTAGTATACAGAGACATTTGTGTGTCTGTTTGTCTAAAAATATAAATTCAAATTACTCATACCACATGTCAGACCCGCCATGTGATATGTCGTGTGCGCTTTTCGGTTTGTCACAAGGAATTTCTACAATTTTTGCCATAATCTCAAAAGCAATCTGCAGCATGCACACACACATAGCAAAATATTAACAAAAACAACAAAATTGCTTTGTTACATGTCACCACGAAAAAAAAATAGAATGCTGGTAATTTAAATTAGATACTCAAAAGTCATGCGCTGCACTTAAACCAACGTGACAGGCGTCGACAGATCGGAAGCAGCAGCCACCAACAGCTGAGCAGCAGTGTGTTGGCAGCGCTAGGTATTTTTATGTATATTTGTATGTGTGGAATGAGGAAGCCACTGCATTGATGAATGTTTGAAGCGTGCGTTCGATTTTTTGATAGATGACTGACAGCTGTATATACAGCTATTGCGTCTAACATAGCTATTAATTTGGCGTGTGTGTGTATGGCGTTAGTCATAAAAATCTACGAAAAAGTGACGACAACAAATTTCAAATATTAAACAAATGACTAACTGCCAGTTGAGATGGCTTAAAGTGCCAGTTTGGCGCATAGTTCAAATGTCAGCAGTCGGAAAAGTGTTTAAAATTTAGATTTATGCGTTGGTCGCAACTTTTCAGAGATGACAGTGTGCAGAAAAGAAGTGAATTTTCAAAAGCAAGCATAAATTATACAGAACCAATGAGCACCAAAGCGCATTATTTGAAGGGAGTGGAGATTTTCGACAAATTCCAATGAAATCCATGAAACAAAAGTCGTAAGCTGCTAACAATAAATATGCCATTATATACAATATTCTTCATAAAAAAGTTTGAACACAACAACTACAACAGAAAGAGAGTATATAGCATCACAACAACATAAGTTAAAAGCAATACAATATTGCAATGTTGTGACGGCATGGCGCCTGCCCCACAAAGAGGTCATTGCTGCTTAAGCCACATTAATTTCTTGGCAGCAACCTTCTCCTGTTTTATGTCTCTTCACTTTTTTTTTTCGCCTACTTTATTTTCGTATATATACACAGTGCTCTGTGCTGTGCGCCACTGTGTCATTTGCACTACATGTGTTCGCTGGTCGGGCAGCTTTGGTGATTTTTCTCTGTCAAGCATACGCCCTGGTGTACGTTATATGTTTTTTGTTGTTTTTCTTTTTTGCTGAAGCAACGCAGCACTGTGTAATTTTCGGAAAATGTTAGATGTGCATATTTTATTGCTGTGTCAAAGATTTATAGCTGCCGCTGTAATATAGATATGCGTATAGAGTGCTATATCACAAATGCATACACTCGTGTGCAAAATGTTAACATATTTTTAACAATTTTTTTTATGGTTTATTATTAAATTTCATGAAAAAAAATTAAATACAAAATCAAGTCAAATCAAATTACCATTTGTATATTCAAACTTCGATTTGTGGGCATCTGAACTATTTTTACTAACTGAAGCTTAATGCTAGTTACAATGAGTTGTTACAGTGGAACTTCTCTAACTCGAATCACCATAATCCATAAATAAACTTCGACTTAGAGAGACTTCGAGTTACCGAATTTTCATTAAAACGTATCACTGTTCAAAAAGAAGTAAAATATAGATTTATTCCCATTTTTATTTATTTACTTCGCAAAATTTGTATGTAGATACGTTAAGGGGGGGTAAGGTTTGTTTCGTCGAAAAAATACCTTTTTTCATGAATTTTTTTAGAAAAAATTATTGCTGTAGGTTTATTTCACTTATTATTATAGGAAAGGACAACATTTGAAGGATACTTAAAAAAAGTTTTATCGAAAAATAGCGAGGGATAACGGATTTATCGTCGATCTCTGCAGGCACCTCGAAAAAAAGTTTTTGTGCGGTGACCAGCCTACAGCATCACTGGATCATCCGAAACCAAAAAATCAAAATGCTTTCTTTAGTTTATTAGTTTATCTTTCAATTGACGTCGAGTTTTTTTTTTTATTTTTCAATTTTTCAATTTTTGGTATCATTTTCAAGCCAAAATGACGATTTTAGACGAAAAAATCGACCTATTTGTTATTGTAAAATTGTTAGTATTTAAAATTTTTGGAAGAACTCGACGTCATTCGATCGCTGAGCTTCGATTCGAGAGCTGTATAATTGTAGAATATTTGTTCAAAATTTCAAAACGATCGATGCTGTAGTTTTTCCTGTAGGCTGGTCACCGACTTTAAAAATGACATATTTGGGAAAATCGATTCAAAGTTTTGTACACTCAGCGCAGGTAGCTGGAGGTACCGTTATTCAACCTGCTATAACTTTGTAAGTTTTTCTCCGAATGACCTAAAACTTTAACATAATATTCTTGAGATGTTGATGGTTCAGAAAAAAAATAAAAAAAAAATGGAAAAAAAAAGTTGCCAAACCTTACCCCCACCCCCCCTTCCCCTTAAAACATGTATTCTGTAATTTTGCTCGTTGCATTTTGCTATTGTCTATATCCCAAGCCTTTGTTAGAAGATTTTTGAAATCTATAAGTGTAGTATCATATTTCCCTCCGTACGATATAGAGAGACTCTTTTAAAATTCTGCCTCGATAGTACAATTTTAAATTTAGTATTATGCCCTTGTCGAAAAGTTCGATTTATGGAAGGAAATTTGTATGAAAGTTGCCTTCTAAGCGCTACACTTGAATTGGCAAGTGTACGAGTTATGGCGATCTTCGACTTATATAAATTCGAGTTATGGAAGTTCCACTGTATTTCACTAAATTTTTCTGGAGATAAATCGAATATGTTTCTACCTTATCATTTTATTTATTTGAACCGACTTCATTTTTTTACTAATATTACCATATAAAGCCCTCACGATGTGTTCCCATCGAATTAACTTCATTTAACCTAATTTTTATACCCTTACAGGCTTTGGAATGCATTTTCTTCTACTGTTAGGCTTTCAATAATTCGCCGACTTTCGAATTTATTCACATTTATTTCATTTAAGTGCCTAATTTTCATTTTTAAAAATTTCCCTTTTAAAAAGAACTGAACATATATTCTCCCAGTATAGAAATACGAAAATATTACATGATTTCTTCGAAAAATATTTTTGGTTTCCAATGCAGTCCTTCTGATTTTTCTATGATAAGATAAATAAACATATATTTTCAATCAAATATCTTTATATAAAGTGATAAGTTCAACTAGAATCGTTAAATATGGTATGTGCTAAAATTTTGCTCGCCAGTTTATATTTTGATAAATGCATTTGAGTGCTCAGTTATACATTAGGAAGGTGTGAAGGTATATAAAGAACTCTAGGTGACCTATTTTCAAGCTTTGAAATTACGAATTTTGTAAATAAAATATCCAAAATAATTTTTTAATTTTATTTAACACCTCACATTAACGCATTTTATGCTTCAAATTAAATTTGCGGTAAATATTAATTTAAAAAAAAAAAAAGTCTGGTATAATTATAAAGAAGTTTACCCTCTTTTTCAAGTTCATTCTTGAAGAACTTTCCTCTAAAAATATTTAAATTATACAGAAATGCGAAAAAACTCAACGGATTTCCTCGAAAAATATTTTTAACAATTTTAAGCAAATATGTCAAAACCGGAGAGCACATATATATAAGTCAAATACCAATTTATTAAAATTTTGATTACCCTAGTTTACATATGTACATACATATTCTTATATAAATAAAATTTCCACTAGATAAAATAAAAACATAGTGTATGCGTATGTTATTGCAACTCTATGTGTGTAAACAATTCACTTTCGCAAGAATTTGCTCTCGCTTTCAATTCAAAGACAGCGTCGCAAAAACACATAAATGAATGTAAAAGCCACACCGACAATGAAAATAATAATCTCAGCCACATTATTATTGATGTTCATCATCTTCATCATTACTACAATCATTATCATACACTTACGACCCAGTAAGCGGCTAACACACGCACACAAACACACTTTCATTAAAGTGAAGCGGAGTGACTGTGACTGTCACACACGCTGATTTTCGTGGAAACGTGAAAATTTGTGCTTTCTCTGAAAAAATATGATTAAAAGTAATTCAAACAAAATTTCGTTGACGTTTTTTCCCTGCTACACAGCTGCTTACTAATAAGCGACTAGACACACACTTATGTCTTATGTCTGCATGCGTATCTGTATGTATGTGTGTGAGCTCTTACATTGCAGGTACTTTACTGCACGCACGCAGCGCCGCCTGAAATCGAAAGTGTTGAATTTCGTTGAAAATCAAGAATGCTTGTTTACTTTCAGCTGATTTTCGCAAGATTTTCATATTTTTGCTTATTATTTTCGGCGCACGAATTTCGCACAACGGTTGCGTCACAATTAATAAGAAGGTGTTGTCGTGAATGATGTGCACATGACTATAAATTTCTGCGTACTTGCTGGTGATTTTTCATTTACACACACACTACGTCATGCGTATAAATCAAAGTAGCGGCACTTTTCGTCTTATACTTTTATGCACATTCTTTGAGTAATATTTCGGAGAATGTGGTGCTTAAAAAATATTTATATTAATTTTAATCGCTTTTCTATCATAAATATTAAAAAAGGAAATCTACATACATAGATGAAAGGAATGCAGTTCTTTGTAGGCAAAAATGCTTAAAATTTCTTCAGTTTTTACAACGCTTTAAAAATATTTTACTCAAGAGATAGTCATAAAAATTGTTTTCGGAGATATGGAAGTTTTATTAAAAAACACAAAAACAAAATAATAGAAATATTTAATATTTCTGGCAGTTTCGTCGTTTGAAGATCATATTGTCAGTGCAGTTTGCTGGCTGTTAAATCTGGCCAATAACACTGTTCAGCACTCTGCTGTGTATTGAACCAAAACAATTTTTTCGAAAGTCTGATCCATAATTGACAAAAAGTAATAACGTCGTTTTCTAAGTTTGCCTCGAAAATTAAAATATTTGCCTTCGAATTTCGAAGAAAGCTTATGAAAAAATAAAAATAAAATAGTTCGTAAATACCCAGTAAAAAAATAGATTTTTCCATATAGTGTAATGAGCTGAAGTTTGATTTACAACTTACCTCCGCAATGCAGTGCGCATTCCAATGTATGTATGTGATTGGCGTTGCAACCGTTTAGCCGGTTATAGCCGAATCGACGATAGTGCGCCATCTCTCTCTCTCCTTCGCAGTTCGGCGCCAGTTGGAGATCCCAAGTGTAACCAGGTCGCTCTCCACCTGGTCCCTCCAACGGAGTGGAGGCCTTCCCCTTCCTCGGCTTCCTCCGGCGGGTACTGCATCGAACACTTTCAGGGCTGGAGTGTTTTCGTCCATTCGGACAACATGACCTAGCCAGCGTAGCCGCTGTCTTTTTATTCGCTGAACTATGTCAATGTCGTCGTATAACTCGTACAGCTCATCGTTCCATCGTCTGCGGGTTTCGCCGTTACCAATGTTCTGAGGACCATAAATCTTGCGCAAAATTTTCCTCTCGAAAACTCCTAGTGTCGTCTCATCTGATGTTGACATCGTCCAAGCTTCTGCACCGTAGATCAGGACGGGGCTGATAAGCGACTTGTAGAGCTTGATTTTGGTTCGTCGAGAGAGGACTTTACTGTGCAATTGCCTACTCAGTCCAAAGTAGCACCTGTTGGCAAGAGTTATTCTGCGCTGGATTTCGAGGCTGACATTGTTCGTGTTGTTGATGCTGGTTCCCAGGTATACGAAATTATCTACGACCTCGAAGTTATGACTGTCAACAGTGACGTGGGAGCCAAGACGCGAATGCGCCGACTGTTTGCTTGATGACAGGAGATATTTCGTCTTGTCCTCATTCACCTCCAGACCCATTCGCTTCGCCTCCTTATCCATGCGGGAAAAAGCAGAACAAACGGCGCGGTTGTTGCTTCCGATGATATCAATATCATCGGCGTACGCCAGGAGCTGTACACTCTTGTAAAAGATGGTACCCTCTCTGTTTAGCTCTGCAGCTCTTATAATTTTTTCCAGCATCAGGTTAAAGGAGTCGCACGATAGTGAGTCAACTTGTCTGAAACCTCGTTTGGTATCGAACGGCTCGGAGAGGTCTTTCCCAATCATGACGGAGCTTTTGGTGTTGCTCAACGTCAACTTACACAGCCGTATTAGTTTTGCGGTGATACCAAATTCAGACATCGCGGCATAAAGGCAGCTCCTTTTCGTGCTGTCGAAAGCTGCTTTAAAATCGACAAAAAGGTGGTGTGTGTCGATCATCTTTTCACGGGTCTTCTCCAAGATTTGGCGCATGGTGAATATCTGGTCAGTTGTTGATTTTCCAGGTCTAAAGCCACACTGATAAGGTCCAATCAGTTTGTTGACGGTGGGCTTTAGTCTTTCACACAGTACGCTCGATAGAACCTTGTATGCGATATTTAGGAGGCTGATCCCACGGTAATTGGCGCAGATTGTGGGATCTCCCTTTTTATGGATTGGGCAGAGCACACTGAGATTCCAATCGTCAGGCATGCTTTCTTCCGACCATATTTTGCAAAGAAGCTGATGCATGCACCTTATCAGTTCTTCGCCGCCGTATTTAAATAGTTCTGCCGGTAATCTATCGGCCCCCGCTGCTTTGTTGTTCTTCAAGCGGGTAATTGCTATTCGAATTTCTTCATGATCGGGTAATGGAACATCTGTTCCATCGTCATCGATTGGGGGATCGGGTTCGCCATCTCCTGGTGTTGTACTCTCACTGCCATTCAGCAGGTCGGAGAAGTGTTCCCTCCATAATCCCAGTATGCCCTGGACATCGGTTACCAGATTACCACCTTGGTCTCTACATGAGGATGCTCCGGTCTTGAAACCTTCGTTAAGTCGCTTCATTTTTTCATAAAATTTTCGAGTATACCCTCTGTCTGCCAGCTTCTCAAGCTCTTCGTACTCACGCATTTCGGCCTCTTTCTTTTTTTGTCTGCAGATGCGTCTCGCTTCCCTCTTCAGCTCTCGGTATCTATCCCATCCCGCACGTGTTGTGGTCGTTTGCAACGTTGCGAGGTAGGCAGTCTGTTTTCTCTCCGCTGCGAGACGGCACTCCTCATCGTACCAGCTTGTTTTTTGTCGTTGCCGAAAACCAATTGTTTCGGCTGCAGCGGTACGCAGTGAGTTTGAGATGCCGTTCCACAGTTCCCTTATACCGAGATGCTGATGAGTGCTCTCACAGAGCAGGAGTGCAAGTCGAGTAGAGTATTTCGTGGCTGTCTGTTGCGATTGCAGCTTTTCGACGTCGAACCTTCCTTGTGTTTGTTGACGGGCGTTCTTTGCTGCACAGAGGCGGGTGCGTATCTTCGCTGCGACCAGATAATGGTCCGAGTCTATATTTGGTCCTCGGAGCGTACGCACGTCTAAAACACAGGAGACATGTCTTCCGTCTATCACAACGTGATCGATTTGGTTCCGCGTGTTTCGATCAGGAGACAGCCAAGTAGCTTGATGTATTTTCTTATGCTGGAATCTGGTACTACAGACGACCATATTTCGGGCCCCAGCGAAGTCGATCAGCCTCAGGCCGTTTGGCGATGTTTCGTCATGGAGGCTGAATTTTCCGACTGTTGTGCCAAAGACACCTTCTTTACCCACCCTGGCGTTAAAATCGCCAAGCACGACTTTTACATCGTGGCGGGGGCAGCGCTCATAGGTGCGTTCTAGGCGCTCATAGAAAGCATCTTTGGTCACATCGTCCTTCTCTTCCGTTGGGGCGTGGGCGCAAATCAGCGATATGTTGAAGAACCTCGCTTTGATGCGGATTGTGGCAAGACGTTCATCCACCGGGGTGAATGCCAGGACTCTGCGACTCCTTTATATGGCCGCTGTAGTAGATGTCACAAGGACCCACCTTGCTTCGCCTTCTCACTTTAGCTCGCCTTCAAACGGATGTCTGTTGGCTACCCAGAGGATACTTGGTCTAAAACCGGAAGTCGTGAGCTGCTTGGACCATGTGGAGAAGAATCGTTTCTGGCCACTCCCAAGTGAATGACAATCAAAAACTTTCCTCACTTGCGTGAACTTCTACACATGGTCCCATCCTCCAATTACTACACATTTAATTATCGCCAGAAATAGGCAAATTCACTTCTAGTGGGTGCCAGGCCATAAGGGCATAGAGGGTAAGGAGGTCTGAAAGTACGATCGTATGCACTGCCTATATGATAATCTAGACAGAAATAACCTTTTGAAATTCACGTCAAGCGCAGACAATCTAAAGGATGACTATTCCTCATTACCTACGTGATGGCACTCCATCTGGTATCGCAAAGGACCAAAACTGATCTATGTGTTTCTTTTTGGCCTACCAGACCTTTTATAGCAGATTGTATAAAATCACATAATTTTTTCTTCATAATACTTCCTTTCTGTCAAATAGAAATAAAGTTAATTTTCAGTCTTCCGGCGTTCATTTTTTATTTTGAACCTTACTTCCCTATATCTTCGGAATACTTTCCCCTAATATAGTGAATTTTTCCAAAATAAAGACATACATTTTTGTTCAGAATTAAAAACAAACATATTTGATTTAGAAAATTGATATTTCTACCTAAAAAAATTTAGTGAAAAACAAATATTATATATAATTTTAAAATATGCATTTTTTGGAATAAATGTTTATATATTTTTCTTACTTATTTACATTTATTCAATAATATACTAAAGTATAATTGAGCACCTGTGAAGAGAAAAATTGTATATATATTTATTTATCAATTAAATATCATTCACTTCACCAACATGACCCCCATTAATGAAATTCTTGCGTTCATTATAATTAAATACTCTCATGATATGGAAAAGTTTAAAATATTTAAATTTAATATAAATTAAGTAAATAATTTTAACGAAAGCCTCTTTCGAAAACTTCTCTTTCACATTAAACAGCAATACCTGCTGACAGCAACGTGCACCACTCTGCGTATGAGTAACATTTGGGTACACATACCTACCTGTACCAACTAAAAGTTTAGTGGAGTTCGTTAGGGTTATAAAAAACTGATTTTCAAAAATAAAAATATTTGTTGTATAAATAATTATTGCTATATAATTTTTCTAATCATATTTGTCCAAATTAACTATATAGATTTTTTATTTTCTCTATGAACATTACTTTACTATAAACACTTTTCCATAACTCCCACGTTCTGTATTTAAACAAAACAAAAATCCATACAAATAAGTGCTACCCTAATGTGCTGTGCAATCGCACAATGATTTAAAATAAATTAAACAGCTGCATGTACATGCAATTAAAACAAATCATTTCTCATCAGTGGCGTCGTTGCTTCTGTTATTGCACGCCAATGACAAACTGATATGCTCTACTTACAAATATATGTAATTACAAATATATAAGTGCGCAAACGCACATGCATACATACTGCATATGAGTGAATTGCATGTATGTATGTGCGCATCCATTTTGTGTACGGTTAAATGGCCCCATAATAGAGATGTGCATGCACGCAAAACACACTTACAGACATATGTATGTACATACATATGCACGTACATGTGCTTGTCTGCGAACGTGACGATAACAAGTGACAAAATTTAATTAATTGAACAGCAACGAGTGCAAGGATACATTAAAGTGAAATAATCAACCATTTGCTTGTATGAGACTATTATAAGCGCTCATGTGAAGGCGACAATGGAACGAGCTCAAGAGTAAGAGTATCAGGAGAAAAGAGATGGTGGTGAGGAGTAACCATAAATTTTGGAAAATTATTTTATTAATCTACATATTAGTACATTTACAATTTATTTGCAAAATAATGCCTAGGCGAGTTGAAAATTAGTTCCATTAATTTTATTTCCTTTCATTTGAAGTGTTCACTATGGATCCAGAAAAAGTTTATGTAGCACTATAAGAAAATTCCTTAAATTTGAAATGAAGTATTTTGATTTTTTTGTTATTAACCCTTCTACGACTGAGTCTTGTTATCCATATGCAGATGTTATAAATCTTAATTTTATTTTTTACAAAAAGTGTTAACACTAGAATTAGAGCTTCCTGACAAAAACTCATGACGCTCTCCTTTCGCCTCGATATCATAAATCGAAATCTTCTTCTGCATTGGCTTATGCGGTTATAGACCAGTTTACATCAGCGCGTCATTCATCTTTCCTTTTGGCTGTTTGGCACTAATTATAAATCCCAAGTGCAGCCAAGCCCTTCTCCACCTGGTCTCTCCAACGGAGTTGAGGTCTTCCCTTTCTTCGGCTTCCAACAGCGGGTACTGCATTGAACGCTTTCAAAGCTGGAGTATTTTCGTCCATTCGAACAACTTGACCTAGCAAGCGTAGCCGCTGTCTTATTATTCACTTAACTTTGTCTATGTCGTCGTATAACTCATGCAGCTCATCATATCATCCGAGGTTATTGTTTGCTTTTCCCTACCCTACGCACAACCGCATAAGCGTACTTCGCCTTTTCACTTTAGCTCGCCTCCAAATGGATATATGTTGGCTACCCAGAGGATACTTTGTCTAAGACCGGAAGTCGTGAGCTGCTTGAGTCACATACAAAAGAATCGTTCCTGGCCAGGCACAAATGAATAGCAGTGAGCAACTTTCCTCACTTACGTGAACCACACACGCCACATGACACCATCCCTATAAATCGTTGTAGAGCATATTTTATACCGATTTCTCATCAAAAATGCATTAATTGCCAAGATAACTACAACCATAAATATATTACATATTGTATCCCATGGCTCCGAGGGCAGCAAAGGGCCCTAATGAGAGTCTTCGGTTAATTTCGATCTTATGCTAGCCTCTTCATTTTACTCAACCTTTTTTTAATCTTGGGTATTTCGATGCCCAATTTTTTCCCCCGGTTTGTGAGGGTCGGTCCTTCTATCGACTGCCTTATAGATTCCAATCGGTAACTTTGCGGGTGATATTGCTTAGATCTCGTATCAGAAGATGCACGAGCCAGGTTATGGATATATTTTCACTCGAAAGCATACTTCAGAAGTAATATTCAATATAACAAGCGGATTTCCACATAAATGAATTCCATATTTTTATTGCGACACTTAAAGTTTCTCATATTATATTCATATATAAAATACAGTAGAAGTTCCCTAACTCGAATCACCATAATCCACAAAAAAACTTCGAGTTAGAAAGACTTCCGAGTTTCGGAAGGTAATTGCCAATTGAAGAGAGTTTCGAGTATGAAATTTTGAAATACTCCTGTATTGTAGTCGCGAAAAATATTAGTTTTTTCTGGAGCTTTTCCGATATTTATTCGACAGAAGTCCTCGGTTTCTTCCAGAGATTTGGTTGAAAAATATTTATTGAAATCAAAAAGTTTAATTTATCTCAGATTCAAAATATTTATTTATCAAATTCATTGAGAGTCATATGTCACTTACTTCATCAAGTTGTATACAATATAGTATATAAAGCTAACTGGAGAAATTTCAAAGTATTTTTTTCAATATCACAAAAGCTACAAAGTAAGCGAGAGACAAACGAAGTCTCAGCATGGATAAAATTTGAAAAAAAGCGTTCTTATTTTCAAGTAACCCTTCAAGTAACCCTTTTACAATAAAACGGGGAGTTCACATGATAAAAATTTATTTGAAGAATTTTACTTTTTACGAACCCAAAGAATCTGAGTGGTTTTAACTGAGTATTTAAACAAGTATTCTACGTTCATTACCTTGCCAGCAAAGGTAATTTATTTTTACTTCCACACCTTAAAAAAATAATTAAAATAATTTCGAATATTATACTTAGCGATTAACTTTAAAGCTAATAATATCAAGCAACACGTTTCTAGAACAAATTCTTTTTTGCACATACCGCACCATTTGCTTTAGTTATGTTTTAAAAAATTCTACGAATTAAGAATGTTTGTGCCATAAAATTTACGTGAAATTAGTCACGAAGGCCGGCAAGCAAATTATAACTCGAAAAAAAAAATAAAATAAAAATTCAAAGCAAAGCACATATAATATATTAAGTTAAATAAATTATAAATATCGTACAAATCTGTGACAAGAAGTATGAGATTTAACTAGCACAGCCAGAATAAAAACAATAGCAAAAGCAAGACAAACCCTTGTTTGTTTGACTTAATTATTATGGTAGGTAAGTGTACGAGCCGCAGCAAAATTAATGTGCGCACACAATAAAAAAACAATAACAACAAAGATAACGCGCGCCAACAACAACAATAACAATTTATCCATGCCGCGCACAGAGACAATACACATGAACTCACATATAAACAAATGTGCTTGTCTGCTACGTGAGCGTAGAAATCAATTTCCAGCCGGCAAGCAATAGAACTTGTACTATTTAGAGCAAAATAAAGAGAAAAAAGACAAAACAACAAAAATGCATAAACACATTGAGCAACTTTCGACGATGCTACAAAATGAATTGAGCAGCGCAGCGGCATGAATTTCCAAATAAAAATTTATTTCAAAGATTTTTTTTTGGTTTTTCTGCTGCAAGTGTGGAGGATTGTTGGTAGCGCCTGCCCTTCTTGTTGTTGTTGGACAGCTACCAACAGAACATAAAGACGAGAATGCTCATTATGACATTGCCACTGCTGACAGCCAAGCAGATGATGAGCTGCTAATAATGAGGATGAGCAACCGCATTCAAAGCAGACGATCATAATGATAATGCCTATACCAATGATGATGAGGCTCATAATGATACACCGTCTGATGATGATGCCGCCACAGTCGGCTGTTGGCGGCGCGTAGAAACAATTGTTGTTATAGAAGTGCGCCGCCAACGAGCGCCAATAAGCGCAACGTCGCTGCCGCCAACACCACCGCTGACCGCCGGCGAACCACACGGCACACTCACAAGTGTATATGTAGTGGTAGTGGAATATTCGCTTCTACATATGTGTTGATCGCCGTGGAGGAGCATTCCGTACGCGCAGGAAACAATTTTTTGTTCAGTTTCAGTTTTGTAAGAAATACGTTGAGACGCTGTGCGATTCAGTTAGCGCGCGGACAATACACAACCCAGACAACAAAAGTGAGGCCGCATGGCCGCGGGAAATTTCAAAACGCATAACTAAACAGGCACACACTACAATTGTGCATTGGAAAAAAATCGTAAAAAATAGCAAATAAAAAACTGATGAAAAAATAGTGATATTTTTACAAAACGCTTTTGTGCGCGCAAAAAAAACACGAAAAAACGGTCATTGAAGCGTGCGTGTAAGCTCCAGCTGTGCGCAATATTGAGAAAATTGTAAAAAAATATTATGAAAATTCTTGCGCCACAGGAAATATGCGTTTAGTTCGAGAAATGAGAAAAATTTAAATACAATTTATTGCATGGTGTGGCGATAAATACACAATTTGACTACATTGAGGGTGGAGTTGAGGCGAGTTGTATGCGCCAGATAGATCGCCAAAAGGAGAATGTTTGCTAAAAACAAATATTTATTACAAAAAATTGTGGAAGACAACAAGAATTTATAAAAATTGAAAAAAAACGATTTTTCTGAAAAAAAAATGTGAAAAAAAAAATTACTGAAAATTTTGAAACTTAAAAGAATTTATATTTATAAAAAAAGATTTCGCTTAAAAAACGTGTGAAGAACAAAATAACGGAACAGCAGAAAACTTTTGAATTTTTTTTTAAACTAAACAAAAACAAGCGGAAACTAAAAGAAGTTGAAGAAAAATTGGAAAATACATCTGAAGACGAATTGTTAAAAATATATATTGAAATTAAATAATAAAACAAAATTAAAACTCAAATAAATATAATTTTAGACAATAAAGTTACTACAACACTGTGATTAGACTGACTACAAATAGTACATATAGCTAGTAAAAAAATATTGAAATAAATATTCATAATTAATATATAAAATAATTTAAAAAATAAAAAAGGAATATAAATATTAAGATTTGTATAAAAAAAATACTCAAACCATAAACCAAAATAAAAGAAATATTCTAAACCAAGAATTAAAAAATATCAGCATTGAAAAAAAGTGATAATAAAATTAAAAACAATATAATTAAATTTGTACAAATAAGCAAACGAATTCACGCTAGTCTTAAAACTACAAAAAACCAATAAAAAAATTAAAAAATTATTAAGTAAATTAAATTTTTATAAACAACTTATAAAAAATATTTTCTACAATTTACAAGCTGACAAAAACACCAAAGGAAATAATAAAATAAAATTTAAATTTATTTATAAATAATATTTTTAATAAATTTATATAAATAATTTTTAAAACAAACAAGTGATATACAAATTAATATTTATAATAAAAACCAATTGTATTTGAGCAATTCGTCATAAATAACGCACAAAAAATAGTATTTTAACTATATAAATTAATATAAAAAAGTATAAAGTAGTAGTTATAACTTATTATTAAAACATAACACTCAACACCAGTCATAAACAAAAAAAAGCAATCAAAATGTTGAACAAAAATTCGGCGAGTTCGCAGTCGCTGCCGCGTGTGCACTCCTTCTTCAATATGATACCGACAGTGCTGCAAGACGACTTGGCCCTGGCCATAGTCAACGATCCCAACAATATGTTTTCGATAAAGTCACGCAGGTAAACAAAAACAACAACAAGGCATACAATATAATTAGAAATACTGCAAATAAATAACAAATGTAAAATGAAGGTTAAATAATATGTGTGCACTAAGGAAAAATTTAGAATTTGTCGGAAATATTTAAGTACTTGTATTACACAAATTGCTGTGACGCCAAAACAAGAATTGCTGAAAATAGTATTTAATTTTGGTAAATGAATGCATCAAAGTGTTATTTGGTTTTTAGACATTTGTAATTCTTTTTTTTTTGTTATAAGTGCATTTGTTGTGGCCAAAATGCATTAGTACATTTTCGAAATTACCTAAACTATATATGGCTGTATGTAGTTTCTTATTACATATGGACTCAAAAATATTTAGCGTATTATTTTTAAATTTTAAATGAAAAATGCCTTTAAGATTTATTGTTCTAGTTCGTTTGAATGATATCCCGTTTCGTTTGAGAACACTATGTTTCTGAACTGAAAGATTAAATTAATTAAAGCAAATAGTTATATAATCCTTCTCTGGTTAATAACTAACTATTGTATTTGCTGGAAATGTCCTGGAAATATTTAAAACAAGTAAGGAAGTTCTAAGTTCGGGTGGAACCGAACATTTTATACTCTCGCAATTTATTGATGTAATTTTATAAAAATAACACAATTCGACCCATATATTGGGTATAATGTTCAATAGAATAACGAAAATCATCATAAATAGTATATGGCGACTGAGGTAATTCCTAAACCGATTTCACTCGTTTTCACCACCAAGATACAATGTATCGAAGACTAACGCTCACTTAATTTAATATTACTTATAATTAGGTATATGGGATCTGGAGGAAGTTATGACCCGATTTTTACCATTTCAGGTACAGAGAGAAACTGTTATAAGAAAAAAATTCAGAGGGAATGAATTACATTAAAATATCTGAGGGATTTACCTAAGTATATTTTCGGTGAAAAATTAACCTTAGGCACTGAGTTCTTCATGTTCGATATCAGGGGCCTTGAAAAGTCATGGTTCGATTTTGACAATTTTTTCACAAGTGATGCAACAGATCATATACAGTGTTTGTGTAAAGTTTTATTTCGCTATCTTCATTGGTTCCTAATGTATATATTATAAAGTGAACGAATCAGATGAAATTCGAAAATGAGTTATATGGGAAGTTGTCGTTGTTGTGAACCAATTTCGTCCATTTTTCACACGTGTCATCAGGGTATCAAAAAAATATTATATACCGAATTTCATTGAAATCTGTCTAGTAGTTCCTGAGATACGGTTTTTGCGACGCCACGCCCATTTTCCATTTTGTAAAAAAATCTCAGTGCAGCTTCCTTCTGCCATTTCTTATGTAAAATTTGGTGTTTCTGACGTTTTTCGTTAGTGAGTTAACACACTTTTAGTCATTTTCAACCTAACCTTTGTATGGGAGGTAGGCGTGGTTATTATCCAATTTCTTTCATTTTTGGACTGTATAAGGAAATAGCTAAAATAAACGACTGCAGAAAGTTTGGCTTATATAACTTTATTGGTTTGCGAGTTATATACAAAAAACCTAATTGGGGGCGGGGTCACGCCCACTTTTCCAAAAAAATTACATTCAAATGTGCCCCTCCCTAATGGGATCTTATGTTCCAAATTTCATTTTCATAACTTTATTTATGGCTTAGTTATGACACTGTATAGGTTTTCGGTTTCCGCCATTTTGTGGGCGTGGCAGTGGACCGATTTTGCCCATTTTCGAAAGCAACCTCCTCAGGGTGCCAAGGAACATATGTTCCAAGTTTCATTAAGATATCTTAATTTTTACTCAAGTTATCGCTTGCACGGACAGACGGACAGACGGACGGACAGACATCCGGATTTCAAATCCACTCGTCATCCTGATCATTTATGTATATATAACCCCATATCTAACTCTTATATTTCTTGGTGACACAAACAACCGTTAGGTGAACAAAACTATTACACTCTGTGCAACAGGTTGCGAGAGTATAAAAAACTTTGATGTTATCCTTCATTAAATTTTAATTTTGATAAATTAATTGATAAATTTGTTATAGATAATTTCGCTTTAGATTTATGAGCCTGAATTTGAACAATATTTTTCGCTTCTCGTCCGGAATTTGATTATTTGTGTCACTATCCTGCGAGCGGCAAAAGTATGTCAATCAAGTCCCCTAAAAAAATATTACTTTAATCAGCTCATTGATTACCAGAGGTCCCCTGGCAGTTGAACTCTTTACATATTATTTACCACACTTTCTTCTCCTCCACTAGGAAGCTTTTACGGAATCTCATCTATTGTATTAATTCATTAATGTTGTTACAAAAAATTAAAAAAAAAGAATTATAATTTCACACCTTTTCCTAACACTTAATCTATAATTATTGAATTATAATTGTGCCAAAGTAATTTCGTCAGCGCCCATTTCGCTCACATCATGCAAATGAGTTGGCCAAAAACAACTATTTCAAATATGCAATCAATAATCCTCGCTGATTTACCGACGAAGCATACAACTCGTGATTATGACGTCAAACCAAAAGCAAAAAATAAATAAATAATAAGCATAAAATAATTTACACATGTTTTACTACCAAGCTGACAGTTAGATTCATATACATATATATAGTATATATATTGAAAATTGAAGAGCCTCACATTGGTCACACCTCCAAATAAGCCCATGTGACGGCATGGAGACAAAAAAATAAAAAATATAATGGCAGGAAATAAAAAATATAATAGAAAAATTATAGAAGAGAAATGTGAAAGTCTCGCAGCAGGAAAAAATATTAATAACACAGTTAGAGAATATGTGTGCTAAAGTGCCAAAGCATTTAAAATGCTGCTGAATATATTAGACGATTGCAGATGAAGATGTATGTGTGTGTATATATTAGTAGTGAGTTGTTGTTATCGCCAGCTACTTAATGCTGTTGCTTTGCTGCTGGCTGTTGCTTGAGGACATTTTTGCTAAAAATAATTTCTACACACAATCATTGGCCAAAAATTATGTGGAAAAAAATTTGAAATTTTGAAATTTGAAAAGGAAAATGTGACTCGAGCGCTTGTGTGTGCATGTGTGTGTTTGTGTGTCGCAGCATTTTGCTTTGATTTGATGAGTGAGCATGTGCCAACTGAAGTGGTGCGCTTGGCATTCGCCAATGACGTCATTCGATAAACAAAATTATACATTGAATTATGTTTGTGTGCGTGTGTGTGTTATTTTTTTCATTTAATAAATAGGTGGAAAATTTGATTAGGGCGCCCACGCAAACAAATACACGCTTGAAGTGTGTATGAGGGGTATGGTATTTTTTTTAAAGAAGAATTAATTTTGTTTGTATGTGGTGATGTGACGATTTTTTTGTTAAGCTAAAGGTGAGGGTGCAGTAATATTTATTAATAATTTTTTAATATTTGAAAAATTATTTTTTGATAAATGAAAGTAAATATATATATTAAAATTAATATACATATGTATCAACAATATATATATACCACTAATTAATAGTTAATCACCATACTATTTGTCATACTCAACGCTTCATTGCTGCAGCATTGAATTCCGCCAATGCGCCGATGAAAAGTCACTGCCCTCCTTATTGTTGCGGGTCCAGCGCATGGCTAGGCATGAGCGTCTAGCGCGTCTAGGTAATTGACCGAAGCAATAACGACAGTGGCAGCTGCTGTAATTAAAATGAGTTTATGACATACACATACACATACATATGTACATACATATGTATTTATAGCGCTTATATGCAACAATTTGTCGACAGTCAATTTAACTGTAATTTTATGATCGCATAAGAAGCCTATTTTATGTGCATTTCTTGCATCAAAATCCAGCCTTAAATTATGGCACAAATTAATAAGCGCATTTAGCGATGAAATATTACTTACATTAAAAACCCCCAAAACAGAATCGTAAAATTGCCGGCTGTCAAGGTGGCGGTTGGAATTTTTCCGCATTCGCATGCACGTGTCGCTCACACAAAGCCCAAGTAGATGAGTGAAAAGCAGCACCGGCTAAAATAAGCAACGGCAGCAGTGAAAGTGGGCACGTCATTCCGACAGCAATACAAATCACTCAACGCTAAGACCCGTTACTCACGCGTGGTGTCAGGAAAGCAATTAAATTTCCAATTCTTTCGTATTAATTTTTTTTTTTTTTCGTTTGCTTGAACACTTATCCAGCTTTACTCGTCTATAAAAAAATCAATCAACACCGGTAATTATTTCCTTGTGCGATTTTTTTTCGCGCAAAACCAAAAACCAAAACCCAAAAAAAAATAAAAACAAATTAAAGAAGACCAAAAATCGCACATGCTGCGCTGCTAATGACCCTGTATAATTAAAAAGCCATAGAATTCGTAAAATCAAATTAATGCGTAAAATAGAGCAAACAAATCTTATTTATACTACAGCGACTTACTCATATACATATGTACATTTGTAAGTGTGAGGAGAGGGTATTGCATTTGCTAACTCAACGTAAAAATAGCCCAAAATCAGCAAGCAAACAATATTAGCACAACAACATTAAAACAATAATAAAACAATAACTCAAAAATGTGTGGAACAACAAGCGTATCAAACGAAAGCTAGCAAGCAATGCCGTGGAAATTCTTTAAAGTCGCCACCCTCATATATGTAGAACAAATACACATTTGCAAAAATAAAAAGCCAAGCGATTGGCAAAGGCCAAGAGCGTGGTTGTGTATTGTTGTTTGTGGTGGTGGTGGCGGTGTTGGCATGATTGTGGGCACGTAGTAAAATGCTAAAATAATATACATACATCAAATAAATGCCAAAAACCAAATGCCGAAAACAATAATACAATCAAAATTCCAATGATGTAGGCCAGCATTAGGGTGGGTTAGTTTTTTAGGGACATGTATAGTTTTCTTTGAATGTGGGAAGGCGCGAAAAAACTCTATAGAATTGAAATAGCTACATAAAGTTGTACTAAAATTTTAATGCAGACATTTTTTTCTCTTGCCAATATGTAAATAGAACATCCCTTATGATTTGTTTTCATTTGTACGCCTTTAAATAACATAAAACATATTTTGATTGTGTTAAAATAGTAAATAGTAATCGCTATTTTACTACTTATTTCAAGTTTCTTAATTCTACAGAACCCCTGAGTAGCTTTCGAAAGTAAGCTTAGCCAAACCAAAAGCCCATTTTTGGGACATCAATTTAAATATTTTTTATTTATTTTAACATATTTCTTTGTAATAAAAAAATAAAGAAAAAATAATGGGCCTAATCATTGAATCCGCAGCGAATTCGATTTCGATACGATAAAGATTTTCGATCGAAAATGTTCATGCAATCATTGATTCCGTCGATAAACTGCTTTACCACAAAGTGAGAACGTAAAACGTGTTTTATCGACAAATGCGACAAAATGGAAAAAGTGTCTGTGCTTTTTGCTTTATTCAAAAAAAATTAAAACTGACATTTAACTATTGAGAAATTTCTTCCATAAAAATATTTAATTCTCCTGAGGCTCTTTGAAAAAATTCTTTCGCTATTTAGAGTGGGCAACTTTATATCGCTTTTAAACATTTTTAATTTATTTTTGTTAGTCCGTTTTTTGTCTCTCGTCTCTAAAATACCCATTTAAAACATGATTTAGTCCGTCATCAGTAATTGTTTACATAAAAACTTTCAAACGGTTTATTTCATTAACATTTTCGCAACTCATTCACCAACGGATAGATTTCGAGCAAAATTTTCGATTTTGCGGATTCAATGATTTCGTAATTAGCGACATCTATTAGCAGCGGAATGTATTTTTTCGAGTCGGTAAGTGAGTTCAATGTGATCGTAAATTTTATTTTCGATACGGTTTCAATGATTCCGACGTAAATTTTTTCGATCGAATCGAACCATTTTTCGATCGAAACGGATTCAATAATTAGGCCCAATAATATCAACATGAGACAAATAAGAAAATATTTAAATTATTACATTTCTTGAAAGGTATCAAAGCAAATATTGTGGCTCTATTTTCTCTTTAGTTCGCGAAAGATGGACTTTTACACATCATTCAGCGCAAAAGTTTTTCTTGAAACTGTATGCTCTTCAATCCGTATTAATACATAGATTAACCGATTCAATGAGTTTTCGTATCAACTGTTGAATCGATATTGATCCACCAAAAATTCACCATAGCAAGCTCTTTTAATCCTAATCCGCTGGTTAACCCTCTCATGCCCGAATTAATGGGTGGAGTTAAGATTATTTTTAGAACAGATATGTAAGAAATAGTCTTAACTCAAATATGAAGTGATAAATATTTCAAAGTCCTATCCTCATATCCTGGTTCATTAGTTACAGGATGTTGCTTATAGGCACAAATTAAATTATTATAAATAAACTAAACACTTTTCTCATGATAGTTTTTTTAATAACTCTCTTATCTTTATTTATTTATATAGTTCACGTTGTTTTAAAATAAAATAGTTGTTTTTATGTTTTTGAACACTTTTTGTATAACCACTTTTGTATAACTTTTTTTTCGAAACGGCTATAGGCAACTTTGGGCATGAAAGGGTTAAAATAAGATTAGGTGTTGTTTGACACATAGCCCACAGACAACTTAAAAATTATACCCAAAAAATTTCAAACATGCATAGAATACAGTCTCTTATGAGGAGAGTTGAACTGTATTCTAATAGGAAATGTTTAAATATTTGTGAAAAAACAGAGGAATCAATCATATGGTAACGAGAGGTATCAAACCATTGAACCTGTTTGTATCTTACTATTAATTATTTTGTATCTTACTATTACTTACTATATTGTTTGTATCTTACATAACATAATATAAAATGGACTGAGATTGATATACCGGCATTTCAGGAAGAAAAATTCGCTGATCTGAAACCGTTTAAGTGCTTGAAGTTTTCTAGATATTCTGTTCCATCCAGAAGTGTTTCATAGTTCAGAACATTCCTAATTCCTGAGAGTAATATTTTATGAGCAAAAATCGACAATAGTTCCATCAATCTTCAACAAAAATATTAGAATGAAGTTGTTGTGAAACTAGCTTCTTATACAGTGATCTGAGTGGGAATTATATGAAATTATAATACTATAATGTTTGTAGCATACTGTTGCGTATAAATTATGTGGCGCTTTAATTTTTCAATTCCCAGGAAAGATATATTATGGTGATAATATTTTGAATGATCACAGTTTCTAAAAGCTTGAAATTTATGGCACCAAATTCATATGTATGATATATGAATTGTACGTAAATTAGAAAAAAATATTATAAATTTTTCTTTGACGTAAAAGATATATATGTAGCATATAGATATATCTGTATACATATAATTATAATTTTATAATTGGTATATATATCATTATGTTTTATCTCACAATGACTCACGTTTATGTCTTTAATATAGTCTGAATTTAGCTTAATAGTATATTTAGTCTATATCACTGTCTTATAAAATTTTCTTACTATAAAAAAATATATAAATTTATACATATGTATATACATAGTAAGAATGCTTAGAAAATTAGTTGCGTAGATATTTTTGGATTTTTAAATGATTTTTAATGACACTACTTTGTAAGTTTTTCAGCAAAAATATGATTTTTTATGTTCGCTTAGAAATTTATATGAACTTATGTAGATATGTATGATTTATTATATTTACTTATATATTTATATAATATATGGTATGTATGTAGATTTATGCCTTTATATTAAATGCTTTTTAGTCCACATTGCCATTAATTACTATTATTTAATATATTATATTCTCATACTCCCCCAACAATACTGACACTCTTCATCTCTCTTCTCATTTACAGCCATGGTGAGGATCTTATTGTGACACCATTTGCCCAAATTTTGGCCAGCTTGCGTTCGGTGCGCAACAATCTATTAAGTCTGACAAATGTACAAGCATCCAACAAGTGAGTATGCGTGCGCCTAAAAGCACACAACATACATAAACACACACACACAATTTTGCCCATTTCTTGTTATTATTCTATAATATTTGAGTGCCTAAATGTTTTGAAAGCATTTTTTTCTAAAATTTTATTAAAATGTTACCTCGTACTAACCCCACGTGTTTGTTCATCCAAATAATAATGCTAATAACCGATTTGAATATTTTCACAATGCATATATAATAAATAAAATATTTTTACTTACACGAAATAGTATGTAATACTATGTATGTAGCAACGTACCTCCCCCCTCTACTTGAATTGTGTTGAAATGCGGCATAAATCTCTGGCAGAAGTTTTAAATGAATTTTATTTGAAATTTATGCAGAAAATAGTTAAAGAGAAACTGTTAGCTGGTACAAATAGTGTATTTAGAGAGCAAGTTGAGTGTATGTGGCAGTGGTGCAATTAAATGTGAAAAAAAGCTGGAAATAAATTTATATAATTAAACAAAAAATTGAAAAAAAGCTGGAAATAAATTTTTATAAATTTATCAATGAAAATAAAAGTATTCTAAAAATAAGTAAATAATAGAAAAATCATAAAAGCTTTTTGGCTTTTTTTTGATAAAAATTGGTTTAAAATATAAAAAATAAATAAAAATAAAAAAAATATTTTTAACTAATTTTCTTTTAAATTTGTTATAAATAAATTAAAAAAGTATACTAAATTAAAAATAAAAAATATATATTTTTCCTAATTTTTTTTTTTTAATTCAAATATAAAAATAAATAAATGTTCACATATCGCTCCACTGTCACATATAGTATACAAAGTTTAGCTTGTGCTGCTCAAATTCAACACTTGATTCCAGTTAAACATTATGTGTAATCCTCACTTTAAATTTCTTCAATAAATATTTAATATTTCAAATTTGGTATGAACTTTTAAATGTTCCCCACTTTCAATCGATGGTCGTAACTTAAATCACAATCCCCTATAATATACCGTAATCTTAATTGTATATTCCAATTATGAAAAACACTTTAAATATTTGTCACTAATATGAACACCCCACTTTTATATAAAATTTATTTATAAAATTTACAAAATATATATATTTATTAAGTAAATTTTATAACCGATATTATTGTTGTAAACCAAAATAAAGAAGTGTTTACTTTGTTTTTTTGATATACATATATTTTTTCTCTCTGTCTTTTTCTCTTTCTCTTCCTTTTTGGTCCTTCCCGCATTTTGATGTCAAACCAAAAAATATGTATTTTCGCTCTACACACATACAAACATAAACACGCTGTCGAAACCATATATTTCACGAATATGTGTATTATTATTATTTCGTTGAATCATTTGTAAACGTCAAATTGTGAAAATATTTTCATTTGCTGCCAAAAACAACACAAATTTAATTGAAAATTGTGAAAAATTCTTTTTTTTTTTGTAAAAACAAAATTGCTTACAACTCAAATCAACGACAAATAACAAATATTACCAACTGCAACAACAACAAATCTCTAACTAAAAAAATTCAACAACTTTCCAAAAAAACTAAAAAAATACAAACCCTCGAACAATTTGTTATTTGCGCCAATCACTTGACGAATTTAACGCTAATTAACTTAAAAAAAAATAACAACAACAATATTTTTTTCCTTTGCACCTTTTGCATTTTCGTCCTTTGTACCGTTTGAATTGTCTCGCCCATTTGCTGCTCGTTTTCAACATATTTGTGTTTTGTTATATTGTCTCGTTGTTGTTGTTGCTGCTGCGTTTGCAATGTTATTGTTATTGTTGTATTCTTGTTTTTTCACTGTTTTGCTTGCTTTGTCCGTTCGTTTATTTTAACTATTTGTTTTTGTTTTTCGTTTTTCTTTGTTTCTGTTTTTGTCTTTTTTATCATAACTTTTCCATGCGAAAATTTTGTTTGTATGCGCTGTAACTCGTGTGTATGTGCTTTCTTCGTTACGTGTACGCTTGTGTATTTGTATGTGTATTCGTGTGTGTGTGTGTGTGTGTCTCTTGTCTTTGGAACAAATAATTAATGCGAAAAGATCCAGGCGCCCAACACAATCGTCCAGCGTGGGACGTGCATCCACAGCCGGCGTACAATTGGTCCAAGGCGATGAATCCTACACACGTTTGGCTACAGACACAATCGAGGAGTTGGACTGGTGTTTGGACCAACTGGAGACCATACAGACACATCGCAGTGTATCGGACATGGCATCGCTCAAGGTGAGTTCGCTGAATTATTTGAATATGTTTTGAATATTTTTATATTTTCTGAATATTTGTTTCTGAGAACTATTGGTTAGCAATCTCTGTTCATTTGAGATAGTTCAACTTATGGGATACTAGGTGAATTTTAATATATTCATAAAGACCTTTGCGAAATTAAGTTCTTTTTCCAGAATAATTATTTTGTGTTAATTGCTGTTTTCGATTCAACAGTCCTCGAAGAGTGACCAATAGAACCAGCAACTGGTATAATTTATATAGACTGGCATAATGGAATATTAAGAAAGTTTATACCATTTTAAATTGTCTCAGCATGATCTTTTTGAAACACATTCGTTGGCCTCTTTTATGACGAAATAAAGAACTATTTGAGGTTTTCAGATCTGAGTAATATTGTTCCAAAAAAATACTTCCTGGAAAATTCTGAAGTTTAGCTTACTCAATAAACTCTTGGAAAGTGTTTTTGTAATCGATCTTCATCTCTAAAGATTTTTTTTGCAAATATAACAGGGAATATCCTGGCCAGAAATGTTAAGCCCTGAGCACCACGGGTATTACTTCTTGTCTATACAAAAAAAAAATTACTACTACAACTTTCTAAAACTTTGCCTACGCTTTTTTTCAATAGATGTCTCTAGGGTGAAGCACTGGTCGATTAAATCGATTAAATCGTTTTATACCGATCTTGGACATTTGTGTCAACATAAACCCAACAAAATTTTGTAGAGATCTGTTTACATCCCAAACTTAGTCTCAACTGAAAATGTCACTTTTTGAGCCGAATTCTCGACATTTGCGGAAATTTTACTTTTCTTTTTTAATTCCAAGAAAAGTGCGGCTGAGGCTAATCGAATGTTTTCGGATACGTACGGTGAGGCTGTCCTAAGTGAAAAAAAGCCTTAAATTAACAAAAAAAAAACACGGCGGAAGCAAAGTTGTAGACCTAATAATATACTACTTTTTCGTATGGACCTCTTCAAAAATTTTCTCAGAATGTCTCTTCAATGAACGGCAGATGATGATGAAGATGTATGTCCTTAAATTGCGGTTTTGAATACCAAAAATAATTGTAATTAGTTATTTTCACTATTAAAAAATAAGACCTCCTAAAGCCCATGATTTGTTTAATGAATAATGAGCTCTTAAAAATATAAATACACATTAAAAAAAAAATTTTTTGTATCTTAAATTTATTATTATTTGAATAAATCTCCCTTAAAGCAGCTCAACTAATCAATAATTTTATTTTTCACTTTCTCTCCCTCTCTCCCTCTGTATTTCCTTGATGCAGTTCAAGCGTATGCTCAATAAAGAATTATCACACTTCAGCGAGTCGAGCAGATCTGGCAATCAAATATCGGAGTATATTTGTTCCACATTTTTGGGTGAGTAATAAAAAATGCATAACAACTCTACAAGAATACACCTTTCAAAAAAACGCTATTTTACTTTTAAACATACATATACATACTCAAATAAGTGTATTACTAAAGTTTGCTGAGATAAAATATTGGCTTAGAGAATTGTAGAATAATACATAAAAGTGCACACATAAAAAGCAAATGAAAAACGTTTTTGGCAATAAAATCACAAGCGTGTTCCATGAGTAAGTCTTTGCGCGCTAACAACACGAAATAACCGTAAAAACTTAAAGTTTGATTGCTGCATGTCGAAATTAATGCCAAAAGGCTTAAGTTTATGCGCTCACAGATATACCTACATACATATATTTTTATGTACGAATGTGTGCTTCGAGCTTTTTAGTACTTAGAAGTGCATAAAATTTTGAAACAAACACAAATGTTCGTACAAATTTTAAGTACTTTTGTGATTTTGAACTCTACGTGAGATTTATTGGAGTATAACTATATATTTGTAGATATGCATATATATTTGAGTATATACTTAAAGATGGATAGAGCTGTGTATATATGAAGAATTCCACACTTGACTAAGATCTTGAATTGAAATTGAATCAATATGAATAGACTTTATTAATTCTATGAAAAATACATTACAAATTTTGTTTAATACCTGGGTGACTTAAGTTCATAGTTAGTTGTTTTATAAGATGTTTATATAGCTTAAATGATTATAGGTGCCAGTGAAAAATCAGTGCTTGACCACTATTCAATTGTAATGTCTTAATTACTAATAGGATTCATTGTTTATAGCGAGTGTCATTTGTTCTAAAAATTTAACTTGGTGCATGGAAAAATGTCCGTACCAAGGAAATGTCTGTCTAATAGAATTGCCCGTTAGTAGAGGTTTCTATGTATTTCTTTGAATGTCTTGTAGTCCATAACACTTAACTGTTCTGAACCTTCCGGCTATTAAGGGGTTATATACAGTTAGACGGCCGAAAAAAAGTGAATTTTCCAGAAATTTTTCTGAGAAAACTTTTTAATTTATTGATCCAAAAATTTATACAAATTTTATGGTATCTTTTAACTGTATTTTAAGACTTAGTTTTAGTAAAAATATTTATTTGAAAAAGAGCTACAGCTGATCTCCAGGAGCTCCTCTCAAAAAAGACGTTTTGCGGTGACCACTATATCTCGGAACTGGATCATCCGAAATTAAAAAACCAAACAGATTTCGTTAAAATAATGTTAAATCTAGTAATTAATCGAAGGAATAAGCAAAATAAAATTTTTTGACAAAATCGCGGTTTCTAAAAAAAAAAATCGATTTTTCACCGAAATTTCGGCCTTAAATTGTTTATAAAAAAAAATATATTTATCGGAGAGAAAAAATCTACGATTAATTACTAAAAAATATATTTAAGAAGGTCATGTTAAAATTTGAGACTAATCGGTCTAGCCGTTTTCGAGTAATGTTGGTCACCGACTTTGAAAACAACGTTTTGAGAAAAACGCGTTTAAAGTTTGGACCTTGTACTTAAAAGCACTCTGAAACGCCTTTTCAAATTTTTCATTTGCTTGTAACTTTGAAAATATTCACCGGAACGATATGAAATTTTCTGTGTGTATTCTTAAATATATGTACATTAAGAAAATGAAATAAAAAAAATCGATTTTTTGAAAATTCTAACTGTATATAACCCCTTAAGATGTATATTTTATATTTAAACTAGTTCTAAAGACCCTTATAAGCTGCCCGTCTGTCTTCAGCTACGGCTTTAAGCTTTCTGAACTTTTTTCTCGACTATTGCACCATCTGTTGAAACAACCATTATAAGGCCCATTGTGCTCGAAAGAACTATGTTTCGAAATCAGCACCATTCGATTGATTTCGAAGAATTTTCCGCATAATTTCTTGGGTAAAAAAAATATTTTCCTTTTGAAAACAAAAACACTTTTTCCTTATGGTTAAAATGACGAGAATAATCGATTATAATTTGGTTCAGTTATCCTAAGCAAAATCGATAAGAATACTACTTATTATTACATGGTTGTCTTTTAACTAAGAATGGGAGAAAGTCTGGTCTGAACTTACTATAAATTCCGTGGTTTCAGAAAATGTTCAAAGAGACGTGGTAAGGACCACCTGTGGGGACTTTTTGTATCTCCTAAGTAATTTCACCAATTTGTATTAAATTTAGTATTAGAAAAAGTATTAGAGTATTAGAAAAAGGTGTCTGCTTTCAATAAACCTCGATTTTAAATTCCCAAAAATGTAGTGAAACAAAATATAGAATGTTTGTCAATTATCAATTATCTTCTGAAAATGGGAGAAATAGGTTCGTCTATTCTACTGAAAGCATAAAAAATATGAAATGTTCTTCACTGGCCCTTATGAATTTAAAATAGATTGACCGAAAAAAAGTGAAATTTTCTAACACAATTTAATCCGAAATATACAAAAATAATATAACTAATTAATCCCGTTATCTAAATCTTAATGATGCATTTAAGCACGCGTCTCTATATATTCAGTGCTGTATCTTCGCAGTTCTTTCGAATTGCACAAACCTATGACGTCTGGTTCGCCCCAACAGAGCCCTTAGTTGCCTAGACCTCAAAAACATATACAAAATGCATTCACGTAATATTGTCTAAATAAACACAACTGTAAATAGCGCGTACAAATCAGCTGTCATGCACACAATTGCCTAAAATCATGATCGCTGCAGCCACTTTTGAGCGTTTGCCTGTTTGCGGCGCAATTCATAATTTGCTGCATACTCAAAGCAAGAATTTTAATCACAAATATGCGGGCATACGAGTACTACATATACTGCGAGTCAAAGCCTGCCACTCACGAATTGACGTTGCCAGCTTAGTTACTCAATCGCCGCCGTGCCAAAGTAGAAATGGCAATAAAAGTGTAATAAAATCTCACTTAATTCTTTTGAGAGATCCAATTTTATGCATTTCCCTTGTTTCTATTATTTTTTTTTGCTTTTTGCTTTTGCATAGCGAGTTAAATTTTCTTCTGCGCACCATGAGTTATTTTTAATTTAAAATTTAAATTAAGTACCCAGGCGGCGGCAGACGTGAAAACTCATACAAACACACTGACATGGTGAGCGTTGAAAATCGCCACTTGGCATGTAAACCAATCTGCACACAAAGTCGGCGAGTCGGTTCAAGCGCACACTTGACGATTTGACTAACTAAACTAAATACACAGCTTAGGTTAGCCACTAGGTGCTCGGGCACTTGAGTGAATTCATAGACTTACATACATACATACTTACACTTACATTTATATATATGTAAAACCGTTATATATGTTAGATACTGTCAGTTTGTACACCCGTCTCTCATTGTCGATGTTTGCTTCGTGCAACAACAACAACAACAACTGCGTCTATGTAACCTTTTTAAGTTATACTTTCACTCTACTGTTGCATACACTCAGGCGTGCAAACCAATTTCGCGCAGAATTTCAAATTTTTCGTTTTGCCGTTGCGTAGAAGAGTGGAAAAAATAAAGTGGTTATAAAATATTTCACTACAGCAGCGCCGTCTTATAACAAACAAAGTCTGCGGAATTGTGGCAGCAACGAGAATTTAATAAGCAGCGTAATATGCAGCGAGTAAATACAAAGTAGCTGTGCAGGCAGAGAGCATTGAAAGCTATCGCATTGAAAGCGCAAATACATACTTTAAATTTGATTATGGAGAAGATACGTTGTGAGGAGGTAGAAATGCGATATTTTTTTTTTAAGAACTGAGTGACTTCTTTTTATTTAGGAATCATGTCACGATTGTGGCTTTGTTTACGTGAAATTAAGCCAAAAATTATATCACCAAGATTTTCAAATGACTCCACTTTATTTTAGAAGCAATAATAGTGGAAACATGAAATACATATTTATTTTTATGATATCATGAACAACGCGTAGACCAGTTTTGTGCTCCTAACTCCTCATATGCAGTAATTTTTTTCTTAAAAATAATAAAACATTTTTATATCTTCCCACAATCAAATATGTATGTATGTGATTGACGTTCAACCGTTTAGCCGGTTATAGCCGAATCGATGAGAGCGCGCCACTCCTCTCTTTCCTTCGCAGTTCGGCGCCAGTTGGAGATTCCAAGTGTAACCAAGTCGCTCTCCACCTGGTCCCTCCAACGGAGTGGAGGCCTTCCCCTTCCTCGGCTTCCTCCGGCGGGTACTGTATCGAACATTCAGGGCTGGAGTGTTTTCATCCATTCGGACAACATGACCTATCCAGCGTAGCCGCTGCCTTTTTATTCGGTGAACTATGTCAATGTCGTCGTATAACTCGTATAGCTCATCGTTCCATCGTCTGCGTTATTCGCCGTTGGCAATGTTCTGAGGACCATAAATCTTGCGCAAAATTTTCCTCTCGAAAACTCCTAGTGTCGTCTCACAATCAAATTTACTAACTTTTATTTTAAGAATTTAATAATTTTTCATATAGGATCTGAGGCAATAAATCGTATAATAATGAATACTTCTGTCAGTCTTACTTACTTTTTTTAATAATATATCTCTTCAGATATCTTATAATAATACAAACGCTTCTAACTCGAACACATTGCGACAATATTTAATGTCCTCTTTCGCCACCGAATTCAACATTTACTCTTTCATAACTTTATGTTAGCTAACTTTTTCTACATTTAGTTGCCTTTTGAACATCAACTGTATGTTGAACAAAAATATTGAAATTTAAAATTAATTTTAATTTAAAAAATTAAAATTTTAAAAAATTAAAATTAATTTTAAATTTAATAGTTATCGATGCCACCAGGTCTATGGTAAATAAATTCTATATAGTAGTTTCCTAATATAATTGTTTCCAATCGCAATTCGGTCATGTTATGGAAGGATTTGTTCTCTCAATTTACTTTAAAAACTTGAAAATTTACCTTAGTCTTCAAAAAATCTCATATATTTTTTCCTCCTGGCTGCACATCATCCTTTTCTTAGTACTGCTTCTGCCCTTTGCTGACTGACAACTTACAAATTACTACTTAAATATAATCTCTCCGTAACGCATACAAGTATAATGTAAGAACAACAATTCTGGTGAAATATTGCCTACCTTTCGGCGCAAAAACAAAAAAATTATCGATATGGGAAAGTGAAAATGTATTTTCTACGAAAATCGCTTAAAACTTTAATGGATCTATTAGGCCAATGTAGCTGAAGCGCACCAATAAATCAAGCAAGAGTGCATGACTGAATATTGGAAAATTGTTGTTATAACTATAATACACAGATGCCGAAAACTATGCAATAAAATTGTTATTTGGAAAAGCAGTAAACAGAGAGGAGACTTAAATTTTGATACGAATTTGTAGTAGTGTCTACATAAAACTAGATCGATTAGAAATTAGAAAATATGAATACAAAATAAAACCAGTTTCACAAATTGTTATAACATAAAATTAGGAGACTAAAAGTAGTATGAAGAAATGTATAGCTTGAAAGTGTATCACAAAGAAGAGTACAAACTTAGAAATATAAAGAACCATATAAAACCGAAGAAGGTGAAAAATTTGGTTATTAAAAAGTTTTCAACGCATGCAGCTAAACGACTCGCAACATTGCTCCACAAACACCTTCCAGTCGCAACCACAATATCAACAACGCAAACACAGAGTAATCAAAGTGGTCGATTAAAAAGAAAGAAAGAAAAGTGAATAAATAATAAATAAAAGAAGCAAGCAAACTGTTGTAGCAGGTGTTTAAAATGCACTGAAGCTAATGACACCGAAAAACTGTTGCTGCGTGGAAAATTCTAATTTGCAAAATGAAAATAAAGCGCGATCAAGTGGAATATTGAGTGCACACGCCATTATATTTGTCGAGGTGGGTAATTACATGTTTGTATGGGGTGCGAAGGTGTGAAGGAAGGAGAAAGGAGAAAGGAGAAGAAAGCAATAGGAAAGGTGTGAAGAAATTTCTTTTCAATTATTAAAAAAAAAGCTTTGGAAGTGAATATTTGTATTCATTTTAAAGAAACTCGCGAAATAACTCATTGTTTTCTCCAGTTTTATATAAAACAAATTTTTTTAATATTTATGGAACAAATACCATAAATTCTAACCACTCTTGGTCAAACAAAATCTACAAAGAGTTTCTGCTCACTTAATGTATTCTTTTTTGATGCAATATGGCAACTCTGTTTTTAAAATGTTTAGAAATATCAAAACGATGTTCACATTATGAGCACTTTAAAGCAAATTTATCAAGTTAAAATCCGAAAATTAATAGACAAAAGGTATATTTGGGACCAATTTGTGTGCGTCTTCCTCCCAAAAGACTCTTTTTCGCTCTCCCATGAGTCACGCATTTACACATATGCCACGAGTATCCCACCAGCCGCTCCCTAAATTCTCGCTTTGCCAATTTGTCAAGCAACCAATTTTCTGCGCCAGAGGTCAAATGAGTCCCATAACTTTCAGCTGCCTAACAAATTTCACTCAACACACAGCTTTTTCAATATTTTCCTTCAAAATATGCGCTTAGTTTGCTTTTTAGCAAATCCGACAATTCCCCTCGGGACCAAATATTTATGCATGTATATGTGAACAAGTTGATATTTGTATATATATAATATAAAAAAAATTTAATATATATTTTTGAATACACACATATGCAAATGCATATATGTATGTACATATATGTTGCCTGTGTGTTTGCTGCAAATTCTATTTACATACATAAGTGGCTCTAATATGTTGGCATATTTCACTTAACTCAACAAATATGCATATAGTCACATCAAAGCATATTTGCAGCATCAGTCGCTAACACACACACAGACATATAATTTCCAATCTGTATATACACATGTGTGTTTGTGCACGCCACATGTGGCAACTAAATCAACCCATTATTTGAACTCTCACATCGAGCGTTCAAGCGTTGATTGAGAATTTGTATCGCCTTTTGTAATATATTCAGCTTCTAATAGATATACATATACGTACATATGTGAGTTGTTAAATAGGAACTTGTACAGTTGCGTTAGTTGCTGTAATTATTCAGTTATGTGTTAGAAGAATGACTCTATTCATCCATGAAATTCAATTAAGCAGCCTTTGTCTTAATTTCGAATCTCGAAATCTTAATGAGTTAAGCAGTAGGTAGTCTTTAAAATCCACATTATGGTATTAGACTGTACAACATTTTATTTAATGGGCGTTCAGAACTTAAGAGGATATACTATGATTGCTATTAAGATTCTTAAAATGTCTATTGCGTATTAATTATAATAATATATTGTTTATTCAAATAATAATCCACCAACAAATTGAAACAATTATTCCCATCGTCACATCAGAAATCCTCGATAAAATGTAGTTAGTTCGATCATCCATGGATTTTGACTCTCAAAATATTAGAGTTTCTTTAAATGAGAATTCAATTACTGCAAATGACAGATTCGAGTTACTCCTTTTACCGGGATGTCTCAGTATTTCAAGCCATTAATTTTTAGTTTCGAACTGTAAGAAACAACAATTCCAACAAATAACATTATTTGAGAACCTTTGTCTTATTCTTTGATATTCCACAAAGGGCTTCGGTTTTATTTATCGGAAATGAATGAGACTTGCCTCCGAGTAAGTACTGTCACCTCAGCAATATTCTTAAAATAATTCAAAATTATTTTTTGTGAAGTTTAAACGACAACGATTTCATCAGAAAAGGTCAGAGGATAGCTGTTACTGATCTAAGGAAAACTGTGAAACTACTGTCGAACTGCTCTTTATTTATTAAGTTATGCTTTAACCAACCAGAAAGATATATATTGGAAAAACTCTTAGAATTAGAAGAAAGTCAATATTTTGAGCTACCAAAAAAAATTTACGGGGCTTACCGATGGTCTATAGAAATACACAACACTAAAATTGAAGAACAGCGATGTTATGATGATTTTAAGATTGGAAACACCTATTCAATCTATTCATAGTTTCATCAGAAACGTGTCGCTTCTGTGACTTGGAGCCTGACTCTCCCCTACACCTGCTATTAGAACGTGTGGCACTTCACAGAAGCAAGAGTAAATTATTGGGTTTTAGTAACCTAACTGAGGAACGCATCGACTTCCTCATTCTCAGCACCATTCTGAAATTTACTGAGCTTAATGGAGTTGTTGTAGACATCGGGAGGGCACAATAGACCACAGATGCACAGTGCATTCCTCTAAACTCCTATTCTAGAATGGTTTTTCACGTGTACGGATTTATATCTGTCCAAGAAATATCTGTATCAAATATAGAGGATACAACAACAACATTTGATATTAAGTTTTCTCATAAAATGAAACTTTTTTATGTTTGCGTAAACCTTAATTTTAACCCTTTAAAAGCCACTTCTTTATTATTCAGTTTTTTTTTATATACTCCACTGTATACAATATAAAACACTCCAGGAAGTTTACTGCCTTAAAAGTACATAATTACAAATTACAGCGGCATTTAACAGTTAGTATTGATTCCTCTTATGAAAAGCGCCGTTGGGGGTAAACCAATATTTAATAGATTTTAATACGGTTTCCACTCAACGCTTAGCACCTGCCACAAAATTCACATTACTACCACGGCTTTATTGCCTGTTGCCACCACGGCTAAGCGCACCACTTACATACATTACCCCACATACATCTTCACATAAAGTAAGTGGCTAAAGCCTCGAGGAAATTTTATTTGCATTTTAAAATATGTTAAATAATCTCAAGCATTTTTACCCAAAATTCAAACGTCAATAAGAAATCTTTCAACCGTCAAAACCAAGCGAGCCAAAGAAGGCATATAAAATTGTTTAATGTAAATAGGAGGAAATGTAGGTGTAACGTGAAGAAAAATCCCAACCAATATGAAAGACACACACACATGCATAGTCATAAATTTATTTACAAGTGGGTATGGATTTACATAACAATGAAGATGTATACATTTTTTATGAAGTGAAATTTTCCGAGAATTGTAGGAATTATGCGCAACGAAAGTGAAATGTGCGAGAGGCAAAAATTTCTAAATGAAAATAAAAGTGATTCGTTACGTAAATACTTGTGTTGGTATATATTTATACTTAAATGAGGGCTTAGAAACAGCAAATGAGAGCTTTAAACACCGTTTCCTCAAAAAGTAAAGAGTGCTCTATTTCTAATAATACTGTCAAGTTGACAGCCTAAACACTCTTAATCAATAACATTTCCAAAATCTTTTCCATTACAGACAAACAACAAGAATTGGACCTGCCCTCGATGCGTGGCGACGACAACCCCGATCAGCACAATATGCTTACCCAGCATCAGCGTTGCCGTTCGCCACGTGGTCCGCCCATGTCACAGATATCGGGCGTGAAACGACCACTCTCCCATACGAACTCTTTCACCGGCGAACGTCTGCCCACATTCGGTGTGGAGACGGTGCACGAGAATGCGCTCGGCACACTGCTCGGCGACGTCGACACGTGGGGCATTGACATATTCAAGATTGGCGATTTGAGCGCCAATCGTCCGCTCACCTGTGTGGCATACACCATATTTCAGGTAACACTCACTTACTCTTGCTTATTGGAAAGAAGACTCTTATTAATGTGTATATATTTGTTTTCGTTTTTCTTATGGACCCACAGAGTAGAGAACTACTGACCAGTCTTATGATACCACCGAAAACTTTTCTTAATTTTATGACTACTCTGGAGGATCATTATGTTAAAGACAATCCGTTTCACAATTCACTGCATGCGGCCGATGTGACACAAAGTACAAATGTACTGCTCAATACACCAGCGCTGGAGGGCGTATTCACATCGTTGGAAGTGGGCGGAGCATTGTTTGCTGCTTGTATACACGATGTTGATCATCCTGGTTTAACGAATCAATTTTTAGTTAATTCAAGTAAGTTCAACACTGTAGTATATAGCGATAAATAATAAAATATGAGGGTTAACCATATACGCGTCCATTCCACTGAGCTCGGGTGGATATACGAGTTATGCTGTCAGTCTTTTGATAACAAATTGACCTGGAATGACTTAAAGTATAAGAGAGCAATATTATTATGATGTGATACACACTCCAAGGATCGAACTTCGTATCTTAACCTAGTCTTCAAGGATATCAACGTCTCTAAATCACTTAGCTGATAAGCTAATAAAATTACTTTTCTAGCAAAATATTGTCTATTGTTTAAAAACAAAATATTTATTATTATTTCATCTATTCTTCTAGGTTCCGAATTAGCCTTAATGTATAATGACGAATCTGTTTTGGAAAATCATCATTTAGCAGTTGCCTTTAAATTATTACAAAATCAAGGATGTGATATATTCTGTAATATGCAAAAGTAAGTAGATTAGCCATATTATTTTCCAACCCCTCTCAAAACCTCATATAGTATGTAGTTGTATATGAAATTATTATTTTTCTTTTCTACTATTTAAGGAAACAACGCCAAACATTAAGGAAGATGGTTATCGATATTGTCCTCTCAACGGACATGTCAAAACACATGAGCTTGCTGGCCGATTTAAAGACTATGGTCGAGACGAAAAAGGTCGCCGGCTCCGGTGTGCTATTGCTGGACAACTACACCGATCGCATACAGGTGAGATAATAAATCATAAATTCACCATAAATTCAGTGCGGTTCGGACTAAAGTCAAGTCATCCGATGCTATATAGATAACTCTATTAACAAATACACATATTTTGCAACCCTCATTTACTTTGACTTTGCGATCTTCCGGATCCGATTAAAAAATAATTAGATAACTGTTATATAATAAAGTGATCTAGTCTAAAACCGATGCTATCGGTCCAAATACTTCGTCTAACTCTAAAAACAAATATTAGATCAATTGATTGAGCGGGCTTTTTGGTATTTTACACAAATAATGATGGGCTTGGGGACCCTTTGTCAACTCCGATCTGACTAGTGTAGCAGGTTATAGACCTACATCACTCGGATATATCCAACATACTTCCAACAAGGAAATACAGTTTTTTCTCTGTTTACTTCTCCAATTCATTCAACTAATCTGAAACCTTGAGCTTTATGGTATCGATCTATTAGAACTCCGTATTTCTTGAGGCGAAAGTTGGAACAATTACTCGGGGAAGAAAAATACAAATACAGTTGAACTTCTCTAACTCGAATCACCCTAATCCACAAAAAATCTTCAAGTTAGATAGACTTTCGAGATATAGAATTCAAAATGTAGTTTGGAGTATAAATATGTTGATATTCTTATTCCGATAAATTTCTTCAATCGCCAGAGTATTTAATATTTGGATCCATCCCATCATAGCTATTACTTACCACTCTTAAATTAAATTTTTATTATGAGATACATATACTATTAGGTCCACAACTTTGCTTCCGCCCTTTTTTTATAAAAACGGTTACAAATATCGATGTTATAAATGTCGATGAGCCTCAGCCACACTTTTCTTGGAATTAAAAAAGAAAACCAAATTTTCCCGCAAATGTCGAGAATTCGGCTCAAAAAGTGAAATTTTCAGTTGAGAATAAGTTTGGGATGCAAACAGATCTCTACAAATCTTTTGTTGGGTTAATGTTGACACAAATGTCCAAGATCGATATAAAAAAATCGATTTAATCGACCAGTGCTTGACCCTAGAGACATCTATTGGAAAACGGCGGAAGAAAAGTTGTAGACCTAATATTATATTGTTCAGTTATAATTCTCTCCAACATATTATAATTCCTGTTTTATTTTTACAATCGATTAATTTCGATCAAAAAATATATCGATTTACAATTTTTATTAAAAATATATAAAGATATATATTCATATTTTTAATACAAATATTTACCAATACATATCCTAACATACTCTCTTCGCCACTCTCATTTCACAGGTGCTCGAAAATCTGGTACATTGTGCCGATTTAAGTAATCCAACCAAACCGTTGCCATTGTACAAACGCTGGGTCAGCCTACTTATGGAGGAGTTCTTTTTGCAGGGCGATAAAGAACGTGAATCGGGCATGGACATTAGTCCCATGTGTGATCGTCATAATGCCACAATCGAAAAATCGCAGGTCGGATTTATCGATTATATTGTGCATCCATTGTGGGAGACATGGGCCGATCTGGTGCATCCCGATGCACAGGATATACTTGATACGCTTGAAGAGAATAGAGACTATTATCAGAGTATGATACCACCATCACCACCACCATCGGCGGCCGACGATCAACCCTCCGACGATAAGATACGATTTCAAGTGAGTTGCTGAGAAAATAACAAAAAATAAAAAACAGTAGAAAAATAATATACCATAGTCACACTAACACCAATGGCCGCAGACAGAACAGTAGTGCGTTACTTGAATCAAACAATATGCGATTGACAGCCGCGTAGAGGTGCAGCCTGATATGTATATGAAAAAATGGAGAAAAATTAGAAAATAAAATATTGAAAGTTGAAAATTTTACAATTATCTCATTACATCACTCAGTGCATTTAGAAAGGCTACACCTCCTCGTGGCTGCAGTTCGCTTTCATAAGTGAAAAACTCTATTAACTCATACAATTCGCTGTTGCAGGTAACACTTGAAGAGTCCGATCAAGAGAATCTAGCCGAACTGGAAGAGTGCGATGAGAGTGAGCATAACAAACCGGAAGCGGCCACTGTGACGACGGCGTCGGGGAGTGAGAATCAAAGCCATCACGGTGGAATGTGACGGAGAGTAGCGGGACTATGTAAGAAAATCACCGAAAAGGCGCAAAATTTTTTGCTAATACGTTAGTAACAAACCAAACCAACTACAAAAAACAGCTAGTGAAATAAATAACTAAAATAAAAATGCCAAAAAACACAAAAAAAACCAAAAAAAAAATACATAAAATTTAAAATCTTAAAAAATGCAATTTTTTGCAACCAAAAAAATACAAAAAAGAAAACAAGATGAAGGACAAAATGTTTAAAAGGAAGACATAAAGCGGAAGCAAATGAAAGCATACATACATACATAAAATATAAATTTAGAAATTTCATAGTAGCATAGCCAAGACAAAGAAGAAGATGAAGAGGAGAAAAAAATTACAAAAGAATAAAAATCAACATACATATACATACATATAACGATAAATACATGAAGAAAATGGATAATTTTACTTTAAAACTAAAGAAAAAAAAGAAATTGCCAAAAAGCAATAATTAGCACAATGAAACACGGAGTGTGAAGAATGCAAAAAAACACTCAAACACACACACATACAACACACACAAACATTCAGCACAAATGTATGACAAACAAAATGCAACTACAACAAAGACAAGCGCATGTTTACAACAAACATACAGCCATACCATATACACACAAAAACATACAAAGCATACAGATGAGTATAGAAAATCATAAAGCACATTTATTTGCGAAAAATCTCGTACAAAAGAAAAAAATTATTTAGTAAACTCTGTTTTTACAATTTCAAAACCGCTGCAGCAAATTAATTAATTTCATGCATTTGCAGAATTAGAACAATTTTTATTGAAAACTACAGTTAAGACAAAATGGTAGCCAAACAAAGTCACATATGCTCGCCATTCAAGAAATATAATTTAACACAAAAGCATTGCTGGACACATAACTATGCAAAACTAACTAGAAAAGTATAAAAATAAATAAACACAAGACGAAACGCAAGGTTGTAATTCAAAAACAAAAAGTTTTTAAACATTTTCCATGCTGAAAATGGAAAATACTAACACAATAGTAGCGGCTGAACACACCGAATAGCGTTATAACTGACCACGCACACCTTGTACGGTTTTAATTTCAAAACGCATAACATTTTTTTAAAATAATTTTTTTAAAATTCAAATCAAAAATATTTACACACAAAATGGCTGCAGTTGCAATGAAACTACTTGACTATGAAACTTACTGGCAATTTTAAAACAACTTGACGCAAGCCTAAATAATATTACATACTTAACGGTAAATGCAAAAATTGTAAACGATAAATCAATGTATGAAATAGGTTCCAAAAAGAATTGTTCGAAAAAAATTTCAAAATTACTCTTAAACGCTGAGTTATGAATATAGCATTGCTGCGAAAGATATTCAATAGAGAGCTGGCAAAAATCAACAAAAATTTTATGAAAAATATTTTAAATTAATTTAAAGAAAATATGTGGTTTGAAATGTGCATGCTTATGTATTTTTAATTTAATTTTTTAATTTGTTATTTATTTGATGAACTCTCTATATTTTTTTTAACAGAAAAGTTGCGAAAGTGTAAACTTTTTTTATTTTAAACTTTTTATTTTTATTTTTTATTTATTTTATTTTTAACATTTTATTTATTTTTGTTGAAATTATGTTATTTTATTTAAATGAAAATGCAAAGTGAATTTTAAAAATTATATCGAATGGAAAATCAAGAATTACAGAAATACAAAATACTGAAATGTTACATTGAAAAATGAGCACATGTATACAATATATTTTTAAGAAAATAAGGCACACCCCTATTGCGAGTTTCCAGTCGATTGAGTAGATTTTACTTTTTTACTATTGTGTAACTAGATCGACAAAATTCAACAATTTCTGTAAAATTTCTGAAAATTTTTTGTCGCCAAATGAGCGATTGAAATAAGTTCACAATCAATGATTCATCAACTGATCGACACTTGCAATAGCGCTTGTAGTGGACAATCGCTCAGTAGGCGATTATCTGCTGCCAGTCAACACTCGCAATAGTGGTGACTGCTAATGTACAGTGAACAGATAGCAGCAGAAAAAAAACAATAATTCATTTATTATTTTGTTTACAAAAAACATTATATTTTACAGTTACCTTGCTGCTCTACGGAAAATGTTCGGAAATTAAAAAAATTTCAAAATAATACGAACAGATTTTCAAATTAAAACAACACTTAAATGTCGATACCTTTTAGATGCAAAAAAAAAATAGTAAAATTTATTTTAATTAGCAAATTTTTTATTACATTTGAATTTTAAAAATATTTATTATATTTAAAAATTAGTGTTGCCAATTTGAAAATATGTATTTTTTTAATTTTTTGAAAAATTAAAAAAAAAAATTGATAAAACCTTATTTAAAAATTACCGTAATGAAATATTTTTAATATCAAAAAGATTTTGTATTTTATTAACGATTTTTTGCTGCCAAAAAAATTATTAGTTAAGCTGAATTTTTTTAATTTTTAAATTTTTAGTGTAAATTTATTTATATTTTTTTTACAATTCTTACTTATTAAACTTTATTACAAATTTTCCGTAATTTTTTAAAAACTATTTTGAACAATATTTTCAATTTTATGAGCTGAATAAATTTGGATTTTTGTTAAAAAGTAAATATAAATTTTTTTTTGCCAGAAACTTGTTAGTAAAATTTCCAAATTTTTAATTAAATTCACTTTATAAATTTTTTTTAGTTTTTTTTAATAGATTCACTTTATTGAAAAAATTTCCATAATTTTTTAAAATTTAGTTTCAATATTATTTTTAACATTATTTTTGAATTTTTTGTTAAAAATTAAATATAAATTTTTTTTGCAAAAAAATTGTTAGAAAAATTTTGCTTAACTTTTTAATTAAATTCACTTTATTAAATTTTATTTTAGTTTTTTTATTAGATTCACTTTATTCAAACATTTTCCAAAATATTTAAAAATGTAGTTTCAATATTATTTTCAAATTTTTTGAAGACTCAAAACATGATATAATTTGAATTTTTACCAAAAAGTAAATATTTGTATATATTTAAAAAATTTCAAGTTTTTAAATTTTTGTTTATTTTTCATTATTTTTAGTTATTTTATTTTTTTCTTTAATCATTAAAATCACAATTTTAAAGCAATTTTTAATAATAAAAACAGCAATAATTTTTTCACATGATACCAGCTTGAAAACCTATAAATTACAATATAATATTACAAGTCTGTAGCATAAATTAAGTAATGATTACCATGCAGCCCATTTTTGTTGTTATTTTGTAGAAAACATTTTTTTGTTCAACAATAGTGCAAATTGAAACTCAAATCAAAACTCTAGATATATGAAATTAAGTGCTAAAAAAACTCATTAAGTGTCATACATTGAGCAAAGTTTGCTAAATAATTGCATTACAGTCATCAGCAACAACACACACAACAGATAGAAACACACTGAAACACTATAGCTGTAAAACTAATGAATTAGAAGTCACATGTGTTTGTGACAACAAAAGGTAATTTATATACATAAGATATATAAAATTTATGAAATTTTCCCTCTAAAAGCAAAAGCAAGACTTAATAAAAAAGCTAAAGTGTTGAACTCGAATTTACTAGGGAATGGGAGAGAAAATATTGTTTTTTTTTTAGAAAATATAAATTTAAAACTACTAATAAACTGTGCAAAATAATAATAAAGTGAAGCCAGGCTAAAGAGAGTGAGGCGAAATGTGTAACTTTCTAGCTAAAAACAAAAAGAAAAACTGAAAAATTGTAATTCAACATTTTTTAATTATTTAAATATTAAAAAAAAAACAAATATTATTATTATTAAATTAAAAGCAACTTAAGCAAGGCTAATTATTAGTAAAAGTGAAAATACTGTAATAACTGTAATATAAAAGATTCGAACCGAAACAAAATGTGAGTAGATTAATACTGTTTATGAGACACAAAACACAAAAAAAAAAAAAAACTAAGTAAAATAATTCAAATGAAATTAATATTGAATTGTAATTGTAATTGAAGATGTATTTAAATTGAAAATGATAATGAAAATGAGAAACCACCCACCTGCTGGGCGGTGTGTTGAATTTGTAGCTTCCACACTTCCTTTCCACCACAAATAAGTCTTCGCATATTTTTAAGTTGAATGGCGTTTTAAGCATAATAAATTACATATGTATGTGTAGCAGTTGATGAAACAAAAAATAAAAAACAAAAAACAAAAAACAGCAAACAAATGCAAAGCAAAAACACTAAAAATAATTACTTTATGTGTGTGTAAAAATAATAATTTTATGAGATAAAGCAATTTAAATGAGAAACTGCATGTACGTTTGAGACGGAACAGCTGTCAGTTTAGCCACATTTTACTACAGCAAAACTGTATGTTTACACATTTACTTTAAATAAAAATTAATTTTTTAATTTTTAATTTTTTTTTAATTTTTTGTTTAAAAATTTGTATACTCTGTTTTAATGAATGACAATAGAAAGTGCACAAAATGCGCAAAAGCATACGTTTTTAACAGCAAAAAACGATATACATACATACACACATATAACTAAATAATTAATAAATGAAACGGCGCAAAATAAGTTGACAAATAGAAATATGAAAAAAATATAACAGTCAAAGCGAGTAAGCAGTAAGCACCTAAACTAATGAAGAAAAAAAAAGAATTATAATATTTTTGATAAAGCTTGCTAAGTGCAGGACACTTTCGGCGTGTTAACAATGAAATACAACACTGCGTCAACAGCCACGAGCGCACTGTTGCATTTTGCTTGCTGAACTGCTGAGAAGCGCTACAATGCAACACGATTTTAGTTAAAAAAAAAAAAAACTATTTTAGTTAAACAAGAAATTTTTTTTTTATTTTTCCTTAATAATTTTAAATCAATTTTATGCATTGTTTAGCATAAGTGCGAGCAAACACACACACACACACACACATATAAACATATATACACATATATATTTATTAAATATTCTTATAATTGCTTGTAATGTGGTTATTGTCATATTAACACGTAATTCTTAATTTTAATTTTCGTTGACAGGGCAGGATCCCGCTCTTTTACATACATACAAAAATATATGTGTATGTGTGTGCCACACATTGTTCGGTGGTACAACTACATACATATGTTATATACGCTTAGAATATAAATAAAATTGTTTGTTTGTGTATTGCCAACTATTTGAGAATTATGTTTTTTTTTTGTGAATGAAGAGAATGTTTTAAACATTGCAAGTTCATGGCGCATACAATTGAAATGTTTATGTAAATTAATGAAATAATTATGTTGTTTAATTGCTTACAATTAAATAATAGCAACAACAACAACAACAAATGTAATGAAAGCAACAAAAGCAAAGCAAACAAGCACCTTGATGGTCTAAAAATATCATTTAAATAATAATAAACAAATTATAAATAATAATGTAAAATAAAAGAAAAATAATTTTTATTAAAAAAAAATTTATTTAAAAAAACAAATTGTATAAAAATCAAATTTGTGTACTACAAAACACATACTAAATATGAAAAAAAAAACATACAAACAGATTGAATTCTCTAGCAATTAAGACTAATTAATTAAATTAAATTAATTTGAATTGAATAAACAAAATGTAATAACAATTGGTTGATCATTTTTTGATAAAACTTGCGAAAAGCACACGCGCATAGCTCACACATACATACATATATACTCATATATTAGTCGTTTTGTTTTTAGTATGGTTGTAAAATGAGTCCGTATCTTCAGTTTTCGTGCAGTGCCTAGACAAACAAAGCAAAATCTGATTTAGCAACCAGGCACCCAGTATACATAGCAAACAACAGCAGAGGCCCCATTTCTGCATCAAAGGTTTGACCTGTCTGAAACAGATGGCTAAGAAATACTAAATTTTCTGAAAAAATCCACGTTTTTTACGATATTTTCCGAAATATAAATCCAAAGGAACAGGAAATGTCTTTTGGAAAAATTCATCGTCAGCGACTGCATGTAAAATTAAATTAAACATCTTCTAAGAAACAACTTTTACAACAACTTTTAAGAATATACAAACATATTAATTAATAAAATAAAAATTGGCTTAATTTATTGTAATTGGCTGAACAATGTATTTATTGGCTATTTGGGCTGTAGTTAGTGAGACTGCTTCGAAGTTTTTTCTGTTTAAATTCACGAAAATGTAGTGCTGTAGGTGTTGAAATTTCCTTTCATATTTAACCAGAATCATCAAAATCGGTTCAGATTTACCGGAGTTATAACCATTCAAAGTGTTGGAGTCATATGAAGGGGAATTCTCAGCCCCGATTTCATCGTATTCGGATGCGCATAAAAACGGTAATTAAGCTGGAAGTTGAGAATATTTTCTGCTCTAAACTTAATTTGGATATCTATTAATGCGAAACCAGTTAGAAAATGTGTGTCCTTTTGAAAATTCTATGAGAAATTTCGATTTGAAATAGTTGTTATTAATATTTTATTCTGCAAAGTATCTCATCACAATAACTTTTCATGCGACACACAAATTTGCCAAAATGCAGATTTCTACCAGGCACCCAGAAATGGCAGCAGGTGGATTTCTGCCTGATACTGTTAACGCACTGTTAACTGTGCAGACTGTTATGTTAGCGGACAGTAGAATGTTATTGTTCATGTTAAGCCACTGCAAAGAGTGCAGAAATCATGTAATCACACTTTTTGTTAAAACTTCGTGGTTTCTTAATATTTTTCGAGGTTTTTTTTGTTTAAATTGTTGCATTAATTTGGCGAAAAATTATAAAATCAAATTCCATGGCAAAGTGATTAAAATGAAATAAATATTTAATAATATAATATAGTACTATCTTTGCTGTTAGTAGGCTTTCAAACTTTTACAAAAAATGCCGCTACTTAACATTAATGGTACTCAGAATAATCTGCAGGCCTCACTGCAACTTTCTATGCCCATAATGTACAAATAAAGTTAGCATTTGCTGGTGTTTGATGCTGTTTTCTCATATTTGTTGCCGATTGCAACATATTTTAATTTTTTATAAATGTTTCCAGTGCAACAACAACAACTATTTATTTATACACTTGTGGGCCATGCGATTCTGAAGAGACCAGTAAAAACCGCATGGCTCTAAGTGCCTCCGTTTGGCCACAATTCGCATTTTTCTATTTCGCAGCCACCTACTGCCTGCTCCTGGTCGCCTAGTAGAAATCCCAGTTTTTCGCAGCAAATTGAAATGCACTTTTTCGCAGCCGACGTCGGCAGCGCCGGACAGCAGCGAAACAAAAAATGCTTATAACTTTTGAACCAGCGGTTGGATTTTGGTGATCTAAATTTTGAATTTTGCAGAAACGCATGGGCTACAATCCTGACTGAGTGAACTTAACTTGTTGGTTACCAGAGAATTTATAAAATTAAAAATGTGATGCAAATCGCGCATTTTCATGGAAATTATACATAAAATGAATTCGTTTGCTTAAATTTGTTTCAGAAAATGGTGTTAGTAGTTACTCCGTGTCATTAGCCATCCATTCAGTGCCTCACTTGTTCAATAAAACAAATTTTGTTTATAATATTTTACTTTTAATGTTTGTGCTTAATTAAATAATTTATTGCACAATATACGCAATATTCTGTTGTTTGAACGAATGTTTTTGTTTGCTACACAATAAATAATAATTTTCTACTTTAATTTTATATTCGTCTTTTCTGCTATGCACGTGCAAACGCTGGTTGATGCACCGATATGTGGTCGATATTGTTGTTACCATATCGTTAATTCTTGAAATATTTCATAAAATTGTATGTGCTCATTTAATGTAGAAAAGCATGTAGTTTCTATATTTGCAAGTTAGATCGCGAAATTCCGACGTTTTAGCCACTTTTTCGCTGAAAGTTTGCCATTTGACGCATATTTTGAGTTTTATAAACTCGTTGGTAATTCCAAGTATAAATCTTCTTAGCTAGGATCGTAGCGCATGCGATTCTGCAAATTTTGGCATTTTTAGTTTTCCGTTACGACCACTGGTTCAAAAGTTATAAGCGTTTTTGTGTTCGGCAGCCACCTACTGCCTGCTCCTGGTCGCCTGGTAGAAATCCCAAATTTTCGCACCAAATTGAAATGCAGTTTTTTGGCAGCGGCGCCGGCAGAGCGGCAGAGCTGCCCGATGGTGTTGCATATGCAAAGGGGCAAATTTGAATTAACGGAAGTGGGAAGTGGCGGGACCGGAAATCACCACCGGATGGGAACCGGATATGAACCACTTCCTGTTTCCGGTCCCCAACTTCCGGTCTGGACCCCAAACCGGAAGTGAAACCCCGTTATTTTCATTTCCGGTTTCCGGTCCGGGTCGACTTCCGGCCCCGCCACATCCCACTTCCGTTAATTCAAATTTGCCCCTTTGCATATGCAACACCATCGGGTAGTTCTGCCGCTCTGCCGGCGCCGCTGCCAAAAACATGCATTTCAATTTGCTGCGAAAATCTGGGATTTCTACTAGGCGACCAGGAGCAGGCAGTAGGTGGCTGCGAAATAGAAAAATGCGAATTGTGGCCAAACGGAGGCACTTAGAGCCATGCGGTTTTTACTGGTCTCTTCAGAATCGCATGGCCCACAAGTGTATAAATAAATAGTTGTTGTTGTTGCACTGGAAACATTTATAAAAAATTAAAATATGTTGCAATCGGCAACAAATATGAGAAAACAGCGTCAAACACCAGCAAATGCTAACTTTATTTGTACATTATGGGCATAGAAAGTTGCAGGGAGGCCTGCGGATTATTCTGAGTACCATTAATGTTAAGTAGCTCCATTTTTTGTATAAGTTTGAAAGCCTACTAACAGCAAAGATAGTACTATATTATATTATTAAATATTTAATTAATTTTAAGCACTTTGCCATGGAATTTGTTCTTGTAATTGTTCGCCGAATTAATGCAACAATTTAAACAAAAAAAACTCGAAAAATATTAAGAAACCACGAAGTTTTAGCAAAAAAGTGTGATTACATGATTTCAGCATTCTTTGCAGTGGCTTAACATGGACAGTAACATTCTACTGTCCGCTAACATAACAGTCTGCACAGTTAACAGTGCGTTAACAGTATCAGGCAGAAATCCACCTGCTGCCATTTCTGGGTGCCTGGTAGAAATCTGCATTTTGGCAAATTTGTGTGTCGCATGAAAAGTTATTGTGATGAGATAATTTGCAGAATTCTAAGTCTTCAAATAACTCCGGTAAATCTGAATCGATTTTGATGATTCTGGTGAAATATGAAAGGAAATTTGAAATCCTACAACACTGTTGTATTCAATTAAAAGTAGGCGTGTCAATAACGGAATAGATTTCTAACTTCAACATATAATGACTCGGAACAGAATTAGCTAAAAATTCGGAACACCTCTACCTACCCATACGTAAAAAGTTTCGAATTATTGTCTTCAACTCCTTCTAAAACTCCTTGCATCGATTGCACCGAAAAACAATTACTCAATTACTTACTTTGCCGAACATCTCGATAAATATTCAAATAAAGTTTGTAAAGTTGTTTTTAAATGTATTTTTATGCAATTTTCTACAAAGGTTTACTTATTTTATATATTTTATTTTTCAGACCCACAAAATCAATTTTTTTATGTGAACACTTGGAGAAGATATAATAAACAGGAAATAAAAATACAAAAATTAAATATAATTGTACATTATTGCGAAAAAAAGTCCAGGCATAACAACTCTCCTTATATATGGCATTTCCAATCTAAATATCCAATCTCTTTGCTGTAAATAGTAAAAATAAATCATTAGTGATATATAATTGCATATTAAAAGGTAAATAATATAAATATTAGAGTATATGTACTTCATTAAAATTCACATTTCGAATATTTGGTCAAATGGTATAGTGAAATAAATCAAAATATTTAGATCAGTTTTATCAGATTTTTTTTTATATATAAAATTCGAATATACATAATTGCATTCGAATAATTTGATTTTGTTAATTTTATTTTTGTTTGGATTTTACATTATTTAAAGCCTTTCATCGATTTTATTAGCATAAGAAGGTCACTCAAATTTTTCAACTGATTCCATATTAATTAATGTAAAAGTTATATATTCATATTTCAGTAATGTATTCAAAGCATAGTAAGAAAGTTAAGGAAAATTATGTTTATAATTTTACTGGAAAATATTAAAAGTAATGAGTCTACAAAATAAATATATTAGAGGTTTTGAATAATTTGAATTGTGAAGAAAATTATCGCTACACTTGAAGTGTAGAAAACTGTTTAAAAACTTCTCGAAACACTTACTTTTCCATCATTTGCTTAGCGTTATATTAACTATCTCTTCCCACACTAACTGCTCTCTCATAAATCAAAATTTGGGAATGTGAAAAGCTTTGCTTTGTTTATTGGCACATCCATAGGAAGTTATAACCGTTGCCCTGGAAAGTCTCTAATATGTGTTTTTTTATTCAACTTCTCTACCCCTATTAGAATTCAGAAAAACTCAGATGTTTGCTGCATTCTTCGTGAGGAAAATTTATTATTTTTTCTACAGTTGTTTCTACGAAACGAAGTAGGGATGCTATTTAATCAACTTGACAATTTTAACTTGATGCCAGAAAGAGCTATTGGCTGCGTGATCTCAACTTGGTGAGTCGTGGCTTCGAAACATTTCAATACATGATAATGATATGGTAAGAAAAAGAATTATAAAAAATAAATATTGTATGAACAACGGCTCTCCGCCAGCAAAAACAAAAAATAAACATTCAAGTTCAAGGGACAGATTTGTTAAGGAACCAAATAGTTTTGAATTTAGAAAAATATTTTTTTTTAATTTCTCGCATTTTTATTAAAAAAATATGACTCATTTATTTAAAATGCCCTTTAACTCAAGTTCAATAATCGATCATTCTTTCAATTTCTATATTTACACCACGAGAGTCTACATATAAACACTGAATTCAGTCTGTAACATATATTACATGCATACATAGCGACTATACATATGCAGATAAAATACTATGCTTACATATGTACATACAAAGCTTAAATATTCAACAATAACTAAATTTAGTTGTATAATGCATACAAAACATAAGAATGATAAATAAATAAAAGTGTTAAGTTAATAAACTAAATATATAATATGTACATTTATACATACAATACATATATAGCATATAGCCAACAACTACATACATAAATAAATAAAGATGTTAGTTTGTGAAAATAAATTATGTAAAATTAGTGCATACAACTACATATACATACAAACACAAATACACACAAATATTGGCAGCATAAATGTCCCAGCTAGTGAGAGGAATACATACATACATACAAACACACAATAAGTGTAAAGGAAATAGTATATTAAGTATGTGTGTGTAATGTCACTAAATATTTGAAAATATTGAAAAAAATATTAGCGAATAATTGAAGAAAAATAAGCAAAAATTATGAAAATTGTAGGCAAGCAATTCAAATAACGGTGTAATCGGCAAGTAATTAAATAATGATTGATTAAAATACAGGCAGAAAAATATGAAAAATTATGAGAGAAAATAGTTACCAGAAAAAAATAAATAAAATAAAAAATGTTTAGAAGTGAAAAAAATCGTGAATTGTGCAAAATATGAAATTAAATTAAATTAAAAAATATATATGAAAATAAACAAATGACTGTGACGCTGGCGTTACTTATTGAAGAAATTTAAATTTTTTGTCAAACAAATTTTACATAAATATATGTTGCTCTTATTTACATGCCATACACACCCATAAATTAATGCATAACTAAGGCATGCAAGCAAATAAAGTACATTTAGAGTTATCAATGAAACTTTGAAGAAAATGAATACGAGTAATTAAAATAATGGTTTAATATGCTATACTCGAGTGAGCGTGCATTTTTTCAAAGTCTTGAAAGTTATTTAATAAAAGAGCAACAATATCAATGTGAGATTTATAAACCATTTCGGCGTAGGCAAGACAACTCTACACTCCACTTGTAAGTTAATTCATTAAAACAAGTTTTTTTGTTTGTAAAAAATCTTCAAAATATATACATACATACGCATATGTATATACTTACATACATATGTATAAATATATAAAAAAAATATCTAAAATATTATAAAAAACATAAATAATTCGAAATTTATTAAGTGTATACAAAGAAAAAAAAATAAATAATAATAATTGTAAACGTACTAACTAGAAAAGTGAAAGAAAACAGATAAACGTAACAAGCCAAAGTGAAAATTTGGTATAAATCTTAATAAAAAGAGGAAATGATTAAAAAATATACAAAACGATGGTGTTTTTATTAATATAAAATGAACGAAATTATTTGTGGCACGAAAAATTTATGACTAATTTATGCAAAACTCGCTAAATAATAAATGAAGGAGTTCAGAATGGTTTTATAATTTATTAAGGGCTTCAAATATTAATAGTTAACGAAGGCATGGACAGAAATAAAAAATAATTTACAGAAAGGCTTCAAGGTTTTTTATAAAAAATAAAATTATAAATAAAACTTTGCGCTTACTGAAATGTAGTTTTAAAAAATATAAAATTTCCCGACAAACATTTTTGTTGATTCTCAATTTTAGATGCGTTTGAGAATCAACATTAATTTCAAATCTCTTTTAATTTGAAAACATAGCTATTCTCAAACCAAAAGGCACATTTTTAATATGCAATTTTCTTTTGTTCTCCATTTGAGAATGTCAAAATCTCAAACATTTTCTCAAATATGACCCAAGAAAATGGTTTTTCTCAAATTGTAAAATGATGGAAACAAATTTGAGAAATAGCCGTTGAGAAACGTTTGGGAAAATGTTGTTTTTCAAATTGCATAAATGTTAAACTTCAAATTGGAAATTAATATTTTTAATTTTTGTTTAGTTTCCAAAAAAGCAAAATCCAAAGTAATTTTTTACCTAATGCTTTTAATTTACCTATTTCTTTAATAAAAATTTCTTACATACCTCTCATCAGTGACTATCCCCAACGCTGGTTATGCAGCTGGTCTAATATTACTGGAGAAAAAGTTGTTAAGTTGTTGTAGCATCACAAAATTTTCACCAATTAATTTTGGGAATGTTGTCCAGTTGATAGTCCTTGGCGATTTGTAAATTCAGGTCCATTCCGTTAACGAGGCCGCTACTGTCATAGAAAAATTTGGAGAAAAAAATCACTTCCCTCCAGCAATTTCTGAAAGAACATATTCTAATTTTAAATTTAGTTAATACTGAAGCACGTATTTACTGTATAATAGTTATTTTTTCCTGACTAGAAACCAGATATTTTGCCTTACGTATGTTTATAAAAGGTTTTTCAAATGGGACGCTACAAAAGTAGACCGATAGGTACATTTCTTTGATTTGACATTTCTCTTCAGTAAGGTTTGTCATTTCATCATTGAAAGATATACGATCCAACAACGAGTCGAAATTACTTAACGTACCTCAGAAATTGGGAGTCAGTGGCCTCAATTTTAAGAGCTCTACATACAATGTATGGTCGCCATAAACGTTCTGGCAGATCAACAATTGAGGGTCTAGTGGATCCACAGGCACGTACCAGTGAGACAAATCAGTCTCTCACATGTCGTACTCAAGACGTGGCATCTCTGTGACATGGTTGTTTCGAATTTTGCTAAAACATCTAGGCTCCATCCTTACAATATAAAATTGACGCAAGAACTGATACCAAAAACTTGAAAACGATCCACATTTTCATCCGGCTCTTTTCTGGCTGAATGGCTTCGTCAATAATCATGAGTCACCATTGATATCCGCAAAATTACGATTTGGTGCGATTTATGGGCCAGCGGCGTCATTCGGCCGTACTTCTACCGTGATGATCAAGACCGGCAAGTTACAAGAATCGCTACCGAAAATTTAAAATTACCAAAAAAATTTAAATTAAGAAATATTAATCATCAGCTTTGAACTATTAAAGTCTCTAAAATCGCCTCAGGGATTGCATTCGTCGCTGAAATTATAATTCCTTATTTCACTTGTAAAATTAAATAATTTATTCGTATAAAATATATATATGTACTTAATTTAAATTTTAACTTACAGACTAACAAATTCAGAACAGCATAACAGTGGCTCCAAGAGTTAATGCAGACCCAACACGACTCTCGAGAGCCAAGAAGCTAAAAATTCATTTTTCTTAACCAAACAAATTTGTTTACTTATATTAACAATTAAAGTAAATGGAGAACAGCGATAGGGTTAGAAGATTATTTACAGAAAAGTTTTATAAAGTTGGACGCAAATGTTGTGTTGAATTTCTAAAATCGGCCAATAATAGGCGACTCACAGGGTTGCACTTTAATGGCGATCACAATAATTATTATTTTTATTAACTATACAATTTATTTAGTTATGTTTCTTTTTGGTTAGACCGAGGGCTAAGTGCAACATCAAAAAAGCAGCGAAGCATTTTCAGCGAAGTGTTTGACAAATTCGTTTGTTTTAATTTTTTTTGGTCAAAAAGAACGTTATAGTGACGAGATGAGCGTCTACAGCATTTGACTTATCACGCAGTTTTACACAATTCAAATAGTGTTTAACCCACACTGTTTCCAGTATTCAACGCAGTTCTTTAGTTTCAGGGCTTTCTTTCAGCCGACTTTTGGTTCGCAGTTTTACCGGGCCTATAGGTGGGTAGTTCTATGAATACTGGCTCATAACTGGGATCTTCCGGTCGTAAAGCTCGCGATTCGGTGAGCATCATATTGGTGTAATAGGTAAGCGCACGTCTCTGCCCCGAGCGATCGACACTGCTGTCAACACTACTCGCCGCTTTTTCCGCGCTTTCCGGTCTTAAGAGCTTGAAAATATTGCGTTGTGTTCTGGACTCAGCCACTGTGAGATCTGTTATCGGTTTGCGGACGCTGCGATTTTCCTCCAGACGTTTGTCACGCAAGAACGACGCCTCCTCAAAACGTGGTATATAGCGTGGTTTACGTGCTTCTTCTTTTAGAGTAATTGGTTGTTCACTACTACTCGCTGGTGAGCCGCCTACATTGAAGCCGAAGAATTTCGGCGCTTGCACAGAGATTAACGGTAAAAGTGTCTCACGTGCGTAACGCTCTGCACGTTGTAGCAAATCACCGAGACGGAAGGGTAGCAATTGCACAGTGATGACTTCGTCCTGTGAGTTCTGTTTCGGTAGCTCGGGTCCATTGTGTACAGCGATTGGTGTAATTTTAATGATTTCCGGTTTATTTGTGTCCAACGGTGAGTCTGTGAAGACAATCTCTTTTGCCTTCTTCACACGCGGTGTGGTCGCTTTTAAAACGGGCTCAACAATTTCCTCCGTGGTCACGCCATATTCCTGCAGATTGCGCGCATTCTTAAGCCCCAGACGACGGTCGTTCAAAACGGGTTCGAAAATTTCGGTTGGTTCGACGGATAAACTGCGACTGGATTCACCCACTTCTTTGTCCAGCGAATTCGTACCTTCGAATATGGGTTGCCAAGGCAAATCATTGTCAGCGTATGAATTATTTTGGTCTAGTCGGAAACTAGTGCCGAGATTGAAATAGTCTTTACTTTGTTTGGCCGCATCTATGCTATCGGTTTCCAAATTGTCAATGCTCTCTTGTCCATTGGAGTCCGGCACCGTAGTGGTGGGCACATTATAAGTACCATATTCATCTTGGTTCTCTAATTCACAATTACCTGTTAAAAGCTTTAGACGCACAGGAGTACCTGATGAAAGCTTGGTCGATGGTTTACAGATGGAATGACTACGCCCAAAGCTGTCGGTTAGAATAACCTTGTCGATGTCCCAATGCGGTAGTCCCTTAGACAACCAACCACTATAGGATTTGTAATGCAAGCTAAGAGTAGTTGGAAAGCCTAAGGCGGGATGTGGAACAATGATTTTTGAAACAATATCTCCGGCGAAGAATTCAGAGTCGTCTTTTCTGTAAGCGATATTTTTAATTGTTATCACATTGTAATATAATATTACAAATAAATTGAACTTACTCCGATATTTTGAAGGTTTCGTTTAGGCCACCCTCCCCTTCAAGTGTAGCCTCCAAGCGTCCAATAGTACGTAAAGGCAAATCATTGAAGGAATTGAATATCTCCAGCTTAAATTGATGCGCACAGAATGGCTCCTCCTCTCTTGTAAGTAGATACAGTTGCCCACGGCCTGTGGATCTATCAGCATAGTAACCCATGTTGCCGCATCTTGGCACACCTTCAGTAAGATCATCGTCATTTTGGGCGCACGGGAAGCACTCTCCTTTAATAAAGTCATCATAACTATTACATGGGTAAGCAGGGAACATGCAACGCGGTGCGACTGAATCAATGAAGAATTTGTAAGCACGCCGATGATTACAAAGTGAACGACCCTCCTCTTCATCGGCAGTTTGTGCGGCTATAAATGGGAATAGTAAATAAATTATCCAATAAGGTAATATTAGCTTGCTACTAACACCAAATAAAATCCGTTACGGCGCCCACAAAAAGATTTGAACAACCCGTCTGCACACGTCCACCATTTGGATAGAAGTCCACATGTCCCATTGGCTGCCACGAGCCCAGCCCACCGAGTATCAAATTCTCACCGTTCGAGTGTATAACATCCACAAACTCCGCATCCGAATTATCCAAACGAACTTTGGGATGTTGTGCCTCGAAAAGTGGACCAGCTGGATCTAAACCAGTAATGCGAGCCAAACCCGGCAGTTCAGCGCCAGCAAAACCAGATACATGTGCACCCAAACTGAAACCGATTATATGCGTGCGCGTCAAGTTGAGTCCTTTGTATTCCTTCAAGTTCTGCAAAAGCATAGCCAGTTGTTTGCCCACCAGACGTGTATTGGCTGCAGCACGCACGTAATTCGGGAAAGTAGCGCCATTCTCCCAGTCCACACAAATAACAATGCAGTCCTCCTACAATAGAAAAATATGTAACTTCATTTTTTAAATTCACTTTTAAGAACCTACCACCGCCATCAATGCAGTTTTCATTTCGTAGATCCACACATGCGGACAAGCCGAACCGAAACCATGTACAATTACGCGAACCGACAACTCGTCGAAACCATGCAGTTCCTCGAGTGTCAGCGGAGTCCTTTTGAAAACGCTACGTTGCGTCGTGGTGGTAGTTGTCGTCGTTGTTGTTGTAGCGGAACTGTCTGCAGCTGTATCATTTACTGAACCCGCTCTGCGCCGTATAGAATGCGGAGATCGTGCGACTTCGGCAAAAGCGTCGGTCATATTCAGAAACGGCAACTCCATGAGTGGACGTTCTGAACGGTTTTTTGTTGAGTAAAAGTAGAATTTTGTGTTGATATCTTCAGGTGGTGAAGGCAACATTTCCAGATAGGCAAAAGGGCCGGAGTCCTCAAAACAACCGAGTTCGCCATAACAAACACGCTTAATTGCACGTTTCGATCTGGTAGTAAGTGTAGGGACCGACATAGTGTTCAAGTAATATATATTGTATGGAAAGAGTTTAAAAATAATTTTCCCACCTGCGATGTTTATTACGTTGCTGCAGGAGTTCATGTTGCCGTATAGATTCCCGTACAGCACGTACCATGTCGGTACTATTCGCTATTCCATTGGAGAAACTCTCGGCTAACGCAGCATCGAGATCATCCTGTTGAGCGGGTAGATGGTCTTCATGTACAACTGAACAAACTGAAATAGCGAGAGAAAGAGAGAGGGTACAGAGTGTCTGGTTCGCAGTGTATCATCTTAGCCTAAAATAGGGACTTGGAGGTCCCTTATATACAATACATACGATTCGAAATTAGTCACAGGCTAGTGCCTTTGAGTGAGTAACTTATTTCACTATATTCTGGTTGTTTTCATTATATACAGTATCCGACAAAATTATGGATACCCCACCAAATTTTTTGCTATTAATTAAATAATTCTTCCAATTTTTCTTTTTTTGACTTGTGAAAAGTTATTTGTCAGGATCATTTAATTGGACAATGGTAAGACAAATCACAGAAAAATATTCCAGAAGCAAGACCACAATCCAAAAAGTGATAAAAAATAGGAAAATAGTGGACTAGAGAGCGCGCCAAGATCAGGCCGGCCAAGGGCAACCTCCACTTGCGAAGATACCAAAATAATCATAAATATGAATACAGACCCGACTGTTTCACCCCGATTTATTTAGGAAATTTTCCGATCTATATTTCTGAGCGAACAAGTCAGCGGAAAATCCGAGAAAATTGTTATTTCAGCCCCTACAAGATTAAAAAGCCTGCAAACAGGAAGAAACGATTTGAATTTACCAAAAAGAGTTATCGAATGTCGCCAAGCTTTTGGAAAATAATAATTAGAAGTAATGGGAGCAAATTTGAATTAAGAAATACGAAAGGCAGCGAAAAAGTTTGATGAAAGAGTAATGAGAGGCTCCAAAGTAAGTACATCCAAACACTATTATGTTCGGAGGTGGAAATGTTTTAGTTTGGGGTTACTGTATCTACAGTGGCCTGCTGGTATTAATCGAAGGCAAGTGACGGGAAAATCCTACGAAGTAGTGCTGAGTACAAATCTAGAGTCCTCAGCACAAACATGGACTTTATATACCAACAGGACAATGAGCCCAAAACATACACGTTGGGTTAGGAAGAATGTTTTGATCAAAAATCATTAGAGCTCCTCCAATGTCTGCCCAAACCTCTGACTTAAATCGTATTAAGCTTTTATAGCAATATTTGAATGATTAATTCGACCTATCGTCAGTGACACTCGAAATTTTTATTCTGTCAAAAAGGGAAAAGGGAAATTCGTCAATATCGCCTCACATTTTCGCCTGCTTAACTGATTTACTGAGTATATTTTTTCGGTAGCTTACCCTTACCGAACCTCACATTCTTTAATTGTTCTTATAAATTATAAGAAATTACGTAGATACTAGTAATTATTTTCAATGTGAGTCTATATATGAAATAATACGAAATCTGACAATTTACATTATGAATAGACGTGAGACATAAAATTTCCTTTCTATTCTTTCGGGCTGGTCGATTATAGATTTAATGTGTAATTATGCCAAACGTATTTGTGAACATTCTAATAAAAAGAATTAACGCTTTATACTGCAAGTATTTTAAGGAAGTGGAATGCAAAAATTTAAATCTTTATTATCAAAAGCAATTAGTTAAGTAATTTGTTTCTAAGAAAACGTATAACTCATAAAATTTGAATTTTTCTACTTATATATATTATAATGGAGGTATTACTTTATAGCTGGAAAATAATATTATTTGTATGATGGAACTCAAAGTACAATAAAGCTCGACGAAAATAATAAAATAATATTTTTAATTGCTGAGTTACTTTGAAGTGATTCTTGAACTTTGTTAAAAATTGAAGGGAAAACTTTAAGACTAAGCACAGTCATATATATGTATATAACAAAGTTCACAAATAGCTTCAATTCTGAAAAACCAAAGAGTTAAATCTCAATTCAAGATAACACTATAGGACAAAATCTACTTTTTTTCTGGGTATTGGACCAAATATAAATTTTCCGCGAGATTTAGTCGTAAGTAAAAAATTATGTTCGCCTCCAAAATTTAAATATTCGCCTTCGAATTTCGAAAGTTAGCTTACTGGAAATGCCATTATTAATTATAGTATGTAAGTTTCCGAAAAATTAAAAATATGGGCATAATTAACATTTTCTTTTTATCCAAATGGTGTCTAACAATTTTCGATCAAGCTTATATGACAGATTATATAAGGGTCAAATTTTATATTTCAAAAAATATTGGCACAATTTTTGAAAATTTGAAAATCGTCTACTTCAAAGGTATATAGTTAATTAAATAAGTACGGATACCAAAAGGGACTTCACGTGTGGTCGCTTAACCACATTCACAAGCGTACAAAATTTTCAAAAATTGGACCAGTATTTTTAACTTTTATTTTTTTCGAACATCCAACTTTAACTCCGAATAACTTCTGTATATAAACCTGACCAACTCATTTTATGCCCAATTGAATTAATAAGAATATTTAGATTTTATTTATAATTTTATTTCCTATAAGTAGTTTTTTTAAGTGCTTTTTTTCGAACTTCGAATCCAAATATTACGATCGAAGAACACGCGTTTTTTAACATATGACTCAATCTCCCGGAAAAAAGTAAGTTTGATACAATACCCAGCGAGTGTTGCACAGTGGAATCAGTAGTCGATATTGTGAAATGTATACCAATGCCAAAAATTGGTAAACGGTTGCTACTCACGTTTGCTGCCATATATAATATGGAGGTCAGGATTCGACACAAATCAAGTAAAGGTATAAAAAAAGAAATTAATATACGTTATTTTGGAAACGTACTCTAATATTGGCAACTGCTAGCCAATAGTAATTGTGGCATAATACAAAGACACGATGAAGCATCGTTCTGTTAGGGAATTAAATCTAAAAAGTTGATTTACGGGAACCGTAAAATTAAGTTGATCTCAATAGGTGACAACATGCAAATATCTGTCGAAACCTATTGAACATACTTTTCATGAACACGTTTGACATTTGTGAGCTCTGTGCAGAGTTTAAATTATGCGATTAACTGCGCTATTAAAATATTTAAATTGAGTCAAATACTTAGAGTAAATTAATTTGTTTTTTTTTTTTTGTAGTGAATGTGTTTGTTTTGTTTATGTTTTGTTTTTGTCACTATCACTTTGTGGTTTCACACACATTTAAATCATAAAAAACGTGAGTTTAATTAGCGAAAGACGTCACATTAGTGCCTCATTTCACACAATAAGAAAGACGATTAATGTTAATTAGTTGCGACTCATAATTAAAGACATGTTTATTAGACAATACAACCAGGTGATTTTCATTTCATATGTCGGTTAGTGTGTATGCAGATATAAAACATGTGAGTGTCAAACATATTAGAGTTTAGAAAGAAAGTATACTTTCTTTGAGTTCAAATGGCAAGCAATTGAGTTGTGTTACATTCAAATATCACTACTAATGTTATTACACTTATAAAGTTGAATGAGTGACTAAATTACCAAAACGAAGCTACAGAATTCCTTTGGTATTTTCTATTAGGCTTTTTTTACTTAGGACAGCCTAACCGTACGGATCCGAAAGCATTCGATGAGACTCAGTCGCACTTTTCTTGGAATTATAAAAGAAAAGCAAAATTTCCCGCAAATGTCGAGAATTCGGCTCAAAAAGTGACATTTTCAGTTGAGAATAAGTTTGGGATGCAAAGATCTGTACATATATTTTGTTGGGTTAATGTTGACACAAATGTCCTAGATCGATATAAAACGATTTAATCGACCAGTGCTTGACCCCAGAGACATCTATTGGAAAACGGCGGAAGCAAAGTTGTAGTTGTAGTTGTTATCGGCTCGAAAAACAATTCTGAACTATCCTGCTTGAATTAAAGTGTATACTCTTGAACATCTATACTTGTTTTTTCCAAAGAAATGTTACGAAAGGTTGAGAAGTAGGTAGATGTCAGTGGATAGTGGCCACAATACTATGCAATGTTGAAATGTGAAATGAAAGGAAAAAGAAGGAATGGAACTCAAACTCCCTAGCCTTGACTGATGCCTCCCACTGACAGGATCGTTTATTATCAATAAACCAAGATTGTTTGATATGATAAACCGAAAATTCTTGGCGAAGTACTATAGAAACGATAATTACTATATACCAAAAAATCCGCAAACATCCTCAAATAGCATTTTCCATAATAAAAAAGAGAATATAATAAAAAATTACCCTCGGGGTCTGTAGTAAGCCGCGATAATAGGAATGATCCGCCGAATTTACAGTATTTATGTAATTTGTGGCGATAACCAGAATTGACAACACCAACAATGTCAGCCTCGAAATCCAACGCAGAATCACTCTTGCCAACAGGTGCTACTTTGGACTCAGCTGAGACGACTCTTGGGGTTTTCAAGAGAAAGGTTCTACGCAAGATTTATAGTCCTCTAAACATTGGCAACGGCGAATAGCGCAGACAATGGAAAAAAAGAATGAGTGGCACGCTCTGGTGGATTCGGCTATAATCGTGTAAAGCGGTTCCTACGCCAAATATATATACATATATAATTTGTCGCGGTAATTATAATTATATTGGATACTCGTAATGGGGCTCCTAAGCGGAAGTCGAAAAGCATATATTACACGTACCTTAGGTTATAGCTTCTCTGATGAACACATACTCGTATTGCGTTTTGAAAACTTTTACTTTTTCAAATCGTGCATGTAGCTCTTTGTCACTAACAAATAAAACAGTAAACAACTAAATAAAGTGTGGCCATTTGTTATAAACCCACTTCAAAGTTTACAAGCAAAGAAGTTACGACAAAAATGCTAATTAAGTAAGCGTTTGATTTTTTAAGCCGAGTATATATTTTACCGTCTAACTGATCGATTCGTCGAACTCGACGTTTCGAATTCAACAGCGGACACCACTTGCCAATTGGCACCTTTAACAAAATTTCCTGCAGTTAAGCCAATATATATAATTTAGAGTATTTACACCTTCGTGTCGTCACGTTGATGTGACTTTGCTCGTGCTTTTTTACTGTCTTTATACTTTTTTTCTTTGCTGCTTTATAACACTCGTCACGCGAATAGGCATTGCCATCCAATAACTATAATAATTAAGAAGAGTTAACTGTACGGTACAACAACAGTGTGTTGTAGGTGACAATTGTACAAGAAGTTATATAACACATGCATGCTAAGTTAATGCTATATAATATGTGTGAACGTGCGTAATATTTTTTGCAGCTCATGTGTTTTGGTTACGCGTTGGTTAAATATTATAACACATATTATATGAAGGCATTAGTGTCATAACATAATTGTTGGAAGCGTTGTTGTAATAAAGAGAGTGGCTCATAATTTATAAATAGTATGTTCATTTCTTTTAAGGATAATATTAGTGGTGGTATTGATAAATTCGTTTTGAATTTTTATTGCGATATTATTTAACTAACTATTTCCTATAATTCAATTAATAATCTAATAATTCAATTATTGCAAAATACTAAGATTCACTAACGGCAAAATCGGTTTTTAGATATTGGACAATTTTAAGTAAAAGTGTCATTGCTCGGTTTTTCAGAATTGTATTTATTTATTTTTTAAGATTCAACTTGAAATCCTTATAATATCTGTCATATTAGCTTTACCGAAACATTTAGCAAAAATGTAGATTGTATCTCTATTTCCGATTTTTTAGTAACTATTATACATCCAGTAATTTATAATAATGTTTTTGAATAAGTTTATTTTCTAAATTCGAAGGCAGAAATTGTATACTTTAACTATGAATCAATCTTTGGTTTGGTCCAATACCCAGACGGACATTGTACAGTGTTATTTTTCTATTTCTAATTCTATTCTATATATAGTAATACGAGTATTTTCAATTTTTATACAGCATTATAAGTGATCTCCTTTACTGACCTTATCACAGCTTTTACTCATGGACGTTTATTTTACTGATTTCCACAATTCCCTAAGGATTGTCCGCATACACTACTGTGTGAAATTATGAAAAAAAGGGAAGTCATTTGTGGAGAGATGTATGTGTGCAGAGCAACCAATTTGTTTTCACCAAAAATGTATGGAAATTTTTGCAGACACTGAATATTTCCTCAAACTGACAGGAAACGCCGCCTTGTTTAAATCAGTTTCAAGGATTTTTTCATTTCTTTTTCAGAATTAATTGCGGACAGATATATTGAGTTAAAATCTATCGAAATCGATATCGATATCGAATCGATACCGACGGATTCGTTTTTTAGCAAATTTCATAGAAAGATAATCGATTCCGAATATATGTATTAATACTCGCATTTGAAGAATATACCTGCCTATGGAATTAGAAACTTATATCTGATCGAAGGGTGCAACATTTAACCCGAGAAACAATGCCAATATCATTAGAAATTTATTCTAACCTAATATTCTATCAGGCTATTCCAGCGATATTTCGCCACGATAGGTCGTAGAAGGAGAGTCATAGTGGTCGCTCGAAATTTCTAGCCTTTCACGTTATTTTTGATGAAAATTTAAAGAGAATGCACTATTCGTCTTAAGCCACGGAAGATTTTTTAAGAGTAAAGAATAATGTCTGCCATTTGTTAATTTTCAATTTAGAGTTTTCCAACTAAAGATAATCGATTTTTCTCAAATAAATTTTATTAGAATCCGAAACTTTATAAATTTCTATTCTGGCTCACTACGATAGTCCTTTATTTTTGTGTTCATTAGGAAAAAATTTCAAAAGATATGCAAAATATATGTGAAAAGGAATTTAAGCTTGAAATAAAATATCTAAATTTTTTCCTGAAGTCTAAGTCCATACAAATGTATTTCTTATATCAAATATAAATTGCACCAATTCAAGAAGATCGACAAACTTTCAACTAATATGAAATGGTATATTGGTTGGTTTACTCCCAATTACAATAATATTGACTAAACCCAAACTAAGAACAATATTATTCACGAATGAGGTTTACGTAAGGGAAACTGACACCGGACTGGGTTATACATACTGGGTTATACATAATTTTGCTTCCGCCGTTTTCCAATAGATGTCTCTAGGGTCAAGCACTGGTCGATTAAATCGATTTTTTTATATCGATCTTGGACATTTGTGTCAACATTAGGTTAGGTTAGGTTAGGTTACTCTGGCAGGCTACAACGCCACACATAGACCAGTTTTGGTCCTTTGTGAAACCAGATGGAGTGCCGTCACTTGGTTAATGAGGAGTAGTCATCCTTTAGGATGCCAGCGCTTGTTGCGAATTTCAAAAGGCTTTGTGGCTTTACCAATGAAATCTCTTCCAGATTAACGTTGTGTCAACATTAACCCAACAAAATATTTGTAGAGATCTGTTTGCATCCCAAACTTATTCTCAACTGAAAATGTCACTTTTTGAGCCGAATTCTCGACATTTGAGGAAATTTTTTTTTTTTTTTTTTAATTCAAAGAAAATTGCGGCTGAGGCTCATCGACATTTGTCACTGTTTTTATATAAAAAAAACTTAAATTTAAAAAAAAACGGCGGAAGCAAAGTTGTAGACCTAATATGTATGAGCGCTAAGAGAGCATCAGCAGAGAAAGTCTCATTAGACCTAATAACTAACCTGACTGAAGATATTTAGTATACCTCTACAGCCATATTAAACACATTAAGATAAGTTAAGATATTTAAGAATATTGGTTCAAACCGGATGTCGAAAGATGACCAGGCCGCAGCGGTTGCTATTTCAGTGGTTCCGAAATGTATATGAATTATGAGAGATAACAATAAAGTATATTACTTCTATTAAAAAATGCATGAGTGAGCATTAGTTAAACTATTATAATTAAATAAAGGCACTATAATCGGTTGAATTCGAAAATATCTTGGCAAAACAGAATCAGGAGATTTTTCAATGATAAACCTAACATTAACGAGCACTTCAACTTCAAATCATTTAGGACTTCGAAATATTTTAAATAATTAAACTAAATATCGCCAAAATTCGATATATCATACAAAAATATTATATGTAAATTCATGATGAATATGAGATTATGAGATATGATTTGGTGCATATTAGGCGAAAATATATGCAATATGGGTTTTTATATAAGCTGAGATTTTTCAATCACAAATATATACATGACAACAAGCTCAACCTGTTTCTGTTTGTTTTTGTAAAGGGTACTAAGTAAACCCGAAAATGCCCAAAAAATTTCAACATACTATAGTTACTTAAAAATTAATATTTTTCCCTCATAATACGCATTTTCCCACAAGTTTTCTTAAATGCTTAAATGTAATTTTACTTTTTTTCAAAATAGTGATTTGCGAATGAATTTGCATTGTTTTTAAAGTGCTTACAAGTAACATGATGCACTCACCTGTCAGTTGCCATGACAGCGTTGTCAGCAATGCGCACAGCTTCAGCAGTAAATTCCTCCGCTTCATAATACACTGCTCCACTGACACTTGTAAATTATAGCACAAAATATTAAATCTGTAGAAAAAGTAAAAGTCTATTAAACAGGAAAACAACACTGGACTAATAGTAATAGAGGTTATGTGACTGAGCGTAAATCTACTACAATGAAAGCATCACTTAAGCAAAAGTTGAAAGAAATTATGTGTAATAGACGCGCGGCATTATTTGCATATTTGCACTTAAAATATCGCACATGCTTTTCTTTTACACAAAGTCACTGTTCACTGTTGTTCCCAAGCGTTTTTGTTTTTTTTTTTGTTTTTGATTTCTTTGCCGCGCAGAAACGCAGAGCAAAACACAGACAACACACATTTCTCAGTTTACGAACGCGCTTTTGCACTTGCGCTTTGTGTTCATTTTGTTTTCCTCATTTTTTTTCGTTTTATTTTTCAATTTATTTTGTTTTCATTTATTTTTACTTGTTTTCGCTTTGCAAACAATTTCGTAGTTTTGTGTTTGTTTTTGTTGTTTTTGGAATATAGCTTTAAATTCACTTTCACTTGCTACGGCGGTGGTGGCGGCGTGAAGGCGCGGTGTGTTGCCACCAGTTGTGAGCATTTATGATTATCACAATTATTACCCGTATATTTAGTAGTAAGGGTACAAACAAAACCAGGAAGGTAAGGTAGCTGGGCTTTGTATGCAATTATGTGCGTTACATACATACGCATGATACTATACATGATACTATACATTACAAGTTTGTTTACTTTAATGAGAGCGTATTTAAAGTTCGGCTATTTAAGTCAACACGCTTGTATAGTTATATTCGTGTATGTAAATTACCGTTAAATGCTGTTACTTAATCGATTGCGTTGACTTCATCGGAACTGAGTCACTTGTTCGTAGATAATTTGGGTAGCTTTCCGCTTCGCTCTGTTCAAAGGCAGCGCTTAGTTATGATTTCGTTTGTATAGTTAAATATGTATTTAGTATAATGGAAGAGTAAAAAATAAATATGGCACTGATAGTTATTATTTGTTATATATATTTTATCTTTGAAGCATGGAAATTATTTTAATTGGTCAGTTTTTACAACGTGTAAATATTGTATTATATCTATAGAGATTTAATGTTTGATTAGGTTTACATATTGTTAATTGTGTGTATGTCCATTGTCTAATTGAACTGTGATTTGAAATTTACTTCATTAACTTGTCCAAATGTATTAGATACAATTAGATTCAAGTAGTACATTTTGACAAGATGAAACTAAATAGATTGAATTATTTGTTGGAAAATGCATGTTCAATCAAAATATGAATGGAACCTATAAATAGGATTGCAAAAAAAAAAAGATTTCCAACCTGAATAATGAAATACTGACCATGCGATTACCTTGAAAAAACAAGGCAGCGTACGAGGAAAGCTTTGCTTTCAGATTGATATAAAGTACTAGAGGATTGCAATAAATTGACGTAAAAAACTATACAGATTTTAGAAGACTGGTACGAGAATTTAAGACCACTGCGTTATTGACCCGAAAAAACATAAGAAATTTATATAAGATTAAAGGAAGCTCTCTATCACTTCTAACAGAAATTCTCATACTCTCAATTCATGTAATTATCAGGGTATCCTTTATTTACACGTAGGAAAAATATGTTGTTTATATACTTGTGCCTGTCGAATTTGGCAACAGAGAAGGTATACTGGGTTGATGCAATGGGAGCGTTAGTGCAAGGTACACCAAAAAAATATTACTTATCACGATTTGTAAAATAATTGCATATTCGAAAAAAATACCACAATCATTACATAGTTTAATCACACTTCATGACCTATTTGTACAAAATCTGAATCTTACTGGCTTCGCAAGAAACGTAGCTTATATGCGATCTGAAACATATATTAATTAAGAATGGCATAGTTGCAGTTTCTATTCATGCCATAAATTTTCCATATCGATACCGGTATTTGAAAATCACTCGATTGTATTCTGATTCGAACTTAATTTCGAAATAGCTGGTAGTCAAAAAACTTACAATTTATAAAAATTGTGTATAAAATATTTTTGTAAATATGAGAAGAAACTTCTAAAACTAACTATATCTGCTTATTTACTACACTGGAATAATTGAAAAAAAAACGCGAAAAAGTTGCCCGACTCATGAGAAAGATATTCGGGAGTCAGTGTAAGTACATAAATGTATAAAGCTGTATGCCCAACGTTAGCATACTGCATCTGATTACAATTTAATTCGTTCTACAGGATAAATAAAGAAGCATTTGAAAGTATTATGGACAATATAAGGCAACCGAAGACCTTAGCTGTTTAGCTGAAATTGGAAAGGGGATTTCAGAGATCCGGCAATTGACAGAACGTGTGTGCTGTTCTTTCATAATTTAAAAATTGCCATAGCAGAACTAAATGAAGAAAATATTCAAGATGGGCGTGTCGTTCATCAGTCACTTGAAAATAATTTAATGTGGAGAATTTATGTTTTAGTACTAAATCATCAAAATTGAACACAGCCGACCGAATTTAAAACGGAAACAATAGGACGATTCTAAATAGGACTAAATCGTTACGATTTGATGTTCGAAAACGAAAGCAGAACAGTGAAATTCAGCACATGACATAACGATTTGAAAGAAAAATGCCCGTATATGCATTGCAGAGATTAAAAAGATCTAGTTCATCAACTTTATCTGAAATTTTGAAACAGAATTGTGCACCAAATCAGTTTTGATGCAAAAACTTTTCTTTTTTACCAAAAAACTAAACCATTAACCCTAGAATGGTAAACACCGCCTGTGAGGCGAAGAATTTTTTTATTTTTAAAATACTGATAAAATATTTGATCTATAAATGTTGCCAATAATATATTTAAGATATTTAAAAGTGAATTATTTTTTGTTTATTTTTATTACCAAGCATGTAATATATACGTTTTTGTTTTTGTTTTAATAAATTTTTGTTTTGTTAAGGGTAAAATGTGGGTTTTTTATAAAAGTCGCCTCACAGGCGAAGATTACCATTAAAGAGCAAAAAAATATGTTTACCATTCTAGGGTTAAGTGACTGGATCGAACGCGAAAACTTAACTGCTCCTGAAAAAATAGCTTTGAAATGCTTCACGTCGTCTAATTTTATGGAATTTTTCTTCCATATTTTATGCTTCTAAAAGTCTTCAATTAACAATCGTAATTTAGTGACGAAGCAGAAATTTATCTAATTTGACAGAAAAGTCCAAAAGTAGACATAAGTAGTAGATAAAATAAAATCGATTTTCAAATTATATCAACGTTTAGAAATTTTGCACTAAGCTCCGGTTAAAGAATTAGCTAAATTACGTAAAGTTATGTTCGGTATTACAGCAACCCAAGGTGCAGTTTAAAGAGTAATTTTTTAAATTTGTTTCTTAAATAAATCCAGTATTTACTTGAAGGTTTTTAATGTATTACAAGACGGTCAATTAGTAGAAGAAGTGTTTCTCATTATACTTTTTTATATTTCTATTTAGGTTACTTCATTAACGAAATGTTTTAGGACTGAAATTGGGTTTATTATCAGAAATTGTACGATAAAATAACCAATTACAAACGAAGGTAAAATCGCCAAAATATATTTATTTATAGTTTTTAGTTTCGGTTCATAAATATTTATATTTTGCATTGGCCTTTATTTTAACGTTTACTTTTTTTTTATTTTCACTGGTCTCACTTTCAGCATTTTTAAGCGTAAACTAGATTATTTTATGAATATTGTTTTAAATTAAAATTTATGATTAACAAATATTTTGATGTTTTTTCACAAAAACCTTTTAGTTAAATAAAAAATATTTAACCACTTTCTCACCCGTTCACTATTTTATGAGACACAAACTACAATAAATTTTTAGCTTTTTCACATTTTCAAAAATATTTACACTTCACTTATTAAAACGCGCACATTATTTCGTACCGCCGATTTAAATAGATACACGCGCATTAATAATTTTCGACTGAATTTCTATAATTTGAGTTAACACTTTGCAAACGAAACATCGAATGAGCTGCGATTGCAACAAACTCGGCTTACGGAGTTGCTTTTAGCCAACGGCCGCGCTGTGTTGATTTAGCAAAAGTGGTGAGATCCGACTTTCACAAAGCTCAGACCGCTGAATTAAGTGGTGTCTAGTTACTCAAATGCTCATCGAAGTGCTCACTTGTACACACACGAGTGTGGGTATTGGGTTCGTTGTTGTTGATGGCGCTCTTGGCGCGTTGTGGCTTTGCTTATCAACACCGCGAGCTGAACATATTGAAAAAAGTTTATGCTTTACACACAGACATTATTCCTACACAACGCTGCGCATTGCTTTCACTGGCAACGGCAACAGCAACAGCACCCACTTACTGGCATGTGCGCGCACTCATTTCATTCATAAATTTGGCTCACACGCAGTTGGTGGCATGACTTTGGCAGCCACGACGGCGGCGTCAATATCAAAACGCGCTTGAGGACAACAACACACAACGCGGTGTGGTCAATAACAAGTTTATTAATTTCTTCCAATCTTATTTAGTAACTAGTACAACAATTTGTTGTTAAACAGTTTCAAGAGTCAGTCGTCCACTTTTTCCAATCGCAAATGTCACCTGAGTCCCCCTGAGTCTTTCTGTTGCGGTGACAGTTTCATGCAGAAATATAAAGTTTTGTGTGTTTATGGGAAAACGGTAAAAATTTAAATATAAATTGTTGTTGATCTGCTTTTGTTGAAAGCGTGGTTGTATTGCCGGATTTCAGGCGCTGAAAAAAGAGAAAAGGTGAAAAATAAATTATTTTTAATTATTAATGGTCATAAAATGTGTGAGGTTTGTCATTAATTATATACAATTATATAATAAAAATGATATAAACTTATATAATATAGCAATCAATATGCTAATATCAATTATATTGTACTATTAATGAGATTAAGACAAATAATTTAACCACAGCGCCATCTACTAGTCAAATTTATGTTCAAAACATTTTCGAAATATACAAAATCACATGATAAACCAATAATAGTTCTTATTTAATAGCTTAATAATATATCAAGTAGTATCATTAATAAGGAATAAGGATTGAATAAGGAATAGAAAACGAAGAAATAACTTTGCGACGCAAAGTAATATGTAAAGTAATTGTTGAAAATACCGATATCGAAAATATCAAGCCCGACCATCATGCACTGTTTGTGTGTGTGCCCAGGAACTAAACATTGTACAAAAGTTATGCCGATAGATGGGTGTCTCAGTAGTTGAGGCAAAAAAAAATCATGGGCGAAAGTTTTATCTGCGAATCGTTGTTGAATCGTAACAAAATCGATTCATTTTTGAAACGAATGGTTACTGGTAAGGAAAGGGTGGTTCACTCACCACAATGTCAAACGAAAGCAGTCGTGATCGAATCACGGTGAACCGGCGTAAACGGTGTCCAGCTCAGAAGTAATGGTCCAGTAGGATTTGGAAGACATGGAATCATCTACTATGAAATAATGACTCACCAGATGCTCCGTGAGCTCGATTAAGAGCTAACCTTGTCCGACACTAAGTGATTACTTACTATCTTTTCCTGTCTAGACTTTATATTTAAGAAAGTATTCAAGATGTAAGTTTTTTACAAGAATTACCACTTATAACCTTATAAGAAATGTGTCAAATATTGAGCGCTTAAAGAAAGTATTTAATTGAATCATTTTAAAAAATATGGGCATCGAATAGCCGCCTAAAAGAAGTAAAACTGAGTAAAATTTTGCAGAAGTGAAATACAGTGGAACTTCCATAACTCTATAACTCTAAGTTCTCCATAACTCAAACTCTTGAATTGGCAATTGAAGGCGACTTTCATACAAATTTCCGAATCGAACTTTTCGACAAGGGCATAATACAAAATTTAAAATTTTACTATCGGAGCAGAATTTTAAAAGAGTCCCTCTATATCGCACGGAGGCGAACAAAAAACATAATATTCCACTTATGGATTGCATAAATTATCTAACACATGGCATGGGATACAGACGTCAAGAGCCAAACAATAGCAAAATACAACAAACAAAATTGCAGAAAACATCTGTTATCGTTTGTCCATAAAAATTGTTGCGAAGTGACTAAATAAAATAGTGTATAAATCTATATTTACAGCTTTTTTTTAATTTATATGTTTTAATGAAAATTCTATAACTCGAAGTTTTTTTGTGGATAAGGGTGATTCGAGTTAGAGAAGTTCCACTGTAGATCAAATAATCATGTCAAATGTAAATTTTTTTATAAAGCCCACCGTAGACCTATAAAGAATTTCGAATTTTACAAATCTTTTAGAATTCAAGACTTTAAATTGCTTGATAATTTTTGTGTTATATTAAATTATATTGAATATCATTATATTTTAAACTTCGACCGATTCATCAGTTGACAAAGATTGAGTTTAATTAATATTGAAAAAATTTGCATTTGCTCCAAACAAGTTGATATGTCGTTGAGACCAATATTCGAAATTAGTCGGTCTAGTAAAATGAAAGTCATTATTTTTCCAAAAGCGGGCTTTAGTAATTTGTATCTCGCTTTGTGAAAGTGCGATCGGTATCTTTTATGAGGAGTTTACGAGAAACCATACTTTCCACCTGCAAATCCCTGCTGAATCGCCACAAAATCAATTCATTTAAGATCAATGGTTACTGTTGATGAAAAATTATTCAGTAGAGCAAACGCTGATTAAGCAAGGATTGAAAAGGTCAGAAAGGTTTTGCTATGTATGTGGTGAAACTTATTTTGTATTTCAGACCTGTACTGTCAACAATGGGACCGTCTGTAGGAAGCAATTGGTCAATAGGGGAAAATTGTGTTTCATCAAGCAACACTTGGCGATACTGATACGATAGAAGCTGGGTAAGCATGTTTCGGAAGTTATTTTACAACCACTTCATAGTCCCGGGTTGACAACAAGTGTTTATTACCTGTTTGTTTCTATGGCGCATGATGTTGTTTATAAACATTCTTCTCAAGATAAATCTTTAAACATGGACTGTGCAAGTTTTTGACCAACGACGATTTTCATGAGAGCAACATTATGAAATTATGTTCTAAATCTGAACAAGTTATCGAACAAAACTAAATCGAATCATTCTAAATTTGCTAACTAGACCTTAGATCTCCTGTCATCAAACAAACAGTCAGCGCATTCGCGTCTTGGCTCCCACGTCACTGTTGACAGCCATAACTTTGAAGTTGTAGATAGTTTCGTCTACCTGGGAACCAGCTTTAACAGCAATAACAATGTCAGCCTAGAAATCCAACGCAGGATCACTCTTGTCAACAGGTGCTACTATGGACTAAGTAGGCAATTGAAAAGTAAAGTCCTCTCTCGACGAACAAAAACCAAACTCTACAAGTCTCTCATCATTCCCGTCCTACTTTACGGTGCAGAAGCGTGGACGGTGTCAACATCCGATGAGACGGCACTCGGAGTTTTCGAGAGAAAGGTGTTGCGGAAGATTTATGGTCCCTTACACATTGGCAACGGCGAATACCGCAGACGATGGAACGATGAGCTCTATGTGTTATTCGACGACATAGACATAGTCCAGCGAATAAAAAAACAGCGGCTACGCTGGCTAGGTCATGTTGTTCGAATGGATGAAAGTGCTCCAGCTCTGAAAGTATTCGATGCAGTACCCGCTGGTGAAAGCCGAGGAAGAGGGAGACCTCCACTCCGATGGAAGAACCAGGTGGAGAGGGACCTGGCTTCGCTTGGTATAACCAATTGGCGCCGAACTGCCAGAAGGAGGGATACGTGGCGCGCTGTTTTGGACTCGGCTATAACCGCGTAAGCGATGTCTACGCCAGTCAAGAAGAAGAAGAAGACCTTATGTTATTATCGCGACAAATGATTGGTTTAGTCAAATACGTATCGATTTTTGTATTATAAGATGAACAGAAGAATTTATATTTTAAGTTCTAAAGAAAACGAAAAAAGGAAAACCCAATACATTTATTCAAGTAACACGTGAAAGAAGTACAAAGATTCGGCTAAATATGACCGATGTCGATGCTGAATTTTATACCGATACTTTCCGATGACGATTAATCGGTCAGACTCTGATACTTAATACTTATAATTGATTAGTTTTCATGAATTTCAAGATTAATCGTTCTCCATTATTGAATGTCTGGTTAAACTTAACATTTTTGTTAGATTATACCGATTTTATATAATAAATCCAAGCCATATTGCTTCGAATGCAAAAAGTTGTGCATAGATTTTTACAATTATTTGTATGAAGAAATATTAATTTTCGAACAAATTTTTTATCATTATTTATATTAAAAAACTGACAACTCAATAATGAAATTTATGAAGAAATTAATACGAAGTGTATGTAATAAATCGATCAATTTTAATTATGAGACTGAATTTTCTTTTCATTTCCTATCAACATTACTTTGCAAGATAAATGACAATTATTGCAGCAATCTAAAATATCGACCACAATACTTGACTCATAAGCCCACTGCAGACTTTATTTATTTACTTATTTTGTATGTTTACATACAAGCATATGTGTTGAGGAAAATATAAAAACAAATATTTAAAAAATTATATAAACTTGCTTGTGTGTGTATCCGTACGCATGCACACTTATTTGTGAAAAATCAAGTTTGTGCCACTAAACATAGTGGACAACAGTCCAGCAGTATACATTCATACATATGTATGTGTGTTATATAGTCACACATGCACTTTGCTCACACACATATATGTAATATGCATTGCTTGCATTTCTTGCCCTCTTAGACAAGCGTGCATGTAATCGCACAAGTTCATTCGCTTCTTCGGCTGACACTGCTGTCATGTTTTTATTACCACTCACCGGCGTCGTTTGTTTTTATTTTTGTATTTTTTTTTTTAGTTTCAGCTGAGATCTAACTAACCTGTAGTTTCGTTTACGAATTCGGTTTCATTCGCCGGCCGGAAGTATTCGATTACGCTTCATTTGTGACCGGAGCGTGTGGCATTGTTACGCTGTCTCAGCCAGACACACGCCAGACAAATACATATATGTTTGTAACTCACAGCAAATACAAGTTTTTTTACGCTCGCAAACGTAAAATGTATTTTTGTATGTGCAGAGATAATATTTATGTAAGTGTATTGCAGTGCTTGTGCACACACTGACCTGCTTAGAATACCACAGATCGTGCGGTATTTGTATACACTGTTGGCATGCTTTGGTGAAATGTGTGTCAATTGGTGTTTATCATTATATTTTTATATAAATAAATGCGTACTTGTGTTTAGTAGAGATGTTAAAGGAGAATTTTCGGAATACCGTGACAATGTATAGCTGAATATCGGGATTATAAAGACATGTGTTAAAATTGAAAATTATATCATTGCTAAAAGCAAATTTTGCATTTTTTTTTAATAAAAAATTCAATTCAGAATTGTATGGAAAAACATTTTTCGAAAATAAATTTCAAACGAATACCGAATCCGCACAGGTTTTATGCAATCTTACAACTCTCATAGACTTGTTTGCTAGAAGAAGGTCTTAAATAAAAACCTCTAATTTGAGATGTGCACTTTGATGTTGTACCAACAAGCTTTGCTCCGTCTCTCAATAAAAAAAAACATCGACATCACGGGATTTCCATTACTAAATCCCATACTAGTTTAAGCGGCTATGTGGTCAGCATTGTGTAGCACTTAACTCGTAGCCGTGAAAGGTTCTAATTGTCACTAATTGAATTGTGCTTGTGTGTAGCAGATTATATGTATATGCAAATGTGATCTACATTTCTGAGTCTTTACATTTGAGTCAATGTCAAAAAGCTTACTGTAGATGACCCTGACCTTCTTAAGCATCGCGTGAGAATTTTAAATGAAACTGATTGTAAGGCATTTATTGTATAAAACGCATTTTATTAAACTTTGAGACTGAATTATAAATTACTAGAAATGCGACTATGTCAATGCAATTTGCAGTAGCCGCCATATATATTAATGACGATATTTAAAAAATGTTTTAAGCATTAATCAATTAAAGTTATAAATATTTTCATCATAAATTTAGAGATTTTATTATCTGATATGTGTTTTAGACAGCTCGCTATATGAGTCCATACGTAAATTTTCTACACTAATATAGCGAAAAAATAGTTAATTGATTCAATTAAGAGAAGAGTATTCTGGTGAAAAACTATTTGAATATCATAAAGACTTTTTATATTTTTAAACGTTTGACAAGGTTAGCGTGGAGTTCACAGTGTTGGTCTGTTGTGTGGTGCTATGATTTTTGGATGGAAAATCACAAAGTTCAAACGAAGAGCGCTCAAATTATGTGTTCTTCGACACTTCTCAATCTATTTCGATCATCAATGTTTTAATTAATCACTTCGAAATGACTGCCACAGAAGATACGGTGACGAAAGTTCACGTTCTTAAGAGGTTAGGTGGGTTTCAGAAGTTGAAACAATTAATTTTTTTTATATATACAATCATTTATTTGATTTAACCAAAGGTAAACAGTAGGTACCTCATCTCCCTTGACAAAGAAAAAACCTCTTGCATTTAAAGTTTTAAATTGAAACGGACGGAACGGCGGAACTTCCAAAGGGTCTATCTCTTAGAATTTTACTCGGATCGATTTGATATTTTTGGATAATATTTTTAACATATTGATCTATTTAATAAGACATAATTTTTTTTTTTAATTTTAAAACTAAATAATCATTCGTGTTTCGTCTATCGGCTAGTACATATTGCAACGTCCTCAAAAATAGGTAATGTTTTTCGCTCAACCTACACCGGATTAGTCAAAAACGTCTTTGACTAATAAGATACAAAAATATATTTTGATCTAGCCCACACCAAGCGAGAATGCGTTTTTGTCTCGTCTTGTTCGGTATGGGTTGTCGCATATCTTGTCAGACAAGAAAAGACGTCTTGACTAACCCGGTGGATTGAGCCAAAAGGTTTAAAAATAGGTATTTATTAAATCAATTTTAATGCGATCTTGGAAGAATTCTACCTCTGATTGAATTTTATGTTAAACTTCGGATATAATGACAGCAAAGTTAGTGTGGTGACAAGACTTTTATACTCTCGCAACAAATGTTGCTAAAGAGAGTATTATAGTTTTGTTCACATAACGGTTGTTTGTAACACCCAAAACTAAACGAGTTAGATATAGGGTTATATATACCAAAGTGATCAGGGTGAAGAGTGGAGTTCAAATCCGAATGTCTGTCTGTCCGTCCGTCCGTCCGTCCGTCCGTTCGTCCGTCCGTCTGTGCAAGCTGTAACTTGAGTAAAAATTAAGATATCTTGATGAAACTTGGCACACTTATTTCTTGGCACCGTAAGAAGGTTGCTTTCGAAAATGAGCAAAATCGGACCACTGCCACGCCCACAAAATGGCGAAAACCGAAAACACATAAAGTGCCATAACTTAGCCATAAATAAAGCTATGGAAATAAAATTTGGTATGAAGGATCGCACTATGAAGGGGCATATGTGGATGTAATTTTTAATTTTTAATATCTCGCAAACCAATAGAGCTATATAAACCAAACTTTCTGCAGTCGTTTTTTTAGCCACTTCCTAATGCAGTCCAAAAATGAAAGAAATCGGATCATAACCACGCCCACCTCCCATACAAAAGTTAGGTTGAAAATTACTAAAAGTGGGTTAACTCACTAACGAAAAACGTCAGAAACACTAAATTTCACATAAGAAATGGCAGATAAAAGCTGCACTCAGATTTTTTTACAAAATGGAAAATGGGCGTGGCGTCGCCCACTTATGGGTCAAAATCCATATCTCAGGAACTACTCGACCGATTTAGCCCTTCCTTACTTGTTTCACCTTGTTGTTATTTGGTATTATAAATGGGTGATATTGGTGACTATACTATACTGAATAAGATAAATATACAAAGATTATTAGTCAGGTTGACTTCACTATTGATATTTCGGATTTATAAATTACATTAAGATGGCTTCTTAATATATTAATCACAATTTCAGTATAAAAAGAAAGTTACAACCATAAGTCATAATTTTCCGCACACACTTTAGTGTAGAAACCTCGACATATTTCAAACGATTTGATTTCTTACAAATTACAGAAGTGTCTACTGTTCAATAGCGCCAGAGCTTAGCACTTCCTTATTGGTTTGATTAAGTAAAAATAAAAAATGATTATATACTTTGAGTTATTAATTATTGAAAATAATAAAAACTATTGATTAATCGAAATTACTGTCAATCACGAAAATTTATTTTTAACTTAAATCAATCATAGTCCGACAACAATACAAACATTTTATCAACCGCTAACAAGTAGCAATGGCTCGCGTTAAAGTTAAAGCACAACAGAAGTAAGATATCGAAATAGTTTCACAATATTATATTTATTTTACTGGCACAACAACAACCAAAGACGTCAAAGGCGGTGTGGGGTGTCTACGCAATTGTTTATCCAATTGCCATACATTTGTACAACAACTGTGTTTATAGGTAATAGGCGTGAAAACAATGCCAGCAAAAAAATTCAATCGGAAACAAAGAGATGAAAGCAAAATTGAAAACATAATAAATTAACAAAAGAAAAAAATAGTAGCAGCTGCAACAACAACAAAGTATTAATCTTTTAATTGGTGCTGACAGCATTTGAAGTTCGTGCCTTAAGTCTTTTGATTTTTTACTTTTGTTTGTATGTTTGAATATTCAACGAATATTTATATATTTTTTTCGATTTTATTTTTGTTTTTGTTTTAGCTTTATTAATTTTATTTGGTGTTGTTGTTGTTTTTGTACGTTGCTTCATATGATGGTACGTTGATAAAACCACGACAACCTCACATTTTAACCTCAAAGCATTGAGGTCAACATTCGTACATCGCGCATATACTTATGCACTCAGCATAAGTAGTCTCAAACAACAACAACAACAACAAATATAAAAACAATCACGTTTGGCACATTAAGCGCACAAATGCCTTGACTGTTGCTGTTGCTATTGCTTTTGTTTTGGTTTCGGTTTCGGTTTTTACTAAAGACGAAGGTATCGCCACCGTTGAGCAGTGATGGCCAGCCACCACTTAGCCCTAGCATATACAAGCTTTTATACTAGCATATCGTACTGTTTGGTACTTATATACCAGCCAGCGTAAGTACAGTGAAAATGACTGCACCGTAGGCGTAGCGACCCTTTCCAAGCGCTTCCAATTGGCAACGGACAGCTGCCCGGGCTGACTTCAACTGCAGCGCGATTTCTACGCCAACTGCTTACTTATACCACAAAGCATGAAATTAAAGTGTATACATTGTTGTTGTTGTTGCTTTACGTCCTCTTATTTTTCAACTCTTTTTCTATGTATTTCCTTTTATACAGATCACAGCTTTCGGCACACTAAGTCATAGCTCAGTTCCTTCTCACTTTAGTAGAGTAGGTCAGTGAGCGTTAATTGTGATTTTGCCAGCTGCGCATAGGGAAGTAAGGCAATCAGGCATGAAAAGCTATTAAATTGGTTGCACAAGTTAAATCAGATTTCTAGCTTGCAGCTGCCAGATTACGTTCTGATTATTGCTGCTATAATTTAGTTTCCCTGAAAGCGAGCAGCAATCGCAAAGCAATATTTTTTCTCATTTTATTTTTAAATTATTTTTAAATAGAAAAATCAGCTGTCATTCAATTAGCTTCAGGCGAACTTTCTTACAAATTTTTTCTCATTCACATCTCTGTCGGCCGTTGTACAACCAAATATGGTTTAATATTGTCTCTTCCAATAGTATTACCTAATTCGTCAAAACGATCAATCACACAATGGCAAATATGTGCGCCCGTGTGCGTGCGTAAGTAAGCGAGTGCAATGCAATGCGTTTGAGTGGCAGCATTGAATGGTTTTCCTTTTATGACAACAAATATTTATGAAACGCCAGAAGAAAATGTGACAGCAATGCAGCCGCCGAAGTATTTCTGTGCAAGCACACTGGCTATGTTGGCATATTATTGGAGAGAATACGTCTGAGTGATGTGCGAGGCTACATAAGCAAATAGTAAAAGCGTTAAAAAATGTTTGTAATATTTCGTAAGAAATATTTAACATCTCATTAAAAATGCATAAATCAATCAGTAATACGTGACAATTGGATTTGGCGCTGCCACTTGTGAAATATGTTAAATGTTTAACAAATAATTATTAAAAGCTATTTACAAAACACTTTTGATTTTACATTTCAACATTCACTCGAATACATATATACTATATATCAATGATATTAATTAGTTTTAGATTAACTAAAATGACAAATATCGAACTAAGGGAATGTCTATACTTAAGAATATGTTTTCGTTAAGTTTTATTAAAACAACACATAATTTGACCAATATATTAGGCATACAGTCTACTAGAGTAATGAAAATATTAGGTATACAACTTTGCTTCCGCCGTTTTCCAATAGATGTCTCTAGGGTCAAGCACTGGTCGATTAAATCAATTAAATCGTTTTATATCGATCTTGGACATTTGTATCAACATTAACCCAACAAAATATTTGTAGAGATCTGTTTGTTTCCCAAACTTATCCTCAACTGAAAATGTCACTTTTTGAGCCGAATTCTCGACATTTGCGGGAAATTTGCGGCACGAAGAACACCAAAAGTTTGAATAATCGTGTGCCGTATTTAGATATTTGGGGACTAAGAGAAGTATTGACCCAATTTTGTCTATTTTTGACATCCGAGCATATTTTTATGATAAAACAAGTAAGGAAGGGCTAAGTTCAGATGTAACCGAACATTTTATACTCTCGTAATTTATTTATTTAGTTTTATTAAGAGAACACTAAATTTGACTCAGCATAAAGTCCACTAGAATAACGAAAATCATCTTATATTATATGGGGACTGGCGTAATTCCTGGACCAATTTCAACTATTGTGTTTAACTATTTAAGAAGTTTGAAAATCCGAATATGAGGTATATGGGGGCTAGAGGATATATATATATACGCACACTGTTCGAAGGAACACACCTCCTTTGAATGTATTCAGAATATCTGAGAGTTTTACCGATATCAATAAAAAATTAGCCGCAAACTTCGAGGTCCTTATGTTCGATATCAGGGGTCTTGAAAAGTTAGAGTCCGATTTCAGCGGGTTTTAGTAGTTCCTTATGTTCGATATCAGGGGTCTTGAAAAGTTAGAGTCCGATTTCAGCGGGTTTTAGTAGTTTACGAGATGTGTTCCATTTTCCAAAACAATGTCATCCAAATATGTCCCACCCTAGTTTAGTTATGACACTTTATTTCACCATTTTGTAGGCGTGGCAGTGGTCTGATTTCGCCCATCTACGAAAGCCACCTTCGTCGTCAAGATATCTCAATTTTTACTCAAGGTATCGCTTGCACGGACGGACGGGACAAACAGACAAACACAATCCGGATTTGAACTATACTCGTCACCCTCATAATATTTATGTATATAACTCTACATGTAACTCGTTTAGTTTTAGGACTTACAATCAACCGTTAGGTGGACAAAACTATTATACTCTGTGCAACATGTTGCTAGAGTATTAAGATGCACTCCAAATTTCTACAAGATATCTTGGACATTTTCAGCACTAAGGTCTTCATTAGCGCTATCTGGGACATTGACAAATTATCCGATTGAGTATTTTTAGACGAGCGTTGTCACACTATTTGTGCAAAGTTTTTTTTGAAATTTTATCTTGCCGTCATTTAACGCTGCACACATTCCAAGCGCTTTGTCATCGAATTTACTTAGAACAATGAATTCTACTACTCGAAATATTTTAATTTTAAGAATTTAATTAAGTAATCAAGTGTCAGCGGGTAGTCGTGACCTCGCTTCGTACCAACCAAAGCTGGTAATGATCTCTTCTAACTTCCAATGCAATATTGATGTTGTTAAATTTATGATACTACCGCAAAACCATTGATTACTTCCCATTTTAAGCTATGATTCCAATAGCTCAAAAATGTAATAAAATAAAGCTACACTTCGAGTTTAGAAAGTGTAAAAATAAGAGCAGAGTAGTAAAAATTTTACTAACTTCACCCAGTTCTACAATTTATGCAAATCAAATAGAATTTATGCTTTATTAAAGAAGTAATGCGAAAAGTTTAACGGTTATTTTTTCAACACTTTTTCTAGGAACACATAGAAAATGTTATAAATTCGACTTTCTCTACTTGCTGTGAACGGATTGTTCTTAATTATGGCAAATAAATATGAAGAAATATGCGCAATCACCACTCTTTTATGTATTCACTTATGAGCTGATCAGAATAAATTTATTAATTGGCACCCGAAGCGAGTTAACAGTGATTGAACAACGCTTAGATTTTTGATTTTAATTAAATCATGTGCAGAAAGTGGAGCGTAGTACACTTCAAATTTTTTAATCGTTTCAATAATACCTGTAGCTTTTAATTAGATTAGAAAACTTTTTCGCAAATGAAATTAGAAAAAGTAGTTTAATGGCAAAATTTTCTATAAAGCAAAGTAATAATATTAAATTTTAACGATTACCGCGAAATATTGAAATTGGTCAAAGCTTTAGAGAAAAATAAACTGTACACCCATTTTTGTAAATAAAAATATGTAACATTTAATTGTATATTACACTGTACAAACATTTGGCCGGTTATTGGACCAAACTAATTTTTTGAGGGAGATAGAGCCAATCACCATAATCCACAAAAAATCTTCGAGTTATAGAATTTTCATTAAAACATGCAATTATTGAAAAGGCTGTGATATATAGATTTACACACGTTATAGAGGGACCCTTTTATAATTCTGCCTCGATCGATCGAAAAGTTCGATTTATGCAAGGAAATTTGTATGAAATTTTACTTCTATTGCCATTTCAAGAGTGCAAGTTATGGCGATCTTCGACTTATAGGAGTTCGAGTTATGGAAGTTCCACTGTATTCGCATTCATATGATATAGGGACTCTTTTAAAATTCTGCATCGATAGTAAAATTTTAAATTTTGTATTACGTCCTGGTCGAAAAGTTCGATTCATGAAAGGAAATTTACTTGAAATTTGACTTTTATTGCCAATTCAAGAATTCGAGTTATACAGAACTTCGAGTTAAGGAAGTTGGAGTTATGGAAGGAAATTTGTATTAGTTGAAAACTAGGAAATAAATTAAATGCACTCTTTGTTCAACTCTACCAGCTTTTCGTTTTGTTCTCTCATCTTTTTATACGAAAGTCATAAAATATAATATATTGATACAATGTCTATATGTTCAACCATTCATCCGTTTATTTCTCATATTCTGAAATAGATAAATCCAACACAAATTTATATATCTCAACGAAAATGGATTTGTAGCCTTTTCGCACAGAAGCTAAATGATCAATTAACCGGCGTTTGCTCGATTAAAGCGCTAATTTATATCAGTTTACCATACAAAATAAAAATCTCATTTTTCAATATTAATTTGTGATCGAATAATAATCGAGTTAAAAATGCAATGCAACTCTGCGACAAAGAACGTATTTGTAATTACATACATATAAGTTCTTTGTCTGCGAGTTGTTGTTCAAGCTGTTCGGAAATAAATTATAAAATAGCAATCAGTTGATGAAACTTACCAATTTCTTATGAAAAGCAAAAACAAAAATGTATAACAGTAGCCGACAATGCGAGGGGCACAACTGGTTTCTCAATTAAAATTTTAATTGATCAATTAATTTGGCTGTGCGAAAAGGCTATTAGATGACCGAAGAAAAAGAAAAATGTTAAAATAGTTGTTTTTGATAGGTGACAACACTCCTTCAACTCTTTTTATATACCGCACTTAAAGAAAATATTTTTAAATTACTTCTGTTTTACGCAAATCGGACTTAGTTATTTATGAATGGCGATGAATCAATATCAATAAAACGGCTTAATTTTATTTAAATATTTGGCAAAAATAAGCGCAAAATCATAAATTTTATTTTTGTTGAAAATAAAAAATTCGAAAGCCTTTCGAGTTTTTGGGTCTATGATCTGATAACCTTTTGTTAATATTCATATTGTTATTGTAATCTTTGTAAATTATGATATTATTGGCAAATATTTGTTGTTAAGCAATTTTAAATAAGATTTCTCTCGTCTTTTAGAGTGAAAATTTGCAAATAAAAATAATATACATATATGGATTATATTTAATATTTCTATGTCTCTAGTGAAACTTAGAAGAACTAAAAAATTTATTTTTTTTAACAAACCACCAAACAATTTCCAAACTTATACGAAACAAATTAAAACATATGTTATTGGTGTTAACACCTGTCCACTAGGTTTTATTCCGCTCTAATAACTTTATGTTCTGCAACACCTTAAGCAGATTTTACTTTCGAGCGAACATAACACTCTCATGGTCATTAACGACAGCTTAGCGGCATTTTTGTGCTTTGGAAAGTGAAAATTTCCATTTACAATGAACCGCTTACTAATCATAATTCTAAAGCTATAGAAAGAAGTGACAAAGCGCGCTTGTCATTAGTGATGGGTTCTTTCAGTTGAACGGCCAAACGAACAAAGTTAGGGAAAGTATTAGCGCAAGCGGCGAAGTAAATTGCTTAGAAAGTGTATGGCATATTGCAAAAAAAAAAAAAACAAAGGAAGCAGCAAAGAATGGAAACAATGACAGCGAAATTGACAAAACAAAAAGCATGCAAAGTCAAAGTTAAGTTAAAGTTTAATGTTAAAGTGCGTAAACCCATAGCTGTGTGACGCTTTGGGCGTCGTGAAGTTGGGTTTTTACCCTGCTTGTATTTTACTTTTTGCTTTTTTTTGCTTTTTTTTGCTTTTGTTGTTTTTTTCTTTAATAAATCTGTAGCGCGCAATCTCTTCTACATGCTGACTGGTCAAGCTGTGACGGTCATCTTTGCCGCAAATTAACCCAAATACTTGTTAATGCTTCACATTTCAGCGCTTCAATGCGGATAAATATATTTATTTATATTTGTGTAAGCATGTATGTATGTGTGTGTTGGTAATGAGCGTTCATCCGCTGCAGCATTACGTTGATGAAAATCTGTTGTGGAAGCGGTAATGTGCCACTTCTTATAATGATTTCACCAATAGAACGCAAACGAAACACAAAGTAATCGGAAATGAGTGAGTATTAAATGAAAAAAAAAACAGTTTCACTGCTTAACACAAATATTTACGGACGCACACACGATTTACTCAGACGGCTGGCTTGCCAAACTATTTGCCGGCCAGCAAGATTTTTCTTAATACATGTAATAGCAATTAAGCTCAGAAACAACAAGCAATCAATGTTTTGCCAACAACAACAAAGCATTATTATTTGCCAACAACAACAAGCAATCATTACTTGCAAACAACAAACCATCATTGTTGACCAACAACAACAACAACAATAAGCGTACTACTGTAATAGAGCAAACATTAAAAGAGAATTTCATAATTAAGACACGGTCGGAAAATGTACGTAGCAGCTTCACACGCTACACAGCTGTCGGCACAGCGCTTCGATGGCGACTGAGAAATTCAGAAAACAAAAACTCAACGCACCAACAACACACATGCAAGCGGTACATTTGGCCAATCATTTTGTCATGAATTTTTCGCAACGCCGGACAATAACAATAGCGGTCTCGCGCTAAATTTGTAGCGCTGCGCACGAGTACAAAAGACTTAAGCAACAAACTCGATTTATTTGTAACGCTGGCCGCGTAGAATGTGTAGAAGCATGCATGGTTTGCTCGCTTCTGTGTTATTTTTTTTGTTGTATTGAATTTATTCATTTTTTTTCTTGCTGTCTCATTTTTTGGTGTTGCCTAAAGCGCAGTTTTCATGTCTAGAATATTTAATTGGCACAGCAAATGATTTTTTCGCAAATGTTTATTAAAAATGCCTGCAGAAACCGAAACGCTTGTTCAGCGGTGAATGCAAGTGAACGCATGCAATAGCACGATTTTCGTGCAAAGGCCGCCGGTGGCAACTATGTTGGCCGGAAAATCGATAAATTTTTGTGCTCATTAAGTTTTGTATAAAGTTTGAACACGACATTTACTGTTTAATGATATATTTTTTAGTTAATCAATATACAATGTATTGCGATAGTAATGATTAGTAAAAAAATACTGAAATTTTTCTTAGAAGACTACCAAATAGGACAGTTCTAACTGAACTACACAAGCTTGAAGTTTTAATGAATGTACCCAAAAGATTCTTTTATATGCGGGAAACATTTTATTTATTATTATAATAATATATTTTTCAAAGACTTAGAGAATTAGGCTTGGTGAGATTTCACCATAAATAATGGATTTTTATATGTTAGCAGCAACGCCACCTAGTGAGTTGTTTGGTAGCAAAGAAGATAAAAAAGTAATACGTTGTAGTTCTAAGGGTGATCACTTTATTTTCGAGTAGTTAGTTAGATATAATAAATTATCATTGACAACTATTGGCACGAATGAATCAAAGGAGAAAACACAGCAATAGATTTAATTAATTGCTTATAGTATGAAAATGAATATTATTTTCTAAAAAAAAAAAAACACGTTAGCCAGCCCATATTACAGGACAGAATCAGATTCGGAATTTTTGAAATTTTCATCAGAAATCAAAAGAGGTTGGAGTTAACTCATATTATATGTCTCTCTAAATATCATTTTTTTTTACTAGGACCAAAGTAAAAACATTTTTTTTTCATTTTAGGTTTATATGGGACCAATGCCAATAACTTATGAAATAAAAACAATATCAGTTCAAATAACCGTGTAAGCTTATATGGGGGATATAATACCATGTCCATGGTAAATTAAAAAAAATTAATTAATTAATTTTAATTTAATTTAAAATTAATTAATTATTTTTTTTCGATAAACTAAAAACATTGTATATTGAGCGTGTACCGACGAGAAGAAAACAGATCTCGAATATTGACGAAGTTATAGCTAATATAACGAGACGCCATCTGTGCGTGTTGTTACTGAAATTGTAGTTTTTTAAATTTTTCCTGTTGTAAGTCAAAAGGTCTTGGCCGATTTATCAAATATATATTACTTTTCTATATTACTATCGGAAGGTTAAACGTAAAACAAAATACTTTTTTTGGGTCAAAAGGGTCCAAAAATAGCCTTCAATTCTGATTTTTTCCAAAAGCCTATTTATATTTATATTGGGTTTTATTATTTTTAAACTTTATAAGTTTATCCTCTCCGTTATATGTCCTAAAAGAGACTATAATTTTTTTGCTTCAGATTAAGACTTCAGATAAATTTGATGAATTATAAATATATCAATTTGGGGGCTTGATCAAGTTATTTCGAAAGAAAAAATAAAAAAAAATATTGCTTACACTAGACGTCCTCCCTTAAGCAGGTCTTTCACAATTGGAATTAAATAATGTTATTGTTATAGAAGAAAAACACATCATAAAACAAGAAAAAACGTTAACTTCGGCTGTACCGAAGTTAATATACCCTTCACAGGTGCATTTCTTTTAGTAACTATGTGTTTTAGCAAATCTAAAGACGTAAGAAAAAGTAAGTAAAAAAAAAGAAAACATTTGACTTATTCTTTTTAGCCGGGTTGTTTGCTAGAAACATTAAGGTTATATAGTTAACCGATCTGAACAATTTCTTCGGAGATTAAATTATTTCTATAAGCAATAACTCACATCAAATTTCGTGAAGATATGTAGTAAAATGCGGAAGTTTTCCATACAAGCCTTTGATTCCGATCGTTCAGTTTGTATCGTAGCTATATGATACAGTGGTCCGATATCGGCAGTTCCGACAAATGAGCAGCTTCTCGAAGTGAAAATAACTGCAAAATTTCAAAACGATATCTTAAAAACTGAAGGACTAGTTCGTATATATATAGACAGACTGACGGACGGACGGACAGACAGACGGACATGGATAAATCAACTCAGTACAACATACTGATCATTTATATATATACTTTATAGGGCCTCCGACGCTTCCTTCTGGATGTTAAAAACTTCGTGACAAACGTAGATCACTGTGAGCACGTCTTCGATAATAACAATAAATAAATTAAAAAATAAATTAAACAAGTAAGGAAAGGCTAAGTTCGGGTGTAACCGAACATTTTATACTCTCGCAATTTATTTATTTAACTTTATTTATATTATATGTATAATACACAATTTGACCCACATATTCATCATATATATTGTATAAAGTCCATTGAAAGTTGGAAACCCTAATATTAGGTTAGAAGCACCGAGGTCCTCATGTTCGATACATGGGGCCTTGAAAACCTATGGTCCGATTTCGGATTCCACACTATAAAGGTAGTATTTGTACAAAGTTCTGCATCGATATCTTCACTAGTGCTACCTTTATATATTGTAAAGTTAACGATTCAGATCGTCTTCAAAGTTCTGGTATATAGGAAGTAGGCGTGGTTGTGAAGCGATTTGGCCTATTTTCACAACATATCATTTGGATGTAAGAAAACTATTACAAACCAAGTTTCATTGAAATCGGTCGAGTAGTTCCTGAGATATGGTTTTTGACCCATAAGTGGGCGATGCCACGCCCATTTTCCATTTTGTAAAAAAATCTGAGTGCAGCTTTCATGTGCCATTTCTTATGTGAAATTTAGTTTTTCTGGCGTTTTTCGTTACTGAGTTAACTCACTTTTAGTTAACTTAAGAAGTGGCTAAAAAACGATTGCAGAAAGTTTGGTTTATATAGCTTCATTGATTTGCGAGATATATATAAATAACCGATTTGGGGGCGGGACCACGCCCACTTCCCCAAAAAAATTACATCCAAATATGCTCCTTCATAGTGCGATCCTTCATAACAAATTTTATTTCCATAGCTTTACTTATGGCTTAGTTATGACACTTTATGTGTTTTCGGTTTTCGCCATTTTGTGGGCGTTGGAGTGGTCCGATTTTGCTCAACCTTCCTATGGTGCCAAGTTTCATTAAGATATCTTAATTTTTACTCAAGTTACAGCTTGCACAGACGGACGGACGGACAGACAGACATCCGGATTTGAACTCCACTCTTCACCCTGATCACTTTGGTATATATAACCCTATATCTAACTCGCTTAGTTTTGGGTGTTACAAACAACCGTTATGTGAACAAAACTATAATACTCTCTTTAGCAACTTTGTCGCGAGAGTATAAAAATATTGTTTTTAGATAAAAGTTACAGAGTAACGATGGAAAGGAGAAATTTGATGGCTCAGGACATCAGTTTCATATTATTTTATGGGAATGCCAATTCGGTTATAGAGAACTGTTAACACGAATTTTAGTCTTTGATGATAACAACATTGAATAAATTAAAAAAATAAAATAACCTTTATAAAGTAAATTATTAGTCAATCTCAATTTTAAATGCTTTTTTTTTGTTCCGAGTTGGCTCTAAGCTATTTTTATTACTCTATTTATCTGACTCTACATTGAAATTTAAAATATATCTGTCACTTTCTGTTTTAACTCTCGCTTCAGATATTCGTGTAGAAGAATCGAACAAAGGTGAACAGGGGACAAAACTTCCATTATAAAAACAGCTTTGACTACAAATCATCCTTTCCTGACAGACAGCATCTCCTTAATCGTGGCTCAAAATGTATATATATTTTTCGAAATCAATGAGTAAATAAATTAGTTCAGATATCTAGCAGAGTTATAAAGTGAACACAAATTCTAGATATCAGATCAAATATATAATCCCAGTATTCTTTAGATATCTAAATGTAAATTTTGTTATTTTTAACCTCAAGCATCTGCAAAGTCTACTATACATACACAATTACGTTCTTCAGTATGTCCGAATATATTATTATAGCATTCTTTCGCCACATTTACATAATTTACGATTTCCAAATTATGTGGTGCGAGCAACATTCTTTCGCCATAGAATTCGCCAACTTTGTATGTAATCAACAGCACTAAAGTACTCAATGTTGCCACAAGCAACCCACATTCACTTCCCGCTTCCAAAGTGATGGTTGAGTTGGTTGCTAACAATGTTTGTGTTACCTCTATTTTACCGTTACACTTCACTGCTTTAGCTGTAAATTTGTTTCCTCAGCAACGGAAAGTGCAGACAAGCAGTGGTGTGGCTGTGTGTTTGTGGTTTTTACATTTTGTTTTGCGGAAACTCTACACACCTCCCGCTTCATAAGCGCAATCAAGCGCTTGCAGACCTTGCGTGGGTAAAAAAACTAGCATCTTCGGCATTTTGCGGCCTTACATATATTGTATGTGTTATTCACACGAAACCATCAGCACACAATTATTTATGGTGGAAAAATGTGGTCGGTAGGGAAAAGTGCTAATTTGGAATTATTGTGATACTTTTTCACTCCAACTTTTGTATTTCACAAATTTCCGGTGTTTTTTAGTGGAAATAGCGAAGTGATCAGAATCAGAATAAGAATTAGAATTTCTTATATTAAAATAATTTGAGAATAAAATGTTGTTTTATCTGCTTAAACACAGAAAAATCGCTTAGTTTTAGAGATATCTGACTGAAATGATACACGTTTTATTGGATCGGATTTCTATTTATAATTCTAATGGATAATTCTCTCGACGAACAAAAATCAAACTCTACAAGTCTCTCATCATTCCCGTCCTACTTTACGGTGCAGAAGCGTGGACGATGTCAACATCCGATGAGGCGGCACTAGGAGTTTTCGAGAGAAAGGTTTTGCGGAAGATTTATGGTCCCTTAAACATTGGCAACGGCGAATACCGCAGATGATGGAACGATGAGCTGTATGTGTTATTCGACGACATAGACATAGTCCAGCGAATAAAAAGACTGCGGCTACACCGGCTAGATCATGTTGTTCGAATGGATTAAAGTGCTCCAGCTCTGAAAGTATTCGATGCAGTACCCACTGGTGGAAGCCGAGGAAGAGAGAGACCTCCACTCCGATGGAAGGACCAGGCGGAGAGGGACCTGGCTTCGCTTGGTATAACCAATTGGCGCCAAACTGCCAGAAGGAGGGATACGTGGCGCATTGTTTTGGACTCGGCTATAACCGCGTAAGCGGTGTCTACGCCAGTCAATAAGAAGAAGAATTACATTTCGAAAGGTCGAAATCTTCCTGACGAAGTTTACGCTATTTTCAAAAATCAAAGACGGGTATTCTAGACTCAATTTCTATCAAACGTATTAATATGCATACTATAAGATCAATGATTTCCCTAAAAAGTGAGATGAAAAAGTACTTTTTACAATAATAGGAAAGAATTATAATTTATATATTTCGGCACGATTTACGGAACAGACTTCCTTTAGTCCTCAGACGACTTATGAATTTTAACTATATTCGAAAAGCATTTTTAAATACTATCAAAATCATATCGAATCAAGTGGTATAGGAAATGGGACCTCAGGAACGTGCTTCCAGTCTTCAGTTTGCTACACACGTGGTGGGTTCAAAAAGTAACGGGAATTTTAAAATTTTCAATTGTCAAAACTGTTTTATTATTTTTTATTATATTGATATACAAGCCCCTGAAGTACATAAAGTTTTCAGCTGTATTCGTTGCTTACTTTGTCAGTAGCAGCCGCTAATGTTTGAAGTGTCTTTATGAGCTTGACGACTTTTGTTTGTTAAAAGCTCAAATTTCGTTGTTTGTTCATGAATTCTTGGCCAAAAACAATACTGTAACGATGCCTCAACCACCATATTCGCCAGACATGACTCCGTGTGTCTTTTTTTTTTATTTCCAAAAATAAAGAAACCCCTAAAGGGCTGTCATTTTACAAGCATGCAAAAAACCGCTGAAAGACCCAAAGGCTATTCCAAAAATCGAGTTAGAAAATTGATTCGATGATTTGAAGAAGTGCTGGCACAAGTACATTATATTGAATTGGGACTATTTTAAAGACAACAACAGTAATGTAGACAAATGAATAAACGTTTTTTGAATAAAAAAAATTCCCGTTATTTTTTGAACACACCTAGTAATGCAAGAGCTACTCCAGCTACTTAACAAAGCTATGATAACTGACACTGGCTGGACAATATATACATGTGTATATGTATAAATAATATGAATGAGTTTATGCTTGCACATGATGACCAGGCACATTTCTGCGTGACATATTGCACGGCTCAAAAATGTATATTTCACCGACTTACTCACTACATTCCAAGATATACAGGCTAACATTTTCTTCACTTTTCTCTAATAACACACTAACATCGATTTACATAAACACGTGCATGAGGAAATATTTGCAAAAACAACAATTGCAAAGAAATCAACGAGGTGTGTTGATTGGTCTTCGGAAGTTAATGAGTTCGAAACTTGACGGTAGGAGGTTGAGAGCTTAAAAAATGCGTTTTTGGAACAGGTCCCTTGTGCCAAAAAAATAAGGTGACATTGTATTTATTTCGAAAATTCTTTATTTATTCTTCCAAATCATTTTCATCCCCTCCCGATGCAATGCACTTATGCCATCGGATTTTCCAATCTTCGAAACACTGGTTGTAGTCACTTTCCGGGATGGCCTTCAGTTCTGTCTTCGCTGCGGCTTGAATCTCCTCTATAGTATAAAAACGGTGTCCCAGAAGTCGCACGGCGTCAGACCAGGTGAATACGGTGGTTGCGAAGCGATATGAGTTGAGTTTTTGGCGAAATGATCACGAATTACGAATGAATTTTCGGTACCAGTCGAGATTTGACGCGCTTGAGGCCCAAAACATCCTTCAAAATGGTATTGGCTGAGCCTTTCGATATGCCAACTTCATCAGCAAGGTCTCTAATTGTTAATCGACAGTTTTTCAACACCAAATCTTTGATTTGTTGAACGTGAGTTTCGTCGGTTGAGGTTAATGGTCGCCCTGGACGCTCTTCGTCTTCGACACGTTCACGGCCTCATCGACATAGCCTCATCACCAAAGGCTTCCTGCACCATCCTCAACGTATCCGCAGCAGAAAATTGATTCCGTAAACAAAATTGAATGCAAATTCTTTGCTCAACAAATTTCGACATTATAGTTCACTTTACAATATATAAAGTAGTACTAGTGATTATATCGGAAGAGAACTTTGCAAAAATACTGTATTTGAAGAGTGGCATCGCCCTTCTAAAAATTGTCGAAATCGGTCCATAAGTTTTCAAGACCCTATATATCGAATATGAGGACCTCGGAGCTTCGAACAAATTTTTTACAGAAATATAGGTAAGTCTCTCAGATATTTAGAAGAAATTCAGAGGGAATATGTTACTTCTAATAATATGTCTCCGTGCCAACAATGAGTGAAATCGGGTCATAACTTCATCTATCTCCTATATACCTAATATTAGGGTTTTCAAACTTTCAATGGACTTTATACCATATATATGCCGAATATGTGATGAAATAAATAAATTGCGAGAGTATAAAATGTTCGATGACACCCGAACTTAGCCCTTCCTTACTTGTTTATCTCACAAATACCCCCAAATATTTGGATTTGTCTGTTGAGAGATGGCATCGGTTACTTTACCCAGTTACAACGGTTGTTCTTAACATTTACAAATTAAAATCTAGATGCGCTCCAATTACATGAACCCGACTATCTTCGCCATAAGAAATAACGGCTAAAATCAACTTCAGATACTATCAAACTTATTAATTGAAATTAATCCAACTTTTTTATCTACTAATATATTTTTGAATAGCAAACGGCTCAGTTGAGTTAGAGTCCTATAAAACACCAGTTGATTTTATTTTAATGAATCTGAATCTTTCACAATGGATGGTAGGATCACACTTCTTATCAAATGGGCGAAGCACACTTGAGTACTAAATTGCCTGAACTCTTCCATCGAAATATAATTTTCCTCTCGACTTCTCCATAAAATGAAAGGTAAGTTTGTAGAAAGTTTTCTTCTTTCTTGTTGGATAAAAAGTGTGATAAGTGTGTTCAGGAAATAGTTCTCTGTACACTAAGCTCAAGAATATTAGTCAAACAAATCTGAAGAATCGAAATTTAAGACTCTGTAAATTCTATAGTAAATTTCTTGAACACCCCACAAAGTTTATCTTAATAACTATTCAACAAGAAAATTTCTATGCAACTTTCCTGATTACTCCATTTTAAGCCGCTTTACGTTATCTCTAACGGAAATACATACATATATACATTTGCACAATCATATGAAAATATTTAGTACAATATGCCATGCAATTACTGCCAGCGAATCTTATACAACGCGAAGACTGACAGTTAACCTACATTCTCTCGCTGACTGTCCGGCAAGCAAATAATCAAAGTAAGGTTACAATAAAGTAAACCCTTCAAGTTCATAAATTTGCGCTTTCTTTCTGCACTATTCTTTTGCATTAATTTTATTTTTATTTTCCAGCATTTATCAGATCTTCATTTGGCATTTTAATGCATTGCTTAAGTTCTTCAGTCACAAAGTGAGAATTGGGTTGCCTGCGCACATTTCTTGCATAAATAATATGTTAGTTCAAGAGTTAAGCCGTTGTCAGATGTGGAAAGTGAAAATCTTTCGCATTGACTTTCATAATATACAATAGATAATAAATAATAATTTCACTCTATATAGAAAATATTTTCTTTCAATTAATTTTAAAAAGAAAATTTCGAAAACAGCTCTTGAAAAGTTCTTTAATTTCAGTTTCATGTGAATAGGATTTATTTCAAGATTATTTCGAAAAAATATATATCGACTGAAAAAATACTTTCGAAAAGTGTTTTACTTGCCGCGTATGACCGCCGGTGCTAGCGATTTCGTAAAATTCCATTCAACTGCCACAACTGACGGTTTTATTCTTTAGAATATATATTAAAATTCATTGCAAACTCCTGTTGTACTTATCATTATGCCGACATTGTAACTACACGCTCCATATACTCATGTACCTAGCATAGCATAGAATGTCATCAGTCTTGCTGCTTGTCATTTGAATAAAGCCTTATGAATTCTGTGCACGTTTTGTGTGTCAGTGAACTTTAAGTGAAACATGAAGCTTTCCTATAACCAGGTACGATCTTGATAATCACTTGAAGAATGCATTCATTGGACTACAAATTCTTATGCATTGGTTTAGTGAAGCATTTTTATAGGTAAAGATTGCTGACAGACTGTTTAGTATGTGAGGTTTAGGTTAGGTTAAAGTTGTTTAAACAAATACAACAGTTAAATGGTTGTGGCATGGGGTTAAACTCAACAGAAAACTTGTCAACTAAAAACCGAAACGATTTTCTTGAAATTAATTAATTAATTCTACCAATAGAACACTTACAACAGATTATAAACGACTTCAAAACACATTAACCCTGGAGGATCTCTGCCAATAAGCACACATTAATTGGTTCACGTTTTATCGAGGATTTACAAAATCTGAAAACGTAGTCAAATTAGCAGGTCTATAACAATAGGTTATAGTGAATATACTCTAGCTAAGTGAACTTGCTAAAACTGGTTTATAAAATTTAAAAGTGGTGAATTCGGCTCAAACTAGACACGAGGCAATAATTTTCTATTATGACAACCCTCGGCCTCACCGGAATATCAGTTAAAAACTATTTGGTAAGGAACTTGGAACTTGCCCTTTCTGACTACCATTTGTTCCAGTCGATGAAGAACGCTTTGATTTTTATCGACCTAATATAAGGGCAATGGAAAGAACCGAGTTCCTGTGTCATTTCGAGACCGTCAACAAAGCTTGGATCACGCCAAACGCCAGGAAACAGTCGGCTTTACCAGACTAACTGCCACATTGAACGGTAAGGTGATGATAATCTCAAAATTCAAAATCACACTTTCCGGAGAATTTACCGTTAGCTGATCCCCAAGCGACACTTTAGCACTGGCAAATTGTGAACAAATAAGAAATGAATATAGTCTCCGCAGGGATAAGAATATGAGCTAAGAACGTTATTTACGTACTGAAGAAAGGTGTACAGATTGCTATATTGCTTTTAGGAATACCAGGTTCTCCTTAAATTCGCCAAAATGTTCTATCGATGGCAAGAGAGATTATAAAAATCATATAATGCAGTACTCAATTCACTAGAGTATTTATGTTCACATACAGTACAGAAAATATCGAAAATCGATTTTTGGAATTTTTTCGAAAATTCACATGCAAAAAATATCAGAATTTGGAAAAAACGATTTCGATAAATCAGTCAAACGACTTTTCAACCAGTTATACAAATATTGACACGAGTATATACATATGTATGTTTGACAAATTGTGTTTTTGAAAGTGTTTCAAGGTGGCACAGAAGGCACAAGACAAAGATCGTAAATATAAAAAATATAACGACAACAAAACATAAATTAAAAAATATAAATTAATGCATCTGCAGCTGGCGCTGCATTGACCACGCGCTCCAACTACTGAAGGCAGCAGCACAAAACTAGCCAGTGGCATTACTAAACTTAAAGGCACTCAAACCAGTATGTGAACATATATATGAGAGTGTGTGTGTGTGTGGTTTTCAGAAATTCTTTCGAATTACACACAAACAAGCGAATTAAACGCAATGAATGCAGGCGTTCAAACTCAAGTGCAAACCATAAAATGAAAATAATTTCAGACACACGAAAAGCTGAAAAATAATTATAATAAAGAGTAAAAATTAAATGCTGTGAGTTGTAAAGCAGCAACTGGTGCAAGTTAAGTGATGCTTCATGGTCAAGTGTGTTGCATGGACGCACGAACGGAACGGATGCTGATGGTCAGCATGTTTTTACAGATCATTATTAACACTATGCTTGAGAGTGTGTGGTTAAATGTGTGGATACATTCCGAATCGCTAATGTAGAGTTGTGCATATGGTATTGAATTAAAATTTACTGTATATACATACATATGTACGTATGTATGTAGATGAGCACTGCACAAATATTCCACTTGCAGTTCAAGAGCGAATTCCGTATCCGTGACATTAAAAATTAACGCTTCTGATAAAACGATACTTTGAAATATTTAAAAAATATATTTTTGTAATTAAAAATTAAGATTGAAAATTATATTTATTTTTTCATATTTTTCAAAATTTTATAAAGGTATATATTTAAAAAAAGTTTAATTTTTTTTTTTTTTAATTTTATTATTATTTACTTCATAAAACTATTTAATTTTTTTCTTTCTCTTAAAGAATAAAGGCCCATGACAAATTTAGTAAATCCCGTTATTTCAATGCGTTTCATATTTAAAAGCGTGTGTTGTCTACATTTTGGCGCATTGATAAAAATCTCAAAAACAAGCCGAAACGCAAAAACTCAGACCCAAACTCAACAAGAACGTCGAATTCACACTTCAAGAACCTTCTGTGCTGAGGATGGTTGAATCTCGTATTGGAAAAATCTTAAAAATTACATACTAAGTTCTTAAGGGGTTAGATATACGAAAAAATTAGAATTTGCAGTAATTTTTTTGCTATTAATTACGTTATTTTACAAAAGTAATAATATGGCATTATTACAAAATGTTTTGAGTTGAAGTCACAAAAATTAAAAAAAGGATATGATTTCCAAAGTTAGAGCTGTTTGTGTTGGCTCTGTTCCAAAAAAAGGACCTTGCGGTGACTATCATAAGTCCTTGGAGATTCATCTAAAATCAATTGGATAAAAAAAATTTGTTTTATAAATAGATAATCCTGGCCCTGATCGAAGCTTTTTTTTACAATTAACAAAATGGCGGACTCAGGAATATTTTTTCTATTTTTGGGGAAAACATCAACAGTTAATTGGCCTTAAAAAAAGTATTAAAAAATCCTTCGTCAGGACTGGATTTATTATATATTCTAAAAGCGGTATAAATTGAATTACAATCTACTAAGCGGTTTTCGAGTTACAGTTCTCACCAGTTCAAAAAACACAATTTTGAGAAAAACGTTTTAAGGTTTTACAATAGCGTTTTAAAGTGCCCGAGCATTTTTACGATATAACACTTAACGAAAATGCAAAAAAAAATCCCGACTACCCTTAACAGAGTTAACGCCTAAAAGCAGGCAATGTTGTTTAACTGAGTATAATGAAATGAAAATCTTAAGTCCATCAACTGTTCGACATACGTTACCTCCTAATCCTTTCATCTCTAGGAAGTTGGCGGTATGTATTTAACGGTCCCCTAGACATGGAACGACTGTAATATATCTTTCTCAAAAAAGAAAGAATCAACTGGTGCAACATAGTTAGATTAGAATTCGTTTCCCCGAGTCGAATTCGGCAAATCAGCATTTCTCAAAATTATTTGGAGAATTCTTTCTTCCGATATAACAACAACAACACTGTTTAACAGATCTATTCCTACAACAACAACAACATTGAAGTTAGGAGAATTATTCAAAATTGGACTTTGATTCTCAGCCAAAGCAAATTATTTTGTTTACAAATATTCCATTCTCATTAATTTTGGTTTATTAACTAAAAATACATAACCTCAATCCACTACTTTGTTTCCCCTTCTCTTTCGTTTGCATGTGCCAAGTATGTGTATATTTATTGTTATTCATAACTCAAGCTGTTATTTCGTGTATTTCCGGCAAAAACCCATTTCAAAGAAGTGTGCCTCAACAAGTTTATAAAATATATATATAAATATGTATGTATATAACACACATGTCACGCACATTCAACCATGCATCGCACAAGCCATATAAACTCCGCACAAGTTTATACATAAAAAAATAAACCATGCTTGTGGCACATATCCAACATATCCACACACACACACACATGTAAACACTTTAATTTCGATGCAAGTGCTGAGTTTGCTTCCTCTTTACCCAGTTTTATAGGCGAATTATTTAACACTTTTCCGTAATTGGCAAGTCCCTGGCATTGGATTGTCGTTTTTCTTTCATTATTCATTTATTATTTTATTATTTACTAAAGCATTCATATTTATATATATATATATATATGTGTGTGTATGCTTAACCACAAATAATATATAATTGTTATATTCAAAAGTGCAGAAAATTATAATCAAATATTTAATGTTTGTATATAACGGAGTTAACTTGTATGCGAAGCGGCTAAACGTTTTACCAGTGGCTTAATTTAATATGAATGTTTATATATGCATGTATGAATTTAAATTGGACTGGTCTGATACAGTCAGAGGCTCATTTTGAAGGTGGTTCAAAGTCTTTGTGCTGTGATTTTATGACTAACCGCAGATAAGTGGAATACTTAAATGACTCTTTTTTCGTGGAAAATACCAATAATAAAAAAATATAAGTAAGTCAGAAAAACAAAGGCATGAAAAACTTCTTTAAGAACAAGTAAGGAAGGACTAGTGCGGGTGTAATTTATACTACTATATGACCCATATATTCGACACAAAGTCCAATAGAATAACGAAAATCATCATATATAGTATATGGGGGCTGAGGTAATTCCTGAACCGATTTCACTATTAAGCACAGTGTATTTTTGAAAAACCTATAATCAGGTATATGGGAGATAGGAAAAGTTATGACCCGATTATGACCATTTTTGGTACAGATACACACTATTAGAAGAAAAAGATTCCCTCTGAATTAAATTAAGATATTATATCTGAGAGTTTTAACGATATTTTCGGTGAAAAATCACCCTTAAGCACTGAGTTCTTCCGATATTCGATATCCGCGGCCCAGAAAAATTATAGTCCGATTTCGACAATTTTTCTACAAGTGAATCCACACTACATTTTATATACAGTTTTTGTGTAAAGTTTTATTCCGCTATATTCAATGGTTTCTAATGTATATATAAGTGAAGGAATAAGATGGAATTAAAATTTGAATTATATGGGAAGTAGGCGCTGTTTAAAACCGATGTCGCTCATTTTCCATCCATGTCATCAGGGACTTAAGAAAATATTATGTACCGAATTTCATTGAAATCAGTCGAGTAGTTTTTGCGATATGGTTTTTGACCTATAAGTGGGTGACGCCACGCCCCTTTTCTATTTCTTTTTAAGTTGAATGCAGTTTTCTTCTGAGAGATCTTTTGTAGAATTCAGTGTTTCTTATGTTTTTCGTTAATGAGTTAACGCACTTTTAGTAATTTTCAACATATCCTTTGTAACCATTGTGTTACGAATATGTTTCTAAAGAATCGAAACTAATGAGTCCACTTAGTTCCGTTGACATATTTGAAACAGACGAAATGGTTTGCAACAGCATTATGCAACAATTCTTGTTAGAATAAAACTTTTCAATTCAAAAAATCTTGGAGAGTAGCGAACCGAACAAACTACTAGTATAAATGCAATAGACCAGGCAACATAATAAGTATTTATCTTAAATTAGGAGAAATAGAGAATACAGAAAGACCGAGTCAAGTATGCCAAAAGCAATACACTTGAGTTATAAATACATCTAGTAACACAGCCTGCCTCTCTGTCCAATACTACATTAACAAAGATAGATTTATTACATTTAATTAAATTTAATTATCTTAAGCAAATTTCTGAAATAATTTAATGTATTCTGTTTTAGTTTAGCTTTTTTGTAAGCTACTGATCACGCCAATTTTCAAAACTTTTGAAAAATAAATAACTGATGTAAATAATTATTGGCTCAAATAAGTAACAAGCACTGAAGTCAAATATTGTTAATCACATACATAAATATATACACAGATGTATACAAATAAATCAAACATGTAATTGGTGACAGAAATATCTGTGTAAAAATAAAAATAAATCTGAAAATATGACAGCAAGTCGAAGTAATAAACAGCTCACTGTCACTATATTTGATGACTTCGCAAAATATAAGTAAACAAATACATTGAAGTGCATAAGCAGGTCTAATGAAAAGCTTCTACAAAGTTATTATACTGATCTATTGTACATACAGCTAAAACAGCTCGAAGGTTTTTTCCTTGTAATCAGGAATACTGTGTGTAATTAGTTAATGGCGCTCTTTACAAAATTGAAGATTTTTTCTTATTTCAATCGTAATACCAACATAGTCATTGTCAACCAATTTTCATTGTTTACATTTCATATTATAGGCAAAGTGTGAAAAATCTCTACAGTCAACAACAATTACACAATTTGTTTATAAATTGCGTGGAAGGACAACACCGCGGGCTTACTAGGCTTTTCAATGGGTATGCAGTTAAATAACTTAATTGGGTCAATGGAGGAGGTAAAAATATTTTTTTTTATTGTAAATTTTTTATAAAAAAAATAGTATTGACTATTATTTCGATTTTGTTTCTTTCCACTTTTTAATAAAAAATCAATATCATTTAGAATATGTTTTCTATAATCTCTATCTAAAGCAAAGAACTTTTGAATGTATCTACTACTATTTACATCTTTTATACCGATATAGTCACAAGCATATATGATACACTGACACATTATTTTGTTCAAATTTTTATTGCGTTCGGTTTTCTATTTTTCCACATATTGCTATACATATTTAACAGCGTTTGTACTATGTTTATTTAGTACTCACCTTATACGCAGCAAGCGCCCAACTGTTGAGTACGCGCACACTACCTTGACCGATGTGCACATAAATATATGTACACGCATGAATCAACAACGCATTTACAAACATACACACATACACTTAAACATACATATCTACATATATGTATGTTTGCTGCAAAACGTGAAAGTCGTCTGCAAAATTTTTGGACACCAAAATTCTTGTTCACAACAAAAGAAATCTCAAAACCAAAAAAAAAACAATGAAATTCACTTTTAATTCGAAATAACTTGTAAACATAATGAATTGAATTGGATTTAGCATAAGTTAAGCAAACTTTTAAATATACATATGTAAGTTAATCAACTTTTTCTCATCACTTTGAAATTCAGTCAACGCAATAAATGAAAACAAAATAAAAAAACTTAAAATTTTGCAACAAATTTTTGTCATTACTCTTTATCACCTTTACATTCGTTTTTAAGCTTTTGCTTGTTTCGCCGTTTGTTACACACTGCGGCGACACACCGGTTGAACACTCGCGACTTTAATGCAACGTAAACGAAACCGCTTTATACAAAGCTTAGTACGCGTACCACTGAAGTGTACGAACCGAACGCTTTGGCTTATGTTTGGCAACTATTTGTTTGAGACGCAGCAAGCATATGGTAAACTACATGAGTAGTTTGAAGATGTAGAATGCTTTTGGCTAAAGCTTATTTTATGCTCTTTTAAAACATTGACACTTTTTGAACAGCGGATTTGCTCTTTATTTTCACTCTTTGGCGTTTTTCATGCCATAATTGTTGTAAATTGTAGTTAAATAATGTTTGAAGTTCGTTGCCAGAGTCTTTTGTTTACAAAACTTACACACACATACACACACACAAGCTTATGAGCTTCGAGATTTCCATCGCCACAATTTGCATAGAAGAATGTAGCCCTTCACAACTACTTTAGAGGTGTTGTTGGGCTTTACAATAGCCCCTTTAATATTGTAATCAGAATTTAATGTGCACCGCGTTTAATTCACGTTAATACATACATAGTACCGTTATTCAGTTGTATGCTAATTGAAATATCACCATGTTTCCATTCACAAAAACCAGCACTCCTATAAACTTGTTTGCAAATTTCTTATTTTTTCCACTTTAGCAATGCTAAATATTTAAAATAATGTTTTAGTTGCAACGAAAAATGCTTTTTATTTATTATTGTGGTCTAGCAACGTCCGTTGCTACATATTCGAGCATTTATGCGTTCAACATTCTACTGTATACATAAATACAGATTTCACCTTTCGCCCACATTTTCCTGAAGCTTTGTATGCTTAGAATCCAATTAAATAATCAAATATTTTGAATTTATTAAAAATTTACTTCCAAAATTAGAATCAGTTGCAATGTCAAATTAGCACTAATATTTAAACTCCAGCGAAAGTCAGCTGTTTCATAAAGCTGTTTCATGTTGCCATATTATAAAAAAATGTGCAGGAAATTTATTTAATAACTTCTCATATGCAATTTAGGTTGTATTGTAAATAATATACTACACAAATTTACTATTCTTATTAAAATTGTAAGATATTTATATTACATTATTATACTATAATTTATAAACTTAAATTTTTAGAATCGCATCAGCTAGGCGGCTTAGCACTTTGACTTCAAACGAGAGTTAGACAGCTTCTCTACTTGGCAGCACTGTCGCCAATAATTTGCGAAATCGTTTGTTGTTTTGCGCGCCGAGTATTTTTTGTTTACATTTGCCATTTATGTTAATTTAATTAACTAATATTTTAATTTAAACAATAAGTACAAAGTATAAGTGAACAATGAACAATACGGCAGATGAATTAAATGTTACTCAGGCGTTGGATCGAAAACAGCGCCTGAAGGATTTAATTGACACCAATAGGGAAATTCGTAAGTCACTTGGAGCCAAGTCAAATCAACAACTTTTATTGAAGTATAAAATCACATTTCAAAATATATAAATGTATCTTGTATAATACATATATTTATGTATTAATGGAAGGCTTTGAAATGTAAATTACCATTAACTTTGGACGACAAAGAGTCTCCTAACAAACATTTAAGAAAAAGCAATTCCAAGCATCTGTTGTGCAAGTTAGGCTTATATGTTCACACCTCATTATGTAGCTTACCGCTTATTTTAGACTATAAAACAATTTAACTAATCAAGAGTCTTTTATTTGCATTTATCTATATACTTAATCGCTACATGTATCGAAAATATTTATTTAAAATTTCAGTCATTTAGATGAGCGCCTAGTCCCATTTTTTGAATGAACGTATAGAGGCTGAAGGAAAATTTTGCGATCTGCAAAATATTTAAGTTGAAAAAAAGGTATATTAATATTAAATTAGTCTCTGACCGACACATTTGTTGCCAAATTTATTGGCAACAGTTTTAAAGCCCACAATGGCATTTCAGCCTGTGATCGTTGCAAAAAATAGATTAACAGCTTGTTAAAACGTTTTCCTTGACTCATCCAATTGCTGTGAAAAATAGACATGGAGAGTTCCTCACAGTCAGCTTGCAAATAGGAGGCGTTATAGCAAGTCGGCGATGTTTGCATCAACACACAAAACAAGTAGAATAAAGAAGTAATCTTGGCGGCTGTATCAGCGAAAATTGCTATATTTATCATTGTCGTACTCATGATAGCTGCGGCTATAAAGAACTGCACAAACATTGTCACGGATATTACAGGTTGTACTATATGGAACAATCTATTATAAAACAATTTCAAACTGTTATACTTATTTTACTTTTAAAACTGTAAACAAACCTGAATATTTTCTGATGTGTAATAATGCATTGCTGTAGTTCTTGATAGCTCTCATCCTCACTTGAATTTGGTAAATTTGCCAAACGTCTTACTCGCCCGGCCAGCAACTGTACATGTGTGCGTATAATATAAATATATATAGCTGGATAGGAATCATTAATAACTTGATAAAGCAGTAGGAGGCAAAGCATAATACTATTAAAACTTGATTGGAACCAGTATTCCCAAACCGACCGATGCCAATCCACATAAGGTAACCAAAGATTAAGTGGCGCTTGACCGCTCAGCATAGCTGATAGCACAGTCAAAGTTTCATACAGCAAATAAGCAATTATGTAACCGAATACAATACGATTTCCCGTGATTACACAGCGCCGTATTTTGGCGATATCCTCCATTTCAGTGTATTGTGCGTCCAGTTCCTTCAATAACGGCGCCACGCTGCGCAAACGTTGCAGAGACAACGCCAACATCAAGCTCTTAATTGGCATGCCAAGCGCATTCAGCGCCGCTTGTACACTATTTAGAATCTCCATAACAGTTAGTATATGTCGTTCCAGTATCCAACCAAGATTAAAGATAAACGGTGAAAGCACAACAATGTACAACATTGTAATAGCGCCGTAAACGTAATACAGCTTACGGAAACGTCTCGGTGGATTAACGCCAACAATTCGCAATAAATTAAACAAATAAATGACTGCATCATGAGATGCGTACACTCTGTAATCACGTTCTTTTAACAAAACTAGCATTTTCCGAATGAAGCGCTTAGGTTTAGCCGCAACATTTTTATAGCTGGAAACGTTATAATTTCCAAATTATTTTTACTCAATTATTTTAAACTTTGTGAGTTTTTAGTTTTATTTAGAAACTTAGTAACTTAAACTAAACTATTTTTGAATGCTCTAACAAATAATTTTCCCCACCTCCTGTTATATATTATTGTAGCATTAGTCAAATCGTATTGAAAATAAACTTCCATAATATTGCGTGTCAAGCATTGCAAACAAACATTTAACTAAAAAAATAAAAAATAGGGTATGGGAAGTGTGAGTTATTAAAGTTTAAAGTGTCATACGTCGCGCTGACTAAAGTTTTAAGGATTATGAATTTCCTATAAATATGTTTGTATTTACTCGTCCCTGTATCAGTAAAGTTTTTTTTAAAGTAACAACATAAAACACACCTCAAATATGTCTCCTGGTTTCCTCTTCTCCGCAGAAACCCGCATTACAGAACAGGGTGTGGAAGAGACACTCCACCAAATATTGAAGGTCGTACAAATTTCGGATGTCATTCATGGGGAGGGCAACGTCGCCGACCGCGCTGAGCACACCAGCGAAGTTATGCGCGACGCACAATTGATGAAAATGAATCACGAACTGATGTCGAAGGTTTTCCAGCAGAGTTCGCTAATGGGAGCGTTCAGCGAGCAAATCTACCAAAATGCAATCGTAAGACGAAATACTTCATACAAAAAAGCAATAATTTGCAAAAATCCAATTAAAATTTCAACTCCAGCGCCAAAATGTGGCCACACAAGGTGAGGATAACTGGAAGCCAATCACGGAGATCGCTTGCGCTATAGCGCGTATGGCACGCGCGAAATCGACAATGCTCGGCGCCTATAGAGTCGAAGTGAGAGAGCGTATTTTGAAAGAGCGACAACCACGAAAGAAAAACGAAAAGGCGGAGGAAAAACGTCCGGAGAACGTTGATAAACTGCAGCGCAAGGACAAAGGTGCCAACAAATTAAATATTGTGTGCAATCAATTGCGTCAAATGTTGAACAGTAACGGCGGCCGGTCCATACCTTACTACAAACTCATTATAGATCCGAAAAATTTTATGAACACTGTAGAGAATGCATTTCAAATCGCTTTTCTGGCGCGTGATAATCTAATTGCGATTGAAACGGGCGACGACAACTATCCACATGTACGGCTGGCGCATAGCGATGAAGTGAAGGCCGTCAAAGAAACTACACAAGCCATCTGCACGTTAAACCTGGAAAAATGTCGCGTAAGCATACACGTTTATTAAAAAAATTATTATTTTTTTATTATTAAAATGTGATTTTCATCTAGGAAATGATACTTTTCTATGACATAAAAGAACCAATGCTTACAATCGAAAATAATGAGGACGATTGAGTACACTAGCCGTTATTCCAAATGTCACCAACAATGTACAATGCGCAGTTCAATTAAAAATATTAAAAAATTGTTTGTTATGTGTGAGAATATCTTTTAATATACTATTTTTTGTAATAAATCGAGCGAATTTAATATTTTTACAAACATATTTTTTTGTTACAATTTTTTTATTTTAAATTAAATTTATATCAGCAAACCCACTTTCATTCTAAAAAAATATATACCTGACTTGCTTGCTCAGTATTGGCGTTAACCACTTTCTGATAAAATAAAATTCACATTTTGCTGACCTTTTTTGCATTTGAGTATGTCGCATACATTTGTAATGCCAAAAAAAAAAATATGTATATATATAAAATGCAATGTGTACATTGAAAACAAAAAAAAAAAAATTTTACCTTGAAAATGTGTATTATTTGTTTTTTCATGGTTTAACGTATATATCGAGTTGTTCCAATGGGTTTTTAAATTAATTTTAGCCGCTTGTTTATTTTGGGCTCAAAATGGTTTTACTCCCTTTTTATCAAATAGGCAACAATTAATTAATTTGCGTACAGTATTCACTTATATTTATAATAAAATCAATTTGTTTATGAATTTTGTCCGTAATTTATCCCTCCTGTCCAAAGTCTTCGGTGAATTTACGCAGCTTAACCAAATCATCATCGTTGACAGTAGGTTTTGTACGAGACAAAGATTTCAACATGTCACGCTGAAAATAGTAGAAATATAATTTAAAAATAATTTCACCCAAAATAATCTTCGCTTAGACATTACCATTGTAACTGGTGGCTCGAATAGCTTATCACTAGGCACATCCATCCAGGACATTTCAGTTGCACCTTCATCGCCAGGCGAGCAGGGCACCAACAAGTCGTCAACTATAAGCTCCTTATTTGTTGGTGATGGACCAGTTACACGCTATAAATATTGAAATAAAATTATTTACACTCTTCATCATAAATAATGCAAAACCTTTAGTTACCTTGAAGTGTGTGGCGGTTTGCACTTTACGCACTGGTTCCATAAGAGCGTCGCGCACAACAATGGAAATATCAGCGCCAGAGTAACTGGAAAAGTTTATAATCATTAAAGAGGGTTTCAAGCGTATAATTAGTTAGCCATTCTTTACCCATCTGTTTTTGATGCCAGCTCTTTGAGATCTGCCTCGGTTAAAACGTGTGTGGTATTACCCAAATGTATCTTGAACATCACCAGGCGTGCATGTGCTTCCGGCAATGGAATGTAGATACGCTTTTCGAAACGTCGACGTATAGCAGAATCCAACACCCATGGTATATTAGTGGCACCAAGTACCAGAATACCATCGGTGTCATTGCCAACACCTTGCATTTGCACCAAGAACTCGGTTTTGATGCGTCGCACACTGTCGTTTTCATTGTCCGAACGTGCCGAACACATTGAATCGATTTCATCAATGAAGATAATCGATGGTTTATGCTGACGTGCTAGTTCGAAGAGATTTTTGACCAACTTTTCGGATTCACCTAACCACTTCGACATCAAATCCGAACTGGAAACTGAGAAGAAAGTTGAATTGTTTGCCTCTGTGGCTACAGCTTTGGCCAGGTATGATTTGCCGGTACCAGGTGGGCCGAACAGCAGAATACCTTTCCAAGGTATACGTTTGCCAGTGAATAAATGAGGGAATTTAATTGGCAATATAACTGCCTCTTTTAGCGCCTCTTTGGCAGCATCTAAACCGGCCACATCAGACCATTTCACATGAGGTTTCTCAATTACTATAGCGCCTTCCAATTTACTTTGAAGTTTCTTCTTTTCAGGATCTTCACCATCGGAATCACTATCGTCCTTTTTATCTTTATCATCTCTGAAAGGTGTTTTGTGTTAATTGTTGTTAATGATATTGACAAAAATAAAAATATAAATTGTAGTTGCATACTTCGAGCTTGATTCACCTTCCTTTACTGGTTTTTTCTTGCCTTTCTTTAGGTATTCTTTAAGTTTTTCAGCACGATCCAAATACTGTAGGCACTTGGCACGAATCGAATCCTTAGCCTTCTCACCTTGTGCCTCATCTATAAATGATAATCGATGAATAATTTGCACCAAATTTGAATTCTTTTGTCATTCTTACATTTAATTGCATGTAGAAAATACTCTACGCCATGTTCGTAAAGACGTAATGCCTCAGCATAATTTTTGTTGCGGTCTTCTTCCGTTGCTTTGGTCACTAAATCAATAGCTTTTTGCAAAGTCGTGCCTGAGGCCATTGTTGACACGTCACTACAAATTACATAGAACGAGATATATAGTATTTATTAGTTTTTGATTGATATTATCGCGCAATGTAAGTCCTGCCCAGCTGACTTCATAGTAATGACATCACTGATGAAACCACAATCACCACGGTAATGTGAAAGAAAACATTGTAAATTCAAATCGATAATAAAATCTCATTTAATTATTAAAAAATAATATTTGAAATGCGAACTTCATTAGACTACAATAAATATTTTCCTTTATTTGAAAAATATAGGAGACATTTTAGTACTATTTTAGATAAAAAAAAAAAAAACAAACAAGAGCAATGACTAATCGACGCTCATAATTCCCCAAATATTTTCGCATTAGTAGCTCAATTTCAAAGCATTTGCAGTTCGACTTTTTATATTTCTCTTCATACCTTTTAAACTTTAATACACAATAAACAAGCAACGCACTATAATTAAAATCCTCGCTGTAATTTTTGTAGAAACGTAGATTTTTCAAAAGAATTTATACAAAAAATGATTCCTCCAGTCAGACTTTCGTTGTTTCGCACTTTTTCTTTTAATCACTCATTCGTTGCGCATTTGACATTTATTGCATTGCAATACGTCGCGACTGGTTTGCCTTCGGCGCTTTATTCAAACTTCAGGGTTGTATTAACACACACAAACATACAATTTTTATTATTTTTACATACAATTTAATAAAATTATTTAAATTTACAATTGCCAAGCGTAAATTCGCATAGGCTGAACATAATGAATAAATCGTAGTCATAAATCGATATTTAATCAAAATTTCTAAAATTATTTTAATTCAATAAGTATAAAATAGTTTAGTAGTCAAGCTCTCTTACAATACCTTTTAATAAAATTTAAATTTATTAAAACTCTTTTGTAAAATAAAATTTTATTATAAATGATCTGGTCACATTACATTTTAGAGCTTTTGTTTTGCTCACCATTTTCTAGTTTGTTTTGCTTGCCGCAAAAAGAAAAAAAGAGAAACATTTTGCAAAAGCAAAGCCTCATCATAATTAATGATAAATTAAAAGTAAAAGTGAAGTGAAGATGTATCAAAGTAAATAACACGAGATAAGAATGATAAAATCAAATAGATGCTTCGGTGACAAGTGATTCTATTTAGCATACCCATGTAAGTGTTTATTTGCACTTAAATCTTATATAACATACTAACAATGCCATTTCTCGCTTAAACTAGAACCTGCACTTATTACTTGGTGAAAAATGGCCAAAGAATACGACGTGTATAGGGACAGCAAATTGCGGTATTTAGGTAAGAACTTGTTCTATAATAGCAATATAAACCTGTTAGGCAGCTAACGGTATACGAATATTTTTAAAAAATTTTATAAACTTACTTAATCTTACTGCGCCTTCTCACAAATGTTGCATAATAACTAAATAAGCTCTGTATATAACACACAGGTTATTCCAACGAGGTAGGAGAAGCTTTCCGCCCACTTATACATCGCAATTTGGTGCGTGCATCCTATTTACTGGCTACAGCTTATGTCTGCGCTGACGCTGTTGATAAATCAGTCAGAGAACATCAACGAGGAAGTAGCACTAAACAAATAGCTGTTGTTACCGGTGATGTATTCACCTGGCAAATGGTTGCCTCTGTAATCATTCCCGGCGTCACAATCAATAGGTAGATGAGAAAAATAGCCTAAAGTTACTGTAGAATTATGATATCTCATATACTTTCATATACAACTTCCAGAATAACTTGGCTGACTGGCTATTTGCTACGCAAAGCGGAGGTTAGAAAAGCTTTCAGAAAAATATTACCCACCGCAGTTGGCTTGTGTTCAATTCCATTAATAATTGGTCCCATAGACAAATTTACCGATCATCTCATGGATGATACTTACCGAAAATGGTTAAGCTAAAAATGTACTGCTTTAGCGATTAAGCTTAAAATGTTTACTATTTAGGTGCAATATATTTATATCCTTTTTAGCGTTTCGTAGTGAAAGTTCTATTAGTTACAAATTTTTACATTATATTGTTATTAAACAAATGTTCCAAGTATTGTAGTATCAATAAATATACATATATAAACCATAATCGTCTGATTAGTTATAAAATTATAGTATTTATCTGGATTTCTACATCTTTTAGTGCCGTTAAATTTATTTGCTTGCAATTTCTTTGTAATTCAGTCAGTTCCACAATTACTTTGTAATACAATTTAAGAAGTGTTTGATTGAAAGTGATCCGTTGGAAGGACCAGATGGAGAAGGACCTTGCTTCACTTAGTATAACCAATTGGCGCCAAAATACCAAAGTGAGGAATAAATGGCGCACTGTTGTAGACTCGGCTATAACCGGCTAAACGCTGTCTACGCCAGTCAAGAAGAAGAAGATCGAAAGTCACCGCGTTCCATAAAGCCATAAAACTCCAAAGGATTTTTATAAAACTTCTTAAAAAATCTTGTACACATCGGTTCACAACAGAATTTTTGGAACAATTGGAACTGTGCCACTGAAATTGGAGCGTATAAATATGCGCCAAATAGCTGTTACCACATCAGCATTCCCACAACTATTTTGCAATTCTTTATTGCTATTACAACCACAACAAATATATAGCTATTTGTGATAATTCTCCTGTTTTATCGAAATTTTTCTTAAATACTTAATCCTAATCCGTTAAATGTCAGAAAAATTAATATAGAAAATGTTAGACTTATAAAAAGAATTAATCCTCATTGCATAGTTTGTGAAAAATGCCATATAAAATGATTATTTTATTAAAAGTGCAAGAAAAAATACAATTAATATAAAAGAAGAGCACTTTGAAATTACATATGAAAAAAAAAATTACAAAAATTCCACCTTCGAAAGCAATCAATTATGATCCAAACGGTTTAATAGTTGGCTCTCAAGTAAGAACCATTTGCACTTTGTTTCTAGACACTCAAACGAACTGTAACAAGCTGTGAAAAATATTCAGTCAGATCTAAATTTCAATTTTATTTTTTATTGAAAATTTTTAAGCTGAAAACCGTTTTATATATAAAAATTTGCATAAAAGGAAATAATTAAAATTAAATTGATAAAACTACTTGCAAACTATGTCCTCGCTACGCATAACAAATTGGCTAACAAAATCTCTGCTGAGATTTCGGAATGTGAAAAATTTCCAACAAGTCTATCAGAGGTACTACGCCGATGATTCGCGTGTGACGGTAAGACGCCAACCAATTTAAACCATTTCAAATACATTCGAGCCAATGCTCAAACACTTGTTGTGCTGATATGTTAAATCGTTCCATCATACTTTGCAGAAAGGACTTGTGATCGGCCTATATCAGAAGGAGGGCGAGAAGGATGCAAAGCTAACGTCGAGTGGAGAGAAATTCGATGACCGTGTGCAGGGCAAAGTATCTGAGTTAATCAAAGAGTGAGTATAAAACATCACTATATACTTTAGCATACAATGACGTTCCAAGTGACCAATACCAATTAATTTCGTGACCCTTATATTTTGTGTGAATTTAGAACGAATCTATCTGGAAGATTGGGCAGAGGAAAGGTTTTCAATAATATTGATCAGGAATTTCGATCTATAGCAGTGGTCGGTGTTGGGCGTGAAGGCGCTGGTTTCAATGAGTTGGAAATGTTGGATGAAGGCATGGTAAGCAGATAAATAAGATGGATCAGACTTAATTGTTGACAGTTAGTAAGAATTATTTTGACAGTAGATAAATTTTCAACTTTGAAAACATTTTGGAAAATTTGACAAATAAAATTTTTGATTAAAATTGTCGGTGAAAAAAAAAAATTTGACAGGAAAATCTTGTGATTTGTAAAATAATGAATTACAATGATCGTTAATGTAACGGGTTTCTAAAGTAACCAATTTTGAATCTGAATGAAGAACATAGCTGTTTGAAACTAATGCTTAGCTTTAATAGATAAATTAAATTTAATTTAATAAAATTAAGAAATTTTTACGAAATTTAATTCCAACATAACCTCAAAGTAATGCCAGCATAAAATTGATGATTACTGTAATAAACTTTCCCTATATGTATATAATTTTGAAACCTCATAGGAAAATGTACGTGTAGCAGCTGGTGTCGGTGCACGCAGCCTGCAAATGCAAGGCTGTTCCGAAGTTTTTGTCGATTCAATGGAATATCCCGAACAGGCTGCCGAGGGTAGTGCTTTGGCGATTTGGCGTTATCAAGATAATAAAATGAAAAAAGACAGAACAATAATTCCCAAATTAGAATTGTACGACTCACCCGACATAGACGCTTGGACACGTGGTCTTTTTAAAGCCGAAGCACAAAATCTTGCACGTCGTCTTAGCGACGCACCAGCCAACCAAATGACACCCACCACATTTGCACAAGCAACCGTCGATGCACTATGTCCTTGTGGTGTAACCGTGGAGATCCGTACAATGGAGTGGATAGAACAACAGCATCTAAACTCGTTTCTAATGATTGCGAAAGGTTCGTGTGAGCCGCCTGTTCTGCTGGAGATAAGCTATTGTGGCACAGCGCCTGAAGATAAACCTATACTGTTGTTGGGCAAGGGTATGACATTCAATAGGTGAGCATAAAGAGACTACTTAAAGGACTATATTGATATAAGAAAAAATTGAAATTTGTTTACTAATATTTACTAATTTGTTTATTCTAATATTTCAGTGGCGGTCTCTGCTTGCGTCCATGCAAAGGCATGGATGAATATCGTGGCGCCATGGCCGGTGCTGCAGTAGTGGTCGCTGCAATTCGTGCCGCCGCAGCTTTATCATTGCCCATTAATATTTCCGCTGTTATACCACTTTGCGAGAATATGCCTTCGGGTATGGCCTGCAAGCCAGGTGATGTGGTCACGTTACTCAACGGCAAATCATTGGCGATACGCGTAAGTTTGATTTAAATCAAAAATAAGGCAACAATAATGAATTTTCAATTCTTCTTTTATAACCCAGGACACGGATAAGGCCGGTGTTGTGGTGATGGCTGATCCATTGATCTATGCGCAGACTACTTACAAGCCACGTCTAGTCGTTGATGTGGCCACGCTTGGCAAGGGTGTCAAAAAGGCATTGGGTGGTGGCGCTACAGGCATATTTTCGAATTCTCACTACATTTGGAAACAATTCCAAAAGGCTGGCTCACTAACAGGCGATCGCATGTGGCGCTTACCATTGTGGAACTACTATAAATATCTGGTAACGAGTGAGTATCATTTGGCCCCTATTTGTATAACGATTTTCATTTACTGTTATACTAATTGCATAATATTTATTTTTATTTGTCAGACCATGTAAGTTTCGATGTCAGCAACAATGGTTCTGGCCCAGCTTCATCTTGTCTGGCAGCCGCAATATTGCACGTAAGCTTGGAACTTTATTGCATTTTCTCAATTTTTTGTTTGGTAATTCATTATCCTATTTCAAACAGCAATTTGTGCCATGTGTCGATTGGGCTCATTTGGATATACGTGGTGTTGGTATGTTGACTAAGTACGGTACTCTGCCATATTTGTTGAAGGATCGCATGACTGGCCGCCCAACTCGTACCATGATACAATTCCTATATCAAATGGCCTGTCCAGACCAACAGAAGTAGTAGTAGAAGTAAGCGTATAAACGCCCATTTTTCTACTCATCAAACCCTGCCACGACGCGCCTGAGAGGCCCTCAAAGAAGAAGAAGAAGAAATGTATTTGTATATGAAGATGTGTGTAGTAATGTCCTGAGGTCAAAATTTTATCTGTGTTTTAATTGTTTCTTTCTTAATAATTCTAAATGGCGATGTTTATATATTTTTGATTATTGCTGTGACATGTTCTACTCAATGCAAATACATATATTTTTAAAATATGATTTGTATTAAAAAATAGTGTTTTCGTGTTTTTTTATTATTATTTAATAGCATTATACTATACATACATGATAGTGGTGAGATATGGGGTAAAAATTTTACAATACATTGGTCAAATTTTATCAAAATGGGCAAAAGCCAAAAATTCTCTGCAAAATAGTAGCTTCAGTTTTACATAATGTTTAAAAATGGCAAATATTTGAAAAAAAAAACTTTTTTGTCCGTATATAAGATTAAAAAAAAGGTGAAAATATTACATAATTAGATGTGAAAAAACTACGAATTTTGTAAAACCCAAAAAAATGATGGTTAAAACACTAATCCAGTAAATAAGGACTATCCAAAGCGCCAAGTCCGGCTGCAACACCGCCCTCGTTCGCAGTCGAGAGTTTCGTGCGCAGCATATGACCCGCTTGATAATTGCAAATCACATTATCTACATCACCTAGTATTACGCCAAAAATGCCCAGCTCTGACACGAGATCAACAATTTCTGGTGGAGATTTGCCACCCGGACGTATCATGTAACCCTTGGAAATGGGAGGCTGAATTAGATCCATCAGTATCCAAGCGGCGCGTTCTACGCGACTCATTTTCTGTAAAACACAAATCAAACAAAAGAAATGTATTTGTAAAATAAAAAGAATACATAACCTCAAAATTCAAACCAACACTTACCCTCAGTGCATCTGGAATGTCAACGCCATATACATTATTACCACCGCCCTCGCGTTGTGGTTTTAGCACAAATCGTTCCGGTTCTTTCAACGCCATTTCGTATGAGGCATTGCCGGCTTCAGAGTCATCCAACGAGTAGAGTCCCGTGAAGATTTGTCCCACAGCTTTTATCTGAAAAAAAAGGTCTACTTAATATCACCTATAAAGATTTCTCATTCATTTTCAACCTTCTCTGGGTCGCTTATAAACCGTTCTAGCATCTCGGGTTGAGCCAGCGCTTGCTGCACTTTCTTGGTACCAGCCAAATGATAGTGTATGGAAGGACTTTTTATCGCACGCGAACACTCCATCATATAACGCGCATCCCATTCGTCTTGCGAGGGATAGTGACCAGGTTCATAGCCGGCACGGAAATAAATAACAGCCACTTCATATTCACCGCTGTAAAATGACGTTTTTTGTAAAATATATTTTTTTATACGAAATATTTGAAATATTTAAAACATAAAAGGTAGGATTTACCAAATATAAGTTAAATATGTGCGCCAAAACAGAATATTTTACGAGCTTATATTGGATTATAACTTCACCTACCTCCCATACAAAGGCTATGTTGAAAACTATTAAACCTCACTAACGGCAAACATCAGAAACACAAAATTTTACAAAAGAAAAAAGAAAAGAAAGAAAAAAGAAGCTGCACTCAAATTTTTTTAAGAAACGGAAACGGCGTCGGCCACTTACGGATCAAAAGGTACTCGACCGATTTCAATGAAATTCGGTACATAATACTGATGATGGCACGGATGGAAAATGGGCGAAATCGATTCACAGCCACCACTACTTCCCATATAACTCAATTTTGAATTCCATCTGATACCTTCACTTTATAATATCTACATTAGGAACCAATGAAGATATATAAGAATAAAACTTTATACGAATACTGTATATCATCTGTGGCTATCTTGTGAAACAATTTTCGAAATTGGAATATAACTTTTTAAGACCCCGGATATCGAACATGAAAACTAAGTTCCTAAGGGTAATTTTTACCCAAAAATATCGGTAAATCTCTCAGATATTTTAATTTAATTTAGAGGGAATCTTTTTCTTCTAATAGTGTGTCTAATTACCAAAAATGGTTAAAATCGGGTCATAACTTCCCCTAGCTCCCATGTTCCTTATAATCGGATTATCAAACTTCTGGTGGGCTTTATTCCGCATATATGCGATATATATATCTGTGTATATAATACATATGTGAGATATCTTAGCTAAATTAAGTTAGCATATAATCTTGGATATAAGTTGGTAGTGAAAATTAGTGAAATCGGTTCAGGAATTACCTCAGACCTCATAGACTATATATGATGATATTCGTTATTCTATTGGATATAGGTCAAATTGTGTTATCTTTATAAAATTACAACAATAAATATTTTTTCAACTTTTTTAAAATGTCAGTTATATTAAAGTTGTTCGATTTAAAGTTGTTATTTTAGGGTAACTGTTCTCTAAATAGAATTATTTTGATACTAATGTATACAATTAATAAAATATCATCAACTCACAGCAATAGCTCTTTATTTGGACCCAATTTTCCTTCTTTATGCACCTCCGTTAGAGTACGACGCAATACTTTTATATTTGGGCGCTGCTCGCGTATATAAAACTCGTGGAAACGCTATATTATAAAAAATAATATTTTCAAAATAATAAAATTAGAACTGTAAATAGTGTTTGAAAATAGTTTACACACCTGATCGCAAATATTGTAGGAAACATCTTCGATTATGAAGAGAATCACCGCTTTGGGCTCAGCATATACTTCCCAGGCTTTAATCATGCCACCACAAAGGCCAGACAAAGCCGCATTTTCGGGCATCTAAAAAAATTTGAAAATTTTGAAATTATTTTTTTTTTACAAAAATAGCATAAGGGCTAGGGGTAGTCAGAGACACGAAAAAATTGGAATTTTAATAATTTTTTTTGCTAAAATCAATCGGATAAGAAAAATTAGTTTTATAAATGGATAATTCTGAGCCTGGGACAAAATGGCAATCTCAGGAAGTTTATTTCTAGATTTTCGGAACAAAAATGAAAGAAAAGCTTCGATCAGGCCAGTATTATCTATTTGTAAAACTAATGTTTACTGAAAAAATTCTAATTTTTTGTGTCTCACTACCAATGACCCCATAAATAACGCATACTTACATTTTTTATTTTATCAGCATGTCCTAACTCGCCCATCACAAAGCTATAGAAGTGGGAGAAAATGTATTTGTGTTATATTAGATATAATTTAGGCATATAATATAATAATATCAATTCAGTTGTGTATACAAAGCACATAAGCATACAACTGAGTTTTAAAACTAACAGTAATTATTTTTTTAAATCTATATAAAGTCTACAATTGCGTCATTAACACTACAACTACATACTATTTACGTTTTATATAAGCAAATAAATGAATAAGCGGTAACTAACAACTAAGTAAATTTGCGACGCAAACAAAAAATGCTGCGACACTTGATTCTAAAAATATATGTACATACATGCAACGGTAGTCTAGTCTAATATAACTAAGTAGATATAGTTAAATAGAAACAACTATTATATGCAATAAATTTAAAAATAAAGCGTAGAGAACAACATAAGTTATATAAATAAGCAAAATAATAAATAATTTACAAGCAGCGTAATTGTATATTACGCTTTAAGGAAAATAAAATACATAATTCAATTAGTTAATTTGCCGAAAAAATTGGGTATAATTTTGTTTGCTACTTACACAGAAATTATTATATACATACATATATATAGAATAAAACAAAAAAATATAGGAAATAAAAAAGAGAGAAGAAAATATAATTTGATGTTGTGGAAAAAATCAAAATACCTCTGCAGAGGCATCATATGTGTGGAGATGCCACCGAAACTAGAGGCAATCGTGTTGATTTCAACTTGTTTAACTGAATTGTCTTCGAACATGTGAGCCAAATAGTCGGAACGTAATAAACCGAGCGAATAAGCCTGAAAATTGATACACATACAAACATTTACTTCATAGAAAATACGTTAAAAATGATTTAATGGAACATTAAATTGCTTGCTATATTAAAGAGTTGCAGTGACATATTGCGAAAATGATGACACTCAATTCATAAACCACCACGATCAATACTGGCTATCACTTAGTGCTTGCGAATTATTGTTTCGATGTTTATTGGCATTGCTTTCGATTTGGGTTTTTTTTGGTGGAATGCGTTTGGCGATGCGATGTGAGCAGTTCTTATAGTTGATTGATTTGATTTGATTTGGTTTGATTTGGAAAAATGAACGAGTTAGCCGCTACCGCAAATGATGCCTAAGAAATGTGTTTTTACAGTGCTAAGGATGTAAAAATTACTAAAATAAAACAAAAAAATAACCATAAATGTTTTGTGCAATAAAAACTTAATGCATTTGTTGTACTGTACGTTCACGTTTGAGAGAGCTTGTGAAAAGAAGAATTCATAACGTTGTGCATAAATGCTTAGGTGCGCTGCATTTGATTGCACTTTCCCCCGTTTTTCGAAACGTTTCAATTGCATCTAGTTGATTGTATGTTTTATAAAAAAATTTCGGTAACTTCCCCGGCCAAACTGTGTGCCAAACAAATGTAAAAATATTAATTGTAGGTTTTATAAAAAAAAAAATAAAAACAAAAACAATTACAACTATGAGAAAAATAATAAGGGACTTAAAGGCAAAATAAAATAGAAACATAAAAGTAGTAGGAAAAAAATAATAATAAACAAGTAAAAATATTCAAATTAACAAATTTAACTATTTAAAAACGCATGCGTTCGGGCACAAATGACTAAAATTTATAAATTTATATTTATCAAATTAACATAAAATTACTTAAAAGGCAAATTCTTACGTTTTACTATCTAATTTAGTTTCTAATTACTGTCAGAACTATACAAAACATACGATGTTTATTTTAGGTTATAATTAAATATTTAATCGACAAAATTCTACTGTGATTTAATTATAATTAACTTTTTTTTTACAGAAGATTAAAGCTGTTATTAATCTGAGTAAACATGGATTTATAATTAGCTACCGAGCAAGGTATCCCTGCTGCATTCCTAAATATCCTTTTTGAGAAATTATTTATATTTTGAGGACTAAAAAATAAAATTTTCAAAATGTTTAAGAGAGCAGCGTTCTAGCAGAATAATGGTAAATCGAAGACCGTTAGTATAATATAAAGATAATTGAATAATTAGCTAGCAACCACGCCTACTATATTATAATCGTTAATTTGATTTGGTAATTAATATGTTTTTTCTGGTATATTTTTCATTATTCTAAATATTATATTATTATTTTTTCTAGTATTATTTTTAAAGTATATTTTTCACAAATTCTATGCAATGTAATTTAAATGTTATACTTTTTTAAACTACATCATACTTAGATTAGAAATAATAAAAAAAGGAAAAAAATAATAATAAAAAAATTATGAAATAAATAATTTAAAAACCAACCACTTCTCCAAAACCAACACATTCTACTACGATAAATGCAAATTAAAACTGCATAAAATAAAATAAATAAAAAAACAAAAACTTAAATGAATTATACTTAAATAAAAACCGCTATAATTCCAGCATGTGCTGCTCATTTTTCAACATTTTTTGTTGTAAAATAATATTGAATGCAAAATGACGCCATAATAATAGTATGTATGTATGTATGTACATAGTAAAGAATAAGTAAGACGCTTTGCGCAAAATAAGCTTTCCTTCAACCAAACAATTGGTTATTCTTAGCTAGCAAATTAAATTAAATATATGTATGTATGCAATATCAACGATTTGTTTGGCTACACACTATTTGCTACATTTAAAATATGGAGAAAAAATAAAATGAAATTAATAATGAATTTTGTTGCACCTTTGTATATCTTTGCTTACTGGTCCTAAATGGCCAAAACCAGAAGCTATAGTGTTAATTTCAACTTGTTTCCAGCAACAGTAGGCACACGGGGTATGTTTCTCTTGTTCTAGCAATTTTGCACATTTCGTCTCCAACATCAAATCACTGCGCAATAGGCCCAACGAAATTGGCTACATATTCAGGTAATTGTTTCATTTTTGTGCATTTTTAATTGCAAACATTTTTTTTTTTTTTAATATATTTTTTTTTTATGAATAATTATTATTATTTTTTGTAAAATATTTGTTTTATAACATTTTCATTACGTTCGTTTCATTCGTTTGCCAATGAGCGTGCGTTTTCAGATGTACATAAACAAATAATGAAATAATCAATTAGAAACCAGCAGACAAAATATGTGAAATAAACAAATAGCTATAAATTCAGTTAACCAATGCACATATGTATGTAACTAATTCACTACTGGTTGTGGGCAGGGGATAGTATGTCAATGTGTGATAACATGGAATTTATTAAAATGAAATGAGGATATGACGCGTATGATTTAGTTTATTGCCTTTGATATAATAAAGTAGCATATTGATTTCGGTGCTGTTTGTGGCACTAATCAATGATTTAACTACAGTCACAAGCTAATTGCGTACCATGATTTATATAGTTTACTTTCACTTTATTTTGCCTTATATTAAATGGCTTGAGAACAAACTCCTAATAAAAGCTTTCATTTAAGATTAGCTATTGTCTAGATAACAATCAATAGATAATAAGAGATTTAATAACACATATGTTAGCCTATCAACTTCCCGGAAATATTATTAACTTCATATTTATGGCTTACGTTAATATTTTACCTTAATTAAGTCAATTATAGCACTTCCGTCAAGAAAGAAACTTCTAACATAATACAAGTTGCTGGCATAAATATAGAGTGGCTGGTGCTTAAAACTTGTCTAACAATCTGTGTGCTGACACCACAAACAGAAGGATATTGATTGGAAATAATTAAACTTGAACCCCCCTACCAATATATTAGGGTAACAAATCTTAATTGGTAATAATATGAATTGTAATTTATTTATGTTTTTATATGTAACAAATACCTTCAAAAAGGGTTAGTGTGTGTATTAAATGATCCTTATGCAATTTTTCATTATTATTTAAAATTGATGTTGAATTCAAACAATTTATGATTGACTCTTGTTATTATGCAAATGATAGATAAATATGTTCTTACCTGTCCAAAACCATTAGCGAGTACTTTTTTGTAAACATTAAACAAATTAGCAGTGAACTCATCCACTTTTATAGTTTCCGCCAGAGTTGTAGTTAGAAATTCCTCATCATGCGCCACATTATGCATCAATTGATTGATTATCGTTTGCAAATTTTTAGCCTTTTCGAATTCTTTGCGCGGGAAAGATGACGGCATCAAAATAAACGGTGCGAACTATGCGTGTGTGTGTGAAATAAAATATGTAAATAAGTTAATTAAATAAGTAAACTAAAACAACAAAAATAAAAAATATTTATATATGATAATGTTTTACGCTTATCTAATTTCGTTAAAAATAATCTGGATTTTATCTATTCATATTATCGTGCGAATTCGCATACTCATTTAGTCACTCAGCGAATGAAGGAGTTTGTGTTAGAATTTCACAACTACTACTTTCTAGATGCAATACGTATATGTATAATGAAATGACTGGCAAATTACATTTAGTGAATCCGCGCTGAAGTTGGTTTTGGAGCGCATGGCTGCACCATGCATAATAGCCCAATCTTTCGCCTTTTCGGTCACATCGTTCAATGTACGTTCTTCAATTGGCAATGGTATGCAGGGTTCAAGTACTGGTGTTGGCGTCATATTTTTAATTTGTTGTCTATATATCTACAAGAGCAAATGATAAAAAAGCAATTCATTAATTGTAAATATTACTCTATATTGCATTTAATCACATTACCAGCTAGAAGAATTTAAGAGTTATGCGTTCCACAGTTTAAAAACACTTTTAATATACTGGATTTTTCGTTATTAACTTCTGCCGATCGTAATTAAACACCGACACTACTTAATATTGATGTCTGCAAAATAAAGAAAAACAACCTGTAGGTACCATACCACACCAACGTCACTGCCACTAAGTATGTATACGCATATATTTGAACAAGTTGGAATTAAGATATTTTAATGCCAAGTGCTTGTAGTCTATGTAATTATTAGATATACACTTTTGTTGCTCATAGCTCCTACCAACCTGCTCGGATCCAACTTGATTCTAAGGCACGTGACTCACGTAATTGGAGAAGTAGAATTTCAGTTGTAGTTCTTCAACTGGGTTTGTATTTTAACTTTCGAGTGTTTTGATTTTCTTGTCGTTTCAAAACATTTCGATGCGAGTTGACCAATTCACGGATAATTTAGAAGCCGAAATGAATTAAGTTGTTACTAATGTAGTATACGAGTTGGCAGTCGAAAGTCTTATCAACAGAAACAGCTGAGAGTGATGCCCAACTGCTAGTATTTTTCATTTAATACCTGTACACATTAGGTGTGTTCGTTATAGGGAATCAAATAGCGTCCAATAACGACCTCATGTTGAACAACATTTGTTATACACATACAATGGGAGCGCTAGCTATTTGACATTTTATTTAATGACAGATATTTCCTAAGGACAGACTTCTCCGAGTGAAAAAAGATGATCAAAGAAAGACCTTTGAAATTGCGACAACAAAAGGGGTTTACTGGAAAGAATCGAGTACTAAATAAAAAGGCGGGAATCAGTACGATAAATCTAATAGTAAGAGATCACGAACACCTATGGGACTTCCGTTCTCAAGACAGTTGGTTCTACGTAACCGGAACGGACCCGGTTTTTTATCCCGCCAAGGACTGTCAAATCGGCAAAATTATTTGGGGGATGTTTTAAGCCGCTACAACAACAACAACAACCCCACTGATCATTATCTCGGCATACAATAATGATATATAAAATATAACTTCCAAACTTGATAGCTATCTACAACAACAATGACACCTATCATCATAAAACTGTGACAGTTTCTCCCAAGAATTTATCCGTATTAACAAATATATATAAAAAAGTTTAAATAAAAGCACGCATATTGTAATTTTCCATTTATTATAATATATTTAAGGTAATTTTTGCATTTTTCGTTTCTGCGCGGGTTTTCGTTTATTTTATCTATTGGTTTATTTCATCTGTTTGTGTGGTTTGTATTCTTTGTTTTGTTTCAGTTTGATAATATGGTTTTACTTTAATAAATAATAGTTTCAAAAAGTTTTACGGAAACATTTTTATGTAAGTTTTTATAGCGTACATATTAATATTATTACAGCGTATCTACATTTTTACGCGCAGCTGCTGTTGCTTTTTGTTTTTATTCACTTTTTATTTTATATTGTTTGTTGTAATAGCAGGTTATAAAACAAAGCGATTTTTGTTTCTAGTTTTGTTTTTTATTAATCGGATTTTTAGTTTTCTAATATTTCTCTTTATGATATTTCACTTACATTTTAATTAACAATTTAAAGAAAACCATTTGCTTTATATATTTCATTTAAATTACATTTATATACGTCATTCATTATTTAAATTATTTCTTGAATTATTATATATTTATGTATAAGTATGTATTTAAATAATGCAGTAATTAAGAGTTTCAATTTGTTTGTTAAGTTATGTTCGTGTTGTCTTAACAAACTGAATGCCACGGCAAAACAAAACGAGATTTGTTTTGCTATGAATTCATTGTAGTTCAATGAAATGTTAAGAATTATGCCAAATCCATTTTTTACTTTAGCGCTTTTATTTATTGTTTAAATATAGCGGGAGCATTTGCGGCAGGACTCCGAAATTCAAGGTCCTCAATATAGACGGCGAGAAATCTGCAAAATATTGTCGCTGTTAAAATCAAGATCAGAGATTCTTTATCTCTGCAACAAAATTACAGATTTTTATTTATTCTACGATTTTACAAATAATGTTGGGAACAACAGATTTTGAATGTTGGAAACAACAGTATGAGTTAAATAACACAATGCTAAAAGTGTAGAACTATTAACTCTAAAGTATGAAATATTAATATTAACCACGAAATTTCGAATTTGTGCATACTGTGTGTATGTATAATTTAAGTTCCCAAATGTTATTTATTTTTGAATGATAAATAATATAATATTTGTTTTTTGCTTTTCTGCTGGATTTTTGTATATAATTGTGTACTTCCCTCTGATAGCTCATTTAAAACAATATATAACTGCTGTTAACAACAGTAATACATATGTATGTTTTGGAGCAAATAATACTATAAAATATTGTTTTATAGAAGAATTGAAAGAGTCTCCTCATACATTACTCTTCGTCTTATTTATGAAAGTAAAAAATAACTGTAAAATAAATAGATTTGTGATTTTTAATTAAAATGATGTATTTATTTACTTAAACGTGAGAAATTACCACAAGAAAAATACACACATATATTTCGGCAAAAGCATATATATAATAAAATTAAACGAGAATTAAATATAAAACAACGCTAAACGATAGTTCGAAGTAAGCGAAGCATTATTTTCATTGTTTTAACGACAAAGTACACAAACTGAATATATAATTATTTTAAATAGAATTAAGAACAAAACAGTTACACGAAATAGCGCGTCGAAATTATTTAGGATATAGGACTATTGTATACTATGACAGATGTAGCTATGGGAGAGCAAGTAAACGTAGTCCAAGTGCAAAAAAATTAACAGTGTTCAAATGAGGGTTTGGTTAGAAAGCCTATTTATTACTTTTCTCGGGGTCGGCATTAAGTGTGTTGTGAAGTGAACCTTATAAAATTAAAATTTAATGAGCGCAAATGGGGGATAATAATTAAAACATATTAATAAAATAATCATGCATTTCACAATGCGACCTACAAATTATACAATACAATTTATATGTATGTACGTCACACATTTATTTGACTTGCTCAAGTGCAATTTGTGAAAATTAAGGTTATTTCGTTTATTTATATTTGAATGTATGCATGTTAACTTAAGAAAAAATGTTCCAAAAAATAAAAGGACAACTAAAAACGAAACAAAAAATGCTCAATCCCTCAAATTAAGTGGTGATTCATTGTTAGTTATAGCTCTAATGTTACTATTAATGTATTCATATGCGTAAACGTATTCGTAACTGCCAAGGCAAATTAATTAGTACTTCTTTATTCTATTTAGTTAATAGTCTCAATAGTAAAGACCCTGCTACAGCGTTTTGTTGCTACTAGTATATGATACAAGCATGATCAAAAAACATACAATAAAATATTAAACCTAACGCATTATAGTGCATATTTTACTTCTTTAATTATTCATCTCTTTTTAATTTTTTTTTTTTGTTTTTGTTGTTTTTTTTGCAGTTTAATCCTTTTCACTTGTTGCTATATAATGTAAAGTTATGAATAAATGCCGTGCCAACGTTCAATCGGTGCCCTGTGGCTATACAAAAAGTGTATTCTGCAAGCGTTTACACAAAAACACACAATTGAAAGATTTTTTTTTTGTTTTTGAATTTGCCCTCCTTACTGCATATGTTCAGTCACCGTTCGTTTGTCTACCTTACACCGAGCTTTATAATACATATTTGCTTGCTATTTCATTATAAATGTGATACTTTTACTGTTGTTTAGCGCGTTTGTTTTGTTCCTTTAATTGCAAATCATAGTGTTCCTTAGTTTAACTGATTTTTTCTCAAGTTTTTACGTACAAGTTTTGTCTGCTTATGTCCGTTTATGTGTATGGTTACATGCATTTCAAACAAACTTTCAACAATTTTCATTAATTTTTTATCGGTTTTGTTTTCTGCTTGTGTTTTTTTTTAGCTTTAATCATTTGATCATTTCCTCCTTTTGTAATTTTTTTTTTATATTTATACTTTTTTTTAATGTTGCTTGATTTTATATATAAGTTTCTTTTTTAGTTTCGTTATCTTCGTTCATCTGTTTGTGTATGACTCCGTTTCTCAATTTATGTTGTTTTTTGTTGATAAACATGCCCGCACTTCAGAGTTTTGTATGCGTTGTATGCATTCAAAAATATTTGCCAAACAGAAAGCCAAATATGGCCGCAACAATCGACAACGCTATATAGAACACCGGAATTTGCTTCTCGCCCAGTATAGGTGTATAGGCCTGATCGTACACCGGTCTCGAATATGAATCCCGTATTTTGACGATTTCATCCTAAAAAAAAAGATAATTTAACATGTATTATTTATGGATATTTAGAAAAATTTAATATTTCTGGCAGCAATTCTGGTAAAATCTATAAAAAAATTTAATAAGAATCATTAATGAATTACCGTAAGATGACGCTTCTCTCTTTGCAATTTCTCATTGTCTTCACGCAGCCGCCTAAGGTCGGACAAAAACTCTTCACGTTGATCCGATGGTTGCACATTTGATACCTTGAAGCGTTAAAAACCAATTTAAAATATTTGTAATTTCAAATTATTTACTTTGCTGCAACTTACTTTCTCTTCACGAAATGGAATTGCTTTATTTTCTGACTCAATGGTTTTTGCTGTTGCCTCCTTTACTATATCATTTAGACCTATTTGCAAGTAAGAAAATTGTCATTAATTGCTTGAACACTTGCGAGTAAATCAGTTAATTGCAAGCTACCTGAAGTACCACTGCTGTCTGCTGACGTTACAGTTGGCACCTCGAAGACACATCTCAATTTCACATCCATCAACTGGTGTGGCTCCGACTCTTTCCACTAAACAAAAAACAAAAAGAAAAGAAAATGAAATTGTGTGCAATAATCACAATAGTCAGCGTGCAAGTCTAAATTGTATGAAAACATGAAAAATGTTAATTTTGCCGCATATACTCACCAACTTATTCCAGTCTTCAACTGAGTTATCGAGCACAACCAGACTCTGAACCATGAACTTATGCTTATTTTTGTCGTTGGGATCATATACAAATGGTTGTAAACAAACTGAAAATTTATTTGAAAAATATATTAAACTAAATACATTTTATATTTTGATAGCAACGACTTACTTTCAATCTTGGCATTAGAGTGTGGTTCGAGTGAACCGAAATTTGGACGCACACAATACCGTTTTGGAGCGGTTGTTTTGATCTTGAACAGTATAATATTATCTGTTGGATTGGTTATTTTCATTAGCGTGATAGCGGGACGACTGAAGGGACCTGCAAATAAAACAAATTATTATAAACATCGTGAATAAATACATATTAATTATATATTTAAAAAATATTCAAAAATTATTTACATTTATTTATACAAAAGTATTTTGGTTAAAGTTTACTCTCCCACAAAAAAAACAGTAATAAATATTTTCTATCCACATAACTGTTGTCATTTTGGTTGTTTCCTTTTTTGCAAATTTCGCAGCAAATTGAACTGTCATTTTGCTCTGCCAATTTTCCCTAATTTCATAGGTATTTTATGCGCTATTTTATGTGATAATTATCAGATATGCGAAACTAATCATTTTTTTTTTTACATTTTAAAAACAAAATTAAGCAGTTCGATAGCTAAATTGTCCAATATTATCATGAAATGCAAAACTACTACGACTTTACTGCATACATTTGAGCACCTGCCAAATGGCAATAAAAACGCTCGGAAAACTATTATTAATCTGCAATTTAGATTTTTGTTAGATTATGGAAGAAAAAGCAGGGCCAATAACGAAAAATAAAATGGCAGTAATTTCCAGCTGTGCTTATATGGCATCGATTGCAGCGTATATGTGTGTGTGTGTACACATGTTTGTAGTATGCCAAGGTTTCGACTCGAAACAATTTCCCATAGTAGTTACACAAAAGCGACGTGTAATTATTTTAAACTTATCAAATGGTCTTCACGCGCATATGAATGTGTAAATTTGCGCTTTTAACATTAAATTTATATGATATGTGGGCAATTGAAAGATTATATTTCGTGGCAGTGGAAGGTATGTAAACAAAAGTTTCCTTTGAAAATCAATAATTCTTTTTACAAATCATGTAACGGTCAGGTCGAATCAAAACGAAATTGATATCAGTAAAAAAATAATTAATATATATCACTTGCAGGGATTGTTGGCAGAGTTGAAGACCATTGTTTATATTCAGCTCTATGGCACTTTGCATAGCGGTCGCCGCTTGGCACAGGATTGCAACAAAATGCCATTAGTGATTTCTCACAAATCATTAGCCATTTCCTAATCTTGATGGATTGCTAAAGAACACTGATAAAACCATTGATAAGCTGAATTGGGGAATTTGGTAGTTATCAAAATTTAAGTTTCAAATATGTTAACCACCCATATGTCATACTACACACCTACTATATAATAATGTATAAAAATAAAATTGAAAAAGTAAATCCCCGTAATGAAATACGCTGTATGCAAATATAATTTAAAATTCAAATGCATTTCTTGAGCCAATTCACATATATTTTTACTCGGACGGCATAAACAAGGATACTGTAGTGTAATGAAATAAGGTTTTGTATAGAAATGACAATATAATATAAGTAAGGCAATTCACCTATCTGCTGGAACACTTAAGCTCAAAGCAGGTAGCACAAAACAAATTCACAACAAAAGGCATGATGGCGCATACAATGAAATGAAATAGAAAAATAAACATTGGCTTTCCTTGCTTATTGTTCTTTTTTTTTGCATTTCTATTTTATCTATAGGTCTATATTTCGTTCAAGGTGTACAAGTAGCGATATGTTTCGATTGGCTTTGCACTCGTCCTCTATTCGAGTAGCTTATTGGCGAGTATGCGTTTACGGCAACAATAAGCAAAAGACAATTGTTGTGTAGTGGGTGCTAGTGGTTAGTTTATGGTTAAGGGTGAGTTACTTTTAGTTGTACACCTACATATACATGTAGATATAGAAATACATGTAAGCAACATACGCAAAGAAAACGTAGCCTCTCTTTAACGTTTTGTAAAAACGAAAGTGGCAATATACATATGTATAACTAAATATATATTGGTACAATGCCAAATTCATACACCCGTTGGGATCGACGAATTCGTTACGTTGGGGTTATAACAAATGTCAAGCCGGTAATTTTAGACTAGCCATAGTAGAAGCCTATTGTCGTAGTAAAATATGTAGTTTTTGCTAAACATTGTTTGAAAAACAGAGTGCAAGTAGTGGCACATGTATGGTTTTAGTAAGGCGGCGATGTATAAGCAATAGTTCATTTATTCGTAAGAAAGATGATTTGTTTTTGCATTTCTGGTTTTGAATAGCATATAACTATACATATATGTAGAGAGAAATATATATATGTATTAATGCGGTCGGTCCTTAGCCCCAAATATTCCGTAAATCCGCACTGTCCTTGTGTTTACGTATTCCATATATGAGTATGCATATATGAAAATGTACATTTGTGTGCAGTTTATTGTCGACAGCTGAACATTTGAGCAACACGCTCACATTGCTTTCATTGCGTCATTTTGCCAGAATGCGTTTGAGACGTTTGACTAATGTTTTTTTTTTTGTATTTTTGTTGTACAAAATGCGGTGTCGTTGTGCTTTATTATTCAACAAATTTTCATGCTCCGTCGCCATTCTTGCTACATTCAGATGTGCGGCGCTTAGTTCGTTGTTTAGTTAGTCAAAGTTTAAGATTTGCTTGCTGTTCGCCTGACACCCTCACGTTACGATTATATTGTTTTCAACAAACAAATTAAAAATCGATTTTTACCCAAATCGTGGTCGTACAAATGAAATAGACATATATACTGTAGATATGATTTCAGAAATTAGTTGCATTGCAAGAATTTTAAATTTAAAATAAATGATAAAATATTACACTCCTTGTGCTTACGTGTATGTATGCTCGCATGTACGTCAACGTAATTGTAGTTAACATAAATATTTGCATAATCAACGACCTAAAGTTCTAAATTTTGTTAAGGATAGAATTATTTATTTTCGTACTGATACAAAGCAACATGCCAACTCGGAATTCGGCCTATACTATTATATTTATATTCACAAGCTATTTTAATAAAATTTCAAAAGAAGGTTTTTTCATTGAAATAACGATATGTTAATGTTAATAATGCCTAATATGTTAAATGCAAGGCATAATTATGCTATATTTCTGCAAACGCTCTAATATCCATCATTTAATATAACGGCTACTCTTAGAATTAGTTCTTATTTTATCCATTTCCGGTACAGAATACAAAAATTAGTACGCATTCAGTACAAGACATTATATATTACTTTCCCGGACCATACATTTCATCTTTCTTTCTTTTGTCATCAGGAAAAAATCAAAGCATATAGACTTTCCGGGACCATTAAATGATCTGCCTTTACTAAATACATAAATGTATATACCGTGTTCATATAACGTAAAATATATACAAATTTTAATTTTTTGGCTACATTTCAAAAAATACATACAAACTTACAAATGCTTCATATAAATAAATCTCTACTTATGAGCATTTTCTGTTGTGTTTCGAAATATTATGTGCATATGTATACACACAAGCAAGTTGGCATGAAAAAATAAATAAAATTTAGCGAAATAATGTTTTTGGGACGCATTTCCAACAGCGAAATGCTACAGTTATTGTTATTTACTTAAGCATTGCACCACAACCACATACATCGAAATATTAATTGCCGGCGACTAATATTCAGATTGCATATAATTATTATCAAAACCGGCAAATCTCACACTGTAAGTAGAAAAATAAACACACATTCAAACCTATTCAATGAGATGGCAACATTATTGGCAGATACAATTTTCAATATATTTATACATTTGAATAATTTTAAATATATTCTTGAGAGCATATTTAGAAACAAATCTTAAACATTACAATCATATTAATGAAATTTGGGATCATTATACGATGCCCAATTTTAAAAACATCAGACCAGTTGCAAAGCCGAACACAGAAAATGCAAAACTAAAATGTTAAGTTTGCATAAGTACTAAGAACTTCTCTGTGTTTGTTATTTGCGTACATACAGTTTATTATACGAGTATTGCTAAAATATTAGAGCACATTCGCTAAGCAATATATGTATATTTGTTAACTCATGCGTGAATCATGCGATTAGCCGGCAAAGAAACGACGATAAGGCATTCAAGGTGTCCAAAGCTTAGCAACTCTTCAGATTCAGATTAGAACGATAATACATTTTAAAACTTTTAACTTTTTGACAACTGTTTTGGAAAATAGGCCACGATAATAGAATTTAAACTTTTAGCTTTTTGACAACTGTTTTGGAAAATAGGTCATTTTGGCATAACTACAAGTTGTCAAGTACAAAAGTCATATGCAAATCCAACTAAGTTCAGTCCAAATGCCGTAGAGAAAGTACAAAGCAAAATCGTTGATAAATTAATTTACTAAATGTAAGTGCAAAAACATTTACAACACGTCTGCGGTGTATACCTAATTGGAAGTAAAACAATTATTGGCAATTTTTCTCAAACTAATTGAATGCAGGCACACAATGAAAACTGAGAATGTTGACTTTGAATCAATGTAAATTTGTTAAAGTCTAAATTCAGACTTTGATTCCCGTAGAAATATTTCAGTATATACAAATATATATGTATATAAATACAACAATTATAAGTATGCCTAACATTGAAAATAAACATTTATCGTCTTCCAATTGCCCTGTGGCTCGTGGTCAGCGTCGACGTTGGCGTCGCTTTTCCTATTACCATCTGGCAAAAGTCCTCTTACATGCAGCGATGTAAATGTCGGCGCCCATTTCCCATATTTTTGCCTTTTTGTCGTATGTCTTGAAAGATTTTTTTTCACCCGTGCGTTCACACACTTACCTACAAAGCGCAGCTCGCCTTTTGGCTCAATGATCAATTCCTTCGGCTTCTCCATTGTAGAAGCTGGTGGTGTGGTGGTTGTAGTCGCTGCCGTTTTGATGCTTTTATATTACCGACGCTTCTCAAATAATCCAATGAAGTATGCAAGTATACTTTTATTTATCTGAAATTTTATTTATTTTTCTCACTATACACATCCACGTTTGACGCCTAATAAGTTCCTTTAATTTTTCGCCCAGTTTTTTTTTCTTCACTGGCAACTAATGCGTTTCGGCCCCTACCAATAATGCTGCTACTGCGCTTTTTTATGCTGCTATTTTCTGGCTGTGCTTCTTCTACTTGTGTGTTTTACAGCTCAAATTTGTCGTCGTAGGTTTTCTTTCGATTAATTTGCCGATTAACCTTTTATTCCACTAGCAAAATATTAGAAATTTAAAATAAATTGATCAGCATTTAGACACTTATTTCCACAATTCTGCTAGTTCGCTTTTCACTCGTTTGCTGCACCTCCGATTCGCTCATCAATTTTTTGGCAAGTAAAAATTTTGCAACGCATGCGTCATTTTGAATTATTCGCCGTATTCTTGGTAAGAATTTGCCGTAACAAATATTTCGCCGTGAGCATGTTCACTTGAGCGGCATTTAGGGTTGCATGGGCGAAGGAAAAATAAGATTATGGCAAATGAAATTGTTAATAATAATTAGGAAGTATTTTCATTGATTACAATAGACAATAAAATTATAATTTATTATTATTTTATACACATACAGTAGAAACTCTATTATAGTCATAATAATTTTATTTAATTTTTTGAAAAATAGAATACAAATGCAATGTGTTTTTGCATATTCAAGTTGAGTTAAGTTTTATTAATTTCCAGAAATTTTAACAAATGTTTATTAAGTGATTATGACATAACTAATGATCGTGTAAGTTTTTCTAACATAAAAATAATTTTGTTTAGATATTGATGAAATGCAAAATAATTAATTTCCCGCCATTATTGATTTAAATGCAACTGTCAAAATACCCGCCAGATTGAAGGTACACTTTGTTCATAGGAAGTGTACAAATATCAATAAACTTTTCAAAAACGGTAGCCAAAAGTTTTCGAATAAAAGTGGGTGTCCCGTAAGTCAATGGAAGTAATGTAAAGTAATTGCAGAATTGAATAAATTGGCTTCTGGATTGATTCGGTGACTTGTTTCTGTTCAGCATCGAAGAGATTTCGCTGGGGAAAAAATTTGAGCTAATGTAGTTGTAATCGTCAATACGGTAAGCTACATATTTGCCTAGTAAAATATATTTTAACAATATAGAAGAGTTTTATATCCATAACATTTATTATTGAATTTATTGAGATTTTAATTAATTCAATATTATTTAGTTGATACTTATTTAAACTTATTTTCACTAATCTTTTTTATTCAAACAAAATTTTATTACGTTCATATAATAATCAATTATATATTTGTTTTTTATTTGGTTGTACCAACAAAATTTTTTACCCATTTTCACAAGAGGTAGGAATTTAGAAGTACTTGCATAAATAATTCATATTCAAATATTGTATATTTTAAACAAAAAAGTTAATATTTAAAAATTTAATAACAAAAATTGTATTCACAGTTATTTTTCAGAATTTAATTCATAGGGCGCTGAAATTTAATGAAAATTAAAGTAATTCAATTTACTTTTTTCAAAAAGCAACGGTAGCCGAATTTAGGTTAATAGTTCAGTTACTAATGCTTGGAACTTTTCCAAGAACAGTTCTTTTCCCTGACAGTCTTTCATGTTGCCAATGAATTTGCGCACAGATTTCACTATGTTGTCCTCGTCTTTCAATGGATGCGCGCAATTTCGCATTATATCCAGAAGTAAAGGCGTAAAACTCATAAAGACTTCTTCATATAATTGCGTTGGTGCTGATTCTATAATTTTCAACACCTTCAGCATTAATTTTTCAATTTTTTTCGTATCGTTTTTCACTGGTGGCAATACAAATTTTACTACAATATTTGCATAATTTGTTAGGCAGTGGCGATAGTTATTGATAGCATTTGGATTGTCGGTTTCAACAACAACGCCACTTAAAATTATGAGCACATCGGAAATGTGTGGCAAGAGACGCTCACTACGGGCCAGCCATTCAGTCTCTTTCATGGTGCAACGTACATAGTTCTAAAGCAAATAAAAAAAAATTAAATTAGTTTACAGTTTGAGCAACATAAGTAATCAACATCACTTACAATAATAAGAAACATTTCAGCCTCTGATTTGTCCTCAATTTCCAGACGTATGAGAAAACGATCGAAGTCGATCGGCGGTTGGTCTGGTGTCTGTGAGAATTTTTGAAAATAATACTGCGTTATGGGTCGATACGAATCTTTAATTACTTTGGTAATCCATTTGCGATCTATAATGACAGAAATAAAGTATTTAGATTAAGTATTTAATAATTTAAATAATATTTATGTTAAATTTACAGTACTCACCTTTTTCTGTTGCTACTGGTAGAAATCTTTTGGACGTGTATTGTATAAATTGTATACATTCACGCACCAGTTCATCGCGTTCATCTGTATACGTGATCAGATCCCAACGCGCTTTATCCATAATTTGTGCGGCCATCAGTAACACCGGTGCAGTAACTTCACCAAATGTTAATGGTTTATTTGACTGTGTTTCGCCATGGGCTGCAATTAGATTCAAAGCCTTCACAATTGGCAGCAAATGCCCAAAGCGTTGAGCATCTAAGAATGCATTCACATTTTTATTCATAAATTGTTTCAAAAATTCTGTTTTTCGCGAAGGATGGTACAGAACAAAATATATTTCACACAAAAGCTCAGGAAATTTCTTTTGCTTTAGCTTGTCGGCATCATGCATTGCGTTTTCAAGCAATTCGTCAAAGTAAATATTAGAAAATGGTCGAGATTGTTGTACTGTTTTGCAGAAGTTGCGTACATGTTCCGAATTGTGGCAGGCACACTCAAAGAATTTGCTCCACATTTGAGAGGGGTACTCAAAACAGAGCACAAGGAATTGTTGGAAATCAAATGAATTGGCGTATTTGTTGAGAAATTCGGTTACTCGTCGTTGGTAGTCGTCTTGACAGCAAATATTTGTAGATTTGCCGAATAATTTTGTTTGAAAAGTTAACAATTGTAATATGTCTTCGGATTTAAAATTCTGTATGCCCAAAAGCATTAATGATGTCAAAGTTTCAAAATCATTCGGATCTATTTGCATTTTCTCACTATTTTCGCCTTCTCCGCCACCTTCTTCAGTTTCATTGTCGCTAGCTTGTAATTGTGAAAGCTGCGAGGATTGTTTGATAAATTGTAAGGCCTGCTGACAATTATGCTGTGTCATTAACTTTATGTGTTCTTTGATGGCTTCGAGGCATTCTTCATTACCCAGCGCAATGGACCGATTAAAAAGCTCATCGAACCATGCTTTTTTAACGTGTTGTGGCGAATTTTCGTCCAAGTTACGCAAGATTTCTCCCAACGTTGCAGTTTCAATTGTCTCACTGAGCGTTTTAGGCTTAATCGCCAGCAGTTTTAGCTGCGTTTCGACATCATGTCCAAATTTAGAATTTGCGCGCATACGTTCACCAACTTCGTAAATCATTTCACCAATTGATAATTGTAGTGTCGTAGTGGGAGTAATATCTACCTCAACCCAATACATGAAAACATCTATTTTAACCAACATAACATTGTATTGTAGTGAATTGAGCAGTGCCTTTATTATCTTCAACTGCTGCTCTTTAAGCGTATCCGAGGGTTTAACTGCTGTAATATTTGGCACTAGCGGACATATTTCTTGACAAATTTCATAAATATCTACATTTATATTTGGCTTTGCCTTCTCTGGCACTTCATATAAGTCAAATGCAAACAAGATCATTTGTAGCAAGTGTTTTAAGGCAAAACCTGAGTAACGAAAAAATTGCAATTTACTAAATTGCTTAAATTTTTCAGAGTCAGGTGTATAGAATTGACGCAGTAAATTCATGCTGTAATCATACAATTTGTTGTAAATAATTTTCTTATCCACCATGTCAATCTTGCGATATTCCGAACGTGATATGCAAATGAGCAAGGCACGCATTAGTTGCTCTACTTTTTCTAAAACGTCATATGGATCTTCAATATATTTCATTGTGTCTGCAGCTGTTTCGAAATATTGGAAAGCGAACCAACACGGTGTATATGAGAGTGTTTCGTAGAAAAATTGATCTAGTTGCAACTCCCAAACGAGTGTTATTAATAAGAATTTGGGTAGTAGAGGGCACTGTTCCAAAACATGTGCGATTGTGGGGTCTTCACGTAAATTGTATTTGTAAGTAGCGTCGGTATTGGCAAATAAAAATATCAGAATTTTGCGCAGTTTCTGGTGGGCTTTCACTAATGGTTTTTTATTTTCCGGATCAATCAATTGCCGGTCGAGTAATGTTTCCTGCAGGCGGCGTACTAATTCGTTGATGAATAGATCATTGCCTAATAATGTTTAATGTTTGGTTTATTTTATACTTTTAATATCATAAAGAAATAAACTGAATTGACTTACCGCCACGGAAATGTACTTTAGAGAAAGGCTTCACATGCTTGTTACAGTAAGCCAATACCGATTTTGTATCGTCGAATTCCTCGCAATAATCCATCGGCGATTCTTGGTCAAACAATGCCAACGCTTTATGCAAACAACGCATTTGTGTTTTAATTAAACTAGAATATCATATAAGAAATTTTTATTATATTTGCAAATTTGTGCAAATCTGTTTACTTCAAAATTATAGAACCGCACAAGCAAAAATACAAAATTGCATAGAATAGCCAGTGCTACCAAATTTCACATATATTATTGGGCTACCATACCTCGCGGCTTTAAATTGCAACTAAAATTAAATTTTATGACGAGAAGCGAATATTTATTTTATATTGTTAATATGAAATAATGCTATATTTTAAAGATGTTATAAAAAAAATGTTTACGTTATATTGTGTGTTCCAATTAGTTTTATTTTTGAAAAGCATTTTTTGAACCAAACATTGATATAACCTGTCAGCACTGGTTGTCAGCTGTTCACTCCCCGGAAGGTGTGTAAACAAATAATCCAAAAAAGAATTTTCTTTCCGCATTCATTTATATTTCATTACAATTGCATAGTTAGGATAGAAAATTTATGTGTGAAAAATTGGAAATACTTATTCCGCGTTTAAAAAATGTACAATTTCGGTTTGGAATTAAGTTTAAGTAAAAAGTAAAGTGTTGAAAATTTCTAGAAATGAGTGAGGTTTTGGAAATGAATCCATTAAACTGTGATGCCTCCGTATCGCCGCGGCCGTCTAAAGCAGAACATCTCATTCAACAATTGAATGCGAATAATGCCAAAAAAGTTGCACTTTTATTGGTCCTTGGGTTTGTCGCCTATCATGGTATTTTAAATTGGCAATATGGTGAGCGTTTAAAGAAATATTTAAAAAATGTTTATATGTATATTTATATCGCCAATATTTAGGAAGCGATTCCTGTCAATGGCTGTTATCTAAAGGCCGTTTCAAAGGTGATAATGAATGGCAACCTTATGGCTGCATGATGCATAAATATACTGAAACGTAAGTACAACGCAATTACATGTATATATTTCACCTTTCTGTTAGTCATTTATCTTCCATACTAAAGTTATGCACAAAATACTTCACCCTTTAACTTGCTTATTTGAAATTGAAGAATTTTTTATATTTCTGCATATATAAAGAGATACGCGCCGCTGCCTCCGCTATTTAGCCTTTTGGGGTTATCGCAACAACTTTGTATTCATTGGTGATGAGAGTATGCGAGAGCTTTATCAGAGTTTTATAAATCATTTACACCCCAGTGACGATGACAATATTTCTTCAACAATTTTGGCCGTGCCAAAAGATGACAATTTCGAAGAACGACAGCTTAATGTACGTGCGCCTTATATATACACTAATCAAGTAAACTTGGCTTTGCTAGACACACTCACCAAATTAGAAGATGAAAAAGAATTACCGGTAATACTCATTATGGGTTTTACCTATCGCAACTTTCTGGCTGGCAATGTAACAGATGAACTTATAAAACAATTTACGAGAAACTTAACGCGTCTTGTAGTGCCATTCGACCAATTTGTGGCGCACAAGACAAAAGTATTATGGAAACTGCAAGATCGCATTAATGAGGAGAAAGTGGCGCAGACGCCGTGGAAGTCAGTAGTCAACGACGATATCGATCGTTTAAATCAGGCTGCTTTATCTGTTTTTCATTATTCCGACGCCATCGTGTGGGAGGCGGCATGGCAAATAGCAAACGGTCTGGTGGACAGCGCAGTTGAGGGTTTCCGTTTGAGCGATTTAGGTTTGCGACACGAGGTGCAAATTTTGCTTAATATGTACTGCAACGACTATATGAATTACAATGACGGTACGTGTTGCGCTAGCGCAGAACCCTTCACGACTTTGCAGATTGTGTCTTACGCCATTTTCGGTGTGTGGTAGGTAGAAAATGAAGTTAAAATATTGTTTACTTGTTACACAATTCTCTAAATACTTTTAGTATTACGTTGGTCTGCGTTATGTTACTGCGCCGTTGGTTGCTACATTTGCGCGGTCATACGTTTTATACGCCGCTCACACAAATACCAACCTATCAGAACTTACATCCTAACAGCGCCTCAGTGACGGGTTCATTGTCCAATGGCTCAACGTCATTTGCTCTGTCCGTAATGGACTTCTTTACAACGCTCGCTATGCTAGGCATTATTATGGCCTACTTCTATCTCTGCGATCGCACCAACTTCTTTATGAAAGAAAATAAGTACTACTCGGAGTTTAGCTTCTGGATACCAGTAGGTTATGTGTTTGCGTTGGGTATATTCTTTACGGAAGAATCACGCTTTACAAAAGTGCTGAATCGCGACCAAACTGACGAACTGAAAGGTTGGATCATGCTTGTCGTGCTCATCTACTACATGACGGGCGCACATCGTGTGCTTTCCATACATATGCATATTAAACTACTGATCAGCAGCTATCTATTCATCACGGGCTATACGCATTTCAGCTATATGTGGCAAACCGGTGGCAATTCGGCCTTTGTGCGTTTCTTTCAAGTCATGTTTCGCTTGAATTTCGTTACGGTCGTTCTCTGTTTCTGCATGAATCGTCCCTATCAATTCTACTATTTTGTGCCGTTACTTACATTCTGGATGTTCGTCATCTACTTCGTATTATCACTGCCGCCACGCATCAGCGCGCAATCGGTGGATTCACATCCTTTGCATTATCTGTATTTGGTTGCGAAATTCATTGGCTGCTTCAGCGTCATCACGATACTCTTCATGTCGGAAGTGTTCTTCGAACGCATTTTCCTCACACGCCCGTGGAAAGCGCTCTTCGTGAGCACCGACGATGATATACACGAATGGTGGTATCAGTGGAAATTGGACCGTTACACTGTGACCTTTGGCATGATATCGGCCGCTTGCTTTCACATCGCACAAAAATATAGCATTTTCGATGACAACAATCATGGTAACCTCTTTGCACGACGCACATCCATCACCGTTACTTTGTTGGCACTGCTTGGCGTTGGTTTGTACACGACATTCTCGTTTCTCTGCCGCAACGAACAGGATTGCGAAGAGATACACTCGTACATCGTCTTCATACCCATCGTGGGCTATATAGTTTTGCGTAATATATCGGGCATATTGCGCACGCGCTACTCCACATTCTTCGCGTGGTTCGGTCGCATATCGCTGGAGTTGTTCATCTGTCAATACCACATTTGGTTAGCCGCCGATCGGCATGGCGTACTAGTGCTGCTGCCTGGCTTTCCCACTCTAAACATGATCGTAACGTCGTTCATATTCGTGTGCGCATCGCACGAAGTGCATCGCATAACGCAAACGCTGCTGCCATATGCAGTGCCCAATGACTGGAAGTTGGTCATGCGCAATTTCGTGATATTTTTGATTATATTGATACCGGTGGGACGCGCGGATGGCATGTTTTAAGCATGTCGCGACACACCCACAGAACCAAAGCGTTATTAACTAAGCTTATACACAATATATAAATAATTGATTAATAACAAATTAACAAAACGTAGCAACATATGGTAAATAATTAAAATTCTTGACTTACGAGCAATTAGCATATCTAAAAATTAAATTAATCTTTGAATTGGCTTAATTGTAGCAGTAAGCACGTATGTACATACATACATACTTGCAATGAAGTCTGTATACATACATACATATGTGCTTAGGTCTATACAGAACATATTTGACATGTTGACCCCAAGGGTCGTTAACTTAAATTCATAGTATTGGCTTTTTTAAGTATTTTAAGCACAAAAGTCGTAGCTTTGTTGTTATTTGTATACAAATTGTATGTGAGACACACATACATATATACATACTTACGCACGCACCAAGCTTAATTGCAAATGTGAGAAATACATATATATATTTTGTACGCTAATTTATTATTGAATTTATTGTAAGTTTAGTTTAAGCGAAAACTTAATTTTTTTTGGTCGGTAATAAAGCTGTTTGCTACTTTTTAGTAGTTTAGCATATAAGCAGTTGTGAGTATTAGCTGACGCCATAAGCGAAAAGCAGTTGCAGATATAAGTTGTTCATTATGTAAATGAGTATGTACTTATAAAAATAAGCGCTAAGTATGAGTACTGGATTATTAGAATAATAATAAATAAATGCTTTCAATACACGTAAATGTTCATAATTTTTTTTTGCAGTCAGTGGTAAGAATATTCAAAAATGAGGTCGCGTTGTGTAGATTTACTTAATAATTTTTAAATATTTTTGGAATTTATTTTAAAAGTTGTAATAAAAAATCTTTGAAAATATTTCCAAAATTTTTGTGTTAAAAATATTGAGTTCCGCTGTCGATTTTTGTTAGTCGACTATATCATTTAATCGTTAATTTGGCGATATTTTTGAGATTACTTCTTTTAATTTTTTTTATTAAAAATTATAAAAATTCTTTAAAATTTTAAATTCTTTAAGGAGTTAGGAGTAGTCAAAGACAATGAGTATTTTCACTAATTTTTTTTGCTATTTAATCCTGTTATTTTACAAAAGTAATTAAAAGGCATTATTACACAATGTTTTAACTTGAAGTCACGAAAATTTGGAAAAAAATAAATTTATAATTTCCAAAGTTATAGCTGTTTGTGTTGACTCAGTTTCAAAAAGTCTGTTGACTGCTGCTTACTGTGACAATCATAAGTCTTTAGAGATTCATCTAAAATCAATCGGATAAGAAAAATTAGTTTTATGAATAGACTAGCAGACCACTCGGGCTTCGCACGGACTTATTATATACAAACATTTCAAAAGTTATAAGTTTTTACACACTCACCCATACATATGTATGTACTTGCCGTTTCTTGGGTGGGTCCATTATAAAAATGAGGAAAATTCGAACATGAAATTATATTTTATTTGAAATGAGCTAAAACTTGAGTTTTTTTTTTAAGTTTTACCCGAGCGTTATGGAGTCCCCGAGCGCTCTTTGTGATTTGTCGAATAAACTGGAAAAGTAATTATCGGATCAACTTCAAATTTTCAAAGAAAATAATATTATAGTTAACGAAAATCCTGACTATCCCTAACCCCTTAAATATTCTTGTAAATTTTAAATTTAATTTTATTGTCTTTAATAATTTAATGATTATAAAAATACTTTGAAATATTTAATATTTCTGAGCTTTTCAATTTTTAATTATTTTTATAGCAAATAGTATTTTTTTAATTTTGCCAAATATTTTTTAACAATAATTATCAGCTAAAATAAAATTGAATCGAAGTAAGGAAATACAGCCAAACATTTGTACGTGTGTGCTTATATAGTACAATACACACAAGTATACCTACCGGTTTCAGGTGATATTCGTTAGAAGCTCACAATTTCCGAGCGAGTAGCATCATAGTTTTCTTACCTCGTTTATTTAATGTGGTTTAAATTCACATTTAATTTTCCTGTTTGGAATTTCTCGCTGCAAACAATTTTCTGCATTTTTCCAAATTGGCGTAAAATATAAATTTCAAATATAAATGCTTAAATAACAGAAATAAATTTTATTTGATTGTATATATGTATGTATCCACAAGTATACACACATTTAGATTGGATGCTTATATTTAACCCGATATTGAATGAATACATAGTCCCACCTGATCAATATGTCAAGCTTATTCTATAAAGCTTATACTATAAATAACTGTTCTTTTTTAGACGTGTGGTTTTCAATCAGACTACTTTTTTCAGAGTTTTTTTTAACAGCAGTAACTTAATTTATACTCAGTTCGTTACCCTTTCATAATGAACAGACTTACTCCGGAACAACGTTTAGTACTGTCCCAATTGCTGCAGAAATTTGTCGAAAATCAGACCACTCGGCTGAAATTTATTCGAGCCCGCCGCGACGGTCACTTGCCCGAAATAATTTTTTAAACAAATTGACAGACCTTTATCTTTATAATAAAGCTAAATTCTTTCCCACAACATTAAGTTATATGCGTTTTATATCTTCTTGAAAACCACATGTCTAAAAAAACACCCTTTACTTTTTTTTACTTTTTAACGTTTCGCATTGCGATCTGTGGCCTATTGTGTTTCTTCTTTTCACATTTCCTCATCTAACACTTGCTTGAAGAACGAACAAACGAGAAAAATTTACCACGTGCACAAAGAGCCTGTCTTTGGGTCCCACTTTCACAGCATCCACCGTACAGTCTCGACAGGATTTATTACCATCCGTTCCTATGACATTTGGTTCTACGTAAACAAAATTATTTGAGGGCTGTTTTATGCTTCTTCCTCTTCTTTACTGGCGTATAAACAAGCCTCAATTAAGGGATCGAACATTCCAAGTGATTGTCCTTAAATCATAGTCCTTAATACGTTTGCTGTGGTCGTCATAATAGTTGAGTTCTATCATTCGTGGATGTTGTTTCCTTTTCGTTGGGGCCGCTTTTTATATGATGAGTACCAGGCTTCGCTTTCTCACTTTACCTTGGATGTCTGTTGTCTGCTCAGAGGATACTTGGTCTAAGAGCGGAAGTCGCGAGCTGCTGGAATCATATGCAAAATAATCGTTCCTGACCACTCCCAAGTAAGTCAGAAACTTTGCTCACTTACGTAAACTTCTACACAAGAACCCACACCCGTTTGATGCGTCTACAGCAACAAAATTATTACCCTCTAGCAGCAACATGAGCTCATCCTTTTGAAGCCATGGGCTTTAATTTCAAAGCAGGTGCCCCGTATTTGCTATCGTCCTGATTAAAAAGTATGTTGAACTGATGATTCTGTAGAACATATTTTTGGCTTAGTCACATGTTCCTCATTGTTAATAAAATTTCCTCTCTTATACTTATCCCGAATATAGGTCTGTACTAGACTGAATTAATGTAACCAAATGAGGATTGAATGTAGTAAGATTCAAATGATTCTGTGGTCTGGCAGGGAAAGTTCAGATGGCGCTGTCCACAATAACTCTATCCCATCCGTCAGGTTTTTATTGAGAGTGATATCAAGGCCTTACTCTCTTATTCACGTTACTCTAAGTTACGTGTAATTTAAATATTTTTATACTCTCGCAACCTGTTGCACAGAGTATAATAGTTTTGTTCACCTAACGGTTGTTTGTGTCACCAAGAAATATAAGAGTTAGATATGGGGTTATATATACATAAATGATCAGGATGACGAGTAGATTTGAAATCCGGATGTCTGTCCGTCCGTCTGTCCGTCTGTCCGTGTAAACGATAACTTGAGTAAAAATTAAGATATCTTAATGAAACTTGGAACACATGTTCCTTGGCACCCTGAGGAGGCTGCTTTCGAAAATGGGCAAAATCGGTCCACTGCCACGCTCACAAAATGGTGGAAACCAAAAACCTATACAGTGTCATAACTAAGCCATAAATAAAGTTATGAAAATGAAATTTGGAACATAGGATCCCATTATGGAGCGGCACATTTGAATGTAATTTTTTTGGAAAAGTGGGCGTGACCCCGCCCTCAAATAAGTTTTTTGTATATAACTCGCAAACCAATAAAGCTATATAAGCCAAACTTTCTACAGTCGTTTCTTTTAGCCATTTCCTTATACAGTCCAAAAATGAAAGAAATCGGATAATAACCACGCCCACCTCCCATACAAAGGTTAGGTTGAAAATTACTAAAAGTGGGTTAACTCCCTAACGAAAAACGTCAGAAACACCAAATTTTACATAAGAAATGGCAGAAGAAAGCTGCACTGAGATTTTTTTACAAAATGGAAAATGGGCGTGGCGTCGCCCACTTATGGGTCAAAAACCATATCTCAAGAACTATTCGACCGATTTCAATGAAATTCGGTATATAACACTTTCTTGACACCCTGATGACACGGGTGGAATATGGGCGAAATCGGTTCACAACTACGCCTACTTTCCTTATAACTCAATTTTGAATTCCATCTGATTCGTTCACTTTATAATGTATTCATAAGGAACCAATGAAGCTAGCGGAATAAAACTTTACACAAATACTGTATTTGAGCTGTGACATTACTTGTGGAAAAATTGTCAAAATCGGACCATGACTTTTCAAGGCCCCTGATATCGAACATGAAGAACTCAGTGCCTAAAGTTAATTTTTCCCCGAAAATATACTTAGGTAAATCCGTCAGATATTTTAATGTAATTCATTCCCTCTGAATTTTTTTCTTATAACAGTTTCTCTCTGTACCTGAAATGGTAAAAATCGGGTCATAACTGCCCCCAGATCCCATATACCTAATTATAAGTAATATTAAATTAAGTGAGCGTATAGTCTTCGATACATTGTATCTTGGTGGTGAAAACGAGTGAAATCGGTTTAGGAATTACCTCAGTCCCCATATACTATTTATGATGATTTTCGTTATTCTATTGAACTTTATACCAAATATATGGGTCGACTTGTGTTATCTTTATAAAATTACATCATTAAATTGCGAGAGTATAAAATGTTCGGTTACACCCGAACTTAGCCCTTCCTTACTTGTTAGATTAGTCTTAAATTAAGTAAATGGCTTCGTCAATCAAGTCTATAACTAGAGTTCCTCCTTTCATGTTGGCGATTCAAAGTATAGGTCCCAACCGAGTTTCGTAAATTAATGCAGTTATTTAAAGGGAGTTTGCGACTTTGTTTACTCTAGAGGAATTTAATCAAATAGAAATATTAATTTTTATTTAAAATTATGATTTATTTAAAATATATTTTATTTGAGTACCCACTGTTCTTATATATTAAAATCTCTGTTTGGTATTTCGCTGACAAAAGAGTGCATCTAAGAGTGTATAACATTTGCTGAATATTACTGTGGCAACAAGTGGCGCTGGAAACCACTCTCGACTCCTGTAGAAGAGATAAATTGGGAAATGAGAGAGTTGTGCAAATATACCAACGGTACATAATGTTTTCGGTTACAAATCTCTGCTTTACAACTGTTCTGTTAAATTTATGTTGTAATCATAATGGGTCCACTGTTACACCAGGTTGCTTAGAGTCGAATATTATGTAAAAAAGAAAAAAAAAATGATTTAATATTGCTTCAATGAACTGAAAGAAATTGGGTCTGCATTCTTTTCGTAAACCAATACACCTTTTATGTATTTTTTTAATTTTTTTTTTTAATGAAGTCCATAATTTTTTGCTAGATTTACGTATGTATCTCTAATAGTGAAGACCAAGTGAAAATCTCTATGTGTAGTATGAAAAGGAAGAACCAGCGATTTTGTAGAGCCCTCCTTTAAATTATATAATTCATATTACTCCCTTCGGTTTTCTTAAAGATCCAGTCAGGTATCGACATTACTACCTGATGCCACTCTAGCTAAAAGTTCCTCCTCCAATTTATTTAAGCAAACTTAGCATATAAGCTTTAAGACCCTGCCAAAAATACCTATACCATTTACATGCCTATAAACACACAGACATTTCCACATACATAGTACATACATGTTGCGGTTACAAAAACCGCCGAATGCCTTTCAGTTTTATCTTCTGTGTATGTTTCAGCAAACAAAATTAAGAAAACTACAAGCTCGTGGGACGCCACGTGCATACATTATTTGCACACATTTAGCATGTCTCTGCATAACTAGAGAGATGATAACTATTTTTTCCCACTTGTTAGACAACAACAATAAATGTGTGGAGAAGAGTTTGAAGAAGGAAGCTGTAAGCGAAACTATAAATAAGTGAATCAACACATTAATTGCACGCGTACATCTATGTAAATAAGTATGTAAATATGTACATGTATACCGCAAAATTTATCAATGAGCAACATAATTGGTAGTTCACAGTTTGCCATTGATTTTATTTCGAAGTATAAGCGGAGCGTCGGGAATAAATCGTGGACTAGTGCTGCCTTAGCCACTTTTCTGAGGCTTTCTTTCTTGAGTTCGCCTGTATTGAAAACACTTTACCAATAGTATCCCTACAAAGATAAGGGGTTTTTCAAAGAGACGCTACAAAAGTAGACCGATAGGGACAGCAAACGACGCCATATTTTTTCCCGCCCTTTTGACATTTCTAAAGTAAAGTTTGCCATTTCATGATGGAAAGATATAGATCCAACAACGAGTCGAAATTATTAAAATTTACTACCGAAATTCGGAGTCAGTATGTTCGTGAATTGGGTTGAGCAACAACTTGAAAATGATTCGGATTTTCATCGAAAAACCATCTTTAGCGATGAGGCTCATTTCAGGCTGAATGGCTTCGTCAATAAGCAAATGCGTTATTAGTCAGGCAGCAATCCATACGTACTCCATGAGTCACCATTGCATCCCGAAAAAATTACGGTTTGGTACAGTTTATGGGCCGGCGGTCCTACTTCTTCCGTGTTTACCAAGACTGGCACGTTACTGTGAATGGAAATCGCTATCGCTCAATGATAACCGAATATTTTTGGCCCGAATTGGATGTTATGGACTTGGACAATATGTGGTTCTAACAGGACGGCGCCACAAGCTACACAGCGAATGTCACAATCGATTTATTGAAAACCAAATTTGGTGAATGTGTTATTTCATGAAATGGCCCAGTAAATAGGCCGCTTCGGTCGTGCGGTTTGACGCCGTTAGACTCTTTAATGTGGGACTACGTCAAGTCTATGGTTTATGGTAACAAGACTGCAACGATTGATGAACTTCTTACGAATATCGCACGTGAAATTGCGGCAGTATTCAGGTTCAGCGTCTGGACTTCTGCAAGTGTGCCCGTGGTGGCCGCGCAAAAGAAATTGAGTTCCATAAATAATGGCATCGAATGTACTTTCACAGGACAAAACTTTGTAGCGCTCTTATTGAAAAACCCTTTAGTATTAATTAAGCTTTTCATGAGAAACTATATTTGTGCTATTTCTCAGTATTGAAACTTTCAAACTTTCAAACTTTCAAACTACTTCAACCAGCATTTTTACTGTTATAAAGCTTTTTGATGAGCATGAAAGGTAACCATATTATTCAGAATTTTTTTGTAGCTGAAAATTCCAACAACGTGGACTTCACTTCTCTAAAACTCTTATGTAAAGAGAAGCGTCTCGTTTAATGGATCTTTCGCAAATTCGATAAGTTCTGGTTAATGACCAATATCGGCTCGGTTGCAAGAAGCTTTTAGACCACGAACGCAGGTACCTTAAATAGGTTCACTTTGCCGCAATAGTGCAGCAGGCTCGAAATACCGTCGGATGCATTTTGCCATAGCTGTATGGATGAAGACGAGTTTTAACAAGTAAGGAAGGGCTAAGTTCGGGTGTAACCGAACATTTTATACTCTCGCAATTTATATATTTAACTTTATTTATATTATATAATGCACAATTTGACCCACATATTCGTCAACTATATTGTATATAGTCCATTGAAAGTTGAAAACCATAATATTAGGTTAGAAGCACCGAGGTCCTCGTGTTCGATATATGGGGCCTTAAAAACCTATGGTCCGATTTCGGTGATTTTTAGAATGGGGCTGCCACACTATAAACATAGTATTTGTGCAAAGTTCTGCACCGATATCTTCACTAGTGCTTACTTTATATATTGTAAAGTAAACGATTCAGATCGTCTTCAAAGTTCTGGTATATAGGAAGTATGCGTGGTTGTGAAGCGATTTGGCCTATTTTCACAATATATCATTAGGATGTAAGGAAACTATTATAAACCAAGTTTCATTGAAATCGGTCGTGTAGTTCCCGAGATATGGTTTTTGACCCATAAGTGGGCGACGCCAAGCCCATTTTCCATTTTGTAAAAAAATCTGAGTGCAGCTTTCATCTGCCATTTCTTATGTGAAATTTAGTGTTTCTGACGTTTTTCGTTAGTGAGATAAACCACTTTTAGTAATTTTCAACCTAACTTTTGTATGGGAGGTGGGCGTGGTTATGATCCGATTTCTTTCATTTTTGGACTGCATTAGGAAGTGGCTAAAAAAAACGACTACAGAAAGTTTTGTTTACATAGCTCTATTGGTTTCCGAGATATGTACAAAAAACTTAGTAGGGGGCGGGGCCACGCCCACTTCCCCAAAAAAATTACATCCAAATATGCCCCTTCATAGTGCGATCCTTCATACCAAATTTTATTTCCATAGCTTAATTTATGGCTTAGTTATGGCACTTTATGTGTTTTCGGTTTTCGACATTTTGTGGGCGTGGCAGTGGTCCGATTTTGCTCATTTTCGAAAGCAACCTTCCTATGGTCCTAAGAAATAAGTGTGCCAAGTTTCATCAAGATATCTTAATTTTTACTTAAGTTACAGCTTGCACAGACGGACGGACGGACGGACAGACAGACATTCGGATTTGAACTCCACTCTTCACCCTGATCACTTTGGTATATATAGCCCTATATCTAACTCGTGCTACAAACAACCGTTATGTGAACAAAACTATAATACTCTCTTTAGCAACATTTGTTGCGAGAGTATAAAAAATTTAGTCACTTTTGCCATCACTTGTAAGTTGTCGAAGTGGGATCTTCCACGACACCTATCGCGAGGATCAGCCACTGAACGTAACTAAACCTATCCCAACCATTCCATTAAATATTCGATGATCTTTAATATTTTTTCTAGAATCTAGTTCTACTCCAGAACGTTCAAATACAAATATTTGAATGGAGCGTATTGCTAGCAATATTGCTTTCTGAAGGATATACAAAACTTTTAAATTTGTTATTTAATATTCGTACTTTGAAGCTTTATTCTTTTCTAAAATAAAAAAAAAAATGTTTCCTAAGTAAAAATAAGACTTATCCTAGCCTTGGTTTTTTATTCGAATATTAGTCACGCACTCAACTTGAACATCGACAGAGAATAATACAGAAAACGAGCAAATTAAAAACAAAAACAATATTTTCCAAGCACAACTTTCAGCTTAAATGTACCCAAGCTAATAGATAAACGCTTATCTTAATGTCCACTGTGCAATGCCCGCCGCCAAATGTGATGTGATTATTTCAAAATAACGCGTCAACTGAATCCTGCGAGACTACGCAGTAAAATATATAAACAATCAAGCTAACCGTCATGGCCAACCAACACAAAGTCTCTTGACGTTTTCCACAACTTTGTACATAACGACCGTTAATGCGGCAAATGGCTGCTAGTTGGCAGACTGATGTCACTCATACGCCATGTATGCCGCCAATAAAGCAGTTCCTTTGAATTTTAATGAAATTTATATGCTTTTAAATTTTCATTTCATATTTTATATATATAAATTTTAGCATTCAATAATTACTCGTGCGCGCATAAAATATTCATGCAACATTTTAATAGCTCACAGCGCTTCACATTATATATTTATGTATGTATGTAATTTCATTTCAAGGAAATTATTAAATAATTATGAGCAAAATTTTTTCCATTCACATTATGCATCGATTAAATTCAATTGCATGCCAACTTGTGAAAATACGTCATGTTTATTATTGTTGCTGTTGTTGCATTACATTTCAACTGTATACACGCACTTTATTAACAGTACACGCTTATTTATATATATGCATTTAATATATATTCGTACATACATATATTCATTTAGCTGCTGGCCGGCTGCCAAGTTTGTCCATTTTGCTTATTTTCAGTTATAAATATATATATGTATATATTAGTGTGTGCATTTGTATTTGTATTATTCGTTATTTGTCATCGCATGTCCCTTTCGCAGCCATTACCTTCTCAACAATTTGTGTTGCCATCACTTGTTGTTTGTCTAGCTCCGTTTGGTTGGTATTTATTACGATTTGTCTGCCCATATAACTTCATATATTTGTTTGTATGTATGTGCTTATGTATATTTATTTTGATTTATGCGCATTTTTGACTTTTGAACGACTCAAATATATTTATTTGCAATTATTAAAAGCGCAATGGAGACAGCAGCGAGGCAAATTACGTACTTTTATTTACTTGAAATGAGTAAATTTGTATATACATATTAGAGCTCTTGGTGTTCGACTAATCGACTAACCGAATTAACCGAATAGGGCATTATTCGAATAATAATATTCGGTTTACAGTATCCGGATAGTCGTAAGTTGTCGACTATTTGATTAACCTCTCATTTCCGACTATTAGGTTAAGCGTTCCTTGTCGACTATTCGAATAGTGAAAGTTCATTAAATTTCTATGTTTATTGAAAAATTTGAGACTCATGAAAAATGCGCACAATTGACATTTTCACAAATAAAAACAAACAAAAATCAAAGGCTGCTTGGATTTCCAACACTTTTCAATTATTCAAATGTTCGCAACAGAACAACTATTCGAATAATCGTAGAAGAACGACTATTCGAATAGTACTAACCGGTTAATATTCGTACGAACGGTTACAAACCGGATATTCGAATAATCGGTTTTCAGGTTATTCGAATAATTTTAAGAGCCCTAATATATATACCTATATATGTATATATATACTACACATTTATAGTAAATTTGTACTTCTGAAGTAATAAATAATTGTGCTGAGTTTGGTATTTACGCGGTTTATATTGACTATATAGAAACTCCGCTAGCATTTGAATTCATTTCAAAAACACCTACATACACACATGTGTACATATTTTGCACTTTTAGGTATTTTTAAATTTTTGTTTAAGTGTACGTTTTTCATTCGATCGACAATTTGAATAATTTGTACAATTTCTGACACTTTTATTTATTGCTGCTCTCAATTAAACGCTTGTTAATGAAGTTTACTGATTTTGCAAATATTTTAGAGTATTTTTTCCGTTTAAAATTTCGTATGCGTGCTCTTTTGTTAGCTGATTTGGTACCAAAAAGCTTTAAATTTATTTATATAATTCCAGTTATTTATTTAAACCTTATGTACAATTTTGGTAAATTTTTAAGATATTTTAAACAGTCGATGACGAAATTGTACGAGTTTTTATCCTCCTCGAAACATGCTCCATCTATCCGCGGGTTTTTTATAAGCTGTTAGGTATGCTTTACTCTTAACATTCCTCTTTATATCCCATAAGAAGCCTCTCAACGCTATGAGTTCAACCTTTTCATTAGGCCGAAGTCGCTAATAGCCTTTTCGCACAGATGTTAATTGATCAATTAACCGACCTTTGCTCGATTAAAGTGCTGATTTAGATCATTGATACCATACAAAGACATAAAAATGTACATCAATTTTTAATGGAATACAAAACTAGTTCAGACTAGGATGATGCAACTCTTCGGGTTAATGTCCACGCCGTATCAAGCTGAAAAAAAGGGTAAAACAACTAATCGTTAATATAGTAGGTGGCTGTGCGAAAGGCAAAAACTGGTTTCTCAATTAGAATCTTAATGTTTTAAATTAATTTGGCTGTGCGAAACGGCTATAATGGTAGTATAGAAATTTGTGAGGTTCGGTGCTAGGTGACATTTAAACTTTTAACGACGGAACGCGTCACTTGAGGTCTCTAATACTGACGTGCAATACGTTGCGACGGCTGTTGAATATTATTCCTAGGCATGATTGTCATTCAGCTCGACCCAATTGTTACATTTTTGAAGGTCAATCTGCTCTACAGCAAAGATGGGCTTAATCTTAGATTTAAGATTCTTCTACTGAAAATAATATATGTATATGCTCGTCTTATTTATAATCTACAAGCTTCGCTGCTTTAGATCGAAACGTAGTCTCTTCCAATCCAAAATGTCTATCTTGCACAAAATGTTATTTATGAAACCAACAACAAAAAGAACGATTTAATTTCGATACAAGAGAATATGTTACTAAGTTTTTTTATAGATTTGAAACCAGTTATACTCTGGTGAATGCCTCAAATGACAATTTACTGTTTAATTTGTTTGATCATCTAGTATAGTTCGTTCGATTGGCTACTCTCCAACGTTTGTCGAATCGAAGACAGCTAAAGTTTCATATATACTAATAATGTGTCTCATTTAAAGATTGAGAAGCAATTATCGCTTGTTTAAAAAGGTATTCATTGGATACGCATTTTCACAATAATCTCATTTTGTAAATTAAATCTGCGATTTTATTATCGGTTTGTAAAGCTATTAAAAATTATGTCAACAGGTAGGTAGGTAGGTAGGAGTGCAGCCATATAATTATATGGCCCAATTAGCACTAGATGTGCCATTTTGATGTTATCCCGTTTCATCTTTCCGTTCAAACCACTTTGTGTTTTCGATGAAGCTACTTATGTCCGATATGCTTTTAGTGGATATCCATTCAAGGCTTGATGCCTGATGGCCTCCAAGTGTCCTGTGTCTGATCTGCGATAGGGCTGGACATTCACAGAGAAAGTGGAATATTGTTTCCTTATTCCCCTCTAGTTCACAGCCTCGACAAATGTTATTATAGGGTATGCCATTTTTCATGTATGTATTCATTGTATGTTGAGCTCTCTTTTGATCGTTCCTAGCGGGCATGGTATTGGCATAGCTTCGGATTCGTCTAAAACGGCTCCTGCTTTTGCCAACTCGTCTGCCTTTTCGTTACCGAAGATGTTCCTATGGCCGGGAACCCAAACCAAGTCTAATTGTACTTTGTCTTTCAGAGTGCCCAATGCCTTCTTGCAGTTATGGACTACGCTGGAGTTAGTCAGTGGCGTCGACAAAGCTAGGAGCGCCGCCTGACTATCTGTATAAATTGTTGCTTTTTGTATCCGCTGGTTGTTAGCCAATAGAGCTTCACAGGCCTTCTCTATGCCCAGTACTTCCGCTTGGAAGATGCTAGCCAAGTTCGGTAGACGGAAGGAGCGAGACATTTTAAGATCATCGGAGTATACACCTGTACCTACTCCGCAGTCCATTTTGGACCCGTCGGTATAGACTGATATAGTATTTTCCTCCCTTATTAGGCCTCTTCTCCACTCTCGTCTAGAGGGTATCCTCACCTGGAATCCCCTATTGAAGTCTAACTCTGGGATAATGAAATCTGATTTATTGGCATTTACTTTAACTCTGTTCAGAATGTCGCTATATGTTATGTCAACATAGTTGCATCATTCAGTAGTAAATCTTAACTCTCATATATTCTGTTGAAATTCTTCTGTATGGTGGCTTTTCTTAAGTTGTTTGAGCATTTAATAAAAAATTGCTTCGAGAGCAAAGATAAATTAAAGATGAAACCGTTTCGCTTGAGAAAATCCTTTAATCCCAGATGCCTCATACATTTAAATCATCCAATCGAGTTGCTGCGCATTTAATAAATTCGCTTGAACCACTAACAGACAGCATGCTTGCGTTACATCCCGTTTGCATTACGTTGTTGTTCAAATCAGCATTTATCGCGCTCATTTCATTGTAATTAACGACTATTAAACAACAATAATTTACACAAAGCTGGCAAATCCGCTAACGGGATGTAGTGGTTCGAATTCGATTTAAGTTGAGTTGCAGTTGGTTGGGACAAATTACAATTTCAAATTCGTGAAGGATAATTTCACATGAATCAACACATTTTATGCGCAAAAGAGCTTTTCCAATATTTTTTGTTTATTTATCGATTGGTATTAAATATTAATATTTCAACAAGTAGATTCTATATATTTATAATTGGAAGTTTAAGTCAGAGATATCAAGCGAATTTTGTAAATACTAGGTCTACAACTTTGCTTCCGCCGTTTTCCAATAGATGTCTCTAGGGTCAAGCACTGGTCGATTATCTTGGACGTTTGTGTCAACATTAACCCAACAAAATATTTGTAGAGGTCTGTTTGCATCCCAAACTTGTTCTCAACTGAAAATGTCACTTTTTGAGCCGCATTCTCGACATTTGCGGGAAATTTTGCTTTTCTTTTTTAATTCCAAGAAAAGTGCGGCTGAGGCTCATCGACATTTGTAACCGTTTTTATAAAAAAACAATTAAATTTCAAAAAAACGGCGAAAGCAAAGTTGTAGACCTTCGATCTTCGGTTTGTATCTTGTCATACTAAAGTGATTTCGAGGTGACTAAATTTACTCCAATATATTTCGAAACCTTTAAAAGTATTTGCTTTACTTGGAGTGGTCTTCTTCTAGGATTTTCGAAAGAATAGGCTTCAAAAAATTCTTAACAAAGAAGAACACATCGTTACTATTAACTTCATTTCTACCAACACCTGAAAAAGTCAAACTTCATGCTAATCGCTTTAAGTGGTAAATTACTTCCAAAGTCTTTCCGAAATTTTCCATTTAATAACTTAACGGGAATTTCGTAATTTCTTTGAAGTTATGTGAATAAAGTTACATTTAAATACTTACCATTTTATTATGTGAGTAAATGATTAAGCTGACAACGAAGTAAACTTGAAACGTCCAACTAAGTAAAGTGAAGAAAATCCACTCTGTCACTTTCAAATTTCAAAGTTGAAATCATTAGTGATTGATGAGCTGGGTTGAGGTGGCTGGCTCTACGCTTTTATTATTTCAGGCACAAAAATTCACTCAGCCTGAACAATAAGTAGACAGTATGGAGCTATGAAATAAGAAATGACCTAAAGCGTAAAGCATTTCACTTGAAAGACGAGAAGTTTTTAAGAATTTTCACAAATTTGTGAATTGTTAAGTTATTCAACTGGAAATCTTTGCGTGCCATATTGTGGCCACTGTAGTTTTAAAGCGGAAAATGTAGAGTCTGCGAAACTTTATAACTTTCATTTCAATTTCGTGTGTAAAGCAAAGCAAGTTTTAGAAACTTTTTTTAGGGAATTTTTAGTTTTGAATTTTTTTTTATTTTTTAGACTTTATATACCAACAGTAAGCTTTTAGGGATAACTCTTTAGAATCTGAATAAGTGCAAGGCGCAAAGCCGTGATTCGCCGACGTTGCAGTGTCTCTATTTTCTCTTTAATACTCCAGTGTCCACCCCATATAATATATATATATATAAATGTATATACTTACTCGCATAAAAGTCGGTCAACCGCTACACAAGCCAATTATAAAGCACTCACTGCTCATCCATATGCTATTAGCCCAGCTATGCGCAGCATGTCAATTAACTGTGTAGTCAACCGCTCCGAAAAGCATACAACCGGGCTTTCATTCAGTTTATCATTCAATTCCAACAACCCACCGGCGGTCACATCATCATCATCAACATCAACATGAGCATTGCCTTTGAATTAATTATATTCATTAGTATTTCAATTAAAAGACTTGCAACAATGCCAACATGGCGCAAGGCCTTAAGCTGTCAGACAGTTCACTTATCTGCCGCACTCCTGCAGCTACACTTAATATTTAGTTTGTCTATTATACTGCGCGCGTGCAACAAAACATGTATTTGCTCTCAAAAAATATGCAACGCTCATATGAATGCATACATATGGATGCGCTCAGTGAGTTTTTTATTGTACAAATCTTGTGAAACGGGGTTTCCAAAAGGAATTTATCGTGGGAATTTGTTCAGATGTGCGAATATGACTCAAATGTAGACCAGGGCATAGTACAAAATTTAATTTTTTTACTTTCGAGGCAGAATTTTAGAAGAGTAATTCTATATCGCATGGAGGCGAACAAAAAATATGATGTTACACTTATGGATTGCATAAATCAAGTAACAAAGGCATGGAATACAAACGTCATGAGCCAAACAATATCAAACTGCAACAGACAAAAGTACAGAATATATCGGGGTGACGAGTAGATTTGAAATCCGGATGTCTGTCCATCCGTCCGTCTGTCTGTGCAATCGATAACTTCATTAAAACTAGAGATATCTTAATGAAACTTGGTACATATATTCCTTGGCAACATGAGACGGTTGGGTGAAATCGGACCATTGCCACGCCCACAAAATAAAGAAAACCGAAAGCACATAAAGTACCATAACTAAGCCATAAATAAAGCTATGAAAGTAAAATTTCATTTTACAAAGGATCTCACTATGAAGGGCATGTTTGAATGTAACTTGTTTGGGAAAGTGAGCGTGGCCCCTCCCCCTACTAAGTTTTTTGTACATATCTCGTAAACTACTAGAGCTATATCAACCAAACTCACTAGAGCCGTTTCGTTTAGGTACTCCCTTATACAGTCCAAAAATGGGGGAAATCGGATTATAACCACGCCTTCCTCACTTAGAAAGGTTATGTTGTAAACTACTGAAAATGCTTTAACTCAGCAATGAAAACCACCAGAATTAAATTACATTCTAAAGAAGGTACAGAAGGGCTGCATTCAAATCCAATGAAATTCGGTTCGTAATACTTTCCTTGCATCCCAATGATATGTTGTGAAATTGCCCAAATCGGTTCACAACCACGCCTACATCCTATATACCAGAACTTTGAAGACGATCTGAATCGTTTACTTTACAATATATAATGTAAGCACTAGTGAAGATATCGGTGCAGAAATACTATGTTTATAGTGTGGCACCCCTTCTAAAAGTAGCCGAAACTGACCATAAGTTTTATCGAACATGAGGACCTCAGGGCTTCTAATAAATTTTTTACCGAAAATATAAGAAAGTCTCTCAGATATTTTGAAGAAATTCAGAGGGATTATTTTTCTTCTAATAATATGTTTCCGTACCAAAAACGAGAGAAATCGGGTCATAATTTTACCTAGCTCCTATATATCTAATATTAGAGTTTCAATGGACTTTATACCATTTATATGACGAAATTGTGTGGTTAATTAATAAAATTAAATAAATAAATTGCGAGAGTATAAAATTTTCGGTTACACCCGATCTTAGCCCTTCCTTACTTGTCTTATCATGAATTATTTCCGTTCCAACAAATATTATTAGACAGGTCGTATGAGTAACCTTTGTTTATATGATTCTCAAATATTTTCTCTATGTGGACACCCAGACCCAACTGTCCCATTTTGGGATTACATTCTTCTGGGGAAGCTCTCTACATTGAATTTTTTTTATGAGGGAAAGGGAGGTGATCAAATAATATTTTCGTTGTATGAAAATTGATGAAAATACTATAGCTCTAGTTATTATTGAATTATTATATTTCTTTCAATGTTCAGGGCTGTTTTAAATACCAAATGCCTGAAATAAAACCTTGAAAAAAATTCAGAATATAACTAACTAAGGATTTCGGTGTGTGAGAAAATATCATCAATTTCAACTCACTGTTTTAACTAGTTAGAAGAAAAGATTTTGTTGTTGTTGCTTGTGCTTCCTCCTTTTCATTTTTTTATTCAAACAGTACATCCTGAATAGTCATCGAATATAATTTTGTGAAACTCTGCATGTGTTGGTTTAACTAATCATGAAGTACACCGTTTGTATTACCAATTGACGTTAGATGCTGATTAGTTCCATCGAGGAGCTTTCATTTTACCAATGAAATTCATAAGCAGCTTTCGACATTGGCTGTGAGATCCAAATGAAAAATATCGTTGGCTTAATATAGAAAAGGCGTATCTACATTTTTTTCGAAATCGCGTTTTTAATGTATTCTGGTAGACCACTGTCAAATACTCCTCCCCTTAAAAAATTTGTGGGCTATGATCGTAAATAACGGATTTATAGTCATATAAAAAAAGCCCTAACTAATTCGAAGTTACAATAACAACATAAAGCTCTATCTCAAATAACTTCAAAGAAATTAAAAATAATAACAAAATTATACCACAATTGAATTTTGTTACCTGTTTTGAATAAAAATTGCAATATAAATGTTTTTTGCATCTTAAGTTTTTAAGGTTTTATTCAGTTTTTTCCTTCTCCTGAAAAGTAACGAAAAGTGTAGATATGCCTTTTCTATATTAAGCCATCGATATGTATTTTAAACTGTAGCTTTGCTGTAGGCTAGTGCGAAGTCGCATCGTTCGTGATTGTGGACATTTTGTAAATATTGTTTGCTCCCGCAACAGATAATACGTAGTAAGTGAAAAGTTCACTGTTTGTTTACGCATTCGGTTTTTCAACCATTATACTATTGATTATTCAACCGATTGAAAAGTTGGGAATATCTGCTAATATTGAGTGTTTTTGTGAAACTGATCGCACAACTACTGTTACACTTTTAAAAATAGAAATCATCGCATCGCAAGCATACTGCTTGAAATATCAATTCACTTCTAATCGAGAAAGATATAGAATTGAGTGTATAAAAATTACGGGATTTATTTTTTTCTTGGTTGCCTCACACTTCTTGTGTTCATGAAAGTGATAATTTCAGTAAAAATTATCTTTTAATGAAACTTGGTAAACGGGTTCCTAATCACCCTGATACGATTTATATTGCAGATGGGTAGAATAGACCATACCTTGTGAATCATCAAACCTTACATACTACAACAGAGTCACCATTTAATCATTTAAGGGGGAAAATCCATGTATAATTTTTCAAAAATCAATTTTTTTCGATAAACTGAAAATATTATATAATATTAGTGTACTGACGAGTGAAAACAAATTTCGAATATTTAATTTAAGAGGCCAAAATGCGTATGGTATAGAGTGCATACATTTATTAGCGAAGGAAGGGCTAAGTTCGGGAGTAACTGAACATTATATACTTTCATAATTTAATTATTTAATTTTATTAAGATACACAAAATTTGACCCACAAAGAATAAAGTCCATTAGAAAACAAAAGCCTTTATATATGTATAGTTGGACTCGGCTATAACCGCGTAAGCGGTGTCTACGCCAGTCAAGAAGAAGAAGAAGATATGGGGACTGGGGTTATTCCTGGACCGATTTCAAATATTTTCGACCACCAACATACATTATATCCAATATTGGCCTGAGTTTGCCCATTTGGATTTATATATTCAATAAAAGCTAAGCCGCAAAAATCGATGTCCATATTATAAAGTGAACGAATCAGTTGGACTTCAAAATTGTGGTATATGGGAAGTAGGCACGGTTGTAAACCGATTTTGCCCATTTTCAAACGATAGAATTTGGATGTCAGGGAATGATATTAACCGAATTTCGTTGAAATTGTTCGAGTAGTTTCTGAGCTATGGTGGACGGAGCCACGCCCATTTAAAATTTTGTATACCAATTTGAGTGCAGCTCTTCTGTACCATTTTTAATATGAAATTTAAGGTTTGTTGTGCTTTTACGTAGAGAATTTAAGCATTTTTAGTAGTTTTCAACATAACCTTTGTATGAGATGTAGGCGTGGCTATAATCCATATTCCTCTATTTTTACACTGTACAAAGAAATAGTTAACCCTTTCATGCCCAATGTTGCGTATATGCAACATTGTACTTATCGGCTCCTAATTCTCGTTATTTAAATTTTTTTAACCAGCGGTTTTTTCAATTATGTAGACTTATGTGTTATGCAAGCTTACAGTTACTTTTTCTGATTTGAGCTGTGCATGTGTTCACTCAGTAAGAGTTCTTAGCAGAGAGAAACTGGCAAAAATCGTTTCGCGAAAAAAGTTATACAAAAGTTGTTATACAAAAATGGTTCAAAACCATAAAAATAATTGTTTTATTTTAAAACAAAGTGAACTATATAAATAAGTAAGGATAAGAGAGTTATTTACTAAAAAAATTTCATGAAAAAAGTGTTTAGTTTATTTATAATAATTTAATTTGTGCCTATAAGCAACATCACATAGCTAATGAACCAGGTAACATAGGACTTTGAAATTTTTATCACTTCATATTTGAGTTAAGACTAATATATATCTGTCCTAAAAAAGCTGTTAGCTCCGCCCATTTTAATTCGGGCATGAGAGGGTTAAATGAAATGACCCTAGAGAGCTTGGTCGATATAGCTTTACTAGTTTACGATATACATATGTTCAAAAGTAGAGGGCGTGGTCACGTCAACTTTCCCAAAAAAATTACATCCAAATATGCCCCTTTGTACTTACATAGCTTTATATGTGACTTAGTTATGGCACTTTATATGTTTTCGGTTTTCGCAATTTGGTGAACGTGGCAGTGGTCCGATTTCGCCCATCACGTTGGAACTCGTGTACGAAGTTTCATCATGATATCTCAATTTTTAATTAAGCTTGCACGGACGTACGCACGGATGGATTTCTGATCTACTCTTCACTCTAAGCACTTTGGTATATACATATAACTCTGTATCTAACTTTTTTAGTTTTGGGTCAAAAATTTCACAAGATAGCCCTAAATTCCAACTTTTTCAAAAGGCTTATTTTAGATTGAATTGTATACATTTTTTTAAATAGTTGTATCCTTTCCGTTAATATGTCCTAAAAACATTTTTTTTTGTTTCGGATCAATGGTTGATAAGTGATAAATAGAGTAGTTTAGGATCTCGCGTCAAAGGACGCATACACAAAATTATCCTGAACAGCCATTTTGGAAGGATAAAAAACTTTTAGATACAACTGACTCGCTTTGGAACCAGTTTGAAAATTGGATCAAATGACGCGACGTCATTCATTCAATTATAGGTGATTGTGCATTTTATGTGTAATTATTTTGTATTCAAAAAAAGCGATCATTCCACATTCAATTTCAATTTATATAAGTTTCACCATGTATCCATATTTCATGCGCGTATATAGGCGTAAACACATACATACATATATCTTGCATTCCAACAGTAGTTAAGTGAAATAATTGTCGATATAAATATAAATGTATGAGTTGTGGGTATATGCTTTTAGATGAAAATAATTGAATTATCACCTAAAGTGTTAATTGTTCTAATAAAATTTGATTTGTTTTTCATTAAAGAGTAAGGTGTTTAGTAAGTTGTAGTTGTAGCACTTATATGTTGTTGAAGCGCAATTCGTTAAAAGATTACCTTTATTAATAGAAGACATAAGAATAGTGAAGTAATTGAACTTTTAACTAAAAATTTCAACTCTCATTTCGAAGTTCTTTCATCTTTTATTTGCGCATATAAATAAATGCATGATTGAAAAGTTTTCAGCTATGAAAAGAAAATCCCAAAAGAATATTACAAATAAAGAAAATAAGAAAGTACACATAGGCAAGAGCTAATACACAGTTTTTGCCGGCGCATGTTAATACGCCTGTGCATATGCTACATAACAACAACAACAACATTCAACAAATCAACAGTAAAAGCACAACTGTTTGCTTGTTTGTGGAGTATGTACAGTTGCTTACACATGTTGTTGTTATTGCAAACTTTGCATGTCTGTGTTTGCTTATGCAACATTGCACGTTCGGCTTTTATTACTATGTTTTGTATGCATGTGTGTATGTTTATATAACTTGTCCGTACGACAAGGCGATCCTTGCTATGGCTCTCTTCCGGAGTTTGTTAACATTTTTTGCTTTGTTTGTCGTTTTGTTTTTGCCTGCGTTTTTCTTGTTTGTTTTGATTGTGCAGTTGTGCAGCAAAAGGCGTAAATGAGCTTATTCCACATGAAATGTGGCATGCAACATGAGTAATGCACAGACACAAAGCTAATATGCATTACAAACGTCAACATGCGCACACATATATTCGCTTCAACATTTATGGATATTCATATTTGGAAAGATAAATCAAAGTACTTGCCACACAACAGCGTATATCACAAATTTTTGGTGTTTTCTGTTTTTGGTATGGGTTGAAACTTTGACATTGTAACGAATTAATTATGGAAATTATGCTATTCAGTAAAATAATAGTACAAAATATAGTGTTTTGATTAGATATCAAATTAGGTACCCTTGGTGATCCTTAGGTTTTCGATTGAGTTCCTAGTTCACAAAACATCTTCCTTATGAAATAAGAAGTCATTCGATTCGACGGCTTCGATTCACAATTTTCCGCCTTGTTCTCTTGAATTGAGTTGAATTTGAAACCAGAGTATATGCGAATGCTTCATTTAAATGGTATAGTCGCTATCTTCAATCAAGTTGTTTTTCAGGCCCATTAGCCATTCCTCGTTTCTTCTGAATGTTGGAGAGGTTCATGAATCAGTACTCAATACAGTGCTCAACACGCCTACTGTAAAGGTAGGTCGTGCCGTGGAAGCCCTCATAAAGACAGAATATTACTCCGTAGGTACCATCTTCGACATCGAAGGAGTCTTCAACAATGTAAGACCAGAATCGGATATTGGCGCTCTCGAGGTATAACTTCGGACGGTAAATGTGGTAACCTGCTGGGCTCACAGATGTGGATTAGCGATATATTCAAGTACAACTGAAGTCATTTTATTTACAAGAAGGTACAAAATCCCAAACGCCACCCTCCTCTAACTGGGAGGCTCCAGTCCACAAACCGTGTATAGAGTTAAATATCTGGAGCTTATCCTAGACAGGAAGCTCTAGTGGAAGCCAAACATCAAGGAGGAAGTGAGAAAATCGTCGGTAGCCCTATATAGATGCAGATTAGCTATTGGGAGTAAGGTGTGCATTCACTCTGTGAGTAGAGCGTCAATAATAACATTTGGAACTATGGCATTACCCTAGGTTAGTTAAGAATTTATCAATAGCTTCAAGCTACTTTGCTATCCGACTTGTGTAGGTACCCTGTCACCGCGGTCGATGTAACTGCAAAGCAGTCAAGCTTGCAAGAGCGAGTTCTCTAGTAACATTGACAACGGAATGGAACGGGTTGACAGTCCACTTTCGTTCGAGCTCTGGACATACAGACTTTGCACGAGCTTGTCAACCGCTGGAAAACGACTACCACCTATGTTGTTGCAACGTACTTTTGGCTTTCGGTGAAGCGTAAAAAGTCCTTCGAACCGCTTTCTCTTAGCAATGTTCATCGTTTAGCTCAGCGATCTCTGAGCTGTGCTTACTGGACTTTGTCCAATAGGTACACATAAGGTGAGACTAGGGATCGTTTCAGATGCAAGCTGTTTGGAGGAATGTGATGTGGAATCATGTAGGCATTTCTCCTTGAAATCACTCTCAGTTTGACACAAAGGGGTTATGTTTATTTTGTAAGGATGTTATCGCAAGGTTGCATGGCATGCTTTGTCAGTTTGTTTGACCATCTGTTATAGTTTTTTCGATTGGCTACTTGCCAATTCATGAAGAGTCGACAGAGAGTTAGTGTCCATTCATCGAAATACTTGATATCACCAGAAGATATAACAGTGCTTTTTATTATGTGGGTTACTGACTAAATTAATATCCTTTTGTGCTATAAAACCAGAGGTGTCGTGGTCTAGATTCACATACTATTTACTCTGGAAACTGACATTAGATATGCGATGTTCATATTCTTAATAAAATACATAACTGTGGGTAGAAAAAAAGTATTTGTGAGAATCCAAATTGCTAAAAGACACAATAATATTTATCATTTTCACGATACAATAAAAATTATCTAAAACCATTCATTACACCAAGCTTAAATCGTTAATTGTTACATCATTAGTTGCGATGCATTTCCCCATGAGAGTTTTAGAATTAATTGCTACTTTTTATCTTGTTGCGTGCTAAACATTTCAGCAACTCTCAATCACTCAACAGAATTTCATTAAATTTTATTGCACTCGAGAATCTTGTTTCTACAAAACACACCCATACTCAGATGGTTATTTTAAAAGTTATTTGAGGGCGGTGGCACGTGTATACAAATGTATATACTTACTTACAAATAAATTGAACTGTGTTGGCATGCACCCAATCACTTACATTTAACGCGCTCATTTGCTGGCTTTTGCTGTGCGCCACCGTTTGACGCCGCATGTCGGTCGAGGGGTTGTCAAGTGAAAAGTGCTTAAGTGGAAAAATTACTTATTTTCATGAAATGTTGATTGATTTTGTGGCATTGGCATTCAGCAAAGGCGGCAAAAGTAAATCAGTCTGCTTACAGAATTTCAACAGCATATCTGGCTGGTGGTTGTGAAGGTCAAGGTTTGGCTTTGATTTCTCTTCATATATGTATACGATTATTGAAGGTTTCTAAAGAACGGAAGGAAAATTAGAAATTAATTGTGTTTAGATTGAAGGTTAGAAAATAATAATTAATCGCACTTGTGAAAATTTATGATTTTTTCTAAAACTTATTGAAGCTGGAGGATTTATTTCTAGTTTATTTTGAAGACGAGTGATGTTGAAATCCGGATCTGTCCGTGCAAGCGATAACTTGAGTTAAAATTGAGATATCTTAATGAAACTTGGAACACATGTCCCTTGGGACCGTGTGAGGGTGTATTTTTTTTGTGAAAGTCGCTGTGGCCCCGCCCCCAAATCGGTTTTTTGTATATATCTCACAAACTAATGAAGCTATATCAAACTTTCTGCAGTCAGTTCTCTTACGCATACACCATGTAAATAGTTGAAATCGGATAATAACCACGCCCACCTCCCATACAAAGGTTGGTTTGAAAAGTACTAAAAGTGAGTTAACTCACTAATGAAAAACGTCATAAACACTAAATTTTACATAAGAAATAGCAGAAAGGCATGACCCACTTATGGGCCAAAAACCATATCTCAGGAACTACTCGATAGATTTCAATGAAATTCGGTATATACTATTTTCTTACCACCCTGATGACACGTGTGGAAAATGGTTCACAACCACGACAACTTCCCAGGAACCAATAAAGACAGCGATATAAAACTTTACGCAAATGCTGTATATGATCTGTGGCATCACTTGTGAAAAAATTGTCGAAATCAGACTATAACTTTTCAAAGCCCCGGATATCGAATATGAAGAACTCAGTGCCCCATGGTAATTTTTCTACCTCAGCCTATACATATACTATATATGATGATTTTCATTTTTCTATTTGACTTTGCGCCGACTATATGGGTCAACTTGTGTGTTATCTTAATAAATTGCGAGAGTACAAAATGTTCGGTTGCACCCGAAATTAGCCTTTCCTTACTTGTTGTTAATGATTTAACACTGGCGTCATCTGTCGGAATGCTGTATGTCTGACTTCCTTCAAAGTGAAAGCAATGAATTGATAATGATTGAACCTTTAACACTTTCGATATTTTCGAAGCTTAAGGGGTTTCGTATAAAAAAAACGGTTTGTTTTCAATATTTTTTTTAAATGGAAATAATGAAATTTTTATTTCAAACTTTTTATTGTTTCAAAAATACATATTTGATGTGTGATTACTAAAATTTTTAAGAGAAGTATGAAAAATCTGTAATTGTGACAAGTTGTGACAAGTTTGAAAATCCTGATATTAGGTATATGAGAGATGGGAGAAGTAAATACTCAACTTTTCCCAATTTTGACACAGAGGATAGGAATAAATTTCCTTTGAATTTCCGTAGAATAAATGAAAAATTTACAGATATTTTCGGTAAAAAATCAGTCATAGGCGTTGCGGTCCTCATGTTTGTTATATAGATCCTTGAAAAGTTATATTGCGATTTCGACGATGGGCAATCCCACACCAAAAATTTCTGTTTTTTCTCGTTAGAGAATTAACGCAACTTTAGTAATATTCAACATAAACTATGTATGGAAGCTGGGCATGATTGTTACCCGATTTCACATATTTTCCCATCATATGACGAGGTGATGAAGGATAACATAGCCATACAATAATATCAAAAATTTTGTCATGACCTGCAGGTCGTACTATGTGTGCCCTAAGTTTTTTGGGTCGCTGATTCCGATTCCGCGGACAGCGGTTTTTTAAATTCATCGGATTCGCTTGAAACTCGTTATTAGGGGGCTTTCGGAGTCCTTTATTACGAATCAACGCTGTCGGTTTTTCAAAATTAAAAATGGGGGATCCAATATGGCGGGCGCTATTTTTGAAAAATTCGTCGGAATCGCTCGAAACTCGTTACTTTGATATCTTGATCAATTTGATATATATAAGTCCTCATCTGACTCGTATAAAAAACACGTAGTTTGATAAGTCTTTAAACTAGAACTAGACGAAAATTTTATTATTCTGAGATTTCCTCAAATTCGGTTGATAAGTTATCGCTACATCTTGACAATCGACTTTGAAAAAAAAAAATGTTTGAAGAAAAACTTTTTATCTTAGAGCGATTTCGAATTATTTTCCACTTGTCCAGCATTTTTATTGTAGTCTCCAAAGTAGGGTTTCCCGATTTGGCCTATAGTTCAGTCTGCATCTTATACCTTATATATTCAATGGTTGCTTTTATTATAATTAAGTCAAGTTCACCCATGTACTCACTTAGTCTAACATCACATTATATACTCCATGGCCCTGATCAATCTCTTATGAGATAATTTGCTTCAAATTCGACAGTGTGAGGAAGAAAAAGTCACAGATAATAAAATACATTGCTTGATTGACTACAGCACACTAAAGCACTCACCCATATCGGTCATTTTGTATAACAAATGAGAGCAAACAGTGGCAAATTACACGGATTTGAATATGCACAAGCTGCAGTGTAAAGCATAAACGATACGCTGTTTGCTTTGTCGTGTAACGAAAATCTTTTGCGTTGAATACTTTCACCTCCACACACACACACACAGTAAACCCACTACACAAACATTGCCCACATTTTGTTGTTTGTTGTTTGCTGTGTGCATTCGGTTTTCTTAAACGGCCTTGAGCGCTCTTTGTAATACGGTTTGGCATTTAGATAGTGCTTTTAACAAACGACAACAACTGAATTGTTTGGCTAGCGTTGTGGTTGTGTACACTAATTAAATTTTGGTTGCGTATACGCCACGGTATATGCATTACTCAATTATGTAGTGAGTTAGGTTCGGCGAGAGTGCATTAAGTGTGCAGCAGTTGTGTCGGTGGGTGTATCGTTTATTGGGCACAAGTTAATGCAACCGAAATTGTCTGAAATTGCCAATAATAATTAGATTAGTTTGTGGCAAGTCAAATTTAATGTGGTTGGCTGAAGGGTATTTCATTAAAAATTTTGAAAGGAACGTTTGGGGAGAAGGGGTTTAGTTTTAGAGTGCTTAAATTGGTTTTTAACATGCTTAGAGCACTAAAAGCCTAGAGTTAAAATTGCACCTGTTGCACCTGTTAGTGTATAGGTAGCTCTTAAGAGTGCACATATGTGAGCCACTTATAGAATTTGTAGCTGATTCTCGATGGAAGTATTTTAACTTATACCGTTTTCCTTTGGTACGGAGAATTTCTTCTTTCAAAAATATTATAAAGCGGCGCAAAGTTTCCATGTGCTTTTAGCCTAACAAACAAACAAAGTTATCCTATCACAATGTTCTCCTTCAAGGAATTCACACATCTCACATATGTATGTACAATATATGAACAAGTGGAACATCTGTTCTTGCAACCACTTACGAAGTGGTTATGCGAGAATTTTTCACACTTGCTTAACAAAATCTGCTTATGGGCACAACACAGCTACAGCGGCGGCAACACCTGCCAATCTGTTGATGCACTTCGTCGTTTTAATTTCACACCACAGGCGGTCGGTCGCCAACAAACAAATGCAATCACATACTTCGTAAACCCGTCTTTATACATAAGTATTTACGCACACACATTAGCACATGTGTGTGAACCACACTTTGACAAGCTGCCGGCGGCACTTTATGAGTGTATTATAAAGTGCACAATGCCATCAAACAATACAACAATACACCGCAGCTTCATCTACCATAGAGATCGGTGTGTGGAACTTCTCATTGGGACCGTATTACTCGGAAGTACACAGTCAGTGATATTCTTTGAAAATGTGATATTCTTTACACTAGTAGTCGTGCTTCCATTTATTTTATTATGTAATTTTCCTTTCTTATTTGCTGTGGTTCAACTGAAATGGAAAATACCTTACTTACAATATACGACTGAATAAAGTGGTTTACTTGGTTGTGCTATTTTTGTAAATATTTATATAAAAGAGTGGCTTTTTCACCAGAAAAGTAGCTTTAGTGAAATGTTACATGCCTCTAATTTCAATAAGAAAAACACAAATTATACGCATTTGAAGAAATAGGCTCAGTTCGGAACCTGCTAAACCATCTGTTGAATCTTCAATTTGTTTAGTCATACATAAAGTGTATTAATGATATTAAACGATTTTTCTAAAGTCTATAAACTATTTTAAAGTGCCGATATATATGCCCGCGTATAGTGAGAGAGATACTAGAGATAGAGTTCTGCCTACAATAAATTTACTAAAACTTCCATATCTTAAAGTTGGTTGCCCCTTGTACTTAAGCAGATGTAAAAACTACAGCCCGATTTTCTTCACAAGATATGTAAAGAACAATTGCTCAATATAAAAGTAGAGAGATTTAGCGGAAGACTTTTCAGTGGATTGTACGGCGATATAAGCTCAACAATTTCTTCTAAAAGAACAAATAATTTGCTTGCGTGTGCAGAGAATGAATGAAATAGTATTAACTTGGGAAGTGAATATATTTATGAAAAACTTAACTTCTAATTGAATAATTAATCGAATTTTAGAAGCACAGTGTATTAATTTTATTATGAGCTTAATATGTGAAAACCCATACCTCTTACGAGTAACGTTGTGGTTAAATTATTTAGCTATATCTCAGCTAACTCAGTAACCCCTTGACCGATTTGGCTCAAATTTTTTATATAAATGTTTTTTAAATATACTCGTATGTATAAAAAGTAAAGGGTTACCATCATCGAGCTAAAATTAAAAATATTTAGAAAATCTCAAAGAACTGAAATGAATAATTTGGGCTGGTAGGTAGATAGGAGTGCAGCTACATATTTTATGGGCTGAGTTAGGCCTAGATGTGCTATTTTGATACACTAATCGTAGACCTAATATTTTACTGCTATCACATTTCATCTTTCCGTTCAAACTACTTTGTGCTTTCGATAAAACTGCTAATGTCCGATATACTGTTATTAGACATCCATTCTAGATTTGATGTCTGATGGTTTCCAAGTGTCCCGTGTCGGATCTGCGATAGAGCTGTGCATTCACAGAGAAAATGGAAAGTTGTTCGATTATTTCCTTTCTAATTCACAGCCGCGGTTATTATAGGGCATGTCCATTTTCATTGCATGTTCTCCAAATGGCCAATAAACCGCGATAGTAGCTGTAAGTCTGACAATACTTTCTCTGGACCTATTCTTATCATATTTTGGTCATTTGGTTGAATTTTTCAATCTGTTCTCAGCTAATTGTTCAAATTGTAACTTGAGTTCTCTTCTGATAGATCCCAATGGGCATGGAACTAACTTGGTCTCGGATTCGTCAAGAAAGGCTCCTGAAAACGTAGTAATAATTAATGCAACTTCTCCTAAATATAGACCACGATGTTATTTATTAAATTTGTTTATAATATTGCCTACATTTAGGATGCTTACTACTAGAGACCGATCGATTAATCGGCCTTGGTATCGGCATCGGCCAGTATCGGCCACAAAATTCAGCATTGGCATCGGTATCGGCATCGGCCATATTTGGCCGATTCTTAGCCGATTCTTTCTACTTCTTTCGGATTACACTAAAATACATTTTTTTTACTTTTTCGATTTCTTTAAAGCATTTAATTTGAATTCTTCTGTTTACCATATAAAACACAGTGATTCACATTTGACTAAACTAACAAATCACCACGATGATAATTTAAGTCTAGTATAAAGAAATTCAATAATTTTGCATTAAATTGAAGGTTTTATTTAGCACTGCTAAAAAGATTCGTTTTATGTCAAATATTCACAGTTTTGTTTAACAACGTGTCGATATTTTGAAGAAAATGCCATAAAGCTACTATTATAGATGCATTCGTAACTAGGAGAGTATATTTTTAAAAGTTCGCCATAGACAGGATCACGTAATAATCACTTGGTGCTGTCCTGGACTATAAGATGCATGCAAAATAACCTGCCAAACAAGCTTCCAAAGTTTCTGTCGAGTCATCACTATGTGACTAAATGGCCTAATTTCAATAATTTTTTTTCTATGTAAAGGATTATTTATATGATTCTTTTCTCTGTCTTATAGATACATATTTCAAGAATAATTTCTGAAATTTTCAACAAAAAATATTACAACTTCTCCGTTGTCAGCATAACTCCTGACAGGATCATCCAAAATGAAAAAACAAAAATAAGTGTTCTAGGTAAGACCATAAACTCGCGCTGGAACGAAGGAAAGACAAAAAAACTAAAAATTGGAATTTTGGCAGACATTATTCCAAAAAAATAAAAATTTCGGTCAAATTTCCTTGACATTTTTTTTTTAATAGTTGTAATTGAAAGAAAATAAAATCCTTCGTTCAAGCACAAGTAAATTGTATCTCGAACACATTATGCAAAATTTCATCAAGATCGGTTTTAGTTTTGACAACCGACTTTGAAAACATGGGTTCCGAGAAAAACGCGTTTAAAGGAACACCTTTTAAGGCTATATCTCCGAAACTATTATTCGGATCGACTTGAAAATTTAGGATAATATTCTTGAGATGTTGTAGAAAATAATAAGCAAAAAAAAACAAAAAAAAAATAATTCTTGAATCCACGAAACCCGTGTAACCCCTTAAAGGAAAAAAGCTATATTTATTTAGTTTTGAATATTAATTAAATGAATAAAGAACTTCATATTTACATATGAACTGAGTTGTTTACTTATTTTGTGATGTTATTTGCCTTTGTTTTTCTTTTGTTACTATACTAGTTTACTAAATAAAGTTGTTGATGAAAGAATCGGCATCGGCATCGGCCGATTCTTTGCCAACTGGCCGATTAATCGGCATCGGCCAAAAATTTGGTATCGGTCGGACACTACTTACTACAACTTGATAGAATTTTATAAAAATTAAACTTTTATTTAATAATTGCGTTTCAGGAAATATTTTTTTAAATTTTTAATGTTTCACCCAGCTGTTATAGTAGCCCATTTAGATAATGTTTAACATCATTTATCAAATAAATTGTCGTAAAAGAGGTTTGCGAATAAATTTCTGTATAATACTAAATTTAGTTTAGGCATAAAGTGTTAAGGACACATTAAAACGTCCGTTTATTGTCAACAAAGTGGAGGAGAGGCAACAGAATAAAACGATAAAATTTTATTGCCATGCTTGTATGCGCGTACATATTCAAGTTAATATACATTCGCATAAATATACGCTATTCCGTAAGTACTTCTGTAGTGAAACGAAACCCAGATAAAATAAACAAATAAGAAAGGTGTACAGGTGGTCGACAAGGCGATAAGATTACGAGTAAATCTCCATAACATGTAACTATATAAATCCCAACCTACCAACGATTGTGGCTATTGTCAGTTAATAAAGTGAGATAAATTCATATCAGTCCAAAAAAACAAAAACAGGTTTAGATATATGGAGCTTATATAATGTTCCCTCGAAAAATAAATCCATAAACTAGGACCATAACGCATGAATAAAAGCAAATTTCGCTAGCCTCTTGAAGCACCAGGTGTCTGCCATAGAAAGCGTAACTTAATTAAAATACAGCAACATATACCGTCCGTGTAGCAATCGACCGATTGGCACCAAAGCGCCAATAAGTTAATAAAACTCGCTTATGAGTTAATAGCTGCCAACAAGCTGTCTCATTGGTTACAGCAAAACAAGTTAATATTATGCGCACTTTACTATTTATCGCCGTCTTCATAAATACATACATATCTGTATATAGACTTGTGCATATATCATTAGTTACAGTTTGTCGCGACACGCTGACAATTGACAGTGAAATATGTTCGAAGGTCTGTCGATATCTGCGACATTGAGACTTTTACTGCGCTGAAAAAGTACGGATGCGAAGAAGAGTCAGTGTGGATTGTTGGTTTAGTAGAAATTCCACAACTATTACAAAAATAAACAAGAGAACGTGCTCGAGCGCCTAATTGTAGGCAACATTGCGTTGGCGCGTCACAGCCGCTGTAATGCTTTTTGTTAAAGAGCATTGCAACAAGTGCTTATGCTCACGCATGCTCACTCGTAACAGTTTGTGAATAGAGAAACTAGTGAGAGAGTAATTTTTCTCTTAGGGCTTAACAGTTTTACAATTGAATAACAGCACTGTTGACACGCGTATTTTCTTATACTTCAGCACAGTCAGCTCAATTTGTAATCAAGCAGTTTTAGTCACCTGTTTGAAGTTGTAGGTGTAGGTAACAAAACAGTTTTTGGGCTGTAGTACCGTGATATTGGTAGACGACATTGTTGAAAACTGTTAAAAGTACGATATTTTGCATTGGAATAGTTAGTCTATGTGTCTCCAACGAATAGGAGACATATTATGTCTCACAAAGTACTGCGCTGAATTGAATGGACAGAAAATATTTCCCAAATAATTGTGAATTGATAGTCCTTGGCCGGGTCCGTTCTAATTACGTAAACCCGAGTATTGTTGGAAAGGTACCGAACCTGAGACATAATAATTCCTTGATTTTCATATTAGCAATATCTAATTACATCATATCTGTATAATCCAAAAATATAATAGTTTCGTTCCTTCCGGTTAATTTTATCCCTTTCACATCGGTCAGTATCGTCGCAATTTCAACAACTATTTATAGGGTTGCCTGATTGACTACATATATCTTTCAGTTACTAAAACGATGTAGAAATTGAGTATGTGTCCAAATAACCCCAAGGGCCCAGAATTCAAACATTCGACCTCCTTTTTACTTTTTTACAAATTGTATCTCTGTGTCAAAAATGGGCTCCATACCTCTAATGTAACGATTTTCAAACTTTTGGTGAGCTCATATTCGTTATTCTATTTTAGGTACAAAAAAAGGCCAATGGTCACTGAACTCGGTCAAATTGTAAACCAACCCATGTCAAAGGTCATTTACCTCAGACAAAATGTAAACAAACGCTGGTCGAAGGCTACTAACTTCGGCAATAATGTAAACAAAGGTTTATTTACGTTTTAGTTGAAGTCAATGTCCTTTGACAGGGGTTTGTTTACATTTTGGCCGAGGTCATTGATCTTTGGCCACGATTTGTTTATATTTTGGCTGAGGTCAATTTGAAAGGGGTTTGTTTACATTTTGACCGAGGTCCATGATTGGAGTTGCTTACATTTTACGTATTTCAAGAACATTGATAGTGGTTAACAACCTTTGGCACGTTTGCTTACATTTTTAGATGTCACGTGAGTGTATTTGTTGACATGTTTAGGGGTAACGTGATTCGTGGGTCATATGAATAGGGTTTGTTTACATCTTGAGGGGTCATGTGAGGGAAAGTTTGTTAACATTGAGGGTACGTGACGTCAGTTTTTTTATAATAAAAAAACATTAAAACTGAAACTTAGTTTATTTCTATAGTAGATTTTTTCAGCTATCATTTGCTAGTTTTTAAATCCAGTGACTTTAATATCCACAGAGTCAGCAATTAGGTTCTAAAATTGAAAATATTTTAATACCAAACTATTGCACTTTTGACTACTTTCGCGAAAAGGAACAAATGCTAATGTTTTAAGTTTTAAAAATTATAAGTGTTAAGCTTTCTAATACCGGACATTTCATAAAGATATTTAAAAAAATGAGTATATTATTGTAATTTGTATGAAAGATATTGATCAGGTTGAATTTTAAAATAATCAATTTTCATGACATTTTGATTTTGAATGAATCTGTGTGAGAATAAGCATTTGTTTTGCGGACAATAAAGGTATTTATTGGATTAGTTTCGACCTTATATTTGTATATGTATAATATAATGATTTTCGTTATTCACGTGAAATATATGAGTCAACCTGTGTGTGTTATCTTAATATTAAATTATTCTTCAATTAATTTCGTTTGATTACAATTATATTAAGTTCCATTAAGTTAATCCTATATCAATTTAATAATTATTTACAAACATAAAATACGCTAATAATAATTTAATTACAGTTAAACACTTCATGGCAATTAAATTGTTTGCTTCTGATTAAATTAAACTTTGCTTTGCTATTTTAAATTAATTTCCTGTGGGAAATAGAGCAGTTTTTTGAGTACTAGGTACTGTCCTACTTTAATTATAATTCCACAAATGTAATTTGCCGAATTGGCTATTTCCACATCCAATAGTTCAGCAATTTTACATTATATAATTTACTATTAGTATGCATTTAGTTGCATTTGGTTAATATTTGTGGCACAGATTTACTGTCACCGCACAAATGAAGCACTAATTGCTTTTCACTTAAACCACATTAAAATCTAACTACTTTTCCATTACTAATACAATACTGCGTATTTGTGTGGAATATTATATGAGCCTTTGTGTATGGGAGAATCAAAAATTGACCAGCAATGGATTATATGCGAAATTTTATGATGCGTTATTGTTCATGGTTGATCACAAGGTTCAACTGAGTTTAAGAGGACAATTTGTAATGGTTTTATTACATAAAAAAAAATTTGTAGTATTTCATATGGCCCCAATAATCCTTCACGTCATTGAAAACCGTTCACCATTATCTATTTTAAAATAAGTATTGTTGTACCACGTTAATGTAGTCATGAATAGAAGTACTCCAGATCCATTTAGAAGGGGGCTTCTAGCGTGCTGCATTGGTCATGACAATACTAATAACGTAAACCTTTGCTAGATGCACAACTTCTACTCTAATTACAAAGCCGCGAAACGTGTTTTTGTGCTTCCATTGATATTCTGATTTTTCAATTACACTGCTTTATTCTCCAATCACCTCAACACTATAAACAAAAGTGGCGAATAATTTACAGTTAACTTAAATTTTGAGGTTTGCGGCAAGTCTACTTTGAAATCATAAGTTTTTCTAATTTCACTGCGTACACAATACAAATTCAATTGAAACTTTCCTTCAGTGGCATCATTGAAACTTGCTATAAACAAAGTTATATCTGCCGTGTTCTTTGCCCATCATCCCATGCACTCGTACTAAGCTTAAAACAAATTTTTATTTTTAATCAGCTGTGCAACAAGTTTTTTATGACTTTTCAGTTGCATGTGTCGATGTGGCTACGTTGAACTTTGTAACATGCAACAGTCAATAAAAACTCTTGTCTATCCAAAAACAAAGAGACCACAATCATTCCACTGTACGAAATTGAAAATGTTGAAGCACGAATACGGTGCACTAAAAGTCCAATAAAAGTGTAGAGGTGTACAATACATATAGCTTGGTGTATATGTATATGTATTGTAGACTGGTTGAGTAACTATAGCGAAGTTCAGCTTCAGTTTAAGAGCTAGGGCTCTCATAATAAAACAAGTGCAAGTAACAGTAAGACAGGTAATTTCAGATGGAGTGTTACATAGAAGTCACTCCATATATTTACGTGCATCGTGTATAAAAATGAAGTTTTTCTTTGAAAGAGCTGTCTTAAAAATTTAAGAATGTCTCTGAATAGCTGCAGAATTTTATGATAAGTGTTTTTTTATAAGGCATGAGCTCGTAGGTGTGACATTGTCTATGGCGTTGAGTCAGTTGAGTTGGTACAGAATATTTTTTCTATACTCTCGCAACAAAGTTGCTAAGAGAGTATTATAGTTTTGTCCACATAACGGTTGGTTGTAAGTCCTAAAACTAAACAAGTTAGATATAGGTTATATATATCAAAATGATCAGGGTGACGAGTAAAGTTCAAATCGGGATGTCTGTCTGTCCGTCCGTCCGTGCACGCTGTAACTTGAGTAAAAATTGAGATATCTTGTTGAAATTTGGAAGACGTATTTCTTAGCACCATAAGAAAGTTAAGTTCGAAGATGGGCGTTATCGGACCACTGCCACGCCCACAAAATAGCGAAAACCGAAAACACATAAAGTGCCATAACTAAGCTATAAATAAAGCTATAAAATTTGGTATGAAGGATCTCACTATGAAGGGGCATATTTGGATGTAATTTTTTTGGGGAAGTGGTCGTGGCCCCGCCCTCTACTAAGTTTTTTGTACATAACTCGCAAACTACTAAAGCTATATCAAGCAAACTTTCTAGAGTCGTTTCTTTTAGGTACTACCTTAGACAGTCCAAAAATGGAGGAAATCGGATTATAACCACGCCCACCTCCCATACAAAGGTTATGTTGAAAACTACTAAAAATACTTTAATTCTGTAAGGAAAACCAACAGTAACCTTAAATTTTATTATAAAGAAGGTACAGAAGAACTACACTCATAATGGTATACAAAATTTTAAATGGGCGTGGTTCCGCCCACTTATGGGTCAAAAACCATATCTCCGAAACTACTCAAACAATTTCAATGAAATTCGGTTCATAATATTTTCCTACCTCCCCAATGATATGTTGTGAAAATAGTCTAAATCGGTTCACAACCACTCCTACTTCCCATATACCAGAACTCTGAAGTCGGTCTGAATAGTTTACTTTACAATATATAAAGTTAGTACTAGTGAAGATATCGGAACAGAACTTCGCTGAAATACTGTGTTAAAGAGTGCCATCACCCTTCTAAAAATCGTCGAAATCGGTTCATAAGTTTTCAAGACCCTATATGTCGAATATGAGGACCTCAGTACTTCTAACAATTTTTTTACCGAAATTATAGCTAAGTCTCTCAGATATTTAGAAGAAATTCAGAGGAAATATGTTTCTTCTAACAATATGTCTCCTTGCCAAAAATGAGTGAAATCGGGTGATAACTTCCCCTATCTTAATAATATTATCATATACTTAATATTAGGGTTTTCAAACTTGCAATGGACTTTATACCATATATATGCCGAGTATGTGAGTCAAATTGTTTGTTATATTAATAAATTTAAATAAATAAATTTCGGGAGTATAAAATGTTCGGTGACACCCGAACTTAGCCCTTCCTTACTTGTTTTATTTGAACTCACGAACCGGTACATAGTCCCATGATAAATTTACGGTGCTGCTATAGTTCTCATTGCACAACATTCGAATTGTTTTTGCTTCAACTTAGTTTGTTAACTGGAAACACAGTTACCGCCGAAGAGGCTTTTAGCACTTTTGGAATGCTGACTTTTTAACTACAGTATACTCTCGAAAAGTAAATCGATTGGTATTTTGGGTAATTTACTTTTTCGAATAATTTACTTTTCCAAATATATACATAAATTATCTGTTTTTATAATATTAAATGCATTTTTAAACTTAAAAAATTCATTCATTTATTTGCTTCAATAAAACATATGGATTTACATGAAAAACATATTTACATTTACTATGAAGAGAAAAAATCTTGAATATTCTTTTGTTTTTTTTTCTTTTGCAATATATTTTCTGACCATTTTTGTACGACAATTCAAAAAGTCTGACACCTGATTTGCATCGTTTTCATTTTTAAACCAATGGATCAAGTAGGAGAGTTTATTTACTAAAAAGACGCGACAAACAAGAAAGTAAGTGTTTTTGCAACATCGTAAAAAACGCTGCTTGCTTCGTTTCGAATTTTTTATCACACTCTCTGAAAAGTAAATTAAAAAATTTACTTTTTCGAGGTGCATGTGTAATCTTAAAGGTGATTAACTTTTCCGCGATTATTTACTTTCTGAGAATTTACTTTTCGAGAGTATACTGTACTTATTTTGAAGTTTGTTAAATTTTTGGGCCGTAAGGAAAATGGAAATTTCTGAACTTTGATTGTTATTGCAGCAGCTTGATATATTTTGTAGAATTCAGGTGTGGTGTCAATCTTCAAATAGATATAAATCAGAGTGGATATCGAAGATGTCTTGGATAATCGTTTTTTTTTGTGCATTATGAGATATATTATCTATGAAATCGTTAACGAAGACTATAGTAGATAGTTTGAATATAATATATTGAAACGAAATCAGAAAAACCTCATTATTAAATAGAAACCTTTCGAATATTTAAATCATGATATGATTGAACTAGAGCCCGTTTCACGAAAAAATGCATAGCTGGAAAGCTAGAGCATCTTAAAGTTAATTCTTTTTACCCAAATCTCTCACTTCACTTCATAGCTATAGCTCTTACTATTAAAGATATTTGCGAACCAATGCTTATTGTATTTAGCAAATTTATTAAGTACATATATGAATCGATATTCTGAAGTTCATTTAAATAGGCGTATCAAAATTGAAAAGACACACCAGCAGGTGTTTGGAAATATTTGCAAATCATTTAAGGTTTTCGCTAAGCATAAAATATTCACTTCCCATAAATTCTAAAGCCCAGCAAGAAAGCAGTCAATAGATATGCAAATCGACATCAGCTCTAGCTTAAGCTTAAGTAACCCAAATCAGAGCAGGGTATAGCTGTACCTGATACACAGCAATACTGAACTTTAAAATAAAGACTTATATATGTATACCGATAAGTTACGATTGGGTAGAGAGGTATTGACTGATCTGGCTATAATTAGAGACTACTTGGGTACAAAGAGTAAAGTCCTCGTTAGGGAATCAGTAGGACCATATATTATCTCTGTGGAGATCTGCTGATATTACCTTTGTTGAGATATTCAAGCTCCCCAAAATCGTTGCAAAGAAGGGCTCATTAGAACCTTATCGTTTTATATATAACTCGTTTTTCACTATCGCTTCGCTAATGCAACTATATACATAGCAGCATTGAAAAAACGTATCTTAAAAAAAATCGTTTGATAAAAAATACGCTTATTTTCCAACTGGTGCCTATAAATTCGTTTATAACGATTTATACATTTTTTACAAGTTCTCTTCAACTTTCAAGTTCAAAAGTAGTTGCATATTTGAATAGATGCCGTGGGCTATATAAGCCCCAATGACGAATCAAATGCCAATAGTTGATTTCATAAACACCCAAAACACGCTGAACACAATGTTCGATTTGATAAAAGGACGCGGTCGTACGGTATTTGCCTCACGTGATGCCGTCATTTATCTGTTCAATAGTTTCAGATATATTGGCTTTAATCCACCGGCGACATATCGTGTGCCATATTTTATGTACTCAGCCATCATAACATTCTTTGCAGTGCTCTTTTCGCCGGTTATCTTCAATGTCGGCTGGTTGCGCGATCGCAATAAGCTCTCAGTTATGGAGATTCTAACCTGCGTGCAGGCTTCGTTAAATGTCATGGCTGTGCCACTTAAGTGCATCACACTGGCAATGGCACATAAGCGTTTGCGTGGCATCGAACCAATGGTGACCGAATTGGATGAGCGTTATACAACAGCAGAGGATAAGGCTAAGATCAAGCAGTGTGCCGTAACCGGTAATCGGTTGGTTTTCGGTTTTGCTGTTTCGTATTTTCTTTACGAAACATTGACGGTGGTCTCCGCTTTGGTGGGTGGTCATGCACCGCTTTCGCTCTGGATACCCAACGTCGATTGGCACAGATCCACTTGGGAGTACTGGCTGCAGGTTAGCTTCGATGCAGCTGTGCTCTTCTTTTTATTATACCATCAAGTGTTGAACGACTCATATCCGGCTGTATATATTTATATAATACGCACGCAAGTACAACTTCTGTCGAGTCGTGTGGAAAAGTTGGGTTATGATGAGCAAAAGAGTGTGGATGAGAATTACCAGGAGCTCTTAGAGTGCATTGTAATACATCAGAAAATATTGAAGTAAGTGTCTACAGTACAAAACTTTGCGATTTCTAAAATTCTCTGCTCCTAATAGAATTGTTAGCATTGTCGAGAGCGTTGTATCTATAACGGTATTCACACAATTTCTGGTCGCCGCGCTTATACTTGGCGTCACCATGATTAACATTTTCATATTCGCTGATCTCACGACGAAAATCGCTTCGTCAACCTACTTCTTCTGCGTGCTGCTGCAGACTTCGCCGACGTGCTACCACGCCTCTTATTTGCTGGCCGATTGTGATGAATTGCGCATTGCCATTTTCCATTGCAATTGGATTGCGCAGAATAAGCGCTTCAATAATTTGCTAATCTATTTTTTACACCGCTCACAGGATTCTATACCATTTTTCGCTTTGAAATTGGTGCCGATTAATTTAGCCACCAACTTATCGGTGAGTTTGTTGTTTTTGGAGTGTGGACGATTGTGAAATTATACTTCCTACTTTGCAGATCGCTAAATTTTCATTTACACTCTTCACTTTTATACAAGAGATGGGTCTTGGTGAGAATCTAAAGGGTTAGATTTGTTTACAGAGTAAAAAAAAAATAATAATAATATTTAGAGCACACTTGTAGTACTTAAATTAAAATAAATTTGAACTTTATAGCAATTATAATAACACTATACGACAATATCGAATTTTTTTCTCCGTATTGAACCAAACAAATTATTTCCAGGTCGCAAAAACCGTACGTAATTTTCATGTACCATTTGGCCGAAACTGTTGAACAAGTTTCTAGAGTAATAACTCAAAGTTTTTGATATTTAACGAGTTCATTATTTGAGTAGTTCTTGTTTTGTTTTAAAAAGTGATTTAGCTCTGTGTGTTTTCATACTTCTTTACCACTTCGTCACTTTTTTCTACCAACTATACTATATATTGTTTTGCAAATATTGCTAACCTAGCTTTGTTTCTAAGGACAGATCCACGATTCTAAAGGGTTTTTCAAAAGTGACGCTACAAAAGTATACCGACAGCAAAGCAAAGCCGTAGTATTTTTTCCCGTTCTTCAGTATGGTATGCCATTTAAGATATTTCATCAGATATACGATCCAACAACGAGTCGAAATTATTAAAATATACTACCGAAATTCGGAGTCAGTGGCCTCAACTTTAAGAGCGCTACGTTCAATTTATGATGATGTTCATTTCAGGCTGGATGGCTTCGCCAATAAGCAAAACATGTGTTAGTGGTTAGGTAGCAATCCGCACGTACTCCATAAGTCGCCAGACAATTTTATTTACTTAGACTATTTCATTGGAAGCAACAACCGCGACGTTAATGGGTCTGGAAGTGAATGAGGACAAGACGAAATATCTTCTGCCATCAAACAAACAGTCAGCGCATTCGCGTCTTGGCTTCCACGTCACTGTTGACAGTCATCACTTCGAAGCCGACTTATTTCATATACCTGGGGACCAGCATCAACAATACCAACAATGTCAGCCTCGAAATCCAGCGCAGAATCACTCTTGCCAACAGGTGCTACTTTGCAATTGAACAGTAAAGTCCTCTCTCGACGAACCAAAATCAAACTCTACAAGTCGCGTATCATTCCCGTCCTGCTTTATGGTGTAGAAGCTTGGACGATTTCAACATCAGATGAGACGACTCTAGGAGTTTTCGAGAGGAAAATTTTGCGCAAGATTTATGGTCCTCAGAACATTGGCAACGGCGAATACCGCAGACGATGGAATGATGAGCTGTACGAGTTATGCGACGAAATTGACATAGTTCAGCGAATTAAAAGACAGCGGCTACAATGGTTAGGTCATGTTGTCCGAATGGACGACAACATTCCAGCCCTGAAAGTGTTCAATGCAGTACCTGCCGGAGGAAGCCGAGGAAGGGGAAGGCCTCCACTCCGTTGGAGGATCCAGGTGGAGAGCGACCTGGTTACACTTGGGATCTCCACCTGGCGTCGAACAGCGAGGGAAAGATAGGAGCGGCGCGCTATTATCGATTCGCCTATAACCGGTTAAAAGGTTTCCACGCCAATCACATACATTTCCTGTGGAGCTACATCATGTCTATGGTCTATGGCAAGAAGCGAGCGATGATTGATGAACTTCGTACGAATATCGAATGTGAAAATGCAGCAGTGTCGGGCGATTTATGCTTGAAAACCCTCGAGAATTGGATTCAGCGTCTGGACTTCTGAAGCGTGACCGTGGTGTCCATTCAAAAGAAATCGAGTTCCATACAGAATGACGTCAAATGTATTTTCAGAGGAATAAAGAATTGCATTGAATCAAATCAATATACTCGATAACAAGTTAAAGAAAAGAGAGAACCGAGCTTCCGCTACAATTAAATATGAATTACATTTAATTATCGTTCACTCTACTATACTATAAGCACCTCCTATTTACTATATACGAGTATTTGTAATACTTTTGAAACTTAAGTGCTTCAGAAAATATTTTCGAATTAGAAAAAATCAAATTAACTAAAACTAGTTCGCCTAAGAAGTAAAATAAAAATTGCTAATCAAACAAACTTGCGAAACTATGCTCCCGCACTATACTACATTCATATATTACTCTGCAGCAATTCTTGGGGAAACTTTGAGCTGCCGACTGCCAGTAAACTAGGAATACTTCCTGCAGTCCAAAATTTTGATTTTGCGTTGCGCACTTGTAAATTCTCAACGAATTTGTTTAAACTGAAAGTTTCGCTATCAGCTAATGCATGCGGCAACTAAATCGGCTGCTATCTTCCTCAACTGCTTCTTCTTCCACTTCTGCTTCTTCTGCTCATGCTTCTTCTACATCAATTCTTCTTTCTCTGCTGTTGCTTCTCATCTTCTTCCTTTTCTTCAACTTTGTTGCCGAAGTGGATCACAAAAAGCATTGAGGGCTTTATGAGAGTATTACAATTCAATTTGTATGCACAGGGCTTGAGCAGCAGCAGCATACGGTTGGTATGGCTGAAGGAAGAGCGCACGCCTTAAAAAGTGGCAGTAAAGTTTAGCTGCTCTATTGAACTTTGAATGCGGAAGTAGCATATATTGATCGTTACTTCAATAGTGACAGGTCAGAGACAAAAAAATATTGGGTGTGAATGGGTAATTGGATGGGAATGATGCCAAGTAGACTTGCATGTGCACGCGAGTGTCTCTAACCACGTATACATATATACCATAAAAATAGATGTAAAGCATAGACACATTGACTGTCAACTAAAGTCAGAATATATCAATCCTACGAAGTAACTGTGTATGTGTAGAAAGGGATAACTGTGCGAGGGCACATTCAGAGACCTATATATAACACTGCAGGTGGTTATGCGAGGGTGCATAGGGTTTCATGCCAAATCGTTGAAAAGTTATGCAGTTATTTTAATTGGCAAGCCAAAGTTTCTATTTGTACTTTACGTAGTGATTGATAGTTAGTAAAGCCGAATTGGTTAAAAAAATTGCTTGACTCAAAATAAAACAAAAAATATTTACCAAGGCGCTCCAAGTTTGAAATATTGTTAAATATATATATCTGATCTGAGTTATGTAATGCTGCTTTGAAAATCAATATCTTGATCCCCGTCGAAATATTTCGCTTTTGTGATCTCTCGTTAGATGAAAGCGAAAACTAGTTGTTGCCATTATTTATACCAAACTATAATTTTTACCATAGTTAGTTATATTGTAATGTATACATATTAGTAAAACCTCTTTAGGGCGTTGAAGTTCTGCGACTGCGGTTTAGGAGATGTTAGATTGGTTGTTACACCCAGATTATATTCATCCAGTGGTGGTCATGGTGGAGGGTTCTTTAGCTAGTTTCTTTTAAAATTCAATAATAATACTAAAAACTCGATGAAAGAGTAAGAGTAGCAGGTTTTATAATACCTAAACAAATCTTACGTAAATATATTAAATTATTAATTTAGTTACGACCAGGCACCTTACGAGATGCCAAGGCTGTAATTAATTCAAAATTACCCAAGACCTCCTCTGATCTAGCTTTGGACAGCAGATATTTGCAATCTTAACAAGGAAGGAAAGGCTAAGTTCGGGTGCAACCGAACATTTTATATTCTCGCAATTTATTGAAGAAATTTTATTAAGATAACATACAAATTAACCCATAAATTCGGCATAAAGTTTAATAGAATAACGAAAATCGTCATATATAGTATATGAGGGCTGAGGTAATTCCTGAACCGATTTCATTCATTTTCATCAGCAAGGTACACTATAACCAAGACTATACGCTCACTTAATTTTGCTAAGATAGCTCACATATTAAGCAATACATATTTGCGGAATAAAGCTCACCGTATTTTTGAATAACCTATATTTAGGTATATGGGAGCTAGGAGATGTTATTATCCGATTTAAATAATTTTTGGAACAGATACACTATAAGAAGAAAACAATTTCATCTGAATTACATTAAATTATCTGAGAGATTTACCCATATTTTCGGTTAAAATTTATCCTTAGGCGCTGAGTTCAACATGTTCGATATCTGGGACCTTGAAAAGTTATAGTCCAATTTCGACAATTTCTTCACAAGTAGTGCCAGAGATCATATACAATATTTGTGCAAAGTTTTATTCCGCTATCTTCATTGGTTCTTTATGTATACATTATAAAGTGAAGGAATCAGATGGAATTCAAAATTGAGTTATATGGAAAGTTGTCGTGGTTGTGAACCGATTTCGCCCATTTTTTGTCCGTGTTATCAGGGTGTCAACAAAATATTTTATACCGAATTTCATTCGAATCGGTAGAGTAGTTCCTGAGATATGGTTTTTGACCCATAAGTGGGCGATGCCACGCCCATTTTCCATTTTGTAAAAAAATCTGAGTACAGCTCCCTTCTGCTATTTCTTCTGCAAAATTTAGTGTTTCTGACGTTTTTCGTTAGTTAGTTAACCCACTTTTAGTAATTTTCAACCTAATCTATGTATGGGAGGTGGGCGTGGTTATTATCCGATTTCAACTATTTTCATGGTGTGTGGTGGGGTACGTAAGAGAGCCGACTGCAGAAAGTTTGGTTTATATAACTTTATTGGTTTGCAAGTTAAATACAAATAACCGATTTCTGGGCGGGGCCATGCCCACTTCCCCAAAAATGCATCCAAATATGCCCCCTCCTAGTGCGATCCTTTATTCCAAATTTTGCTTTTATAACTTTATTTTTGGCTTAGTTATGATACTTTATGTGTTTTCGGTTTTCATTATTTTGTGGGCGTGGCAATGGTCCGATTTCGCCCATTTTCGACCTTAACCTTCTTATGGTGCCAAGGAATATTTGTGCCAAGTTTCGTCAAGATATCTTAATTTTTACTCAAGTTACAGCTTGCACAGACGGACAGACGGACATACATCCGGATTTCAAATCTACTCGTCACCCTGATCACTTTGGTATATATGACTCTATATCTTACTCTTTTAGTTTTAGGTGTTACAAACAACCGTTATGTGAACAAAACTATAATACTCTCTTTAGCAACTTTTGTTGCGAGAGTATAAAAAGGTATTTTCAATTGCTTTAATTCTAGAAAAATACTATTATTGCTAATCAGTAGAGACCCCGATTTTTTCTCACCGCTCCTTTGTGCTATAGTCTCTAGAGAACGTACTATGTGCTGAAACCCAAATAAGGGGTACTTGAGGAAGATACAGGCAGCTAACTCTTAAGATTCTAAATTTTCTTTACTGTATTGTCAAGTTTTATACCCATTAATAACAATACAACTCATTTCTTCGCCCACCTCGGACTCATAAATTTCCTATTTTATAATTATTCGACCGCCCACTCGACTAACAACTCACCATTATCATTTGCGCTTCTAATCTGATCTATTTTCCATGGTTTATCTCATTTGTTTTTGTTTAACTTTTGGTCTTCATTCGTTTTTGTGCGTCAACAAAAGCGAATTAATTAATATTCTATAAGACTTAATGCAATTAATTAACATAGTACAACAACATTTACATAACAACAATGCTCGTGCACCAAAGTCAATGGCGTAGTTTCGGAGACCACAGCAAAAATTAATAATCAAACCATAAAACGGCAAAGGACAATGTGCTAGAAAGCAGCGTGTAACAAAACAAAGGAGAATGAAAAAAAAGTTGCTGCTTGCATTAAATGTTGCCAACAGCTGCTGTCCGTTCGCATTAGCATCAACAGTGTTGTTTTAGTGTCAAAGTTCATTGCTGTTAAGGCCAATGAAGTGAACTGTTTGCATGTACGTAGCTAATAAGCGAGAGTGTAGGTAGGCTTTTTTGCTGTTGCTTAGCGCTGAAGTTTAGTAGGAAACTCTGCTGCAGCTGTTTATTGTCATTCCTTTTAAACAGAAAAACTCCGGCTGGCTTAACCTTAATTAAAAGATAATACAATGTAGTTGGAATTATGCGTGACATTCATATTTGTATTATGGTAAATATATTTCAGAATTTATATTATGCATTACTCATAAAGTTTCACAATTTTTCTTCTGCTGTAACTACTGCCGTCGTTAAGTAGCTACATTGTCGTAGGTTATAGTATCTGGTGCAGTTTAATGTTACACAATTTTACTATTACGAGGGCAATTCGATGAGTAGTAGCTTTTTCAAATGTCTTACTCTCAGGCCATTCAGTACACGTTTGATTGCGAAGTCTTCGGAATTTAAGGTGTATGGCAAAAAATAACTTTCTAAAGATCGAAGTTATGTTTTTCTTACCTATTTTTCGCAAATTTCTGATAAAAGGTTTACGGACCCTTCTATTCTTCTTGACTTAAAAATTTGTAAACATATCCCCTAGAAATTATTTGATATGAAAGTGTATGTATGTTTCTCTGTTAGCAGACTGATTGGGTTTAGGGCAGACGATATCGTTTGGCATTAGGTTCATAATATTACCTTATATGGGGACGCACTGGCGTATTTAACATTCCGAAGACGTACGAAGTGTTATTTGGCAAACGAAATTGGTCTAGTTCCTGGGTTACAGATTCTTATGACCTTTTTGTGTTCGGTAGAATAATCTACGGTCAGTAATTGCTTGTATCGAGGTTGATCAGAGAGGTTTTCCTGCTATGAGTGGTATTCAGCTTTGGAGTATATGTAAAGCATTGCAATATATGAAAACTGTAGCGATGACTAGCTTGCTGGATATACTGTACCATTGTTTAAATTGTAAATTCCCATGACGATGACTAACCTCGCCATTGACAACTCAATCATACGTTGTGATAACTTGGTGATTACGGGAGGTGGATATTGCGTCTTCGCGAAGTCACTCAGGTGAAGAGCCTGACAGAAAATTTTATCGAAGTTACTAATAAGTTTTCTTCAAGTATCTCACGTTAGTTATGTGCATTCTAATCGAGTGTTGCGTCGTCAACATAATTGGGGTCTCTCATCCGATGCTGTTGCTTTATTTTCATTGGGGCGGGCTATTTTATGTGGTTGGTTCCAAACCCTACGCACAGCCGCATAAGCGGGCTTCGATTTCTCACTTAAGCTCGCCTTCAAAATGATGTATGTTGGCTATCTAGAGGATACTTGGTCTAACACCGGAAGTCGTGAAGTGCTTGAGCCACATGTAAAATAATCATTCTTGGCCACTCTCAAGGGAATGACAATCAGAAACTTTCCACACTTGCGTGAACTTTTACACATGACTCTATCCTCCAAAGGAGAAGTACCTAGCTGCACTTGGGATTTCCAATTGGCAGTCAAAAGGAGGGATGAATCCGGTTCTGTTGTTGACTCGGTCATAACCGCGTAAGTGATATTTACGCCAATAAAGAATAAGAAGTCGATGATTGTAATCTCGATAATCGAAATTGATATTGTTTGATAAAACTTGAGATCATTCTGGGTCGCCGCTGTGCTAAAATTATAATTAATTATTACGTTCAAGTTTTCTTCTTTCTTCAGATAGTTTCGGGAATTCTTACTTATCCTTTTCTATAATGACAACAACAAGCTGATTGATTTATGCTATTCCCTACAACAAATTTCTAAAAACCACGAGTCTTCTGTTTCCACCGAACTTTCCAAAAAATATTTGCACAAAGGGAAGCGACAAACGTTATCTCCGGTTCATGATATGATGTTGACAAGTAAAACGTTATATTCAAATCTTTAACCTGCTGCGCTACAATTTCATATTTATTTATTTATAACTTCGACTTCAAGGTTATGAAAGCAGATAAAAGGAGGAAAAACCGCGCGGCATCACCCATGTGATGTTCTCCGTATTTGGTAACTGCAAAAGTCTTGCCTTTGATTTGTTGTTGTTTCCTTAATTTTCCGCGCAATCGCACAAAATATAAATTTGTAATTTTCCGCTATATTAAGAAATAGCTGTTGGCGGTTATTTTCGTTTAGCACGTACATACATATTTATAGATAACAGTGTCGCTGTCAATTGTTTTTGTTTTCATGGTTGCTCGTGTCTGCTTGCAGTTAATTAGCATAATGCCGTAATGAACACGCTTTGCTTTATGATTATGTTGGGGAAGTTTGAGGAGTCAGTGACATTACTAATAAATATTATTTTTTTGCAAAAATATCATTGCTCAATATGAGCTGTCTTCGATGCTCTGGAATTTGGAGAGTGGTGAATCGAACAAGCCGTGAAGCATGTGAACTCGTTGGCTATTAATTTCCGTAAAAGTCTTATATTTGTCTATTCGTAGGTCCTTAGGGTCTTAGACTATCCATGGATTGTTTGTGGTATTTTCTTTTCCATTTGTATTAGTAAAGGATTTTTCAAGCTATATATTATTTATTTTTCTAATCTTTCTTTCGTTTATAATACAGAGTATGAAATACAACACGTATTTAAATTTCCAAAACCAATTTCATTGTGTAGTATAATAGAAAAGGTGTGTACGTGCTTGAAGTCAATTTGCATATTTAAGCTGGTCAGCGAGTATCATAAAACATTTATATATATATATCGTATATTTAACTGCTAATGCATTTCTATTCAATGTTATTGGCTAATTTGCAATTCTAGTCGCGTGGTGACAAGAGAATTCAATAAACAGCAGCGGAGTGTGGCTAAAGTTGTGTGCGCCATTTCTAAACAAAACTGTTTCCTCATTGCATTCGAAAATAGAAAAAGGACAATAATAATGCAGTAGCCAATGTATAGAAAATAAAAAATATAGAATATATACAATTTGCTATTAACCAAGTTGGGTGGCTTGTTAATTCTTGTGTTCGAATGCGTCGATATTTAAAAGTATAATACTTGCCAACGCTTGTGACATGGGTTGTAGAACACAATCATCGGATTGAGACAATTTGAACTTGTCCAAAAATTTGGGTGTTAAGCTTGGAAAAATGAGCTGCTGATACTTATTTGTCATGTCTAGTCGTTGGGTCCATGGAAATTCACTTATAGCCTTTACAGCCAAATTAATTGATCAATTAAAATTATAATTGAGAAACCAGTCTTTGCCCTTCGCACTCGATAATCGATCAGATGTTATACATTTTTGTGCCAGTTTTTATGCCTTTCTTAGTTTGAACAATTTTCTCAAGTATAGTAGTTATTTTAAGGTCCTTCTCAGCACTTTATCGTTACTTAAAGTGATTTCCATCCTTGATATATTCATATTCGAAAGTTTAATATTAATGTGTAATACTTTTTGAACTTAATCAAGTATTTCCTTCTTTCATTGCAGCCAGTTTTTCATGATGGAAGTTAAGCTTAATTCGCAACTTTACACCGAAAGACCCGTGAGAGTGAAAGTAAAAGTCAACAAAATTGTATAGCATGTGGCTTGCCACAAGCGTTTGTCAGCTGAAAAGAACAAGCACAAGTGGTATAGTGAGAAATGTTTTCGATCACAGTCATCCAGAGTCAAATTTAACACAATAAGGTAAGTGTAGTGTTAAGTAAAAACCATTTATAACAAATTATTTTACGCACATTATGCATTAAGGTAAGAACAATTATCTCTAAAGCGCCATTTGCCAACAACACTGCCAGTGACAACCACTTTGCGAACTTATGTAATTGAATGTTATGTTGTAATTTATGGCTATTAATGGCATTATTTTAAAACTATTTAAGTAATTATTTGCATAATTTGTTCTAATTTGCCATTGTGAATATTTGACGAAACCCAATAGTTGAAAAGTGAAGTAGTCTGTAAGTTGACTAGTTTGGAATTGGTGTGAATCGTATCAGTTTAATTTTGGATTTTCAATTCGGTGCAGTTTTACGCCAGCTTTTTTTTTATAAAAGACAAATCAAAAGAATTCTTACTAACCCTTACTATTTTAATATATTATTACCCTTCTTCTGACTTGCTTATCTCAAAATACTATTTTACTGGACACTGATTTCCAATATAACTCGAAGTTGGAGAACTCGAACGTTTCGGAACTATTCTTGTAATATTATTAACAAGGCTCAATTAAAGTCGACGATTTTACTTCATGCCTTCCAAGTAGCAATAGGAACAAGATAGGAAGACGAAGCGCCTAGACGAGTTGAAACCAATGGGGGTCTAAGAGCAACTAGTAATAAGTGATATGTTGGTTGTATTGGGGGTGATATTCCTGTTCCTTATGAGACTCATTTCCATATTAATTATAACGGTCTCTTGGAGAATATAAAATATTGGGTTTTGGATATTAGGGATTTCGACTTGAATTGGGAGTTTTTAATTATACATTTTTGGTTTTCAACATATAGAAATTTGGTCTTTGATCTCAACCTATTCAGTCAAACTATCGGATGGTATAAAATAATCCAACATTTTTATGAAGTATATAGCGATCGAAAAGTAATATTTTTGAACTTGAACTACATGAGGTACATGCAAAAGTTGTCACTTACTTTGATCAAGGCCCTCAGTAATTTATAGAAATTGCAGAATAATCCGGAGCGAGCACTGATGATATATATGGTAGTATAACTGTGAGTTGGAAACAGTGCGATTAACTACAGGGTATACATAATATAAGCATATTTGCAATCTCAAAGAAAGTTCAAGTCTTTCTCTTAACCGAAATAGTTCATGGGGTTGTAGATATGTACGTAAATCCGTATGCAAGTATGTATCCCATATAAGAGTCTCAAGTTCTGTGCAAGTTACAAGTTTTAATTAAAACCACTACAACCTGTAGCTTAGCTGTAAAGGTATAAAGTAGTTGGAAGCGAAGTAAGTAATAAAGTTCACGACTCTGGCTCAGATCTAGCAATTTTTGCGCGTTGCTTGCCTGCAAAGGAAGGCTATGGTAATTATGTAAATTGGATGCAATTCATGCAACACTCGTGGCAAGGTAATTCACACCTCGTTGCATTGTGCTTATACACACGCCTATATATGTATAATTTCACATATATACTTAAGTATATACATCTTGTAGTGGCTGTGTATGTGCATTTGATATTCTTACCTTCTTAATTCTTTTCGCTGTGCCACGTTGGTGTTGTCGTTGTTGCATATGAAATGTGCAGCGTTTGTGAACGCACAAAACGCAACCAACTGTGGCAAAATGAAGTGGTGATTTTGTAAAAGCGCCTTAGCTGCCAACGCAAAATAACTAAGAAGCGAAAGAAAGTCGTTGTTGTTGCAGGAGCATTTTGCTTGTTCTGCTGCGCTTGCAACAATTTAAGTATTGAAATTAAAAAAAAACTATAAAAAACCATCCATATTTGCCACAAGTGTATTGTGTAAGGAAAGCAGCGACTTCAAAGGAAGACATTTTGCGCTTTTAGATCGCGTGTAAGATTATGGTAGAGAAAGGAAATTGAATGCCGGAACGGAAAGTTGGTCACTGTTCTTGCTGTGGAAATATGGTAGTTATTTAAAGAAGACTGATGAACTCCTTTTCTGCGTACTTTTGCTGAAAGAGCAGTTAGATTGTACTTTGCTCATGTCACATTTTGCTCTACCTTTTTTTAATTGAAAGAGGCTTTGATTAGAATAAGTAGTCCAGATCAGTGTAAATTTTCGTAGAATTCCTTCTTGTATATTGAACTAGTAAACGAAGCTTCAATGTTGCAGATCTTAAGCGATCTCTGGAAATATTTCTTTTTGGAAAGACCTTTATTTTGGTTTCGTTATTTTCATTAAGAAGAATATAGTATATGACGATATACCTAATACATTAATGACCATTTTTGGTATAGAGACACACTATTAAAAGAAAAAGATTCCCTCTGAATTAAATTAAAATATCTGAGAGATTTACTGATATTTTCGGGTTAAAATTACCCTTATGCACTGTGTTCTTCATGTTTGATAACTGGGATTTAGACAAATTTTCCACAAGGGAAGCCACATATGATGATTGTGTAAAGTTTTATTCCGCTGTCTTCATTGGATCCTAATGTATATATTATAAAATTAATGAATCAGATGGAATTCATAATTTAGTTATATGGGAAGAAGTCGTTAACCGACCGTAAAGTGGTTGTGAACCGATTTCGCCCATTTTCCATTGTTTTCAGGTTGTCAAGATAGTATTTTGTACCGAATTTCATTGAAATCGGTTAAGTAATATCTGAGATATGATTTTTGACCCATAAGTGGTTGACGCCATGCCCATTTTCCATTTAAAACCTCACTTTCCCACAAACATTACATTCAAATATGACCCTTCCTAGTGTAATACTTTGTACCAAATGCTTCTTTAATAACTTTATTTATGGCTTAGTTATGACCCTTTATAAGTTTTATATTTTCGCCATTTTGTGGGCGTGGCAATGGTCCGAACAGCAACCCTGCTACGTGTGTACCAAGTTTCGTCAAGATATCTTAATTTTTACTCAACTTATCCGTTGCAGGGACAGACGGACGGACGGACTTATAGACAGACTTCTGGATTTCAACTCGTCTCCTTATCATTTTGATATTTATAATTCTATATCTAACTCGTTTAGTTTTATGACTTACAAACAGCCATTATATATAAAAATTGTATGCATAAACTGTAGGCCGGATTACTGTAAGAAACTTTTATTGCTTTGCCATACTATATTTTGGGCCATTTTTGCATTTCCGACCCATAATTGAAGCCAAAAAGAGTTGCTTTTGTATTAACATTGTCACATTCTAATCAAAATTAAAATCCTGCATAATAATTTAAGCAAACTAAACCCCTACCACAGAATTTGATTTATACCAGGCGCTTAATCCAATCACATATCCAATTAAATTCCAATTTTAAACGAAACCATGCCAACCACATCAACAGCATGTCAATCAAAATGGCTGCTAACTTTTCACTGCCATAACTCTTTCAAGCAAATGCGAGTACACGCATACTTGCACACAGTTTGCGCCAGTGTGTGTGTCCGTGTATGGATAATATAAATTTGAAACCAATTGCCATGAGAGATTTATGACTTCGTCGATCGAGTTCAACGTCCGGCGCAACAATGAAACGTGACAACTTGCAAAGCATTTGTTTACACATGCATGAGTTGTTGTTGGACGAAATGGTTATTGTGGTTATATAGAAAGTATACATAAGAATGCTTATATAGAAGGCGGGAAGACATATTTGTCATATGCCAAATTTTAGAAATTATATATATATATATTTTGTACATACATACATATGTACATCCTTCTATATTGTTCTTATTAATATTAATGTACTTGTACAAATCATTTTGGTAATTTTTGTTTCGACAACTAACACAAATGTATTAAAGTTAATGAATTGCTGAATTACAATCGCATTTCAAGTGAAATTCATTGATAAATCTCCAGCAATTACATATTACAGGCGATTTATTGCCTTACTGCAATTTAAAAAAATTGGTTATTCGCCAAGTCGGAAAAATGTGCCATAAATATGCTTTAAAATCTTTGCGCCATTTATTTTGTTGTTTACTTTAAAGAGGAACACTTCTTCTACTTTTGTTCAGTACACCATACGATAGATTAAATGTTATATGGTTTCTTATTAGAAGAGTTCTGAAACTTTGTTCTTTACTTAAACCAGTTTCATGATATGGAATTCATGTTGATTTTGAAGTTATATATAAATATATTATGTATAAAGGAAACAATTCAACGTAATGATGGTCATTCTAAGACTAGTCAATCGCATTGATGTCCATATGCGAGTTTGGTCGTCTATTTTAATACATCATTGATCAATTAGAGACGATATCAAAGGCAGCAATTAGTATTCAAGAAATTATCCATTACAGCCTCTGGCCATCGAATTACGAACGAATTTTTTTGACAATGTTTTTAATTTATGGTGAAAGTTACAAAATTACAACCTGGGTGGCATCCTTTGCCTATATTTCTACTGTATAATTAACGGTATAATATTCGAATAAGCTTGCCTACTTTATAGTTATCGGCTGACAATTATTGGAACCGTAATTTTTTTGTTATTCGTAATCGTTCGTAATTCGATGGCCAGAGGCTGTACTTATTCCATCAGAGTATCTATCAATTCACCACCTTTTTCACGATAGTTGATCCTGTCTAGAATAGTTCCTATATACATATGGGCATTTCCGCCAGAAGGTCCACCACAGACAAAATATTAAACATTATTAGAATTACAAAGTTTTTGCATATTTTCATAGGAAAATATTTAAATTTATTTATATTTAATTAATTTTAAATTAATTCATAACCAATTACGAGATATACGAAAGCCAAGTCGCATAGGAGCTACTTTTCTCATTTCAATTTTTCTACTGCATTTGTTTTTTCGTCAAAATTGTTAAAGAAACATATCATGTATAATTTTTTGCTTTGTGTAAAACCTTTATAACGGTACATAGAGCAAAATAAAATGCATAAGAAACCATGCGATTGCAAATATCTGTAAGTTTTTGCTCTCTTATTATCCTATATTTTAATGTCCCGTGCGACATCAAAAAACAACACTTGTTCCCACTGCATCGCAAATAAAAGCAGCAAGCTCGCCAAATTTTGTGTATAAACAGTAAATTTTTATACAATTGAAATAAAAAAAAACCTTGTTCTAAAATCAGAAGATTTGTGGTTTTGGTAACTACTTAAAATTGGTCCCGTGCGACATCGTAGGTGTGGAATTTAAAAATTGAAATTTTTTTTTTGTTTTATAAAATTGACTTAAGTATGTAAATATATACATTTACATTAATTATTTACATATGAGCAAAAACCGCGATTTTGCCGAAAATTATATGCTTACAAATCAAAATAAGAGTGCTCATTTTAACAATGTTGTCAGAAGAAAATCGTTTGCCTTTAAAAGTGACAAGTTAACGCACGACATATTATTTTCTTGATAAATCTCTTAACTAAAATTAAGAAATCCTTTAGTTGCTTTTCTTAAATATTTATTTTTTTTTTTAATGTAAAATCAAATTTATATTATCAAGCGTGGTTGATTTTATTAAATAATGAAAATACTCTTCATTAGAATATAATTTTTTTGCAAGGAGCCGTCGATGGAGTGGGAGCAGTTATCAAACGAAAAAGCTAGCAGATAACGAAATCCAAAAATGTTTATTCCGAGGACATTTTCTTAAAAAACTATTTCACATTCATAATACTATTTTCATTTCATACTATAGAATTTTTGTTGTTTCTCTTTGGATATTAGTTAAAATAAATAAATAAATACATTTACTACTTTTTTAAGCCATTTTATTGGACTTGTTCTTAAATAATTCCGTATTACAACAACAAAATCAACATAAATATTATGATGGAAAAAAATGTCCCGTGCGACATGTCCCGTGCGAATGTGATTAATATTTAATTTAAAAAAAACTATAAATTATTTTTGGATGAAATTCATACCATCTTTAAAGGCCATCAATGCGCAACATTTTACAATCAAAAACATTTGAATATTGCCTCACAATTCGCTGAAATCGCCATTTGAATCGTTATCCCCAAAAACGACTTCCATTTTTTGTCCCGTGCGAATGCCTTGGTTTTTTGCAATGATCTTGAAAATGAAACCCGTTCCAAAATCTCAACCTTAACACTAAATTTAGAGCTAATGAAGAGCTATTAAAAATCCTACTGTCAAAATTAAAAAACATTTTAGTTCATATTTTATTTTAGTTGAAAGGTGTACGATTGTCCCGTTCGACATGGCGGAAATGCCCATATATCGTCTTAATAAATCTGTGAGAAATAGTAGCAGAATAGAAAGACTGGTCCTAGTGTATTTGGGTGAAATCGGACTACTGGCACGCTAAGAAAAAGTCATTTAGATATTATCACCCTTTGATAGGTGGTCTCATATGTAGGTGGGCTAGTTATGTATGTATATTACACCACTTCTAATAAAATAGTATTTTGTATCCACTAAGCTTTGTTGTTGTTTGTTGTTGTAGTCGTAGAAAACATTCTTCAACTAATTTTGAACAATGTTCACGAGTTGTTAAGAGTGTTTTTCCGGATAAAAATCCTTTTTAGCATATATGTTGGTTGGTGCGTTATACATCTTAGAGAACTGGGATTGATTTCGATTAGCTCATATGATGATGACAAATATGTACGGTTGACCGGTCCTTATCTACCTCCCACCTGCCCTATACTAATTAAGATCATATATGTGATTCACATGCAACTACCTTCTACTAAGGGCCATATATCCAAAAGAGCTCCAAACCACTGGAAAATTCGATGTGGCTCGGTTCAGTGGTTCGAACAATTAAAAAAAAAAGATATTTGGTGAAATTGTAATGAGAAATGACAATTCATACCATTGTTGCCATTAATTCATAGCAGTTTACCATAGTGGTTGTATATTTAAGCGAGTCATGTATCACACTCTACAGCAAAAAAAAACTTTTTTTCTAGGTATTGAACGAAACAAGTTTTTTCCAGGAGGTTGATATGAATGGTTAATGTTTGATCTTGGAAAAAAAAAGTTATATGTTATATACTGGACCCCTTATAACATCTGTCATATAAGCATGATCTTGAAAGTTTTATACACCATTGAATTAATAATGGAATTTAGATTTTGTCTATAACTAAGATTTTTTAAATAATAATTTTTTGAAGATATCCTTTTTTCGAATTTCGCATTTAAAAATTTCGTTTTTGGAGGCTAACTTCGACAAATAGAAAAATTAGTTTTGTACTTAAGACTCGACCTTCCGGGAAAAATTAGTTTGGTTCAGTACCCAGACGAGTGTTTTACAGTGCTATTTAACTAGAAAATGTTTATTAAGGATATTCAATTGGAACTGAAACGAGCCGGTTTTTCGGGGCTTTTGATTAGATTCTCGTTTTTTTTTAATTAAAAAATGTTCAATTTGTGGTTCGGTTCAAAGCCCATAAAAAGTTACAGTTCGGGTCAAAAACGGCTTGCAGCCCTGATTTCCATTGTACATATTTCAATTCGTCTATTTAGTTAATTTGGTATTTTATATATTATGGGTCAAAATGAATATTTCTTGAGGGACTATAATTTGGTGTAAAATATCTTAACATCCTTTCCTAAAACCAATAAATTTTAAAGTATTTGTTTTGTGTTATCAGAAATTCCAAAAAGCAATTTTCGTGTTCCCAATTAAATTGATTTCGTTGTTAATATATTCTTTTTAAACGTCAAATATATTAAAAAACAGAATTGAAAACCACGTTGAATATAAGTATACTCACGTGTCAAAACTGCAATTTACGCTTTACCAGACAGTTAATATGTATTAATAAGAGAGATGTGTACACTATAGTATAGCCAGGTGTCGTCGAAAAGAACACGCGACAGCACGTATGAAACCGCATAAAAAGTTCTGCTACACCAACGCGAGACAAAACTTTTATATGTATGTGGAATATGTACATGTCTTACAAGGCAATAAAAGTGCTTTTGTATATATAAATATGTGTATACATGTACATATTTATATAAAGGTAGAGTATATACAAGAGAGTAAATATTTCAAAATTGTCAACGACATTGTTAATGAAGTTTGTTTATTAAACATTTCTGCAGTCACTGAATAAATACGAAATTATTTGCGCGCGGTACACGCGAAGGAGTCGGCCGTTAAACGGCCGTTGAATGCCTGAACGCAGAACGTGGCAGGTGAATGACTATAAGCATAGCTGCTTATAAATACTCAACGCTCTGTATGAAAATAAATATAAAAAATCAACTTAAGGAGGCGCGAAAAATAACAATAAAATATGCAAAGCAGCCGCAACCACAGCAGTGGTAAATCAAATACCCAAGCCTCGACGCGGTTGCTTATTTGTTTTCATATTTTTCAAAAGAGGTATTGTATTGTATATGCACGCTTCACAGCATTGTCATTTTAATGTGGCATTAAAGTTGCCACGTGGAACTTTTATTTTTTATTGATTTTCGCTGTGAAATAATGAATCAGTAATGCAGTTTCAGTACATTGTTTATTAGTGGGAGAAAAAAAGAATAAATAGATAGCTCAAGAACGCTTATGGGTCATACAGGGATGGTGATGGGATTTATTAAAATATAACAGGTAATGATAGGACTAATGTCTAGAGTCTCTTGGGTCCTCGGGAAACTCTTAGTACACTCATCGCGGACGACTTCAAAGTTCGTTATCGATTAATAGGCCCCTCCTTGAGGACAACTATAATATTGAAAGTTTAAAAAATATTACCAATTCCAAAAATAATCACATAAATTCTTTCACAGTGGCAACCTCGTGTTACTGGCTGCAAACACCTCTTACCGCCGACAATAAACAAACAAAAAATCAAACAAACAATTCACGTTGACTTGAGTCAACGTGGTAAATAGTAGTTGAGTTGGCTGGATTTAATGCCAGTGATTTTGCGGCAGCAGCTGCTTTGCATAAACAGGCAGATTACTGCCGATTATCAGCTGCCGTTTGACTGCCTACCACGAACGTCGGATGTGGGCGATATGCGAGGCGCATTCCACAGCATTCAAGTGATTGTGACCGCAATATTATGCTGAGGTGTAATGAAAAGCACGTGTGCATAAACACACTGCCTGTGTGTATGTATGTATGTATATGTGTGTTGTGTTTACTTGCCAATATGAATTCATGTTTGATTTAGTTGGCAAACTCAGCCGGTGAAATTATGTACGATAAATATTGACATTTGACAGCGATAAACAGACGTGAGTTGAATTTGTGCGTGGTGGTAACTAAAAGTGTGTGTGTATATAATTATGTATGTGCATGAGAAATAAATGTTTGGTTAAACCCGATACGAAAACAATGACGCCTAAGCATAGTGTAGGATGATTTTAGTATAATATAGAATAATTAAGTTTTGTTGTAAGAACGATTTAGGGATACACTAGAGATTTTGAAATCAAATAATCAATATATTTGGTTAGTAGAGCATTTTAGAATTTTTGAAGTTAGTGAGAAACATATTTTTCGATTTCAAAATACTTATTAGTGATCAAAATACTTTAAATGGCATTACATGCTCAGCAAAATTATTACTGAGGACTTTTCGATTTATAATCCATATAAATAAATATTTTTAGAATTGAAATAATAGCGAGTCATCCGGAGCCAATTACAGTGTTTTCTTTTCTTTGAAAAAGAATTTCATTAATTAAACGAATAGAGTGTTTACGGCTTTGGGTCTGGAAAATTAAAGAATCTATTACAATTAATTCTTCTAGATAATTTTCTTTTGATAGCCTTTATTTAAGCAGAAACTATTTTAGATGTCTTTAATAAATAATACAAGTAAGGTAGGGCTAAGTTACATTTTATGCGCTCACGATTTATTTATTTAATTTTATTAAGAGAACTCACAATTTGACTCACTTATTCGGAATAAAGGAGGATGGGACCATGTGTAGAAGTTCACGCAAGTGAGGAAAGTTTTTGATTGTCATTCACTTGGGAGTGGCCAGAAACGATTCTTCTCCACATGGTCCAAGCAGCTCACGACTTCCGGTTTTAGACCAAGTATCCTCTGGGTAGCCAACAGACATCCGTTTGAAGGCGAGCTAAAGTGAGAAGGCGAAGCCCGCTTATGCGGTTGTGCGTTGGGTTTGGGACCCACCACATAAAAACACCCCCCAATGAAAAATCTACGAAAGCCTCGGATGAGACACCCCCCTTTTGATGACGACCCCTGCAAACGTTTTAACGGTTGCAACGCCAATCACATACATACATTCGGAATAAAGTTCACTAGTAAACAAAAGTCCTTATATACTATATATAGGGACTGGGGTAATTCCTGGGCCGATTTCAACAATTTTTGCCAGCAACCTACATTGTATCCAAGATTTTATGTTTACTTTATTTTCCTAAGATATATCACATACTAACCGATATACAGTATAAAGTTCATTGGAAGTTTGAAAATCCGAATATGAGGTAATTTTGGCCTCGGACGCATACAGTTAGAAGAAACACATCTCCTTTGAATTTATTTACAATATCTGAGAGATTTACCGATATTTTCAATAAAAAATTAATCGCAAACTTCGACGTCCTCCTGTTCGATATTTGGGGCCTTAAAAAGTTATAGTTCGATTTTGGTGAATTTTATACGGGCTATGCGGCATTATATTAAGTATTTGTGGAAAGTTTCGTTCCGATATATTCCCTGATGCTTAACTTATATTATTTATTGTCAAGTGAACGGATCAGTTGGACTTCAAAATTGTGGTATATGGGAAGTAGGCGCGGTTTTTAATCGATGTAGCCTATTTTCAAACTATAGAATTAGGATGCCAAGTCCGTCTAGTACAATTCTCTTGTACAAAATATTAGTTTACTTAGTTTCGATTTCAAAATACTTATTATGGCTTAGTTATGACACTTTATATATTTTCGGTTTTCGCCGTTTTATAATATAACTAGCTGACCCCACAGGCGTTGCCCTGCGTGAAATTATTTGTTTTGAAAAGGAAAGAAAGTTGAATTTAGATTGTATTGAAAAACATTTATTTTCGAAATTTGTTTTTCAATGTAACGCAGCTTGATAAACAACATTTTTGTTTTCTGTTCCGGCGCGTAAATGTACAGAGAAAATGGTTTTTCAACTCGTGAACACTCCACATATAGCTGACCGTATGAAAAACATGGCATTTCCAATTTTATGCCATACATTTCCAGCGACTGTCTTTGTGACCTGTTGATTGACATCGCAAATGCAAGTTTCAGTGGAAAATAATACGTTTGAACTGAAATGGCAAATCGTTGGAACTCAGAGGAATTGGTGGAATCAAGCATTCTGCCCCTTGTAAGTCCCTTTCAAAATTCTTGCAACTATCACATTTTTCGATAGCAGCGTCACAAACAGGGTTCAATTACATAATTACATAATAATGACGAATCCAACTTTAAGATGTAAATGATTCGGCGGCATGTCAAGCAAATTCAAAAAAATTAAAAATTCAACACACAAATCTCCCTGAATTTGACTTGAATCGTATAGATTAAGTCAGCAACATCGGTATTTTTGACAGCTAAAATTGCGCGTGCACTCAACCAATCGTAGTTACTAATAATTTTGGCCAATGTATTCAGATATACATTCGTCTTTCGTTGAAGTGAATTGACAAATAGCAGCTGGAATTGATATCAAACCATTGAAAAAATCAACCGGAGTTTGTCCATTTACAATTTTTAACAGTTCTTCTGTGGTTTTATCCTGTTGCAGGAACACTCGCATATTCATGGTCAATCATATGGTTTTCACGTACCGCCACAAATACTATGACTTGAGACATTCAATTCATCCGCCGCTGTTGATTTTGGAATAACAGGAAGTATTTGTCGAAAATCGCCAGCTAACGGTATCATTGCGCCACCAAAGCAACGATTATTATTCCACAGATTCTGTTTAGAGAATTGCACTTATCTCATACTATCAGTTTACAATTCTTCAACACTTTTGTCATAGCGGATTGCCTTGCAAACAGGTGTTTCATTGATTTGCATGTTTAACGGAAGCTTGAGTGCCGAATGTGCCGTTCTTCCAACTTCTAGTAACCTTGCACCAATTCCAGTAGATGCGAGAGCCAACGCAATGCCATTTTGAAATCGTATTGTTGCCAAAATCAATATTTTCTGTTCTGCCGTTGTTGTCAACTTAAATATAATTCTTTTATTATTATCTATCTAGCAAATTTTCAATATTTGTTTACTTTTTCCCTGTACTTCCACGGATATTTCAATACTAAAACAAATAAGAAAAGGCTAAGTTTGAACATTTTATACACTCGAAATTTATTCCTATAGTTTTATTAAGATATCACACAATTTGACCCATATATGTGTTCATCATATGTAGTATATAATACAACTAACAAATCTAACAAATAATTTCGACCAAATTAGTTATCACAAAAACGGTACTCACGGACTTTGTTTTAGATCATTAAAAGATAAATAATTCTTTCATACATAACTTTTGTGTATCTTGAACCGCTTTCGCAGCGCAAAGAACGGAAGCCCTCATAGATAAATAATTTCCCCCGTTCTTTACTCATTTACCACTGTTTCTTCGCTCTATCGCTATTAGTCGCAGCGTGATGCTATATAGCCTATAGCCTTCCTCGATAAATGGACTATCCAACACAAAATTTTTCAATTCGAACCAGTAGTTTCGGAGATTAGCGCGTTTAAACAAACAAACTCTTCAGCTTTATAATATTAGTATAGATACTCTGTGCTAAATGTTGCGAGAGTGTAAAAAAGCTTGATTTCTGGAATGAGGTTACTCATACGCCATGTAAGATATGATCATACATGTATGTATATTTGGTTAAAAATAGTTTCTATGATCATTGTCAAAATAAAACGAGGATATTAAGGAGGATTAAGTTAAATGCACTGTTAAGTATAGGAATTCTACACGACTAAATATCAATATATAGAGATAACATATGCAATTTGTACAAAAAATATAGGGAATTTTTGTTTTTTGAAAGAAAAAAAAATTATTAATGTTACCACCTTTAAAATAGTCCCCATTCGATATTAATTCGATACTAATTGTGATAATTGTAATAAACGAAAATCGCCAAGAACCAAGCTAAAAATTGTATTACAGGGGCAAATATATAAACATAATAAGAAATAAAACATAAATCATTATGACAATTGGAAATTTAAAAGTTACCGTTATTTTTTGAACACTCTTCGTAGACTTCTCTAAATAAAACAAAAATTAATGACAATTCTATAACTCGAGGTTTTTTAGTGGATTACGGTGATTCGTGTTAAGGGGAGTTCAACTGTATATTTAAGAGAATCGAGATTTTTAAATAAATCCTTCCAAAGGAAACTTTCTTCAACAAACTCTCTATACAATTCTTCAGTCAAAACGTGTTTATTACATATTTAAATCCAATTCTGAATCCATTTTTCTTCTCCTTTCTGTAAACAGTACTCATGTTACTAGTTTTTTACAACAAGCTCTAAAGCAAGCTCTTCCATACATCTTATTTCTGCCGTTAAAGCACAAATATAATTTAAATTCATGAAAATCAACATTTTTCTCAATTTTGCTGAAAGTTTGCCAGTATGTTCCCACAATGAAGATACCAATGAATTTGAAATTGACTGTATAACTTCTGTTTATGTAAAATATATTAATGCCGAAAACGAGCCGCAAATTTTTCACTTACCAAAACCAAAAACCAGCGACACATATGCACATAAATTGTGTTTGAAAGCAAATGAGCAGCACTTATGCGGCCTTACAAGCCATACATACATACATACGTATACATGTATTAGTGGATGTCATAAATTTTATATATGTATGGCTACAAACAAACATATTTGCGTATGCTATCAGCCTGTATTTTGTATTTGTGTCTGTGCAAACACTTACGACGCCTACAAGCGCGCTCACATTGGCACTTATGAAAGCGTTTTTTTATGATTATGATACCGCGGGGCATAATACGCAGAAAGCATAAATGAAACAAACACATTATGCTATGTTGTAGACACAACACGAGCCACTACGAGTGGCAGCTAAGCGTGGCTTTAGCGTATCGACTTAAGCATGGCAGCGCGCTCCGATTATATTAACCAGTGTTGTGGGTGCTTGTTCAAAAGTTATGCGATATTTTGTCATCTTATTCTTATTATTATTATTATTGGCGCGCCAAAGTTAAGCAGCAGTCGCTGTGGAAATTCGTATGTGGGTTAATGAAAATTCATATATGTGTATTCCCACTTGTTTGCTCGCAACATTTTATGACTGTTTGTGACGCGGTTGACATTATTTATTAACTTAAAACTTAATTTCGATTTTCACACAAATGTGTTTATTTTGGAGTTTGAGGTTTTGCGTGGGAAAGGTCCTTATAATTTAATGCATTTATTAAGTTAGGAAATATCTTCAACGACATTGCTATGTATTACTTATTTAAATTTAAATTTTTGTTTGTTTATAAATTTATTTTGCTTGTCCAAAAAAATCATTCGCTGGATATACAATTTAAATTTTCGTATTATATTAAGATCGCTCATACGCAGTGTGGTACCTGGAGCCAGTTTGCTTACAATGTACCCACAAATATTGATTAGAATAAAGTAAATTAACAATAATAAGGTAATTAGCTTCATTTTAAAATTAAACCGTTATTAAAGATTGATGTCATTATGGAAAGAATTTCTTTTTTTTTATATACATAGGTTGGCAAATATCTCCCTTCCGCTTTTTTGCTCTTTATTCAATGCTTTATAAAAAGTGTTACAGTGATCGGATTTAGTTCAAATATGCGCCGTTTCGTTCATAATCTGTTTCCATTTATACGGCAATTTCATAATACCCCCCTCGTAGAAACTCCACTACTTATTTACGAAGAACTCGGACAGCCACTTTTCACAAGCTTCTTTTGAGTTCAATGGCGTTCACCATGGACAGGAACAGGTGGTAATCACTTGGCGCTATGTCCGGGATATATGATGGATGCGATAACACCTCCCATCCGAGCTCCCGTAGCTTCTGACTAGTCATCAGCGAAGTTTGTGATCTGGCGTTGTCCTTGTGAAACACTACACCATTCCTATGGGCCAATTCTGGACGCTTCTGGTCGATCGCCTGCTTCAAACGGTCCAGTTGTTCGCAGTAGATGGTAGAATTAAGCGTCTGGCCATATGGAGCAGCTCATAGCGTATGATTCCCTTCTAATCCCACCAAACACACAGCTGAACCTTCCTGGCCGTCAATGTCGGCTTGGCCACTGTTTAGGACGATTCACCGGCCTTCGACCACGACCGTTTTCGCTTGATATTGTCGTATCCATTTTTCGTCGCCAGTCACTGCTTCAAAAATGGGTCGAGTTTGTTTCGTGTCAGCAGCATATCGCAGGCGTTGCACAATGGTTCGGCTTGTATGAAGGCGCGGTCATAAATACTTCCCGTTGAGATATCGCTATGAAATTTTCACCAAAAATCTAGAAAAATATTTTAAAAATATATTAAAAAAATTGCCCCCATCGGACTACTAGGTCCTATAACTCCCATAGAATAGTAATTGCCATTATATGGCAATGATGCGCAAAAATACTTCTCTCCACAAGGTAGTCATCTCGGTCCGATTCTGTTCTTATTGTTTATTAATGATATACCTTCCGTAATTAAGTTTTCAAACATTTTATTATATGCGGATGATGTAAAACTTTTTAAATCATATACTTCTTATAATGATAGAGCTGAGTTACAATCGGACTTAAATAATTTAGTTACTTGGTGTCACATAAATGATATGCCACTGGACCTATATTGGAGTATGGTTCTGTGGTATGGAATCCTAGCTACAATACCCATTCTGATAAGTTAGAGTCCGTTCAAAAACAATTTTTACTTTTTGCTTTAGGTCACTTACACTGGGATTCAAGATTGAATCTTCCTCCGTATACTAGTCGCTTAAAACTTATAAATCTGCCTACACTCACTAGTCGTAGGGAAATGCTAGGTATAATTTTTCTAGTAAAACTTCTGAATGGTTCTGTTTGTAGCTCTTTTCTTTTGTCTGATATCAAGTTTAATGTCCCATTTCGTTCATCTAGGCAGTTTACCATTACTTTTAAAATCTTCGAGAACAAATTTTGAGTTAAACGAACCATTCCGTCAAATATGTTATGATTTTAATTCTCATTCCAGCACATTTGACCTGTCTGATTCGATCTTTAGCATTAAAAAAACTATTTTGTCTTCGCTTAATAAGTAACATTAAACATTTTTTAACCTTTTGTTTTTGTAAATTTTAAATCTTAGCTGTTGAAATTTTTCTTTCTGTAGCTGAGCAGTTTGAGATCTCGACGCTTAAAAACTCTTGCCTTTCATGACTCGGCAAATTCCGCTCGTTTGCGGATTGCGCCCCACGCGTCGGTTGGGCGGGAGGTGGGTAATCGTTTGGGTTTATATATGGTAATAGTTGGAGCGTCAAAACTCAGTAAGACTTTGTAAAAAATTTAAGAAAGCGATAAACAAGCTGAACATGATTTGTCGTTTTAGTTTCCCTCACTCAACCCCCACATTTAACCTATAAGAATAATATCATATAATAAAATCATGTAGGAAAAAAGCAAATTATCAACCAATTTAGTACAGTGCATTTACTCTATTTTTAGAAAGTACCGTTAGATTTTCAGAAAAACCCGGTTTGCAAATAGGAAGTGTGGACAATTTAGAGGCCATCGGTATACATTTTGTCAAAAAATCGTGAGATGGATTTTTTGATTTTTGGCCTATGGAACCAATGTGCGTAGATTCGGTCCAAAAGATTTTTTTGCCTTCTGCAGATGGCTTAAAATGGTTTGATGACTAAGTCCCATCTCTTGGGCGATGTCACGAGATGCCACATGCCGGTCTAACTCTATGTTTTCCATGATTTGATCGGTATTCGTCGTCACAGGTCTTTCGCGGACTGGCTTATCCATGGTGTCGTTTTCACCCGCTCTGAATCGTCGAAACCATTCCTCCGCAGTTCGAAGTGATAGAGTACCATCCCCCAAATCACCATTAATTTCACGGAACGTTTCTCTTGGGGATTTGCCTTTAACGAAGAAAAACTTTAAAATATCGCGAATTTCGGCGTATCTGAACTCCATGTTTACGCGTCTATAACTGTTGAACGCAATATCCATACTAATCAAGACCTTTCAAAGATGTACAGTATTGCCAGATACGAGCTCTGTAGCGCTTTATACATAGCCACGAAATTCAAAAGCCAAAAAGGCGGAAGGGAGATTTTTGCCAACCTATATATTATTCCTTCAATGAAATAATCGTCAACATAAAAGATGTTATTTTTATATCACTAAAAAAAAAAAAAAACAATTTTCCTTACTTAAAATATATTCCTAATAAAATGAATAAATCATAAATACAACAATAAAAAACAAAACCAGCTGCAACTCATAAAATAAATGCTGCATTCAATTCTAAACTTGGCACATTTTGCTGCACTTCAACTCTACACAAAGGCTAGTAGCCACAACTATAAATAAAATGAAGAACTCAAATAGCAAATAAATAGTTCATCTACGACTACTTACAAGCATTTATTTATCTACCGACACAAACGACGTGTCTGCTCACCGCAAAACGTGCAACTTTGTCAGCAATATAATCTTCACATTGTACGAGTGTGTGTGTGTGGGTAGTTTAAAGCACAAAGGATCATACAAACAAACATACACACACAGATATGAAAACTACAATGTTCTCAAGTATTTGCTGCAGCAACAAGAAAAGTCAGCTGAAGCATGACTTTGTCTTTTTGTCTTTGTTTGGTGCAACGTTTTTAAGTCAAGTTGCATAGCCTTCTTGTGCAGCGCCATACTTGTACTATAGTGTATGTGTATATTTGTTTGGCGAAATCTTTGCTGTAGCATTTTGCTGACAAGTGATTTTGATAAAAATTGCCACTTGACCCACTGGGCATGACAGCTGTCGCAGTGGTTGTCATAAAGCTTGAAAACTCCCTACAAGTCTGTTGGTATGTGTCGCTTTGAGTTTGTTTGAGTGACTGTGTGTTTACCCTAGATTTTTTATTGCGGTGATACAACATTGTTTCAGCATTGCAGGTGTCTCGTAGTTTGTAGATGTTTTTTTTTTAATTTTTTGGATCAGCCGTTTATATGTGGTTATATTGTACATACATATCGGCTGCCTACCTCGCAACGTTGCAAACGACCACAACACGTGCGGGATGGGATAGATACCGAGAGCTGAAGAGGGAAGCGAGACGCATCTGCAGACAAAAAAAGAAAGAGACCGAAATGCGTTAGAACGAAGAGCTTGAGAAGCTGGCAGACAGAGGGAATGCTTGAAAATTTTATGAAAAAATGAAGCGACTTAACGAAGGTTTCAAGACCGGAGCATCCTCATGTAGAGACCAAGGTGGTAATCTGGTAACCGATGTCCAGGGCATACTGGGGTTATGGAGGGAACACTTCTCCGACCTGCTGAATGGCAGTGAGAGTACAACACCAGGAGATGGCGAACCCGATCCCCCAATCGATGACGATGGAACAGATGTTCCATTACCCGACCATGAAGAAATTCGAATAGCAATTACCCGCTTGAAGAACAACAAAGCAGCGGGGGCCGACAGATTACCGGCAGAACTATTCAAATACGGCGGCGAAGAACTGATAAGGTGCATGCATCAGCTTCTTTGCAGAATATGGTCGGAAGAAAGCATGCCTGACGATTGGAATCTCAGTGTGCTCTGCCCAATCCATAAAAAGGGAGATCCCACAATCTGCGCCAATTACCGTGGGATAAGCCTCCTCAACATCGCCTATAAGGTTCTATCGAGCGTACTGTGTGAAAGACTAAAGCCCACCGTCAACAAACTGATTGGACCTTATCAGTGTGGCTTTAGACCTGGAAAATCAACAACAGACCAGATATTCACCATGCGCAAAATTTTGGAGAAGACCCGTGAAAATAGGATCGACACACACCATCTCTTTGTCGACTTTAAAGCTGCTTTCGACAGCACGAAAAGGAGCTGCCTTTATGCCGCGATGTCTGAATTTGGTATCCCCGCAAAACTAATACGGCTGTGTAAGTTGACGTTGAGCAACACCAAAAGCTCCGTCAGGATCGGGAAGGACCTCTCCGAGCCGTTCGATACCAAACGAGGTTTCAGACAAGGTGACTCACTATCGTGCGACTTCTTTAACCTGATGCTGGAAAAAATTATAAGAGCTGCAGAGCTAAACCGAGAAGGTACAATCTTCTACAAGAGTGTACAGCTCCTGGCGTACGCCGATGATATTGATATCATCGGAAGCAACAACCGCGCCGTTTGTTCTGCTTTTTCCCGCATGGATAAGGAGGCGAAGCGAATGGGTCTGGAGGTGAATGAGGACAAGACGAAATATCTCCTGTCATCAAGCAAACAGTCGGCGCATTCGCGTCTTGGCTCCCACGTCACTGTTGACAGTCATAACTTCGAGGTCGTAGATAATTTCGTATACCTGGGAACCAGCATTAACAACACCAACAATGTCAGCCTTGAAATCCAGCGCAGAATAACTCTTGCCAACAGGTGCTACTTTGGACTGAGTAGGCAATTGAACAGTAAAGTCCTCTCTCGACGAACCAAAATCAAGCTCTACAAGTCGCTTATCATTCCCGTCTTGCTTTACGGTGCAGAAGCTTGGACGATGTCAACATCAGATGAGACGACACTAGGAGTATTTTGCGCAAGATTTATGGTCCTCAGAACATTGGCAACGGCGAATACCGCAGACGATGGAACGATGAGCTGTACGAGTTATACGACGGCATTGACATAGTTCAGCGAATAAAAAGACAGCGGCTACGCTGGCTAGGTCATGTTGTCCGAATGGACGAAAACACTCCAGCCCTGAAAGTGTTCGATGCAGTACCCGCCGGAGGAAGCCGAGGAAGGGGAAGGCCTCCACTCCGTTGGAGGGACCAGGTGGAGAGCGACCTGGTTACACTTGGGATCTCCAACTGGCGCCGAACTGCGAAGGAGAGAGAGAGGTGGCGCACTATCGTCGATTCGGCTATAACCGGCTAAACGGTTGCAACGCCAATCACATACATACATACATTGTACATACATATGTGTGATTGTATATATGGTTAGTTGTTTGGTTGGTTGGGTAGCTGTGGAAGGATAAGGCATTGAGAGAGCTTATTAAAAGCAGTCGAGTAGACGTTTTGTTGATTTTATAATGATCCTGAGAGTTTGAGCAACGTTAGAATACAACTCAAAACTATCTAATATCTATCTTTGGAAATTATATTAGATCTTTAATTGACCAGTATATTTTAAGCGAAGGTGTTTGCTATTGGGAAAGCCGCAGAGCTACTCTCCAATACAGCTGCCGGCTACTCTAAAGTTATTATATACGAAGACAGTCAAGCAACAATCAAGGCAATAAATAACCTCCTTTCGCATCTTGATTTTGAGTACCAGGCAGTAGACGGAGTTGCTAGGAACAAATGGCTACATTTCTAGTGGGGGCTAGGCCACAAAGGCATTGAGAGCAATGATTGCCAAAAGCGGTATACAACTGTCATACTGATCTAGACAGGAGCATGACAAGGAAGATCATAACGCGTTGAAAAACCGCTAAAGCCATGGTAGACCAGAAATACAGAATTCCAGATACCTCCGAAATGTCAAGAGCGTGCTCATGCATTGTCAAGGCAACATCTACTGCATTTAGGTGCCTCAGAGTTTGAAAATCTGGAAGAGGTAGCGATAGTGAAGCCACATAACCTTTTCAAATTCGCGTCAAACGCAGGTATTCTAAAGGATGACTACTTCTCATGTACTACGTGACGACACTCCAGTTGGTGTCGCAAAGGATCAAAACTGGTCTATATGTGACTTTTTCACCTACCAGACTAACATAACCTCATCTTAATTAAGCAAAAATGATTAACTACAGCAAAATAATTCAAATATATGTTACTGAATCTAGAGAATGTGCTTTACTTGCACACAATTCTACTATTTTTCCAAAATTACAAATTAATATTCAATTTACTAAATTCATTGAAAGAAACCTCAGTTATTTCCAACATTTAAACTTTTTATTGAATATTTAATGAGTTAGTAATTAAAAAAAATAAAATACCACTACAATGTACCATGGCGTATGAGCAACATTTAGCATTAACTAACTTCATGCATAAACTTTTATGGTTTGCCATGGCGTATGAGTAACAAATTTAGTGTGAAATTAAATTTCCACATATCACTAAATGAAAATGTTTTAAAGTTTTAAACACACTCACAAGGCTATTTCAATTACTGTTCATTTTACGATAATCATTCTCCATGACAACTAGCTGATTTTATACGCTGATACATATATCGCTTGCAACATCACATCAATTCGCTAGCATGGAAGTGAAAAAAACATTTAACTGAAATTTTAATGAATGCACATTTACTCGTATATTGTTTGCACGCGAGCCGGTAAATTAAAGACCGGCGAATTGCTTATTGCAATAGGAAATTGTGCTGCCAACACGAACAGTTGTCATTAGGGAAATTCGCTAAAACCAAAGTGATATCAGTTAAAGAGTAATATTTATGTATATCAAAGAGATAGCCGCTAAGCTTATGTATTGTTGTATGTTGTGAATTTAAAATTGATTGTTATGGCGCAATTACATTAATACCATGGTATGAACACATTAAAATATTACCTTGAAATTATAGTGTATGCTTAGTAAAAAAATAGAAAGTTATAAATGTTACTAAAGTAAATATTACAAATGGTATATCGATTTAAATACAGTGGAACTTCCATAACTCGAATTTCTATAACTCGAAGTTCTCCATTACTCGAACTCTTGAATTGGCAATAGAAATCAAATTTTATACAAATTTCCTTCCATAAATCGAACTTTTTAGTCAGAACATAATACAAAATTTAAAATGTTTCCATCAAGTTGAATTTAAAAGAGACCCTTATTGAGGCGAACAAAAAGTATGATATTACACTTATGAATTGCAAAAATCATGTAACAAAGGCATGGAATACAAACGTCAAGAGCCAAAAAAATAGCAAACTTCAACAAACAAAATTCAGAATACATGTTTTAACGTGTGTACATAAATCTTTATGCGAATTAAATAAACAAAACTGGGTATAAATCTATATTTTACTGCTTTTTGAACAATTATATGTTTTTTTGAAAATTCTATAACTCGAAGTCTCTATAACTCGTATTTTTTTTGTGGATTATGGTGATTCGAGGTAGAGAAGTTCCACTGTAAAATATGTATAATTTTTATTTTTGCGGAAAGTGTTATTTTTAAAAAGGGTTTCTCAGTCTGATTTGTCGAGATTGCTATTATTTAAGTGGCGTGAAATATTCTGTAAGGGTTTCAGTATAGTAGCAAACATGTCTCATGGCAGTTGTTCCTCATCCTCCGTTATCTACGACATCAACTTGTGTTCCGAAATTTTTTAATTATTGCATTAGACGGATAGCTATCATACTCTTCGATATGGAATCAATACATTTTGGTGTATATTTTACATGAAATTAGTGATTTGCAGGCTGGTATAAAAACATCTAAGTTTACACCAAAATAAATTCGATTACATGTAGATTCTCTTGTCCACGAAAAATAGTATATGAGGGCTGAGGTAATTCATGAACCGATTTTACTCATTTTCACCATCAAGGTACACTATATTCAAGACTATATTAGCTCACTTAGATTTTATATCTCACATATTAACTCATATAAAAATAAAAGTTTGTATTATATGGGAAGTAGGCGTTATATAATGACGTCTTATAATGTGTCAGCCAAAATCGGACCATAGGTTTTCAAGGGCCCATATATCGAACATGTGGACCTCGGTGCTTCTAACCTAATATTGTGGTTTCCAACTTTCAATGGACTTTATACAATATATATGACGAATATGTGGGTCAAATTGTATATTATATAATATTAATTAAGTTAAATATATAAATTGCGAGGGTATAAAATGTTCGGTTACACCCGAACTTAGCCCTTCCTTACTTGTTTTATTTTGTGAATAGCCTAGAACTACTCATTAATGCTCACAATACCGGCGTAGACGTTTAGAATATGTATTCAATTGATACCGTAAACTAGCTTTGAAGCTGTACAGCAGCTATTTGCACTTTCAATCAGCAATATAGAGCATTATGACATCATTCACAGTATTTCGTTTTTCCTCTACTCTCAGATTTTTCTTTTTCATGGCAATTATCATTATCGTACTATTACTTCAGCTAAGGTATACTATTTTAATCTTGTCGGATGTAAACTATCTTAAAATCCTAACATGAAATCATCTGGTCATCTGTTGGACTGAATACTTCTTACTTTCTAAAACATAAGCCAGGTGTTTTTGATGAGAAGATTTATAGTCTTTTCACACAGGAGCTAATTGATCAATTAACCGGCGACTGCTCGATTAAAACGCTGATAAAGATCGATTTGCCATACAATATAAAAATCGATATTAATTTTTCATTGAATTTTAATCGACTTCAAAATGAAATGCAACTCTGCCACAAAGACCGTATTTGTAATTATTTGACTGTGAGTCGTTGCTCACGCTACACGACGGTAGATGTCGCTGCTAAAAAATAACAATCAGCTGATGAAACTTACCAACTTCTTATGAAAAGTAAAAACAAAAAATGTATAACAACTGATCGGTTATCGAGTAGCCGGCAGTGTGAAGGGCTAAAACTATTTTCTCAATCAAAATTTTAATTGATCAATTAATTTGGCTGTGTGAAAAGGCTATTAGACAAATTTTTTCGTGAACTTAATACTTATACATATTTATTATCAAATACAATGACAAAAAATATGATTGGATAAAACAAAATACAGATAATATTATAGTTTTTAGTAATTGCTTACACACGTTTTGTTATTATATTCGTAAAAATAAATAAATTAAAAATAAGAGTTGAAATTTGTTGGACAGCTCAATTAAATAGTTTCAAAACTACTTAACCATAAAGCAATGTCTCTTTCTTTATTCACAATTATTTCCTAAACTTTGAGCGCTATAATCATTCCTTTTGGTTGATAAACTCTGACACATTGGAGTAACATGCCAACTATTGTCGCTATACCTTAATATAGCGAATGTCAGACCTTTTTCTTGAACTCAAAATTTTTTTGTGCAGATCATTTAAACATTTTAGATTTAAATGGGTTGCGCGCACACACACTAACTCAAGAATTACGCTCACACGCGTTGTCCCGAAAAAAGGTGAAATTTACATAAAATGAGAAATGTGTTTGACATGGCAACCAATCTAAAGTGTCAAAACAAACATTTTTAACATGTTGCTTGCAGTCACTCATTTACATAGATAAATGCACACACTTAACTATATATACATATGCGAAGGTATACCCTTTTATATGTATGAGACATGTAAACATACTTCTTATGAATAATAAGTGTCTGAAATGAAATGCCTTCTCAAACATATTTATATATGTTTATTACAACTCTATATAACTAGAAAGTGAATTGTAAGACAAAGCAAGCGAGCCGCCTTAGTCATGGCTGGGTAGACAATAAAAGTTGCTCGAAAGTGAAATTTGAGGTGAAAAGCCTGTGGAAATATGTGAAAATACATATACTGAATAAATATAAAGTGGGTCTATTTAAATTGTTTGTTAAATTGGAAGAGTTCAACGTAAGACAATTTTTGTTTTGCAAGTTTTCACAAGAATTTTTATGTTGGTATATATTATTTGAACTTTCTGGTTAAACCTTCTGTAAGATTGGATATTGTTTTAAACAGGCTGATACTAAAATACTGTTTATACTATATACTCCTAGCAGTAGTAGGCCAAATTATACGAATGAAGGGCAAAATGTTAATATCCGTTCATTCGATATAGAGGAGTCACACTCTCGAGTCATTTATCCTCTTTCATTTTCGAAAAAATATTTTCTTTTTGTGAAGAAACTTTCTTTTTTTTTTTTCTTTTGCCTACACTTTTCTTCTTCATTCAATTTGTTAAAAAATATTATTATTGCCCGAATAAAAACAAATAAGCGCCTTTCAAAAGATAACATAGCAAAGAAAAACAAATTGTTAGCTTTTTAAGGCCAAATTTAATTGCAAATCATCGGTAAACGAGACCTTGAGCATTTGCGCTCTCACTATTTGCTGAAGTTCGTGTGCATGTCCATTAGTTGGCGCGCAAGTCTAAAGCTTCAATTTGCTTTACCCTTGTCAATTTGCAACAGACGAAAAGAGCCCAGCTTGTAGGCTGTCACACTTAACTTGATTGACGTGCAATGAAGCAAGTCTTAAGTCGTAAATAATTGGACGATTCAAAGGCAAGCGTGTATGTATACGGTATATATGTGAATTTACTTTTTCTATATTTTTTTAAAGACAAGAGGCAACATTAATTAAGGAATATGGTGTATACATATATATGTATAGTATTATGCCATCACATATGCATGTATTTAATGGCTATATGATGAGTGGAACTTTTACCATTACTGCCACAAATGTTGATTGAATAGAAGTTGCGAAAGTTTCCATAATATAATTTCGCAATTATGTCAAAAAAAGCTGCGCAATTTGACAGAGGTGCATTGTTTGTAGTCTCTTAGTCTGTATGAACTACTACTTGTAACAACTGTTCGCTTACTACTTGAAATTAGTATAAAATTGTTCACATAAACAATTTTAAATGAGAGCATATTACAGAGCAAATCTATTAGTAACATCAGTCCCCACTCAACATTTTTAGGAAATTTTTCGTTTGTTTTTTAAGTTTTAAGATGAATTTTTTTTTTTTTTTTGCTACACCAAGATTGGAAGCAAAATTCAATAATCTTTGATCCTATAATGTCAAACAATACATTTTTAGTCCTTAAAAACCTCATAAATCCGATTCATTCAAAATTTTCATATGTATTATAATTGCCGCTCACACACAATATTTGTTCTGCGATTTTTCTTAAAAATTATTATTTTAGATTTTACAAGGTATTTTATTGGCATATCCTTTGAGGAACCACTAGGTGCTCATTAGAGAAATACATTTGAAATATATATTTTTACAAAAATCCACATTTTATTTATAGGTGGCCATCGTGCTCGATCTCCTAAAAATATCTGAAACAAGTAAGGAAAGGCTAAGTTCGGGTGCAACCGAACATTTTACACTCTCGCAATTTATTGATGTAATTTTATAAAGATAACACAATTCTACCCATATATTATGCATAAAGTTCAATAGAATGACGAAAATCATCATAAATAGTATATGGGAACTGAGGTAATTCCTGAACCGATATCACTCGTTTTCATCACCAAGATACAATATATCGAAGACTATACGCTCACTTAATTTTATATTACTTATAATTAGGTATATGGGACCTGGGGGAAGTTATGACACGATTTTAACCACTTTTGGTACAAACTGTTATAAGAAAGAGGAAATGAATTACAATAAAATATCTGAGAGATTTACCTATATTTTTGGTGAAAAAAGGTGTGAAGAAAGTGTTATATACCGAATTTCATTGAAATCGATCAAATAGTTCTTGAGATATGGTTTTTGACCCATAAGTGGGCGACGCCACGCCCATTTTCCAATTTGTAAAAAATCTCAGTGCAGCTTCTTTCTGATATTTCTTCTGTAAAATTTAGTGTTTCTGACGATTTTCTTTAGTGAGTTAACGCACTTTTAGTAATTTTCAACCTAACCTTTGTACGGGGGGTGGGCGTGGTTATTATCCGATTTCTTTCATTTTTGGGCTGTATAAGGAAATGGCTAAAATAGTCGACTGCAGAAAGATTGGTTAATAAAGTTTTTTGGTTTGCAAGATATATACAAAAAACCAAGCAAGATATATTCAAAAAAAAATTACATCCAAATGTGCCCCTCCTTAATGATCCTATGTTCCAAATTTTATTTTCATAACTTTATTTATGGCTTAGTTATGACACTGTATAGGTTTTCGGGTTTCGCCATTTTGTGGGCGTGGCAGTGGACCGATTTCGAAAGCAACCTCCATTTCATTTTCGAAAGCAACAGACGGACGGACAGACATCCGGGTTTCAAATCCACTCGTCATCCTGATCATTTATATTTATAACCCCAATATCTAACTCTTTTATTTCTTGGTGACACAAACAACCGTTATGTGAACAAAACGATAATACTCTGTGCAACACGGTGCGAGAGTATAAAAATCTGAAAGTACAAAATTTTCCTTGAGATTATTTTTTTGATGCACTCTTACCAAAATGTAAATGACTACAAAGCTCACACAAAAGTGGCGACTGAACTAACGGATATATCAAAGCAAAAGGTCACGTAATGTAATATTAAAAAATGCTTTTTTGTACATGAAAAATTTACAAAAATAGCGGTTGGTTGCTGGAGGAACGGCCAGGCGTTTAAGGGTTAAAATATTTTGGTTTAATAAATGTTACTCATACGCCCTGATCTTAATTTTTTATTTTTTGTCATTTCATTTCGTCAACAGGATTTTTATAAATTACCAAAAGATTATTAAATTGTCAAATAAAATAACTTCTGTAGCTCTTATAGAACATCGAAAATTCAGCACGAGGTATTTGTTTTCATAAAATTCTGGTTTAATAATGTGATGGGCTCAAAAAAATTTTTTTTTATCGTGAAGTCGTTTTAAAGATACAGCAGGTAGAAGCAGGAGCTGTTCGAAGCGCTCACTTGGCAATTGGAAACATTGAAATTTTTTTTTCAAACTGTTCTCCATCGTATCTCAAAAACAACGAAACAATTGAAATTTATAGGATACATTCAGCACATGTAAATGGATGGAACGCTCTATTACTATTAAAATTAAGAAAAACAAAACAATTTTTTCAAAAACTAAAAAAACGCAAAATTCACAATTTTTTTTTCAAATGTTTACCAATAGTCCATAGTGAAATTCAACATGAAAGATAGGTTCTAACGTTCAGTTTATATTATATTGAAGTCTCATTCCGGTAGAATTGCTAGCGATTTATAGCGTTTCGCTTTAGCAAGCATCGTCGGTTTTGGTCTGAGATATTTTAAATTACAGATGTTTCAGTTGCTAGATCTAGTGATAGATCACCTTTTACACCAAATAGGAATATTTTTTAACTATCTCTAAATTTTATTTTTTCAGTTCTATATGATCTTTGTGTTAGTGTTCTATGTTATATTTTCTGCAGAATATTTAAAATTTGCAATTTAAATGCGAATTCGCACCTACTTTGATTACAACTGATATCTTCATAGCTTTAAATTTCTAGCTATGCGAATGCATGCACTTCATTTTTTCGCCATGCTTGCCACTTTGATTCCTTTATCACATCCGCACTCGACAATCAACCATTTGTCGTAATGCCTTTACACCTTTTTAATCTTGTTTTCTGCCTATCTTCTCCCCTTTTGTGACATTTTATGACATTATGGCTGGTGAGCGGTTGGCGCATACCCTTGTATACAACTTACATACACAAACAGAATAAACACGCATATGCATTCTTGTTTGCTTATACACCCGTATGTGTGTATGTGTATCTGAATGCTGGTTATTCACACGTTGTGATTCATAGCGGGTTCTTGTTTGTTCTTGTTTCAAATGAAGTATACAGTTGTCGCTAGTCCATGCGGATGTCTGGTTGGCAGTCTATATATGGAATAAATGGTATAATACAGACATATTTTTGGAATGGTCTGTTGGAAAGTTAAAAGAGTGAAATGTTTGGTTATTAGTGGTACTCGAAACACTTTGCTTATAAGGTGATAATGAGAAATCTGCTATTCTTGTAAACATTCCAATATGTTATTCATACGCCATGACCAACCAAATGCCATATATGTAAGTTTCGGTATCAGACCAATTTTTTCAATAAATGGAATTCTATCGAACCCCTATTAGTAATGGTTCAAAATGCACTAGAACACAACTATTTAGGAGCGATAGGTCTTCCCAGTTTAGCCGTTGTTATGAAGGCTGTCATTTCTTCCTGGGAATCTCTCAACTAGTCTGCTTACCTCTACAGGTAGTACAAAGTTCAAGCCGTTCAGCCCGTTCATGCACATAACTAGTTTTGAGTAAGCCAATTTAAAGCAATTGGTTTAACAGCCAAATGCAAACACATCGTTTTTCTTGCTGACTTTTATTGTACATACTGGTGTACACGCATTGAGCAAAACAAATCGCTTCACATTCATATGCGTGAACAAATGGAGTGCCGCTGTTGTTATTTTTGTACTCTATCTCTCATAAATTCTTTTATATAGCGACTTTGCTGTCAAATTACTGCATATTGTGGACGACTGGTAGCGATTTTGTGCGCAATCATACTAAATACATATATAATATAGAATCCAATTACTTAAGTTGTTTGCACAAAAATCTATTTGGGATAAAATTAAAAAAAAAGTATGATAATAATAAATATTTATTTGGTTATTATTATTATTTATACATACTATTTACTTTTTATTTTTATACTCTCGCAACCTGTTGCACAGAGTATCATAGTTTTGTTCACCTAACGGTTGTTTGTGTCACCAAGAAATAAAAGAGTAAGATATGGGGTTATATATATATAAATGATCAGGATGACGAGTGGATTTGAAATCCGGATGTCTGTCCGTCCGTCTGTCCGTCTGTCCGTCTGTCCGTCCGTCTGTCCGTGCAAGCGATAACTTGAGTAAAAATTAAGATATCTTAATGAAACTTGGAACACACATTCCTTGGCACCCTGAGGAGGTTGCTTTCAAAAATGGGCAAAATCGGTCCACTGCCCCCAAATAGGTTTTTTGTATATAACTCGCAAACCAATGAAGCTATATAAACCAAACTTTCTGTAATCGATTTTCTTACGTACCCCACCACACCCCATGAAAATAGTTGAAATCGGATAATAACCACGCCCACCTCCCATACAAAGGTTAGGTTGAAAATTACTAAAAGTGGGTTAACTCACTAACGAAAAACGTCAGAAACACTAAATTTCACATAAGAAATGGCAGATGGAAGCTGCACGCAGATTTTTTTACAAAATGGAAAATGGGCGTGGCGTCGCCCACTTATGGGTCAAAAACCATATCTCAGGAACTACTCGACCGATTTCAATGAAACTTGGTTTGTAATAGTTTCCTTACATCCCAATGATATGTTGTGAAAATTGGCTAAATCGCTTCACAACCACGCCTACTTCCTATATACCAGAACTTTGAAGACTATCTGGATCGTTTACTTTACAATATATAAAGTAAGCACTAGTGAAGATATCGGTGCAGAACTTTGCACAAATACTATTTTTATAGTGTGGCAGCCCCATTCTAAAAATCGCCAAAATCGGACCATAGGTTTTCAAGGCCCCATATATCGAACATGAGGACCTCGGTGCTTCTAACCTAATATTATGGTTTCCAACTTTCAATGGACTTTATACAATATATATGACGAATATGTGGGTCAAATTGTGTATTATATAATATAAATAAAGTTAAATAAATAAATTGCGAGAGTATAAAATGTTCGGTTACACCCGAACTTAGCCCTTCCTTACTTGTTTATTATTTATTTTTTTTAATAAATTACTGCGATTATCCATCCCTAATATGTACTTACAATTAACATATGTGTGAGTTTTCAAAGTCAAAGGTTAAAGTGCAATGTCCTGAGAATGTCAACAGCTGACGGTAAACTCACCTGCTTCAAAATAAAACCAGCAAACAAGTTATTCCAGTGAAATTTAGCAAACCACTTATTATGGGAAACTTTGTAGCAACATGAAGCTGCACTGAAGGCAGCTAATGCTTACTTTTGTACACAGTGTGACAGTATGACATTGCTCATATGAATATATGCAGGATGACAGTTATTCGTTACATTGCATAGTATTTAGCGAACAGGAAAGGCGGCAACACAGTGGTGGATTATGCATAGAATGTAGTGGAATTAAGTTTTTTATTGCATCAGAGTTAGCTTTCTGCCCTTCTATTCCAGTAGGAAATATAATCTGCAAATTAAGTCGAATTCATATGAAATTACTTAAAAGTTAACTCAATGTACGTAAAAAGTACGTCTAGGCCCCGGCTAAGTTCATTTACCACTACTAATTTGCTATACCTTCAATGAGTACCAAAGTCTAGAGCTATCAGTTAAAAGACAGAATGTACTAATTTTCTTCTAACCGCCTAATTTCAAAATAAATTTCTCAAACAATACATTATGGAATATTGTTGGGCTAAGCATAATGTAAGCTTGCGTCAATAACGGTCTGAGTTAGTATATCAAATAGTGCTGGTGCTTAGACTACAAACAAAAAGCAAATTTTAAAAATATTTCACAACATATTTTTCATTTGGCTCGATGGACTTGACCCAACTTGGGTCGTTGCACAAACTCTAGTGAGTCTTTTAATATAGTTATGGATGATCCATACATAACAATACTCACTCGCAATTCTAGGTGAATAGAAGGATCTTCTACAGTCCTTGCAGTATTTAAATTATTGAGCCTCATCTTAGTCTTCAAATGAACTTTGCAATCTACCCACTCGAGTGCACTCTTAAAATAAAAATTACCTTTTATTTTTCAAAATGAAATAAAATAAGAATATTTCTCCATCAAGCAATGTCCCATCTAGGTGGGCCAGCTGCACTTAACTGGTAAATAAGTCATTTCTAAAAGTTGGGAAAATCTTTTTTAGCATCCGCTGCCTCAAATCACCTTTTCTATAAATGCGGTTGTTTGTAACACCTAAAACTAAATGGTAAGGATATAGTGATCCGGACGACATAAAGAGTTGAATTCGGGATGTCTGTCTGTCCGCCCGATAATTAAGATATCTTAATGATTTTGATACACCTTTTCCTTGGCACAAAAAGAGATTGTGTGAGATATCTTAGCAAAATTAAGTGAGCGTATAATCTTGGATAAAATGGATATAATCTTAATAAAATTAAACAAATAAACTGCGAGAGTATGAAATGTTCGGTTACACCCGAAATTAGTAGGTAATTTAATATGACTTTTTATCTATGTAATTTAGTAATTCTTACATTTCGAATGTGCTGCGATAGCTTCGGTCTTGTAGCAAGAAACTTTTTCAACGCGAAATAAGTATTATAAAGCACTACAAATGCGAAAGGGAAATTTTCCATGCGTAAGTCGCATTACATAGTACCTTTCTTGCGAATGTAAACAATATTTCATTTGCATCGCTATGCAGAGTAAGCCCCTTATATCTCTGTGGCAGTGATAAACTCCTCTCCACATTCGGTTATTTTCATGTTTGGAAACAAAAATTAATCGGAAGGTCATGGTAGAAGACCCAAAGACCCAAATCGGGTCGTTCTTTTGTAATTCGCCGTCGAATCGGCGCTCAATTTCAACATAGTGGAAACCTGGTACTGTCTATGAAAATGTACTTCATGATATTAATTTTAATCAAGTAAACATCGGGGCCACATATATGTTCATCAAGTGTTCATATTTGCTATCATAATTTTTGTCTTTGACCTCAGTTCTAGTCATCGTATGTCTTCAGTTTATTTTCTAAATCGTCTAAGGTATGAGCTCACCAATATTCAACATGTTCGACTTCAGCGGGTAATAGCGCTTAAACGTTTAAATGATGGCTTTAAAACAAAACATATCAAATCCTTTCGGATGAATTTCTTTGGCAAATGAAGAATGTAACTATTAGTGCCATAACATTGTAAGTGCAAATTTCGTGTTATCTTGGTTTGAGATTACATTTTTTTTGTATATCCCTTCTATGTAGCAAAATAAATAAGCCACATATGATTCTTGGGGTTTTGAGTTAAATAATATTTAGAGATTTATTTTATGTATTTAGTTGATCAACCGACAACATCTACCGATTTCGATAGGATAAATCATTTGTGGTTTAACCCCAATCTGTATCGATGCAAAATACGCCATAATTTTTAAAAATTTGTATAACCCCTCATACACAAATGTTACTAGAGTCAAAATGATTAATATTATAAATCTTTGAGAGTAACTAACGATTAATTACGTCAATGTAAAGCTGCAAACAAAGTGAACAATTTACACCATGGTAATTCGAGTAAACATCTTAGCACCACTGTGTAGGCATATTCTACTATGTAGAAGTAATTATATACACTGTCGTGATTGCATTTGCCGCTGAGTTGAAGAGCAGGCTTAGGCATGAGAAGGCAGCGTTCAATATCTTGTTTACTTGCTAGAGATTTATAGCAGCCGTCAATTGAAAGCGGCATTCTAAATTAATTATGAAATTGTTTCAGTTTATTAAAATGATTTATGCCGAAGAACATGAGTACATAAGCGGATTGGTAAGCAGTTGACCGCATAATAAGTGACACTAAGTGGCAAGTGATTAATGAACTCTGTGCACCGGCAATCGCTGCAAGGAGTAAACAAGCAGTGATTGCTATTCAATATGGATTTAATTGCGTATTTGAAATGTTCAGTTATTTTGCTTAAACTCAGGTATAAGATTGATATGGAAAATTGGGGAGTCATTTCCTATACAATTCAAATTTAAATATATTCTAATATTAAGCTTTGCTGGATACATATTTCGATACTTAAAAACGTTCAAATACGATTGATGAAGTTCGAGTATAGTATTTTGTTAATTTTCTAAAATTATCTTCTCATTAATATTACATCTACGCTTTCCCTACAACTTACAAATATATTACTCATACGCAGTGTTGTGTCATTTTCATCAACATGTTCCGACCGCATGTACAATTAAAAGACAATTGGAAGGATTATGCCCTTAAGTTCATACAAATTTGTTTTGAAAATGCGGTAAGCTGATTGATAGACACTTCATGCTGTTGACAAATCCAGTAAAAATATATAACATATATTAACACATTCAAATGAACATAAATACTTGAATATTATAAGCGGATAGCAACACTTATGTGTTTGTGCAATAGGAATTCGATAACAGTTACAATAAACACAAGGCTTTTGCTTAGCTAATAATTAATCTAATTAGTAGTTGCTAATAGAATAATAAGCAACAGCTTCTGAAATGCATTACCTAACTCCAGCTGTTATCAGCAAGCAGATATTAGAACTGTTCATAATTAGTAGTTACACTTACGAATACATACATATGTATGTGTGGGTCTGTATTATTTTGAACACGTGCAGAGAGCTTGCTTTGTAATTACTCTGGGCTTCAGTTTAATTTTCTGTAAATGTAAGGAAACTCGTCAACGTACTATATTATTGAATTAAAATGTATGATTGTCGGACTAAGAGAAGGCGCTAGATGGGCCTGCGCTAAAACAAACAGGTCCATCAACTTCTTTGTGGATAGCCAAGCCGCAATTAAGGCTATCGACTGCGCCAACACGAAGTCTCAATGCGTCAGATCATGCAAAGAGGCAATTAATAGACTAGCGGGAGAAAACTCAGTTAAAATTATCTGGGTACCCGGTCATATAGGTATAGAAGGAAACGAAAAGGTAGATGAGTTGGCTCGCTCAGGGGCAGCTGGAAACGCAGTTCCCGTTAACTGCCCCAGACCTTTCAGTTCTCTCAAGCGCTAGGGGTCCTGGAACATGTGCAACACGGGTCGTACCACACAACTACTATGGTGTAGTGCTGACACTGGACAGACCAAAAAACTTCTTACTTTAAGCAAAAGAGAACTAAGCTATATCACAGGGGTCATCACAGGGCACCTACCTCTAAGAGGTCACCTGTAGAGACTTGGTATATTAGAATCGGCAGAATGCGAGCGTACGCGGAAGATGACGAGACATTAGAGTATTATCTCTGCGAATGCCCAGCCTTCTGTCGGTTAAGAAGAGATACCTTCCATGGCTCCCATTACTCTAATCTGAGAGAAATTGGGCAGCCGGGATGGACAAAACTCAGAAGCTTCGTTAAATCGACCTAGTTGTTCAGGTGATGCTTATCAGGGTACCCTCGGGGAGCACAATGGGCCTAATAATGGCCTAAGTGCGGCCGCTTGCGGTCAGGCTCTCTTCGCCTCTCTTTTTAACCAACCATCCTAAATGTATTTATCATAAAAAAATCGGGACCCAAGTTTTGATATTTTGAAAATAAAATTGATAAAAGTTATTATTTTTTGTAGAAAAAAATTAGTGCAAATACCAAAATATGGCTTTGTGAGTGCTATTTAGGCACTTTGCCGTATGAATCAACTTTTCCTAAGTAGTTTGATAAATTCTATGCAGACCATATGAGCATCGAAGACGCTGAACCCAGTATATGGTCAAAAATGATATCATTGACTCAAATATCAAAAATTCCACATTATTATGATTTTAGGCAGATCGAGTTAGCTGATACTCAAAACATATCATGAAACCTTGGATATGCTCGACTGATTCAAAATTACACAAATCAAAAAATCTATAATAGTCGCTGAAAACTACAATGGATATATTGAGGCCTATTTTGCAGCAAAGGAGCCTTCGTACTTCAAAAAAAGTATCAAAAAGTTGGAAGATTATTATAACGCCGACGCACAGTGGTTCCACCCACAGGTCTAAAATCAAAAAATAAATAACAAAATTTGACAAAATGTAAACGAATTGTCTCTAAAATGGCCAAAATTTTATATGATAAAACTTTTTGATCTGGAAACTGCTAAAGCTAAATGAACCAAATTTCCTGGAGTCATCTTTTTTGATTGTACAGCATGAAAATGGAGGAAATCGGATTATAACCACGCCCACCTCAGTAACTACTCGTTGAATTTCAACGAAATTGGGTTGATAACATTTTTTTACAACTTGTTCCGATCGTTCCTATGGGAGCTATATGATATTGTATCACGATGTGGCCAATTTTAATATAATATGTATATTTAAAATATTTTTATAGATTTTTGGTGAAAATTTCATAGCGATATCTCAACGGGAAGTAATTATGGCCGCGGCTTCATATAAGCGGAACCACTGTGCGATGGTACGTGGAATAATAATGATTGTATAATGATCATAATGCCTAAATTCACCACATCTGTACCCAACATATCCATTTCTAGATATGGTCGCTGTCCTATTCACTGAAAACTCACCACATTTAAATTCACCCAGTTATATTTAAAATATATTTTATATGAACTCACCACCCAAACTTTTCAGTACTTAATATGTACACCCCTTAACTCTTACTTAATACCATGCACACTTAAAGTATTGTCATTACAATTACGTAATCGGTTGGTATATTGGAAGGAAGAGATTGTCTGACCGAAAGCGACCGCACTTAAGCCATCATTAGTCTCATTGAGCTCTCACAACCTCATTATTAAAACTATTACGTTACGATGAATGAAAATAAAAGATTAAAAATATTTAAGCAGCTTTATAAAAACAAAAACAATTCATAATTGTCAATGATATGTATCAGCGCACAGTTGGAATGTTTTCTTAATCCGCTTTTGGTTTTGTATTGGTGAAGCTCGTGGCGCACATTAAAAATGCGGTAATATTAAATAAATTTATTGGCATAATTGTCAAGCATTTTAATCACAGTGTGGGTGCTGTTTTATTAATAAACGAAATTTATATTGAGCAAACAAATAATATTTACGAGAATAATATTAAATTACATAATATGATAGCTAAAGATTAACTTTTAATGAAGCGATTGATTTTAGCTAAAATATATATTTTTTCTCATTAGTTATATTTTTTAATCATGAAAATGGAAAATTGATATTCTAAAGTAACATATTTATATTTATAAAAGCAATATGTGGTGTGGAAATGAAATTAGTGTCAATAGAACCTACGCATTCCAATCTTCTTTATTTCATATACGAGAAAGGGAGTAATAAATGTATGTATATACTCATTTAAAGAATGTGCAAAGCATTGTTAATTTCATTTATGATTGATGGGGATTCCATACAAAGTAAAAGCACAGCAGGAGACCATGAGTTAAATTAATAAACCCACATGAGCAAATATAGCTGTCGCCAGTAAGTGAGGCATAAAAGAGGGTATACTTGTATCTAATTTTCTTTATGATTTTTCCTTAGATGGCACAATATGTTCACACTCCACACATGGTGACAGTTGCTGAAGCTTACAGGGAACACAAAATAGTATATGTTGTTAGTGTATATATACTTACTGTATTAAAACTTCTTCGCAAACGAAAGGCATTAAAGAATAAATTGAATTCACATTATTTACTTGCTTTCGCTTTAATTATTGTGTAATTTTGCTAGAATTTTGTTTACAGTCAACTTCAACTTCTTTGATTACTTATACTCGAATAAGAGTAATTAAGGTAGGCTTTATTATGAACACCTAACGAAATTCCAATACGGAAATCTTCTTATTACTGATATTAGCATGAATTCTAAAATTTGAAATTTTTTCTTAAAAAAGCCATTCTGTTTATTTTATAGTTATTTCATGTTCAAATTTTGCAATTTCTGATTTTGAGAAATTTTTATTTTATCTTTAAAGGACTTTTTTGAGTTAGTAGTCTGAGAAATGGAATAGTAGTAGTGCTTGAAAGAGCTTGTGGATTTTTTCAACTTTTGTACTATTTTAGGAAACGTTTTCGTTTAAGGTCATGTTGCTTTATACCGGTTCAACGAGTTAGATATAGGGTTATATCTATCAAAATGATCAGAGTGACGAGACGAGTCAAAATCCGAATGTCTGTCTGTCCGTCCGTGCAACGGATAACTTGAGTAAAAATTGAGATGTCTTGATGAAACTTGGAACACACGTTCCTTGGGACCGTCAGAGGGTTGCTTTCGAAAATGGGCACTGCCACGCCCACAAAATGGCGAAAACCGAAAACACATAAAGTGTCATAACTAAGCCATAAATAAAGTTATAAAAGTAAAATTTGGAATAGAGGATCGCACTAGGAAGGGGCATATTTGGATGTAATTTTTTTGGGAAAGTGGGCGTGGCCCCGCCCCCAAATCGGTTATTTGTATATAACTCGCAAACCAATAAATCTATATAAACCAAACTTTCTGCAGTCAGTTCTCTTACGTACCCCACTACACACCATGAAAATAGTTGAAATCGGATAATAACCACGCCCACCTCCCATACAAAGGTTAGGTTGAAAGTTACTAAAAGTGGGTTAACTCACTAACGAAAAACGCCAGAAACACTAAATTTCACATTGGAAATGGTAGTTGGAAGCTGCACTCAGATTTTTTTACGAAATGGAAAATGGGCGTGGCATCGCTCACTTATGGGTCAAAAACCATATCTCAGGAACTACTCAACCGATTTCAAATAAACTTGTTTTGTAATAGTTTTCTTACATCCCAATGATATGTTGTGAAAATAGGCCAAATCGGTTCAAAACCACACCTACTTCCTATATACCAGAACTTTGAAGACGATCTGAATCGTTAACTTTACAATATATAAAGTAAGCACTAGTGAAGATATCGATGCAGAACTTTGCACAAATACTACCTTTATAGTGTGGCAGCCCCATTCTAAAAATCGCCGAAATCGGACCATAGGTTTTCAAGGCCCCATTAATGGAACTTGTGGACCTCGGTGCTTCTAACCTAATATTATGGTTTCCAACTTTCAATGGACTTTATACAATATATATGACGCATATGTGGGTCAAATTGTGTATTATATAATATAAATAAAGTTAAATAAATAAATGGCGAGAGTATAAAATGTTCGGTTACACCCGAACTTAGCCCTTCCTTACTTGTTATCATTGTGTTTTTTTCCAAGCTAATGCTATAGATCAAATCAACTTACTTACAAAATTAATAAAATAACATTTGTTCTGTGACTTTCGAATTTTGCCTTTTGTTGTTGCTATTCTCTTAATTTTTCCGTTGTTTTAGTAGTTGTAAAAGTTGTATCAGCATATTTTTCACTCAATAGTTTTGGAATATGATTCTTGTCCAATTGGGAGAATCGGATATCTCGAAATCGGAGAACTACTAACAACGCTCTGATTTAATTATAGATTTTAGATTTAGTAAACATACAATTTAAATTTTTTTCTTGGATTATAATCCACCTGTAATTCTCAAATTTGGCCTAAGATGTTTTAGATCCAATGTGATATATACATATAGGGAGCCAACATTCTATTGTACTCTTCCTAACCACTTTTATGATCTTCTTTTCTCAAATTGGAATTAGTTTTAAGTTTGTATAACTCTTTTCCTATTTGTTATTTCCTCATGTTTCAAGTGCAGTGACAACAATTGAACTACGGTATACATCAGAAGAGCTCTTGTGATTCTCTATAGCCATAAGACAACTAATTCGCTTTATACTAATAATATGGTTTACTTCAAGTAGCTCAAGTTAATTATAGTAAAATTAATACCGATTCCTCTTCACAAATACTACTACTACTACTTACAACAACAATACAAATAATAAACGCCATAGTTTGTATCAGTTCTCCAGGGAAATTAAAACACTCATTGAAATAAGTCAAATAGTTTGTTTAAGCACTTAAAACAACACTTAGAAGAAAATAAATGATTTGGCTACCCTTTATTTATATGGACAATAAAAGTTATTGCTGTACTGCCGATAATAGAAAGTGAAGGGCTCCATAGAGCATTACCTTAGGAAGTCAGCAAGTAAAAAGTACACAATAAAATAGGTACACAATATAAAGAGCGGTAATGTAACAATGCGAAATGAAAGGAAAATAATTTACACTCAATAAAAGTGAATGTTAATTGAACAAAAGAGTTATTTGAATACTCAATAAATAAGCACTAAAGGTACATAATGAGGTTTTTTGTTGCTGCTGGTGCGTGCTTTTTCAAAAAGAGGTAAATGGGTCAACATTTTCATACAAAAAGAAGGGTAGCAATTTGTATTTTCTTTTCACTTAATTTAATTCTTTTATGTCACCATATTAAACAAATGATTGATCCCCTTTTTTGCTCTTAAGGGGGTCATCCCATGTGACGGTCTGTTTTTTTAGTGTTTTTTTTTGTTCTACGACCAGAAAATAGATAGAACCTTAAGTTTATTATCATTTATTAACATATATTTCGACGGTATAAATATAAATTATAAGCTAAATATTGTGTAGAACATGAGTTACAGCGTTCTGAACACACCCGCCTTGAAAAAAGGCTCCACGATTCCGGCTGATTGAATTTTCGGGAACAAAAAAAGTTATCTTAAATGCACGAAACGCACTACGATCAAGTGAATATGCCAAAAATTGGACTTTTGGTAGACATTTAAAAAAATGCGATCTTTTTGAGATACGATGGAGGAAAGTTGACAAACACAGTTTAGAAAAAAAAAACACAGTCAAAGTTTCCAGCTGCCAACTAAGCGCTTCGGACAGCTCCATCTTCTAACTGCTGTATCTTTAAAACGACTTCGAATTTCTGAAAATCACTTCACTACCACATTCTAGACTTGTTATGTAAGCAATTTATGATAATTTTTTTTGAGCCCATCACATCGGATGACCCCCTCAATTATAATGTAAATAAACTGAATTGATTTAGGAATGTTGAATTGCCCGCAGAATTTGCAAGATCTTAAAATAAACTCCGCACAATATAAAATTAATATATTTGAACGTAGGAAATGGCTATTTTCAAGAACCTGTTTCCAGGAAGCAGGACAATAACACACACGACTGATGTATTCGTAATGGACTAAAGCCCACTTGAATAATGAAAATCATTATATACATATAGTATATGGAAGCTGGGATAATTCCTTGACCGATTTCACTAATTTTCGCCACCAAGCTGCTTTATATTCAAGATTATACGTTCACTGATATCTCACATATTAATCGATATATATGGTATGAAGCTCACCGGATGTTTGAAAATCCCTATAATAAGAATAAGTAACTAACCGATTTTATCAAGTTTTGACAATAATGCACACTATTATAAGGAACATACCTCCTTTGAATTTCAATAAAATATCTGAGAGATTAGCCACAGGCCGAAATCTTTATGTACTATGCCTTAAAGAATTATTGTCTTTCAACCATTGATAAGTGATCTCACACCTCCAATGCAATATTTATGACTTCTTTTCTTCTTAACTGGCGTAGACACCGCTTAGGCGGCTATATGTAGCCGAGTTTACAACAGCGCGCCATTCATGCTTCCTCTTGGCAGTTTGGCGCCAATTGGTTATACCAAGTGAAGCGAGGTCCTCCTCCACCTGGTCCTTTCAACGGAGTGGAGGTCTTTCGTCCATTCGAACAACATGATCTAGCCAGCGTAACCGCTGTCTTTTTATTCGCTGAACTATGTGTATGTCGTCGAATAACTCATACAGCTCATCATTCCATCGTCTGCGGTATTCGCCGTTGCCAATGTTCTGAGGACCATAAATCTTGCGTAAAATTTCCCTCTCGTCTAATTTTTCCCTCCTAGTCTCATTTGATGTTGACACCGTCCACGCTTCTGCACCATAAAGTAGGACGGGAATGATAAGCGACTTGTAGAGTTTGATTTTGGTTAGTCGAGAGAGGACTTTACTTTTCTATTGCCTAAACAGTCCGAAGTAGCAAGAGTGATTCTGCGTTGAATTTCTAGGTGAATTTGATCACCTATATATATATTGTAAATTGAATGAATCGAATGGACACCTAAACTGTGTTTCGTATGGGAAAATGTTACACGGGATTTTTAACCAAGAAGTGGACGTCGATTGCAATACCAACGTGCTTATCAAACTATTGCTTGTAAGGAGGGATCTACGTGACAAATTATGATATTATTCACTGATATTACACTATTTGCCATGAAGTTAATAATAATATAATATTTCGCAGAAGATTTTTTACTTGCGGCTTTTCATGTTTCTTCGCGTTTATACAGATATTGACATATATTAGAGAATTTAGAACATTCTTGTCAAATTTCTGTATGTAAATGTACTCCGTTACCCACTTCTAAATATCAAAAGCAATCATTAGATTACACTGTGTGTGGAGTAAATAGTGAAAACACATTAAATTAATAAAGTCTCCAGGGCGTATGATGAACATCTTACCCCGTTAACTAAAAATAACTCACGCACAAATGCCTGAGGATAATCATGAGCACAAAAGCTCGTAGCAAACTAAAATATTTGTATGAGAGTGATCAACAAATGTAGACAATTCATGTGACATTTAGAAAACTGTATAACTTATCTGGCGTATTACTCATATGCAACGTAGCACATACTCCATAAATATTCTTCTCCATATTTTATTGTTTGCATTCATAAATGCAAAATATGCGTGTAAAGGCGTATAACAAAAAAATGTAAATATTATTTTCCTTCACTTAAAAATCACAAAGAAATGCGTTTGGCTTAACAGAGTCGTTGAACTTGTCGACTAAAATAAAAAATAATAATTCAATAAAAAAGACTACAGTACCAAAATACAACAATATGCAAGCGTACTAGTATTTCAAGTGTTTCGTTTCCAAAGTTCTCTCAACCTTGGCTTCAACAGCTATCTGTCTACCGCAAGGCAGGCGTTGCTTGCGTTACTGTAAATAAATGCTAATCTATTATGCTGCCTATGTACATATAGGTATATATATATATGTATGTTAATAAGCTGATGGCTATTGAAAATGTATACTAAGTAAATAAAATTGAACTCGTGTATTGAAAGCAGTCATTCGAGAGTGGAAAATTAAATTCGTCTACCAAGTGAATTTAACAAAGCAAAACGAGAAAGATAACATGACATACAGGTTGTTGACATCGGCATTGTACCCAAGCGACTAACTGTTAAATTTGTTGTTATAGTTGTTATGGCTGATTTTCGTTACAGCAACAACAACCGTTAAGGCTACGCGTGCAGATTGACAGGTGTAATATGTTCTTAGTTCGTTTGTTTGTTTACTACTATTATGGCTACAATGAAAGTGAAAATATAAGAGAAATAATAAAAATTGATTTTGTACTGGTGTGCTTTGAACCGCTAAGGTAGATTTTGAATTTAAATATTTGTTTTTATATTTTACATAGATATTTTATAATATAATTCAAAGTATTAAATTAAAATTTTTTTGCTAACGTACATATACATATAAATATATTTTTATACTCTCGCAACCTGTTGCACAGAGTATAATAGTTTTGTTCACCTAACGGTTGTTTGTGTCACCAAGAAATATAAGAGTTAGATATGGGGTTATATATACATAAATGATCAGGATGACGAGTAGATTTGAAATCCGGATGTCTGTCCGTCCGTTTGTCCGTCTGTCCGTGCAAGCGATAACTTGAGTAAAAATTAAGATATCTTAATGAAACTTGGAACACATGTTCCTTGGCACCCTGAGGAGGTTGCTTTCGAAAATGGGCAAAATCGGTCCACTGCCACGCCCACAAAATGGAGGAAACCGAAAACCTATACAGTGTCATAACTAAGCCATAAATAAAGTTATGAAACTGAAATTTGGAACATATGATCCAGTTAGGGAGGGGCACATTTGGATGTAATTTTTTTGGAAAAGTGGGCGTGACCCCGCCCCCAAATAGGTTTTTTGTATATAACTCGCAAACCCATAAAGCTATATAAGCCAAACTTTCTGCAGTTTCTTTTAGCCATTTCCTTATACAGACCAAAAATGAAAGAAATCGGATAATAAACACGCCCACCTCCCATACAAAGGTTAGGTTGAAAATTACTAAAAGTGGGTTAACTCGCTAACGAAAAACGTCAGAAACACCAAATTTTACTTAAGAAATGGCAGAAGGAAGCTGCACTGAGATTTTTTTACAAAATGGAAAATGGGCGTGGCGTCGCCCATTTATGGGTCAAAAACCATATCTCAAGAACTATTCGACCGATTTCAATGAAATTCGGTATATAACACTTTCTTGACACCCTGAACGGGTGGAATATGGGCGAAATCGGTTCACAACTACGTCTACTTCCCATATAACTCAATTTTGAATTCCATCTGATTCGTTCACTTTATAATGTATTCATAAGGAACCAATGAAGCTAGCGGAATAAAACTTTACACAAATACTTTATTTGAGCTGTGACATCTCTTGTGGAAAAATTGTCAAAATCGGACCATGACTTTTCAAGGCCCCTGATATCGAACATGAAGAACTCAGTGCGTAAGGTTAATTTTTTACCGAAAATATAGGTAAATCCCTCAGATATTTTAATGTAATTCATTCCCTCTGAATTTTTTTCTTATAACAGTTTCTCTCTTTACCTGAAATGGTAAAAATCGGGCCATAACTACCCCCAGATCCCATATACCTAAGTATAAGTAATATTACATTAAGTGAGCGTATAGTCTTCGATACATTGTATCTTGGTGGTGAAAACGAGTGAAATCGGTTTAGGAATTACCTCAGTCCCCATATACTATTTATGATGATTTTCGTTATTCTATTGAACTTTATACCAAATATATGGGTCGACTTGTGTTATCTTTATAAAACATCAATTACATCAATAAATTGCGAGAGTATAAAATGTTCGGCTACACCCGAACTTAGCCCTTCCTTACTTGTTTTTATTTATTAACAAGTAAGGCAAGGCTAAGTTCGGGTGGAACCGAACATTTTATAATCTCGCAGTTTATCGATGAATTTTTATTAAGATAAAATACAATTTGACCCATATATTCATAAAGTTCAATGGAACAATGAAAATAATCATGGGGTAATTCCTTAACCGATTTCACCCATTTGCACCACAAAAGTACACCATATCCAAAACTATATGCTCTTTTAATTGTGCTAAAATATCTCACATATTAACCGATATATGCGGAATAAAGCCCACCGTACTTTTTAATAACCTAGGATTAGGTATATGGGGGTCTAGGGGAAGTTATGACCCGATTTTAATAATGATCGGTACAGAGACACACTATTAGAAGAAAGAATTTTCCTCTAAATTACATTAAAATATCTGAGAGAACATTGATATTTTCGGTGAAAAATTTCCCTTACACACTTAAAAAAATTACATCCAGATATGCCCCTTCCTAGTGCGATCCTTTATACCAATTTTACTTTGATATGGCTTTACTTTATGGCTTAGTTTTAACATTTTATAGGTTTTCGGTTTTCACCATTTTGTGGGCGTGGCAAAGGTCCGATTTTTAGTAGCAAGCCTCGTACGGTCCCAGGGAACATGGTTACCAAGTTTCGTAAAAATTGTAGTTTTTGCTCAAGTTATCTGTTGCACTGACGGACGTATGGATTTCAACTCATCTCGTCATCCTCATCATTTTGATATACATAATCCTATATCTAACTCGTTCAGTTTTATGATTTTTTTTTACAAACAACCGTTATGTGAACAAAACTTTATACTCTCTTAGCAACTTTGTTGCGAGAGTATAAAAGAGATATATTTGAATACACGAAATTATATTGTATGCCTCGTCCCAACAAGAAACACATTTTTTAATTAAATTTTTTGAAATTTTCACCTAAGCAAAACTAGAATAAATCAAGCATTACCTCTGGCACCATTAAAATCTACAAATAACATGCGTTGGATATACAGAGTTCACTACTATTCACACATAGACACTACAGTACACTTTATTTACTGCCTCCGAATGGCTGCAAGCTGGAATGTCACTATTAAAACGAACATATGAGCACATGCAACGGCGCAAACAGCCATCATCACCAACACCATTACGAACGCCCAACGCATTGTCAGCGTCATCACCTTTGTCTGCCACTCGAAATATGCATGATTCATGCCTTTGTCTTTCCAATTCTTCAGCATTATTTGCTCATTCATACTTGCATGTCCACGCAGACACGCACAAAGAAAAACATCGATGAGTCTGTTTGTCGTATCAAATTACATTAATGCCACATTCATTGTGCGCTTCAATGTCTGGCTGCAAAAAACAATTCCAAGAAGTCTTCCTCTCCCACTCTCTTTTGCACTCGCACGCTATTACATTTTCATGCCATGCGGCAATGTTTCTCGCTTTGTTTTGTCGCTGTTGCATTACTCACTTATCCCTGTGGCGTCTTTAACTGACATCGAACTTTGCTAGCTGCTCTTACTCGTCTAGTTGTTTGTTTTTGTTGCGCTGTTGGTTTTTTCGCAATTTTGTTGTTTTTGTTTTTCTAGTGTGTGTATTTGCTTTGGCTGGCTTTCACTTGCAGTCAGCCCACACGCAATCAATTTGATTGACATGCATCAACGTTTGCACTTTGTGCGACACAAATGTCTGATTGCAACTGGATTTCCGGGTTGAGAGTTCAACGACAGCGCCAATAGAAACCGACGAAATGTCGCCCAATTGTCGCGAGTGTGTGTTTGTTTTATTTGTTGTTGGCTGAAACTTGAAGCAAATATTGTTTGTGTCTCTGTGGAATTTTACCAATTTATTCGGATTTCATGCAAGTAAAAGGAAAATTGAGAATTTACTATTCAATTACTGATTTTCTTCTAATCATTTCTTCAAACAATTTAGTTTCATTCCTCAAGTGAATAGTTAGATTATGGTACCTATGGTTTCAGTGTTTGCTAGTACATTTAGATAATTGAGGAAGTATGTGGCCGAAGGTGTACCTTTTCAATTCATTCAGTTTAATTTGTGTTTATGAAGAGAATATTATAGTTTTGTTCACATAACGGTTGTTTATAAGTCATAAAAGTAAGCGAGTTAGATATAGGGTTATACAGTGGAACTTCCATAACTCAAACTTTTCGACCAGGGCATAATACCAAATTTTACTATCAAGGTAGAATTTAAAAAAGTCCCTATATCGTATGGCTTACGGCGAACAAAAATATGGTGTTACACTTATGGATTGCGTAAGTCCTGCAACAAAGACATGGGATACATAACAGAATTCACATTTTAATGTTTTTAAATAAAACTTTTTGTGATGTAAATATCTAAAACTGAGGGTAAATTTTTTTTTTTTTGTTTTTTTTTGTTTATTACAATTGTACCTAGTATACAATGATTAAATACTAACAACAATTTAATTCTATTAACTTAAAAACAATAATTAAAAGCTAAATGTTAGAGAAATTCATTTGCTGCTACAGTTGCCTTGCTAAGTCTGAAGGCCTCTTACGTTTCAGTCGGTTTTCTCGTACCGATGAGTCTGGATGCCTCTTCATTTACATGCTGTATAAGCCTCATTTCGTGAGTCTTTGCAAGTTTGGTTATTTCGTTTACTACTGAATTCACACCAAGATCACGGTGAAGGTCAGCAGATCTAACATACCAAGGAGCATTAACTATACTTCTTAGTACCTTATTTTGGAAACGTTGAATGCAGGCAATACAGTTTTGACTTGAGCAACCCCATAGTTGAGCTCCATAGGCCCAAATTGGCTTTAGTACTTGATTATATATAAACAGCTTGTTTGCGATTGAAAGCGTGGATCTCCTACCGATCAGATGGTAAAATTTAGCAAATTTTAAATCAAGCTCGCACCTTTTTTTCTTGACATGCTCTTTCCAGCGAAGCTTAGCATCTAGGGTGATTCCTAGATACTTAGCATTATTGTGATGTGGTATAGGAGTACCATTTATATAAATGGGATGGTATGATGGTTTTTTTAAAGTAAAGTCTATGTGCACTGATTTGGAATCGTTTAGTTTAATGCGCCACTTGGAAGCCCATTTAGTAATTGCATTAACTGCTGTTTGCACTCGAAGGGTAGATATTGAGGTTGACTCTCCTGCTTCTAACAGGGCTGTGTCATCCGCAAATGTCGCTGTCACATAACTTGAGTCAGTGGGGATATCACTTGTAAAGAGCAAGTAAAGCATTGGCCCCAACACGCTTCCCTGGGGAACACCCGCTTCTATCGGTTGCAAGTTTGAGTATGCATCCTCTTGTTTTATGCGAAAGTATCTGTCTTTTAGGTAGGAAGCAATTATTTCGCAATATTGTTTGGGTAACATGCATTTCAGTTTCAGCAGTAGACCCGAATGCCAAACTCTATCAAAAGCCTGAGACACGTCTAAGAAGGCCGCAGTACAAACGTTTTTTTTATCCATAGCATTTTCAACGAAATTAACGATTCGGTGTACCTGGTCAATTGTTGAATGATGATCACGAAAGCCGAACTGATGTACTGGTATAAGGTGTTTTCGATCTATTATTGATTTGAGCCTCTTTATGAGAACATTCTCGAAGACTTTCGATAGAGCTGGCAGCAGCGATATTGCCCTGTAAGATGTGACATCATGTAGTGGTTTACCCGGCTTAGGTATCATAATAACTTCAGATACTTTCCAAAGCGATGGAACGTATCTTAAGTATAATGCGCTGTTTACAATGTTTACAATTTTTTTTTATACAATTCTTTGGTAGATTGCGTAATATTTCTCCGGTTATTACATCAAACCCAGGAGCTTTTTTGAGCCTTGCGTTCCTGATAAGACTTTTAATTTCTTTACAAGTAACTGGAGAAATCCTGACGAGTGGATCCAGCCAACTATTTTCACAGTTTAGCTCATCTCCATCGTTAGGTGTAAATGTGTTTCTCAAATGATTTGCAAATACTGCAGCTTTTTGTGCATTCGTTTTGGCCCATTCAGTTTCGCTTAATTTTATTGGTGCGACATGTTTTATTTGTTTATTAATATTCCTTGCAGCTTTCCAGAGCGAATAATCGGTAGTTTTATCAACAGTGAGTTTGGACAAATACGTTTTGAAGGAATAGTTTTTAAACTGTCTAATTTTTGTTCTAAGTTCCGCTGTACATCTATTAAGCTCTGTTTTGAGAGCAGCCGACCTAGTTTGCTGCCATCTTCGTCGAAGTTTGCGTTTTTTATGGATACCATCTAAGATGTATTTTGGGAATCTGTTTCCACTTAGATTCACGCGAATATTCGGTGTACTGTTCCACGCAGCATTTTGAATTACTTTTGTGAAAGATTCAACTTCACAATCTAAGTCAGCATCTGTCGATATGCGCTTTAGCTTAAAATCGACTTTTTTTAGTATAGTCTTAAATTTATACCAATCAGTATGTTTATTAGATAAAGAACACGAGCCAGACGAAATTACTGGTTTTTCACATAAAGTTAGTAACACTGGGGAATGATCAGAGCTTAAATCTGAGCTATCTTCAATACGTAAATTAATTTTCGATACTTTGTTGATGACAAAAAAGTCAAGTAGATCTGGTAATTTCCTACTATCTGCAGGCCAATAAGTGGGTCTCCCTGTCGAGATGACATTGCATCCAATAACTTGTATAGCTTTCAATAGTTCTGAGGGTAAATATATATTTTACAACTTTTTTAAAATTTATGTTTTAATGAAAATTCTATAATTCGAAATTTCCCTAACTCGATGGTTTTTTTGTGGAATATGCTGATTCGAATTAGAGAAGTTCCACTGTATATATGTAAATGATCAGGATGACGAGTTGAATTCCTATACAGAAGCGTAACTAAGCCATATATAAAGACAGGATCACACTAGGGAGGGGCATTAATGCTATATAAACCAAACTTTCTGGAGTCAACCGGATAATAACCACACCCACCTCCCATACAAAGGTAATGTTGAAAATTACAAAAAGTGTTTTAACTCACTATCGGAAAACACTAGAAACACTAAAATTTACAGAACAAGTGCTAGAAGAAAGCGGCACTCAGATTAACAAAAATGGAAAACGGGCGTGGCGTCGCCCGCTTTTGGATCAAAATGCATATCTCAGAAACTACTCGACCTTTTTCAATGAAATTCGAAATCATTTCACAACTTCACATACATATAACTCAATTTTAAGCCAACTTCCATCTGATTCGTTAGGAGAATGAAACTTTACCCAAATATTGCTTTGAGCTGTGGTATCATTTGTTGAAAATTTGTCGAAATTGGATATCGAACGTGATTTTCACCGAAAATATCTGTAAATTAATGTTATTTACAGGAATTCTTTTTCTTCTAATAGTGTGTTTAATAGTGGGTAAAATTGGGCCATAACTTCCCCTAGCTTCCGTATACCTAATATTAGGGTTTTCAAAAATCCGGTGGACTTTATATCGTATATACCAATTAATTGTGAGAGATTTTAGTAAAATTAAGTGAATGTATTGTCTTTGATATAATGTAGCTGGTGGCCTTATATGCTATATATAATAATTTTCGTTATTCTAGTGAATTTATGGTGAATATACGGCACGATTTGTGTGTAAATTTAATAATATTCAACAAATAAATTAAAAGAGTATAAAATGTTCGGTTACACCTGAACTTTGCTCTTCCTTTCATGTTAATTACATATTTCAATTCTCAATTAAACAACTATTTCCTCAAATTTAAAAATCAAAGAGATCAGATAAAAAAATTCAGGCGATTTATTCTATGAGACCTTCTTATGGACCAATGGGACTTACCTATGAACATTTGATACTAATCGGGGTTGATCTTGTTTTACTTACCTACAGATATTTGAAGCAGTAGTGGGTGAATTATTCACGACATAAGCAGTGCGTAATTTAACAGATCTTGTACTAACTAGATGGCAGTGAGACATATACACATATGTATACTAAGATAGCGCTTAGAAGGCTTCCAGGGACTGTCTAAAATTATATGAAAATAAAAGTTTGAAGTTACCATAACTATATATTTAACATGTCTTATGGTGTGCTAATTCAACGGGAGATATAACGTTTTGCTTTCGTTAACCACCAGACTCATTCATTCGATTTTCTTGCAGCTAAGATCTAGAAATCTGGAAATTCACGCCGCGGTTTTTAGTACGATAATATTGATGTGATATAGTATGTGCGTCAGTATATTTAATTCAGATGATGGTCTATATTATTTGCGGGTGTATCAAAATTAGTCACATTAATATAAAGGCAATTGTTTTGTGATTATTTCACCACTGGTCATATAGTGAATTTCCAGTTAATTATAGACTTCCGGGTATAAAGTCTTAAACATATAATTTTATCAGTATTTTACTGTAAAAAATCATCGCTCTCACTGTACTGTTCACAGCATAGTGCAAGCGATATTAGAATTTAATTGAAAATCACAGGGAAATATCTATTTCATATTACCGTATATTGCCAAGGAACGCAAAACTAATTTTTTCGAAGTAATTCGGGTTTCAAAATTCAAATTTCTTGCTGCTGCACCTTTACGGTTTATTTATTTAATATTCTTAAACATGAGCCACTTCTCCGTGCTGGCAGCTATGCTGTTAATCGTAAAGTTGGTAAGCCAAAGAGGCGGTCTTGCATACACGCAATTATTTTATTATACTCACTGACAAGCGACCAGTTCTGTACTTGCATTTTTTAAATGTTTTTTTGTTTTATAATTTATAACAAGTAGAATAGCTTTCTCTATGAGAAAAAAGGAATCCATCACTGGTACCAGGCAAGTCGTAAAAACGTAATAAAATTTATTGCCTGTGAATTTCAAAAAATCTCCTGACGAACGTCATCTTCGGCAAATGGACTTAACGACTTGTGGTTATATACATTTATAATATATATTTATTAGCATATATAATATTGATGCAAGCAAAAATTCAATTTTATTATCTTTCTCAAAGATGCTAGCATATATCTATCTATATATATTATATAAAAATCCTGTGGAGACTTAAATGAAAATTGCTTAACCAAATTCCACTCCCACTCTTCTTTACTGGCGATTTGTTTGTTATTGCACGTTTATTATTTTCTCACTGAAGTTGCTTATTTAAAATTGCAGCGCTTTTGAATTGAGTAGCTTATCAGTGCGGCAGTAAAAACATAAAATCGGTTTTATGAAGCATGCAATAGATTTCTAAGGAGCCTAATAAGCTGGGAGTTGAAAAATATATTAAGCAGCCATAAAATGAAATGGTGCAATCGCTTGTTTATTACTATTCTACACTTAAAGGTCAAATTGCCTGGTAATGGTAATAAACGTTTTATTTCAGTAAGAATTTTGAGTAATGGATATCTACTCTACTTTAGATTTGTAATATAAGTTAAATTGTCCAAAATTCCTGGATATTTTCAATAGGTGTGAAGAACGCAATAAGATCGATACATTTCTGAAGTCGGTGGTTATTGGTGATGAAGGCTGGTTCAATAACGACAATGTCAAGTGGAAACGGGAATTGTGGTGAACCGTCACAAACGAAGGTCAAGCCAGAATTGATGGGCAGAAAAGTTTTGTCATGTATTTATTTGGTGTAATTGACAGGGCATAATCTTCCATGAACTTTCCTATGGCCCAACTCTCTGCCCTGTACTGTCAACAATTAGACCATCTGAAAAAAGCAATTGCCTAGAAATTATCATTTTTGGCCAATAAGATAGGCGTTGTGTTCCATAAGAGCAAAGCCAGGCCATAAACATCAATAGTGACTCATCCATCTAGTCATCTACTTCAAGTCCAGACCTGTCACCAAGTTACTACTACCTTAATTTTGCTTGTGAAAAAGAAACTTATGAAAATTGACTGTCTCAGCTAACTTCTATGAGAGTGGCATTATGAAATGAACTTCAAAATGTCAACAAGAATGTCGAACAAAGCGTAAAAAAGCATATATGATCTAGATAGGATAATTCTAACTAAGCTATATAAAACCTTCAATTCAATGCAAAAATAATTCTTTCCGCTCTATTTTTTTTATAAATATAAATGATTCAAATATATGAGATTTAAATATTAACTAAATGAGATTTTAAAACCCGTTTTTTGAAACATTTTGACATTAGCGCCACCTATTGGGTACATTTTTTATTCAATTATTTAATTGTTTGCCATCAATATGTGTTGCGATATGAATAAAAATCGTAGTAATTACACTATTACATATAAATACACAATAAATACAACTTAATTACTATAATTAATAAAGTGGCAACACTGTCATTCAATAAACGCTTACGCAAAAGCTGATGAGTTACACGCTTACATTCACAGTTAGCAATTAAAGAGTTAAAGCCAATTAAGAGTTGTAAAAAACTTTACACACAATTAACTCAGTTAATTAAATCATAGAGTATTTCAATTAGTGGCAATTAAGTTAATTAAAGGGCGGCGGGAGTTGATTAAAAAATATATGCAGCTACTTTTTCACGTTAACAGTTTATATATAATAAAGGACGCATCAATTTAGTAACGCGTGTGCACTGCGCCGCTGATTATAGCTATCTTATTATTGTTTTCTTAGTTTATTTGCTCGTTTTCTTTGTTTACCAACGCATGCAATCCGCAATAATTTACGCCGGAGACTTTTTAACGAATTCATGCAACCCGGTTGCAATCAGCTCACTGCACACAATTGGTGGTGGAGAGAGACACGTTACTTTATTTAAATATATTTACTGTGGCTACATATGAATTTGGGTATATTAGGGTGTGCATTATTTTGGAAATGGGTTTTATTTATTTTTGTTTTAATTAAGAATATTTTTTTAATTAATTTTACAGAAAGAGTTGATGATAAAATATAAATAAAACAAGTAAGGAAAGGCAATTTATTGATATAGTTTTATTAAGAAAACACACAATATATGAGAGCTGAGGTCCTGAACCGAATTAACTCATTTTCACCACCAAGGTACACTATGTCCAAGACTATATGCTCACTTAATTTTGCTAAGATATCACACATATTAACCGATATATTTTATACCGCCCACCGAAACGTTGATAATTCGAATATAAGGTATATGTGAGCTAGGGGAAGTTATAACCCGATTTTAACAATGAGAGATTTATCGATATTTTCGGTGAACTATTACCCTTAAGCACTGAGTTCTTCATGTTCGATATACGGGGCATTGAAAAGATATAGTCCGATTTCGACAAATTTTTCACAAGTAATGCCACAGCTCAAATACAGTAATGTGTAAAGAAGTCAATAGCAACCTTTTCACGGTCCCAAGGAACATGTGTACCCAGTTTCATCAATATATTTTAATTTTTACTCAAGTTATCCGTTGCACGGACGGACGGAAAGACATTCGGATTTTAACCCGTCTCGCCTTCCTGATCATTTTGATGTCTATACTACTATTATAAAGAGGAAAGATTTGTATGTACGTTTGTAATGAATAAGCTCAAAAACTACTGTGCCGATTTCAAAAATGCTTTCACCATTCGAAAGCTGCATTCACCTCGAGTAACATAGGCTATATTTATTGATATAATCTAAACTTTCTGGAAATAGTTCCCAGGTGAGGGTAACAAAAAGACTCCAGAGAATCTTAAACTGAAACTGAAAATCGTCAAAATATACAAGCTCACTTCATAATCCGAGAGACATCAAAGACCACACTCAAAAATGTAAACAAAAACATCACGTGATCTTGTAATGACATCACGTGATCAGAGTGGGGTCATTGACCTCACTTAAAAATGTAAACAAAAATATCACGTGACCTTGATGTGACATCACGTGCTCAGGGTGGGGCCGTTGACCTGTAAACAAAAATATCACGTGACTTTGATGTGACATCACGTAATCAGGGTAGGGTCGTTGACCTGTAAACAAAAATATCACGTGACCTTGAAATGACCTCACGTGATCAGGGTGGGGTCATTGACCTCACTCAAAAATGTAAACAAAAAAATCCCGTGACCTTGATGTGACATCATGTGATCTGGACGGGGTCATTGACCTGTAAACAAAAATATCACGTGATCTTGAAATGTCATCACGTGATCAGGGTGGGGTCATTGACCTCATGGGGTAACCGGATATGATGTTACCGGAACCGGAAATGGGACATCTGGAAACGGATAATGATAACGATATTGCCGGAACCGGAAATGGGGTGACTGAATATTGGTTACTGAAACTGGAAGTGGGCATCCGGAAACGGAAGCACGATATGAGATAACCGATGGAACCAGATATGGGAATGATATGCTGCAAGCGGAAATGAAGCAATCGGAAATATTTTACCGGAAACGGATGTTCGATATAGAGCAAAATTGGACAGAAAACGTCCCTTCTCCAGAAAGTGCTTAGTGACGGAAGCATCGTCAGCTTCAGGGCTTAACATAAATGTTTCCTGTTCATGGAAGACTTTGAATTGTAACATATCCGCCGTTTTTCGTTATGAGACTTCCGTTTACTGTAATCGTTATCGATATTGCTGTAAAGTTTTATTCCGCTATCTTCATCGGACACCGAACAAGTTTTATCTCATCACTACATAGTATAAAATAAAGTCGCATTTTCTGTCCCTATATCCCTATGTGCGCTTAAATCTTTAAAACTACGCAACGGATTTTGATGCGGTTTTCTCCAATAGATAGAGTGATTCAAGAGGAAGGTTTATATGTATAATACATGCTTCATATACTAAGGCAACAGTGCTAATTTTAGAGGTTTCTAACATGATGTCGTAAATTAACGTATTTTTTTGTGCTTATTTAGCAATTTAGAAAAACGCTGCCTAAACCCTACGAGTTAGATCAAATTAATAATGTACTACAGTATTGTACACCATAAAAAGGTCTACAAAAAAGTCCGCGATGGTATATGTTTATCTTTTAGGGATAACCCACATTAACCATTTTTATTGTTTACTTTTTACGTGAAAAAATGGCTTATTTATACCCAAGACACACATGTAGTAACAATACTATTGTTCGTACGAATACAAGATGTGTGTCACCAAATACCAGCACTTTACTATTACTACGTTTATGCTTCTTTTCTACTCGGTTATATTATACACGGGTAAGTTCAACCCACATGCATAAACACTTTTTCACTATGAGTTAAATGATCTACTCGTATAGAATATACACATTTTCTTTACGTATGTAGACGAGTTAACACGGATGCATAAACGGATTTAGAGTTAAGTTGAAGGTCAAATCAGTTGATTTTTGTGCCGGTGTATATGGTTTTGACAAATTGCATATACAGGGTTCCCGTATTGTCAATTTTTCGCTAAAAACCCCTACCCCACTTACTACCGAATTTTTGCGGCAAACGCCTGGTACTGTGTAGTACTACAGTAACCGGTAATTGGTTACTTTTTGGCACCGGTTTTTTTGTGGCACACCTGTGGCACTGTGGGTAGTCGGATGGTGTAGCGGAAACCGGTTATTTGCAAAAACTTCGACGAGTGGGTAGTCGGTTTTCGTAGAAAAACCGGTTTTTTGGGTCGGTCAGTGGTCGGTTTTGCTCGTGCATTTCTGCCCGAACACTTCTCAACAGATTTATGCCGCACACCCCGTATATCTGGAAAATACGGACATATGTATAAAACGTGGCAGCCCTTAATTTAATTCAATTCAGAATTTACCTCGAGTAGAGTATTTGCCGTTTATGCTTATAGGCTTTACACATGTAGAATATAACCGTGTAGAAATAAAGCATAAACGTAGTATATGTGAGCAATGTAGTATTTTGCTGGTAACAATATCAGCATTTTTTTGTGGTATTTCACAGCTGAAAATAGGTTTGAAACCTAGAAAATAAAATAAATACCTAGGTAAAAATGTAAAAAGAAAATAATTTAAAAAAATAAATAAATAAGTATAAAAATTAAAATTGTATGAATTTAGATATTCCAAAGATAGCAGGAAATCTGCATAGTAAGTATAGGGAAAGAGGAATTGTTTTACTCCAAATTGAATGCATGCAGGTCAAGGGCAGTAATGAATGAATCAAAAATACTAGATCGATTTTAATCATGTTTTCATGGAGTAACATAGGCATTTATATTTTATGCCCGTGCAAAGTCGGAGCGGGCCGCTATGTTTTCATATACAACGTTCATAGTTTTTCTGTAGTGTATTTAATTTAGTATCAGCATTGCACCCGTGCGAAGCCAGGGCGGGTCGCTAGTTACAAATAAAATATAATTTCATGCTCGTATGTTCTTCATTTTACTTTTTGAAATGAATCCACGCAAGAAGTTGCTTAATAAAATAAAAAAAATTAGATTGAACCTATTTTTTTTAGAATCCGAATTCAGAATTTAGTATTTAAAAATCAGTATACATCTGGACTTTTTCGCAAATCGTTTAATTTTTCCACATTTTAAAACATTTAAAGAACAATAAATTGAACCCCCCTAATGAACCCACTTTTAAATTACATAGAGCGCTCAAATGTGCTCACATGCAAACCAGTGGAAGAAATATTGCAACATAAGCAACAAGACGCGTCTTACAGCTGCGTCAACCAAATATCCACAATGCACGTATCCACAAATTAACCAGAGATGCTGTCAAACTGCCGTATAAAACAGGAGACTAGCTGTTGATTGTGTCGTCTTCATTGATGCATATCCCTGGAGCGGTGCGTTCATTAACAACAATACTTGGCATATAAATAAATGACTGCACAGAAGTGTTGCGACGGAATATTCAAAAATTCACAGAAATATACATGCATATATGCAACATGAGCGTGTATAGAAATCGACTCCACTGTGAATTAATAACAAAAACAGCTGCCACATTTGTAACCAGATCCCTTTCAGCAGTCATTGCCACCATGCAGCATCAGCGTGCTTGTGTATGTGTGTCTGTGTGTTTATATCCGACGACCACAAACCACATACTACCAACCGCAAAGGAAGCCATATGTATGTGCCTGTGCCCGTGGATATAAGTATATGCATGCATATGCAACGGTTTGTTGCTAGTTGATAAAACGCTACACAGCTCAGCTCGTTTTGCAGCTGCTCAGCGGCAGAAGTTGCAGCTCATTGACGGCGCTCAGCTCTACCGAAAACCACAAAATGGAACGTGTGCAACACAACGGTGATAAGATGTGCATATGCGCTTGGCAAGGAAGCATACATTTCGGCGCATATAAGAAAATTAATTCGACAATGTGTATTTGCAAGATATGGTGTAGTGATGCAAAACTGGCAACACTTTCACATAACACAAACAACTGACTTATGTATATTATAGTGGTAGTAATGTGCTTTGGTAAAAGTTGGAAATAAGCTAAAATAATTCAGTAGCTATGTGGAAGAAGATAATAAAATAAATGATACTTGCCTAACGTCCATATGGAAATTGTGTGGTTGAAATGAACGTCTTACGGTTGCTACTGTTTCTTCAGTTAAAAAGTAATAAACAATTTCTGATTTAAGAATGAAATATATTAAGAATTTTTGATTATTTTTATACTCTGCTGAGAGAGTATTATAGTTTTGGTCACATAACTTTTGTTTGAAAGTCATAAAACTAAACGAGTTAGATATAGGGTTTATATATATCAAAAATGATCAGGATGACGAGAAAATCCGGATGTCTGTCTGTCTGTCTGTACAAATTGTAACTTGATTAAAAATTGAGGTATTTTGACGAAACTTGGTACATATATTCCTTGGGAGTGTGAGAGTGTTGCTATTGTGGGCGAAATCGGCTCATTGTGACGCTCACAAAATGGCGAATACCGAAAACCTAAAAAGTGTTATAACTAAGTCATAAACAAAGTATGAAAAAAAAATTTGGTATAGAGGATCATACTAGGGAGGGGCAACTCAACGCCAGAACTTTGAAGTCGATCTGAATAGTTTACTTTACAATATGTAAAGTAAGCACTAATGAATATATCGGAACAAAACTAAATATTGCATTTATAGTGTGGCAACCCCTTTCTAAAAATCGCCGAAATCGGTCCATAGATTTTCAAGGCCCCATATATCGGACATGAGGACCTCAGTGTTTTTAATAATTTTTTTTACCGAAAATATAGGTAAGTCTCTCAGATTTTTTGAAGAAATTTGTAGGGAATATTTTTCTTCTAATCATATGTCTCCGTGCCAAAAATGGGCGAAATCGGGTCATAACCCTAGGTCCAATATATTAATAATACTAATACTTCCAATGGACTTTATACCATATACATGTATGCAGAATATGTGAGTCAAATTGTTTGTTATATTAATAAAATTAATTAATAATTAATAAATTGCGAGAGTATAAAATGCGAGAATATCGAATATCCGATTACACCGAACTAAGACTTTCCGTACTTGATCCAATTTATAAACCATCAGTTTTTAGACACCCCTATATGATTTTTTAACGATTAAAATTCTTTCTTTGGCTATTTTTATACCCTCGCAACAACAAAGTTGCTAGAGAGTATTATAGTTTTGTTCACATAACGGTTGTAACACCCAAAACTAAACGAGTTAGATATAGAGTCATATATACCAAAGTGATCAGGGTGACGAGTAGATTTGAAATCCGGATGTCTGTCCGTCCGTCCGTCTGTCCGTCTGTCCGTCTGTGCAAGCTGTAACTTGAGTAAAAATTAAGATATCTTGACGAAACTTGGCACAAATATTCCTGGACACCATAAGAAGATCGAGTTCGAAAATGGGCAGAATCGGACCATTGCCACGCCCACAAAATGGCGAAAACCGAAAACAGATAAAGTGCCATAACTAAGCCATAAATAAATTTATTAAAGTAAAATTTGGAATAGGGGATCGCACTAGGAAGGGGCATATTTGGATGTAATTTTTTTGGGAAAGTGGGCGTGGCCCCGCCCTCAAATTGGTTATTTGTATATAACTCGCAAACCAATAAAGCTATATAAACCAAACTTTCTGCAGTCAGTTCCCTTACGTACCCCACCACACACCATGAAAATAGTTGAAATCGGATCATAACCACACCCACCTCCCATACAAAAGTTAGGTTGAAAATTACTAAAAGTGGAAAACTAACGAAAAACGTCGGAAACACTAAATTTCACATAGGAAATGGCAGATGAAAGCTGCACTCAGATTTTTTTACAAAATGGAAAATGGGCGTGGCGTCGCCCACTTATGGGTCAAAAACCATATCTCAGGAACTACTCGACCGATTTCAATGAAACTTGGTTTGTAATAGTTTCCTTACATCCCAATAATATGTTGTGAAAATAGGCCAAATCGCTTCACAACCACGCCTACTTCCTATATACCAGAACTTTGAACACAATCTGAATCGTTTACTTTACAATATATAAAGGTAGCAGTAGTGAAGATATCGATGCAGAACTTTGCACAAATACTACCTTTATAGTGTGGAAGCCCCATTCTAAAAATCGCCGAAATCGGACCATAGGTTTTTAAGGCCCCATATATCGAACACGAGGGCCTCGGTGCTTCTAACCTAATATTAGGGTTTCCAACTTTCAATGGACTTTATACAATATATATGATGAATATGTGGGTCAAATTGTGTATTATATAATATAAATAAAGTTAAATAAATAAATTGCGAGAGTATAAAATGTTCGGTTACACCCGAACTTAGCCCTTCCTTACTTGTTTTTTCTTAACACAATTCGTCTCAGTACAGTAAACGATTCCCACTACAGTCGGGTATATATTATAGGACCGGATTCCAGTTTATGCCAAGACAAGGAAGTCTGGAAGTTTTCTGGAAAATCATCAGTATGCCATTGATACTTATTTGTCCTGGGTACGACAAGAGAATGTATTGCTTGTTATTAGTGACATCAGTGGAGCTCAATGTGGCTTGTAATATTTCATAATCTCGTTGTGATGATAAATTGGGGAGTGGTTTAAATATAAAATATACACTTCTCTCATCTATCAATGAGACGAGAAATCCTGTAATTTTATTTTATTGACGATGTGATTGTATAATTAAAAAAAAAATTGTTCGGTAATCTTACATGATAAATTTGTAGAGGTTCTCTACTTCAATTACAAATCGAGTTCCTTGTTGTATCAATTTGTTCTGGAAGCTCAGATAGCAGCTTGGACAATTGATTGTGAATAAAAAAAAAAAAATTACAATTCCTATTTTTGTATTATTAAACATATACATAGTCATATAAATAAAATTCTATACTATTTCAAATTACATGTGTAACTACTATATTACATATGAGTAATTCCTGCTTAAGGCAGTAAACTTGTTCAATTTGTTCTCTTCATTACATCTCTTGACGTCATTGGCAACAATGAGGGCTTATGTATATTCTAGCACAGCGAATGTAATAATATATCATAATACACAATCACAATCGCACTGACATAAGTTCACATCAGCTTTAACCGTAAAGACTACACTTTATTTTTACATGACTCAAATGAATGAATGCGTTTGCGTTGGTAATACTATAACAATGTGTGGTAGACCTAGAGCACAATAATGTACTAGTATTGTTGTAATGCGGTATTGTAAGCAGAATATGAGAAATAGTTGAGCATCATTTTTTCTTCATTAGCTGGCAAATGCCAAGATATGCATATGCCCTCAATGATATACATTATTGCATTTAGGATTTCAACAAAAAGTAGTAATGCCTTAACGTCTAAAACGATGTTTAGGAGACAATTTTCTATATCAGATATAAATTCACAATATCAATTTTACCTTAAAGAATTTTTTATTTAAATTAATAAGTGATTGCATATCTGTGTTGGGTATATGTCATATTATTTGATTTATTTTCAAATCATTCATTGTGATTCGCATTTATTATTTGCCTATACGAGTAATATAAATGCTGTTGTAAAATATGAGTGCATCCCACACATATCACATTCGTATTGTATGCCAGTATTCCATGCATATTTATTCATATTCGACCTCATTAATACTGCAACTGATCACTCATAACTGACGTGATTGCATTGCCTATAAATGTATAAGCAGGATATTAGTTGACAATTGCGTAAATATAGGCTAAGCAAATTCAATATCTACATACATACATACAGACAGACAGACATATTATTGTTCACTTGATAATCTCCATATTGCATTATTTGCTTTTGTGCCTACTTCGCTTTAATTTTGAAATAATCTTTTATGGTGTAGTTGTGTGGGTATGTGAGGGCGTATGACGAAGTAATGAGCATTGATAAAATTTATAGAATTGATATTTAATACTCACATAAAATATGCATACATATAATTTTTAATTCATACATGTAGGTACATATATTTGAATTCATTGGAAATTATTTCAAAAATTTAATATTTTTCGTTCATATTTAAATATTATAAATTTCTTCATTGCTTAACTTGAGTGCGAGACTCTCTTTGACTAGTTTTAAATAGTTCTTAATACCCATAAAAGATTCTTGGTTTTAGGTTTAAGGCAGTGGACCATTGCGTATAAGTAACCTCATCGCAATTGAATCCATAAACTTTCGCTAAAGTATAAGTGGTTATGTTGATATGGCTGCTATTTTATGTACTGTGAAAGACGATATAAATTATTGATATGTAGTACAAAAGTTAAAATTAAACGAACCCTATATTTTCTCCATTTAACGAAATGCTTATAACGGTTGATCCAAGTAGAGGTACTATTTTCAATAGCATTTTTTTGACAGATCACGCGTGAGTCGTGCTAAGCTGTCTTGTTAATGAAATGCAACTCTGCGACCAAGACCGTATTTGTAATTATATATACGTTCTTTGTCTGCGGGTTGTTGTTCACGCTACACGACGGTAGATGTCGCTGCTGGAAATAAATGATAAAATAGCAATAATGAAACTTACCTTATCATAAACAAAAACAAAAATGTGTAAGAGCTGATCGATTACCGAGTAGCCGTCAGTATGAAGGGCAAAAACCGGTTTCTCAATCAACATTTTAATTGATCAATTAATTTGGCTGTGTAATGGCGACCAGTGGCTCAAACTATCGACTATTTGATGCCTGAAATTAAAGTTCGTGATCTCGGCAACATTTGGTTTCAACAAGACATCGCTTCAATCAATGGATTTGTTCAGAGAAAACTTCGGTGAGCAGTTAATTTCATGATTTTCGCCTGTTCATTGGTCTCCAAGATCGTGTGATATCACAATGTTAGACTTTTTCCTGTGAGAATATGTAAAGTATAAAGTCTATGCGGACAATCCCGCCTCGTTTCAGGCCTTCGAGCAGAACATCACGAGTGTCATACGCCAATTACTAGTCGAAATTATCGAGCGATTCCTCGAAAATGGGACTCAATGGATGGACCATCTGTTTTCTGTGTTTTTTTCTTTAGCGAAGCTCGAATTGGATCATCCCTTGTAAGACAAAAATGCTCAATGTACAATCAAAAAAGGACAAAATCTTTTAGAATTCTTTTATTTTTTTCTGGTTTTCGCGTGATTTGAATTATGTTGATTGTAAAATGTTCTTAAAGAATATATAATGGAATAAAAAAATAGTGGCAATAAATCCCTGGAATATAGTTAAAAACAGTTTAAGAACGTAACTGGATATCTAGAACTTACTTACTATTGACAGAACATTTCTCCATTGTTTATTCTTTGAATATCGAAACTATACTACAAACTGAGATTGTCAATCTAATGTATGTTTTAATCGTCACCGTTTTATCAACTTCGAAATGTGAAAGTTGCCAAGTCCTTGTTGAAGAATTGTTCGTTATTTGTATTTGTCTCGCGATCTTAATACACATAAGACTTAGTAAAAAAGTTTTTTTCTAATCTACCAGCAGATGCCTTTAAGACCCTAAAATGTGCTATAATACCCTTTTCGCACAGGAATTAATTGTTTAAGGGGCACACCTAGTGTAATGGCCTAAAAAAGGTGATTTTTGGGAATTTTTATTAAAAAAAATATTTTATCAATTATTTCAAAATTTTAAGAATATATTTATACATGTTTCAAGAATATACAGTGAAATTTTTGAAGAAAAAATTAAATATTTTTTAAGTTATAGTCGATCTCCAACGGCGCGAAAAAAAGGTCCTTCACTGCTGCAGTGATTCCGGCCTTCTCCGTGGATGAAATCTAAAAAAAAATTCTCCTTAAACTAGATAATATTGTCTGTACAATGACCTACGATAAAAAAAATCAAAAATTGACAATATGGCGGCGTTTTAAAAAAAATAGTCGAATTTTATCCAAAATTTTGGTCGTTTTTGGCCTGCCAAAATTCGATTTTTTGATCAGATCAAAAATCGATAGGTTATTGTACGGAGAACTATATATAGAACAGGTAAAAAAATGCGAAAGTGATCGGATCATTTGTTTTTGAGTAATCACTGCAGCAAATTCGGAAAATGCTGTTTCGAGAAAAACGCGGTTAAAGATAAAAAAGATCGTTTTCACTGTTACCGAGCGGCTACTCTTTAAATTGCTATAACTCAAAAACTCTTTGAGAAATCGATATTTCGATATGTTATGGTGTAATCTACCGAAATATGAAACAAAAAAAAATTTATTTATTTTTTGAAATTTCACACTAGGTGTGCCCCTTAATTAACAGGCATTTGCTCGATTAAAGTGCTGATTTAGATCGATTCACTATACAAAAGAAAAACTTAATTTTGCTACATTAATTTTTAATTGAATACAAATCGAGTTGAAATTCAGTTCTGAGGGTTCTGCTGTCTTTATTGAAAAAATAGCTGTACTGGTTGTTAAAACAGTTGTCCACACTGGAAATTTGGCTGATGAAACTTGCCAACTTCTTATGAAAACCAAAAATGTATAACAACTGATCCTTAATCGAGTAGCCGGGTGTGCGAAAGGCTCAAGCTCGTTTCTCATTTATCATTTTAATGCATTAAATTAATCTGACTGTACAAAATCTAGACTGTCCTAACTCTCCTAAATTTTGCGACATACCTAAAAGACCTTCAATCAGGTGAAATTTTTTCTTTTATACTTCATGGATGAGTATATATTGAGACATAAAAAGTCTACTTTCGAAATTTTCCTTTACATTTCAGCACCTTCCTATTTTACAAATTACAACAGCTCCGCGAAGTTTATATCAATTTCTTAAATTGAACTTCGTTAACCGGCAATAAGCCGCACTCAACACGCTATGGCGGTGGTGTCTACTTAATATTCCCTTAATATACACAATTTAAATTTAATGGATTAAGACACTTAAGCAAAGTGGCGTACCACATAACGAGACATTCGAGGACATAGCGCGGAAATTCAACTCTTCCGCTATTACTTGAGTTTCTTGAAAAAGCATAAAAAATATATATAAACATACATATTATATATCTGTATATCTGTATATTATTGTTATGCATGTAAAGTATGCACATACATATTATTACCAGACATTAAAACACATACGAGTATCTATGCATGTGTAGAGGCAGAAGCGTGAATGAATATCAACAATTTGGCGTCGTTAGTGGGCTGACACGCCACGTTACGCTATAAAGGGCTATAAAGGGACGTGTGTGGATATATTCGTAAATATGTATGTGGATATACATATATATGTATGTATATATAATCATAGTAGATGTGCATGTGTGTAGCGGCATAGAGAATTGAGTGATATGTTGCAATAGAACAGGCTTCTAGTTGTAGCTGCCACCGTTGCCGTTGTTATTGTAAGCCCTGTGCAACGAAGCGCACTATTGTCCATGCACGACTGCAACTGTAAGCATTTTGGAAAGCATGCGAATGCAAATAAACAGGCAGAGCCACACACATATGCATATACATATATGTAGTTTGTAGTGAGTTTTTACATATATGCCCAGCGATTTGTGTAGGCGCCTGCAGTTAGTGTATACAAATTTTACCCAAGTGAAATTTCATTTCGCTAATGCGCCTCACATTTTGTGGCATTGTCTGGCCAAACACACAACAGACAACACACACAAATTTACACACGACAGTCAGTTTATGCACATGTGCCTTTACAAATTGACATTTATATGCATAAAAACCAGCCACAATCGCACATACACATGCTTGCTAAACCCTTTGCTGCGCTAACTGGTGACAATTGAAAGCGAAGGCAAACGGCCGGAAAGACAACTACCACAAAGTGTGGCAGTGTGACAAATATGGGTCAGTGAACTCGCTGTTGCACGACATAGCAATCACAATGCATGCACACATACATAGTTTAGCATATAGACATTAATTTATATGCGCATACATATCTACACTCATATAAACAAAAAACACACGGTATGCAGTGAAAATTGCATGAAGTTACAATGAATTTTCATAGCAGCTCATAAAACAATTATCCAGTCACATCCCTGCACTGCGTTAGCGCAGAGAGCTACTGGTAATACACGTATAATATATGTAAATGCATTGTGTTGGGCGCGTACCGGGCGTATGAGTAACATTTGTTTGTTTTCATGGCGTAACAAAGTAATTGACTTAAGTAATATGCATATTTCATTGCGGCGGATATTTAATTGGAGGTAATTATGCGTGTTATAGTAAAGACAGTATTGCTTTTGTTGTTATTATTATTATTTGTTGGAGCTTTAAAAATATAAACAATGTGCTAACAAAGTGGATTTCTTAGTTTCTTAATAGAGTTCAAAGCAATCATATTTGGTTTCTTTTAGAGTGCTCCAAATTCATTATGTCAGAGTAGTGAGTGAGGTGTTTTATACATAAAATTACACTACGAGGGCGATTCTGCTCACATTTAGTTGAAATTTCATATCACAAGAACATAAAATTACCATGTCTTCTGTTTGAAAATGTTAAAAATCGTTTCACAATCATGCCTACTTCTTAACACAGTTTTAAATTACATATAGTTCTCTCACTTTACAATATATTATACAAATATCATATGTTATCTATACTAATATTATAAAGAGGAAAGGTTTGTTTTTTTGTTTGTTTGTCTCGAATAGGCTCCGAAACTACTGAACCGATTTGAAAAATTCTTTTACCGTTGGAAAGCTATACTATCCCTGAGTGACATAGGCTATATTTAGTTTAAAAAAAAAATTAGGTTCCTTACCAAAACTCCGATAATGTAAAAAAAATACCAAAAAACGTTGTTTAATCGCGAATGCTGCGAAAACGATTGAAGATATAACAAAGTGATGTACTACAATTTTGTAGAACTCATCATTATCTACAAAAAACGTGGGACATCATATCTCTAACTATTATAGTTTTGTCACTATAAGCGATTTTATATAAAAAAATTAATTAAAAAACCACTACTTGAAAAGGCTCTTTATTTATACCTTTAATCCTTATCGAAATAAATGATTTATTATTTAAGATCGCTTCAAAACCTTTATATAACTTTTTGAATTATTAGATTCTGACATTCCATTCAAAAAATATCACGAGTTAAAGCCGCTCGGCGGCTAACTATGCGTTGTATGTAGAGTTGTAGGCGTCACTCGGGCACGGTGGTACGGGAGGGGGTTAAGATCACTCGCGCGGTCGATTCCCTACTGAATGGTCCTGTGCGGAATTAAAAAAATTGTCGCTTGATAATAATATAATATAACAATGAATTGCTGTTCGTTTGTGCCGCAAAAAAAAGATTAGAAAGTGAGTAAATATGGAAAAATTGCGATGAAGATAATAATAAGAGAATTTTATTCGAGTTGAGAAGAAAAATATACAAATAATATTTTGAAGGTTATCATTGTTGCTTTGTTAAAATATTTTTGTTATTGTTCAATTGTATAAGATTGTGTCGATAGCCCAAAACAATTTGTAACAAATAAGGAAAGGCTAAGTTCGGGTCCAACCGAACATTTTATACTCTCGCAATTTATTGATGTAATTTTATTAAGATAACACACAATTTTACCTATATATTCGACATATAAGTCCAATAGAAAATCATCGTATATAGTATATGAGGGCTGATGTAATTCCTGAACCAATTTCACTCATATTCACCACCAAGGTTAACGGGTATAGGGGCAAATTGGCACCTTTTAGTAGGCAAACAAACGCCAAAAATAGCGCTATAACGAAGATTTTCCAAATATTCAAGAAGTCACTGGAGGTCCGGCACAGGACTTTAAAAGATCTTGATTGTCGATGAACGCTTTTGGTGGAGCCAGGATTCTGTTAGCAGGTGATTTACGCCAGACTCTTCCAATTATTCCTGGATCAACTGTTACTAACGGGCTAATCGCATGCCTAAAATCATTTAATTTGTGGCGACACATAAAGAATCGCCAATTAAAAACTAACATATGAGTGTTTTTGCAACAATATCAAATTGCGAATGTAGAAGCAGTTGGCAGTTGACATCTCGATGGATTAATAGCATTTCCAACAGATTTCTGTCACTTCAATGACTCGAAAGAGAAGTTTTCCTGACATGAAACCTCAATATGATAACCATAAATGACTGATTGAATGACCTATATTGGTGGTAAAAAAAAGAATTTAGAATTTCGGTCCAAGAGAGTTGACACAGCTACAAACCAGGATGACGTAGTCAATTATCCCAAACTATTTAAAATTGCCTGTACTATCACCACTCACTTTGCAATTAAAAGTAGTGTGAGTTGTCATCATGCTGCGTAACATAAATCAACCTCGAGTAATCAATATCGTCGCCGAAGCCAAGATTGAACCAAATTAATTTAATGTATACCTTAGCCACAAAAACGTGTGGCCGGGTCTGCTAGTCTATATATATAAAAATTTCATGTCATGTTGTTTGTCCGGGATTGGCGCCTAAACTAATGAACCAATTTTAATGAATATTGAATTTGTTTGATAAATTGGCGGGAAAAAATCAAAGATAGAGTTTTGATATATTTATCGCAAACTACGAAAGCTGACAGTAAACTTGGAAAGTAGTAGAGTCTTCTCAAGATAGTAGAGAAATGCTTCACTAAAAATTAGATAATGGACGTAACACTACACACTACTCTTTGGCCGCTTTCATCCAAATTTGATGCATATTATTTTGACATCCTTATGTACTTTTGATAATGAGAATAACGGACGTACAAAAGATTTTATGGCGAAATGTTGAAATTCTTTAATCGGATACAGCTTCAAATTGATTCCTCAGCATTGATATTATTATGACTTTTTACTGAAAATATAGAAATAAAGGGCATATTTTCTTGATAATATTGTCAAATTAGTGTATATTGGGGTCTGTACTTCTCCTAGACCCTCTGTATATATCTAATATAATGATTTTCCAACTCCCGACTTTATGGTGGTTATCAAAGAGGCTGGCGTATTTGGTATTTTTGACAGCTGTTACTTGATTTAAGCAATTGTGAGTGCCATTACGAACAAACTTACTCGGTCAGTTGCAAGAAATAAATTTTAAGACATAGTAGCAAATCCTTATCTTTATAATTAAGTTAAATTCTTAGCCATAACATTATATTACATGCGTTTTATTTCTTCTTGAAGACCACATGTCTCTAAACACACTCTTTTATATCGGCCAATATGTGATACAACAGGGCAAATATGTATAGCAATAAACTTATAGCCTTTTCGCACAGGAGCTAATTGATCAATCAACCGGCCTTTGCTCGATTAAAACACTGATTTAGATCGATTTACCATACAAAATAAAAATCTACATTATTTTTTGATTGAATTTTAATCGACTTGAAAATTAAATGCAACTCTGCGATAAAGACCGTATTTATAATTACATATATATACGTTCTTTGTCTGTGAGTATTTGTCCACGCTCTAACTTTGGAAGTATTTTTTGACAAAATACCTGCAATACTACTCGACGACAGATGTTGCTGCTGGAAATAAAGGTTGTGGTTATTGATAAAATGGTTAAAACTTACTTGTGAAAAGCAAAAACAAGATTGTATAACAACTGATCGATCATCGAATAGCCGGCAGTGCGAAGGCCAAAAAATGGTTTCTCAATTAAAATTTTAATTGATCAATTAATTTGGTTGTGCAAAAATGGATGAAATCAGATCCCGAATTGTTTACATATTTTTTTAATATTTCTTGTTCTCTTTTACTTTATTAATTTTTGTTTCTTGTTCAGCTAATATAAGCATATAATCCTTCGAAATTATGTGTGGTAATTTCATTAAGGCATGTTAAATATGTAAAGTGTAGTTTTTATCTTATTTTTAGAAATTTTATTGGCACTTCTTTCAATTCTGTCAGTTTAAATACATCTAAACGAAAATACAACTAAACGACACAGCTGATGAATAGCTCTGCAAATGCATTTATTTGATTTATGCACTAATTTCAGTGACACAAAAAAAAAGTTTATTTCATTTCTTCACTTGCTGAATGCGCAGCTGGTTTCTTTACCACCACCGGTATTATTTGTGTCATTCGGCAGACGAAAAATATAAAAAGGAGAAGGAATTTTTATTTCGCCTTTCGTTTATAGTATGCTTATAATTTGGTCGCTTCCGGGCTTTCACTTACAATCCTGCTTCTTCTTTCTTCATTTTCTTCTGCTCGGTCTTTGCTCGTTAAAATTCGCTAATTAAATTTTATGCTTTTTCTCTTCCTTGTCGACGTTAACCGTATACGCTATACGGGTGAACTGATTGTAACGATTCCCAAGTGGCTGTTGACCCATATTGGCATACACTCTGCTCTGTGTGAGTGTGTGTGTAAATATCTATATGCTTGTGTTTGTGTTCAGCTACCTACCGGCTATTTGTAGGTGCCATAAGACTTTCAACTAATTGTTTCCGTTGCTGGGTGGACAATTTAAAATGTCAATGAATTTCGCGCGTAATTAGTTATTTAATAGCATGCGATTTACGCAAGATTTAATAGAATTTTAGCTATAAATATAAATAGAGGTTGATATTTTTAGCTATAAATAAAATGCTATAAATATGTTGGAGATGATGATAAAATGTGATTCCATACTCAATTCCGCCTTTTCTCCATTAATGAAATTTTGTTTTGTAATGCATCTTATAAAAGGAAACCCTTTAAATCGAATTTTGAACAGAAAACGCTTCCCAAAGTTCTAAAATTATTCTTCTGAAGTATTCGGAGATCATCTATCTATCTCACTATTTAGGTCGTGGTTTTTAACGAACTTCATGTATATTTTTAAATAAATAATTTATATATATCTATATGATCATTTATTTTGTTTTTATATATTTTAGATGATGGAAGTGATAATTTCATTAGTGGTAGTGTAAAATGGAGAAAACATTTCAATATCTCTGCAGCTCAAAATGAGAACGCCAGCCTCGGATACAAACATGAGCGCAACTACATATTTGGTGAGTCCTATAATTTATTTATATATTTTAGTTAAATTTAAAATTATATCGACTACTTTATATTACCCTTAATATAGTATGCGAAAATGAGAGTCTTTTTTCACATTTTCTACTCTTTAATGTATTTAAGCACGAAAAAGTTGCTGTGAGCTTAAAATAGTTTATATTGAAGTTAGAGAAACAACCACTAATAACAAAAATATGTTGAGATTTTCATATTAGGCCGATCCTTGAAATTTAAATGAAATATCAAAAGTCAGATTATTCTATGGATAACAAAACAATACAATTTTAAAAGAAAAGATAAAAAGTATTGCAACAATTTCGTCGATATTTTAGGTTAATTTTAAAATTTTTAGAAATCTGACCTTTGACTTCATGTTAGTTATCTTAATTACTCCAAATCAGAATTAGAATTAATGCCTAATATTTATGTGTTCTGTGAAAAATAAATCAAATGTTAGAGTTAAATCCACATCCTTTGAAATATTCTACTATACGAACAACCATTTCGGGGTTGAAGTTGTTTTAAAAATTTTATATTTTCATTTAAGGATCACCTTAATTTACACATATGAATTACATATAAAAAGATCCTAGTAAGATGGGTACTGTGCGATATGTTCGTGGTTAATTCAAGCAAGCCTAGTAGCATCCCAAACTATCAAGGGGATATAAGTGAATGAGCATTTGTGTATAAGCATGGACATATTTATAGATACATATATGAAAATAACCTGCTGGAAATGGTTTCCAAATAAGCTATCTATAGAAGCGCATTTTGTGATCTCAAAATTGTTTGGGACATTTGTAAAATATAAATCGATTGATACAACGATAATACTATACGGCAAAATCGACTTTTTTTCTGGTGATTGCACTAAACAAAATTTTTCTAGGATATTGAGTCATATGTAAAAAAAATTGTATTCTCCAATTTTCGAAGATAGCCACCGAAATCGAAATACTTGGATTCGAAGTTCGAATAAATCTAAATTTTCTTCTTAATTCAAAGGTATATACAACTTTTTCATCAAGCTTATATGACAGATGCCATAAAAGGTCAAAATTTGATCTTCCTAAAAAATAAAAAATGTGTATATCGAAATATACTGAAAAATACTGGACCCCTTGTATGATAGATGTTAAGCTTGACTTAAACATTTTATACACCATTGAATTAAGAAGAAAATGTAGATTTTTTCTGTATTTTGGATTTGTTAGTAGCTATGCCCGGCTATTAACAATAATTTTTTAAAAACGTCCTTTTTTCGAGCTTCGATGGAATATAATTCGAATTCGATTCGAATATAATTTTTTGTACTTAAGACTTAATTTCCCGGGAAAAATTAGTTTGGTCCAATACCCAGCCGAGTGTTGGACAGTGTAATCGATCTATATACATATATCCCTGGGCACCATATTTGATAGCGCACAAATCCCCCCCTTTTGTAACAAGGGCATAGAGACATCTCTCATCTCCTGTTTACTCTGAAAACCAAACTTAGCGGGAAATTTAACTAAATGAAGATTTGCTGCTGTAGAGAATCATAATCTCCAGATGTATAATTAAATTTAGCTTTGCTTTCATGTTCAACGTTTATTAACTTGGCGTTGCCATATTAAAAAAGGGATTATATAAAAAAAATTATATTTTTGCTGAATATGTGCTGTGCGACTTTTTCTAATTCCATTATTCGTCCTAAAGTTCCATGTACATAAATATTTCTATAAAAATATACAAAAATACTTTTTCGTCAAATTTTCCTACTGGGAAGTTAGCTAAAGTATTCTTCATAGGCATTCACATACAACACACCACATAAAAGTACTCATACAGATATGTGTAATTATATTGTATCAATGGGAATATCTGTGCGATTTACGACTTCAGGCGCTAGATGTTGTCTGGCAACACACAAATAACTATACAAACAAACAACCAAAGCTCTGGAGAGTGAGTGCGGAGATTACACAATAGTATCACATTTCATCGGAGTGCCTTCATAACCGATTAATTTTATCGCTAGGTTGAGGTACCCATAATGAAACAATAATAGCAAGAAGCTCAATGAAGTATGTACATATTTGCCAGTATTTACTGTAGCGTAATCTTTGATTACTTCGAACATATTTTTGTTGTTATAAAGTATCATTTAACAATGTTTAATAAAGGGCGATGCTCACTCACAACTTCATTATTGCTGAATTTTTCGCATACCTTTACATTTCTGGACTGTAAAAGTTGCTTACTGCCCGCCTAGGGCACTTAAGAAGCACCATTTAAGGAATACCTTTAATTTGCTGTTCTTATACCAATTAGAACTATAAATAGAGTGACTAGATTTGGCAAAATTTTGTGGGCTGCTCTCTGAAAGTCAAATAGTTTCTAAAATTAATATGGTTCCCTTTCTCAAATCACATTTTATGGGGTCCTAAATGATCAATAATGGGTCTAATATCGTTAAAGCTGATTTTAAAGAAATATTTCTTATCAAATGCTCTTTTTAAAATACGAGATCCTACGGCATTTTTGGGACAAAGGTTCAAAGTCTAGTCAAGTTTTTGTCAAATTTATTTGTATACATACAAAGAATTTGTTTAGCTCGGAGTGTATTTATAAACAATATTTCTGACATGTGTATGAAAATTGAGGCCCATGAATAGATTTGCGTTAGTTCACTTTGCGTATGCTTATATTTACATACTTTTAGGATGATAACTGATAAGCTTTATAGTGATAAGCATACGCACAGGCGTTTATGCATGGTGAGCGCAGAAAAACAGAGAAGCAGAGTAAGATAACATGTTTATGTTATAAAGAGAGAATCCACAAGCTAAGAGTTGAGCGGCAACAAGTGGTGCTCCTAAAAGTATTCCGCTTTCTTCGAAGTAAAAGAGCGCCGCATCTATAGGGACACCATAACAGAGTGGCACAGCTGTTTTGTGAATAAAAATAGCACAGTTGCCAATATATAAACAAACGGTTACTCTCGAATTTGTCAATAGTGCATGAAATCGACAGCATAGCCAACCTCAACATTTCCGAGTTTATCTACTTTCAGGCTCTCAGTTCATGCTTTGATAAACATAACATAACAGCAGCTGTTACTAACAGCATTGCGTGAGCGCTGCGCTCTCAAAGTGCGTAGTTTCTGCTGTTGAGCTCCTGAGCATTGCCAATCAAAAAGTCAACTCACATGAACACATCGAATTGTGTTGGCTGCAATCAGTCGAAGGCTGCACGCGAAACGATATGGTTGCTTCAACGGGTTGAAAAAGCAAACTTGGATATTTTTAAAATTTGTGTGTGACTAGAAAAAAGTACACAACATGGAAAAACAAAGTGAATCAAAGTGACACAATAATTATTTGTAACTTGTGTAAAGATGTTGAGATATTAAAAAAAATATAAAAAGTTATTGAAATTGTACAATTTAATTTGAAATTGTAATTTTCATGGGTAATGAGTTAAAAATATGTTAATATCCTGTTTTAAAAGCAGTAAAAAATTTTCAAATTTCCGTGAGATAGAAAAAATGCAAAAAAAATCGAAAATTTTGGAATAATAACAAAATATACATACGTATGTGTATACTAAGTGACAGTGATTTAAATAAGTAATAACTGATATTAACAATTCAATTTTTATCAAAGTCACTAACGTCCTTATCGGTACTAACAAAAATTATGAAAATCAATCCACAGTCTCCTAAGTAATAGTTCAAAATGTAATTGGTACAATATATTAAATATACATCTATTCTAAAACTTGTGTTTAGATTAATATTAACCTCAATATATACATAATTGACTCTTATATTTTTGCTAGCTGTTTACCACAGCTTTTAGTTCTATTTACATGTTGTAAAAATGTATGTTACTCAATCAAATCGGTATTGGTTGAGTTATAAATAGTCTCACTAATTTTTTGAGAAGTTTATTAATAACAGAAATACTTTTGAAGGTGTAATCTTACCGGTCTGTTATTGCTCATGTCCGTCATTTCAATTGAAATTCAAGCAGTTCATCCACCGTTATAGTAGGTTCCACTTAAATTGATATATATTTAGTTGGTTTACGTTGATATATATTTAGTTTATATACATGCTGAGTTCAGTTCTCCAAAAAAATATACTTCATGGAACTATTCAAATTATCCATAGTTGCTTACTCACGGTTGAGTTATTAAATTTAACGAGCATATATTATGGAACCACAATAACTTCATTTCCATTTGTAATTACAAAAACCATATCACATTTGTGACACCATTACCACTTTGAATATGAAATGAAGTAGTAAGCACTACGAATTGTATTGTATAATTGCATCCATATTTGTATTGCGTACACAATTTTGCATTATTCATGGAAAATATTTTGAAAGTGTGAATTAAATAATCATTCAAAGGAAATCTTTCATTTACTAGACAATTACTGATTCATTAAATTGAGTGCTATATTTAGAATTGAGAAGCTGAAATTCAAAATCAAAAAGCGTTGAACTTTAAAGCCCTAAGTTTAAGGATTTCTTCAAATTTCTGACAATTGATGAGTTCACCTGTGGTAGGTTAAATATGATAAATTTAAGTGCATTGAATTGAGGCGTTATTTTATTATTTAGATGATATGATCAAGAAGAATGGTGATATTAGATATTATAAGTTCCAAAAGTTGCAATTAGGTGTGGGGAGTTCGTATTATATTCATGCTTTTACCTTTACTATTTTCAAAATTTTCTGATCTTTAACTCATATTTCTTTTCCTTATCTTTTCCCGTTATTATCAAAGATCGAGAAAAATTAAGGAAGCTGAAAATGATTTTATATGAAATGATTTAATGAATATATACATATGTATTTTACATAAAACTGGATTTACACTCCGTCTCCTAATCATTCACATTGTTACGAATTGCAGAGCTAAATTACTTTCCCTACACCAAAAATTAAATTAATTTTTGTTCAGAAAATGTGCTTCATAAAAATGCTTTCCCACATAATTTTGTGTTTTTTTTATCAATTCTAATATGCGTTTTTTTGTTCTCCACAAACCACTTAAGTGCCTTTTGTATACATATCCACATGACTGCATAGTATCCTTCTTCATATATATCTCAATGCATATGTATACAACATTTTTATGTGCTTTCTCCCCTCCGCTTTGCCTAATTGTGTTTTACCCAAGAGTCATTTAACAAAGAAAATAGCAACAAAGAGCTATTCAATTTTCGCAAAATTTAATGGTGCATTTAATGGTTTATGACCTCAAGTGTAGTGTTATATTCAATCGAGAGAGAATACTACTCAATGGCTTTTACTGGTTTGTGGTAAAGAGCTGTGCGGTGTGTTTGCAGCTGTTGTAGAGACAATTATCCCTTGAATAGATGAGCATACAAATTGAATTACCAATTCTGAGAAATATGAAATGTAAAAACATTTTGTTCAAAATTTATAATTAAAATTAGGAAATTTATATTTTGTATAATAATGTTAGAGACTACTAATGTGTTTCATTAAATAATGGGTATTCATATATTTGCGCTAAATGATTAATTATGAGACGAATTTCTTCAAGTCTAATCTCGAAGAGCTCGCAAAGTGCGCAAACTCTTTTTGTTAGAGAAATGTTGATCTGTCTTTCAAAAATATTTTTTACTTATTAAATAAATGCGGTATTCTTAGTAGACTAAAAGTTGGCGTCACGGTGCAAGATTGAATAATTTTCTTTTATAGTAAGAGATCTTGAAGTACAGATTATTTCTCAGGTTCCTTTATAATCTGATAATCATAATCATAAAAATGGTTGGCAAATAGAGGAACACATTTTGCTATGATCTTAAACTTTGCTGGGCTTCTTTGGGCCTCACTCTTTAATAAATACATTTCCGAAAAAGATTTTAATTTTTATGGGGTCTTAGGTCGGTAGGTAGGAGTGATGTCCTGTTATAGTTCGGGCTCAATTAGCACTGTCTGTGCCATTTTGATGCACTAATCGTTGACCTTTTTATTTGCTATCAAGTTTAAGCTTCTCGTTCAAACCATTTTGTGGTTTCGATGAAGCTACTAATATCCGTTATGCTTTTTGTAGACATCCATTCGAGGTTTGATATTTGATGGATTCCCAGTGTTCTGTGTCGGATCTGCGATAGGGCTGGGCATTCACAGAGGAAGTGGAAAATTGTTTCCTTATTAGTTCGCAGCTTCGACACATGTTACTGTAGGTCATACCCATTTTTCGACGCGTGTTCTCCAAATGGCCAATGCCCTGTTATGGTAGCAGTTAGTCTGAAGATACTGTTCCTTGACTTATTTAATAAGTCGTTAATTCTCTTCATGTCGTATTTTGGCCATATCTGTTTGGTTATTTTGCATTTAGTTGTATTTTCCATATGTTATTTGCTAACTGTTGAAATTGTATATTGAGCTCTCTCCTGATGGAGCCTAGCGGTCTTAGTATTAATTCTGCCTTCGATTCGTTTAGATAAGCTCCTGTCTTTGCCAGCTCGTCTGCTTTTTCGTTGCCAAAAGTGTTCCTATGGCCGGGGTCTCGGATCAAGTCTAGGAGGACCTTGTCTTCTAGCGACTTCAGTGCCTTCTTGCAATTTAGGACAATGCTTGAATGCTTGACTATCCGTGTATATTGTTGCTTTATGTATCCTCTCATAGTTTTCCAATAGAGCTTCGCAGGCCTTCTCTATGCCTAGTACTTCCGCTTGGAAGATGCTAACCGAGTTTGGTAAACGGATAGAGAGTGAAATGTCCAGATCATCGGAAAATACTCCCGTGCCTACACCGCAGTCCATTTTGGACCTGTCGGTATAGACTGAGATGGTATCTTCCTCCCCTATTCTTCCCCTTCTCCATTCTCGTCTAGAGGGTATCTATTGAAATTCAGCTTTGTGAGAATATAGTCTGATTTATTGACTTGTACTCTGAGTTGGTTTAGAATATAACTATGTCCATAGTTCTTCTGATTCCAACCACCTAATTCCTTTATTCTTATTGCAGAGCATGCTGCTATTTTTTGTTTAACTTTTCTTAACCAGTATGCTTTTATATATATATTTTTTTATTAATTAATGGTCAAAACGAACACTTATGGAAGAAAAGCAATAAATGATTAAAGTGTTCTTACTTTTTGGAGTTAAATTTTTTTATGGATTTTCGAAATTTAAAACATATTGCTGTTGAAAATTTGGTTCACTGTAAAAAGTAATAAAGTTATTTCAAAATTCTGAGGTCTTGCAAAAAATCATTCTGTGGTGGTAATGATATTAAAATACAAATCAGATCTTAACATAGAATCAATTGCTTTGTTATTGATTTGAATATATTTAACGAGTAGTCTTGCAAACTTCTTACACAAGCGTGTCAGTAATAATCGAAATAGCAAAAAGAGTTATGAATTTTATATTCAACGATAAGGTTAAGTACGTTGAAACCATTTAAAACACACAAATGCAATAAATCAAAACACACGCAGCACTGATGGATATTTGCAATTGTAAAATTTCGCTAGAATTTACGATTGCTTGTAATAACATGGCGAATTTAAAAGCTAAGCCATTAAATTCAGTATATATATATATAATTTACGTTAGTGGTACTTTAATTTCCCGTCTAAATACAAATAAACCAATTGCAGCACAAAAGCAAAGTAAACCAAACGCCAATTAAAATGGCAAACAAGCAAAACAAAAGGAAAAACATAAAATAATAAAAAAAGAAAAATAACAATATGAAAAGTGCATTAAAATATCAAAATTGCTGAATAAGGTAAAATATTTACATTTGACTGAAGTGTTTACCTTTAGTGTATGTGAGTGCTAAACAAGAGAGAAAAGTGCAAAATAATCAAATAAAATAAAACAAGCTGAATCGCAATGAAAACAAGCGCCGGCAAACAGCAATGAGGCAAAACAAAAAGGCAAAATATGCTTAACAACACAAATAAGCGAAATTGGCGAAAATTATTATGCAAACAAATAAATCAAAGCGCAGCAAACAGAGCAGAAACAGTGGAAATGTTAAACAGCAATGCTGTTTAGCCAGCAATAAAGCGTTTAAAGCACAACATCCCTTTCCTGCAAAACAAAGCAAAAATATTGAAAATAAAAAAAATAAATGTTAAAGAGTATACAGCATAATTAAAGCAATTCAAATGAAATCAACTATTTTAAAATTGAATTACACAAAATCATAAACAAAAGTGTTTGGAAATTATTAAACCCAAATAAAATGCAGTGCAATCTAATATGCGCGGCAAAATATTGCCAAATTAATGTGAAATGTGAGTGAAAATAATCTGCAAATTTCGACGAAACAAAATACACGCAATACCGTGTGTCGATTTAAATAAAAATACATACATATTCGCATATACAGATACTACACGTCTGAGTGTGTACACCATGGCGTATGAGTAATTGAATATTTCAAATTCATTCAAACAGCAACGCAACGGACACGCGTGCATGTGGAAACTGTAACTCATTGCTGTCACAAATTTATATTTTATTTACAAAATTTAAGCGTTGCGCATTTCTGCGACCAGACAGTTAGTTTGACAGTCACGCAGACAGCCAGTTGTACAAACTTGTCGGAGGCTGTGCGTAGAGCAGTGTAATTGGCGCAAACGTTGGCAATGTAAATGTGAAAAAAAAGTATTGTCTGTGGTAAGTCATGTTTTGTTATATGATAAAGTAAATAAGTATTACATACATATGTATCTGTAGAGTGCGCAAAAAATTATTTGTGTATAGGATAACACTGTTGTTTTAAAGAGTTTATGATTGTTGGAGAAAATTCGTTTTTTTAACCTTGCAGTTTGTAAAACTTCACTGAGGAACTGCATTAAATACATAGCTTTCTGTTGTGAATTTTTTAAATTTTTCAAAATATTATAATATAGTTTAAAAGCAGATTTAAGGTTGGAAAAGCAAGAAAAATTCTAATTGAGTGTACCTTTTGTCTTTTTTTATGTTTGTTGATCCTTTAAATCTTTTTTAATTAAAGTACAATTTTGTATGGTATCAGATTAAAAATTACAAATATCGTGTGAGACTCACATAATTAATGAGCTGGATATGCACAGATTTATGAATTATAGCTCTAAACTGTCTCTCAAAGTAATTTTCCGTAAGTTCTGACCACGCAATAGTTAAAATATTAAGATGTACTGTAGCGCCAAAGCATGCCTCCCAAAGATGTTAAATTAAATTTAATAATTTGCAGTTATCACTTTTTAAACGATAGAGGTCATGTTTTTTTCAATATTTATTTATTTATTGAATCTGTTCTTGGAAGCCTAACAATAAGTTATAAAATCAAACCATTGGGTTTGGGTGATTTCAGAGTTTGGATAAATATTTGTTTCTGCTGTTCTCTACTTCTTTCTTTACCATGAGAATACCAAGATCTTTATGGATATTTTCATTACGCATGTACCATGGTGAGCACGTGATTGTTCTAAGCATTTTTGATTGGAATCTCTGAATTATATCGATATTGGTAACACAGGTCGTACCCCACAGTTGAATGCCGTACATCCAAATCGGCTTTATGATCGCGTTATATAACAGAACTTCGTTGTCTAGGCTAAGTTTTGAATTTTTGTTTAGAAGCCAATTTAAGTTTGCAGCTCTTATCTTCATGCAGGTTATATTGCTCGATATCTGTTTTCTCCACGTGAGCCTTATATCCAAGTGAATACCAAGATATGTTACTTTAGTCGCTTGGGGTACTAAGATCTTGTTCATTTTAACTGCCGGGCATGTTTTTTGCCTTAGGGAAAATGTAACATGCTTGCACTTTTGTTCATTTACATTTATACTCCAGTTGGCTAGTCATTCTTCGACAAAAATCAAATGATCTTCTAATACTATTGATGCAACAATTGGGCATTTGTTTCGGCTCACTAAAGCTGGGTCATCTGCAAAAGTTTATGTCAAAACATTACTAGCTGTTGGAAAGTCTGCTGTGTATATTTTGTATAGAGTTGGCCTTAATACACTGCCCTGCGGTACACCAGCTCTTATTGGTCGTTCTTCAGATATGAAGTATCCTACTTTGACAGTAAACTTTTTATTTTTTAAATAAGACTCCAAGGTTTTATGCATTTCGAGAGGTAAGCTTTTTTTAATCTTATATATATATCTTATATATCATGTAAACTACAAGGACATTTTTATTTAGGGAACCTGACCTAAAAAATCATAATTAAAACTATTGTTCACAATAAGTGCTCTCCTCAAGGTTCCATTTCAGTGTAAGCATTTAAAGCTTTCACAAATCTATTCAATTGTCTGGTTAAAGTATAATTTCATACTACTTAATAAAACAGAAATACTCCAATACAACTTAAGTAAGTTTAATTTAAAGCTAAGATTCTTTTGATTTGCCTCATGTAAGGGGAAAATAATGTAAGTGGATGACACTCTAATTTTTATTTTTTGTTTCTGGCTGGTTTCAATTTTAGTTAGTTAGGGGCTATACCAGTGTAACACTTTTAAAATTCGAGTTTTTTATTTTGCTCATTCGATAGTTTATATTTTCAAAAATATCCTGTGAAATCGGTAAGGTCGTACTTTGAATAGTTTTTGAATGACAGCGTTCTAAAGAGCGACCGCTCACATTCACAAACCTCTATAGTTGAAACTTTTAACGCGTTTTTCTCGAAAAGACATTTTCCAAAAATTGAGTATTATTGAATATATTTTCAATACAATGACCTACGATATTTATGATTGGTTGAATATTGACAATTTGGCATTAAAAACGCTAATTTTTTACCTAAAAAATGGACACCTTTTTTCAGAACTACGCCATTTTTATTAATTTTTGATATTTTTCATTCGGCTGGAATCATTTCGACAGTTGGAGGACTTTTTTTGGACCTTCGAAGACAGGACATAACTCCGTTATTTTTCAATATTTTTGTAAAAAAATCTTAAAATATAGTTGAAAGTATACCTTATAATGTCCAAAAAAATTCGAAACTTTCGATCGAGTACTTTCTTAAAAAACAAATATCACGAAAATTACCCAATTTTTCATGGGTTACACTTGTATAGCCCCTTAAACTATGCTATTGAGTATTTCCAACTTGTTTATTATTTAATTATTTATTGAATAGACAGACTCGATATAACAATCTGTTCATTTGGGACTAGTTTCTTAATTCAGTAATATGTCTAAAAATTTTTAGTAGGCTTACGGAACAGAGTTCTTTAAAAATATTCTCCAAGAACATTTGTGGAATTCTGAAATTTGAATATTCAAAATAACTTATATCTTCCATAATATCAGGTTTCAAGTTTAATTTATTAAATCAAATACAAATTAATATTTACAATTTTTTTTAACGCGATTTAATCACTAAAGTAGGTGAAACTGTTTTCTTAACGTCCCTATGAATATTTTATTTACTCACATCATTTAATTTACCTATATTCATCTCCAATTCAAATTCCATTCACGTTTTTATTCAATTTAATTTTAATAGAATTTCAATGAATTCCCACAAACTTCATGCTCCTTACTATATAACACCAAAAATAGCATAATCGTGTGGCTAGACGACATTTTATTCCAAATCGAATTATTCATTGAACGACTCGAAAGAAATTCAAATCAATGCTTTACACCTAAATCACACTCACACACATACGAGTAAGTATGTCAAAGAAGTGAGTGCAAACATGTCGCCATCAACAATCCGAGCAAATAAAGGCGCACACACAATGCATGTCAGGTATAAAAAGCACAATGCACTGGTGAATAGACATGTTAGTTGATTCTATGCCGCACGTTAATTCCCCCACTGGCTTTCGTTGTCTTGCTCTGTAAAGCTGTGTGAAAACTTTGACTGAAGAAATTGCCGATAACCTGTCAGCAAAGCACTTGGCATAGGCAATAGAATGCCATCGGTCTAGTGTGAATGGTCGCCAAGATCGGGGTGTTTGTTGCGACCGTACGCATATGCACATATATAAGTGTGCGTGTGTGCGTCTGCTCGAGTTACAAGTTTACAGTTAGATCGACATGCTGATAAAAGCATCACAAATGTCCAGTGCACAAAGGTACCGTGATTGTCGGGCCGTCAATGTGTCAACATTGTATTTCGAGCGTGTGAATTTTTATGCTCAAAGTAATCCGATTGCCCAGCGGAAATGTGTAAATGGTAATTTAATTAAATTCAAAAACTTTCACTTGAAAAATTGTACATATTCATAAGGTTTCTAATAAAATTATACACGAAATTCCGTAACATTATGGGGAAATACCACACACCTATCGTCGACAAAAAGAAATAATTTCATACTATGAAATCAAAAGTCCAACCGTGTGTCACACTTTAAATGAGTTTATGCTGTTCTATGAACAGTATGCTTCAATATGGAAGGCTTTCCGCATGCTTGCCCTAGCATACATTAGAGATCAATAATCCATCAAAGTGCAGTACTGCAATTGGTAATCTGGCACTCTTTCATTTAGTATTAGGTGACGTCATAATTGTCACTTGTAGGAATTAAATTACAAAATGTCTGCCTCTTCAAGAACATTTTCTCACATATTGCAGCAATGAACTGATTCCAAATAAAATTGTATGCCAGTGTAACCCAGTAAAAATTAGGCGATTTTTGGAAATTTTTTTAAAAGATAGATAGATCAAATGTTTGTCTTGTTATGATGTCAGCAATTTTGAAAAATGTCGTTTCGAGGTTTATATCTGCGAACGGTCGCTCTTTAGAACGTTGCCATTTAAAAACTATTTAATATACGACCTTGCCGATTTCACAGGATATTTTTAAAAGTATAAACTATCTAATAAATAAAAATTATTATTTTTTTTTAAAGTGTCACCCTTAATCAACATTCCGATTCCGAATTCAGAACCGATAAAAAGGCCGACAGTTTTTTTAATACATTCTTAAAATCAGCTAGACATCATCAGAAATTTGGACCCAGCTATGCTTCTTTACCTTTTGTTAGTGTATTGCTATAATGGTTGACGACTTGACAGTATAGGCCGTATTCTGTTCCGTTTACTTTTGCACGACTTTCGTGAGAACGGTTCCAATTGATCTCAACTACTATCGTTATAATATAGGTACTAGCTTCGCACGAACGAAATATTCGAGTTGTAAAACTTTTTTGATTACTTATTGATATTTCTGGTAACACTTGAAGGGGTTAGACAGTCCAAGGTTTTAAAAGAAATAATTTTTTCTACTTAAAGTACTCTTTAGAGTCCTAAAACATTATTCAATTGGTGGAATGGGTAAAATATATAATTATGCCCTTTCACATCGCTGTAATGTCAAAGCGTTTGGGCCAATCAACGTTGAAAAACATGTTTTTCGAAACGTAATGATCTCTTAAAAACCGTCATCCGTATATGATCTCTTAAAAACTGTGATTCTAAAATCTGTCTTGAGCAACCATTTTGATAAATCAATGCCTTTTGAGGGCTTTGAACTGACCCAACCCCTTAAATGGAAAAATGGTTATTTATGTTTTATTTAAAGGTATTATTACTAGCATAATTTCTTAAAAAGTTTCTTCTTGTGCTTGACTTGTACCGCCACCCCCCACCCTAATTACGATTTAGTGAAAGTTAGGGTAATTATTATATTATTTTCTTGAAGATTTTTTAAAGGTCAGCAAAAAATACAAAGTTGTTTATGGTTTTATTTAAATATTGATCTCAAATATTTTAAAATAAGGGGTTATATGCAGTAGCGAGTTTCAAAACAACTTTTATTATTATTATTATTATTTTTCTTTATTTATTAATTATAAATGATGGTATTCGAATATAGTCTACTTTAAGAACAAAATACCACTTCGATCATGATGTAAAAATATTGATGTGCACCACTTCTGTAGAAGATGCCCTGAACGGTGTCCAAAAAAAGCCGCTTATAATAAGTTGAATAATAATTTTTTTTTATTTTTGACAAAATTTCACTCATACCTTCGTTCAATACTTAAGAATTATATCTAAGAAGATTTAGTGAAAATCTGAGACCGATCGATTGAGTCATTTCTGAGTAATCGTGCTCACCGACTTTAAATATATAGTTTTTAGGAAAACTCATTTTAAGCACTCTCTGAGGCCGATATTTTTTAATTTCCAGAGAATATACTTAAATATATTTACATTTCGAAAATACAATAAAAAATTAAAATTCGAACTAAGTAACTCGCAGATCTTAGTTCGACAAAATGCGCTCTAAACTTTCGGGTACAACAGCGACTAATCAATCGTTATTTTCGTTTATTGCACTCTACCTAACACCCCTAAAAGGTTTTTAATTTAAGAAGGCGTCTTATTTGGTTTTCGGGGAATCTAATGCATATGATTGAGTTAGGGACGAGCCACTTGTACGGCAACGCTGTATTTGTAGCCGTGGTCGTCGTCTGATAAATCGCGAAATTCTGATAAATCGAACATTAAAAGTAATGCGAACAGACTTTATTTTTGGTCATCTTACTATTTTTATACCCTTCACCCTTTTCCAAAGTAAATATGTAAAATAATAAAACATAGTAAACAAATAAATTTACCTCAACCTGTGCCTAACCTACTTAGGCAAAAAACTGACGCTTGCATAATCAATTTAAAAAAGACTTAATAGCCAACCAAGAATGCGTTTAAGCTCTTCGTGTTATTTTCAAGATTGTGGACAACTATGCCGATGATGTCCTCACCATGAATGACCTCATTTTCCGATTGGGCACTTGTACTAATACTATTGTAATACTAAGTAATAGTGGCACTCACTACATATGCATATATGGGCAGGTGTATGTATGTATGAGTGTGTGCGTCGTAGTAAGTCAACAATGACTGATGGCAAGCTTTTGTAGAGCAAGCGACACGTGTGAATACAGCCAACTCAGACAAGCTCGAATCAGCGCACATGCCTGCACTTGAAAATTAGTTAGGATATTTGAGAGCCTTCTATATATGCATGTATGTGTTGTAAGTACGTTTGTATATGTGGGTGTGTGTGCGCCTATAACGTTAGCGGGAGCGGATGAATCTTGAAGCCCACTCAAATGAATGGCTGATGAATGTCAGCAGAATGCTTTGCACATGAATAAGTGTCTGAAGGACATTTTCGTGCACAAAGACGCACGGCTGTAGATGTGTGTGTATGTGGGCATACTTTGATTTACAGCTGGTGCACATACACAGCTAAGATGCAGGGTGAGGATAGCGCAAAGCAGCGATTGGTGAAGCCTTAACAAGTGTGCTTGTTAGACCTTTTTTCTCTCTGCAATTTTCGGCACACAGACATCCGTTTGAGTAGTGCGCAAGCAACAACTACAACAACAATGCCACTTTTAAGCTGATTAAGCAGGCTGAGTAACGAATTTTGTCTATGTAGCCTATGTTGATGGACTAGGTTGGCGCGCCGCATGAAGGACGGTCATCGGCAAGTGAATGATGTGAGAAATCAACGCAAAGAAAAATTGAAAATTCAAAAAATTTCCACAGAAAAAATATATACATATGTATATGCGCTCTATAAGTATAGAGTATAGTCAACAGCTGTTGTAAATGCCGTACATGTCAATTGAGAGGGCAACAGCAACAACAATAGATTGCAAGTATTTAGCAACAACAAAAGCGAAAAAAGATTTAAAAACGAAAACACTTAGCATAGCTGCCTAACGGTCTGGCTACAACATTATGGCGATGCTGAGGAATATGCATAACAAAGTCCTAGTGGGCGGCATTAAATTAGAGAATAATATGTACAGCTTTTGACAAAGGCAAGCTTGAATATAATGAGATCAAGTACGTGAAAGTAAACGAAGCGGAGCAGAGCAAAAATAAGTATTTGTAAATTGCATGCAAACACAGCGAAATAGAGAAAAGAGAATTAAATAGAAAAACACGCGCTTGTCAGAAAGCATTTAATCAAACATATTTTTTCGCTTTCCTTTCGCACAAAAGCTTTCTTAAGAAAACTCAGCTTTCACCTTTTCCGCTACCTTTTGTGCACTTTCTTAAGCATCTGCTTCTGTTTCTTAATTTTATTTATTTATGTTTGCTTGCGTTGTCCTACTTTCCTTTTCACTTTTTTGCTTTTCTTTTGTGGGCAAACGGTTTGTGACATGCGCTGCCTTTTTGTTAAGCGATTTAAACTAAATTAAAACTCTTCATCGTGTTTTTGTTCGAATTCACTCAAAACCCATGGTTGCTTAATCGACTGGAAGTTAAACACACTGAATTGGTTCAATATTATTTGGAAATAAAAAATTAGAACCTTTATTTCTTTCTTTTAGGTGGTTGCCCAAACAGTGTGCGTTAAGCACGTAAGCTTTGTATAATCGATCATTGGTTCGAATTCCGTTGAAATAAGGTCTAAAATACTATTATATTGGTCATGGCAACGTTCCCTTTGAGCTGTTTTTTCTGACGTATGAAACATGAAAGCACTATATTCTTGTTTTATAAAATTAAAACATACACTATAAGTGAGAACAGCTGTTCAGCAAAATTGTTGTTATTACCGTTGTTGTTGTAGCAGCAGGAAATATTTTATCCTTACCAATAGTTTGAGAAAATGTGTCGAATTTACCATTTTTGCTTTCACAAAAGTTAAGTATGAAATTAAATCTACTTGAAAGTATTAACTTCATGGAACATAAACTCCGATTATCTATCTATATGTAACTGGATTATGAATTGAACCAGTACAACTAAATTTTATTAATTTTAAATTTCGCCGGTCGTTCTCTTTATACATTTTTAGTCTCGTCTCCTATAAAATTCCAATAGATGTCTCTAGGGTCAAGCGCTGGTCGATTAAATCGTTTTATATCGATCTTATCCATTTGTGTCAACATTAACCCAACAAAATATTTGTAGAGATCTGTTTGCATCCCAAACTCAAATGTCACTTCAACTGAAAATGTCACTTTTTGAGCCGATACTCGACATTTGCGGGAAATTTTGCTTTTTTTTTAATTCCAAGAAAAGTGCGGCTGAGGCTCAACGACATTTGTAACCGTTTTTATACAAAAAACTTAAATTTACAAAAAAAACGGCGGAAGCAAAGTTGTAGACCTAATAATTACAGCATAAATCTCTCAACCTAACCTCATTTTCCTAATCATATCTTCCTTTTACAATAGTATTTACTATATTTCTATATCTGTCAATCCTTTTGGCCCAATTTTACGTTAATTCTTCTATGATAAACCGTATCATACCGTTAATAATAACGCACGAAATGTTGATTTTCAATTAGAAAGTAGTGTCTGGTTTATCAGTGCAGACCGTTGAATTGATTTTCAATTCAATAAACAAACGTCGTAGCTAAATATATAGTATGATGGCTGTAGTTACTGCATAAATAGGTCAGATGGGGCAAGGTTCTTTATCACAGTGATCCTTCTTGTGGAGGGGGTGTTTATATTCGCTGATTTAGAAGCCATCCCTCGACGAATTTCTAGAAAGATATAATATTTATACACCTTTTCTTATTAGTAAACACAAATCAAATTTTTTCGAGATATTGAATCATATATCCACAGTCGAAAAATACATACACACATATACATACGATTGCTGTTGCGAACATCATTTGTAGAAACGAGAAATCATGTCAGCGTTTTCACTCTAATATAATTTTTCATAGTATGGGATGTTCGTACGAACACTGCCAACCATTGTCGAATTTGTTCGCACGATCATAGGCAAGATAGAATAATTCCTATTTCCTCGAACAAAACGTCGAACACAAAATTTCAATACGAACACTGCCATCAACAATAAACATATTGTAGACATGGACAAATTTGACTATGGATGGGCTGTTATAAAAAAAAGTAATTGCTCGGTTTTTCGAAGTTATCTTTCGAAATATTTGCCTTTGAATTTCATATATCGGTTTAAGGAAAAATATTATAATTAATTACAGGATATACGGTGTATGGATACTTTTTGCTCTTATTTCAATGGTGAATACAATTATTTGCTCAAGCTTATATAACAGATGCTATAAGGGGTCAAAGTTGGATCTTCGAAAAATATAAAAACTTTATATTTCGAAATACAATATAGACCCAATTTTTGTTAACTTGGTATGATTGTTATAATATCATTAACCAACCTTTCTCCTGGTACACATTTTTCAGGAAAAAGCATGTAAACGAAAAAATATATTTTTTTAACGAGTAAAAATATGCATATAAAACAAAAATGTATACAGAATTAAAATAACTACTTAGTAATAATCAAATAATCATTTTTAACATTTTCTTCATTAATTTTTAATTTAAGAGGATCATACGATGTGGCGGCCTGATTTTTAGTAATTTTTCTACGTCTAGTAAATACATTAAGTCTCAATTTTATTATAATTTATTAAAATATATTTCGACATTATAAATATAAATTTTAAGCTAAAAAATATTGTGTAGAGCATAAGTTACAGCGTTTTGAACACCTCTGCCTCAAAAAAATGGGCTCTCAATTACTCCACGATTCCGGTGGATTGATTTATAGGAACAAAAAAATTACCGGCGTTTTAATCCGTAAACTTAAATGCACTACGATCTAGTGAATATACCATAAATTTGATTTTTGGTAGACATTTAAAAAAATTTACAATATTGTACATTTTTTTAAGTTTTTTTTGCTATAAAAAATCAAAGTTTTCGGAATTTTTGATTAACAATAGAGCGTTCCATGCGTTTACATGTGCTTAGTCCACCTACAAATTTCAAGTCATTCGGTCAATCAGTTTTAGGGATACGATGGCGGAAAGTTTGAAAAACACAGTTTTGAGAAAAACGCATTCAAAATTTCTAGCTGCCAACTGAGCGCTCCTTCTTCTAACTGCCGTATGTTTAAAACGACTTCGAATTTCTAAAAATCACTTTATTACCTATAATTTATTACGATATTATAATAACCTCAAACATGAAGAAATATTTAGAAATTTGTATTTTATATTCATTGGCAGCAATGAAACATCAATTTGATCTTTGATTGTATCATTAATATGTTATAAATAATGGATATATTATTTACCATAAATATGGATAAATATAAAATCAGGAACAGCTTTTATATCATGCCTGATTGTAGTAGTAGTTTCTTTAGTACTTCAACCGCTAGTAATCAAATACTCAACCTATTCGGCTCAACTGGCCACCAGTTCATCTAATTTATTACTGAAATTATTAAATATAGTTTTTATTATATATTATTGGTACAAATATTTTACTGCAAGCAAGAAAACTTGTTTTATGTGAATACAACCAATAAAAGCTTTATCACAAATCCGCTATCAGTCAAGCCCACCACACATGACAATCCCATAATACAACTGTGCTCTGTTGTGCCGCTGTCATAAATTATCTCTTTTTTATGGCACTTCCAGTTTTTTCTAATATTAGCCAGCATTTAATAAAGTTTTATTGCGAATGTTTAATCGCATTCCATTGATGTATAAATACTCAAATGTGTATATTTGCACTCATCACCAATGAGCGCGCGACGGGGCGTATGAGTAACGCATTTAACTTCAAAGCTAAATACCATATGTTGGGGTATCTATGGCATCGCTGGTATTTTTAATTAGTTGCCCCACATGTTGCTACTAAACCGAAATAAAATGTTGATTAACGAAGTTTGAGTTGAAGATGCAATAAAATTTACCAATAACATGTGAGGCTTGTAACTTTTGCTATGGCAGTGGCATATATTGCTTTACATACACATATTTATATGTATATGAATTCATATTTGTATGAAATATATTTATAACACAATTTCCCGCGCAGATTTCAGCAAAGTACGCTATCGATTAACTGCCTTCATTAACAATGATTCACATTAATTAAACGCTGGCATTCAATGTTGTCCATATTTCGGTATGTTGGACATATGTATCATAGTGTATTATTTATACCATACTCTATTGTATTATGAGTACCGGAAATTTTGTATGTAGCATATTTGTGCACCCCTTTTCGATCATCAATTGTAAACAAAGCTTTTGAGTGTTTAGTAATGCAACTGTGTAAAGTCATTGTGGTTTATTTCCTAATAACAAGTAAACTAATCAATATTTACCTTTATTTCGAATGAGCTGATTAGGTGCATAATATTTGAGCCTCAATGCAAAATGTGCCAAAAATTGTGGTTGCATATATTTTTATAAATAGGTCAGGCTGTTTGGAAATTGCGTATAAACATTTGTAAAATGCAATATCTCTAAGCTAGGTGGGCGTAAAGGTGCGGAATTTATTGTAGAGAATAGAGTGGTTACCTTTATTCCTATGGATATGGGTAAAATGGTTCATGAGAAACTAAACTTGCCATTTATGAGAAAAAAGAAAAGCTTAGCATATATAACCTATATATATAAACACTTTGGCAAACAGTTTCTAGTCAAAAATAAATATTGAAATAGGAGCCAAGTATATATAGAATATATGAATTATGTCCGAAATTTATGCTCCGAAAAACGTTTAGTTCCGGAAATTATTATAAAAAAATATTTCAAAAATTTTGCCGGAAAGAAGATCTTTAAGAAGATTTTTCGAATGTTTTTTTTTATTATTTAGCTGATATGATACCAAGATCCCATATATTCGGCATAAAGTCCACCAGAACAAAAATCATAATGAGCCTAATCATTGAATCCGTTTCATTCGAAAAATGGTTTTACGTTGAAATCATTGAAACTGTATCGAAAATAAAACTCACTTACCTACTTGATAAAATACATTCCGTGGCTGATTTCGAAATCATTGAATCAGCATAAACGAAAATTTTGGTCGAAATCTATCCGTTGGTGAGTGAGTGAGAGACTAAAATATATTTTAAATGGGTATTTTAGAGACAAGAGACAAAAACAAAAATAAATTTAAGACGTTTAAAAGCGATAGAAAGTTGCCCCTTTGAAACTGCAAAAGAATTTTCTCAAAGAGCATCATGCAAATTAAATACTTTTTGGAACTAAATTTCACAATAGTTAAACGATGTAGGCTTCCAATCTAGGACAAAACTGTATGAAAGAAAATGTGTAAAGGCATCACGTGTATATATTATGGGTTATTAAATATTTTATTTATAGTTTAAAACACTGAGATACACTTTTGTAAGGAAAAAGAGAAAATTTCCTCTGATTTTCTTTATAGCCTTTTCCCATAGCCAAATTAATTGATCAATTAAAATTATAATTGAGAAACCAGTTTTTGGCATTCGCACTACTCGACTACTCGATAATCGATCAGCTGTTATACATTTTATATATATTTTATCAGCTGTTATATATCGATCAGCCGTTATAAATTTTATATATATTTTAGTAATAATATAATGATTAATTAATGTATTAATTAATTGATCAATTAACTCCTGTGCGAAAAGGCTATTAGAATATCTGTAAAATTGAATGATATTTTAGTAAAAAGTTCTGAGGTACTTGTAGGCCTTAAAAAGTTATAGTACGAATTCGTTCTTAGATAGTGGTTATGAAGCGCCCATTTTCCAACATAACATCCTGATGTCAAGCAAATATATTACCTAAAATGTCATACTCGCGTGGAATTTAAAGATGTCAATTTAAAGTTTCTTCCCAACTTCAATAAACATTGATTTTTACTTACCACGCAGAAATTTTCTAATAGCATGTCTATAACTGTCTACTATCAATCAAGTTGAACTTCCCCTTGCATTTAGAGTTTTTTAAACATTATTGCCACTTTCATTTCACTTAAGCTGCCCCAGAAAATAGTTAAATGAAAACAGAATAGAAGTCACGAAGGGAAAGTACATGCCTCTTACCCGCCTGTCTACTGTCCACCTGCACAATTCAACATTTTAACGACAGTCCTAGAAATACTTTTTTCCCCTACTTCTACTAAACATTTGCTCTAAATGCTACAATTTCTTTATTTCTGTTTGTTGCGTTTTGTTTATCAGTTCGGTATTGTTTGTTTTTTTTTTTCTTTTTTCTGCAAAGCCAGCAAGTAAATTCACTTCTGTGCAAACCAGCAAAAAATTTCAACATTTTTCAAATGCGTACACCAATTCAGAGAATTTATTGTTTTGTTTTGACTTCTTGATGTGCGTGAGGGCATGCGCCGCTGCAATGCTCGTATTTGTGTGTAAGCACGTACACATGTATTTATAAGCGCCACAAAAACCCAAGTTGCTGGCGTGGCATATAAAAAATTTATAAACTCGCAAAGCAGTTTTTGTTGTTTTTACTGCAAAATATTTACACAACCATAGCCGGTACGAGTAATGGCAACTTCCGTGTGTGTGCGGGAGAGGTTTTTTTTGGTTTGCTATATTTTCTCACTGCCAATGGTTCAATTCAATTCAAAGTTTCCTGCAATTTTTCTGATTCTGCTGCTTCTCTTAGCTCGGTTTGTTTTGTTTTTATGCCTTTCGGTTTCTTCTATTGTTTTTTTGTTTTCTTCCCTGTTATGTGTCTTTTGTTTGTATTCCCTTTTAGCTCCCACTCATTGCTTCCGTTTATCTTCTCAACACGCCAGCATGTGTCACCCCACACCGCTCATACACATATATACATTTTGTTGTTTTGGTTTTCTGCAAGTTTTTGTATTTTGATATGGTTTCCTTGGAATCTGTATCTAGTTACAGTGGCAGTCATATGCATGTGTGTACAGCATCAAGTGTATATGTATGTATGTATGTAAAAAAATACTGATTTCAACTGCTTGTAGCAAACAACATTTCCGAGAATTGTTTTGTATATTTGAAGATATAGGATTACAAGTCAGTTTGGAAATCGCATATGCAGCATTTATTCGAATTTCAATGAAGCACTATTCAACCACTTACTTGTCTTACAATTATATTTTCATAATTTTTGATTTGTGGTTTGCTTTAAAACCTTTTTATAAAATTAACAGCTGTTTGAAAAGATCATCAGAAGTCCATTGAATACCTTTATAGAATTGGTTGCCAAATATCCTCCATCTATTATATACTCGCAACATGTTGCACAGAATACAATAGTTTTGTTTACACAACAGTTGTTGTTTGTGAGTCCTAAAACTAATTCTATATCTAGAGTTATACTCTATATATAGTATATACTATAATGTTCAGGTCCTCACCCAGAGTTGAAATCCGAATGTCTGTCTGTCCGTCAGCGATAACTTGAATAAAACCTGAGACATCTTAATGCATCTTGGTACTCAAATTCCCTGTCACCATGCGAGGATTGGTATTGCTGATGCGAAATCGGCCCATTTCCACGCTCACCAAATGGCGTTAACCGGATATAACTAAAAATAGTTCAATCACTTAACGCCGCAAAACTGCAGCCCAACTCAGCTGATACAGCCTATCTTATGAGATCGCAATAAAATGACACTCACCACTGCACAGTGGTTCCGCTTGTATGAAGCCGCGGCCATAAATACTTCCCGTTGAGATATCGCTATGAAATTTTCACCAAAAATCTAGAAAAATATTCTAAATATTTTATAAAAAAAATAGCCACATCGAGCGACTATATCCTATAGCTCCCATAGGAACGATCGGGACAAATTATAATTATTTTGTTACTTTCGGTTTTAAACTTTGTAAATTTATTGTAATAACAGAGATATTAATATAAAAAAGGGAAAAAGGAGTGGTTCACTTCCGCTCGCCCATTTCTTTAGATATATACATATACAGATTCTTAATAAGACATTTCTATACATACATATACAAATTGACATAAGACATAATAAACAGATATTTAACAAAAAAAAATAAAAACAGTTAACAGTTAAGGTACGAGATTTTCCGAATGAGCCAAAAACGCTGAAACCTCATGTTCTATATCTGGGGCCTTGAAAGATTATAGTCCGATTTCGGCGATTTTTACACCGGCGATGCCACACTCTAAATGTAGTATGTATTTGTATCAGATGGACTTCAAAATTGTGGTGTAAATGTTGTAAACCGATTTAGCCAATTTTCAAACTGTAGTATTGGGAGGCAAAACAAATTTTTGTAACCAAATTTCGTTGAAATCGGTCGAATAGTTCCTGAGATATGGTTTTTAACCCATAAGTGGGCGTAGCCCCGCCCATTGTCCATTTTTTATGCCAAGAGTAATGCAGCTCTTCCGTACCATCTTTTCGATAAAATTTAGGGTTTTTGGCGTTTTTCCTTACTGAATTAAAGCACTTTTAGAAGTTTTCAACATTTGTACAGAGGAGTACAACAGGGAGGGACATATTTCAATGTAATTTTTTTCGAAATTCCCAAATAAGAATTTTGGATATACAAATTAACATAAGTTTCATAAACCATAAACCATTAACATAAGTTTCATAAAGACACATTTGCCATTATCATCGCACTAAAATTTGTAAAAGACAGTGTGGCATCATTTATTTAAAAATTGTCGAAATCGGACAAATGAATTTTCAAGGCTCCAGATATCGAACATGACGAGCTCAATGATAATGGATAATTTTTTTTACCGAAAATACCGGTAAATCTCTCATACTTTAAAGAAATTCAGAAGCAATCTTTTCTTTCTTCTAATGTGTCTCTGTGCCAAAAATGGGTGAAATCGGGTAATAACTTCCCCTAGCTCTCATATACCTCATATTAGGTTCATATCGGTTAATATGTGAGATATCTTAACAAAATTGAGTGAGCGTATAATCTTTGAAATAATGTATGTTGGTGGTGAATCTGAGTGGAATCAGTTCGGGAATTATCTCATAATAAAATTACATAAGTAAATTGCGAGAGTATAAAATGTTTGGTTACACCCGAACTTAGCCCTTTTTATACTCTCGCAACAAATGTTGCTAAAGAGAGTATTATAGTTTTGTTCACATAACGGTTGTTTGTAACACCCAAAACTAAACGAGTTAGATATAGGGTTATATATACCAAAGTGATCAGGGTGAAGAGTGGAGTTCAAATCCGAATGTCTGTCTGTCCGTCCGTCCGTCCGTCCGTCCGTCTGTGCAAGCTGTAACATGAGTAAAAATTAAGATATCTTGATGAAACTTGGCATACTTATTTCTTGGCACCATAGGAAGGTTGCTTTCGAAAATGACCAAAATCGGACCACTGCCACGCCCACAAAATGGCGAAAACCGAAAACACATAAAGTGCCATAACTAAGCCATAAATAAAGTTATGAAAATGAAATTTGGAACATAGGATCCCACTAGGGAGGGGCACATTTGGATGTAATTTTTTTGGAAAAGTGGGCGTGACCCCGCCCCCTACTAAGTTTTTTGTACATATCTCGCAAACCAATAGAGCTATATAAACCAAACTTTCTGCAGTCGTGTTTTTTAGCCACTTCCTAATACAGTGAAAGAAATCGGATCATAACCACGCCCACCTCCCATACAAAAGTTAGGTTGAAAATTACAAAAAGTGGGTTAACTCACTAACGAAAAACGTCAGAAACACTAAATTTCACATAAGAAATGGCAGATGAAAGCTGCACTCAGATTTTTTTACAAAATGGAAAATGGGCGTGGCGTCGCCCACTTATGGGTCAAAAACCATATCTCAGGAACTACTCGACCGATTTCAATGAAACTTGGTTTGTAATAGTTTTTTTACATCCCAATGATATGTTGTTAAAATAGGCCAAATCGCTTCACAACCACGCCTACTTCCTATATACCAGAACTTTGAAGACAATCTGAATCGTGTACTTTACAATATATAAAGAAAGCACTAGTGAAGATATCGGTGCAGAACTTTGCACAAATACTATGTTAATAGTGTGGCAGCCCCATTCTAAAAATCGTCGAAATCGGACCGTAGGTTTTTGAGGCCCCATATATCGAACACGATTACCTCGGTGCTTCTAACCTAATATTATGGTTTCCAACTTTCAATGGACTTTATACAATATATATGACGAATATGTGGGTCAAATTGTGTATTAAATAATATAAATAAAGTTAAATAAATAAATTGCGAGAGTATAAAATGTTCGGTTACACCCGAACTTAGCCCTTCCTTACTTGTTTGTTTTTAATTAATAAACTCAATTGGCAATATCTATTCTATTTCCATTTTTTGTTTTATTTAATTTTTATTTATTCCTAAGTTGTAGTTCTAATGTGCAAATATTGTTCCTCATAATCTCCTTGTTAATAATATTTTGCAAATTGGATTCTATATTTAAAAAATCTCATATTCACAGGCACTTCGCGAACAAGTTTATAATGTATTTAAGTATACGCCATATTTCCACTTTCGCATAGAAAATTCTATCAATTTTATTTTTTTATTTTTATACTTCGCTTAATCTCCCTAATTGCGTGCGGCTCCGCCATTTATGCCAAATTGGATGCTTTAAAACTTGTTGAAATGAAAATAAGCAAAAACGAAATATGTGATTCATGAGCACATAAACGCGTATATACTTATGTTTATGGTATATACGAGTATACCATCGTTACTCGCTTCACTGAGCTCACTTTTGCAACAGTCTCAAATATCAAATATTCACTTTCAAGAATCAACAATCAAAACAAGCATCAAAAGAAGATTAAAAAGTGAATTTGCTTGATTATAAATGCAGCTGTTGCAGATATGTTGATGTTTTGGCAACATATTGTGCCATAAAGTTTATAGCGAAAATAAGCAAAAGTGAAAAAAAGGAAAGAAACATATTTTTTTTATGCATGCTAGTACAAAAACAGAAATGGGGAAGTAGACAAAGGTTTCATATATATTTCGTATGCAGTGCTGGAGGGCGTATCCATTTTCAGGAGGGGTTGAATATATTGTTTTTGATTTTTTGTTGATTTTCTGCCGACTTGGGCATGGTTTTCTTGATGATAGTATAAAATCAGTGGCAGTTCTTACCTAAAAAAAGTTCAGATTATCGCGAGTTCGATAGATCCAACCTCAAATTATCTGGAATATCTGTTGAAAAATAGATGTCTTCTTCTAGGATATCAGTTCATTATTGCCATCAGAGATCGCCAGTTTCAAAGAGCGAGAGTTTTTTTGGTACTATATAGAGAATAGATAGATAGATATTTTAGAAATACGACATTAATTGACCATAAATAAGTCTATCTTCTACCATAGAATTCACGAAAAAGAAGGGACCATATGAGTTACTAGTATGAACTTGAACTGAAAGCGAAGGCCTGTTCGATAAAGCATAAACTATTAAATTTCTTTGAAATGTCAGGGACTACTTTTCAGACCAACATTTTTAAGAACAAGAAAGAGCAAAACTTCCAACAAATATGGGCCTCCACCATTTGAAGACTGAAGTAGGTTCTACTCCCCCTTTTGTTACTAAAATGCACAAAACGGAACCTAAGCAGGTGGTCATTTTTTGAAACAATGAAATTTAAAACCCTCCTTTCCCTCTTAACGGTTCTTTTTGCTACTAAAATCATGAAATATAGACGTTATTTCAGGATAAATAGATTCATGAATATATGTATGTGTGTGAAGAACGAATGTTAGTAGTTATGAGAATTACATACATATATATGTATACCGATCCTTCTATCCTTTTAATATGCTTCTAACCTATTGACTTTTTGCAGTTTTCTGCGCATAAATAATCGCCGTCTTCTGTGCGCGCTGAAATAGAAAAGAAAACTTTATTTTTAACTTGAAATTTCACTTATGCAAATACTTGCGATTTTTTTTACCAGCAACCTCGTTCCGCACTGGCGCTTAAGCATTTATGCATATTTAATAACTACCCATAAACTGAGAACTAGTTATAAATACTAGCAAATAGTTGAAATTTTATATTCAGCCTACGCTTCCTGGGTGCCAGTTTCTAGCTTTGCGCTGATGTCTACTTACCCCATTTACATAGCATTAGCATAGACGCGTTTGTGTAAATAATGCGAAGGAGGCATAGCAGAATTTGAAGTAGTAAAAAGATATTTTATTCGTATGTTGATACGTTTTGCCGACCCTTCATTGACATTCGAGCCAAAGGCTTAGGAAATCAAAGCTAAGTTATGTGTAGTCTCTTATTGGAGGTTTGCATAAATTTACATCAGAAATTATCCAAATGGGTAAAATTACAGACCATTAAAATACTTGAGTATCTTGGGCTTAAATCTGTTGAAGTTCGAAATAATATTTTGTTAGTAAATTACATATAAATATATGTATATCTGTACACTATAATAGTAGTGATTGATGAATAGTAGTAGAGATTGTCCACTTCCTATATATACATATATCTATGCAGTTATTTATTTATATTCTATATTATATGCAGTGCAGGGAATTCCGATAACAATGCATTCCCTATTCAATACCTAGTATAAATAGCAATTACACGCACTGCGCTACATTCATTATATAAGGGTTTTACCTCGAATTCCATGAAGCTTATTGAGTTGTGACCGACATTAAGTTATTATTAGACTTAGAGCAAATATTTAATTAGTGTGGTTATTTCCGAGAATTAGCATTTGAATGTTGTCTGCTGCAAGAGTTAACTAAATGTTGGTAAAATTTTGCTTTAATATTAAATTTATATAGAAACAAGTAAGGAAAGCCTAAGTTCGGGTGTAACCGAACATTTTATACTCTCGCAATTTATTGAATTTATTTAATAGAATAACGAAAATCGTCATATATAGATATGTGAACTGAGGTAATTCCTGAACCGATTTCATTCATTTTCACCAGCAGGGTACACTATATCCAATACTATACGCTCACTTAATTTTGCTAAGATATATCACATATTAACCTATACATATATGCGTAATAAATCCCAACGAATTTTTGAAAAACCTATAATTAGGTATATGGGAGCTAGGTGATGTTGTGTCCCGATTTTAATAATTTTTGGAACAGAGACACACTATTGGAAGAAAACAATTTCCTCTGAAATACATTAAATAATCTGAGAGATTTACCCATATTTTCGGTTAAAATTTAACTTTAGGCGCCGAGTTCAACATGTTCGATATCTGGGGCCTTGAAAAGTTGTAGTCCGTTTTCGACAATTTTTTCACAAGTGATGCCACAGATCATATACACTATTTGTGTAGTTTTATTTCGCCATCTTCATTGGTTCCTAACGTATATATTATAAAGTGAAGGATTCAGATGGAATTCAAAATTGAGTTATAGGGAAAGTAGTCGTGGTTGTGAACCGATTTCGCTCATTTTCCACACGTGTTATCAGGGTGCCAATAAAATATTATATATATTTCATTCGAATCGGTCGAGTAGTTCCTGAGATATGGTTTTTGACCAATAAGTGGGCGATGCCACGCCCATTTTTCATTTTGTAAAAAATTTGAGCGAAGCTTCATTCTGCTATTTCTTATGTAAAATTTAGTGTATCTGCATTTTTTCTTTGGGAATTAACACACTTTTAGTAATTTTCAACCTAACTTTCGTATGGGAGGTGGGCGTTCATTCAGTTTTGGACTGTATAAGGAAATGGCTAAAAGAAACGACTCCAGTTTGGTTTATATAGCTTTATTGGCTTGCGAGTTATATACAAAAAACCTATTTTGGGACGGGGTCACGCCCACTTTTCCAAAAAGAATTACATCCAAATGTGCCCCTTCCTAATGTGATCCTATCTTCCAAATTTTATTTTTATAACTTTATTTATGGCTTAGTTATGACACTGTATAGGTTTTCGGTTTCCGCCATTTTGTGGGCGTGGCAGTGAACCGATTTTGCACATTGAAAGCAACCTCCTCAGGGTGCCAAGGAATATGTATTCCAAGTTTCATCAAGATATCTTAATTTTTACTCAAGTTATCGCTTGCACGAACAGACGGGCGGACAGGCATCCGGATTTCAAATCCACTAGACATCCGGATTATTTATATATATATAACCCCATATCTAGCTCTTTTATTTCTTGGTGACACAAACAACCGTTATGTGAACAAAACTATTATACTCTCTGCAACATGCGAGAGTATAATGATTGTTTAATAGCATTTATGGGAGTTAAAACCGCAGTCTGATAGAAGAGATGAAATGTATAAAATGTAATATACGAAATTTTCACAATTAATGAAAAAATCGCATAACCCAATTAAATGAAAGTTTAAGTCGTTGGTTGCTTGAACCGTGTGGAGAAAAATCGTTTTTGGCCACTCCCAAGTAAATGACAATCGAAAACTTTACTCACTTGCTTCTACACATTACTGTCGAGGGTACTTAGCTCTTAATATTTCAGAATAGCATACATGGCTCTATATTTAATAATTCTAAATTTATCATTTGCTGTCTTCGATTCGCCATTTTTTACTTGTTATCTTTCCGTCCGTTGTGAAAACAAACTGTTGTATCAAAATTAGGAACTGCTTACTCGGAAATATTCAGCAGATTTAAATAATCTACAGAAAAAAAATAAAACTGCTTTTCAATGAAAAATTGCAATATGCCTATCACCCTATATACAGTAAACAAATTCTGTTAATTTGTTCGTGCTAATTGTGGTTAGTAATAAAAATACTTCTTTGGTGCACAACAAAAAACTGAATGTAGTTGCTTTAAAATTACTGATAATCCTTCAATATTATTACCTGTTTCAACTTTATAGCTTCATCATAATTCATATATGAGAATGAAGGGTAATTTTAGGAAATTATTATGATATGTATATTTTGTATAATGTCGACACAATATTCAACGAAATACAAACCACGTTAATCAAAACGTCAATACTATATAAAGGCAATGCAATTTCATTGAAGGCTTCATTGGCATTATTCGTGTGAAAAATGAGTAATTGTTTATCCACCCCACATTAACAAATTAGCTCAGTGTTCCAGTTCCCATTACTTTAACAACATTTATTCCGAGAGAACAACTTGTTCAGTGTTGTATTTGAATAAATTGGTTTTAGAGTTAGTTTATGGGAAGTTCGTTTATTTTGAACATATTGAACATACATACATACATGCCTGTATTATCCTAGAGACTATAAAAATCACTAATCTCATTCCTGATAAATAACATATTTATAAATTTTATTTATTATTGAAGAGCAAAAAATGCTTTATCTCTAATAAACGCCATTTGTTAGAAAATCAAAACGAAATTACGCTTACTAACTTTTTTGGTTCATACCATTGACAGCTTAACTGTAACGAACAAAAGTTATGTCAACAAAAAGCTTTCATAAGCTAATACAAAAATAAAACGAAGAACGGGAAAAGAAAAACAAAAACAAAAACAATAAATCCTTGCGCATGTTTTGAAGCCAAATAAGGAAAAATATTGATTTTTTATCACGCATTTTTTTCTCAATTATATTAGCATTGCTTTATTTCACTGGACACCAAATGAGTTGCTAGAACGAAAACCAATTTGAATTCTTAATGAAACATATATATTCATATTTACATACGTGCCGTATAACAATAATCATTATAATATTACATAATAATATTTATATTGCTACTGGATTTATTTACAAGTGAAATTGAATTGAAAATCGATAGTTTTAGTTGGTGTGATATTGGTGTTTCAAACTTTTGTTAGACTATAGATAATAGTAAATTGAATAAAACTAAATTAATGGAAGAAACGTTAAGTTCGGGTGCAACCGAACATTTTATACTCTTGCAATTTATTGATTTATTTTTATTATGAGAACGCACAATTTGACCCATATATTCGGCATAAAGTCCAATAGAAAAACGAAAATCATCATATATAGTTTATGAGGGCTAAGTTATTTTCTGAACCGATTTCACTTATTTTCACCACCAAGGTACACTATATCCAAGAGTATACGCTCACTTAATTTTGCGAAGATATCTTTTATTTTAATCTATAAATGCAGAATAAAGCACACTGTATTTTTTGAAAAAATTATAATTAGTTATATGGGAGCTCAGGGAATTCAACATTGAGTTATATGGCAAGTAGGCGTGGTTGTAAACCGATTTCGCCCATATTCCGTCATTCATCAGGGACTTAAAAAAATATCATATACCGAATTTTATTAAAATCGGTCGAGTAGTTTCTGAGATATGGTTTTAGACCCATAAGTGGGCGACGCCACGCCCATTTTCCATTTTTGTAAACCTAAGTGCAGCTTCCTTTTGTCATTTCTTCTGTAAAATTTAAAGTTTCCGGGATTTTTCCGTTAGTGAGTTGACGCACTTTTAGTAATTTTCAACCTAATTTTTGTATGGGAGGTGGGCGTGGTTATTATCAAATTTCAACTATTTTCATAGTTTGTAATGGGGTACGTAAGGGAGAAGTTTTGGAGTATGATTTACATTATGGTTTGTCAATTTTCGGGTATTTGGTATTATATGTTCAAATTTATTACGAAGGATTGACTTACAAACTAATACATGATTATCTTTATGTCAAACTCATTAACATTTATTGACAATAGTATACTTTCCTTGACATTTATTACCTCTATGTTTACAGTGATATATCATCAAAATTTCACTAAGCAATAAATTTCGATTGAGATAGTGTTGGTATTTCACACAAATATAATTTTATCCATAAAAAAATAAACCGAATGACTGTCATTTAATTTGACATTATATAAACTGCACATAATAAAAAATGACGCGAGCATTGATTGGTGCTATATTTAGGCTGTTACTCCAAACATTCATTGTGACAATTTATAAAATATTATATATTTTTAATAACGCAACATTTTCTTATATTTAATTTCATTCTGCCTTAGAGTAGATTTTGTTTCCCCCGTTTGGAACTATAATACTATATAAACTATATAAAAATTCAATCAACTGAAACAAATGCTCTTAATTTTTACAATTATTCCTAAAACAAAAGAAGACAATAGCAGTTGAAGCTATGTACACGCTTGAGAAAATAAAAGTCTCAAGTGTCAAAGATTACAAAAAGTGATAATTTCATTGTATTGTATTCACATTAATCGCTGGTTTGTGTAGAATCACAGCAGACAATAGAATGTCTGCGAAGATTTCTAAAGTAATACGTTGTAGTACCAAGTAGTAAAGAAATATGTATGTATATGTTTTAATGCTAAATGAGAACCCTGCCAGCCAAAGGTGGTGAAAAAGCTGGTTAAACCGAAGTTTTTTAAACCCACAAAAGTGGTAAAAAAAGGTGGTGAGTTTGCCATAGGCCAGCATAGCTGCTTGTGAGTTTTTTAACCACTATTCTCCTCACACGTACGAATACAATAACAAAACAACCGAAACGTGTGCGTTGGTGTTAGTAATTGAAGAAACATGAGGGGAAAGTGGTTAGGCCTGGCTGGCAGGGAATAATTTTTTCTATTACATACAACTGAAATTGTTTTAGTCAAGCCTAGTATGAAGCTAGGCTGAAAATTGACTAGTCCATAAAAGATGAGACTTGTACCTGTTTTAAAGCAATTTATCAAAAAATATTACTAAATAGTGCATAACAATTTAATTTCCCAGTAGGATGTGCATATTTATAGATGTAAATAATAAAGTGCACACGTCTATGCAACAAAAGCTCTCGATTAATATTTTTTCACAATATGTGCAAACGATGTACATATGTATACGAATATGAATGTATGCAACTAAAGCAATGGAATGCAATGTTTGCTTTGGAATTTATCTACAAAGCATATTTAGCAACCGAATATCTGACAAAGTTACTCAGCGCATTACATGTGCATACTATATTGAATAAAATCTACCCAGTAAACTTCTAGAAGCGTTCTTGTTGTAAATGCGTTAATATTAATTAAGTTATTATCTAAAGTTTATAAATTGTAGCATATCTAAATCAAATTCATTTAATAGTCCACCAATTAAACGCCTACGGTCTTTACTTTTACCGATTTTGACCGACTAAGGTTAAAACACATTGGCTGTCATTCCTTCAGCCACACAAATTTACTGTCTAACCTCGACCTTAGCAAATTTCTGATATATATCTTCTGGTATTTATAAAATAAGATCGTTCTAGACTTATATCTAGAGCTTACTCTTTGGTCTACCTTATTAAGCTTTCTTCACGTTTTTTATCCTCAAAAATACAGTCGACATTCAAGACTTTGAAGAGAAACGGCCACTGTAATTATGTATTTTAATCTTATTAAAAAGCTTGAGAAGCTTGTTAGTCCTTAAGCATCTGATCGATGTTGAATTGATACTTATTATATTACGTTATGGTTGACCGCCATTTTTCTATATTACTTCATAATGATTTCTCGAAGAATAATTTAAAGGCGTAATTTTAATTTTAAAGATTTTGTTTTATGCCAAAAGTAAAAAAGTCATGGTTAATAGTCAAAACATACAATACTCGGAAAGTTATAGTATTTGTTTAAATTGGCAGGTCTTTTATATCAAATATCATAGTTGTACATATTAACTTAATACTAACACGGCAAACTACTTCGTCTTTCAAGTTCTCTATTTAATATATTCATGTTTTTTACACGTCTCATATGATAAACAAGTAAGGAACTTGGCGGATTCAACCGAACATTTTATACTCTCGCAATTTATTGATATAGCTTTATTAAGATAACACACAATTTGACCAATATATTCAGCATAAAGACCAATAGAATAACGAAAATCATCATATATGTATAGTATATGAGGACTGAGGCAATTCCTGAACCAGTTTCACTCATTTTCACCACCAACATAAAATATATATCCAAGATTATATGCTCACTTAAGTTGGCTAAGATATTTCACATATTAACCGATATATGCGGAGTAAAGCCCATCGTATTTTTGAAAAACCTATAATTAGGTATATGAGAGCTAGGAGATGTTATGACCCGATTTTAATAATTTTTGGAACAACATACTTTTAGAAGAAAAAAAGTCCTCTGAATTACATTAAAATATCTGAGGGATTTACCGATATTTTCGGTGAAAAATTACCTTAGCCACTGAGTTCTTCATGTTCAATATCCAGAGCCTTGAAAAGTTATAGTCCGAATGCGACAATTTTTTCACAAGTAGTGCCAGAGATCATATACAATATTTGTGCAAAGTTTTATTTCGCTATCTTGATTTGTTCCTTATGTATATATTATAAAGTGAAGGAATCAGATGGAATTGAAAATTGAATTATATGGGAAGTAGTCGTGGTTGTGAACCGATTTCATTTTTCATTCGTGTCATCAGGGTGTCATGAAAATATTATATACCGAATTTCATTGAAATCGGTTGAGTAGTTCCGAGATATGGTTTTTGACCTATAAGTGGGCGGCGCCATACCCGTTTTCCATTGTTTTTTAATCTGAGTGCAATTTATTTCTGCCATTTCAGTTGTAAAATGTGTTTCTGATGTTTTCCGGTAGTGAGTTGGTGAGCGCACTTTTAGTAATTTTCAACCTAACCTTTGTATGGGAGGTGGGCGTGGTTATTATCCGATTTCAACTATTTTCATGGTGTGTGGTGGGGTACGTAAGGGAAACGTCTGCAGAAAATTTTGTTTCTTTAGCTTTATTGGTATGCGAGATATACACAAACAACTTATTTATGGGCGGGACCACGCCCACTTCCCCAAAAAAATTACACCCAAATATGCCCCTCCCTAATATGATCCTCTGACCTCAAATTTTACTTTTATAACTTTATTTATAGCTTTGATATGACACTCTACAGGTTTTGCGGTTTTCGCCATTTTGTGGGCGTGGCAGTGAATATAACCACATATCTAACACTTTTATTTCTGGGTGATACAAACATCCGTTATGCGAACAAGACTATTATACTCTCTTTAGTAACTTTGTTTCGAGAGTATAAAAATGCATACTAGTTTCTGGTCCTACAAATATAATGGTTGGATAATTCCAAATGGGTATGCAAATAGTTCTGAAATGCTCTTTAATTTAATGAACCTATCTGACCGAATGTCAGCATGCGTTTTCTGAAATTCTGTAATCACTACCATAATACAAAATCGAATAATAAATGCTTCTCGATATAGCAGTGAGCCTATATCAGGGCATTATTACCGAGATGCATTGTCGGAACTTATGAAAAGTTTACTTCTGTCACATATTTATATGTTTCCTTTTCGGGTTGTGTTTAGTAATAATAAATAATCTCAGAAATTACAGATACTTCTGAGAAATTAGGTCTCTAGGCTGCAATTTGTTTAATTTAATCTACAAAGATTATATTTAAACCTTACAAGTATTTAACATACTCGTAACATACATATCTATATATGTACGTGGTTGAAAATACCTCATACCTAAGTCTAAGTAGGTCGTTTTCAGTGTGTAAGTATTTGTAATTAGGCCACTTTATCACTTACACATGTACTATATATACAGCTATATTTTATGTTAAACTAAGTATTCAAACATACATATATAACATTAGCTCGTCATATTTACATATGCGTTACTGCTCCATTTACAGTACAGACAGCACCTTGAAGGGGTTTTTCAACTCACTCCACTCCACTCTGTGGATGTGTGAGTGTGTGTGCTCTTTGGCGTCTTTGCCAATTCCAAGGTGCACACAAAAAAATTCATTAGCATAATTTATGGCACACAGCTGTGCCACGACGTCGATGCCGATAACAAACAGAATGTCTAACTTTTGTATTCTGTGATAACCGTTCACCTACCTTATATTCACATACATACGTGCATATACTTCCATAGAGTTATGTTTACGACACCACGCCTTCTTCAGCCACTCACACCCTCGTACGTTCGACGTGTGTCAAACGCATCAGCTCGAGGGTAAGTGTTTGTTGTAAGACACGTGTTACACTAATTGGCCTATTTAGCGTTGATGCATACACTTATAGATACGAGTGGATTAGATAAAAAATGACATGTGGATAAGTAAATACAAATACCTGTATATAGGTATAATGCCATATATTCGTAGGTTTCTGCTTGCTAAGACAGTTTATGTGAAGCAGTAATATGAAAAATCGAGCCCTTAGCCCATACATTTTCAAATGTTCCTTTAGAGATGTACGAAAATACATATACATACATATGATCGGACCAACCTATGTGGATGTACTTTTATATAATTTAGAAAAACTCATAAGAAGTTGTCATTTCTCTCAATTCAGTCTCTGTAGACTTTTATACCACTTTAGTGGCTCTATCGATGATCGATCGACTCTTCTAAATACTTTTTTTTTGAATTTTCAATATGCATTGGACATAGCATCAAAACTGAACTTTAGACGCAAATCTGAGAACCTTTCGGGCAATTATAAAAAAAAAATTAAATGCAGATATCAGTGGAACTCAATCGTTATTGATTTATTTTCTTGTTCTGTAATTATTTTCTATTTTAATGTGAACGTTCGATATACTCAGTCCCATTTCCCATGAAAACATCTTTAATATATCGTTCCAAAGTACTCAGAAACGATCGAAAAAGGCGACTTTATATCGATATCTATTCTTCTGCTTGGGAATTCCAACAGACGGTTGGTCTAGATCGAGAACTCAAAACTTCGTCAATTGTCTCTATCATAGAGTTTATGGTTCCATCTTCCTATGTACTCATTGACGCGGACTGCTCCGAAGATTTCGCGTAGAACAATTCTCGCGAAAAAAGTGTAAGCCAATATGTAATGATAAGAGACTTATGGAGCGTAATTTTTGTTCGTCGAGAGAAGAATCTCTTTCTCATTTGCCTACGTATTTTTAAGCAGCATACGTTGGCAAGAGTTATTCTGTGTTTGATCTCAAGTCACAGATTGTTGCTAGTACATACAAATATATAGTTCTGAGTCTGAGTTAGACAAAGTCATTCATTTCGATCTCGAGTGCATCAAATAACACAGTACATTCAAGAGATTAAAACTACTTAAAATCCTAGAAAAAACTCAAACCAGTCTTCAGGATGAATTAAAATTACTCGTTATCTGAGATAAATTATATAGCTACATATAAACACAAAACAACGTATAAAATTGAATAAAAGAATCTAAGGACACAAATAATTTGTTTCATTTATTTTGCAATTTTCACTTTCATAGATACATTTTTTCCCTTAAGGGGTGAAGGGGTTAGTGGGTTTCAAAATTTGAAAAAAAAAAATTCCAAAATTATCAAATCAATCCGAGTAATATTCTAAGAGATATACCCTTTGGGAGTTCCGCCCATCAGGCCACGTCAGTAAGAAGGTAAAACTTTAAACTCATTTATCTGAAACTCGAATTTGTTAAGTCGGTGGACACGATTTCTCGAAAAGGTATAAAGCGATTTGGTCCAAATTTTGCACACATCTTTGGAATACCATTATCTAGTTACTGGATTTTTATTTTTATTGCTATTACTATTACTATTTTTCATACGGCGAAAATTTGACCAAAAAGTGAGTTTTTTGGTTGAAACTCTGTCAAAAATTTAATTTTCATCCATGTACTATGGAAATATTTCTATACCTTGAACACGGTATATTAAGTTTGTCACGAAGTTTGTAACACCCAGAAGGAAGCGTCGGAGGCCCTATAAAGTATATATATAAATGATCAGTATGTTGGACTGAGTCGATTTAGCCATGTCTGTCTGTCCGTCTGTCTGTATATATACGAACTAGTCCTTCATTTTTTAAGATATCGTTTGCAGATGTTATTTTCTCTTTAATAAGCTGCTCATTTTTCGGAACTGCCGATATCGGATCACTATATCATATAGCTGCCATACAAACTGAACTATAGGGCTTGTATGGAAAACTTCCTCATTTTACGACATATCTTCACGAAATAATTAATAAAACATTTTCTTTTTTTTACTTACTTTTTCTTACGTCTTTAGATTTGCTTAAACCCATAGTTACTAAAAGAAATGCACCTGTGAAGGGTATATTAGCTTCGGTACAGCCGAAGTTAACGTTTTTTCTTGTTTTTGTTATTATTTATTTTGGATTCAACAATAATGAGTTATGAGTACAATACCTCTTTTTTGGACACGACACGGGAGATGAGGCGCCAACGGCTGAGTTTTCGGAATTTTTTAATAAAAATTTCACAAAATACTGTTTAAACAAGTATCTTTGATACGTTGAATTGTTTAAATGAAAGATATAATTGTGTGTATAAAAAAATTGTAAAAAATACCCTTGTTTTTAGTCTCTGAAACCCACCTAACTACTTAATCATATGTATCTACCATAAACACATTGTTTCAATATTTTTCAACAAATTTTCAAATTTCTAAAATTTTTAATTTTAATTGAAGAATCAGGAAATTTTTTTTACAAAATTTATCTGAATAGGAAATTTTAATTTATCTTCGCATGTATTGAAATATTTAAATATCCTATGATTTCTAGTGCCAATTTGTAGATGATACTCTCATCTATACATGAAATTTCGGCAGCAATATAATTGTAACAGGCATTTGTCTTGAAAAGCCACACACTTTTCTTCATAACTGTTTGCATATTTTAGGTCCACAAAAAATATGCGTGATAATTAAAAAATGGTAGCTTCACTTAGAAAAGTAGTTGGCTGAATTTGTTTTTAGAGCACTCGGCAAGTAGTTGTCACTCATACGCCATGTACACCTAGCTGAACAACCCTTTACTAGTACAACCAACGCCAACACACAACCTAGAAACGTGCAGCAGAAATTAAAAAAAGACAAAAATATAAAAATATAAAAAAACAAAGTGAACTAAAAATGTTGCAGCAGCGGAGGCGTTTAATACCTGAAAAAGGTTGCTTTGTGTTATTAAGTAAAAGCGTGCCAGAGGAAGCTAAAAATGTAGCTGATTTCTCAAGACATGCTGTGTGATCTGCACTTGGGCCACTTATTCAACTCACACAAGCGCATTTGCATACTTCGACTGACATGTTTGCTTCGTTTATATAGTGGAGTAGTTGCAGCTGCTTTGTAATGTTAGCATCAGCTGAGCTTGCGTAATAAGTGCGGCAAACAATAACAATGTCTTTCAGAAAAAGTTTACATTCATTTTCGCTTTTCTTATGCTCACGTGACTTTTTCCCTTAAGCCACTTTTTCGTTGTTGGCAACTGCTTGTTGTTGTGTTTTTTTCTGTATTTCTTATATTTAGCTAGCTATTGTAGCAGTTCTTATGTTCAACGAGTTATTTGTTGGATTTTTTTATGACTTTGTTTGCTTTCTGCTTTCTTCGTCTTCGTCATCTTCTTGTATTACTTATGCAGCAGCTGTGCCCTGCTTTCTCGCCGTTATTTTTCGACTATTTCCATATTTGGGGCAAGTGCTTGCTGCTGTTATTTTCTTTTAGCAGCAAAATGCTTGACATTTCGAGTTAAGATTTCATTTTGCTCCAAGCGAAAAAGCGTAAAAAGCAAATAGATGCAAAAAATATTTGCAAGTATTTATGAGCACGGTTTATTGCTGAGAAAGGTGAATGCTGAATGTGAACGACAACAGCTGCGTATTATGTAATGACAACAAAATCAACAAAAATACACTGCATTTATATTTGGTTGAACGCAATTCTATGCGCTAAATTGGCGCATAGATTTATGAAAGATTTACAAATTTACATTCACGTAGATTATAGTTGGGGGACAGTAATTCATTGAAAATACAAATTGTCTTTAATATGTAAAATACATGGACACAAATTGTTCTAAAAATGTTAGCAATAGCAAATTGTTTTGCAGCCATTTTTAATGAAACATCGAAAGGACTTGGTTGTTGGGCTGAAAAGGGATGCAGAAGCCCACTTGGCACCTTCTGTTAGACCAACAATTTCTGTCTGAAATACGAAATGCAGTCTTTTAATTTGAAGCTACTCTGATTTCTACTAAAAAAGCTCCTGGTTCTGTTAATACTTCGATCTGCCAGTGAATACATAGATTACGCCATTGTTACTATCGATGACAGTATAGCCGACCCTTTCATTTCTACTGGAGACATATAATGTAGTTTTTGTCTCCCCAAGAGTCTCATTTTCCCGGTAATATCGACAGTTTAACCCGAGTTCTGTAGCAATATTGATGCCATGTCCATAGTGTTCCTGAGGCTTTGGCCTAAAACTTTGAGCCGAAGGGCAGTGAACGCTGCATCGGATCGTTTCAGGTAGTTTTCGAAAGGGCTTAAAGATACCCATTGTCCCGAAACCACTCTTTTGCCCCTTAAAGTTACATTCAGACTACTTTTATAAAACCTATCTTATGCTTTACTACTAATAAGTCTCTTTGGCCCGCTCAGGGTCAGCTGGGTACGCAGTTCCCTTAAACTGCCCCAGACCTTTCAGTTCTCTCAAACGCTGCCTAAAGCAATGGATGCTAGGGGAACATCTCAGGTCATGGAACATGTGCAACACGGGTCGTACCACAAAACTACTATGGGGTAATGTTGACACTGGACAGACCAAAAAATTTCTTATTTTGAGCAAAAGAGAACTAAGCTGTATAACAATGGTTATCACGGGGCACCTACCTCTAAGAGGCCACCTGCAGAGACTTAGTGTTGTAGAATCGGCAGAATGCAGGATTTGCGCAAAGATGACGAGATACTAGAGGATTATCTTTGCGAATGCCCAGCCTTCTGTCGGTTAAGAAGAGATATCTTCCAAGGCACCAAATACTCTAAGAGAAATTGGGCAGGTGGGATGAAAAAACTCAGAATCGTTAAATCGACCGAGTTGTTCAGGTGATGCTTATCAGGGTACCTTCGGCGAGTACAATGGGCCTAAAGACTAATAAATTTCTACGAAATCAATAACCATTTACATAATTTAGAGATATTTTTTGATCGAAATATTTCTTATATCTGATTTATCATAATTATGCATTGGATGGAAATAGTTTTTGTATTAGTATAACAGAGGATTGTAGACTTACAAGTGTATGTCAAATTCATTACACTAAATTGACAATAATGCAATTTCGATGACATGTTCCTTCACCTCTTTAATAAGCACAAATGTAATTTTTTAAATAAATAGTAATTTTGACTCGAAAAGTGTCGTCCAAAAGTGCTAAAAACATTTCCATTATTATGATGTCATTACATTTGACAACTAAGTTAGAACAAATCGATTTCAATTTACTTTTCCAAATTCGATTCAAAAGAAACATATATCTTAAACAATGGAATATTTTAAGAAAATCTCTCAGTTTTCTAAGTAATTATAAATATATATTTAGATATTTTTGGAGTTTTTATTTTGGTGTTCATTAGTCAAAACACAACTGTTCAAAAGAAGATAATATAATAGATTGTAAAATGACTTCAGCGTGAATCAGAATATAAGATGAATTCATGTTGGAAAAGCACATACTATTCTTCACGACTGTATACTTATTATAAGCGCTCAAATATTCGTGGATAATTAAAAAAGCTAATTTTGTTTGTAGCCCACAACAAGTAGATGTCACTCATACGCCATGTCAACCCAAAATGTAATGATGCTTACCTATCTCTACAACTCTTGCCTGTTGCGTCAACACCAACATAGAATCAATAAACGTGCAAAAATAGAGGGAATATTAATAGAGATTTTATAATATTACTTTCACTTGTCGAACCGCATTGTTTCAATGATTTCTTATCTAAATTTCGAACATCACCGAAACAAATGACTTGTACCCACATAAATCGTCTCAAATAGCAAACACAAAAAGATTGCACACATTTCGAAAATTGATTTTTCATTTTCTTCACCCATTGGTTGGCCATTTCTTTCATTCGATTACGAAAAAATTGTGTACTTACTAGATAATATGATTTGTCACAAAAAATGCTATTCTCATGATAAATGAATAGCAGCCATTGCGGGTAAAAAAGGCAAGTGCAAGCACATATCAATGAGCGTTGCAATGCCGTGGCAACTACAACTAAATGTAGTATAAAATATAATACTCGTTATCAAGATGGGCGAGTGATTGCTGGCTGCTTTTTTCATCCTTTTTGTCACGTTTCTACTTTATTTTTGCGATTTTATTGTTGCAGCTGCTTGTGCTTGCATTATGTCACAATATTTTTGTAGCTTTAACGTAACCACGCGTCGCTGTGTGGTTTTAGCAAATGGTTACTGTCAAGTGACATTGTTGTGGAAGGAAGGAAAAGCAGCGATCGGGCAGCTAAGGTCGTACTGCGGTGTCAAACTCACCGTTTTGATGGAATGTTGCACGGTGAAAATAATGTTGGTGATTTTCTTTTTATAAAATATAGTGGTTTTGCAGGAGTATCTTTTTGTGTGACCGTTGGATTTTTAATTTGAGTTTTTTATTGTTGATCTTTATCTTAATTGTATTGAAATTCCGGCTCTTTTCTGTTTAGCTTGTGAATAGCTATATGTTGGTTTGGATAGGATACATATTGATAGTAGAACTTAAAGAACTGTGGAAGCTCATTTATGAAATTAGTTTGGGTCGATTTAATTTCAAACTTAGTAGACATCGGACACCTGACATCGGTCGACCCTTTTAGAAGCCTTACTTAATTGCATTTCCTTTCATTATTCTTCAACAAAATCCTCCACATCAAACAAACTACACAATACTCTAATGTCCATTTAAGCTTCACAAAAGATATCACATACATAAATATCATATATTAACATAGATAGGATTTTGAAAGCCAACAACTTATCCAAATAAATATGTGTAATTCTACAAAATTGTATATTAGCCAGTTAGCCCTTGGGTATCCTGTACTTACGTTTGAAATTCACTGATATAATTTCAGGAACTTCTGCCTTACAAAATTTATCTCATAGACACCCAACGAGTCCTCAGAACCCAGAAAAATATAATTTCCAAGTATTTTCAAGTTCTTAAATCTCATTATTTTAAAAGATTATATCGGAACGTATCAAGATTATCCCATCGAAGGCTGTCAACTGAAGGTGTGTTTAAAAATTATTCATTAGTCCACATTATTGTTATCCCTTTTAAAATAATTCTCATTTGATACTATTGACTGCAGCATTTCTTTCAATGATCGACACACATCTCAAACTCGATTTTTGGGAAAGCTTTTGGCTCTTACCGTTCCCTGAACAGGGTCCTTTTAATAAACGAAAATATATTCCGAAATATTTTCAAAAATATGATATAAACCCTATTAAAGAAACAAAATATATATTTCTAGTCTACAGTTTAAGTTGTTGCTTTTTAGACAGGTAGGTAGATAAAGTGGATGACATACGACGCACTTAGGCCTTTCGACTCCAACGGGACTAGAACTCGCTCACCCTACCATGTCCTCTCTAAATCATCCTTTGGTCTTGATAAAATTGTTCAATTCAACAAGTTTTCTTCGGAGAGATCGTCAAGATCGTGACTGATGAAATGTGCGGTCCTTATTCCATTCAGCCCACGTTTATCTGCTTGTCGAGCAAGTCAGGGATTTTTTCGACCGAGATTCGGATTGTTGATTAAATATCTATAAGTCGTCAGAGGCATGTACATATATACCCTCTTTATCCGAATTTATTTGTAAGGTGGCCAGACTATGTAGTCTAGTTCATCCTTCACAATTTCCTGGAATGTCACTGTGTCCTAGAACCAATTCCAGGCTTATCGTGAAATAGTCAGATAGTGCCAATAATAGCTCAAGGTACTTTCACTATATTCGATGAGACTTTACTGATTTCAAGGCCGCCTGACTGTCGTAATAGTAAAAATATTTCTTGTTGTTAGCACTATCTTTTTTACAGCGAGTAGCTTCTTATATCTCGTTGTGTTTTTTTCATTGTATTTTTTCTCTTCCAAATCTCCACCGACTTAACCTCAAAAAATTGCTACTTGCAACCAACTACCGCACTATTTTCCGTGTATCTACCAACACTATATTTGCATTACACTTGTCAACTCACAAGCAAGCAATGTGAGTATATAAAATATTTTTCAGCTTTCAACACTTGACATCATTTTCATTTTACTTTGTGCACGAATCGGTGGGTAATGCAGCTGCCACATAACTTACCGTTATGCGCATACACAGGTCCATAAACCATTTTACGCAAAGTAATATATAAAAGTGATGTGCTCATATAGTGAGACACAGCTTACAACTCACTACACACACACATACAGGCGCATATATGAATGCACTTACCCCAGTAGAGTATGAATGAAGAAATAATGCAGGTGATAAGTCTGCAAAGTACAAACTGTAAAAGGCAAACCAAGGCAAGTGAAGTGTGTGAAGGCGGCACAAAAGCGTAAAAAGGGGAGTAAGCCTTTGACTGCTCACCTCTGATGCTTTGAATGAGCTTTTGCAATATAGTCACAACGTTGCTCATAGCAAACATATATACATATTTACATAAATACTTTGTACACTTTCCACTTAAATGTTTTGCAGCGATTCTTGTTAAATCAAATCGAGAGCAAGCCAGGCTCTAACCTACTTTCCCGGCATTTGGCAAGTTTAACCACTTGGTTACAAACATTTCATGGCATCGTAAAGTAAAACTCATTGACATTGCTAAGCTCAAGTAAAAGTAGGGAGAGAAATCAGGCTGCGCCACATTAACAGCAAGTCGACAGTGCCAATGTCAATTTCGATGACTGTGATTTTTAAAACATTTCATTTTCGATTGGCGCATTAAATCGGGGTAAAAGTAAATAGTAAATGGGATGTGACAGCTAGAAGTAAAAGCTAAGCAATTCAAATGACACGCGCAGACAAATGCTGGCTATGGAATACATATATATATATATATATATATTTCTACCTGTATACAGCCAGTGATAAATCTTTCGAAAACTCCCATCCAACGCACGAGTATAGACTTTTAATTTTATATATTTATATTATTTTCTTTTAACGCCACAAATGTCAATCGTAAGTTAATCATCAATCAGTGTCAGCTGTATAAAGCTGGGTTATTGTTTGAGATCCGTGCGGTCTGTATGCGTCGCTTTTAAATTGAATATACTCATATACTATATATGTATAGACGTGCGTGGGAGTGCGTGGGCGTGCTGCGTTCACTGTGACAACTTATGCTGCTGTCAAAGCGTTCGCTTACCGCGCCACTATTTGCCCTTAAGCTTTGCATCTTAAGCCCGTTTTCCTTTGGCTTTGGCTTTCCTGTTTCCTCCTTCGTCGCAGTTTTGTACGCTTCCTTACACTTATTTTCCGCTTGAGCTCCATAGTTTCATTTTTTTTTTGTCCTCTCCTTTGGGGATTGCCTTTCGTTTCATATTTTTTGATTTGATTTATTTTATCCATCATTGTGCCGCCACTAACGACATCGCTGATTTGCATTTATTGAAATACATTTGTGTTGGTGATGTGACGCACGCGTACTAACACTCGTACAAATGCATATGCCGATTTTTTGTGTTGAGAAAGCAACAAAGCTTAAATGACATGGTTGTGCTGTTGTCTCATTTGCGAGTTTGCTTCAGAGATTAGACATTTGTAACACATTTATGGCATTCTAATCAGAAAACAGTGTTAACTCAGTTTGTAATTCAAGCCAAAGACATGGCCCGAGCCATTTGTAATACAAATCCATCTATAAAGGCGAGGAAATTTATGCTAGTCTTATGTAGAACATATCTTATATACAACTATAACTCTATAACTATAACTATAACATTTATTCACTGCTCTGCTTTAACCACCACTGTACTCTAAGGATACTTTTCTTCTTTACTCTGAAATCAAAATACACTTATAGTTTCGAAACAATCTGGTGACGGCTTGAACACCATACGAACATTTTTTCTATGGTTTAATTATATATTTGTTTCTCGCCGATTACACTAAACGGCAAAACCGACTTTTTCTGAGTATTGGACCAAATAAAACATTTCTGAGAGATTGAGTCCAGAGGGAAAAAAGTATGTTACCCGTTTTTTTGAAGTTAGTCTCCAGCGAAACCTCTTTTGGACGGACACTCATCGTCGAGCGATTTTTGTCGCCCAAGAGATATGTTCTAAAAATTTAATATAGTGAATGGCCGGAAGGTGTCCGTTAGGAGAGGTTTCCCTGTATATTTGAATTATGATGTATTCTCCAATATTGAATAGGGGTTGTGCCGATTCCTGAGCCTGTAATCGATTCCAGTTACTGATCAATATCAAGAGATATTTTTTATCTATAATAAGAAGTGAAGCTTCTTATAAAAGACCATTAGTTGTTTGAAGGCGGTTTACCGACCTGCCGGAGTATTATACTATGTTTGCATATAACGAGATTATCTCCATTTACGAGCTTAACTCGATAATCTGTAATTAAGAAACGAGATTTCTCATACAAAATTCCTCTCTTGATAATCCGAGATTATAAAATTATCTCGTTTTATATAACTAGATTTTCGGTGTTATTCTTAGTTTTATCGATAATTTTGCGAAGAAGAGGAGAAATATCAAATGAAAATGTACAGATTTGACAATTGATAATCTCATTTGGCTTTTGTAAACGGTTAGTTTATTGAACGAGCTTAAAACGAGATTACTTTCATACATAAACATACTATTAGCGACGATTTTTCATATTAATTAACTTGAGTACAGTATCTGAATGCGCCGACAATAAAATAATAGCGTTTTTAGACAGCCAAATTAATTGATTAATCAAAATTTTTATTGAGAAACCCTTTTTTGCCCTTCATACTAAACTATACGATAACCGATCAAGTGTTATATATTTTTGTTTTTGCTTTTCATAAGAAGTTGGTAAGCTTCATCAGCCGATTGCTATTATTAGCAGCGACATCTACCGTAGCTTTTTTATCAAAAAATTCAGCCAATCGCAGACATAGAGCGTTTATCGTACGTCTTTGTCGCAGAGTTGCATTTGATTTTCAAGCCGATTAAAATTCAATTAAAAATTAATGTAGGATTTATTTTGTATGGTAAATCGATCTTAATAAGCGTTTTAATCGAGCAGAGGCCGGTTAATTGATCAATTAGTTCATGTCTAAAAACGCTATATAGGAAGTTGTTTAACCAAACTGATATGGTATTTGTTAGTATTTTTGGTATACAAGAGGCTAAACACTTACTGGGGTAAATTTTATTATAAATACTAGCTTTTACCCGCGACTTCGTCCGGAACATGATAGAGCAAAACTCCCAGCAAAAACCATAAAAAAATCACTAACTCAATTCAGTTTTCTGCCTACTTAGGGGGTAGCTAAGTACGATGACGTGATCATTTTGATCTTCTTTCCGTTTTTAGGTAACCATCTATTACCTTACTAAATTTCATCAAAATCCGTTCAGCCGTTTAGACGTGAAAAAGCAAAAGTCCCAACAAACACGACTAAAAATCACTAACTCAATTTAGTTATCTGCCAACTGCCTACCCCCTAAGAACGATGGCGTGATTACTTATAGCCTATGACCATTTCTAGGTTATCATCTATCACCATACCAAATTTCATCAAAATCCGTTCAGCCGTTTAGGCGTGAAAGAGTAACAGACAGACAGAGTTACTTTCGCATTTATAATATTAATATGGATTGACTCAATCTAACCAAACCGTTTACATACTCATTTCAAACAAATTTTTTGTATTCATACTAGTCAGTTTCTCACAGTGAACGATTGTAAAGCAAAAAACCATAACCATTAAAGCAATCACACACACAAAAGACTGCAAATAAAAAAAATGTGACAAGCCTTATATGCCTATATTAAAAGGATGCAAAGAGACGTATACCCCAGACAATGTCAAAGCTTTGCGCATACATTTTTTGTGCAACAATCAGTGTTCCATTCGAAAGCGTTGGTCGTTTTTAATCTCTTTTTTATTGATCATCAACAAAAGTGTCACCTGCAAAAACAAGTGAAGCCTGAAAACAAGGCAACAATTGATTGACCCTTTTTCGCAGAGGCAGAGAAAAGCAATACTTTTCAACCACCTTTTTTGCATTTTTTCTGTAGTCATTTGTGCGTGCACATAAAAAGGTTCCGACTGCAACTCAATTGATTAGAAGTTTTGTGAATTTTTATGTTTTATTGCGCAATGAAGCTGGTGTTTATTGTATTTTTTTATTGAGCGAATTCGATGTAAAACGTCCTTTTTATGGTCTATTATGTATTATAAGCTGATACTGAAAGCTTTTACGAACAGAGTTTATTTGTGTTTCTCTTTTAATTTTATTGCTTTTTGGCTGAAAACTTTTAATCCAGATTTCATTCATTTTCATGGTTGTAATTTATTATTTTTTGACGAAGAGAGTTTTGGTTTAAAGTTGAGAAGAGAGATTAGTGTAATTTTAATTGAAGAGATATCATGATAAATTAACATCATTGCACGGAGAAAGAAAATAATTAATTAGACGGAATTTAATTCATTTAGCTATCAATCGCCTGATAAGAGTCCATACATATAGAAACGTATTATTCAACCGACACATTTGCATAAATGGATGGGTCTAAAATCGAAGGAAGTTGTTCTGAATTTCTCTAATTTCTATGTCTATTTCTTTACCCATTCCATTTCCATTCACTATGACTGTTACGAAACTAAATACCTGCATTTTCCAATATTTTTCATATGAATTAATATGTTCTATCTTCTACTAATGAATCACAACATTCACGCTATTTATTGAAACACAAAACGAATTATCATAATCCTTCGATTGTCAACTATAAGTCACAAAGGGTCTGCTAAAGGTAGAAGGGTAGGAAGACTACCCAGCTTGACCTTTTCTCTCTAATGCTTATATTACCTATACCTGAACAGTCGTTACTAAACACTATTTAACTCGCGCCCTCAGGTAATTAATTAATTTTTTTTTGGGAATTTCTAACCTTATATATCAATCTACCTGTCATTCACCGAGCTGTGTCAAATATTTAGCTATAAAACCGGCGTACACGCCACTTTGCATTTATTCATATACTCGAGTAGCGAAAGAACAGACCATTGCGCATTAATAATGGCTGAAGAAGAATTGATTCTCAATTACATATTAGGTCAAAACTATAATGACGACGAAGTTGCAGAATACCACACACTTCCGGAGAGAACTTTGAAGCGTATCCACATTAACGGATGTATTAGCTATCTTCACGAATTAAATGGTAGTAGGAATATAGCTAAAATGAAAACAATTTTGAATGACGAAAATCGAAAGCAAGTGAAAAAGTCTATTGACGAGCTTATAAGTAGCTCACCAAGTCACTTAAGAAATCCTCGAGTGCGGCGTAGACTATTTAGGGAACCTAATTACAGACGTAAATCCTCTAAAGTACACAAATTAGTCTGCAACCCAGACATTATAAACTTCAGAGTGTTTGACAGGAACCAATGGACATCTTTACATAAAATACGACGCGGTTACTTAGATGAAGCACGCTCAAAGGTCGAACAACAAATGCGCTGGGAGCGTATCTTAAAATTATTTGGCAAACTTGGACAAGAAGATAGAAGCACCAATAAAATGTGGAAAGAACCTAACTTTAATATTATAGATACTTTTAATATCTCCATAGTTGATATTTAAGAGATTTTGGAATAATTCTAAGCACGACAAAGAAATTATTGTGGTTATAGTAAGGAAAAATTTTGTATTGGGATAATTGTAATAAGTAAGTTGATAAGTAGAATTAATATAAATAAATAAATGAACAAGCAAAATATTAACATTTTCAATATTTAACTTCGTAGGGCTTCATGAAATATTGGTAGTACGAATATATCCGAACTTCAAACAAACGAATCAAAGCAGTCCCTCAAAGCTCCCAAGTAAAATTCCATCTCATTATCTTTGACTATGGCAACTTCAAAATCAGTCCTGTGTTTCCTAAAAATAAACAATGTAATATTTCACTCAATGAAATTAAACAAAAAACAAACTAAAAATACATTAGAAGAATTAACGGTGTGTGCTCAGAGGAGACCTCGTTTCAACAAAGCTTGCCTATAAATTTTGATTTTCACAGATTTAAATAGTATGTTCGAGTACATCAAATGGTCAATTAAAATTCCTGTTATACCAGAGCCATACATGTAGTAACAATACGAATACCAGATGTGTGTCACCAAATACCAGCACTTTACCATGTGAGCAATGTAGAATTTTGCTGGTAACAATGTAAACATTTTATTTGTGTGGTATTTCAGGAGAGAGCTAATATACAAAAGCACATCATGAAAATAGTTGAAATCGGATAATAACCACGCCCACCTCCCATACAAAGGTTATGTTGAAATTTACTAAAAGTGCGTAACGAAAAATATCAATAAAATATCAATTTTACAGAAGTCATGGCAGAGGAGATCTGCATTCAGATTAAAAAAAAATGGAAAATGGGCGTGTCGGCGCCCACTTATAGGTCAAAAACCATAATCGACCAAAAAACTAATCGACCGATTTCAATGACGAACGAAAAATTTCTTGACTCTCTAATGATACGTATGGAAAATGGGCGAAATCGGTTCACAACCACCATATAACTCAATTTTGAATTCCAACTGACTTTCACTTTATTTTGTATACATAAGAAACCTATGTATGTAGATAGCGGAATAAAACATTACACAAATATTGTATTTGATGTGTGGCATAACTTTTGAATGTTCCGGATATCGAACAGAGTTATGTGCCTAATGATAATTTTTCAGCGAAAATATCGGTAAATCTTTCAGATATTTTAATTTAATTCAGAGGGAATCGTTTTCTTCTAATAGCTTCTCTCTTAACCTAAAATGGTACCCATATACCTAATTATAGGTTTTTCAAAAATACGATGGGCTGAATATCTTATAAATCGGTTAATATGTGAAATGTCTTAGACAAATTAAATGAGCATATAATCTTGGATATAGTGTACCTTGGTGGTGAAAATGAGTGAAATCGATTCAGTAATTACCACAGCCCTCACAAGTGTTTTCACTATATTAAAATCCATATTATTAGAAAATCCAGAAAACTTCTTTGTAAGATTTTCTAAATACACTCGAAGTGAAAAAAAATTCAAATTTGTGTTTAACATATTTTAAGAAGTTAAAAAACACCAAAACAATATTTGTCTATAAATATTTATTCTTTTCAACACTTCAGATACGTTCTCCTTTAAATATTTGCTACTAGCCAAATACTGAAAACTCCCAAGGCAAATATAGATTACTTTTTGTTTTTGAACATGGTAATTCCAAGCCTGCAGCAGTTTGAGTTTGTCAATTCAGCAGCATATTGGTTTTCCAAATATTATTTTTTTTTGTCTAAAAATGTTATGTTTCCTAGAAACTTGAAAGAGCACTTTTCTATTTTTCTATCACATGAAATTTTTGTTTCCACTTTGCTGCTAGCTTGATTGTTTGCTGTCGTTGTGGTTAGTGAGCTTGTGGAGCATGCGACAATTGCCTAAGTTTTTGGAGAACCATTCAAGGCGCAAATTCTAATAATAAGCAAAATTACCCTGTGGCCAAAGCAAACGAAATATATACAAACATAAACATAAGAGAGTGTATATGTGTGTGGGTACAAGTGAGTGTTTTAGTATGTAAGCCGTGAAAATTCCAACACAGAATTCCTGGGGTAGAGGCTATTTGTTGTTGTTGATTTTGCGGTTAATAATGCAGACTTAAAAGCTAATATATATGTATTACTTACATATTTAAGTGCAAATATATTTACTTACATACATACATACCATATAAAAAGTCCCCCTAATATGAGACGTCAAGGCTTTTCGGTGAATCCCACACACTAAACATACTCGTATATATGTGCCTGTGTGCGTGTGCGCTCACATCCGAAGGCGAAGGCCACATTCATGTGGCATTCAAAAAGTTGTTTCCCAGCGCTTTTGTTTTTATTCTTATTTCGTGTTTTGTACGCCAACATTTCGGCGGCTTACCGTTAGCTGGCAGCTTTCAGTTCCAGCAACCTCGACCAATGTCAGCAGTATGTACATTTCAGGAGAATGTTGTCGTTGACAATTTAAGTTCTCTTACATTTACAACAACAATCAACCGACACATACACCCACACGCACACATAATAATAGTCACCAACACACGAGCAATGCTTGCTCGCTAGGCATTCACACTCGCATTCGTGAGACCCTTGAATATTCGGAGAAAAAAATTACTTAACACTGCGGCTGTGGCCGACATCGTCACACAACCATTTTGTGGCAGAACTTTTCTTAACAGCAATGAACACTACCCGACGTGAAGATGGCAGGTAAAGATGACACACCGCTCACAGTGTGCGACTGTGAAGATGTTGACTGAAACTATGATAAGGACCTCGACGCTGACATTGAAGTGTGCTCGGAGCACATTGCGCTGTGAGGGATCTTGATAAAGGAAAACACTTTTGCTGTTGTACATATGTACAATATGTATGTGTATAAATATGTACACTCATCTCCACGGATAAGCACTGGATTTTTTTATTGTAGTTGTTTGTGCTTTTACAACCATTTTTGTTGTTGTTATTGTGGCGTTGTTTACTTGCTGTTTAGTGGTTTTAAATAACAATTTCGCCTTAAGCGTTTTTAAATTAATTTTCCTGCCAAGTTTATTCTAGGTTTCTTTATATTGGATTAAATAGGGTGGTATTATTATTGTAATCGTTTCGTGGTAAATATATCAAGTCTAAACAAAAAACATTAATTTTATTTCGAAGAACTGTTACGAAAATAGAATAATTTATACTAGATCGTCTTATAAATAATTGAAAGTTTATTATTTTTACAGAGTCAATATAATAAGAATCCGAAGAATTTATATTTAAATTCAATTAAATTTTATTAAAGTCAATATCTGTGCTACACAATAAACCCATTTCCAAAAAATACTAAAAGAAACTCTAAATATCCAATTGGCATCTCTAAGACGCCTAGCGACACTATTACCCAACTTTATACTCAAAAGATCGATTTCGGCATAAGCTACACTATCGAACAAAATAAAGTGCAAACATGCTTATCTTAATTTCGTATTTGGTTTTAAGTTTAAAACAATGAACAACAACTCTGTTATACTGTGATTTATTTTATTTTACACGTAATTCTGTGAGTTCTCTGCAGAAGACTGCAGCCAAAAAATATTTTAAAGCGTAGAGGTAGGCCTCTCATAGCCTGGATCGTCATCATTTGAAAAAATGGTTACAAATGACCGAAAGATGACTGGTGAGCTCTATTATGATATATTAAAGGAAACATTTGCGAAAAGAACTGAAGAAATGGGCTTGAGTGATTATATCTTCCAAGAAGATAATGATCCCAAGCTCAAGAGGAGGATAGCGCAGCTATTTTTTATTAAAATGGCGATTGATTAGTTGGACTGATCCACTCAACCTCTCAATCAACCTCGTCTCAACCATCTTTTGGACGGAAAAATGTCATTTGAGGCGCGAGTTATCAAAAACACTTTCTGGGAAGGGATACAACAATGGGCGAAAAAATCCAAAGGATACATTAAAAAGCTTAACTGCCAGTATGCCTAAAAGATTGGCGAGGTCATCAAAAATAAAGGGAGAAATTCCAAGTGTTAACAAACATTTGTGTTTTAATATTTAATGAAATAAAGAACAATTTCTATATTTTCCATTTTTTTTGTCCTTGTCCAATGTAAGAAGTATGGGCGGACAATAATTTAATTCCTGTGTACAGTTTAACAAATTTAATTAACTTGATTATTTATTGTTTATTTTAATATCTTTCGAAATGAAATAAAAATTGTCATCTTTACTTTGAAGAAATATTCATTCATTTTGATATCAGTGCTTACGCTTTGCACTTTATTTTGTCCAACATAGAAATAACGCATTTACAACATTTTTAAAGAAACATTGCCAATTGAAGCCCCGTTCTAAAATCTTCCCAACACTGCCACCCTGTGATATGGTATACAAATTTATATGCAGGGTTTTAAACATTTAAGGATAAGAGAGGGTTCTAAAATCTTAAAGAGGTTCTATTCTTAAAGCATACGGCCGTCGGGCGTATTTATTCAAAATTTATCTGTATTTATTATCCGCCTAAGCATTTAGATCTTGTAAGCATTTTCAAAGAATTCACCAATATTTTTATACTCTCGCAACAAATGTTGCTAAAGAGAGTATTATAGTTTTGTTCACATAACGGTTGTTTGTAACACCCAAAACTAAACGAGTTAGATATAGGGTTATATATACCAAAGTGATCAGGGTGAAGAGTGGAGTTCAAATCCGAATGTCTGTCTGTCCGTCCGTCCGTCCGTCCGTCCGTCTGTGCAAGCTGTAACTTGAGTAAAAATTAAGATATCTTGATGAAACTTGGCACACTTATTTCTTGGCACCATAGGAAGGTTGCTTTCGAAAATGAGCAAAATCGGACCACTGCCACGCCCACAAAATGGCGAAAACCGAAAACACATAAAGTGCCATAACTAAGCCATAAATAAAGCTATGGAAATAAAATTTGGTATGAAGGATCGCACTATGAAGGGGCATATTTGGATGTAATTTTTTTGGGGAAGTGGGCGTGGCCCCGCCCCCTACTAAGTTGTTTGTACATATCTCGCAAACCAATAGAGCTATATAAACCAAACTTCCTGCAGTCGTTTTTTTTAGCCACTTCCTAATACAGTCCAAAAATGAAAGAAATCGGATAATAACCACGCCCACCTCCCATACAAAAGTTAGGTTGAAAATTACAAAAAGTGGGTTAACTCACTAACGAAAAACGTCAGTAACACTAAATTTCACATAAGAAATGACAGATGAAAGCTGCACTCAGATTTTTTTACAAAATGGAAAATGGGCGTGGCGTCGCCCACTTATGGGTCAAAAACCATATCTCAGGAACTACTCGACCGATTTCAATGAAACTTGGTTTGTAATAGTTTCCTTACCTCCCAATAATATGTTGTGAAAATAGGCCAAATCGCTTCACAACCACGCCTACTTCCCATATACCAGAACTTTGAAGACGATCTGAATCGTTAACTTTACAATATATAAAGGAAGCACTAGTGAAGATATCGATGCAGAACTTTGCACAAACACTATGTTTATAGTGTGGCAGCCCCATTCTAAAAATCGCCGAAATCGGACCATAGGTTTTTAAAGCCCCATATATCGAACACGAGGACCTCGGTGCTTCTAACCTAATATTATGGTTCCCAACTTTCAATGGACTTTATACAATATATATGACGAATATGTGGGTCAAATTGTGTATTATATAATATAAATAAAGTTAAATAAATAAATTGCGAGAGTATAAAATGTTCGGTTACACCCGAACTTAGCCCTTCCTTACTTTTTTTAGTATATTATTTTATCTTGCTGATATATTATATTCATAATCGTAGTTAAGCCCTTTTGGTAGGGTTTGGTTCACCTCCCTATGGTGGTCGTTCTTTTAAGGAAATGTTTTACTCTATTCATTGAAATACAAAAGCATTGATGACAATTTCACTGTCAAGTATAAGTCACAAACCCATTGTTAAGGGTGGGAGTGATCCTTCTATAGAATATACTATAAATATCAAGAACAATGTCGACCTTGAACAGGTATCAAAAACTCCACGTCTGCACTTCAATATTGACCTTTCCTTTACCTGTACTGTTATGAAAAAATCACTAAATACTATTTTCCTCGCGCCCTCAGGTAATTAATATCCGCTTTCTGGGAATTTTTTACCGTATATCTTATATATCAATTTACCTGTGTCAAATATTTTGCTATAAAACCTGTGTACTCGCCACTTTGAAGTTATTCATATACTTGAGTAGTGAAAGAACAGACTATAGCGCTTTAAAAATGGCAGAAGAAAAATTGATTCTCAATTACATATTACGACAAAACTATAACGAGGACGAAGTAGCAGAAAACCACACACTTTCGGAGAGAACTTTAAAGCGTATCCACATTAACGAATGTATTAAGTATCTTCATAAATTAAATGGTAGTAGGAATATAGCTAAAATGAAAACAACTTTGAATGACGAAAATCGAAAGAAAGTGAAAAAGTCTATAGACGGGCTTATAAGTAGCTCACCAAGTCACCTAAGAAATCCTCTAGTGCGGCGTAGACTATTTAGGGAACCTAATGATAGACGTAAATCCTCTAATGTGCAAAAATGTGTCGGCAACCCAGATGTTATAAACTTCCGAGTGTTTGATAGGAATTCATGTAAATCTTTACACAAAATACGACGCGGTTACTTAGATGAAGCACGCACAAAGGTCGAACAACAAATACGCTGGGAGCGTATCTTAAAATTATTTGGCAAACTTGGACACGAAGACAACAGCAGCAATAAAATGTGGAAAGAACCAAACTTCAATATTATAGATGCGTTTAATATCTCCATAGTTGATATTTAGGGTATTTTCCTACTGATAAAGACGACAAAGAATGAGGAAAAATATGTATTGTGATGATTGTAATATAGTTGATTAGTAGAATTAATATAAATAAATAAATGATTTAGCAAATTGTACAAATTTTCAATATTTACCTTCGTAGAATAAATATTCGTTTAAGAATTTTTATCGGAAACATGGATATAAATATCAAAATTCTTTTGAACTAGAGATTAACCATCTTCTAGGATACATCTATATATACAAAAATGAAGAGATCGTATGTTTCTTAAAAATGTTTGTTAAATATCAGAAAGAGCTCGAACGAAAAAGATTAACTAGATTAACAGTACCAACCGTGTTAAGGTCATACGTTAGCGAGATCAAGAAGATATCGATCTTTTGAATATATGTCAATCTGAAAAGAGAAGATATGACTATAAAGAACGCTTAATTGATTACAGAAAAAGACCTGCACTAAATTTTGAAGTAATTACTTTTTTGTATTCTCGCTAAGCAAAGCCTTTTCACCCCTTTCAATTAAAACTTACTTTAAAGCTGTGCCTTAAAATTCTAAAGTATTTCCCCTTTTCCGAAAACAATTATTGTAAAGACCGAAAAACTTTCGCGTCCCACATACACATGCATAGCTAAGAATTAATAAAAGTACAATGCTAACAACACAGACGCCAGAAACGGTTAAAGCACCTGCCAAAAAGAGATATTAAATGTTGTTGTTGTTTTTTTACTTATCTACCTTAGACAGTAAAAAGCAAAAAAAAATCAAATAAAACTCTTCAAGGATTTCAGCTTAACGAAGAAGAAAACATAAAATGTAATCCGTTGTATTCTTGCGCAGCATAAGCTCTGTGCGGCATAAAGCGCACGAATGCTTGCTTGAATGTGGCTGCCTTTTTTCCTTCTTCATCATCTTTTCTACTTTTGTTTGCATTTTTCTGTTTTGCTTTTTGCTATTCGCCAACTTTACGCTTGTCGAGTTATTTGGCGAAAAATATTTCTTCTTATCACTTTCCCAACTCTTACGCTCCACCAATAATGACGCCATAACCGCTAACAGGCAAGTCGCATAAAAGTTGGCAAGCTGCTCTATAGCTCTACTATATTGTTTTATTGTGGGGAAATAGAAAATAAAATATGTAAAAAATCAAGGGGGGGAAATAATAGCATAGAAAAACTTTAAGAGTTTAGGGTTGTAGTTGGATATGTAGCGGATGTTCATGGGTTGGTTGGTCGAGAATATACATACATAGGTACATGTGTATGTATATATAATACACGACTATCTATACAGGTTAAGTTATGTAGATTTGTACTCTACTACATTAGTGTAAACGTTTGTATATATCACATAATATACCCCTGAGGTCAAAGCACTATGTGTCATAAAAGTCATTTAATTTATAACTGCTTATGTGTTCCTATGCAAATGTGCATTACGAAGTTTTTATACAGTCTCGTAAATGGAAAAAAAAGTCTCAAATATTACGCAGATTAGAAACTTAATTTATAGCAAATGTCTCTAGTACAAAGTTATTTCTTAAGAGTTCTCAACAAATTTAAACAAGGGAGGGCTAAGTTCGGTTGTAACCGAACATTTTATATTCTCGCAAGTTATTTATTTATTATTATTGAAATAACATACAATTCGACCCATATATTCGGCATTAAGTTCACTAGGATAACGATAATCACTATATATAGTATATGGGGGTGGGGATAATTCATAGACCGATTTCAACTCTTTCTGCCAGCAAACTACATTATATCAAATATTATATGTTCACTTAATTTTGCTAAGATATCTCATATATTAACTGATTTATAAAGTATAAAGTAAAAAAGTAAATTTTAAGATTCGTATATTAGGTATATGGAGATTAGAGGAAGTATTGACCCAATTTTGACCAAATTTGGCACAGAGGCACACTACTAGAAAAAAACAGATCTCCTTTGAATTTCTTTAGAATATCTGAGAGATTTAAGTATATTTTCGGTCAAAAATAGGTCACAAACATTTAGGTCCTCATATTCGGTATCTGAGGCCTTGAAATGTCATATACCAATTCTGTGATTTTAAGATGGGTGATGTCGCAATAGAAACGAAATATTTGTGCAAAGTTTTGTTCCGATATCTTCACCGTTGCAATTATAGATTGCTAGTGAACGAATCAGATTTACTTCAAAGTTGTGGTATAGGGAAAGTAGGCGTGGTCGTGAACCGATTTCTGCCATTTTTACCTTTGTTATTGGGATGCCAAGGAAATTTTACGAAATGTTTTGTAATTTCGTTGAAATTGTTCGAGTAGTTTCTGAGATATGGTTTTCCATCCAAAGGTGGATGGAGACACAAATTTGAATGCAGCCCTTCTGTACCATCTTTGCCACGAAATTTAAGGTTTGTGGTGTTTTCTCTTACTGAATGGAAGGTAGGCGTGCTTATAATCCGAAACTCCTCCTTTTTTAGACTATATAAGAAAGTGCCTAAAGGAAACAATCCCAGGCAGTTTGGTTGATATAGCTTTAGAAGTTTACGATATATGAAAAAAAAAATTAGTAGGAAAAGAATACATCAAGGAAGGGGCATATTTCATTTCCTAGTGCGATTCTTTGTAACAATTATATTGTTATCGGGTTTCGACATTTTGTGGGCCTTGACTTCAACCCAACTCGTCACCCTGATTAAATTGATATATACATATAACTCTATATCTGACTCGTTTAGTTTTAGGACTTTCTTTAACATTTACATTTAAATGTTAGGAAAAAATTTTCTTGATCCATTTGAAAACTGATTTGGTATTTTAGACATCATTTTAAATTTGCTTGCTACTTGTATTCTCTCCACAGTTGATTTGTGATAAATGTGGATTTTATTACCTACGTTTTAATGATCAACTTTATAGCCAAAGTTCTCAAATATAGGATAAATAAATTGCAGTCAGTCAGCGTCTAATTTATATTTGAGACAGAGTATACGGCATTGGTAATATCCATTTTAACTTACCAAAAACACATATAAAGAGAAAAGCAAGCTTTGAAAGTACTTAAGGTATTAAGCCCTTGTGCGAAACAACTGGGGGAATATGTATAGGAAAACTTGTATTAAAACAAGTAATTAACACACTGAACTATTTATGCGCTCCATATATTCTATAGAGTTACGAATACAAGCATGATCCACCCCAAATGCAAACATCCTTGTAGTAATGACCACGTCAATCACAACTTTAGTTGCCATTACTTAATGCAACTGTAATTGCGAATGTGCGAGTTCGCTTGACCCTCTTCTATATTTTCGCATACACGTCATTTAACTTTCTCTAACCTACTTGAGCTCCAACTTTTTCGTAGTTTTCATGTCGGGCAAAACGGAAGCTTATAATATTTCTTCACGTTCATGCGTTGCACGAACTTTTCAAGTACTATGCACTCAATTCAATGCGAATATAAATTATTTTTTGTTACTATAAATATATGTATAAAATAAGCTCATATGTGTGAAATCATTGTATTTCTTTTCATTTTCTGTACCTCATATAAATACGAGTATTTATATTATTTCATCATTTTTTTTTGCTCTTCGTCGCATTGTCGCCAGAGGTTTTTCTTTTTGTGTTAATTATACTATATATATGTACTTGTTATACTCTAATCATGACATTCGTGTGGGTATATCGTGCTTCGAATGCTCATTGTTTAAAATGTATTATGGATTATGTTTCATTTTAATACACATTAAACTGTTGATTCATTGTGGCCCCCTCATTGCTTTATGTAAATATTTAGCAACGCCTATAATGAAGTATAATAGAAAAATAAATTGTTTTTAAAGAAATATGATAAGAGAAGTTCAAGGGAATTATACTTTTCTCTGGCGAAGCAATGTTTTCAAATATCAACCAAGATATATAATAGAAAGATTTCTCCAGCTTATTCGCTACCCGTCTGAAACACAGTGTGACTCTTAAGTTCCAGTTTAAATATCAATTACTAACCACTGAAGCAGTTTAGATTTTAGTTGAACTAATATTCGGGAGACATGAGTTTTTAAACGCAAGAATGACAAAAACTTTGTCCACGGTAAGTCTCATTTTGAGTAACCTTGAAGATCAACCATATGTTAGTGAAGTATACAAATTTTAAGGGGTTATATATGTATGTTGAAATCGGTCAAAAAATCAATTTTTTATTTTTCTATCTTAAAGGATACATTCTTAGGAATGTTATCTCAAATAGAGATTTAAGCAGTAGAAGCGAAGTTATAGCGTTTTGCATCTTGCTCCGCTACACTAGACAAAAGTGTACTTGAAACTTCAAAATCGATGATCTCGATATCATGTTTTTCTGAAAACGACCCTGCGGTGAATTGCCGAAAGAGTTTTCAACCGATTTCAATTTTTTTTTTTTAATTGTTCGTGATTTATTTGCCGTGTCCTTGAACGATTTCATGTTTTCGTTTAAATTTTAATATTAATTTTATGAATTTCTCAATACATTTTATCAGATGAAAAATTAGCCTTTTTGCTTCTTTGCTTGCAGAATTTTTTTTCTCATTTCAATGAATCGTTCAAGGACACCACATGTCCCCATACTAACGAAATTTGTTTGGTTTTATGATTTCAGTTGAGCTGATGGACTGAATCGTAGTCCCTGCAAGCCTCTTTGAAAGAAAAAACGCGTTTTGAATCGTCATAATTTTGACAATTATTAGTATTTTTTTATGTTGTTGAGCTAATTTTACAGATTAGACATTGTACTGTGCAAGACGTATACCAAGTATTTAATTAAAATAGGGCTACATACCTCTACAGAAAACAATATTTTCGCCATTTTCCCGCACATCAAAATACATAACCCCTTAATTAACCGTAAAATTTTATTTCAAAATCCGCTCAGTATTAACTAAGTCTTTCGAACAAATAATCCTTTAATTTTATTTTATTTTCATCCAAATCATATAACCATAGATAACAGTTCTCTGCATCAGTCATAAATTAAATAATTCAATCAAATAAAAATTAAATCCCTTGCAAATCTCCATTTTAAGCTCTATTTTAAACAGCTAAACAGCTGTTATTTTGGGTCTTAATAGCTTTATCAAAGTCTGGCGAATACCTGCCGAACATTTCGAATCTATTTTAATGCGAAATAAAATAATTGAAATGCTAATAACACCTGAGCACAATGGAAATTGCATATTATCAGCTTCAACACGCATTGCGAATAAGTTTGCCGTTCGTTGGCTTTCTGTCACTGCCAATTATTCCACTATAAATCCAGTTAACAACTAATTAACATAAAAATTAATTCACCCGAATAGAATGAGGCGCAAACAAACGGTACGCACAGCAGCGCCTATACGAAAATGGGCCGCAAAAATAATGTCTGACTACAAAGACAAAGCAGCGAAAATTTAATTGGCGACGCAGTGAGCAGTAGGTGGGATGTGTAATATGAGCATGAAAGCGTAGAGGAGGGTTAAAAGTCAAATATATGGGCTGCCTTTGACAGTAATATACGTTTTGTTCTATATATATGTACGTCTGCCATGTAAATAAGTAAGCGAAAGTTAATAAATATAAAGCGACACCAAAGTATGCATGTAAATGTGTCGCCACGCTGTCTGGCGGCACTGCTGTAACAAAAAACTTTGTTAAAGTCACTCTATGGCTTGCATGTTACGTATACACCACGTCGCACACTTTTCACTTTGCGGTTGAATTGTAAAACTCATTAAATTTTTTCTTCATGTCTAACATTTTATGGTAGTTCATAAACACAATTGTAATTAAATGAAATTTAATTAGCATGAATTTAGCCGAATTCATTTAAGAATTCATTTTTTGTCAATTTCAATTGTAAGCAGCGTATTGTACAATGCTCGTCTGTGAGTTAGCAGAAAACTTTCTCGAATGAGAATCCGAACAAGTGCTTTGGAAATTTAGCGCTAAATTGTGTTGCGTTGGAATCGTGAGGATTGGTAAATGAGCTTTTGAAATGAAAAAAATGTCTTCCATATCACACGAATATATTTAGTTATGCAGTAACTTATTTACTTTTCGGAATTGAAGTTCAATAAATTACATAATAGACTTTCAATAACAAGTAGTTAAAAACGTTTCTTCAATTAAAACTGAATTATAATATAAGTTGTTGACGTGTTTTCTTCTGGATAATATGCATTCCCATTGAATATCATTAGCTATACAACATATAATATAATATAAGACCCAATTTTTTTTTTAACTGAAACGACTATACGACTTTAACTAAACGACTTGATATGGCTTATTTAGAGATTTTTTAATTTTTGTAAGGAAAGCTGTTAATACATCCCTGTATGCCTTACTCATTCTGATAGAAACCTATTTCAACGTCAACAGGAAGTATGGAAATGATTTCGCAAATCTTTAAAATATACTGAGGTTGTAACATGGGAGTGATTGTACTCAATATCATTCAAAATAGCACAGTGTGCTCTGTCAAATATGGAGGCAATAGTCCCAATTCGATATTATGAACTTATACCAGCGCTTCTCTCAGTCGTTAAAACATTTCTCAAACTCAGCGATTTTAGTGAGGCTGGGTTTTTAGGTTAAAATACTATTTTCCTTATGAGTATCAGATATTTCAAGACAACTAAACTAAATATAAAGAAAATTGTCATAAATCGCACAGAGCTCGTATTTAGCAATACTATGCACCTTTGAAAGGTCTTAACATAACCTTCAAAACGACGCTATGCATGATTAGTTGGGATATTGCGTTCAACAGTTATAGACGTGTAAACATGGAGTTCACTAACTCCGAAATTCACGCTATTTTAAAGTGTTCCTTCGTTAAAGGCAAATCCACTAGATAAACGATCCGAGAGATTAATGGTGTTTTGGGGGATGGTACTCTATCACTTCGAACTGCGGAGGAATGGTTTCGACGATTCGACGAATACCGATCAAATCATGGAAAACATCGAGTTAGACCGGCATGTGGTATCTCGTGACATCGCCCAGGAGATGGCAGTTAGTCACCTAACCATTTCAAACCATCTGCAGAAGGCTAGATTCACAAAAAAGCTTGATGTTTGGGTGCCGCATGACTTTACGCAAAAAATCTTCTGAACCGAATCAAGGCCTGCGATATGCTGCTGAAACGGAACGAACTCGACCCATTTTTGAAGCGTATGGTGACTGGCGACAAAAAATAGAACGATAGATAAAAAACGGCAATATCAAACGAAAACGGTCGTGGTCGAAGACCAGTGAATCGTCCTAAACAGTGGCCAAGCCGACATTGACGGCCAGGAAGGTTTTGCTGTGTGTTTGGTGGGATTAGAAGGGAATCATACGCTATGAGCTGTTCCCATATTGCCAGACGCTTAATTCTACCATATACTGCGAACAACTGAACCGCTTGAAACAGGCGATCGACCAGAAGTGTCCAGAATTGGCCAACAGGAAGGATGAGTAGTGTTCCACCAGGACAACGCCAGACCACACACTTCGTTGATGACTCGTCAGAAGCTACGGGAGCTCGGATGGGAGGTTTTATCGCACCGTATAGCCCGGGCATAGCGCCAAGTGATTACCACCTGTTGTTGTCCATGGCGAACGCCTTTGGCGGTGTAAAGTTGACCTCAAAAGAGGCTTGTGAAAAGTGGATGTCCGAGAATTTCGCAAATAAGAAGGGAGGGGGGCTTCTACTATTTGTAATCTTCTCTTCAGATAATTTTAATATACTTCTATCTTCATGATGTTATAAACTTCCAATATAAAATTTATAAAAATAGTTGATTTACACTTACTGTACCTATAAGCCAAAGAAGATCTAAAGTACATAGTATATTAAAAGCTTGTTTGAAGAAAACCCACAATATTAAATTGCAGAAAATTTAATGAGAATTCACACAACCACGCATTATCCCGACCGCAACAGAACTTGTTCATGATTGCAGCGAGTTTATCACTTACTATTGAAATAGTGAGACTAACTTTCACAAGGTAAACAAAGTGTTGGTGTCTCATGTCTACAGATATAGTGTGTATGTAAATATATATATTCCCAACAACAGTGTCTTGCGTCCCTGCGCTCAAGTAACTTTAATAAAATTCAATCATTTGCTCAATTAGGATTCGCCAAACCAAACAGACAAGCAGAAATCTCGGCGAAATGGCGAAAACTTGCATCAAACAAAACGCCCGTCCAACTCAGCTGGCTGCAAAATGCGTCTTTACTTTCACGAACAGCGCTTCATTTGTCCTTTAAATCCACTTCCACAGTGCCAATAGCAACATATAGCCACACCCATACTCACTCACACGACCCACACTAGTAAGCCAACGCGTCGTCGTTTATTCGCACGTGTTAATCAAAGACAGAGAAAAGTTTTCAGCCGGGAAAATCTTTACAGCTGAATAGCTGCTATGAAAGGCAAAACTTTAAGAAAATCACCAACAGAAAAGTGATTATAGACGAGTTTTTTTTTTTGTTCGTCATGGCCGCTACGCTAATTTTAACAAACGCTTATCGAACAGAAGAAAAAAACTTGTCTGCACGCGCAATATAACGGGTGATTTTTTTGAGGTTAGGATTTTCATGCATTAGTATTTGACAGATCACGTGGGATTTCAGACATGGTGTCAAAGAGAAAGATGCTCAGTATGCTTTGACATTTCATCATGAATAGACTTACTACTCTTACTTACTCGAATTTTCAGTGAATGGGCCCTAGAAAAGTTGGCAGAAAATCCGCTTTTTTATCGACAAATTTTGTTCAGCGATGAGGCTCATTTCTGGTTGAATGGTTACGTAAATAAGCAAAATTGCCGCATTTGGGGTGAAGAGCAACCAGAAGCCGTTCAAGAACTGCCCATGCATCCCGAAAAATGCACTGTTTGGTGTGGTTTGTACGCTGGTGGAATCATTGGACCGTATTTTTTCAAAGATGCTGTTGGACGCAACGTTACGGTGAACGGCGATCGCTATCGTTCGATGCTAACAAACTTTTTGTTGCCAAAAATGGAAGAACTGAACTTGGTTGACATGTGGTTTCAACAAGATGGCGCTACATGCCACACAGCTCGCGATTCTATGGCCATTTTGAGGGAAAACTTCGGAGAACAATTCATCTCAAGAAATGGACCCGTAAGTTGGCCACCAAGATCATGCGATTTAACGCCTTTAGACTATTTTTTGTGGGGCTACGTCAAGTCTAAAGTCTACAGAAATAAGCCAGCAACTATTCCAGCTTTGGAAGACAACATTTCCGAAGAAATTCGGGCTATTCCGGCCGAAATGCTCGAAAAAGTTGCCCAAAATTGGACTTTCCGAATGGACCACCTAAGACGCAGCCGCGGTCAACATTTAAATGAAATTATCTTCAAAAAGTAAATGTCATGAACCAATCTAACGTTTCAAATAAAGAACCGATGAGATTTTGCAAATTTTATGCGTTTTTTTTTTTTTTAAAGTTATCAAGCTCTTAAAAAATCACCCTTTATTTAAAGAACTTTTATAAATACATATATTTTGGTTGTTGTAATGAAATTATTTCATTCGTATATTTTTGCTTTTATTCACTTCCAGCTAAACACTCCAGCTATGGACGCTAAATTGGATTCACGTCAAGGACAATTTCCGGCTTCCTTTCCGGACACATTCAAGGATTTCTTTGCTGTTATGAGCGAAGACGAAGATCATCTCGATTTGTTCTCGAATTTGCTGGAAGATAAGGTAATTCAAATGCGAAAAATTAATTATTTCTTCAATAAATAGAAATTAAGTTAAATTTAAAAGTAAATTAAAATAGTAAGCGAAAAATAGATGAAGCGCATATTTATATGAAGCATATATATTTAGAAACAGCAATTAATTAATTAATTTCCCTCCCACTTACCAATATAATAATCCGTTCCTTGGCAGATATCCATGAGCTAGACCCTTTATTCTAACATTTTCTTTTCGAACCAATAGCTTTTACTGCGTGTGCATATGTATATAGAAACGTAATTAGGGTTTATACTATAGCTAGATATTTGGTCGAGCTTATCCATACGAATTATCACGTATGGTATTACTGTATAAAAGGTTTTATCGTGTTCCGAGTTGTTCCAGTCTATGTTTTGGGCAATTTGATGTTCTTCTCTTGTAATTTAAGCACATATGTAGTTCCGAGAGAGAGGACATAATCTCAATACACTCTCTGTCTTGGTGATTTTGTTCTTAAAAAGTATTAAAATTTTCCCTTTTGTGTACAAGTTTTAATAAGACTCAGTTAAATTATTCCCAAAGCATAGCTTTCTAGTTTCTTCCATTGTCAGTATCAATTTTTTTGTTATTATAAGATACTTGTAATGAAATTTCCAAGTTGAGTACTCCGGCCATTGTTATTGATGTAAATGATGTGACAGTCCTTGTACAGATAAAAAGTGTGAATTCAATTTTTCATTTCAAGTATCCGGTTGAAACTCTTTAAATTATGTTTTGATTCACGATTATTTTTGATATTTATAAGACATACTATTTATTTGATATAATAGATGGTGGGTAGCCTTTCTATATAGCTACCTTCTCGTATATTATACTGGAATAAAAAACAGAAACAGATATATTTACATTATTTTGAGTTGGCCCTACAAAACGGACAGAGGGTCAGAACAAAATACCTTTATCCGTTCGAACCCTTATATATTTTATTATACTTCCGAGGATCTCCATAAGTCGAACTCTTGAATTGGCAATAGCGTTCAGAAGCCTAATTTCATACAAATTTCCTTCCATAACTCCAGAGCATAATACAAAACATAAAATTTTACTATCAAGACAGAATTTTAAAAGAGTGCCTATATCGCATGGAGGCGAATAAAACATATTATATTACACTTATGGATTGCATAAATCATGTGACAAAGGCATGGAATGCGGACGTCAGGAGTTAGGGAAGTTCAACTGTTTATAAGACGGTTTTAGCTTCGGATGTATAGAACTTTTATTTCTAATAAAATACAGCTAATACTTTCGCGTTATCAAAAATGACACGGCATTTGGTTTGAACTGAAAAGCATTGGCCGCTGGGGCTCTATTTTATACAGACCAACTCGTTTGTCAACACTGTATCAGTTGAACGGACACACATTGGGTAGCAACTTGACAATTTTGTACTATTCAGAAATTGATTTCGTTGGAGGTCCAGTGCTGTTCAAGAAATCATGTTCCTATTCCAAAATGCATGTATTTTATCCTAATTTTCTTTGTGAAAGCTCTTTACTATATCATAATTTTTCACCAAAACATTCAACTGTAGTTTGTTAATAGACCTCCGGTTAGGTTTTATGCTTTATATATTTTCAAGAGTGGGAAAACACTTAGACTATAAGGACAGTACTTTGTGAAGTAAGAAAAAAAAAGACTCAAGCAAAGGATGTTCAAAAAGTGCGATCCACGGAATTTTATCCTTGATCTTAGACGGGATTAAATTGTTAATATTGATACTTGTTTCCTGCAATTTATTTTGTGAACAAATTTTACTGTTTCCCATGAACAAAATTACTTTTACTAAAAGGGAAAATTTTCGAAGATGTGAGATTTTCCCCATGTGAAATAAATTATACGAAAAGTGAGATACCCTTGGACTACTTAAAAAGACTTAATGATAGCCTTCCCAGGAACATTTTTCCAATTATCCTAAATAAAGGAGGCAGTACTAAGTACTAAAAGCATTAATTTTTGAAACTTTTACATAAAACATTTACACTTGTATGGTTAATCTAAATAAATTCTTATGTTAATACTGCTGTACCTATTCAAGTGACGCAAATTTTAAAGCACATTTTTTGACTTGTTCATTAAAACACCGCATATAAACAAAATTATAAAAGGTATATTTTTAATTTTTACAGTATTTGTTCAAAATAGGCCGATCTTTAAAAGAAAGCTTAATTGAAGCTTCTGCGGTGTCTAAATGAAGAGATATAGGCTCGTAACTTAAAAATATAATATGTACCTATTCAAGTGAATCGGTGTGTATATTGAATGAGTTTATTGATCTTCTTCCAAAATATTATCGGCTCTTTCAGGATAATTGAACCTTTATAGAGTTTCCCTTGGAATTCTTACTTAATAGAACGGAAGAATATTTGTGGTACATCGGATTTTACTGAATAGCTTTATGGCAGTGACTCTCATTGATTACCCTTCCATTTCGTAACCTATCTATATACATAAGTGATCATCCTATTAACAAATTCAAATGTATGTATTTCTTTTCATACTTCTGTAAGATTCCTCATAATTCTCCTATCTTAATATTATTTTCAATATAAATTTATTTAATTTAACCATAATTAAATTTTACTTTTTCATTAAACACATTGGCACATACAATCCCACTTCCTACTTTTTGTATATACTCCATACTTACAACCTTAGTCCCACCATTATTTAAATGTATGTATATATATATAATTGCATTTCTACTACAACTTGCAACTATATAGAATTATTTCTCGACAAACTGCAACTACTTTCCGTACAGCCATAAATTCATAATACGATACAAATAAGTGTTATCATTTTGCATACAAATCATCTCATACTCTGTGTCTATCTATCACTCTCGTTCTATATTTCGCATTGGCGTGCAGGTGATACCGCATCACAACAATGCCAGCCACAGCACAGCGGGCAACAGCACCAGCAACCGCTTCATGCAACGGCGACACGGTGGCAGTCTCCGTTGTCCCACACACCCGCAAAGCGCCAGCGGCGAGGGCGCTAACCATTCAGTCGGCCGCTCGAGCTCGTTTCGCGTGCATCGACCGCGCAACCCGGCGGCCACATATGGTGGCGGCGTTGGCGGAGGCATAAGTAGTAGTAGTAGCATAATCACATTGAATAGCATCGGACAGTGTGCTGGTGGTGGTGGTGGTCACAGCATTGGTAGTGGCCACAGCACTGGCAGTGGCAGCAGTGGTGGCGGCGGCGGCGGCAGTAATGGCAATGGCACCTTATTTTGTAAGCACATCAAATATTGCTGCCTGCATCAACAACATCCACAACTGCCCACCATAGCAGGCGCCACCACGCCTCACCACCAACATCCGCTCCAGCAGCAGCAGCTGAAACAGCAGGCACAGCCACAACAGCAACAGCCAACACAACCGAAGTCGCCGCACAAACACCGTTTGGCGCAACAATCAGCGCAAATGCAAACAAAATCCGCAGTAACTGTGCCGACAGCGGCAGCAGCCGGTCACTACTTACAACAACACGTGCATCACTATCAGCCCACAGGCGGTTCATATGCGTCGGATTATAGCAATGAGATTAGCGGTAGTGTGCGCATGGGACCCGATGGCGAGGACAACAGTTGTGCTGATGGCAAGGATCGACAACAGCATTTATACGGTGCACAACATATGCATCAGAAACAACAGCAACATCACCATCAGCAACAACAGCAACAGCGTGCGGCAGCGCTGCAAAAACGGCATTCGGTGATATTGGAAAGAGCATTCGATTTTGGTGAGTGCAAAACCAGTTTATCATATTTCAAAAGGACTCAAACGACACACTCACACACACAACTCTATTTTCATTTTAACACATAGTGGGTATTTATTTGGGACTTAAAAGCACTTGAATAATGTAGAAGAGTTAAGTTGCAGTTTTTTACTATAGAATACTTATAAAAATCTAAATACGTATTGCCATTTCCATAGGTTTTAGTGTAATAGACTCTATAAGAATCAGCAAATAATTCCCATTACTAATCCACCAAGCTCATATGTACATACTATATATGTATATTATACCTTTTTATATTTGATCGTCTATTTTCGGCCTACTATCAAAGTAGTAATGAAAAGAAGTAGCAAAGAACGGAATGTTAAAGCAATGGATTCCTCAGGCTTGGATTAGAACAATAGGTTTCTTAGATTGAATGACCAGATAGAATTGCCTCTTAGCTATTACTAAATTTTGGCAACAGACTTTCAGAAAAACTTATACATTCACCTTTGTCGAGGAAATTTTTTCATTTTATATTTAATGCCATATATGGGTATGCCTCAGCTAAAGACATTTAGAATTGTACTGATATTGAATCCACCCATTACTGGCTGTATGATACTATAGCTTCATAATTCGCTGTAAACACTCAAATAGTTTCCGGAATAATTGAAAAGCTTTCCATTTCACCAAATTAGAAAAAATATGTCTTACAAAGATTGTTGGACCCTGTAACGAGGGGCTCTAATCCTGTTTTTTTTTTAAGAATCCAAGGGCTTTCCAAATGTGTTACCTGTCTTAAGAATAACTGTTATTGAGCTGTTTATCCTTAAAATATATCTTTTAATCTAAGCGTTCGAATAAAGTTAGTATGTACCTACCATATGTCCAGTGATCCTAAAGCGAGCGAAGACGTAAAACCACCTACTCTATATAGAAAAAAGCAAACGAAAAATAATATTTTATTTAAAATATTTTATTATGAAAGATCAATGTTTTCAGAAGTATATACAATCCTCAGAAATTATTAAAAAAATAGTAAAATGATGTGACAAAATTGTTGCCACAGTCTCCCAAGCTAAGAACTGTATAAGATCTATATTCGTTTATAAAACACTGTCTCACACCATATCAATCAATCTACCACCTATACTCTTATAAATACACCGACACTTTCATATCGCAAACGTAAGAATTCAGTATATTTCTGCTTCATTATCTTACATATATATATGCATATATATAGTATAACTGTATTCTCAATAAATGTAAGAAAATCTATTGCTGTTATTGAATGTATTCACTGCTTCATTTCATAATATTCATCAACTGTTTCCTCCTTCCACCTCATTTGCTTTTACCTAATTCACTTCCGCTTCCATCATATTTCCTCCCTTTTTATGTTTATCTTCGCACTTATTTACAAATTCATAATAACCAAACAAATATCTATCAGCAACACTTCCTATTTTACGCGTACAAAAGGAATCCTCTGCTGTGAATAGACAAAACACCCTTTTCAGACGCTAACGAAGCACCGAAATCACTGAGCCTACAACACGTCAAATGCCATTTTGTCCACTTAAGCTGCGTATCCTTGTAATCGTAAAATATCGCCTTGGTCACATCACTCAAACCACAATTGATTGCTTGTCGGCCACTTCCTTTTGTCGGTCACTTTCGCACGCCTATCTTCTTTATCTCAGCTATTTTATCGCTTGTGTTTCTAGCACTTACCCCACCACCACTCTGCCCTCTGGTTATTTTCAATATTATTTGCCTTTGCGCACAAGCTATGGACCACTGAGGCTTGGTTGGTCCGAGTTTTCTTTTATCAGATAATAAAAATTTTATGAGCCCCAGCAGCAGCAAAAAGGACAAAGCATCGTAATTCCACTCAGCTTAAGTGCACACGCAGGGTTTGATGACTGGTGAAAAGTTGGCGGCGGCTTTTCGTTAAAATGAAATGAGTTAATGCAATTTTTTACGAGATAAAAGCAAGGTCATTAGTTGCATTAATTTAAATGTGCGGTTATGCTGTGTTCTGTGTTTTCGGCATGCAATTAATTTGCGAATATGAGTGGAGGCGGATATACTCGTACATATGTATATGCAGCGTTGAAGAGTAATGTGTTTATGGTGTGTTTAGGTGAGATAGATTAATTTACGAATTCATGAACCGTATAAGGCACGAATACCCACAGCTTTTGCTGTGAACCATATACAAAAAAAGTTACATAAAATTCCACAAAAATATTTGCTTAGAGAGGCTTACTAAATACCATCGCAAGTCGTGATCTTAACAGCCTAAATGAGGTTAAAGTTTCAAACGTAGCCGCCTATAAGCTACATGGATTTGTTCAGGATACTTCGTGGATGAAAATATTATATTTAAATGAGAATGCTCATTTCTCAAATAGGTGTGTTTTACAAACATTTTGATGCATAGGACTATTATAGAAAAAATTGTCACATCTATTGTTTGTTTGAGAGATAAATACGATTGTTTAAACAAAAAAAAGTACATCTACAAAGATGTTTTATGAAAAATGACAAAAGTATGAGTCATAGCCTTCGAATTTGTTCACTGTTTTGTGCTAAATATATCGCAAATAAATTTGCATAAATATAATATTTACTTTTTGTGGATTGGTTCCATAATAATTACTGTTAAGGCCATGGAAATGGATTCTTCTGCTTGTAGCAAATTCAACTGGTACTTCAACAAATTCTTTCTGAGTGAGAGATTCATCTCCTGGTCAATGAATCTGCTGTGATTCGCCGAGCTATGAAAACAGTTCATATACCCATTATCTCAGCATAAGTGCTAGTTGCTGTGCTCTCAAACCTCAGGCTTCTCTAGTTATGTTACGAGGGCTGCTATATATATTTCTGGCCTAATAATGAAAATAGGAATATTTATCAACGAAAATGGTTTTATTGTTTTTCAAAATATTCTCCATCAAGATTTATACACTTTTGCATGCGCTCAAACCAATTTTCGAAGCACTTTTTTAGCCTTTTTTTGAGCGATTGTCAAATTGTGCGGGATCCAACGAGAACAAACCTTTTTTACGGCCAGGTGTTCATGCAATATCGAATGTATGCTGGTGGGAGAAATGCATAGGCATGCCTCTATCTGAAGGTATGTTACATGACGGTCTTGCATTATCAGTTCACGTAAGGCATCGATGTTTTCTGGCACAACGGCTGTTTTTGGACGACCTTCACGGAATTCGTCTTTGAGCGAGCGTCGGTCACGATTGAATTCGTTGTACCAGTTTTTCACAGTGCTATAGGATGGTGCTTCATAGCCATACAAAGATTTTAGTTAATCGATGCACTCTTGTCGCGATAATCCACGTCGAAAGTTGTGAAAAATGATCGCACGAAAATGTTCACGAGTTAATTCCATTTTGAGAGAGGCCGAGATGAATTTTTAATTCCCTGTAAATAAAACAATTCACGATTAAATGACAAAACGTTCTGAGTGATGTTATGCTAAAAAATGTCAAACTTTCCAATGGAAATGTCAGATTGCACCTGGCAAAACTTAGTGTTGCCTTGGCCAGAAATATATATAGCAGCCCTCGTAGAACGAGCACGATAAGAAATCTAGTTAAAAGTTAAAAATTATATTTATCCGAAAAGTTCTTGATAGAATCTTTCAAATTATATATATTCATAATTAAAAAAACAATGAAATTTTTTATATCTACTTAGATAATTGTAAAACTTGAAGTGTATTTCTGGCATAAAAAAAATAGTATTTTCTCTTTTTTTCTATTACCAGTTCCAAAAAAAAATTCTTGGAGATTGTTCTAAAACCAATGGGATAAGAAAAATTAGTTTTATAAATAGATAATCCTGGGCCTTATCGAAGATTTTTTTTTTATTAACGAAATGGCAGACTCAGGAAATATTTTTCTAGATTTTCGGGAAAAATCGACAGTTAGTTGGTCTTAAAAATCGCAATTTTGAAAAAGAATGCTTTGATCAGGCCCCAAAAAATAGTATGTATTCTAAGAGCTGTATACAATTCATTAAAATACACTGAGCGGTTTTCGAGTTACAGTTGTCACCAGTTCAAAAAAACAAACATAGTTCGAAAAGTAATAATCGAATCAACTTAAAATTTTCAAAGAATAATTTTAAGATACTTAACGAAAATGCAAAACAAAACCTGTTTTTTGAAAATCCTGGCTTACCCCTAACCCCTTCTCCAATGTCATGTTGCTTGTGTGTCAAAATTGTTTGATTATCTTTAGAATTGTCCAACCAATTGCTAAATATATATTCCGAACTTGTTACCAGTGTATACAGCATCAGCTAGCCTCAACTTCAAGTCTCATTGATTTTATTCTGATCCCTTACGAGTACTAACACTTAAAATCATGAACATGACAAATATCGTTTCATAACTATTGGGATATAATAATTATTATCTTTCTCTGACATGATCGTACAAAATGCAATAGCATATAAAGATATCCAGAAATGACAAATCTGGCTGACCCTCGACTCATTTCGGACAACTCTCATTTTGTGCAGACAATACTGACTCTCATTGGTGCTGATATATATGTATGTATATATTTAAAACTTTTTATTGAACAATTCTATATTATTTTATAATTTTGAAAATAATTAAAAGAAAATTCAACATTTTACAACATCGCACTGAAAGAAATTAGCTTGAAAATTGGCTGTACTTTCATTGCTCGTTATATAGAATCACAGCAATATTCTCCCTAAAAATCACTGCTCTACAAGCACACACACACAATTTAATAAATATGCAATTTGTTAATAACCAAGCGCAGCTTATCCAAGCGTGTATGTAAACACCACTTTAACACGAATATCCCACAACTACTATCCACACACATACCACTACAGAAGCGCATTTCAGTTTTAGTGTATGGAGCAATTTTGCTGGTCCCTATCTGGTGCTTGTGGATGGCAGCCAAGCTTTCGAACTTTAAATTAGCTTCCATCTGCAAGTGAAATAAAGTGAAAATGCAATATGTCGATGTAAGTTAGTTGGCTTTATGCTTAAAGATACCAGTAACAACATTGACCAACAACTGAAAAAAAATTCCAAAAAAATCCGAGAGAAAATTAGAAAATTCCGAACAACAAAAGGTTGTTGCACAAGAAACAGTTCGAGTGCTGAAACGTACGTCCGTCGATATAACTGTATGTAAGTTGGATGACTTGAAGTGCTGTAAGCAGAGAAATTCAATAAGAATATGTGTTTCAGGAGCTCCTACTAGTTTAGTGTAATTGAAATCGCTTGACCAAAGGCGATGCCATTCAATGAACAAGAAGGGAGGTGAGGTATCGCAGTTGAAGAACAATTCGTTGTTGTCCAGAGTTATTAGTAATTTAATAAAATAATCACTGCAATCTTTCCATAGAAACACTCAACGATAGGAATGTGAAGTAAAAATAGAAATCAAGAGATAAATGCATACAGTGTTGATGAGATCGCATTTAGCTTTTTATAGAAATTTGTTATTATAAATAGTGTACGCAAATTTTTATACCTCTAATTATACTCTTTAAATTAAAACAATTTATTATACAGACATATTGATAATCGATAAGAGTATCGCGTTTGAAATTATTCCACAAAACTTACAAAATAAAGAACCGATTTTTGGATTGAAGAGTTTAAGATGTTTAAAACTGGTGAATAAATGCGTTGAGCAAAGATTTTGATTCCGTGTTTGTCTAAACAAATTCAAAGAAAGGCAACAGTGAATTATCATAGTGAAAACAGGAAAATTGTCCAACCACGAGAGCCGTCACTTATAAAGAATAACTTCAGATAGATAGATAACAAAAGATAACCAAGCAGAGCGCTTTGAAAATAAATCTATGTACAACCACACCATATGACCACCTTATGTTATTCCTAAATCAAAAATTTTTTAATTAAATATTCACTTCTTATCTCCTGTCGCATCGGAAAAAATCCCAAAGTCTTCATAGTCCCGTGGTTGTTTGTATTCAGTTTGCTCCAACTATTCCTCTTGAACTCAGTCTCTCCTCCTCCTCCTCCTCCTCCTTAAACTTAACCCGAATTAACCAACGATTACCATATGGTAACGCAAAATTTATCCCTATATTTTCATAAATAACTTGAAATTTTCACTGTAAAACTACAAACAATGCTGGTTTTTCGCATTTTCCGAAAAATGTATATATTGAATATAATGAATCGCAAAATAGAATTCATTTTCGTGCTCAGGCAGTCAAAATACTTAGGTCTATTTCATTTCAGAAAACTCTGAAACTTAAAAAACTCTGGGCAGTACCGGGTTAAGTTATCCCGACTTATCGAATATTTCAAAAGCAGATAAGCAAGTTGTCATCTGTTTCTTTCAAATTAATCATCCAACGATCACCCAACCTCCAAAGAAGTTTAAGTGGTGGTCTATGATTAACAACATAAGGGTAAGATGAACTCATTAGATTAAATTAATAATAGGCTTTTCGCACAGGATGTAATTGATCAAATAAACGGCATTTGTTCGATTGCTGATTTAAATTGATTTACCAAACAAAATAAAAATTTCATTTTACTACATTAATTTTTATTCGAATTTTAATCGAGTTGAGAATGAATTGTAACCCTGCGAAATAACAGTAATGATACTCGACGGTAGATGGCGCTTCTGGAAATAATAGATGTGGTTATTGAGAAAATAGCAATCAGCTGTTGAAACTTTCCAACTTCTTATGAAAAGCAAAAACAATAATGTATAACAGCTGATCCCTAATCGAATAACTGGCAGTGCGAAGGGCAAAGAGTGGTTTCTCAATTAAAATTTTAATTGATCAATTAATTTTCATTCATTTATTTTTGAAACAAAAGAAGCTTCAAGCACAACGTCAGGCCTCCCTTCTGACAGAAATATCAAACTGTCTCGATCTAGTGTTTCAAAAGTCTTCACTTGGGAAACAATAAATTACTGCCAACCCTTTTGGACTCGACAATAGAGACATTAAAGAAGATACTAATAATAGTATTTCTCATAGATCATTTACCTGGGCATAGTTTGTTAGAACTGTTTAAATATCTATCCTCGTATTTTACACATATCATCAGATTTCAGAGTAATATAGTCTTGGATGGTATTCTTGTTATGATTCCCTTTGCATTGCATATTCTCCCACCGTTTCCACGTATTATTTCATTATCTCAAACGCCTTCTGCGAATATATCACTTTAGCAAACAAATTACCACTTAAGAGCAAAACAACTGAAAACAACAGAGCACAAATGCTTTACAAATCTGCCACAATTACAATTGACAACTTAATCAATATATGTACCGTTTTCTACAAACATCTTGCAGATGCCAGCTGTGAGGAAAGTGATACCATAAGCACCACTTCTTCCACACCCACGCTCGCTGAATTGCCTTTGTTGGCGCCACAGCCACCGCCAAGCAACACGACCACTGTGCTAAAGCCAATTCTAAAGAAACCGTCAACAGCTGTGCCACAGTATCAGCAAATGCACACACAACAACAACTGCAACATCATCAAAGCCAGCACCAACAACAACAAATGCAACTAAACACATTAAAGTCGACAGGACCAGCAACAACGACAGCCGCCACCGCACAAACGAACGTCTGTTGCAAAGACCAAATGCTGCCGCATCGCGCGCTCCCCCAACCACCGAAGGGACGCGGCTACGGCGCATACCACACCAAAGAGGCCGTACTGCAGCGTGTGCAACAACAGAGCGGCCTACTTTCCGGCAGTCGCACAAATCTCAACACGCTAAGTGGCATGTTAGGATCAGCGATAAATCTCGCCGGCATCGGAGGCGGCCTCTGTGCGAACGCTAACTCGGGCTTGGGCAATAACGCGGCGACGGCCGGTGCGCCCATCGAACTGACGTGTGCGGGTGTTGTGGGCGATTGTGTTGGCAACAATATGGGCGGTGGCGAGTTGCACTACAGCAACAGTAATTACAACTTTGATGCGACGACAGTAAAAACACCAGCAACGGCGACTGACGTGGGCGGTGCAGAGCTTAAAATGGCGCTAGCGGGTACACCAGCTTGTTGTGCGGCCAATAATGCGCCACCCACCAACACCACCACCAGCGCCAACACTAACACCAACACAAACACGGGCAACAGTGCCGCTAATGTCACCAATAACTTGTTGTACATGGACCTGCACACGGCCCATCCGGCACACCCGAAAACATCGACGTCAGTGAATAAATTCAGCGATCTATTAAATGCTGCAAGCGCAAGTTTTGTGAATGCTGTTGCAGCGCCGGCTATTAGCGCGAACTCCAACAGCAGCAGCAGTAGCAACAGTAATCATAACGGTGCCATAGCGGCGGCGGTCGCATTGGGCAACACTGGTCGCAGTAGTGCCAGCGTAAGTACACACACACATATACACAAATACACCTGTCTACTTAAATGTAGGGTATTTAAGCGGGCGGGTGGAATGCGCTTAAAATGCGTGTTAATAGCGCGGGTTGACTGCGGGGTTTATTGGATTTTTAGGGCATCACAAATGCACGGGTAAACGCTACTCGCCGCTGTGCGCTCGCATTCATTGCGTTAAGCCAAACGAGTATTTAAAGCGGGATATCATTTACATGGACTCTTTCAATTAATTGCATGCGAACGAGGTCAGCGTTGAATTGAATTTGCGCTGAGCTGTGCTCAGTTGAGCTCAACTGTGCGGCGCGCGTAAATAAGTCAATGCGAGAACTAAGAGTTCGCGGTACATAAAATAGCAGTTGAATAGCAATGTAGTATTTATATTTGAAATTTCGTTTCACCAATTAATTGGGTCAAATTACAAGTTTACACCCAATGAGTTGCGGTGGAATTCTATGGAATGAAAACATGCATTTTACGCTTTTGAAATGCAGAAAAAGATTATATGATATGATATCCTCTGCAGTTATAAGAGGCTTACGGTAGCTTATATGAAACACATTTGTAAAAATAATTGTAATTATTTATTTACTAGACTTATCAAAGATTTCAGCACATTTAAATGCATAACGATAAAAGTTATGACTATCACATTTCTCTCAGAACATATGTATAAATATCAATCGTCCATTTAAATTTGCAGCTTAAAATGTAGCTCCATCAGGCAGCCAGGGTTTATTAATGGGAAGGAGTCAGAAAAATGTGAGCAGACGAAGAAAATTTAGTACCATATTCAATTTTTTAAAGATATTTAATGCAAACGTTTAAGGAGACTAGTAAAAAAATGAATCAACCATGAAACGATCGACCCAAATCTTAACATATAAGGAAGACTCAGCATTTTATCATTATTTACTCTCGTAATTTGCAAGAAGCTAATATTTGGACTTTTTTCCTTGTGTCAGAAAAATTTTATAGTGGGCCTAATCATTGAATCCATCGAAAAATTGCTCAATGCTATCGAAAAATTTTACGTCGAAATCATTGAAACCGTATGGAACATAAAATTTACCAACGAAGTGAACCATTTACCGTCTTGCTAAAATACATTCTGCGGCTAATAGATGTCGCTAATTTCAAAATCATTGAATCCGCATAATCGAAAATTTTGGTCGAAACCTATCCGTTGCTGAGTGGGTTGCGGAAATTCTATTTAAATTTAAATATACTATTTAGAAGTTTTTATGTAAACAATTACTGATTACCGACTAAATTACATTTTAAATGGGTACTTTAGAGACAAGATACAAAAACACACTAACAAAAATAAATTTAAGGTGTTTAAAAGAGATATAAAGTTGCTGCCGAAATAGCTAAATATTTTCTCAAAGACCCCCAGGCAAATTGAACGAAGCAAAAAGCACAGACAATTTGATATATCAAATTTGTTGCATTTGTCGGTAAAGATCGATAAAAAAGTTTTATGTTCTCACTTTGTGGTAAAGCAGTTTATCGGAATGAATGATTGCATGAAAAATTTCGATCGAAAATCTTTATCGTATCGAAATCGAATTCGCTGCGGGTTCAATGATGAGGCCTAAACTGCAGGACGAAATAGTGACTCAATTATAATCAATCAGAAGGTCGGAAAATAATCTAATTATATGAGGACGGGTAATTAATTGAACGATTTCCCTTGTTTCTACTACTATACATAACCTTCACTTAATTTTTATAGAATATCTTACATTATTAGTCAGTTGATTAATCATTAAATCAGCCAGAAATCGATGTTAGGCATCTGTGGGTCAGGAGTAGTACTGATCCGATTTGTTCCATTTTTAGCACCAGACAAAATCAATATGGGAAAAAGTATTCACTTGGTTTCATTAAGTATAATGTTCTCATAACGTATCTGAGGCCTTAAAAGCTGTAGTCCGTTTTTTTTTTTAATATGTTGATAATTTGTGTTTATTTATATTACGATGACTATTCGGATGCTCAAATTATCCATTGTAAAGGAAAGAAGTCTGGTTTAGTTTAAAATATATCATATGGAAAGTAGACATGTAATCCGATGGTCAGATTTTAATAATCTACAACACCAATCTCCACAGAGTTTCATGGAAAATGTGTACCAAGATTAATAGGAAGTATAGTCTTTAAAAATCGAAAATGCAGTTTTCTAAATTTCTATGTTTGAAATAGGATCCATAATATAATACGATATTAGATTACGTAGCAATTAGTAAACAACATTTTTATTATAAGCATTTATATCTTCCTTAAATTTACACACATAGAATAATAAAATATTTTTATTTTCCAGACCAAACGTGTGCAAAAATCACCATTACTCACCAGACGCCGTTCCTCATCCATTGTTACAAATCTATTGGCTTCCGATGTTAGTTATAATCGTGGTGAGGGTACAACTCTTGCTGATATTACAAATTTGAGAAATCATCATGCAACAACAACGGATGGCAGCACAATCAATTTAACGCACAGTGGCACGCGGTAAGTAATGATAACGAAATATGATTACAAAAAAATAATATAAGTGCAACGAAAATGTATAGAACTAAAGCAAAAGGTAATAAGCTCAGTCTCAACTGGGACACAGGCTCAGTTTACTATGTCTAAGGGTTATCTCATGAATGAATTATTAATAGAAGAGCAGAAAAACAGTGAAAATGCGCAAAGCCTCTGCACATCCTGCGATATTGTGCTCAGCCATTAGCTTAATTCGTGTCCTTGATTTTGAGTAGTTTTTGGTGAAACATTTTTTTCCAATTAGAGCATGATTTCGTTGTTTGATTTAAGGGTATTGTTGTCGAATGGCTCGTAGAGTTTAATTTGTTGGTTACTATTGCGGTCCATCATAATTTTAAATGAATGTAAATTGGGTTTCTCGATACGTAAAACACATTTTTGTCCACCTTTTAATGACTCGAGATTATTGACTCAGACAAGAAGACTATATTGATTCTAAGTCTTAGAGTAAGTAATGATTGTATATAGATGATTGTGAAGAAAAAACTAGGACCTTCCGTTTAAAGAAACGATCCAATATTTTAGTCTCCTAAAAAATAGTCCCTTGTGCAATCACAATTTCCCATTTCTTTTAGTCTCTTACTTATTTCTACAGAAAAATGTTTCTTCTTTCTTAGTGTACAACACATAAAGATTAGTTACATAAAAACTGCTCAAAGATATTTAAGAAATTAGAGTTAAACTCCATCATTTCAGCACAGGTAAGAATAACAAGGTAAAAGCAAAAGCACTAGAAATAGAATAGTGATAAAATAATGAAGCAAACAGAAATGTAAGTAAAATGCCCACAGGCTTAGCATTCACAACTTGCTAGTTCACTACAAAGAAGAACTTGTTGCCAGCAGGATGGTTGCATTGCAGCACAAAATATACAGCCTCCACAAGTACTAATACAACAAGTAAGGAAGGGCTAAGTTCGGGTGTAACCGAACATTTTATACTCTCGCAATTTATTTATTTAACTTTATTTATATTATATAATACACAATTTGACCCACATATTCGTCATATATATTGTATAAAGTCCATTGAAAGTTGAAAACCCTAATATTAGGTTAGAAGTACCGAGGTCCTCATGTTCGATATATGGGGCCTTGACAACCTATGGTCCGATTTCGGTGATTTTTAGAATGGGGCTTCCACACTATAAACGGAGTATTTGTACAAAGTTGTGCATCGATATCTTCACTAGTGCTTACTTTATATATTGTAAAGTTAACGATTCAGATCGTCTTCAAAGTTCTGGTATATAGGAAGTAGGCGTGGTTATGAAGCGATTTGGCCTATTTTCACAACATATCATTGGGATGTAAGGAAACTATTACAAACCAAGTTTCATTGAAATCGGTCGAGTAGTTCCTGAGATATGGGTTTGATCCATAAGTGGGCGACGCCACGCCCATTTTCCATTTTGTAAAAAATCTGAGTGTAGCTTCTATCTGCCATTTCCTATGTGAAATTTAGTGTTTCTGACGTTGTTGGTTAGTGAGCTAACCCACTTTTAGTAATTTTCAACCTAACCTTTGTATGGGAGGGGGGCGTGGTTATTATCCGATTTCTGTCATTTTTGGAATGTATAAGGAAATGGCTAAAAAAAACGACTGCAGAAAGTTTGGTTTATATAGCTTTATTGGTTTGCAAGATATATACAAAAAACCCATTTGGGGGCGGGGCCACGCCCACTTCCCCAAAAAAATTACATCCAAATATGTCCCTTCATAGTGCGATCCTTCATACCAAATTTTATTCCCATAGCTTTATTTATGGCTTAGTTATGGCACTTTATGTGTTTTCGGTTTTCGCCATTTTGTGGGCGTGGCAATGGTCCGATTTTGCTGATTTTCGAACTTAACCTTCTTATGGTGCCAAGGAACACGTGTTCCAAGTTTCATTAAGATATCTCAATTTTTACTCAAGTTACAGCTTGCACGGACGGACGGACAGACGGACAGACGGACGGACAGACAGACATCCGGATTTGAACTTTTCTCGTCACCCTGATCATTTTGATATATATAACCCTATATCTAACTCGTTTAGTTTTAGGACTTACAACCAACCGTTATGTGGACAAAACTATAATACTCTCGTAGCAACTTTGTTGCGAGAGTATAAAAATTAAACAAGAAATAATAAGAAGTAAATAATTAGATAGTTTCCAGCAATCAAATATGGACTACGAGAAATGAAAAAATAATGCTTTGATACGTAGCAAAGGTAGTTTGAAGTGTCTGAGAAATTACTGTTGAAATGAGAAATGAAAATATAACGATTTTTAAAATTTAGTAAGTGAACTTTAATAATATTTCTTCTCTAACAATTTACCACATGGTGTTACTACTATTGTTAGATATGCACTTTATATATGGCTTTTCCAGTTTTCGTGGTCTGATGAATGTCAAAATACCGCTTGTCTGCCATTGTTACTTTAGGGAAGACACTCCTAAAAGGACAATTATACAATATTGTGGCTATGTACATATACATATCCTTCTCCATAACCTATTTCATTAGAATTTTCTTCTTATCCTTTCATACATAGAGCAAACCTCCTCAAACTGTTTGAGATGCTCTCACCTCACATGGTCTCCAGTTTGGATTTGTTAAGACATATTTAATCAGACTTGTCAGCATTCCCGTTACCCTTTGTATTTTTTCGTGGTGAACCCGAATTAAGTTAGTCGTTGGGATCAGAAAACAAAACATATATTTGTTGTTGTAGGCAATACTCGACTTCAAACTGATAGCAAAGCACAATTTTTTAATGCAAAAAGTCTCACAGTTATGCCACATTAAATGAGTCAAAATTGTTTAGTGAAAACTTGAAATCGTTAAAAGCACTTTGCACCACAGACCATAATTGGTAGTTACATTTCATGCGATCACCACAAAAGTCTAGGAGTTGACGACCCAACTGCACCGTAAAGCGATGTGCTAAAACTTTGCTGAGCACACGCATGCATTGCCAACTAAACACGCTTGCAATAAGTCATTACAGACACGCTGAGGCTAAATGCCGCAACAATGTCCACTTTGTGGGCGCAAGAGTGCTTCCGCTCCTCAGTGAACGCACCTGCAAAAGCATCGAGCTCGCCAGCAACTTAGTCATGCAATTTTTGTGGAATGCTTTTTGAAGTATGCTTTGCCATTAAGATTGTGTGCAACGTTATATACACGCATATGTGCTCTTATGCACATACTAAAGTTAATATGCATGTACATGCCCGAGCACACATTCTTCGCTACGCATTACTCATACGCCTAGGTGGGCGCGCACACACATAAGTAGTAAGTACCGTGCAAGCTTATTGATATTGCGTGCAACGGCCAGCAATATTGTTGCCATATTTATTAGATGGCATGCACAATGCCTTTTCTGCCATAATATCCGCTGGGCAAAGTACCCACACACTCACATACGCCCACTTTCCACACACGCGAGTACTCAGGCGCACAAATATGGTTAAAATGAGTTTATATGTGTGTACACACACACGGCAGTAGAGCACGTGTCCATGCGGCAATTCATGAAACGGGCGTTTAACAGGATTTCGGCTTGAGGTGGAAATAAAGTAAAGCCATTGACCACGAATGCCTGCAAGAGAACGGATATGAAAGAGCAATCAAAAGGGCAACCGTGCCGTGACTGCCAAAGTAAAAACAGAAGAGAGGCGCAAAAAAATTGTGTGGATATTAGGATACTGAAAAAGAATGGTCTTAATGCACTCTAAGCTAACAGTACATAAACTGTAATTGTGTGAAGTATAAGCGGGTATACATTGGAGGCTTTTATTTTAGGGTATTTGAGTTATACAGTATACTCTCGAAAAGTAAATCGATTGGTATTTTGGGTAATTTACTTTTTCGAATAATTTACTTTCCCAAATATATACATAAATTATCTGTTTTTATAATATTAAATGCATTTTTAAACTTAAAAAATTCATTCATTTATTTGCTTCAATAAAACATATGGATTTACATGAAAAACATATTTACATTTACATACATACATATGTATTTACTATGAAGAGAAAAAATCTTGAATATTCTTTTGTTTTTTTCTTTTGCAATATATTTTTTGACCATTTTTGTACGATAATTCAAAAAGTCTGACACCTGATTTGCATCGTTTACATTTTTAAACCAGTGGATCAAGTAGGAGAGTTTATTTACTAAAAAGACGCGATAAACAAGAGAGTAAGTGTTTTTGCAACATCGTAAACAACGCTGCTTGCTTCGTTTCGAATTTTTATCACACTCTCTGAAAAGTAAATTAAAAAATTTACTTTTTCGAGGTGCATGTGTAATCTTAAAGGTGATTAACTTTTCCGCGATTATTTACTTTCTGAGAATTTACTTTTCGAGAGTATACTGTATTAAAAACAATATTTATATACCTTTGACAGTTCCAGTTTGATAAGAAGTGAAATTCGGTTAAATTTGAAAATTGTTTAATTATAAAATATGGGATAAGCATAGTCAGCTAAATACTTAACGCGAAATATTTTGGTAAAGTGGTAATTTATTTCTCAACATCATCTCATTTTAGCGTGATACAGTTAACTCAGTGAAATTCCAATTTCGTGGTGGCGATAAACTTTTCATTCGACTCAAATGTCTACCCAACTAGTGAGTTTTTCAAGTTTAGAAACAAAACGAAGTCGTACGGCGAGACTTCGGTAGATGTGGCTGCAATTCGAACAATGTGTCCGTGGCGACGGCAGTCGCAAGTGTTCTCCTAAGACGATGTTAATCCATCCTTGTGAAATCGAGTATATGGTGACCTTTACGGCCTATAGGCCAGTCCTTTGTCGGAGCAGATTCGCCTGGTGAAATCCACTGTTCTGAAGTGATCTCATGATTACGGGATTATCATAAGCGGTCTACCAATACGATATTGAGGACGTATCGTTCTGAATGTGATTCGTCATAAACCGACGTGAGACCTTGTTGAAATTTATTATTTTTTCCTTGATTTCACTGCACAATTTTGATCCCGAAAATAAGCATAAATGGAATAAGAGCAATATCCACCAAAAGCGAGTTTCAAGCCGGTGAATTTTTTTTTTTTTTGTTTTTATGGGTTATGTTAAAACCTTAATCCGATAGGGTTAAATAGGCCTCGAATTTTAATTCACCGACACTAAAAACACAAGGCCACATAGTAAGACCACCAGGTCAGAAACAACATTTAGCTGTTTTCAATTACTCTATCAGTCAGTTCAACAGTGTTTGTTTACCTATAATTCACATACTCATCTCGAGGTGTGTACACATTTCAGTATAATTATTTTGTAGGACATTTTGCAATTGAAGAGTTCATGCTTTTCGTAGTTTATTTTAGGAATGAAATATTGGATGGATCGACCGATGAGTCAAGCTGCTAGACTCTAAGGGTCATGGTGGTAACTTTAACATATTCATGTGGACTAGAGGGGGACTTTACCTGCTTTAGGTTGAAGGTGTTTCTACATGTAGGAGTTGTATATTTTTTCAGCAAAGCATGAAAAGCTTATATCAAGAAACCTCTCTTATTTTAATGTGGAATGATATTCAACAATCACTTTTATCGCTTCTCTAAAAGCTGTTGAGTTCATCAAGAGAGTTTGCAAGTCTCAACTGAAACACGAAATAAAATTGTTTAATTAAATTTATATCTCCCAAAATTTATTTCAATCCATTTTGCTGTCTTAAATAAGCGCACAACCACACTCGTCTTCGCACAGCTTAATAAATATTACATTTCCGCCAACAAACCAAACACAGAAATACATATATAAAAACCCGAACAAGCAATATAATGCTACTAATTCCCATAGCCATAAAGTTATTTAATTAAATTCCATGCCATTTTATTATCAGCAATTGCACTAACAATTAAATTCACACACTTACAGTGACCGCATCACGTTGGCGAAATCACCAGTGAGCGGCAAACCGACACGCCTCCCCTCACTGCACTCCATGGGCATTGACAGTGGCGGAAGTGGCAGCGGCAGCGGCAGTGGCAGTGGCAGCAGTGCCGGCGTGCTCACCTTTCAACAAGCCATGTCTGGCGCCGTCTCACCGCAATATTCCACTGCCGCACCGTTACTGTTCGGTGGCGGCGGCGGTGCAGGCATTGGTGGCAGCATAGCCACAAATATGGATTTGTTATGTGGTTCATCCACGGCGCTCGCCTCCGTATTGGAGGACACTGCAACAAGTGCTGGTGATATGGTCAGTGACATGCTGCAGACTGGTGACTCGCCAACCATGAGCCATCATCATAACAACGGCAACGGCGGTGGCAGCAACAACAATAACAAGAATAACGGTTTGAATGATAGTCACTATGAGCTAGATGTTATCGAAAGCGGCATTGGCAGCGTGGGCGCGGTCGTCAATGTGGGCACAAGCGGTGTGCATCGTGCTGCCTCCAATATATTGCACAGCAGTTCAGCGACCATTGCACAGCTGCAGGGCAGTCGACAGCGTCAACGGATGCGCACCTCGAGTATGCCAGCTGAAAGTAGAAAGGTAAATATAAACTCAACGGCAAATTTGTTTTTTTATTAGCGTAGGTCAGAGTGCATATATGTGTGTTTGGGTATATATGTATGTGTGCGAATGCATGAACGGGTGCTTGTCTTGTTATTGTAAAAGAAAAACCCCTGTTGGAAAAATCAATGATAATGAGTTGGAATTTTTTATTTTTTCAAAAATTTAAATATTAAATTAAAATGATAAAATATTTCTCCTGAAATCGTTTTTGCTGATATCTTCAGAATATGAAGAAATTTCACAATGCTTATAAATCAACACTCTCACAATCAACATTCAAAGTAAAGTTGCGAATTTCTAAGTAAAACCTTAAATAGAATAGAAATTTTAGTTAGGTTCCACAAATCGCTGATCCAACAATTTCCAAACAGGTATATACACACGTGTCACATGGCCAAACCTCCCTTGCAACTGCTCACAAATTTAATGGCAAATATTTTCTGAAAACAGTGCAAGGGAGAGCAAAGCAAGCAATGCAAAAAAAAATAAATAAACTGTTGCCGTCTTGATTGCGCGCTGTGCTTCCGTTTAGCTTTTGATGACTTGCTTGCAGCACTTCAGTGTTCATAGTTGTTGCTTCAGCTGCCTCCGCATATTAAATAATACCAACTTGAATAGTTTATCCTGAACTAAAGCTAATTATGAAATATTGTCATCTTTAAGTGAGCTTATCCTCTTTAATAAATTTAGAAATGAGGTTCTTCGCTTTAGTATTAATTGAGATAGTTAAAACGCATATATTTCTATTTTATCCTAGAATTTCTTTCTTTACACATTTCAAAATATTAAATATCGCCCCTTTTCATTTTACTATACTAGCCCAAGTACTTTCAGTTGCATTGAGTATCATAAATTTAGTTTATCTGGGAGATGATGAGGCCTACATTTTCTGTTGTTTTCTTGATAAAACCGCATTTTACCTAGTAGTATGGGAGCAACACCACATACTCTACTACAGGTAGTACATGATGAACTCCAAGTGTTATATATCTGGTTTGTGATAGAGCTGGGTGGAAGAGAAGTGGAAAATCGTTTCCTTGTTCTAATCGAGTTTGCAGCAACGACATATTTCGTTATAGGGCAGACCCATTTTCAACGCATGTTTTCTAAATGACCAATACCCCTTTATAGTGGTTGTAAGTGTGTATATACTTTTTCTGGATCTATTTCATAAGTCCTTAGTTCTTATCCTATCATAATCAGGCCATATTTAGTTTGTTATTCTTTTATAGATTGCGTGTAAAGCTCTCTCTCTAGTTCCTAATGGGCATCGTATTAGCCCCGCCTAAGATTCTGCTTGAGAAGCATTTCTCATTTCCAAAAATGTTCCTGTGGCCGGGAACTCAGATTAGGGACAAGTTGAGTTTTTCTGCCAGTGAGCTCTAAGCTCTCCCGCGTTTGTTGACTATGTTGGAATTAATCTCTGGTTGCTACCTTTCGGATGAAGTCTCTAGGCAGTTGATGCATGAGTACATTAAGCGCAACCAGTACCCCTCCAGAGGCTGTCCTGTATTCCACTTAATTTCTTGATTTGTTTTTGTTTATTTAGTGATGGCCACCAAACCAGACCTCCATATGTTTGAATTGGGATAGATGAATTGTTTTACCACTGAGTGAGAGAAGATTAAATTGAGGTATCTTGGTTTTACTCAGCAATAGCATCAGTTCTGTTCTGTTCGACAGTTCTAAAATTGTAACAAGATTCCTTTAAGGGTTTTGTCTAACTACAATACCTAAGGAAATGAGTCCTCTCTCAGAAATGTTCAGAATCGTTCAGCCCTACATAAATAGTACCTTGATCTAAATTCTACAAGCAACAAGTCTTTTTCTGTTGCGACATTTTTAAAAAGAAAGAAGTTAATTTTTCGATAGTGGCATCAAACTTTAATATCTTATCAGAGACGGCACTTATAGATTGCTCAAATCGCTCAAATAATAAATTATTTTACAGAAAATTCAGCTGCTGCTCTGGCAAGGCTTCCCGTTTGCAAAAGTATAATACATATATTCTTGTCTCAAAATAACTATCCCTGCATTCGTTTAAAAGTTAAATTCCATTTATACGAATTTTCGTAGACGAAAATATTATATATTTATGGCTGCTCTATTTTTACAATTTGGCTTGTTTGTTTTCAATTCTCGACCGACGGTTTCACATGAATCCAAAATGAAAAAATTGGCTTAGTGTTGACTCTCGTCCGCCACAAATTTTAATACGCAGTTATGGAAACACAGACAAACTGCCTACATATATACTCGACAGCAATTTATATTTTACATTTTCCTCCAATTTATTTGGCGCTTTTCGGTAGTAGTCCTACAGTTAAGCTGCTAGTAATATGAAAGCGACTGACAGCAATCTCTGCCGCTCGACTGAATAGCTCAACTCTCAGCACAATTTATGCAAACACACAGACAGACACACACACACACACACATGCAGATGCACAAACACAAATGTAAATGTATAAGGCAACAACTTTATTTTTTAAAAGACAAACAGAACACACACACACACGAAGGCACGCATGCTTGACTGCATACGTTTTTCATCAAGTCAATATGCGAATGTATGCATGCGCTTTTGCCCACTTTTGTGTTTACCTTTCTTTTTTCTTCGTTTCTTTATCAAATTTCGCTTATGCATACTCATATACGCAGACAACTACACGCACACATATTCTTTGAGAATCCTCGTTTTTAGGTCAGCGAACCTGCAAAGATAAATAAAAAGTTTTTAAATCAATATTTGACTCGCCTCAGCGCCAACTAGCTATCAACTATGTAAACGCTTGGGTGCGCACGAAAAACTGAAATATCATATTCCAAATCAGGGTTGTGAGAAAATTGTGAATTTATTGCATCAGCTGTTCACTGACAAAACAATTTAAATGTGTGCGTTGGCATGTCGCTGACAACTAACGTAGAGCATATTTATTTAAATGCATAACTTTTATATGTATGTGTGCATGTATAACGAGGCATATTTACACCAGTTTGTTCCAATTATAGGTATGTGTACAATAATAATTGCCCATTGTGGGTGTGTAGGTATATGGTTTTCATGATATTAAGATGTCTGAAATCTACGGTTATAAAATTTCAGTATATACTAGTAGAGAAATTCGGCAGATTAAATACAAACAATTAAATACAAACTCGACAGAAGATTGAGATTAATATGATATAAATTTATAAAGTACCACACCTCTCGGCTATCAACTTCAGAACCTTAGTATGCTTACTCGAACTCCACTGAACCTTCTTCTCTCTTTCATTCATGTACTCTAGAGAAAGATCCTGGGAAAGTTGTGAGCGTTCACTCAGTGTTTCAAATTGGCTTCAACATAGAGCTTAAAAAAAAGCTGAAGTTTTTATTCCAAATCGTCGAGTATTTTGAGACAGCCTTATCCATATCCTAAGTTCGAGTGTCGTTCATATGATTTCCAGTTAGGCTTCTGATGGCCAAAACGAACATGGAACATCCCTCACGTAATAAAGTTCACATTCGAATGAATAAATCTCGGAAGATACTGAGAGTTACTTACGTAACTATCTCGCCAGCCAAGGGATTATAAAGACTGTTTCGACATGGTATTTTAGTTCCAAACATGTCAAGTAAGGTAAAAATTATACTGGGTTATAGTTCAGTATGTTATAAAGGGTTTTTCAAAAGGGACGCTACAAAAGTAGGCCCATAGGGACAGCAAACGACGCCATATTTTTCCCGTCCTTTTGACATTTTTCTTCAGTAAGGTTTGCGATTTCATCATGGAAAGATATGCGATCCAACAACGACCCGAATTTGTTAAAATTTACTACCGAAATTCGGACCTCAACTTTAAGAGCGAATTTTCATCGAAAAATCATATTCAGCGATGATGCTCATTTCTAGCTGAATAGCTTCGTTAAAAAGCAAAATATGCGTTATCGGTCAAGAAGCAATCCACATGTACACTATGAGTCACCATGGCATTCCGAAAAAATTACGACTTGGTTCGGTTTATGGACCGGTGGCCTCATTGGGCTGTACTTCTTCCTTGATGATCAAGACCGGCACGTTACTGTGAATTGGAATCGCTACCGCTCAATGATAACCGAATATTTTTTGCCCAAATTGGATGATATGGACTTGGACAATATGTGGTTCCAACGGGACGGTGCCACAAGCTACATAGCGAATGTCACAATCGAATTATTGAAAACCAAGTTTAGTGTATGTGTTATCTCACGAAAGGGCCCAGTAAATTTTCCGCCTCGGTTGTGCGATTTGACGCCGTTAGACTATTTCACGTCAAGTCTATGGGCTATTCAAACAAGCCAGCGACGATTGATGAATCTAACAATCTAACGAATATCGAACTTCAAATTGCAAGAGTATCGGCCGATTTATGCTTGAAACCGTCGAAAATTGAGTTCAGGGTCTGGACTTCTGAAAGCGTGCCATGTGATGGCCATGTAAAAGAAATGAAGTTCCATACAAAATAGCATCAAATGTACTTTCACAGGGATAAAGAATTTCATTGATATCCCAAATCGGGTAGCGCTCTTATTGAAAAACCGTTTAGAAATAATGGAAGCCACTTGTGATTTGATCATTAGACTCGTAACCATTTTTGAAAACACATCTCTTTGGCAGAAATCGAACTACTACGGATACTGTTAAAAAGGTTATTTTCACGTTTAACTGTGAAGGCCTAAGGCATCAGAGCAAAACCTATATAACAATCGGTTCTATATAGACAAAGATTCAATTGTTTTCCTTTTTTAATTAGGTAGGACACACCATGACACAAATTCCTTTTAATAAGCTCCTAAATATCAATAAGAATCTTGTATTTAGTGCTTCAAAACTTTTTCCGGAATTTAATAAACATATAATAGTAGAATGTATGGCGAATAGAGGTAATCGCCAAAATGTATACTAAAAATTTCAAGATGAGATCATCAAAGTATAGACCAAGGCGTAAACTCCATATTATTATAGTTACTCTCACTATTATCACCACGATCTTACTCATTTTGAATAGATTCCACTGAATAAATATTTTACTAACGAAGGTTGAAAAAGTTTAGTATTTTTTCAACCACATTCATCTTACTCATAATGCTGGCGGGCTCTTTTTATTATCACAAAATAATAATAATAATAATAACAATAACAATAATAATAGCAACCTTGCCACATGAATAGACCAATGTCGTCGCAGTCAACTTTTTCCCCCTCTTAACCGCTTTTGATGTTCTTTTCACAACAACTCATTTCATTATTCATACACTTCTAGTTCATCTTAACTAAGTGTATGCAACTCGACACAGCTGAACACTTGCGGCTTCATTTTAATGTGATTTCACTAGTGCTTTTATATCGTACTCCTCACTGTACTATGTTTATTTACTTGTAGCCACGTCTCGCCGATACGCGACGTGCAGCAATACATTGTGCCGACCTCGATTTGGAATATTATCGCCTGCGGAGTTTCAGCATCACGTCGCATGGTGTATGCAATTTGGGTGATTCCCTGCGGTAAGTAAACAGACAGCCACATCAATAGACACGTTAGGCGGCTGACAAAAACGTATAAGAAGAAAGACAGTATTTAGAGAGTGGAAAGGGAGAAGTAGTTGAAAATGTCATAAAGCAGACGCGAAGACGACCAACATAAAGAAATTATAAGTAAATATACATAGATACTAAATACATACATTCAGGCATGAAGTAGTAGCAGACGCGACTAGACTAGACGTAAGACATGCAAATGACGTTGAGGATATTCATGTCAGTTGAAATTAAATATTTAAAACGCAGCAGTATTTTCACAAAGCCACCAGTAGGAGGCTTTCATGTTAAGACGAAGGTGGTAGGATAGGTACATGATCCTATAAAAGTGTGAGAGATTTTCAAAAATATATTTATGAAAAATATGTTTGAAGTTTCAAAAGCACGGTTCAAGATCACTAAATCTGTGCAATTTATTTTTGGGATATTGCAATACACCCACATTCAGTCCATGATTATACTACCACTCATCAAAGAGACAGATTTGCAATTTAACTTCATCAAATATTCTTTATAACAGCAGGGTTGTATTTTGGGATGACGACGATACCGAGAATTGAATCAAAATTATTTAAATAATTTAAAAAAATATATATTTAAGAAAAATTACCTCAGCACATATATAGTATCTGGAGCCTCCTTAGATTTACTTCTATGACTATCATTAGGTTCTATAATTTTGATCGACGTTTTTCGAGGTGTCTATTAAGTATTATCAGTATTATTTGCTCTCTATAAAATTTACAGGATCCAAGCAGTAACCACTAGCCACCAACCTTCTAGACGTAACTAATTCATATATATATATGACACAGTTTGACAATAGTAATGACAGCTGACAACCACTGGACAATTAAATGCGCACTATGCGTTATAACAAATTTAAAAAATTATTTTACTAACTAATTAACAAGTTTGTCTCAGTTTGACAGTACTCAATGACAACTGACAACCACTGGACAACTCATAGATCTTTAAAAACGCACAGAGCCTTATCAAACAATCCTCGTATTTCCATAAGACCACAGACTTAAACGCTATAACAAATTTTAAAAATTAAATACAGTTTTTTCTCCAGCTACTCGCATCTACAATGTTTTATGCCACAGCACGTTTAACGCTAACTGACTTGCTTTCCTCTCATTTTTTTCTCCATATTTTCTCACTCATAAAATCATCATTTGACGGCATGTCAACCGCGCCGCCGCCGCCACCTCATCTGATTACATCTGCTATTCGCTCAGAAGCCGCCGATCACGTTCAATCAACTCTGTCACATCGACGGGCACTTCCAACAGCGGCAAGGAGCACCGGAACAACAGGTGCGTTTAATGCTATCATATTGTTGTTAACTCAATTATGCGACGTTGTAATAGTATATTCAAACGGCGTGACGACATGTACTCGTACATGTACCTGATACAAACATACCTATTTCGTATGCAATTACAAGCATTTGATTTGTTGGTGTTTGTGGTTATTTAACTTGTTAAAAAATCAATAAGCGTTTAATAGCATAAATGGCGCCAAATTCAATTTCAACTACCTATGAGTTTGCCTTGCTGTTTTAACACTATGGTGTTTTTTTTTGTTTTTCTTTATTTTGCACAGCAATGCATCGCATATATCCGGCGACAACATTTTCGAGTCTACAGAGAAACAGGATGCAGGCAAAGCACCGATACCCGCCTATAAAATTGCAATGCTTGGCGCTTCTGGTGTTGGCAAAACGACATTAACCTATCAATTCACAACATCCGATTATATTTGTGCCTACGACTTGAGTTTGGGTAAGTGTGGCAAACGCATGGCGGGAATATGGCTTTTGTAAATATGATATGTAAAGTGTTGTGAATGAATTTTGGTTTTTGTGTGCCAAAAGTTTATTTTGAATTTTTTGACTCAGTGACGATATGTAGGTATTGAAAATTTTTAATCTATAAAGAGAACTGGTAAAATGCTAATTAAGAAATATGTATTTTGAAGTAATTAGTTTTGACTATCTTTGGAAAAATGTGTTATTATGTTTTATTTATTCGATTTCTGTTTTATTGTAAAAAAAAATAATTTATGAAGTGAAATAAAAAGATAAATAAAATATAAACAATTTCTTTTGGTTTCTTTATTTTATTTGCTATTTATTATTTATTATTTAATTTTAGAATAATATATGTATAATATAATTTGAAACTGTTTACATATGGGTAAGTAGAGGTGTTCCGCATTTTTAGCTAATTTATTTATGTTCCGAATCATTACTTGTTGAAGTTATAAATCTTTGCTCCAACCACAATATTGTTTCATATTTCACTAAAATCATCAAAATCGGTAAAGATTTACTGGAGTTATGACCATTCAAAGTGTTGGTGTCATATGAAGGGGAATTCTCATCCCCGATTACTCGCATTCGGATGCGCATAAAAACGTTAACTAAGCTGGAAGTTGAGAATATTTTCTGCTCTAAACTTAATTTGGATATCTATTAATGCGAAACAAGTTAGGAAATGTGTGTCCCTTTGAAAATTCTGTGAGAAATTTCGATTTGAAATAGTTATTATTAATATTTTATTTTCCAAATTGCGACCACTTCCGTTCTCCAAATCATATAGATATATACATGAAATTGGTGTATTATTCTTCAGGCTACAAAAATATATAAACGTTTTTACTAACTTCCTGGCATTATAAAATTTTATTGCAAAAAACACAAAATTGACTCTTAAACTGTCGGATATAAGGGCTTATAATTGAAATATTTGAAGACATAGAATTCTGCAAAGTATCTATCTCATCACAATAACTTTTCATGCGACACACAAATTTGCCAAAATTCAGATTTCTACCAGGCACCCAGAAATGGCAGCAGGCGGTTCTGCCTGATACTGTTAACGCACTGTTAACACTCTGTTAACTGTGCAGACTGTTATGTTAGCGGACAGTAGAATGTTATTGTCCATGTCAAACCAATGCAAAGAATGCAGAAATCATGTAATCACACTTTTGCCAAAACTTCGTGGTTTCTTAATATTTTTCGAGGTTTTTTTGTTTAAATTGTTGCATTAATTTGTTGAAAAAATATAAGAACAAATTCCATGACAAAGTGATTAAAATTAAGTAAATATTTAATAATATAACGTAGTACAAAAAATGGAGCTACTTAACATTAATGGCACTCAGAATAATCTGCAGGCCTCCCTGCAACTTTCTATGCCCATGATGTACAAATAAAGTTAGCATTTGCTGGTGTTTGATGCTGTTTCCTCATATTTGTTGCCGATTGCAACACATTTTAATTTTTTATAAATGTTTAAAGTGCAACAACAACAACTATTTATTTATACACTTGTGGGCCATGCGATTCTGAAGAGACTAGTAAAAACCGCATGTCTCTAAGTGCCTCCGTTTGGCCACAATTCACATTTTTCTATTTCGCAGCCACCTACTGCCTGCTCCTGGTCGCCTAGTAGAAATCCCAGTTTTTCGCAGCAAATTGAAATGCACTTTTTCGCAGCCGACGTCGGCAGCGCCGGACAGCAGCGAAACAAAAAATGCTTATAACTTTTGAACCAGCGGTTGGATTTTGGTGATCTAAATTTTGAATTTTGCAGAAACGCATGGGCTACAATCCTGACTAAGTGAACTTAACTTGTTGGTTACCAGAGAATTTATAAAATTAAAAATGTGATGCAAATCGCGAATTTTCATGGAAATTATATATAAAATGAATTCGTTTGCTTAAATATGTTTCAGAAAATGGTGTTAGTAGTTACTCCGTGTCATGAGCCATTCATTGAATGCCTCACTTGTTCAATAAAACAAATTTTGTTTATAATATTTTACTTTTAATGTTTGTGCTTAATTAAATAATTTATTGCACAATATACGCAATATTCTGTTGTTTGAACGAATGTTTTTGTTTGCTACACAATAAATAATAATTTTCTACCTTAATTGTATATTCGTCTTTTCTGCTATGCACGTGCAAACGCTGTTTGATGCACCGAAATGTGTCGATATTGGTGTTACCATATCGTTAATTCTTGAAATATTTCATAGAATTGTATGTGGTCATTTAATGTAGAAAATCATGTAGTTTCTATATTTGCAAGTTATAACTCGAAATTCCGACGTTTTAGCCACTTTTTCGCTGAAAGTTTGCTATTTGACGCATATTTTTAATTTTATAAACTCGTTGGTAATTCCAAGAATAAATATTCTTAGCTAGGATTTTAGCGCATGCGATTCTGCAAATTTTGGCATTTTTAGTTTTTTGCTACGACCACTGGTTCAAAAGTTATAAGCGTTTTTGTGTTTGGCAGCCACCTACTGCCTGCTCCTGGTCGCCTGGTAGAAATCCCAAATTTTCGCACCAAATTGAAATGCATTTTTCTGCAGTGACGCCGGCAGAGCGGCAGAGCTACTCGATGGTGTTGCATATGCAAAGGGGCAAATTTGAATTACCGGAAGTCGGAAGTGGCGGGACTGGAAATCATCACTGGACGGAAACCGGATATGACCCTTTTCCGGTTTCCGGTCACCAACTTCCGGTCTGGACCCCAAACCGGAAGTGAAACCCCGTTATTTTCATTTCCGGTTTCCGGTCCGAGTCGACTTCCGGCCCCGCCGTTTCCCGCTTCCGGTAATTCAAATTTGCCCCTTTGCATATGCAACACCATTGAGTAGCTCTGCCGCTCTGCCGGCGTCACTACAGAAAAATGCATTTCAATTTGGTGCGAAAATTTGGGATTTCTACCAGGCGACCAGGAGCAGGCAGTAGGTGGCTGCCAAACACAAAAACGCTTATAACTTTTGAACCAGTGGTCGTAGCAAAAAACTAAAAATGCCAAAATTTGCAGAATCGCATGCGCTAAAATCCTAGCTAAGAATATTTATTCTTGGAATTACCAACGAGTTTATAAAATTAAAAATATGCGTCAAATAGCAAACTTTCAGCGAAAAAGTGGCTAAAACGTCGGAATTTCGAGTTATAACTTGCAAATATAGAAACTACATGATTTTCTACATTAAATGACCACATACAATTCTATGAAATATTTCAAGAATTAACGATATGGTAACACCAATATCGACCACATATCGGTGCATCAACCAGCGTTTGCACGTGCATAGCAGAAAAGACGAATATAAAATTAAAGGAGAAAATTATTATTTATTGTGTAGCAAACAAAAACATTCGTTCCAACAACAGAATATTGCGTATATTGTGCAATAAATTATTTAATTAAGCACAAACATTAAAAGTAAAATATTATAAAATAAATTTGTTTTATTGAACAAGTGAGGCATTCAATGAATGGCTAATGACACGCAGTAACTACTATCACCATTTTCTGAGACATATTTAAGCAAACGAATTCATTTTATGTATAATTTCCATGAAAATTTGCGATTTGCAACACATTTTTAATTTTATGAATTCTCTGGTAACCAACAAGTTAAATTCACTTAGTCAGGATTGTAGCCCATGCATTTCTGCAAAATTCAAAATTTAGATCACCAAAATCCAACCGCTGGTTCAAAAGTTATAGGCTTTTGTGTTTCGCTGCTGTCCGGCGCTGCCGACGTCGGCTGCGAAAAAATGCATTTCAATTTGGTGCGAAAAACTGGGATTTCTACCAGGCGACCAGGAGCAGGCAGTAGGTGGCTGCGAAATAGAAAAATGAGAATTGTGGCCAAACGGAGGCACTTAGAGACATGCGGTTTTTACTAGTCTCTTCAGAATCGCATGGCCCACAAGTGTATAAATAAATAGTTGTTGGTGTTGCACTTTAAACATTTATAAAAAATTAAAATATGTTGCAATCGGCAACAAATATGAGAAAACCGCATCAAACACCAGCAAATTCTAACTTTATCTGTACATCATGGGCATAGAAAGTTGCAGGGAGGCCTGCAGATTATTCTGAGTACCATTAATGTTAAGTAGCGGCATTTTTTGTAAAAGTTTGAAAGCCTACTAACAGCAAAGATAGTACTATATTATATTATTAAATATTTATTTAATTTTAATCACTTTGCCATGGAATTTGATTTTATAATTTTTCGGCAAATTAATGCAACAATTTAAACAAAAAAACCTCGAAAAATATTAAGAAACCACGAAGTTTTAACAAAAAGTGTGATTACATGATTTCTGCACTCTTTGCAGTGGCTTAACATGGACAATAACATTCTACTGTCCGCTAACATAACAGTCTGCACAGTTAACAGTGCGCTAACAGTATCAGGCAGAAATCCACCTGTTGCCATTTCTGGGTGCCTGGTAGAAATCTGCTTTTTGGCAAATTTGTGTGTCGCATGAAAAGTTATTGTGATGAGATACTTTGCAGAATTCTAACTCTTCAAATATTTTAATTATAAGCCCTTATTGCCGACAGTTTAAGAGTCAATTTCGTGTTTTTTTGCAATAAAAGTTTATCATGCCAGGAAGTTATTAAAAACGTTTATATATTCTTGTAGCCTGAAGAATTCTACACCAATTTCATGTATATATCTATATGATTTGGAGAACGGAAGTGGTCGCAATTTGGAAAATAAAATATTAATAACAACTATTTCAAATCGAAATTTCTCATAGAATTTTCCAAAGTACACATATTTCCTAACTTGTTTCGCATTAATAGATATCCAAATTAAGTTTAGAGAAGAAAATATTCCCAACTTCCAGCTTAATTAACGTTTTTATGCGCATCCAAATGCGAGGAAATCGGGGATGAGAATACCCTTTCGTGTGATACCAACACTTTACCGGAGTTATGGTAAATCTTAACCGATGTGGATGATTTTAGTGAAATATGAAAGGAAATTTCTACACTTACAACATTTTATAATGGAATAGATTTATAACTTCAACAAGTAATGATTCGGAACATAAATAAATTAGCTGAAAATCCGGAACAACTCTACCTACCCATACATAAAAAGGTTCCAAATTTAGTTTTCATTTCCAAAACTCCTTGCATCGATTGCACCATGCACGCCATTATTTTCTCATACACATTCCTTCAACAAAAACCGGAAAATATGAATTTTTGTCTCGAAATTTGCGATTTCTACCAGGCATCCAGAATCCGCGGCATTTCTTGCGACGATTTTTGGCGAATATCTCGAGAACCGTTTGGTGGATCTTGGTTCTGACAACGTCATAGTCTTTATCATCCCTTCGGTAATTTTGTTAATCATCTCACGGTTTCAGCCATGTGGATGTGGATTATACATAAATCCTTCGTTCAATAGTTTTTAATGTCGAGAAAATGTATGCTCAACAAGATAATTACTCCTTTAGTTAAGCACTCTTATAAGTTATAACTCTTCTTACATTCACTTATGGTTAGCGAAGGCTATTTTTTGATGATCTATCATAAAAAAAGGAAGAATTTATTTATTATTAATTTTTTTTAATAATTCCATCGAACTTTTTATTGTGTACTTTCATTAAATATGTGCTAAACACCATTCATCATATTTTATAGTAAAAATGCGCTTAAAATTTTTCAAGTAAAGTAAATGTTTACTATTCAATCTAATATGCATTAATAAACAAAACATGTTTATTAACATCTGAAGTGCCGCTGACCACTGCGTATGAGTAATATTGGCATACAATCTATGTACACATAATTCACATAACACAATGCTTTGTTTACATTATATATAACATTAAAAATGTGTACTATTAATATCAAAGCAGCGAACAATTCATATTTTATTATGTTTATTAAAGAAAAATTTTTCGCAAAAAAGCACTGATGAGACTCTCGCGTGTGCGTTTGAATAGCACTTTGCTAGTTTACATCTTCATTTAACTTACGCGTGCTATAATCAGCTCAAAAGTAGCCATTAAATAGGTTATAAAAAAATGTGTGTGTGAAAGTAGACTGGCTGTGAAAGCATTTAATGATAGCGTATAAAAAATTAGTTGTTCAATAAATGTGTTGCTAAGTAAACTATGAATATATACCACCTTGGTATGCTGGCATATTATTGAAAATGCTATTTCGTTGTATTTTTAATAAATATTTTTTAAAAACATTTCTTTATAAATTCACTTGCTATTAAATTTTATGATTGCGGCGCTTATTTGTTAAGTAAATATGAGAAGATAGTGAATCAGAAATTATTTAAAAATTTGAATTTGTGCTAATCTATATTTTTCAAAAATAAAAAAAAAAATATGAAAAATGTTTATTAACAAGTTGTTGAGACAGTAATTTTTGAAAATCACACAAATTCTTACACAATACATGAATTGCTTCGTCTAAAAAAAATTAAATTAAGTATTTCGCTATACAAATGTTCAGATATACAACAAGTAACATTTTATACTCTCGCAATTTATTGATGTAAATTTTTTAAGATTCTAGTCCGATTTCGAAAGATTTTCCTTAAGTGAAGCCACAGATGATATACAGTATTTGTGTAAAGTTTTGTACTGCTATCTTCATTGGTTGTAAACAATATAAAGTGAAGGAATCAGATAGAATTCAAAATTGAGTTATATGGGAAGTTGGCGTACTTGTGAACCGATTTCATCCACACGTGTCATAAGGATGTCAAAAAATATTATATACCGAATTTCATTGAAATCGGTCGATTAGTTCCTGAGATATGTTTTTTGACCCATAAGTGGGCGACGTCACGCCCATTTCCCGTTTTGTAAAAAAATATGAGTGCAGCTTCCATCTGCCATTTCTTATGTAAAATTCAGTGTTTCTGACGTTTTTCGTTAGTGAGTTAACTCACTTTTAGTAATTTTCAACATAACCTTTGTATGGGAGGTGGATGTGGTTATTATCCGATTTCTGACAGGCGAAATGACTTCTGACGAAATAACTAAAAGGAATGACTGCAGAAAGTTTGGTTTATATAGGTGTAATGGTTTGCAAGATATATACAAAAAACCTATTTGGGCGCGAGGCCACGTCCACTATAAAAAGAGCACATCCAAATGTGCCCCTCCCTAATGCGATCCTTTGTACCAAATTTTACTTTCATAACCTAATTTATGGCTTATTTATGACACTTTATGTGTTTTCGGTTTTCGACATTTTGTGGGCGTCGCAGTTTTCCGATTTTGCCCATTTTCGAAAGCAACCCTCTCACGGTCCCAAGGAACATGTGTTCTAAGTTCAATTAAGATACTTAAATTTTTACTACCGTTGCACGGACGGACGAACGGACAAACAGACTTTCGGATTTTGACTCGTCTCATCATCCGGATCATTTATATATATAACCCCATATCTAACTCTTTTATTTCTGGGTGATAAAAGCAACCGTTATGTGAACAAAACTATAATACTCTGTGCAACATGTTGCGAGAGTATAAAAATATACATATATATATATAAATAGATAGATAGATTAAAAATTATTGTCACTTTCTTCCGTTTTCTCTTTCCATTACAGACGACGATTATGGTCAAAAGACAGTGTCTGTGCTTGTTGATGGCATCGAAACGGACTTGGAAATTATCGATCATCCTGCCTGTGAAATGTCGGTAAGTAGTTGTCACACTAAACAACACTCACTGGACGGCATATTCCTGCTAGCCATTGACACCGTTAGATGTACGCCAATCGCCACGTAGAGTGTGGGTAATTGCCAGCAATGCATTGTTGAGTTGTCGCTTAGTGATGTTGAGCTGAGTAGGTCAAGTTCTCACTTGAGTGAATATTTAGATGCTGACGACGTTGACGGCCAGCTAGCCGACGTCGACCTGCAAAGTTAAAGTGTTTCATATATATATACATACGTGTACTTCTATGGGTGCTTAGAAATGTAGAACATGTTGTTGACATAGAAAGAGCGAGCCAACATTCTTACGTTATATGAAAACAATAACCTTTATACGAGCAGGCTCCGACATACATACATAACACTCATGTGAACACATTTATTATAGTATATATAAATGCACGAACTTAATTGTTGGCGCTTGTGTGTCGCCGAGATAAAGCTCGGCTGAGTGCATGTGTATGCGTTCGTGTTTTGTCGAATGTCATTAACACTTTGTATGTTAGCCGACAATAAAGCAAAAACAGCTAAATAATATTGCCTACTCCCACAGCGTTGAACATGCCAGCGATAAAGCCAACAACACTAATATGCGCCATATATGTTTCTAGTAGAGTAGAGTATAAAGCATTTACGACGTACATAATATGCGATTTTTATAGAATACTTGCACCCGTTATCAACGCAACGACTGTCATCTCAGCATATTAACAATGCACACAAACACACACACATACACACATACACAACCACATACAGGCTTCAATTCATAGTATCACCCAATGGCTGTTGGGTGGCAGCAGCACATACAATTTCATTGACATTAATAACAATTATCTATGGCTTTTATATGAGCTAAGTAGCCGGCTTTTTCAATTTATTCTCATTACGATTTCTACATTTTTTTCCTTTGCAGACGGAAGCCTTTTGTTCGACCTACAACATCGATTTATTTGTTGTTGTCTACTCGGTGGTGGATCGCAATTCCTTTAAGGCGGCCGAGAAGGTTTTGCAATATTTGAAAGAACATGAAATGCTGCTGACACGTGGCGCTATTTTAGTTGGCAATAAAACGGATTTAGAGCGACATCGCGAGGTTAATCGTCAGGGTGAGTATATACTGATGAAGCATTAATATTTATGGAGTTAGATATAGATAGCAGTACTCGAATTATTAATTATTCGTTTCATAAGAAATTTCTGTAAATTAACTCTTTATGATTCTGAGAAAAATCATTTTTGATTTGTATTTGCTGTACTCAACCTGCTCTCTTTCTGCTTGTATACGACTACAAAACTTTAATCTGTTAACATATGATTCTTATATCATTAAACATAATTTTAGATATATTATATGTTCAGAAAAGTTCCTAGTATGTTTAGGTTAGGTTCTAAGGCTGTTTCCCAAAGGGAAACACACGTAGACTTTAAAATACTGTGCTTTGTGAAGCCTGGATCCCCCCTAGATTAGCAATTAGGAGTCGACAAAGCGCTCTGAACCTACTACAAATCTGCAGAGATTTTTAACTTCGATATTTGCTATTTCGCGAGCCTGCTCAAAACAGAGCGATCCATTAAATCTCTTTCTCGATCTCGCAAAGGTGGGACATCCTGAAGAAAGTGATGAGATGATTCCACCTCATCCTCCTCCATGCAGCTTCTACAGCTAGCATCCGGTAAGATTTTTAACCTTACAGCGTGGATCCCGATGGGACAATGGCCAGTAAGAACCCCTACGACTAAGGAGAGGTAAGGTTTACTGAGAGGGAAGAGCTCGGTAGACCTACCGCGGTTTACCTTGGGCCAGAAGGATCTAAGAAATCTCTTTCTTGATCTCGCAAAGGCTTGACATTGCAGAACAAAGTGATGAGATGATTCCACCTCATCCTCTTCCATGCAGCTTCTACAGTTAGCATCCGGTAAGATTTTTAACCTTATAGCGTGGATCCCAATGGGACAATGGCCAGTAAGAACCCTTACGACTAAGGAGAGGTAAGGTTTACTGAGGGCGAAGAGCTCGGTAGACCTACCGCGGTTTACCTTGGGCCAGAAGGATCTTGCGACTGCGCATGTGTTAGTAACTGACCAGCGCCTACCCAGCTCAACCGAGGCCCATCTGTCCATTAGCAAACCGCAATAGGAAAACGGTGCTCCTACATACTTCCATGCTGCTAATAGTGAGTCTGATGTTCCTAATCTTGCAAGCTCATCAGCCTTGCAATTCATCGTGTGTGTTTAATACGGTTTAAATTTTGCCAAAAAGAAAATATAATTTAGTTTTTTTATTGTTTTTTTAATAACATATTTCCACAAGCATCGAAGCATTCGTTGAAGCACTAAGCGGAAAGGAAAATATTAAAAATTTTTGAATTTAAATCTTCTAAACCCATCTTCCGGAGAAATTAAACAATCAAACCTCCAGAGCAGAGGTGTCTAGCGACTTATTGACAATCTACTATCATCCGACATTTATTCAGATATTTTGTACATCTGAGAGAGTGAATAATCCATGGATTCTATACACTTCTAAGTGAAGTCATGTGATTTCCGCTGGGTCTTTTCAACGCTTTAGAAACCTTACTAACTTTCACTAATAGACCAATAGTATAGTTTGATAAGATATGCATGAGGGCCTTATTGTTTCATAATTAATTCAAAATATACAATAATGTAATGTAAGATTTCAATATCCATACCCATTCCATTCTACTTCCAGCTGGTCGTAAGTTGGCTAAAGAGATTTGCTGTAAATTTATTGAGACCTCCTCCGGACTTGATCACAATGTTAACGAGCTGCTCGTCGGTATTGTCGCACAGTCCAAACTGAATCCACAGCGTATACGTAACCTCGACGAGCGCGATCGTCAACGTCTCAGTCTACAGAGTGCTATACAAAAACACCGACATATGCACATAGCGCCACGTCGCATGGTACGACAGGTGTCCATGTATCATCCCGATGACGATGAAGACGATACAGCCGATAATGAAAACAATGCGAGTAATAGAGCTGGTGTTAGTGCCAACAATGGCGACAACGTTGATGAAAATCAACCCGCCGCTGATGAAGGCATCGGCACTGGCAGCGAACGCACCGTCAGCACGAGTCTCTCTTCAACCGGTATGGGCATTAAACTGGCAACTTCGAAGAACTATGTACAACGCACCAATAAGCGTACGCTCAATTTGGAAAGTATACTCAAGATGGGTGAGAGTGAGTTGGAAGATGAAGAAGAAGCGATACAGCGCCAACCGGCACTGCTCAAACAACAACAACAAACGCGTCCCATGAGTAAATTCGATCTGCTTCTATCTGGTGGCAAGAACAGTTTAAACACATCGCCAAAGAATCGTCGATTCTACGGTGGAGGCGCTGTAAGTGGCGCGATCGGCGCTTTTACCGGCGGCAGACGCTGCGTTAGCGATGGTTCAACGAGTGACAATTACACGGAGAGCAATGATCAGCTGTTGGACGAAGGTAATCGAAAGACAGTGTCCAAGTTAACGAATCGTACGAAAGTGTTTCTCTCATCGGTGCTGAAGTTCAAGAAAGCGGTGAATATGCGTCGTAGAAACTCTTCCAGTTGTAGTGATCTATTCGTTATATAAGAGTAAAGGAATAAGGTAGGATAAATACGAAAACAGAAAAAGTAATGATTAAATGCCCTTTGTTTAGTGAACAACAATAACTGAAACCAGAGATATGATTTTGTATATATTATATATATGTATATTAGATTTATTTTTTCCGAATGGTGAAATTTTAACACCATTCAATACGTTTACAAAAATCACAATTGATCTCTTGAAAACCCAATCAAATTAGAATCCCACTGTGAAAGTTATCTTTGACCGAGGTTGAATTCAACAACTCATCTAGCTTCTTTTGTAGTTTCGTCTAATTAAATTGAAAATCTACGGTCGTGTAATAGACATCTTGGTTATGTACCTGTCTAGTTGAACTTAAATCAATAGAATATGTGGGTACCACTTTAAGTGGATTTTCCGATTTGCCATTGATTTCAAAAATATTATAAAAAAATGAAAATGAAAAGAAAACATGTAGAGCACTCTTATTTCTCAATAACTGATAGATGATGTAGACTACAATTTGGGAAACTCAGAAAACGTTGGCCATCATCTCTCTGAACCGAATTGAAAAAAGTCCACTGTTCTAATGCTTCTTGGCCTCCGGTGCCTAATATTTCATGAGGTATATAATGCACTCGGTCTTTTGCGATGTCTACTGACTCATCTTATCTAACGCACATTCAATATTTAAAACAATTTGACGGTAGCTATCTTGGAGAAGAGTCACCGTATATAACAATCAAGCGCTCGATGATTTCATCGCGCCATTTGTTTTCGAAAAATACAAGAATCGAATCACTGACCGTTATTTCACTTTTCCCATTTTATTTTCTTGTATGAGTGCAATTCGAAATACGATATTAAATTTCTCTTGCGATAGTGGCGCCAAGGATAGTACTCGACAATAACCTATACTTCAAGCACTCAGACACTTCCAAGCTAATATATTTACTACATAATTTAAAAAGACGATAATCCAAATAACAGTACTATAATGTAACAAATGAGGTCTGTTCAAAAAAATAAGTATGGAAATTGGGTTCGATGACGAATCGTGGGTGTATGGTAATGACATCGAGACCAAAATCTGAAAACCAGAACAAAACTAGATACCAGATTGTGGGCTAAACAAAAAACAGAAGACGACAAATCGGAAAATAATTATATATAATATGTATTTTCCGATCCCGGAAATCTAAATTGACAGTTTATAGCTCATTACTAATAGTACGAGAGCTAGCAACGTCAAAAAAACAAAAATTTCAGGTAGGCCAGTTTTTAGATATGCTATCTCTCTCACTCCCCCGGACATCATACAGGCTATCTGGCTGGCGGTAGCGGTTGCGTTCATCAGTGCGTATCGTACCTATACAGGTAAAATATTATAATTTCAAATCATTTTAAGAAGTTTTTTTTTTTTTTAATATTTTTATTAAACAATTCTCAACAAAAACTTATTATTGCCAGATATTTTTGATGTTGTTTAAACGGTGCCAAACGCCTAGGTTAGGTTGAAAATTACTAAAAGTGGGTTAACTAACTAACGAAAATCGTCAGAAACACTAAATTTTGTAGAAGAAATAGCAGAAGGGAGCTGTACTCAGATTTTTTACAAAATGGAAAATGGGCGTGGCATCACCCACTTATGGGTCAAAAACCTCAGGAACTACTCGACCGATTCGAATGAAATTCGGTATATAATATTTTCTTGACACCCTGATAACACTGACAAAAAATGGAAATCGGTTCACACCCACTACTACTTTCCTTATAACTCAATTTTGAATTCCATCTTATTCCTTAACTTTATAATGTAAACATAAGGAACCAATGAAGATAACGGAATAAAACTTTACACAAATAGTGCATATTATCTTTGGCTTCACTTGTGAAAAAATTGTCGAAAACGGACCATAACTTTTCAAGGCCCCAGATATCGAATATGTTGAACTCAGCGCCTAAGGATAAATTTTAACCGAAAATATGGGTAAATCTCTCAGATATCTCAATTTAATTCAGAGGAAATTGTTTTCTTCTAATAGTGTGTCTCTGTTCCAAAAATTATTAAAATGGAGTCATAACATTTCCATATACCTCATTGTAGGTTTTTCAAAAATACGGTGAGCTTTATTCCGCATATATGTATTGGTTAAATTTCTTCAATAAATTGCGAGAGTATAAAATGTTCATTTGCACCCGAACTTAGCCTTTCCTTATTTGTTTCAAATAATTTTTATTGACTACGAGCAGCTGTTGTCGTTTAATAAAAAATAGGCGTTTGGCACCGTTTAAACAACGTCAAAAATATCTGGCAATAATAAGTTTTTGTTGAGAATTGTTTAATAAGAATATAAAAAAAAAAACTTCTTAAAATGATATTAAAACGATGCGCACTGATGAACGCAACCGCTACCGCCAGCCAGATAGCCTGTATGATGTCCGGGGGAGTGAGAGAGATAGCATATCTAAAAACTGGCCTACCTGAAATTCTTGCTCAAAAACGTTGCTAGCTCTTACAGCCGGTTTCACGAAACAAATTTAAGTGAAAAATAATTAATTTCGGTTTCACCATTTGACTTAATTTTTATTTAAATGGTCACGCTTTGCCGTTTAAATATTATTTAAATACTGTCATATGTAACCATGGTTACGCTTTTCTATCAGCTGAATTCCCATTTGTTTACCATTTTGACAAAGAAATACAATTTATTTGTTTACATAAATCAGCTGTTATTCTTACTAACATCCCCGACTTTTAATTTTTTGGATGCCAAACGTCAATAATGGCGAAACGCAGGAAACTTAAGTGCAAAGTTAAATAAAAATTAAAATTAAAATTAAATGGAACTTAATTTTCTATTAAAAAATTTCGTGAAACCGGCTGTTAGACTATAATAACTAAATAACTCTATAAAAATGTTCGTGACGAAGCAAAGATTCACGTTCAAACGTATCTAGTCTACACAACTCCAAATTTTTTATCTGAAAAGAAAACTAACCTGAAAGGAAAATGTAAAGCAACGAATTGTTCGGTATATTATAGTAGTAATGGTAATGAAAAGGAAAATTTTAGGAATTTGAAACAGGGATTGCATATCAAACAAGCAAAATTTTATCAGCGGCTATAAGCCAAATACAAATAAAGTTTTAGAAGCACTGAAGGAACAGTTGAGTTATTCATGATTTTAAAATTATTTGAACGAAAATCATATCTGCAATAGAAACACCGACTAATTATAACTATATATTGTAGAAATAAGTATACTCGAACTCCCCACTAAAAAATAAGTTTTAAAATACCAACAACTCAAAAACAAGCTTGCCGACGAACTTAACTATAGTTACTGTGAGAGAGGGATTTGAAAAAATGAGACGACCAAACAAACAATACTTATGAAAATGAATTGAGACTCTCTGCACACACATATAAATATAATAGTTATTAAATTTAATACAAATTTCTCATATTTAGCACTATACGAGCACAAAAACTTTTTGAACACACAAAATTTTGATGACATGAAGATAGAATAGAACAAGCAGACAGTAGTTAGTATGCGAAGTTATGAAGTAAAATTTCCAAAATAACTGCATTTTATAACCAACAAATAACGATAATTAGATAAATGGTAAGCAAAATGAGCCGAAATAATTGTTAAATTGAAAATGAGAATCAGTAATTTCTTACTATTTGTATATACAATTTGTACATTTCATACTTTACTAAAACTTTATACTTTTCTCTCAAATAGTTATGTATGAAAATACAAAAGTAAGCTATATGCTATATCAAATAATTACAAATTAAAAACAAATAAATAACAGGAGACTGAAATTGTATCAAAAATTATAAATAATAACTACATAATAAGCTGCGTTTATAAAAGGCATTAGGCTAAAAGTGTTTTGAAATTATTTCAATATTGATAAAACAAAATCAAATCAAATAATGAATCAAATTAACTATATTTTATTGTATGTTCATAAGTGTAAAATTACGTAAAAAAGTGTTTTTAAATTTTTCGAAATGTACTCCATTACTATATATATGAATGAAGTGTGTTGACAGATTCTTTTTTTTTTTGAAAAATTTGTACGGCTTAGCCTTCTAAAGTCATTCAAATGGTGGTGGTAGATTTCATATCATTCAGACTCTCAAATTCCATCAAGTTTTCCAAAGAAAATGTATTGCAATATATTATAATCTTGCCAGACGATCTTCGGTTCCGAATTCGATCAATTGTCTTGATAGAACTCAGCCCACGGTAGATCATACAACAAGTTCTTATACATAAATCCCGATGGTAGCAAGACTTGAAATATTCCGAATACCATATAGGTTAGGTTTGTAGGCAGATCTCTGCAAAAACAGAAGATCTCACTTAAACAGGCGCTGTCCTTTGTGGTACCAATAAAACTCCCTGTGGATCAAAGACCTTTAAGATTCAGCAAAACGCTTGGAATCTGTTACAAATTTCTTAAGACGGCTAATATCGATTCTAGCCAATTCGCTAGCATCGCCGAAAAAAGGCCTTCCGAGGTGTTTTAACGTCAGTTTGGCAAAAGCTGGACAATGTAGAAGGAAATGCTTAGATGATTTCATCTCGCCTTCCTCCATACAGCTTTGGCAACTTGCATCTGCCAGGATCCCAAGTCTGACCGCATGGGTACCCATTGGACAATGTCCTGTAAGTACACCCATGATGGCGCTGAGATGGACCTTGCCCAGAGAAAGCAGTTGAAAGGACCGCTTACGCTCCACAGAGGGCCAAAAGGACCTCGCCACTGCACAAGTACTGGTAGTTGACCAGCGTTTGACGAGCTCATGCGTAGTCTGCATGTCCAGCGCTCTTGCGCAGGTGGACCATGGACTACCAATGCGCTCCCATTCCGACGTCAATGTAGCTAGGGTACCCTGCCTTGCAAGCTTGTCCACTATACAGTTACCAACGATCCCGCGGTGTACCCACACTAGTCGGATCGCAAAATAGCTGGAAGCTATTGATAAGGATCTAAGACACTCCTTAACTAGCCCAGAGCGTACTGTCATCGATTCCAATGCCAGTATTGCCGCCCTGCTGTCGGAGTGAATACATACCTCTCTAAAAGAGGTCACCATACGGAGCAGTGCGTCCACTGCTACTTTGATCACAGCGACCTCTGCTTGGAAGACACTACAGTGGTCAGGTAGACTAAAGCTGGTGTTGATAGAGAGCTTTCTGCAGAAAACTCCCCCTCCCACCTTCCCCCTTAGCTTCGACCCATCCGTGAAAAAGCTGACTGCACTTCTCCTCCATTGACTGCTTCCTTCCCTCGTAGGTACGTGTGTAGAGAAAAAACCTCTAGGGGACGGTTCCGCGGTGCAGTGGTCTAAGTAGTCAAGGATCCATATGCTAAAGAAAGTATTGCCTGCCATAAACTGTTTTGTCCAGTGGTCCCTAACCGCTGGGTAATACTGGCTGACTCATATAAACATTGAAATTTGGAACTTCTGGTGTCTATTTTTAATTCATTTTCCATAAACTCCATTCAGACTTATCTCATTTTATAGCTGATTTGTTGATTTGCCTAACGGCGAACTTTATAGCACATAATTCCCCATTAAGAACGAGCGGTTGAGAGAAAAATGAGAGCAGCATGTAGTTTTCACACACAAACACCGAATTTATGCTCATCCAGTTTCTCTAAGTTTAAGAAAACACTTGAATGAGAGTCACTACTGGGAAAAATTTTTCACAAGCCGAATAATATCTACTCCACTTATGATGTTTATGTCCCTTGTCCACACTTCACTATGTCACTTTCTGACAGATGCTTGACATTGCGAAGAACCAAATAAGGCCAACTTGATAACAAATATCAGATATATTAGGAGATAAGATAAGATATTGTCATTGTCGGTGATCGTTTCAATATTTAATATTAGTTTCGAAAATTCTAGTGCTAGTAGATAGGAAACTGTTTCACTCATATATCTACATAGTACAAAATTATAAAGGTTTAGTTCTATAAGATCTACCTTCACAATTTATTTCATATGTATTTATATCAAGTATTTTAATTGCACTTCTGCGAACTCAAGTTTCAAGGTTTCTTAAAAATTGAAAAATTCTTTGTTTTGATGCCAATAAAAATAGGTGAAAGCGGTAAAATAAAATTAAAAAAGTATATGAATATACAATAAAAATAAATATAAAATAATAAATAAAACCGACAACAGGCAATATGAAAATAGATTTTCCATTTGCTTCAGTAGTTAAGTATTTGAAAATATAAATTATACAAACAAAAACTAAATCAAAATTACAAAATATATGTATTCTTTGATTTAATGAAGAAAATTATATATATGCAGAAAAGAAATTGAAATAATTTACAAACAGTAAATGAACTTATTTGAACTGTAAACTAAAATACAAAAAATAAATTAAATAAAATTTGAATTTATTCAATTCTAAATGTGATATAGGTCGGTTTTCTCAAATGCTACATAGCATAATAATAATTTATATCGATGTTATAAGTGTTGTTCTTTTCAAATATTAGTATTTGTTGTAAAGTTACATAATGTTGGAAATATTTTACAATTAAAAAATTAAATAATGACAAAAACAAATTTTACCTATGTACATATATAGCAATTAAAAAGCTATTTAGACATTAAACAATTATTGCAAAAAAAATATGATTTTATAATGTATGCTACAAAACTTGTAAATAAAGAAATACTATATATAATATAAAAATTTTAGGCTTCAGATTTTTTACTCAAACTTCAACTTGACAGCTCCAAGTATCACTTAAGTTGTATTAAAGCATATTTAAAGCATATAACTATGAAACTTTTAGCCCAACAGAACTATTGTAACAAAATGCGCATGACAAAATAGCAATGCTATACATCATTGAAAAATGTATTGAAATAATATGAAATGAATAATAAACAATATTATTTAAATTATAAACTGAGTTTTTCATTTATATGCGAAGTATTCCCATTAATTTTTTCAGCGAAGATACCGGAGCAGTCTTAGATCCATCTCTGTCACAATAGGATGACAGATATAGTAAGAATAATAGCTTTCAACTTTTCCCTTACAAAAGGGGAAACCTATGGTAAAAATTCTGATATTCAAAAATCCCTTAAAATTTCTCTTCGCACCTTTTTCACAATTCATTAAACTTTTTTTAATAATTTAAGAACCAATTTAAATGAAATATTTATATCGTAGATATCATTACATGTCATACACATTGACTTTATCCAAATTTCCTATTTCAATATTTCTTTACAGTTCATTTTTTATATCAGCAAAGAAAACATTTATTATTTAGAAACTTACCAGACACTCTCGGGAAATTACACAATGACTTACACTTTTTGTTGCCAAATAACTCCTAAGTATATGAATTCAAATATGTGTGACTTTGCGAAAATACACACAGATAAATTAATATTTAATACGACATATACGAACACATATTATATATCTGTGTAGTCACTTATTTAAAGATTTTAATAACTTTTTTCGTACGCACCTACTAAATAAAGATATTTTTACTTATTTTACAATATTAAGCATCATAGAAAATTTGAGATTATCTCTTTTTTTCTCACTTCGACAATTGGAAATTAACCATTCAGTTTATATAAAACTTCGACAATTAAATTAAATACATACAGAAACCATTTAGTGGTACTTTCAGATCATTCACCAATCATATATTATACTTGTAATACTAACACCAGAAAATATTCCACTAAAACGATTATAACATGAAAAAAACCAAAATTAACTGGATTAACAAGAAACAAATGTTACTCATACTACATGTGTACACTTTAAGTTCACCAATTCCACTCTAAGTAGTTTAGTACAATTTTATAATAGAAGCAATTCCGCAAGAACTTTGCTAACAATTAAAAAAAAAACAAATAAAGAAGGGCTAAGTTCGGATGCAGCCAAATATTATATACTCTCGCAGATTTCATCAATTTAAGGCGTCAAAACTTTTAAATCTCCAAGAACATTCTCTTAATGAATGTAAAATGTCTCACCTCGTCGAATATAAATTTCTACACTATACTAAATATTACGAAGATATCTAACGCAATAACCGGTGTATTATAATATATTTCTATTATATATATATTAATTAGATTAGTAACTAAACCTAACTTAATGTGATCTCTCAAAAAGTGAACGATCGTAACCCCTAAATATGTATTATACAAGAAGTCTTATCTCTCGGGACCCCTCCAAATGTAAACTAACTTCCATGACCTCTAAATATTTAAAATAAATTTAACCCTACGCTATCCTCCCAAATGTTAGCAAACATGATCTCAAGGGATCCCTTACAATATAAACATATCTGACATAACATGAATCCGCAAAATTTAATAAAATTTATCTTACGCGATCTCTCAAAATATAAACAGACTCTGGCCAAAGGTTATTGATCCCGACCAAAATGCGAACATGTACCTTTGAAAGGTCATTGCCATAGATAAATATACTCTATTCAGATATGGGATATACATGTATAAGAGAAAAATCGACCAAATGAGTGATTATATTTAGTGTATGTGGACTAGATCGATTTCATCACTATATTAGTTATATTTGTTTCAATAAAATTTTAATAATGTAACACACAATTTGACCCATATATTTGTCATAAAGCCTAATAGAATAACAAAAAACATGTACTGCATATGTAGACTGTGGTTCTCGCCTCAAGATTACACGTTCAACTGGCTTGAAGATTTTTCACATATCAACCGGTTGATGCGGTATAAAGCCCATTAAAATGTGTATCCTTTTTGGCATTTTATATAGAAAATATTACCTCTGAATTTCCGTAGAGTTAATGAAAGATTTACTGATATTTTATATCAAAATTAGTCACTGCCACTGAGGTCCTGATATTTGGTATCTAGAGCCTTGAAAGTGTATAGTACGATTTCGATACCACATCTCCAATGCTGTATTTGTTGTTTTATTTCGAGGTCTTCACTGGTTCTTGATTTATACATATGTATATTGTAAACTGAACGATTCAGATGAAATACCGAATTGTGTTACATTGGAAGTAGGCGTGATTGTGAATCGATTGCACTTATTTCAAACTATATCAGAATATCAAGAAAATGCTATGTACCAAATTTGGTTGAAATAGGTAGAGTATTCGAAATAGGTAGAGTATACTTAGCTCCGTAAGTGTGCTGTAGACAAACTACTTTTCTGCCCAAATGCAAACAATGAGAAATAGTTTTTTTTGTACGATTATCATCACAATTATTTTAGGCTGAGTCATTGCATTTATTATTATTACTTATTTTTCCATTCGTTTCCATGATTTTCGCAGACAAATGACTAAATCTTGCAATTACAATGCTACAATGCTCTTCTTACATAAGTATATTTTTTCGCTACTCATGACTCCCTTTGCGCAAGACAAAAACTAAGCGTACTTTAGGCACTTAAGACCGAAAATAATAAATGTAGTTACATTACGAATTTATTGGTGGAAATTAAGTGTGGATGACCGAGTGCATTACTGGTAATTTTATACTTGTGCAAGTTTTTGCTGGTGCTTCAGTGTATTTTGAGCATAATGGTACTCTTACGAGATGGGTGGAGGAATTTTGTAAGAAAGTGCTTATTATAAAATAGCTAAAAAATTAAAAAAAAATCGATTGTTATTATTTTTTAGTAAACAGAAGTGAGTTTGAAAGGCCCGAGCCGTATCAGAAAACATTTCGAAAAAAATTAATATATTATTTTCATTCGCAACTTACTTTTAATCACAATTTGCATAGTTAAAGTACTTAAATAAAAAATCAGTATTCAAATAAAAAATATCTAATTGAATACTCCTTTTGTCTATTCCACGTTAAATCCCACTTATGTACTATCTACATACATAATTCAAAGTGAATATATATAGAACAATCCAAATACTTACATACAATATGAGTGTGATTTTGCCATAAAACCAATTGTGACTGTCTGGAAGGTCAATTGATGTTGTCTGCTAGTTGCCGCCCTGCGGTCTCATCACGATAATTTATGTGTGCCTCTGTGAAATATGCACAGTTTTACATATGTATAATACATGAAGCAAATAAACATATATTAAAGATATTTCACATATATTAGCCGTGAGTTAGAATTCATGTCGCCCCGTTTGACATTTGCCACATCCTCCAGGTGTATTGCACATATTTTCACGCCAGATTGTAATATATTAAAACAACTGTATCTTCTGCTTGTTAACAAAGGTAATGCTGTTACATTCACATATTTGCGCATTAGAAGTCTCAAGGCGTCGCTTCTCTCGTTTGTCACTCTTTTTTGCATCATTTTCGCCTGTCCTTAACCTGATTTATTGTGTGCGCATAATGACAATCTGTGCTATGATTTTTTTCATTTACACCCTATGTATGTTGATTGTATGTAGGTGTTTAGAATTACCTATTTTCATATACACAGCAGCACAAAATAATAGCACCACTTTAGAAATCAAAATATTGTACAATGCAAAAGCTTCATCAGTGTCATTGATTAGTAAATGGGTGCCAAATTTCTATCACGCTCCGTCCGACATAGAAAATAATAATAAGAATGAATGAAACCTATTTTATGATTTTCTATTATATCTTTTGATGAACTAAGAGACAAAATTCGCGAGTGTTTTCCACATATTTCGCCTATTCCCAGTCAAGCAGTTATTGAAAATGTCCCCTAGGTTATAACAGAATAAAAATAATCCAAGATCATACTCATATTTTTTCATCCAGATATCTAAAAATTTATATTTAGCGCCCACGCAATAACTTCTAAACCTTTACCAACTAACAGTTTTGAAAATGTATGCGATTCACTGCTAATACATGCGAGTTCTAAAGGTAGGTGCAGCCATATAAGTTTATGGGCTCAATTAGCACTAGATGTACGATTTTGATGCAGACCTAATATTTTACTGTTATCACGTTTCATATTTCAGTTCAAACCACTTTCTGTTTTCGATGAAGCTACTTATGTCCGATATCCTTTTAGTAGACATCCATTCAAAGTTTGATGACTGATGGATTCTGAGTGTCCTGTGTCGGATCTGCGAAAGTGGAAAATTGTTTCTTTATTCCCCTCTAGTTCACAGCCGCGGCAAATGTTATTGTAGGGCAACCCCTTTTTTATTGCATTGCGTTATGGTAGCTGTAAGTCTGAAAATACTTTTCTTGAACCTATTTAATAAGACGCGAGTTCTTGTCTTATCATATGTTCGCCATATCTGTTTAGTTATTTTACATTTAGTTGAATTTTTCCATCTGTTCTCAGCTAATTGTTCGAATTGTAACTTGAGCTCTCTCAACCACGGATTCGTCTAGAACGGCTCCTGCCTTTGCCAACTCGTATGCTTTTTCGTTACCGAAAATGTCCCTGAGGCCGGGAACCCAGACCCAGTCTAGTTGTACTTTGTCTTCTAGGGAGCTCAGTACCTTCTTGCAGTTATGGACTATGCTGAAGTTGGATGGAGGCATACTCCGCAGTCCATTTTGGACCCATCGGTATAGACTGATATGGTATTTTCCTCCATTCTTGTCTAGGGTATCCTTAACTGGAAGTCACTCTTGAAACCTAACTTTGGGAGAATGTAATCTGATTTATTCCTAATGAAATATATTCGGCCCTATTCCCGTTGTCGTTGTCGTTGTCGTTTTAATAATCGTTTCGTTCCTAAATTGGTATTCTTGAAGTATATCGTAACGAGACAAATTTTTAAAGCGGTCCTTATTGGATTTTATGCTATTCTCTATTTACTCTAAACAACGTTATCACTGTAATTATTGTACTTACGTACAACAATGTTAGTCTTCCATCTTTATTTGATTTTTTAAAAGAAGTAGTGGTGACATCTGCGTCCTCCAAACTTTCTTCTCATGCTCCTTGCTTCTGGCTAATCCGACTACTCTACCTAGTGGTCCAGCCAAAGGAGACATGGGTATGTGTTTATTAACTCCTCGTCTTGTTGGAGTACTATTTTTTTCTTCGTTTTGAATTTTTAGACCTTTCATATCTTAAATATACTCTTAGATATAAAAATGCAATTTTATTAACGCCAACAATTTCCGACGCAAGAAAGCGGTGGAATGGATTTAGTTTTTTTTTTTTTTGAGAAAAAAAATATCCCACCCAAGAAATCGAAATTTAACGAATTTATCCCTTTTCTAAAGTCCTTGGCATATGCAGGATATTTTTCCATTTCAGAAATTAAAATTTCAAACTGTTTCCGATTTGGAATTTTCATCTTCACTTCAAATATTCCTTCAAACAACCGCTCACAATTATAGCAACGACAAAAAACGACTGTTTCTATAGTCGTTGCAAATTGGGGAATCTCAATTTATTTTCGATAAATGTCGTTAACGCCAACAGGAATGCCAAATAGGCGTTCTGGAATGTTATATAGACATCCACCAAGCCTCACTAATATTATATTAAAATATAATCAACTTCAAAGGTAAGTAGCTATTTTTTTAAACAAATGTGTAAATATGTATAAACCTTTGACATAGACAAACGAAAAAAGTCATCCACGAAGATAATCACACACTTGTATACTTTAAATATATCCATATACAATATACATACATATATGTTAATCTAACTGTATACATTGTAGACCTAAACTGGGACTAAATGTACACCTGTGACTAAAAATACGTGACTACTTTAGGTTTAGCGAGATTTGTTAAATCGTTTTCTCTGGAGTATATACATACACACCTAGAATTTAGAAATTTTATACGTGTTTGTGTGTGTGTGAAACTATTCGTAAACGAAATGACTGTGCCAAACGTGTACAAAATATTAAATGAATTGAATAAAATGTTCCTACTAAACCATAATATGAGTTATTATGGTGTTGAGCATTTTTTATGAATTAGGGTTTAAAAAGTAAATAAGCGTTAAAGGTGTCTTAAATATTTTACACGCACGGCTACAAACTTAGTCTTTTAAGAAAGAATGATGATGAGAGTCTACTATCGTGAACTCAATCTTAACTTAAGGCTTCCAGAACACACTGTAACGCTTTTTAAGCAGAGTTGACAGCCTTTATGAAGGTAGTAGAGTCGAGAGACTCATGCATGAGTCGAAGTGGCTATCAAACGACGCACCTAGGCCTTTGGGAGGCCCATTGTGATACCACTGGGACCTAAATCCCTCACGCTATCGAGGGACCACCCTGTGGTCACACAATTTAACATGAACAACTTCGCCCACATCATCGAGAAAACCGCGTCCAATAGTTGCGATTCTTTTCCTATACAGAGCCTTACATCCATATAGAAAGTGTGTAATCGTTTATTCTTCTTCTTCTTGGCAGCTTCTGAAATAATCATTGAAAGGTCTCCCCAATCTGCTGACGTGTGTCCTAATCAGACAGTGTCCCGTTAACACCCCTACAATGTTATTGTTTCATTCCTCTTAAATTTATATGCGACAAGTGCGGCACTCTGGCCACGTTTGTCTGCTTACGGAGCAAGTCGTTACATGTTTCCATTGTGATTCAGCCGTATCTACTGCATGTTTATCGATTAAATATTAGCACGTTGCCAGAGGTACATATCGATGGCTTAATATAGAAAAGGCGTATCTACATTTTTTTCGAAATCGCGTTTTCAATGTATTCTGGTAGACCACTGTCAAATACTCCTCCCCTTAAAAACTTAGTGGGCTATGATCGTAAATAACGGATTTATAGTCATATAAAAAAAGCCCTAACTCATTCGAAGTTACAATAACAACATAAAGCCCTATCTCAAATAATTTCAAAGAAATTAAAAATAATAACAAAATTATACCACAATTGAATTTGTTATCTGTTTTGAATAAACATTGCAATATAAATGTTTTTTGCATCTTAAGTTTTTAAGGTTTTATTCAGTTTTTTCCTTCTCCTGAAAAGTAACGAAAAGTGTAGATACGCCTTTTCTATATTAAGCCATCGATATGTAGATTCCCTCTTTATTGGTCTCCAGTGTGGTGCCCTCCTGCAGTGTGGTGCCCAATCTGGCTAGTTCATCTGACACACAGTTCCCAGGGATGTCACTGTGTCCAGGGACCCATTGCAGGTGTATCGTGAAATATGACGTCATTGCCAATAATAAATCCAAGCATTCTTTTACTATGTTAGAAGATATTCTATGAGACTTGGGTGATTTTAAAGCCGCTTGACTATCCGAGAATATGAATATTTGTCTGGTCGCTAACACTCTTTTTGACAGAACGTGAAGGCTTTCTTTAATTGCAGTGATCTCTGCTTGGAACAAACTGCAATAGCCGGTAGCCGGAAAGCGATTCTGGTATCTAGTTTTCTGAGAATGCGCCACCTCCAACTCGTTTGTCTAGTTTTGAACCGTCCGTGTAAATACTTATCACTGAATTTTTGTCCACTTCTCCCATATCCTACTCCTCTCTAGAGGGGAATGATATGTGTAGTTCCGAGTTTAGATTCATTTCTATAGGGTTACGAAAATCCGTCATATTTGGTAGAAATGGATACTTGCCGAGTATACTAGAATGACCCCTATTGCAGTTTTGCAGTAGTGAAGATTCTCTCAGTCTAAGTGCCGATTTCGCCGCCTGATGCTTACAGAATATATCTATAGGCAGTAAGTACAGAATAACATATAATGCCTGGCTCGGCGTTGTTCTAAAAGCTCCACTGATAATTTACCATATGTTAAATCCGTACTTAATCGTACGAAATATTATGCTGGTGTATTGATATATAGGAGCGCTATGCTATTTAGACTGCTTTCATCTACTTGTCACTGATATAATGAATCATTAAAAATAATAATAATAATAATTGAAAATGTTTCCTATATATTTGTATTGCGCGCTTAAATCATGATGTTTTGTGGTTAAATACAGCATATTATCTTTTTAACACATACATATAAATTTATTATAAATTTACACACGATAAACTCACTTTTAATTTCCATTAACCGCAACAAAATAATTCCATTAAATATTTTCATTATCCATTATCAACCAAAACCACCGATATGCACCAAAAATTTTGAATGCCCATTCGCGGGAAAATTACTTTTATTTGACTATTTAATCACAACTTACTAAACGGTGTAATGTTATTTTGCAATATGATCATAAATGTTGTATCTCCTGTGTGCTTTTAGTTTCACGTGTTCATTTTAGATGAAACTCTGCGCTGTTTTAAATAACTATGTATGTTGATAGTAATACATAACTTCGGAGGATACAACGAACTCATATACTAAAAACTAAACGCCAAATTCTAAATAAGGGAACATTTTGCTATTTGACTTGGCGTTCGGCCAATAATAGCTCACGTGTCAATGTCCTTATAGCGAAATCGAGTGATTTGTATTAATTTGCGAGAGTTATAGAAACGGACGAGAGTCTAAGTCTTGTTTTACACTATATAACACTTTTTTTATAAGTCTTGTCGGAAAAAGTTGTAAATTAGAGGTTTGAACGTCATTGCCTTCTATCCATAAGATTATATCTTATTTCCAGCCGAAAGCCTATGATGCTAGCGCTGCGTACTTTAGTTTATTTAATAATTTGTTTATTATGTAAGCTTTAATAAAATAAAAAAAATAAAATAAAATATCTTATTTGACAAAGGAGACTACTTTTCGGTTTCTCAGATTGTAAATCTCCATTGATATTTCCTGGTTAACTGGTCGGATTTCGGAGCAAAGACCAACTAAATACTTCAGATTCCGTAAAACAGAGGCACCTCATGCCTACTTCTCTCTTCTACTTTTATCACACGGAATGGTACGAAATTCACCGCATTCATTCCTACAGGGAATTATTACCAATTTCTGTATGAACGAAGTTATGTACTCCTGTGTTGCATGCTTGGACAACATCACCAACAAATTTTTGCATGCCCCAAAGGGCAGCAAAATGAGTATTGAAGTGAGTGCTGAGTGCTGACAGCCACTAGTCAACACCGGAAGTATGTTAAACTCACTGTCTGTGTAAAATTTATGCACAAAAATTGTTAAGGTCCCACAGCGTTAACATGTACTTGTCGTACTAAAATTCGCGTGATAAAGTATGCAAAACAAAGACAAAATAAATCATCAATATGTTTTTACACAACATAACATATGGGATAGTGAGAAAATGGACAGAGTTGCAAAATTTATTTTGGTATAAACATTAATTTAAATATAAATATGTATTTGTATGTAGATGATATGGCAAATAATTTGTTATTGATTATATATATTAATTTGATGTTAAAAATTTTATTTTATATAATTTAATTTTACATTATTTTGTTTTAAGTTAAGTTCCAAGATGGTTGTACTCACACAATAATACACTCAGTGTTAGAAAAAAATTTCAAGAGTTCAAGAGTTCATCTAAGTTTCTCTGAGTTGCTTTGTGGCAGTTAGGCGAAGGACATTAGTTAAAACTGCCTTATAGCCTTTTCACACATTCAAATTAATTGATTAATTAAAATTTTGATTGAGAAAATAGTTTTTGTCATTCACACTGCCGGCTACTCGATAACCGATCAGCTGTTATTAATTTTTGTTTTTGCTTTTCATATGAAGTTGGTAAGTTTCATCAGCTGATTGCTATTTTTAGCAGCGACATCTACCGTCGTGTAACGTGAACAACAACTCACAGACAAAAAGTATATGCAGAGTTGCATTTCATTTTCAAGTCGATTAAAATTCAATCAAAACTCATTGTAGATTTTTATTTTGTATGACGCCGGTTAATTGATCAATTAGCTCCTGTGTGAAAAGGCTATTAGCCAATATAGTTCTCGTTTTATTTTCAAAGATATATCCAAAAAATCGACGGTTATAATCGACGTCATCACGGTTAGAGAATCTCCCGTGAATTGGGCTTCTCATTCAAGGATTGCTTTTTTAGAGAAAAAAGATAACGAAGAATGGATGAAATTAAAACCACATATTTATTTATTTTTTAATTTATGTACATATGTATGTATGTGTACATCACCTATCAAAAAGACTTTGGCACATGGTCCTTGGAACGCACCTTCCATACATATATGCGGCTTAATAAATCTGTTTACCTGCCGCTTGCGAACTTTATCAATTATTGTATGCTAATTTACAAAAGCTCGCAAACACATTTATACACACCAAGCACAGCTTTCTGATTTTTGAAGTGACTGGCGAATCAACTTTGTGCATGACAATTTACATGTGAAAGGGAATGTAATTAAAATTAATGGCAAATATTTTATGCCATCATTTATCATATAAAATACATTCTTTATTCGATGTGGCCTTGTTAACAGAGATTTTTCCTGAATATTATGACTGAAAAAAATGAATAATTTAAAGAAGTTAAAAGTATTCACTGTCGCCCTTTTAAATTGAAGAAAATTGGTGCTTTCTGATCCCGAGAACTTGGACAATAGTGTGATCACCAGAGAAAGTGAGAATTAAAAGTTAAGAGAGTCTACGAGCAGGCTTACCAAATATGTTCGCATGAGAGGAAATCGATAGATCCTGATCCATAAATATACTCTATCTCCGTTCTCCTTTCGACGAAAAAATGTAGCCAGAGTCCTTCGAGAATGGGTTCTAAGCAAAGGAGCAATTTATATAAATTAAAACTGTTATCGATTATATCGAGCCCGTTACTTTCATGTAGTTAAGCCCTAATTCCGGCTGGTCCAAACATGAGAGATCCTAAAGTCTTCCAAACAACGTCTGCTTATACAATTTAGTAGAAGTAGAAGGATAGAGAACACGAGATACTTTGTTTTGGAAAGTTTATGTGATTTAGATTGTTTCGATTTCAAGTAAACTTACGAAATGACGAAAGCTGTCAATTACAATTTGATCTCGTTTAATTCGTTCGATAACTTTTTCAAATTTTCACTTACGTATACATCGCATTACTTACTAAATACATAATTATGTCAATGACATACAATAAATTAAATAAATAATTACTTTTCACCTAACCTAACTTTGTTTTACTTTATAGCGACCGTGATGATGAGTTCGCTTCAATAAACCGTATTTACACTATTGCCATACATGCCTGCAAGACCGGTTTGCAGGCTCAGTTGAAAAAATCCAGTATGCCATTCAAAATTTCTAGAGCGAAATCATTTTCACCCGTCGAAGCGGCCTTCTTCTTCTTTTGTTTGCGCGCCTTTTTGGATTTCTTCTTAGATTTCACTGTAGTAGCATCAGCGGCCGCAGGTTCGGGCGTCTCAGCACCCTCTTCAGCAACAATTTCTACCGCCGCTTCAGCACCATTGTCCTCTTTACCCTGCGCATCATCTTTACGCTCTGCAACGCGTGAAGCGGGTGCAATGGCTGCAGCTGGTGTTACAGCCGCGGCGGGTTTCTCTTCATCATCATCCTCCAATTCATCAAGTAAACCAGCTAAGCTAAAACCACCATAATCAGCATCGGCAGGTGCTTCAGTGTCATCATCATCGTTCTCTTCGGCATCATCTGCAATAAAACTTAGTTAATGTAACAGCAACAAGTGTGGAATGCCATTTAAGTATTACCATCTTCATCGGTTTCGTCGTCTTCCTCATCAGCCTCTTCAGCTTCATCATCGTAGTCGTCATCTTCATCGTCATCGCCACCAGCTACAAGTAACATTATATTAAATGTATATTTATAATCAGGTTTCATAAAACAACTCACCTCCAAAACCGAAAATGTCATCATCATCTTCTTCCTTGTTCACCTCAACGGGCAAAGGTTCAGCTTCAGCAACTCTCAAGCCTTCAGGTCCAAATTTAAAGCAAGAAACACGCAAAGCTGCCTCTACTTCGTCTTCGGCGCGCAGTTCGAAGCCCAAGCAAGCCTTGAAGTCGTTCTTGGCTCTGGATAGCCCATAAACACGTCCGCAGAATTTAGAGAAGCCACCGGGTAAACCTACGCAGATAGGCTTAGCGCGCTTGCCTATGAAAAATAAATCAAATCATTTATACCTGCGCACCTTAGTATTCTCTCTTCACTCACCTGAAATGGTACGTGTTGCCAATGTGATATCACCATATTTGATTGACACCGACATGCGCTCATTGCCCAAATAGGTGATTCTGGCACAACCGGGACCACGCACTGGTATAATTGGCAAATTGAATTGCCGGCAGCAATCGCAATGATCATCGGTACATTTACAGTATTTGCTGATTGGGCTGAGATCATCTTGGTTCTGTACAGTGGTTGCCTCAGTCACAGCTGCGCTGGCAGCCGAACTGCTGGACGCGGCGGCTGGTGCAGCGGCTGCGGCCACGGCTGGTGTAGCAACCGCAGGTGCAGTGGTGATCGCATCTACTATCTCATTTGTGGCTTCATTGGCAACTTCATTAGTCGCTGCTGCAGCGGCTGCTGCTGCTTCATCAGCCTGATCGACAACTTCATCGGCGAATTGTGTGGATTCATCGGTGCCTGGGCCGGAAATGTCGTCAGAATTAAGCGGCTCAATGTGTTGTGGCTCAAGTGGCGCTACATTGGGATCGATTTCTTCAGGTGGTAAATTCAGACGTTGGAATGGATGGGAAATTTTGTCTGCACGTCGAAATACCGTTTTGGCATCAACGCAAATGAAGTACATCAAGCAGGCGACAATAATGCCGATCACAATGTCCTGATAACGCATTTCGAATTAAGATTGGTAACTGTAAGAAGAAAGATAATTGCGTTAATAGCGAGTATAGGTGTTTTTAGTTGTTACGGATCAATAACTCTGCCAATTTTTTGTCAGATTATTTTTTTAGTAACACTGAGCTCTTGCAAGCTGTCAAAGAGATTTTCAAATTTCTGGCAGTGGCCAGATTGAAAGTGCACCAAATTATAGGATTGTCATATTCTGTCCTCGGGAGGTATTATTTCCATTAAGGCTTTTAGGCTGTTTTTAGTGGCGAAATCAGGGTTTTTCTGACTTACAGCAATCAAGTTGTAACCTCAAATTTCTTCGCAAAATTTAAGTAGAAAGCAAATGCTCTTCAAAGTTCAAAATATTCAAATTCGAAATTTATTTTTAAATTGTAATTTCTTCTCTGAGCCTACAAGCGACTATTATGCAAACAAATTAAACTTTTTTCCTTTTTTTATAATTTGCAACAATTTAATAGCTTCAGCGAAAGTCACAGCTTGAACTCAACGCTTTAAAAAGTCAATTTACATAACAGACACTTAAGTATCTACCGTTGGAATGGCTAAAAAACACAGTAAACTGTTTTACATTGTCTTGTTATTAATTAATTTTTTTCTGTGCATTCAAATAAACAAAAAACAATAATAACAGTAACAACAACAACAACACTACACAAATATTTGCCAAAAAGAAAACGCAAAAGTCATTTATGGTGCCAAAGTGACACTGCATGTACGAAGAGATGACATAAAAACAACAACAAAAGCAATTGAAATGAAACTACAAACGAACGTGTTAAACTAATCAACGTTATAAAAACATTCAAATTTCACCACAACAACAAAAACGAAAATTACGTTTTTCATATATACAAATGTGAGTAAATATGTAATGAATTTATATAAGAGTTTATATATAGAAAAAGAAATGTAGCTGAACTATGTAAGAGTAAAACAAGTAAAAAAAAAAATTAGAAAGAAATGTATGAATATGCAAAAATATTAGAAAATAAAAATATTTATAATTACAGTTACAACTATGAAACAAAAAAATATACCGGTTAAAAGTATAGTTGTATATAGTATATTTTAAATATACACTAATAAATGCAAAAAAATGCAAAAAATGTCAAAAATAGTAAAAGCGCCAATTTATAGCAATTAAAACTCGCGCTTTTATGCCACAATCGATTTGTCTATGTTTAATATAAAAAAAACCCGCCGACCTTTATTTAAACATTAGTCACAATAGTGACTGAAGAAAACACCACAATAACGATGCCAGAAAGAAACGAGAGTGAAATTAAACAAATATTTGCGTGAAAGACAAATAAACCTACACTACACACGACATAAATATCGGAGAGATGCTGTGAGACTTGGCGCGCATGCGCAAACGAATTAACTTTTTCAACAATGCGTTGACGGCGAACAAAAAACAAACAAAAAAGAATTAAGTAAACACGAATTATTAAGAAAAAAGTAATGTAAATCAACAAAGTCGCATTTGAAGAGAAGCGCAGTAATGACCATTGGTGTCGTGCCGGACGAAGTAGAAGCAACGAGAAGGCCACGCAGCGCCAGCTACGTACATACATAGGTATGTGTGTTAAAGGTAGCCAAAAAAATGCAGAGCAAGATATCTACAGGCATTCCAACATGTGATTTTATTGAGTCAAACACACATACATATGCATATAAGCCGGCTTAAATTGTGTTATGCGCTTGTGTGTGGGACGGAAGTGTCCAAAGAAGCGGTGAAATTTTATAACTACAGTTAACTGCTTATATGCAATACAATGTCTATATGTGTGTATATTATCACTCTCTGTTTGCCACTTCAGCGCTGCAATGTTATTTTTTGTGTTTCTTGTTGTTAATGTTTATTATTGTTATTATTAATAACGGATAGAAAGTGTGTGACGATGACCAAATTAAATATGGGCAATAACAATAACAAATGACAGCACGACATATACATAATGGGTATAATACTCGCGGAGAGAGAGAGAGAAAAGGCAAATTTAAAAACAACAATAACAATCAGCAACAACAATGCGTTCGAGACAAGTGCAATTCCATAACCAGCAGCACCAATGTTGGCATTCTTCTAAGCCTGAGCAAAGAACTAGTTAGCCCAAAAGAAGTAGGCAAGTCAACGCTTTTTTTATAGCAGTACCAGTTCAAAACTATTATGGTCACTCACCGAAAGTGGCTGCTGTAACAGTAGAATAATAACCATAATGACAGCAACAACATTAACGTGATGCGTGTATGTATGTATGTAAGTAAGGCCTAATAAAAGTTACAAGTGCGTCAGTTTAGTTTATTAGCTTGGCTAATAACATTATATAGCGCCGTAAAAGTAATTTTATGACAATTACATAGATGTTACTAATGAAAGTAAAAAAAATAAAACTTTTTTTTATAGTTGGGTGTTTTTAGAAAATATAATTATAATAAAAATTATTTTTATTTTTTTTATAAAAAAAATCTTTTTTTTTTAATTTAATATATAAAAAATAAATTTAGAATATATAATATATGTAAAAAAATAATTTAATTTCTATTAAATATTAATAAAAATAATTTTATTTTTATTAAAAAAAATATTTTTTTTTAATTTCATAAAAATTAAATTTTATAAATTTATATTAAAAAATTAAATTTTATAAATTTATTAAAAAAGATTATTTTTCAATTTAATTAATATTTTAAATAATTAACAAAAATAAAAAAAACGTTTCCACTTTTTAATATAAATACTATAATATAATATAAATACATATTTTTTAAATTAAAATTTTTTAAATTTTTTTCTATAATTCTTGACAACAATAAAATAATAATTTTATGTATAATTTTTTTTTAATCTCCTAATTTTATTTATATTTTTTATTTTTTTTTTCACTAATAAATATTCCTAATATCTTTTCATCAATTATTTTCAATCAAAATGTATACATTTGCACCTGTACAACTTTTTCGCAAAAGATATCAACAACACACCTCTACTCACAACCCCATTTACCACAACCAGCTCACTGTCACTCTAGAATTCGTCCGCTTTTCTTGCTATCACTACTTAATTCCTTATTTAGTTAGTTATATGCACATACTTAATTTTATCGCTACCACAAATGGGCTGCGATTGACCCAATTAAATGCATACTTGTGTACAAACTTATTTGTACAATCGAACACACTTGCCGAGAGCATGTTACTGACCCACACTTAACAGTCCAAGTTTATACAATGCTGACACACATAGAATGTGGATACATATACGAGTATTGCTTTTTGTTTCCTGATTGTTATCGATTTCTAATGATACTGATAATACCTGCATGTATATACATAACTGATGGCTATAACATACGGAATAACAATTTTCTCAGTCCGGTTTGGTTAAGTTATGGTTAAGTTAGCTAAATGTGGTGTGTTTGCGGCGAAAGAGGCATTTAGTGAAGCGCTCAATCAATTGTGCTCTAAAGTTGTGCTGTGTTAAGGGGAGAAGGCTTACTTGTGGTTTTATTGATAATAAAACATATTGAGAATTCCTCTCATATTATCCTGAATGCAAGTTAGGATCTTCTCCCTCGGTCTTTACTTCCTATTTGTTTTGAGAATCCCAATTATAACTCAAGCAGCTTCCAAAATATATCTTACAAACAGCTTACAAAATTTCATTAGTGATACAACAACCTTTTCAAAATTCCCCAAGTATGTGTTGAAATTGTTTTGCCGAAATAACACAATTGAATATTCGTTGAGTAAGCAAGACATGACAAAGAAGTAAGCAATGGTAAACCGGCACATGAATAAGCAACGTCGTAGTTGGAAAAGTTAGCTGTCTAAGTTGTGACCTCGGCCTTTATGAAGCATCCAATGAGCCGATTTCATAAACCCATGATTCATCACCTGTTACACATGCCGATCTCACTTAGTCACTTCCCTCATAGCATCGAAATTTTCTTACACAACAGGGGTTTTTGGACAACCTTCACAGAATTCATCGATTCATAATACATTGGACTAGTTATTATACAACATTAGATATGATGATTGTTCTGAGAATAATAACTTTAGCATCTTCGACATTAAAAATAATATCATGTATTAGGTCTACAACTTTGCTTCTGCCGTTTTCCAATAGATTTCTCTAGGGTCAAGCACTGGTCGATGAAATCGATTAAATCGTTTTATATCGATTTTGGACATTTGTGTCAACATTAACCCAACAAAATATTTGTAGAGATCTGTTTGCATCCCAAACTAATTCTCAACTGCCTTAAATTTACAAAAAAAAAGACGGAAGCAAAGTTGTAGACCAATAATTGTAACGTTTTCATTCTATGTTTTGACCAAGGGGTTTTTAAGGCTACTGCAAAGCTAATAGATAGAGCTCATATTATATGAGAATATCCAAACTTCGCTCGGAAATTTGTGAGAACACACGAGTTGCTTAAAGCCTGAAATACCTCGAGTAGTTAATTATATAGTATTTAATTCAATCCAAGAATTACTAGTCAATCAAAATACGGTTTAGGTCTACCTATATGTATGATCTACTGTAAGTTCGAATTAGTTACCGATTATTATTGAACTTTAAATAAATATGAAAATATTCTAAATTAATTTGTATATTTCCCCCTGATTTCTCTTATTAATTTATTGCAAAATGCTATTAATAAATACGTTTTTTTTCTTAAAAAAAATTACAACAACTATGCATATTATTTTTTGCTTTACCCATACTATTCTTCGCCCACAATATACACACACATACATATGTACACATATTTTACTCGCAAACTTTTTTCTTCGGCAGCTTTTTCATTTGGACACACAAAAAAATTAGGTCGCATTTCTTTGATACTCGCACATTGAGAATTTTTTCAATGAAAGTAGAAGTTTGTTTGCATTTCTTCTTTACACAACTGGCAAATATGGCTGGCATTTGCACACACACACACTAACGTTTGTGTGATTTTTTTTCTGATTCGTTGCTGATTTATTTCCTCACACATATTTCGCCTGCATTGTCACATATTGATTCATTAATTTGCGCTTGTTAGCAAATAAAGGGAATAAATAAAAGAAAGTCTGCTGTGTCTACATTTAAGCCAAAGGCACGCCTCATATCAAAAGGTTATGGTGGCGGCAAGTAGTTTATACACGTACTTTATATATCGAATAATACAAATAAATTAATGAAATAATTGGTGTGATTATAAATATATATTTCATGCCTAAAACCAATAAATATTGTCTAATAGAATTACAGTGCCGGTCTATTGATTTCTCAAAATTATCATTCATTTATAAATAAATAAATATGTATAAATCGGTTAACAAAATAGAAAGTGTTTTACATAAAAGCGACTAACTAAAAATCTGCGCGTTTATTTTTGTAAATCAAACGCATATGGTTTTTGTTTACTTCTCTTCTGCCCTTAGATATTTATTGTGTTTCAACTTCACTTTCACAAACTTTTAACGGCAGTTTAAAAAAAAATATTGTTCACTTTGAGCAAATCGCAGCTATAAGTTAAGCAATATGCATTGGGTCGTTACACAGACACCACGAGAACTGCTAATGCGAACAGAGGAGTGACAGTTTTGAAAAAAAGTTTTCCCAAATTATTTTTAATTTTTCATCAACTAGTGTGAAATTTCAAAAAAATCAATTTTTTGTTTGTTTCATATTTCGGTAGATTACACCTTTAAAAATAACATGTTAAAATTTCAAATCGATATCTCAAATAGTTTTTGAGTTATAGCAATTTAATGAGCAGCCGCTCGGTAATACTGAAAACGATCATTTTATCTTTAAACGCGTTTTTCTCGAAACAGCATTTTCCGAATTTGCTGCAGTGTTTACTCAAAAACAAATGATCCGATCACTATCGTTTTTTTTTTTTACATGTTCTATACATAGTTCTCCGTACAATGACCTATCGATTTTTGATCTGATCAAAAAATCGAATTTTAGCAGACCAAAAATGACCAAAATATTGGGTAAAATTCGACTATTTTTTTTTAAAGGCCGCCATATTGTCAATTTTTAATTTTTTTTTTATCGTAGGTCATTGTACAGGCAATATTATCTAGTTTAACGAGAATTGTTTTTTTTTTAGAGTTCATCCACGGAGAAGGCCAGAATCACTGCAGCAGTGAAGGACCTTTTTTTCACGCCGTTGGAGATCGACTATAACTTAAAAAATATTTAATTTTTTTCTTCAAAAATTTCACTGTATATTCTTGAAACATGTATAAATATATTCTTAAAATTTTGAAATAATTGATAAAGTATTTTTTTTAATAAAAATTCCCAAAAATCACCTTTTTTTTAGGCCATTACACTAGGTGTGCCCCTTAATTGTTGTACTATGGATTCCATTTATGCTTCAAAATTGTAATCTCCACTTTAAATATTTTTTAAAAGTTTTGCCTATTCGATCCATAGACACAAGAAAATATTGTTATTCAGAGATTTTGTTTCAGCAAAGAAAAACAAAAGATAATTTTATCATTCAATTTATTACAGTAGGTCAATGCTCTTTTTGGGTTAAAGCTCTGTAAAACAGTTTTGTAAAAAGCTTTTGGCAAGCTTTATTTCTAGTTGAGCACTTTCATGATATCCAAATAATAGAGGATTTCAGAAGCTTAAAGTTGCCTTAGAACATTTGAAACATTATTTTAAAAGCTTTTTTAGCAAAAATATGCTTAAGGGTTTGCTTTATTTAATAAATATAATTAAAAAATTATAGCTTAAAGCTGTCTTATGCCCCTGACAGACGGCGGCGTTATTTCGGAATAACTGCTTTAATCGGGATTAATTCGAGAGTTATCTCAGTTAACTCCGTTTGCGAACTCCCATTTAATCCTCAAAATTTTAGAGAATTAGTGGGAGTTCGTGGCATTTTCGTTGGTAACATTGTTAAACATGGCAGCTTTTTATTTATTGTGAATAAAAATATGCAATACTGACATAAAATGGAAGTAATAATAATAACGTATTTATCTATTTTGTTAATAATTAGTGATTTTGTACTATTTGTGCGGCTAACAACCGCAATAATTGCTTTCTATCCAATTTTATTTCACCAAAATGGAAATAGTATTGCCAATCAGCTGTTATGGGAGTTTATAACTCGCTTTGCTGCCGTCTGTCACCCACAAAATTGGAACTGATTAAAAGCACAGTTAATCTGGGAAAACTCTGTCGTCTGTCTAGCGTATTAGAGCATATAATGAACATTTACATTAAAAGCTTTTTTATAGCAAATATGTGTTTGAAAGTCTGTCATTGCCTGCGTCAAATAGTACAGAATAACAGTATTTGTGATATTATTAGGTTTATCTCTATCTCATAAATTTGAATAAGGACAAAGTTATCACTCTTACTGTATCAGTAGGCAGTTGTAGAAATTAAAAAAAAAATTGGAATTAAATAGTTTTTAAATAAGATTGCTTCTGCAAGTGCCTACAAACTTCTCAGAAATTTCTTTATATGAAGTTAGTTGGAAAAGTGAAGTTAGCAACACCAACACACAAAAGAAAATATTCCAATTTAAGAGTTTTAAAGATTGTTAATCACAAGTTAGCAGTCACTGATGCATGCATGAGCTTCTGTAATCGTCTATACCCACTGAACCAAAGTTGTGAGCAACGATACAAATTATAATCTGGTTTAAAACTTCTTTGTTAGATTTTAGAAACGAACACCCAATAAAGTAAATAAAAGAACACAGAATTGGCATAATCACTTAATCAGAAATTCTTAATCAAAAGCCGACGTTTTGTATGGAAATTTATCGTTTTTTGTAATCTAATAAGGGGTTAAGTAGCCGAGTTTCAAACCAGTAATCCAGATAGAGGCACGCCCCCAACTAACTCGGCTCTGACCGTCATATTTATGTGTGATTACCTCAACAACTGCAATTCCGAGGTGCTAAAACACATTCTTGGCAATGTCGACCGCTTTCACATAGTGGGTTAATAGCCGAACGAAATTAGGCGGGAAGTCACGTACGCACACTACCAAAATGTGCAAGCGTGTGTGTGTGTACAACATTTGCATGACAGCCGCATATCCGGTCGTTGCACGAGTGTTGAAGCTGATGCTTGCTGCTGCTGCTGCTGTCGGTGATGCTAATGAGGATGCCGTTGACGCTACTTATGACCGCACCAATCTTGTTGACGGTTTAAATATAATTTTGTACTATTACATAACAGCGTCAGCAACACAAGACAAACACAGGCGCATACACGCTGCAACGCCTGTTAGACCGCTTCAATAATTCACAAGTGCACGCAACACTTACATCCAAACGATTACATGTGTGGGAATTCATGTAAATGTGTCTGTGTGCGTGTGCAAGCTAAGTTGTCATCCTTGAAAGTGAATTTTTAATGAGCAAAAGTAATTTGTTAGCGTTTCGGCAGCACAGCAACAACGTTTCTTCGTCATCTAGTTTATTTCTACTTCAACATTTTCTTTTTTTTTGCGGCAACTCTGCGTGTATAGGCGGATTGCTAAGCATGCGTGAGTGTATGAGTGACTGTATGTGTACCCATTAGCAAGTATGAATAATATTACAGTTCCGTTATGATAATGCATAAATTGTATGCCAACAACAACAGCGCAACTAAAAATTCATAATGATTATGGCGTCACATACATATTTGCAGTGAAATGCTCGCGTCGATTATATAAGCATCTTTGTAAGTGTGGAAGAGAAATTTCTCTTAAGTGTGACAAGCTCAACTCGTGGGCTAACAACCCACCCGGGTAGAGTATAGAAAGCACAAATAACTATATATTTTCTACAAAATGTTTCCAAAACAAAAAATATTTGTTTTACGATCCTCTCACACATAGCATAATAACGGTAACTATAATAAATATCGTTAAATTTATAATTTAATTTTGGAATATCTGAATTTTAGTATGTTATATAATACAAAAATTATCCACAAAATTATTCTGATTGAAGTTTTTACTCGCGATTCCTACAGGGCAGGTGTGTGCTCGTATATATGTCAGTTCACACATTCATATGCACTCACATATGTAAAAATGATAGCGAAAGTTGTAAATGAAATGTAGTGGGAGAATGCAAACAAAAATTAAGATTACCAATTTGCATTTATAATTATAATTACATAATTAATGAATTACTCGAGCATTACTTAAACGTAAATATCCAGACGATTCCCTGGAAAACAGCAATCGAACTAAGTTCGAAAATGTAATACTCGCAAAATCTCATCAAATTTAATTCCGAAATTGTGAAAGGGTCAGCTAATCGTATGTTAATGTATTAAAACTCGGAGTACTCCTTCTACTTATCTAGTTCACTCTATGAGATAGGTGTGTGTTGAGAGCTACGGCACAACTCCGTGGTACGAAAAAAAAACTATCCTCCTGCCTCAAATTCAGGTTACTCGGCCATCACAAGATCCTGTATTCCAAAGGTAACGCCTTTAAAGATTTGGGAGATTAAATATTGAGGTTGAACTTTTAAAAATGTAAATTTTTGGAATAGTTTGATACAAAAACTCATTAGTTTTAGTAAAGATAAGGGCTCGAGAAGTTATAAGACATTGTAGAATAGTTGCCACGGCAGTCAGTGCGATTTTTTCAGTCAATGACTGCAGCAGTCCACAAAACATTACTCTTGTACGTTTCATCTATTTATAATACTAAACAGCCTGAAGCTCTTAAGTCACATATTTCGACCTAATTTCGACCTGGAATCCCAGGAAACTATATTATCTTTTCGGTTATGTGGCTATGGATCAAAACATTCTTTCCTCTTGGTTTTAGACGTTTAGGCCCAGCAAAAAGCATTAGTTAAAACAGAAGAATACCAACTTTTGCTATTTCCCGTGGTTTTTCGTTTAGTTAACGGTACATATAAACACGGGGTATATCAGTATCCTATAAAAAGGCACTTAATAAGAAATAATTACACTTTATTGTACCGAGTTAAACATCCCAAAGTTAGGATTGAATTCATCTCTCGGCTAATAAAAAGATCGCACATGACACAAAGCTGATATTTGCACCTGCTTTTCAAGCGAACACACGTAGTTCATGAGGAGTTGCCATCCTTTAGGATGCCTGCGCTTGACGCGAGTTTCAAAAGGTTATGTGGTTTCACTAACGATAGCTCTTCTAGATCGTCATGTGAAGCCCCCAAATACTGAAGCCGTTGCCTTGATAATACGGGACAAGCACACAAGAGATACTCCACTGTTTCTCTGGTACCTTGCTCTTGACATTTTCTGTAGTCTTCCCGTACTATCAACCCCATCTTGTAGGCGTGCGCCGCCACCAGACTTCGACAAAATAAATCCAAAGCGATTCCATTATTAGCAGTGTATCAGAGTGAATTGTTCCAAATCAGTAGATCGATTCAGGTTCGATAGTAATAAAAGAGTTGTGTGTCTAATTTTAGAGCTCTATGAAGCAAATTATGCCAATTCGACTTCCTAAAGGACATATTTTGATGAAATCGAAGATAGGTACGATATTTGAACCGATTTTTAGTACAATACAACTACTTTAAATATTTTTAAAATGTCTTCTTCAAGCAAATTCACTTGGATACTTATAATTTTCAATGCATTTTCTAATTTACCAATAACATCGAAAAAACATAGAAATATATATGTAGATATGTAAAATACAGCCACTTTCACAGCGCACAGTATATAAATAACAATTTAAAACAAAATAAAAGATGTCAAAGAACTATGTGAGCCACTCTTGAAACTGTATGCAAATTAACTCGGAAAGTAGGTGAGTCGAGACAAACTTGTGGACAAGGCACAGCTAATCAGCCATGACTGCAACACAACAAGTTGCCAGCAGCGGCCGAACACAAAAGCGATAGACAAGAAAATGCAAACAATGAGCGAGAAATTATTTTAAAAGTGTGTTGAAAATTACAAAAAAAAATAACATTTTTGAAAAATTTATCATATTTTGAAAAATTTATCAAAATTTTCAAATTTTTGCAAAAAAATACTTTTTATAATTATAATTTCTTAAACTAAATTTGCTCGCTTTAGCTGCCTTCAACAGTAGACTCTTGTTTTATGTCCTACACTCATGCACTTACTTCAAAAATATATGCACAATTTTGAAAATCGTTACGACTTTTGACCAATGTGTCGTGTTAAGGTTTAACGAAATTGGTTTCCTTGTAAATTTCACTTTCCGAATTTTTCTTTTCGCCGCAACGCACACGGTGTACACGCCACTTTTGAACGCTGAACGCAACTAAATCGAAAATATGCAATCAAACTGTGATATTGGGAAGCGCAAGGCCTGCCTGCCGCCACTGACCAAACCCAACCCAACAAGCCGCTCAACACGCTTAGAGCGCGGCGATCGCTCAACATGGAACACACACACACGCACTACAGTAATGGTCGAAAGCGCATCAACAGTGTCCATTTCAAGAATTTCTTTCAAGCCATACTGGTGTGCTGTATGTAAGTCAAGCGAGAGAGCTACATGTGTAAATAGAGTGTCGCCAAAGCGGGCTTACGGGCTTGCTCAACGGCCAACAACGCACCAAGAGACACCTATGAGACCAAGTAAAGCAAATTTAAGGCACGAGTACATTGTAGGTATAAAGCTTGTGTCGCTTTCTTTGCAGCACTTGCTTCATTGTCATTCTTTGACAACAACAACAACAACGACGGTTAATATTGCTCATACAGCCAGCCAGCCAGTGGTAATGTTGAATGCATGTATCCGAAGTGAAGTGTCGGCTCGGCACAAGCCACTGTTCGTACTCATATTGGCGGCTGAATCGATCTTAAAATTAATTCGCTGATAACGGTCAATTTATACGCACGTTTCAAACGTTAATCTAATTCAATATTTTGTATTCGCCGTAGACGTGCTGCGTCTCTGTTGCTTACACACACGGTGAGTATGCTGAATTCTTTGTAGCGGCTTTTACAATTCTCCAGCGCCTCGAGTAGGTTTTCTGTTCGATTTTTGCGTTAATTGATAAAATAAGCACGCACATGGACGCGTTCACAATCCGCATGCGAGTTCGTTCATTCACATACAGACATATGTATGTGGGTATGTGTCTAAGCTTGGCGGCGCAGTAATGTTATATGGACTCGTAATTTGTGTCACTTAGCCACATTTGTACTAGAATGTCTTCCAGTAATATGCTAGTTCTAGCAACGTCTATTCGAAGTTTACACACAAACAAAGAATTTTTCATACAGAACATACAAAATTGAATTTTTTTTGATATTTGGAGTCTAGCTCCGTCCACGGGTTCTTGCTGTTTTCTTTTCAGTGTTTCTGCTATGTAGGTCCAACCGGCTATATCCTCCGGCACTTAAACGGAGGGCACTTAAGCGGGGATCACTGTATATTGGTGCCCTAATTTCGTCACTTCTATCCGCGGATACGCGTGAAACGTCAAATCGTAGAAAACACGGCAATCGAGGTCGCACCGGATAACCAAAGGCCCAAGTACTTTAAATGTGTCAATATTCCCCAAAATTATTAATTGAATATTTTATACCTCCACAACCACCACAATACGTCGCGGAAAGAAAATATCTTCTAGCGTATGCCGTCCACGGGTTCAGGCTGTTTTTTTTTTCAGCGTTCCTGGTATGTAAGTCCAACCGGTCACCAGAAACAGATAGAAAGCGTGTAAATCCATAAGAAAAACTTATCGATTTGATCAGTATGAAGCAGAAATGCGTTATTGTTCATTTCAAGTCTGACTTCCTATTTCCAAGAACCCCTGTAGAGTTGTAACAAATTTAAAATTGGTTAGATCGTAGAATCAATCTTACTAAGGGCTGTCCAAAGGAAAATTAAGAAATAATAAATAATTATATAAACATGAAGGCTTTCAGTTGATTAACCATCAAAAGAACTTGCTGTCTGGCAATTATATGTGTACTTTTTTATTTCATGGCAGATCGCATTGACATGTAGACAGACTACGGTGATTTATATTTTGCTTACTAACCTTGACAAGCCTTCAAGCACTCCTGCACGTACTTATACTACAGTACAAGTAGTTAAAATGGGCGTAAGCACTTTTCTTTGTTCTCGGTGTTTGCTAGTTACCTGAAGATGAATCACAAAGCTTTTCCACTTAATGTTACCATTCGTGACATGTTTGCGAAAAAAGAACACGAGGATGTTTTAGTTTTTTTGTGTACTGCCATACAAAGATACCATTCCAAATGGCCAGCTGTGCTGTGGTTCATCAAATATATTCAAGGTGATCTTTAAGTGCGATTTCATAGATTACGTACCCTTTGAGGTATCTCAAGCGAACTCTGGACACACTATGCCTGTAATAGTTTCTAGAGAAGAGTTTCTTACGTTCTGTTATCTTTGGATTTACCATTTTTAAATTGCCATAAATGAAATGAACTGTGGTAATGGGGCTATAATTCAAAAGATACGAATTGCGGACGTTACCTCTCTTCGAACGTGTATATCGGTCCGTATACGAGACAAACTCCGTACAATAATTTGAGAGTTTAAGAAATGTTTTCTCTCTCTCTCTCTTTCAATCGAGACGACTCTACTTACATAGCACCCATTGTAGACACTGACCTGGTGTTGTCTCACGAAACTAGAGGAACCCTCGCACAACTTCATTCTGGATACTGTAGTAGATTAAACTCCTACTTCAGACTGGACCCCGACATAACCAATGCAAAGAGTTCCCGGATGCCACTAACCACCTATTTGCATGTCCAATGAACCCCGTCTATCTAACACCATTTCCCTTTGGTCCGACCCTGTCGAGAAAGATCGTTTCTTGGCCTTCCGTTAGTTGACTTCGATGGCAATGTATTTATGTTTACCAGTTCAAGCAGGGCTGGATAACCGATACAACAGCAACAACTATTATTATCGTATTTATAAATGGTATATCGATTACTAGGAATCAACCTACGGTAATCGATACAAAGTTGAGTAAACGACTGGTATTATATCCAATCACTGCAGTTTTCCGATTGGGACTAAAAATTTGAATTTCCCACTAATTAATTGAACTCGCTCTTGCATCACCGCTCTTCAATCATTTGACTGACAACAACGCAACAGCTGATTATGACAGTACATCCAATCATTTGAAAATTTCCTGCTGCTTTCGGTGTGCTGTCAGTCGTCAAAACAATAGAAATTTTGCTGCTTTGTAGCATAAACGAAATTATTTAATATTTACCGATTTCCAATATATATTTGTTAAAATGATTTCGAGTTGTGCAACTAAGTCAATCAATTTAGTGGTGAGTGAAAATAAAATTGCAAAACATGCGTTGCCAAAAACTCTTTTTAGCAGAAGACGGGCTGTACGTTATGTAATTTAGAACGTAAATATATTATTATTCCTAAATTATTTATTAATATTTAATTTTCGCAAATAGCGTGGCGGTATGCGCGCTATCGCAACAAGTGCAGTTCAACGCAGTGATCACCTTTTCGTGCATCGTGACACACCTGAAGACAATCCCAACATTAAATTTGAGTTCACGCCGGAAAACAAGAAGGTGAGTTTTATATATATCTACTCTTTGTATTTATTATCTTATTATCGTGCGTATTTTCTTTAAAGCGTGTTGAGGCTATCATCAGCATCTACCCAGAGGGTTATAAGCGCGCCGCAATGATACCACTGCTTGACTTGGCACAACGCCAATATGGTTGGCTGCCAATATCGGCAATGCAAAAGGTTGCGGAGATCTTGGAAGTGTCGCACATGCGTGTCTATGAAGTTGCCACTTTCTATACCATGTTTTTACGCAAACCTACTGGCAAATACCACATTCAAGTGTGCACTACTACACCATGTTGGCTACGTGGCTCCGATGAGATTATGGAATGTTGCAAGGTATATAACAAGTCTTAGTGAAAAAAATAATTCAACTTTTAAATCGAATCAAATGTACGAAAACAGAAAACTTTGGGAGTTGAAGTCGGTGAGATGACCAAGGATGGCCTTTTCACGATTTCCGAGGTAGAGTGTTTGGGTGCCTGTGTTAATGCTCCGATGGTGGCTATAAATGATGACTACTACGTAAGTTTTTTCTTTGCATTTGCAGATATTATTCATCTTATAATTTTGATATTTCTATTTGCAGGAAGATTTAACCGCTAAAGATATGCAACAAATTTTAGCTGACTTCAAGGCCGGTAAACCTTCACCACCCGGACCACGCAACGGTCGTTATGCGAGTGAACCTGCGGGTGAGCCAAGTTCACTCACCGAAGAGCCGAAGGGTCCTGGATTTGGTTTACAGCCAGCGCTCGCTTAAAACCATTATGATACTAGAACAACAATAACACAAAAACCATTATCCTATAATTAAAATCGGTATTTTACGATGGCACATGTTATGCTCTGTAATTTGGAATAAACCTAAATAAATGATAGCAAATCGTTGCTTAAGGAAAATGGAAAATGTAAAATCTTTGGAAGAACAAGAGTATAGCGTAAGTTTCACTCATTCATATTTGACTTATTGGAATTTATTAAATTTATTCAAAGTAAGTAAAGGTCAATGATTATAGATTACTGTCAAAAATAATACTTATATAAACAATTGCAAGTGAAATAAAAGCATTATTGAGGAATTAAATTATGGAATAATTGACTGATAGAATTTCTGCATTTTCACACACTTCTGTAGTTAAAAATATTGTTCGACACTTTAAGAAGCCACGGTATTTACAAAATCTTCTACAATGCACATATAGCATATTGATATGGGAATAGCAGAACAAAAATTACCGTAATTAATTAGTATAAAATATCGTAAAATTGTGTTGCTGGTATTTTTGCTGTCAATATATGTGTGTGTATGTATAAACTACTGAAACGCTAGCATTCATTATATTTATTCTTAAAAACGTGTAGAGTTATAGTTTAGTATAAATCTACTGGTTACAATGTTACGAACTTATGTACTCTGTTGTTTTTTATAAAAAATAATTTGCAATATTTTCATACGGTTGATAAAATGTTTAATTCCATGTTTCTTATTCATTTAAATCAAATATACATTAAAAATGTATTACTACTAATACCTACATAATGTCACCGAGGAAGTACATACATATGTACATATGTATTTAGTTGTTGAATTTATAAATTTTATAAATCTTTTCTGCAAAGGTTATGATTTAACTTAAAAATTGTGAAATTCTCGCCAATTATTTTTTGTTTCACATGCAAAGACAAAGACAAATTTGTTATATATGTATATACGAGTATATACTATATGTACATATAAACCAATATCAGTTAAAATTTTAACATTCAAAAGTATTTTTTTGGGATATAAACAAATAAAATACGTCACAACGTGTTTAGGTGTTGCCGTATAAATATAAAAAAAATTCCTTTTAGATAAAAGAAACATTAAGACATTAAAAAATTATGCCATTAAATTTCAAGTTACTCATCGCTATCTCCATAATAAACTCTGTAAATTAAAAATATGATTATGCAGTATTTGTGTAGTTTAGAAATAGCTTTCACTAATACCTTTTCTTTGATACAGCGCGCTTGGACTTGCGTCCAATTGGATTATGATAATTTGTACGAGGCGATGTTTCATTTACAAGTCGTTTTGTTTTTTTCGGCTCTTCACGTAGCTCTTTGAATGTTACATTTTCTTGTGATTTCATACGTTTCATAAATTTATCAATAATTTCGTCACATGACAAATTCGCTTCTGGCTCCCAAGTGTCTGATTTCGGTCCAAATCCCTTCCAACGTATACGAAAAACACGTTGATTTTTCTCTTCAGCATAATCGATTATCTTGTCAACTTCCCATTCTTTGTTCGGATCAACCGATGATTCTCCTTTTGTGGGACGACCTTTCTTAGCTGGAGTACCACTTTTTCTATTTGTTTTGCTTGCCGATTGCTAAAAAATATAGTCTTATGGTAAACAAAGTTAAAGCAAACATATTGTATGTATAACTACCTTATTTTTATATCTTTCAATTATATCTGGGCACGATAGAGTATCTTCTGGCTCCCATGTATCGTCGTCTTTAGTGTACCCTTTCCAGCGTATCAAATAGTAAGTAACACCATGTTCTACTTTATGGCCAACTATATCTTTAACCTAGTGAATAAATTTAGCAAGTCGTTCGCTTTAGTTTTTTTTAATAATATACTTGTTTGTAACTCCAACTCATATTCAACGAACTCGCTACTTTTTTATACTAAATAGTAACTCTAAATATTTAAATTAAAATAAATATCGTTTATCGATAAATAAAAAGTTGATTATCGATTTTTTAAATTGGTTAATCGTAATACACGCATGTAAATTAGAAATTAAATATGTCCGTACCTCGTATACTTCCTCATCCTCTTCGTCCTCCTCTTCCACGACCTGAGCTTTAGTTGGCGCTTTTTTTCCTTTGCCACGCCTACCAGCGGCTTTACCATTCTTTCCCGCAGCTTTCTGTTTTCCTCCTCCTGTCGCCTTGCGACCCTTTTTAGCTCCACCACTCCCAGCACCGCTGCCATTTAATGGTTCATCGTCACTGTCCAAATTATCATTGTCGCCATCGGCCAGTTTTTCTGGCGCTGCTTTGCGTTTGTTCCCCTTCTTACCGCTCGTACCGCTACTTCCTTCCTCTTCCTGGTCGTCATCGGTTGCACTACCCTGTACAGAATGGAATTCATCATCGGTATTCCCTTCGGGATGTGTTTGATCTCTTACAACGCTTTGTTTTTTCTTTCCATCATCACCTTCTTCACGTCCAGCTTCAACTTCCGATTCATCGCTATTGGACTCCACCGTGGCGCTCTTTTTGGTTTCCTCATCTTGTTCGTTTTCATTTTCAGCCGATTCCGCATATTCTGCGATTTTTTTCTTATGTACTCTCCCCATTTTAATTTTCGCCGCTTGAAAACTTGACAATAATTTTTTCACAAACTAATCCCTTCTATCCGGAGAAAATTTGTTAAGCTCTCAACCTATAAATTATTGGATATTTAAGCTCAAAAACTTTCGAGTAAAGTGTTATTTTCTACACAAAATGTACCTTTATTTTTTAAGACGCCGTGAAAATTGTGGCAAAAAACAGAAGCACTGAAAAAGGAGTACAGAAATTTACAAACGCAACGTTGTATGATACGATGCGGCAAATGACACAGAACAACATGAAAACGGACCAACAGAGTTGCAATCATTGTAGATTTCATAAACTTCAAATCATTTCATATAAAGAAAACAATATTTGAACGCACGTGGGCCCCATTTAACTTAAAAATATATTTATTTGTTAATAAATCGTATATAAAATGATTAAAACTAAGAAACGTGCGTCGGAGAATGACACTGATGGACCGATTAAGAAAAAACCCTCGAAATTCGAAGGAGATAAAGGAATAAAAAAATCTGTAAAAGGAGAAGATTCAACCAAAGCAGACAAATTTTCTAAAAAATCCGCAGGAAATGGAAAATCCAAATTTCCTTCAAAACCTTTTGGCAAACCAGGTGCAAATAAATTCGCTGGAAAACCGGGTGCCAACAAATTTGCAGGAAAGTTTAATGGTCCCGGCAAATTTGATAAGAATGCCACAGGTAAGAAACAGGGGGCAAAGGGGGGCGCACCTGCGGATGGTGAAAAAACGGACTGGCGCAAATTCAAGCAAGAAAAGAAAGAACTGAAACTTAAACGTAAACAAGCCAAGGATTCTTATGAGGTGTCAGTGGAAGCTAAGCAAATTTATGAAAAGCTAAAATGGTGATTATAGTTTTTTTTTTCTAGTAAATACCCCCGGCAAGTAAACAATTAACGCAAATTATTTTCCTCTAGTCGTCGCACAGAAAAAAGGTCGGAGCTTGTGGAAAAGCTATATAATATACTGAATCGTGGCGATATGATAAAGAAATTAATAATGGCGCACGATACTGCACGTATCATACAATGTATGTTGAAGCATGCTTCGCCTTCACTACGAGATCAACTGTCCGAGGTAATACATACGACTTTAAATATATTTATTCAAATATACAAATACTCCTATCTATTTGCAGAAACTACTTCCTCTAGTCGTTGAGATGTGTGTGTCTAAATATTCTCACTTTTGTGTTTTAAGAATGTTCAAATATGGCTCACCTACTATCAAATCGAAAATAGTTGATTGTTTTATGGGCAATGTGGTTCGATTAGCTGGACACAATATATCAAATAAAATTCTTGACCATGCCTATCACACTGCAGCAAACCCAAAACAACGTATTTATCTACGTCAAGAATTTTATGGTGAACTATATCGTAATTCAAAGGATGAAAATGTGAAAACACTCGCTGACACATACAAAGATTCCCTCAATATGAAAATGTCCATATTGAGTGCCGTTAAATCCAACATCGACCATTTGGCCAACAAACAGTTGGTGGACAATTCTCTGGTACATGCAGTAATTTTGGAATATTTATCCGAATGTGAAGAAGATAAAATGGAAGAAACAGTGAGTGCTTTCGCACCGCTTATACCACTTATGTTAACCACTAAGGAAGGCACACAAGCGGCAATAACTTGTTTTTACAAGTCTACACCTAAAAATAGAAGAGTAAGTTAATAAAAAAATACATCTGCTTATTCTAAATTCAAAAATGCAAGTATTAAATTTGAAATTTTAACCTCAAATATTTCGTGCTTTCAGGCTATAATAAAAACCATCAAAGATCATTTGATAAAAATTAGTACACATGAGCATGGGCATATTTTCTTAATAGCTTTAGTAAACAGTCTTGACGATACAAAAGCAACGAAGAAAGCAATTTACGACAATTTGCATCCAGAATTGAAAACACTAATGGAAAATCAGTGGGGCCGTCGCGTCATTGAATGGTTTGTGGTGCCTGCAGATACAAATTGTTTCCATCCCAGCTTTATAACAACCATTAATGATGGATTGCAATATGGCAAAAAAGATAAAGATGCTAGACGTAAAGAAATATTCGAACAGATCGAAGAACCCTTGTCTACAGCGATTACCGAAGATCCGAAATTCTGGTTGTCAAATCGTCATATTGGGCTCGTCACCGTCGAAATATTGAAGAAATGTAAGTGTATTTTATAATAATTCCCTTTTTTTTATTAATTTCCATTTTTATTTAGTAACCCAAGAATACTTTGAGAAAGCTGCAACAGCGCTCGCTGATATAATTGTCGATACAACATGGACAGTAACTGTAGAAGAGGAAGGAAAGGTGAAAAATACAAAAAGCGTACACGATGTAGAGAAAATAATCGCCGATGCAACCAAATTGAAGAAACAAAAACGTTTGGCAGCTGCAGCTGAGGTTAATGAATCACAGCCGGATTCATCAGATGAGGAAGTCGAAGAGAGCAAAGAGTCGGCCGATGTAGTAACAGTGCGAGGCATAGAGGAGTCTGGTCTGCATATTGTATTGAAGAAGATTATCAAAAATGATAAAGAACGTTTGACCCAAAACGAAGGAGCAGAAACATTTGGTACAATTCTCGTTCAAAAACTCAATGCTGAAACCGTAAGAAATTGCAGATTTGCAAATGGAACATATTTTAATTAAACTTATTTATTTACAGCTACAAGACTGGTTGAAAGTTAATCGAGCTTGTTTCATATTATTAAATATTTTTGAGCAAAATACTGAAGCTGTAAAATCGGCACTGAAAGAGCTTCTTAAGCCATTATGTGAAGTGCTGAAAAAGGAAAAGGGTGCTGGGCAAAAACTATTACTGAATAAAATGGAATTTTAATATAGTATAGTTGGATTTATTTTAATTTTATCATATGTAGTTTTGATAATTTTAATGGATTACTTGTTTAGCTAACAATATGAAATCAAAAACATTTACAGATTTCGTACAGATAAAATAAAAAATTTAGTTATTAGAAATTTTAAATGCGTTTTAGTTAAATAAATCGAGTAGTAGTGATTAGTGTTAATTTACATAATTTATTCCGTACGCAGAATTATATGTAGTCCGGAGTCTGTGTCGACAATTTTTGACATTTGTCCAACCTTCAGACTAAATGCTGCATCTTCAAATGCCTTTTGCATTTGCCCTGAAACAAAATCAATGTGAAGAATGAAGTATACAATTACAATAGTGCATACATACCTTTACCAAAAGGACCTAGATCACCACCACGTTTGGCAGAACTGCAGTCTGAGTATTTGGTTGCTAATGCGGCTAATGTAGTATCACCAGACTCAATCTGCTTGCGATAGTCGTCTAAAATCGCACGTGCTTCTTCTTTAGAACGCGTAATATTATCTTCGCGCCATGAACTAGGACGACGACTACCTTTATGCTTAACAAGTAGATGGGAGCAACGCACCTCACTGGGGCCAGACGACTCCTTTTTAGCGGGCTCAGACGGTAAATCCCACTGGGATTCTTTCGTATAAATATTTAAATAATAGGTCAATCCTACAAAATTAAAAATACGTAAATTTAATTTTTTCTTTTCTATGGATACAGAATACTCATGCCCATTGGCGTCAACTTTCAGCAATGGAATATTGTATAAAACACAGATATTGCTTACCCGTTGACCGACTTTTGCGCACTTCCCAACCTTCGGGTATATTTTTCTCAGTGTCTGACATAATAGTTTATGTTTATTTTATTTTTTGTAGTCCGCAGAAATTTGCAAATATTTAGATCCAAAAGATGAGTGCTAGCAAAACGCCGCAACTCCGTAAATTCTATTAGAACACTTCTGGAAACAAAATGGAAACGGAACCTCGTAGAACGATTGAAATGTACAGAAATTCAAATAAAAATATAAACCAAAATGTTAAAATTTTTGATGAAATTTGTTAATAAAATATTAATATTATTAATAATCTTTTGGATTTGAAATAAAAATAAATTATATTACAACCAGTAAATATTTTTTTTGTTGTACCAAAGTGAAATTGTATTATTTAGTCGAAAAAGAAAAATCGATAACTATCGACTAAATCTTAAGCCCATCGCTAGAACGTATCAGCTGTAAGTGACAGCAAGTAGTGCAAATTTTATTTTATTGTGTCTATAACTTTGGTGAAGCTTGTGTATAAAATATTAACAAAAAAACTTCCGTACAAGTGAAATATAAATTGTGATTTTTATTAAAGTGTTCAAAAGCACACACCACTTTCGGTGTTGAAGTGCTGCATTTAGGAAGATGTCGCGGAACTCAAGACCTGGCCCGATACCAAATCGTTGGCTGCATTGCCCACGAAAGGGTGAAAAATTAATTGCTGAAAGATTTTTAGCTTTTAAAACACCATTAAGTAGTGCATTCGATGATCAAATGCCGCTGGAATGTATTTTTCATCCTGAAATGATCTTTGGGTATATTAAAACAATTAAGGTTTGTACCAGCGCCTTGCAACGTGTCGCCAATATTGTATACACAACCACTTTTATGTGAACATATGTATACATATTTATATGTGCATATCACTTAAGGCTATAGATTTGGCCGTTGTAGTTTATTATTTACGCAAAATATTGGCAATAACAGTTTGTAATTTTAGTTAAAGCTGGGTCTTTGGATAGATTTGACCAACACAACGCGATTTTACAATCGACAAGTTGTTGAAACACGCGATGCTCAATATGTAAAGCTACAGTGCCGGGGCCATGGAGAAACACCTTCACGCGAGCAAACGCAGCAATTTATCGAAATAGTTGATGGTTTTATCAATGAACGTCCTTTTGAAATTGTGGGCGTGCATTGTACACATGGCTTCAATAGAACTGGATTTTTGATTGCTTCCTATTTAGTGGAACGTCTAGATTACTCAATAGAAGCAGCGCTAGCCATATTTGCAGAGGCGCGACCTCCAGGAATTTATAAACAGGACTATATCGATGAATTATTTCGTCGATACGATGAAGAGGAAGATCCACTACCAGCTCCACAACTACCAGCTTGGTCTTTAGAGTACGATGACGGCGATGGTAGTAACTCAAATTCTTACGAATCACATAAGCGTAAGGCAGACAACGAAGATAATGGCGATGAACAAGAGGAACTCGAAGATGATGATCAAACAGACGAACCGGGTGCTTCCAATGGTGGTGGTGGTGGTCATAAAAAGAAGCGACGCAAGGAGTTAGTTATTAAAAATGCCACGTTTATGAGTGGCGTACCAGGTGTAGTACAGGTGACTGATCAACCAAGATTGGGCGATCTGCAGCTAAAAGTGCAGGAAATGTGCGGTTGGAAGAAATCCGGTTTTCCTGGTTGTCAACCAGTTTCTATGGATAAGAACAATTTAAAACGTTTAAGCGAGATACCGTATCGAGTGTCGTGGAAGGCAGATGGCACACGGTAAGCTATATATACTATACATACATACATGTGTTTATAATATTTATTTTTACTCATTTCAACGTAGGTACATGATGCTTATCAATAAACGTGATGAGATTTACTTTTTCGATAGAAACAATACTTGCTTTCAAGTCGAAAACTTGACATTTGTCAAAGCTGGCAATTTGAGTCAGCACTTAGAAGACACACTTTTAGACGGAGTAAGCTACAAAATCAATTCGTTTAATAAAGCAAAATTCTAATAATTAATTTCTATTTAGGAAATGGTAATTGACAAACTCAATGGTGAATCCATACCGCGCTACCTCATTTACGACATAATTAAACTTACAAATTATGATATTGGTTCCAAGCCATTTTATCCCGATCGGCTGAATTGTATCAAAAAGGAAATTATAGGTACGTCCTTATATAAATTCGAAATTGTGCTGTGTAATACATTCTTTCTTTTTTTTAGAACCACGCTACGAGGCTATAACCAAACGTTTGATTAATAGACCTTTGGAACCATTCAGCATACGCAATAAAGACTTTTGGGACATACGCCAATCGGGCTCTTTATTAGGCGAAAAGTTCTCCAAATCATTATTACATGTACCCGATGGTCTAATTTTTCAACCTTCCAAACAAGTAAGTTGAAAGAACTAGAATTAGCGATGAGCGCTGCTGTGATTGCAAAACATTTAATTTTTCTAGCCCTATACTGCTGGTGCATGCCAGGATGTACTTAAATGGAAACCGAGTAACATGAACTCGATCGATTTTCGACTAAAAATTAAAGTGGAGTCTGCGCCTGGGTTAGTGTCATGCTTAAATTTATCATTTTGTTTAATTTGTACTAAAATATACTACTTTGCAGCATGTTAACTGAGAAAATCGGCTACCTGTATGTCGGTGGATCCAACGATTGTTTCGCCAAGATGCGATATACAAAAGCATTAAAAAATTTAGATAATAAGATCATTGAGTGCGCAATCAATCAGAAAGGCGAATGGGAGTTTATGCGCGAACGCACAGACAAAACGCTTCCGAATAGTTACAATACTGCTGCATGTAAGCTATTAATGGCAATTATACAATTTTAAATGAATTATAATTTAATTGTTGCATTACAGCGGTTATGGAGAGTATACGTTATCCGATAACACAACCTTGTTTACTACACTTTATTGCCAACTATGGTTATCGCGATGACAATGACATGATGCCACCACCACAGCGTCAGCCACAGCATTCGCAACACCATCATCATCATCAGCAGCAGCAGCTGCAGCAGCAGAAACAACACAGCCAACCGCCAATGCAGCAGCACCAACTTCAAATGCAAAACCGTCAACAAAAATAGGCGAGGCGAGGACGTACACCATGAAACGCAATAAATGTTAACAGTAAAATATAACTTTTAAATTAAGTTCAACACACACACACACACAGTTCGCAAATTTTATACAAAAGTATAAGATTTCAATATCCAAACAAGAGACCATATTGAGAGAATATATGCTTGAATGCGATTTACGTGACATAGTAGCTTGTTCACATTTTATTTTAATAATCGGTAATTTAGTAATAAATTACACTTCCACTTTTAAACTATAATTTTTTTTACTATAAAATATTTTATAATTTTTTTAGTTAAAATTTACATACATAAACATCAGAATATATGTATATCACCGTAATATGCTGCCGTTCTTTATCAAATCATCTTCACTCACTTCGCCGATGTCGAGTAAGCATACCAGCGCTGCACCTTGCTCGGCTTGTTTCTTGTTTTTCTCCCAAAACGAGCTCGTGTAACGTTTGCCATTGAACGTGCAAATGGCGCGGAACAACTTATCAATGCGTTGCGTTTCATATTGTGGTATGCTGATATCCTTGCGACCCGCATAGGTATAGAGCTTGGTTTTTGGCAGCTGTGTATCTATATATTAAAAGAAAAAAAGTTGAACAACAAGCAAAAACTAGTGAACTCATTAATACACACCGCTATTGTAATTCGAACGCAAAAATGCGATATTGTGTTCAATGATATCAGCATCCAGCGGCGGTACCTCCATTTTCTGACGCTTTATTTCAGGACCTTCAGTTGTATCGTCATCGTCAGGTATCATGCCCGGTGCTACTTCACGTCTGCCGAAGTTGCCTTTCTCTTTCTGCTCCACTTGCTTGCGATAGCAATAATCACCAAGTGACCAGATTTCACTGTTAATCATTTCATTCATTTAATTTAAATAAAAAAATAAAATTCAATTCATATATCTAAATATGTATAAAACAGCTTACCACATTTGTTGTAGCGTTTGGCATTGTAAGAATTGTTTACCACGCGGTGTTTCTTGCAACTCTTTGAGTATATTTTGTACACAATATTTAGTATTGTGCGCTGCATTGTCATAGTCTACGCTCAATTTTAAATACTTAACAATAATGTCATCCATTGGCAGCATGCCTAAGGATTAAATAATTATTAATTAATATTCATTTTTAATGATATATGTATATATGAAAGAGACATACCTTCTTTTCGAAAAATCGAAACGTTCAATTGCGCAGCTCTGCCCACCATAACACTAGTGGCGCCACACAAGTCACGAAACTTGATTATATCATTGTATTTCTGAAACTCTCTGGAACCGCCATTTGCGATCACTGGTATATTAACCGCTTTCGCAATCTCGCGTATAAAATCTACAAAAGAAAGAGAAAATTAAATTAATGTTTAATTAAAAATTATATTATTCCTACACAATCAATACTTGCCTGGATGCGGTGCATGCTGTGGCCGTTCGTCTCGCGTACGTGCATGTATCGCAATCGCTGCTATTCCTGTATTTGCAAAACGCTGCACCAGCGCTATAGTATCGTTCAGGTCTGGTAAAATTCTGTATTCTTATATTAAAAGTATTTCTTTTATGCGTACGTAATGACTTGAAACTCACCTAATTTTGCAGGTTACTGGTATGCTCAAATTTTTGCATAATGTCGTTAAGATATGCGCCGCCTTATCTGGTTGTGCAAGTAGTGCTACACCCATGCCACCCTTTATGGAGAATTCTTTGGGGCAACCCATATTAATATCTAGCGCGGCAATGTCATTTTCTACTAACTTCCCTACGCTTAAAGCACGTTCTGCATCACTAGTGCCCAACTGCAGTACAAGTTGTTGTCGTTCCTTGGCACAGGTGCGGAATACAATTGTGCCATCACTACGGTCGACAAAGTCAACAGTGCCCAAAGCAGCTGGGATTTGTGAAAACATTAATATTAATAATAATCTCTTCATTTGTTTCACATGCTTACCATTAACACGCCGTTTGCTACGCATTAACTTCAAATCAATTAATTCCTCTGTATAAACGATGTCAGCACCGAATTCCAGCGCCATCAAACGCATTGGCAAAGTTCCAACTCTAACCATTGGTGCCATTATTACCTTATTGCGGTAGTCCAAAGTTGTGCCATTTTCACCCACTGTCATTTTTTTTAATAAACGTAAAAAATTCTTTAAATTCATCAATTTACGATGAGAAATGTAAATATACTTATATTTGTTGCATATAGAATTGTATAGCATGCTTTTTGACAATCAGCTGATTGATATCGCTAGCGGTGTTCATTCATTAAGGCCAGTTCACACGCATGTTACACTCATGCTATTTTAATATTTTATATCGATTATAATATCGATAATTTCTTAAAAAAAGGATTTTTTTATTAATGAGAGGTTATTTTTTAAATATTTAATATCCATAACTTCTAAATAAAAGTTTTTTTTTTATTAATGAGAGGATATTTAAATAAAAAAAATAACATCAGTCATAATTTGCCTCTAATATTATTTATATTGAAAAAATAGCCAAAAATAATTAATTTGTTTTTAATTCATTTATTACTGTTTTTATTAATTTAAACTGTTTTTTATCAACTTCCTTTGAAATAAAAAAATATTTTACCCATTTCTTAACCGATAAGATACCAAATTGTTCGTAGTTTAATATATTTAGTAAAATTGTTTTTTATTATTTTGTTGGTCTAGTGATGTTTGTTTTTCAGTTGTGTTTCTAAACACTAATTTCAAAATAGCACAGTTGTTTAACGCTTAATAGCAAATATAAATACAAATTCGGTACTAATTCATTTAATAAAATACTTTCGTATACATTTTAGCATATAGTTTAGAATTTTGTTTTGAATAGTAAAAATGTACAAAAACTATATTCAAAAGGAGATTATTTACTTTAATTTTTCGTTTAAAATTTGGAACTTTTTAAAGCTTTTTATAATATAAATTGTTTTGCTTTTCCTTAAATAAAAGCATTTATCCATATATATAATCTAAATAAAATGTAGAAAGGAGACACATTTATGCTAAAACAATTCATTAATTACAGTCGAGTTTGAAGTACCTGTTTTGAGAGATTTTTTAACCATTAAATAATTATTAATTTTAAAATATTTCACTTTGATTGTAACAATAAATAATTTTTTCCTGCTATAGGACGCCATTAAACTTGCTTTGTTGTTGTACATTTCTGTACAAAGTATAACAAATATAAATGTAATAATGATAAAGAGAGCACAAACAAAAAAAAAATTTGTCTCCAATTTGAGTTTCAAAAAAAAATTAACAATTTTCTGTACAATTTTCACTATTCGGCTAAGCATTATTTACAAGTCAAACTCAACTATCAATAATATCTAAATATTTAGACGCGCATACTAGTTTTAGCGGTACACGCGTTTGCGTTCTATTCGAATTCGAGTTAAGGTACATTTGGATTTTCTGCGCCGAACATTGCTGCCCTACATTTCAAGTAACCGCAATCTCTTGTCTTTTACTAATTCTTTGGCATCTGCAACACGTATTGGACATCAGCTTCCAGCAGCTTAAATGAAAGCAAGCACCGCAACGATCACAACGAAACACATTTTGTTGCCATGGATATATCACTTGATCCTTCTGGCAATACTCACAATGGAAGCCACGGGCTGTACAGAGCTATAGTAAACAAGAATATAAAATTTGTGTACATTTGCTTTAAGCGGTTAAAAGGTGTGATAAATAACGGTATTTGTTATTGCAACGCACCACACAATTGAAAATGTGATGTTCGCACTTTTCAATGAGTTCATCGATTGAGTGTTGCATACTCTTGTTGCGGACATCAATGAAATCTGACAATGACCAAATATCCGGATCGTTGGCAATGTGCTCTGGTATGCTTTCGAAGTAAACTTGCTCTCTATAAGTAAATAAATAAAAGAAGATACAATCAGTTGGCTGCTTTTTTGAAAGAACTGACGTTGACACACACCTGACCGCAAAGCGACAAGTCTTCACAAAATCTTTAACGAACTTCAAGTGCACACGCTTCTTTCGCGCGGATAAAAGCGTTTTATTGTTTATGTAAAGCGCTGGATTCAAGTCGGGCACATAAAACAGCGGATACGTATACATCTGATCCAATAAGCGATAGGAGAAAACGCTAACCGGATAACACTTGAAATCCCAACTATAAGTATTGACAAAAATACAAAAAAAAAAAAATAAAAATAGTTTGAAAAATCACTTCACTTGCAATGTGTTAATGTCACTTACGATTGTAAAATTTTGGCGGGAATCGGTGAAATTTGATTGCGATGACATCCAGTGCAATGATATTTACCGAGATACGTGCAATAGCGAAAACTATTGATATATTGCCGAGAAACTCGCATGCCACAACCCGCACAACGATTGTTTTGTTTTTGTATTAGCTCTTTGCGACTGAAAAATACATTTTTTTAAATAAATTTCAAATGTCCTTCAATTAATACCATAAGAAAGCGTACTTCATTGTGGGATGATCCGTAAAGATGATTTGTTGACGTGGTGGCGCCCAATAACGTGTGCCGCGTGTAATTGGGCGTATGACATTTTCATCGGGATTCGAGGTAGGACTATTATCAGGCATTGGCAAGAGTTGTTGTGGTGTATCTTCCTCCGAAACCAACCACTTCAACTCGGACACTTTTGGTAGATGTTTATCATTAAATTTGGAAATAAGTGAGAGTCCAACAACTTCAGCAGATAGTGAATCCAAGCAATTTTCGTCTAATTCTGCGTAGGGAATATGTTCGCTGGCTTCATCGGGAGTAGTCTAAATTAAAGTTTTGCATTAATTATGAATTTCTTAATTTTTTAGTTGTAAATTTCCTAAATACATACATCAGTTTTATGTGTACGACTACTGGTATTTTCATTGGTCAGGCAATCCGTGGCGATTACAGCACTTGATGACTGAATCGCTTCTGTAATGTATATAACCGTTGTATAAGTAAAGAAATAACCTATAGAATAAATGAAAATACCTTTTCTACGACGCCACTTTTTCTCAGGGTCCATGCTGTTATCCCACTTTATATGTTCGATTGCCGAGATTATCGCTTCCGATACACGAAAATGTGCATTTTCCTTTTCCAAATCAGTGTTGTTTCGCGACATTTGCGATGTTTGTAAAAAGTCCGTTAAACTTTGTTCACACTTTGGCAACGGTTTCGATTTTTCAGCCACTTTCGCACCACTTTCTACTGTCAGTTCCGTTGCCGATTCATTCGCTTGCGTTTTATAATCGAGCGTACTTATGCCATCCTCGAACAAGCTTTGTGAGTGTCGTGAGCGCAACTTTTTGCCATAAACCGGCATAAACGCATCGAAGACACCAGACGAGATTGTCGAATTATCTGCATGCTGCTTCGAATTGCAAGGAAAGGCAGTTGCGGCGGAAAGTGCATTAGTTTCGCTCTCATCTAAATTGCTAGCATAACTGTTATCATTTTGGTTGGATATGGACCAATGCGTATATGTGGGAGGAGTGCTGAACAGATTGCATAGGAAACTGCCTAAAGGACTTGCACTTTTCGCTTTCTGTAAGAGATGTTTTACATTAATATAAAAATAATATATCGAATTTACAATAATGCCGTTCATCACCTGTTTTAGTGGTTCAAAACCTTGCGGTATCGTACACGGCACAGTTGTTGGGATTTCCTGATTAAAACTACTCTGCTGGGTTCGAGTTTGTTCATAAGCCTGGTCCGTCCAGATTTTGATATCATCACAATTAATTAATTCTATGCGACATGCAGGTGTCGAATTTAGCGACGAAATGGAAGGCGTACGTGTTGAGGAAGACGAATTAGCAGATCGCTGACTTGTTTTCGCCAAAGCAAACGTATGCTGTTGGTTTTGCCGTTTCGACGTAGGCAGCTCGAGGTTGGTGATATCGCAATCAGAGTACGATGAACCTGATGTGGTTGTTGTGTTGTTGGTAGTATTTGAATTGGAATAACAAGAACTACTGCTATTATTTATTTTTGGTGTATCGATAAGTGTAGACTCCGCATTAAATTCACTTGAAAATTGTTGTCTATTTTCTTTGCGTAAACAATTTCGCGACTTTATAGCCATGGTTTTAGAACGTGGCCTAGGCTGTTCATCAAAAAATAAACCAAAGGAGACGTACGGTTTGTGTTCTAATGTTGGAAGGCTTTTGGTCTTACGAAATGTTAGCAAAGCAGGCGCTCGCGCATTGGATGAAGTGTCTGCTAAATCAGTCTAAAAAACACTGTGTTGTTTTAATAAATGTTCATAGATAAAATTATAGTTTTTTATTTACCATTTTATCTAAATCATTTTTTGGGATTGCTTTTTCCACTTTGGTTGCTTGATATCTTTCTCCAGTCTTCAGAATATTGGTATTCTTAGGTGGAGAAATTGAGAATTCGGGATGTGAAGTGGTTCGCCTGTGCTTAGTGGACGTTGTAGTTGTCAAAGCACGCGTAGCTGATTTTGGGCTGTACAGCTTTGTATCTATTTGACTCAACAGACTGTATTGATTCAATTCTACAGCTGATAAACAAATAAAAAGTGCTGTTGAATAAGCCTCGTTTCTAAGAAATGCTTCTTCCGTGTAGTAAGTGTTGAGCAACTCCTTTTCTGCTACCAAAACTTGTAAACAAACACTTAAGCAATTCGACTGTAGATTTCGTAGTACCCAGGAACGAAGGAATCTTTCAATGGAATACTCTTCACTCTCATTAACTGCTGATGTTGCAGACTCGATTTGATTTATGCTCCCATATGCTGGTAGTTGTGATGTGAAATCTGCTACAAATGAATCACGTATCTGGGCTGACCTACAAACCCATTCAAAATCATCCGCAAACTTTTTAAACCAGTCGGTGTCTTCATTGCAAATGTTTTCACTTGATAAACCAATTGCTGGAATACTACCCACCTTAAAAACGAAGAAATAGATTTTAAAATTTTACTATGTAGTCATGGAATAACAAATAAAAATAAGTTTTCAATATAAAAACAAAAACATTTTATTCCTAATTAGTACACAATAAAAAGCATTAGAAAATCGAAATTTTCGGTTTAATCATGTTACATTTAGATTATTTCAATACGCACATAATTCAAGGTTTATCTTATTTGAGTTGACCATACATATGTACGCACATTCATACAAACATTTTGCCCACTAATACGCATCTGTATTTTATGTAGCTTACAATAAATCATTGACAAAACATTTCAATACTAATTCCAATGCAAATGCTTAATAAACTGTGTCCTATTGTTTGGAACTCACCAGGATGGTATCTTCTGATTTTGTTCGCAGTCCATGACGCAATATCTCCACAGTGGCTGTTGTTATGTTTCCATATGAGGAAAGGTTGGTGTTTTCATTATTTAGCAAGACGGATGTAGGTTGTTCGTTTAGGAACCATAATCCACAAGATTTTTTTAAATTTGCCAATAGGACTGGTAGATCCATTTTGACATTGTTATTTTTCACACAAAATGTTGACATTTAGTTTATTTATGCATTTTAAAATAAAATATTTGTTATAAAAGTCATTTTAACACTCTATGTATACAATTAACTATAGCATTTTTACGTTGTTTATAGGAATGCAATAATAATATCGATTACAATCGAATAAAATATATCGCTGAAAAGTAGTAGATTTATCGTGCAATGATTTTAAATAAATTTTTAATACCTTTAATAAATATTTATGTTATTAACAGCGTCATATAATTGTATAATTACAATTAAATATATATTATTAATGTGAATTCTGTTTAATTTAAAATACTAAATAATAATTTGAAATCTTTACGCAAACAGTTTAATGCAACCCATCAATATGTGATAACTGTCATTTTTATTGTTAAACATTTGCGAACTCTCCTCCCAACGGGTTTAACAGAAAAATGCATCATCCAAGAGCAAAAATGGATGAATTTAAAACAAAGTTTATGGACTTGCTGCACAAACAGGTATTTAAATATGTTACATTATTTGAAGCGTTATTTTATACCTAAACAAATTGCAGACCAATAGGCAGTTGAAAATACCAGCTATGGGTTTCTCCGATTACTTCATACAGAGTGTCACTACTGAGCCTACGGATGCTTCTGCCAACAAGCTGAAGGTTGGAAACAATGGATCATCGTTAACACCAAGTAGTGAAAATGAGGTGTCGAATTCCGATAATCCTGATATTACTGCCAACGCACAAAAATCGGATCAGGAAATACTGGAGAGCATAGAGGAAATCTATTTTCAAACTGAAGGGGAGGAGGGTTGCAATGTGCACGGTCAATACGAACTTCAGGTGAGGAAAACAGTTACATGGTTTATTTGTCACATATGTGGAAAGTGCATCAACCATCAAAGAAAGTGTATGACGTAGTCACTTAAGAATGAAGTTATGCATGGTATCAGAATGGCAGCAAAACCTGTTTTGTCTGTTCACACCTTACGCATCAATTTATATATATATACATATTTGTTTTTATTTTAATCCGCAGAAAGTTCTTAGTGATGGCGTAAATTATCAACTTATAGATGGCACAATTGCACAATTGCGTACACAGCATAAAGTTTTATCCAAACAAGTGCTACAAAATATACTAGAGCAACGTAGCGCTTGCAATGAGGAGTTTGCAACCATAAATGATATACAAAAAGAGCTGGAAGAGTCCTTGTGGACTTGTCGAAAAGCGCGTTCTTATTTAAATTATGCAAAAGTCAATTTGACCACAACAAGCCTGGAAATATTAGCCTCTTATCGTAAGCGTGAAATACTTAAGGAGCTTTTAAATACTTTGCTTGCAATTAAAAAGCTGGTAAGTTAGTTTTAACTAGCCCACATATATATGTATACACATAATTATCACTTATTAACATATCTTTCAGAAATCAACTGACGTTGAAGTGCAAAAGTTTCTTTCCGACTACAACTACTCTGGTGCAATTGGTTTATTGCTTAAGTGTAAAGATTCTGCTGCAGAGTATATGCAATACAATTGCGTGCAGTCATTGAATAAGAAGCTGCAGGAAACTCTCTTGCTTACCGAGTTCCAATTAGATACGGTGCTTAACGAGGTGAATATTTACTTTATGTAATTTTTGTTGTTAATGCCTAACTCACTGTTGTATTTATAGATGATTTTAAATTTTGACATGCGAAAGTATGCGAAGCTGCAAGAAGCTTACAAACTACTAAACAAATCTCTAATTGCTATGGATCAGGTTAGTTACTTTTGTAATCATAATCATTCTTTAGATAATACCAAATTGTTTTATACATTTCAGCTGCACATAAATTTCATCTCGGCCATACATTCCTCTGTGAATTCAGTTTTACGCGCGTATAACGATCCTAATATCGATGAAAATATGAAATTCCTTTTCGAACAACTTTGTGAACAAGTGACTGTGCACAAATACATTTCCTGCTTAATCAGTTTATGCAAAACATTCTGGACCATATTGGCGTCCTACTATCAAATTGTAGTATGGCATCAGAATTATAAGCTCTATCCTTTAGACATGGCCGACTCGCCCGATATTTATATACAAGAAAAACTGAAGAAAGGTCAATCGCGCATTTGGAATGATATACTAACAAAGATTTGCACTTTCCTACAAAGCACAAAGCTGAAAACGCTCAAGTATGATCAATTCATACAAGTGTTATCCATTGTGCAGCGTTTGAAAAAGGTTGGTGTGGAGTTTTGTGGTGAACAGTCCGAGAAATTGATTGAAACCATGCAAGTTCAAAGTCAGGAGTTCTTCCAACGCTACCACATAACGTGTCTGGAGGAGATCTGTCTCTTTTTGGATAATGAATCGTGGACAATGGTGGATTCCTTTGTTAATATACTCCAGCTGCCGGTGAGTTGCATACATTTACGAAATGTAGTGATTGAACTTAACAAAGGAAATTGTTCGTAGGAATTTCGTTCAGTACGCAATACATTGAGACGGCATAAATCTCCGCCTGTCGCACACTTGCTGGTCTCAGCGTCATCGGCAAATAACTCACCCACGAGCAATAACAATTGTGACGAGTTAGTGTCGGTGCATTCGCAAGACGGTGGTAGTTCCATTTACGGTTCCTATGGTTACTTTCTGCGTTTCTCCGAGAAGAGTTCACCCTTCGATGGTGGGCTGGATGTGGCTATGCTTGAAGAGGACATACTCTCGGGCATTGTAGACGAGGCATCCTGCTACTTTTCCGAAGAGAGTGATGACGAGCAGAAAAGCATGCAGAGTAAATACGAAGATGAAGCTGGCAATGCGTGTGTGATTGTAAACAACACAACATTGAACGTGTTCCGTTGTATCGGACGTTACTTACAGATGTGCAAGTTATTGCACTGCATTTCACCGAAAATTGTGGCGAGCATGTTGGAATTGATGGATTTCTACGCTTACGCAGTGCATGAGATCTTCGGTAAAGATGCTGTAAGTTTATTAATGCCGTACGCTGTGAAAAATATTGTTTATAAAGTTAACATTTTTATTTTAGCCCGTGACGATGGAAAAATTTTACAACGCACGCCTTGAGCAAAAGCTGCAAACAGTGCTGCAGCATGTTGTTACAAACATAAAAATTTGGCCGCTCAACTTCACATCACTAGTATGAGTTACACTGTGCACACTGTCCCCAACTTCCTAACTAAAATCTCTCCATTTAATTGCAGATTAATAACGAGCTGGCGAATCCAGATACACTGTACGGCCTATCACAGCGCATTGTTGCGGTGGAGAGTGGACATTGTATGACACAGCAATTCCAAACTCTACACAATTACCTCAATCACCTGTTACCGCCACAAGAGCGACCCATGCTAACGGCTTATTTCGATTATATCGAATTTATGGCTGACATTGCACGGCCGGTGTACACCTGCGTTACGTCGCGCGTCATTGACTTGCAAGCGGTCTTGGCGATGATGGCCAAAGTCAAGTGGGATGTCAATCATGTCAGCTTTCAACATAACAGTTATATTGATATAATGAATCGGGTGCGTAGTATTTTCGCTATAGTTCTATTTTAAAAATATTAATTTTAATTTTTAATATTAGAATATTCAAAGCTTTGCCATGCGTTTGGAGGAAATCGCCAAAGAAACAAATCTACCAGCGGAAACTATATGGAATTCTATGGCTCACGTCGCGTCGCATTTACTAGTAGAAGGGTAAGTTCTTTAAATTTATCAAAAAAATATATTTTTTTTTTATATAATTATTGTCCTCATACAGCTTTTCGAATGTAAAAAAATGCTCAGCCGGCGGTCGTGCACTAATGCAGCTAGATTTTACAAATTTTATGTCCATACTCGAGTTGATTTCCAATCAAAAATATCCAGAGCACCGTCTTTATGTGGACAGTTTCATCAAAGCATATTATTACTCAAATGAACAATTCGAAGAATGGATTGATACACAACGCAATCTGGAGCAATATTCCACAAAGCAACTAACAAATCTCATACAATGCGTTTGCGTAAGCGATAAACGCACCAGACAGAAATTATTACAATTATTAGGTGGTAATAACACTAGTGTTGGCAATGGCAATAATCTCAATTTAAGTACAAGTAACACATAGTTGGTATAATATAAGCAACAAGACAACGTCATATTAAGCGCCGTCTATTTGACCACTGCACAAATATTTATAATTTAAGAAATTTGTATATTACATATCCACATATGTAGATTTTGTGCTACGTTAATCGTCTCGAAACATTCCAATTTATTATTATTTTTAGGAACATTTTTCCAAACACTTTTTACCTCTTGTTATTTATATATACATACATACATATGTATTAAAACTAATTTATTTATTATCTATTTATTCGATCTCCTATTAACCCTATATTACTCGAAATGTTGTACTTTAATCTCTCTAAAAGCGTTTCTCACTCTTATTTATGTACTCTCTTGATTTACATTTTTGCTTATCTATTTATATGTATTACAATTACATACTTTTTTGAACCGAGTAAACATGTGTAACTTGAATCTCGAACATTTTCTTATTTATCTATTCTCATATATATATATATTATATATGTATACCTACATATAATAGTCAATTTTATTTATATACACATATTATAAATACATATATTATCATATTTCGATTATGTACCTTATTAGCTGGTTACTTATATTTTGTTCATCAAATAAGTGGTATATGTTGTGCAGCTTGACGGACAAATATTTCTAGCATCAATAATAACAAGCAACAAAAAGTAATATGCAACATATTATATACTTACATACATACCTTATGCATTAATACACGATTATTAATGTAATGTAATCTAAAATAAACGTATTTGTAGCGCATAAATTTTAAAAATGTATTATAATTGAAAACAAAAACTAATACTACCAACAAATAACGGCGTTTGAACATAAATGTTTCGAAATAAAGAATATCGCTGAATATATAGACTCATTTCTTTGAAATAAAGCAACAATGTAAGTACATATATAACAATGCAATTATTTTTTATAACTTTATATGTATTCTACTAAACATCTACCTCTGCCATGATTGCAGCGCGCTTCTGTTTGCCAAGTTCATCTTGTTCATCTGCATGTTTTTGCATTGCACCATTGCCAACTTTGGCCCAATTAAACTGCGTATCCTTTAATTTGCGCTCGACATAGTCATCTTCCATGTCAACGCACAGATTGTGTAACGCACATACGGTATCCACGATTTTGCGCACTTCGTGTAGGTTACGTGCTTCCAGCGCATAGAGTGCATTAAAACGTTTTGCCATAGAATCTAGCGCTTGTTGTGCTAGTGACAAAGCCGGCTGCAATGCCATATTGAAAGCACGCTCTCTGTCATCGCTGGGCGCTTCTATTGGCCGCATTAGATAGGGTTTAAGTGGAAAACTCTCATCGCCAATGAGATAACTGCCTAAAGGCATTGTTTGTACGTTCAGCGCCAATGTTTGTCCTATGGGCGAGGTGTCGAATGTATAGTCAGCCGCGAGCACCAAAAAGCAGTCAATTACTTTTTGATCACCATCGCAAATAATTTGCAATATAACTTGTCGTTCCTCGTTTTCGGCCTCGAGGAATACATCTAATTGTTTTGTGGCCAAAATGCCGAACAGTTGTTGGAATTTATTTAGTTGTTGATTGCCAGCAAAGGTTTGTATGGTGTATTGGCGCTTCTCTGGTGTACTGGGCCACTGGATTAATGTCTCATATTGTGCGGAAATGCGTCGCCAAAAGAGGCGTATAACTTGTTGGCCAATTTGTTTCGTAATGTTGAATTTACGTCCAATATCCTCGAAATGTTCGTCTGTTGACAATTTCCAGAGTGCGAGTGAAAATATCGATTGCGGTGGTGCAGCAGTTGGGCAATGTTCGTTGGGTAAATATGGACGTAGTCGCTTGAAGATGCGCTACAGAAGAAAAGTGATTTTACTAATTTGTATTAATTATTGATTTGGTTTGTGCTTACCAAGAAAGTCATTTTACTCATATGCAGATATCCTTCAAATAGTGTGGTGTTAAATTTGTTAAGTAAATTAATTTCGGCTAAAGTTTGTCGCTTGACAGGTTTATATGGTGCAACTGTTACTTTATTCTCGGTCTCCGTTTCGTTTACATACTGTTTTGAATTGGAATTTGTTGGTATAACTTGTTTACCGTGGTTATCTTCATGTTTTCTGCGCTTCTGTTGCAGGAAGAAATGTAATGCTTCATCATCAGAGTCGCTGGAAAGCAGCGGAAAATCACGCTTAGCAAATTGAGTAAGCTTTTCTTTGGATTTGTTTTCGTCTATTAACATATCTTTTACTAAAATTGCAGCAATATTCGGCAATAAAATGCTTTCCATTTTAGCGAAATAAATTTATTCCCGTAATACTTGATTATTTATTATTTACAAATCAGTTTAGATACAAAAAACAAAACTACCCCCTCAGTATAAATGTATAATATACATATATACAACAAATAAAGGGGTTTGTTTACAAGCAGATGTATGTAGATATGTGTTCAATGTTATTGTTTATTGTAGCTCTGTTCGCTTACTTCATAATAAGCAAAAATTGTGAGTAAATATTTTAAACTATTTTAATATAACATTTAAAATTTATTTATTAATTATTATAGTTTATCTTAAAGAAAAAATGTGTTCCATATTGTTTTCATAACACAATTAAATAATAAAAGAAAGAATGTTATACTAAAGTTATACCATTTTAAATCTAAGCAACCCTGCTCGGAACAGCTGAGACACAATTCCTGTTTACTTCTGTAGAATGAATAAAAACAACCGTTAATTATTTTGCGGTTTTCTTAAATAAATAGATTTAAGTTAAGAGATAGCAACAATATTAGGAAACTATTAACTACGTTTTTATATTCACATATCTATATAAACAGAATGCAGCTGTTGATGTTCAAGAAAGTAAAGCAGCACAATCTATAATTGCTGCAAAGGCAACAAACTCCGATGAGGAGTCGGCCAAATTTAAAAAGGTACATAATTTATAACAATTTACAATTAGAAATTTTCTTTTCTAGCATTGCAAAAATTATTAAGGAATCTAATGGCAAAGTGTCCGATTCATATTAGCTATGAAGAAGCAACGTAAAAGTGAAAGAAAGTGGCTGGAAAACAATGCGCCCAAGCGCGAGACAATATGAACGCGTATATCAAAGAATGCAGAAAAGGAAAAAGATTATGTTGAGAAAGATGCAAATGCTTAATTTGAAGAAAAGGCTAGCACACTTTATTGAATGCAAAAAAATCATTAAATTTACAGCATACAGCAACAAAAGAATCAAATTGAAAAAAAAAACAGTAACAAGTCATTAGGGTCAATCGTGTAGTGACTGGCATAGTTTCTCCTCACGCAATTCCATAACATTTTGTGGTAGATTTCGACATCTGATGCTTTTATAGTCAGGGATGTCACGATTATGTTTCAGCAGCCAATACTGTGAAATTTGAAGAAGGAAAAAATATAGTTTCCAATATAACCTATTGAGTTTAAATTTCGAATTTACCCTCACTATTTTAGCTGAATTACAGTCACATTTAAATTCGTTGCCGCCGAGAAGGATAATGCCATCCTCGTCATGATTATCCAATACGTTGCTCAAGAAATACTCGGGGATCTGAAGTGGCGAAACGAAGAAAATTTAATTAAGTCTTTACACAAGTTATCGTTTGCACTGACGGACAGACAGACAGACATCGTGTAAACAATTAACCTTGACTGTAAGGTAACTTACACTGCTGATCGCATTGTTGCGTAAGTAAAGCTTTTGGAAGTGATCCATAAAGGCGGTTCCTTCGAAATCGTATATATTCGAAATATTATTGTTGTCCGCAATTAAGTCAATTAAGTTACGATAGGTTGGATTCGTATGAAAGTGTTTACCAATACTTGTAATCTGTAGTAAAAAACGAAAGGAAATTTAAAAATAGCAATTATTATTATAGCAACAATTATAGACATATAGCACCTTATTATTCGAAACATTCAGCGAGAAAGTGTTTTCTGGTAGTTTTGGTGGCAGCTCAATGAGTCCAAGGTTGGAGCAGTCGACCTTTGATATGATCTGAAGTAGAGAAGGTGAACAAAAAATGTTCGAAAGTGAGCATTTTCTAATGAATCTCATTGTATTTACCGATAATGTGGCCGGCAGGTATTCGTATTTGCAAGTACAGTTGCCATAACCTGGTATGCTGGGACAATCCGTGTTCGAAGACCGCATTTTTACCAGTTCTTTCATGGATATCAATATGGTTGAATTGAACCAACCAAAATTTACATTATGCAAACAATATGAATTTTGTTGATTGACGAATTTGAGCGAGTCACTAAAAATGGATTTGTACATGTCATAACAAACCAAATTGTTGTTGCCACTGCAAGCGAAGAGTTAATTTTTGAAAATAAAGGTAATAAAAACCCGTTAACCCAACACATACATACCTCACGTCCACGGTTATATTTTGATTTTGATTAAATTTGGGTATGCTCGTCAAATTGTTCTTCGATATGTCCAGCACTTTCAACGTTGGCGGTATTAAACCACGTTGTGTAATTTCCGACAAGTTATTATTGGATACATTCAGACACTTGATGGAGGAAAATCGTAAAAATCTACCCACCAATTTGGTGATGTTACCGTCGGTGATTGCGAGCGATTGGAGTTTCTGATAGAGGAAATTCGACAAATCCAATTCGGGCAATGTGACATTGCGTAAATGCAGATTCGTCCAGGTGGTTGTGTTGCTGCAGGATGAGATCATTGACATGTGTGTGACATTGCAGCAATACCATGATGTCGGCATATTGGTGTATGGCCGACAATGACACGTGCCTAAGTGTGTGTACTGATCGTAAGTTTGTTGTTGCCAATTCGAAAGAGTTCTGTCACATAATTCTTCCTCGGCATAGAAGCACTGCGGACGATATTCGATTATCTCAGATTCAGCTGGCGGTAAGCTGGTAGTGGCAACAATCTTTGGTAAGGGCAATAAGTTTTGTAGTGGTGGTGGCTGAAAATCCAACACACCATTTGGTAGTGGCTCTTGTGGCAAGGCCATTGGTAATTCCTCAGCGGGATGTGGTAGTGCGTAAGACCCTGGCCAGCAGAGCAAACATATAACCACGAAAAGAAGGTGTGATTGAGTTGGCTAAAAGGAAAAAATAGGAAGACATATAGTTATAGGTTTGAAAATATGGAATTTCCGTTCTAAATACGTTTATGAGAGTTCCTACTACTGATTTTATAGAACATGTCTCAATAATATAATATAAATATGAATAAGTTATAAATTTATCGCTATAACAGCAACAAAAAAATTGATCCACAATTTCGTCTAACAACTGAATTTTTACATAATTATAATTTCATTTGGCACGAGTATCTAATGTTCGATTCCATCCGTTATCAGCTATACATTTCTTATTTTAATTTAATTTTTATATGCATTCACTTTCAGCGCAATTAACACCAAACTCTAGCTAAATATTCAAAAATAAATAGATTTCAAATTGGAAATATTCCTTGTTTGAATACTCTTACTAGATCTTACCTCCGAATAGACAAGTAAAAAATTATGGTATCCAAAACAAAAAAGGAGATCCTTAGAATGCTTATTTTTAAGTAATATTATCCTGACAATGATGTATGTAAGCCCGTGAGAGCGAGAAATTAACATACGGATATGTTAATGACAAACCTCATATGAAAGCGGTCCAGACCGATGCGTATTGTTTCCATCCCATATATACCGAAGCCCTTGGTTGGCTTTAAGCTTTATTCCAGATATTTTAATGTAATGCATTTTCGAATTCAAAACGGCTACTGAAACACTTAACGAATCATACGAACTATTTAAGATTGTAGAGGATCCCCTATAGTGATACTAAAGTGCGCAAAAAGGCAATGATGACAGCATCGTTGATTTTATTGCAAATGTACTAAATATGTGGTTATTCGTAAGGTCTTGACTCTTGGTTATCAATAAATTTCAATAATAAATTTACACTAAGATCAATATTTTACACAAAAAAGTATTAATTATAAGTTCTGCTATTAACATCTACTACATATACATATATGTATACATGAATATAATATTAAGATTATTATGTGCATCTATCTAGATTGAATTAATAATATAAATATGTATTTGCACAACGTAAACAAAGGGTTGAACAAATAATTATAATTTTTGATAAGGATTTGATAGTAGGCAAGTTACGTGTTCTGGACACCAGCTTTTAGCTACAAGTTGCATACTTTTAGGACATCTTTTTTGCTAAGCTGCTGAAACATGCTATGACCTTGTTACAGTGGCGCTCAAATATTTTAGTTTCAGTAGCCGTTTCAGTACCACTGAAAAAAGTTACAAACAAACAAACAATCATACAGACATACATGCAAGTGAAGCTAATAAAAACTTATTAAAAGTTGTTAATTTTTATTTATCCGCCCATACTCATTTTAACTCCAAAATCGGACGATTGTGGTTTACAATGTTGATGTATTTGTTATAGCCATAGCTCGGTTCGTTTACATAAAAATTAGCAAAAATTATGACTAATATTTTTTAAAAATATTTTCATATAAACCTAAAATTTATTTATCGTATATCAAAGATATATCTTTGTTTCGTAATTAAAAAATGTTTTTCTAAAGTTATACCATTTTAAATTTAGTGCAACCCTGCTCAGAACAGCTGAGCGAACAATTTCTGTTTACTTCTGTGAAATGAATAAACACGTGTGATTAATATTTCGTGTTTTTTTTTTTTAATAAATAAATGAAATTTAATACAACAAGCAACAATATTTGGAAACTATATTAAAAGTCGAAAATCATCTTATATTAAAGTGAAAACGGAAAAATAAAGAATTATGGATACACATGATATATTTCTGCAATTGACAAGAGGAGCACGGTTTAACTCGAAACCTAAAGCACTAGTTAAAGCGGTAAGAAGGTTCTATTTTTTTTCTTCCATAGTTAATAAATATGTTTTTCTATTCATTTGTCTATAGAAACAGAATCCTGTTGTCGAAGTCCAAGAAAGTAAAGCAGCACAATCTATATTTGCAGCAAAGGCAACAAACTCAGATGAGGATTCTGGCACGGATGGCTTCAGTTCGGAGGAGGAAGCAGAGTCTTTTAATTACATAAACGTCAAAGATGATGTGCAGGAAAGAACTAAAAAACCTAAAAAGACAGTCTCGCCAGAGGAACGAGAAGCAAAACTTCAAGAAGAAATGGTATGCATAATTAAAAAAAACTATTTATCTACAAAATATGTTGAATTCTATTATTTTATTACTTCTCAATAGGTGACAACGATACGTAAAGAAAACCTGATTACTGTACGCGGAAAGAACATTGCGCCGCCTGTGACAACATTTGAAGAACTAAAAAACGATTATGGCATGTGTGATCGACTCTTGCAAAACCTCGCGACTGCCACCTATTCGAAACCAACACCTATACAAATGCAGGCAATGCCGCTTCTGTTACAGGGGCGCAACGTTATGGCCTCAGCACCAACTGGGTCGGGTAAAACAATCGCCTTTCTAGCGCCCATAATTAATGATTTGCGCAAACCGAGTAAGGTTGGCTTCCGCGCTGTTGTCTTGGCACCTACACGTGAATTGGCGGCACAAATCTATAGGGAAAGCATACAATTGGCACAACAGACAGCATTAAAAATACACTTTCAAACAAAGGCAAACAACAACAATGAGGCTACTGGAAGCGGGAATAAGAAGTACGATATACTCATATCCACACCGAATCGTGTACGTTTTCTCTTGGAGCAGGAGCCACCAGCTCTACGTCTAGCGGAGTAAGTACTATTTCTTCATTACAAAGTATCTTTGTATTAATGTATGAAAATTCTATTTTTAAGAGTCGAATGGTTGGTCATTGACGAGGCAGATCGATTGATGGAGGAAGGTATAAACAATTTTAAAGACCAAGTCGACGTGATTTTAGCGGCTTGTACAAATAAGAAAAAGAAGTTGGCGCTTTTCAGTGCGACTTACACAGTGCCGGTGGCTAAGTGGGCGATAAGAAATCTGCCCAACTTAGCGCGTGTAATAGTTGGTCACGAAAATAGCGCTACGAATTCAGTGGAACAAGAGTTGCTGTTTGTGGGGTCCGAGGGTGGAAAACTACTGGCCATAAGAGACATGGTACGCAAAGGATTGAAACCGCCCGTCTTAGTTTTTGTGCAAAGCAAGGTAAATTAAAATATTTTAGCGAAAATAATATAAAAACAAAATACCTAAAATGTCATGCCGCTTTAGGAACGTGCCAAAGAGCTCTTCCAGGAATTGCTTTATGACGGCATCAATGTCGATCTCATACATGCCGATCGTTCACAACAGCAACGTGACAATTGTGTACGCGCGTTTCGTGAGGGACACATATGGGTGCTGATCTGTACCGAACTAATGGGTCGTGGCATAGATTTTAAAGGCGTCAATCTTGTTATAAACTACGATTTCCCACCATCAGTGATTTCTTATATACATCGTATTGGACGTACGGGTCGTGCGGGCCGAAATGGCAAGGCCATAACATTCTTCACACAAAGTGACACGCCAAATTTAAGAAGGTACATAATTGTTTGCAATTAAAAAGACTTACTCAATGTAAAGGATTAATTACTCTTCTTTTCTAGCATTGCAAAAATTATTAAGGAATCTAATGGCAAAGTGCCCGATTTCATATTGGCTATGAAGAAACAACGTAAAAGCGAAAGAAAGTGGCTGGAAAATCATGCGCCCAAGCGTGAGACTATATCAACGCGAATATCAAAGAATGCGGAAAAGGCAAAAGAAAAGGATAGTGCTGAGAAAACTGAGAAGCCAATGGCGAAAAAACGTAAAGCAAATGCTGAATTTGAGAAAAAGGCTGGCAAAACGAAATTAAATGCGAAAAAGTCTACAAATTTAGAGCCTACGGCAAACAAAAGAATTAAATCGAAAAAAACAGTAAAAAGTGCTTAGTAATATCTTAAAATAAATTCAGTGAAATTTTTATTTTTTTTATTTACAAATACATATGTACATATAAACATGTGTTGAATAAAAACAGATGTAAATACGTGAATTATTCTTGTGCATAATTTCTTGATTTATATTTCTGTAGGCACTTTATGGAAATTGCACTTATTGTGTTTCACTTAAAATTGTGATTTTCTCTCCTCCCACTTACTGTTCTAATATAGGCACATTTATTACATATTAATATGTCGTTATAAAACTAACTAGCCTTACTTAATGTAAATATATGTTCATAAATGTTCGATGGTTACTTCAGTAGTCTGTCTTTCTGCTTCCCCTCTCACTCCAGATTGGGCACACTAAGATTCACACAGCCAATCGCAAGGTAATTTTGGCATTTTACTAGCTGGCCATGGCAAATAACCGGCTGTTTTGAATACCCAATAATCGTAGGACACCTTTGTGATCAAAGCGATGAGCAAAATCACCTCGGTGGCTATTAAATAATAAATGTAATCGGTCCAATCGTGTGGTGACTGACATAGTTTCTTCTCACGCAATTCCATAACATTTTGTGGTAGATTTCGACATCTGATGCTATTATAGTCAGGGATGTCACGATTGTGCTCTAACAGCCAATACTGTGAAATGGAAACGCTGTTAGTTTCGAATATAAATTATTGGGTCTAATCAGTGATTCCGTAGCGAATTCGATAAGAATTTTCGATCGAAAATTTTCACGTTATCATGGAATCCTTCGATAATCTCCTTTACCACAAATAGTTCATTTCTTTTAAATTTCCGCAACTTACTCGAAAACGGATAGATTTCGACGAAAATTTTCGATTTTGCGGATTCAATGATTTCGAAATTAGCGACATCTATTAGCCGAGAAATGTATTTTATCAAGTCGGTAAGTAAGTTCACTGCGATCGAAAAATTTATTTTCTATATGGTTTCAATGATTTAAACGTAAAATTTTTCGATCGAAATGGATTCAATGATTAGGCCCAATGAGTTTAAATTTCGTATTTACCTTCAATGTTTTAGCTGAATTACAGTCACAATTCAGTTCGTTGCCGCCGAGAAAGATAATGCGTCCAACATCATGATTATCCAATACGTTGCTCAGAAAATACTCGGGGATCTGAAATTGTGAGATGGGGAAAATTAAGATCTTGTGATTACAACTCTTTACTGAAGTTATCGTTCGTAAGTTAACTTACACTGCTGATCGCATTGTTCCGCAAGTAAAGCCTTTGGAAGTGATCCATAAAGACGGTTCCTTCGAAGTCGTATATTTTCGAAATATTATTATTGTCCGCTATTAGGTAAATTAAGTTGCGATAGGTTGGATTCGTATGAAAATGTTTGCCAATACTTGTAATCTAAAATAAAAAATAAAAATAAATAAAGAAATTGTAAAAATAATAATAAAATAATAACAACAAATACAGTAATAATGCAATTAGCATGAAAACCCACCTTATTGTTCGAAACATTCAGCGAGAAAGTGTTTTCTGGTAGCTTTGGTGGCAGCTCAATGAGACCAAGGTTGGAGCAGTCGACCTCTGATATGATTTTGGTTGTCGCCTCCGAATTATCGCCCTGAAGTAGAGAAGGTGTACAAAAAATGTTCGAAAGTGAGCATTTTCCAGGGACCGGAAATAAGAGTTATTTTACAATTTTTAATAAAAAAAATCATACATAAAGGAACATCGTAGAAAAGTTTTGATTACACCATCATGATTTTTAGGTGAACTATATGCGAAATATTGTATGATTTTTAAATTTTGATTTTTATATATTTAGATCAAAAATAAGAGTTATTTTTGATTTTTATTTTTTTAGATCAAAAATAAAAGTTATTTTTGATTTTTACTTTTTTAGATCAAAAAATAAGAATTATTTTTGATTTTTATATTTTTAAATCCATAATAAAAATCAATTCAAAATTTGTGACATATAAAAATTGGAATGATGCAGCATATTGTAATACATACGGCATAAATAGATAAATCAAAATGATTTATTTGATTTTTATTATTAATTTAAAAATATAAAAATCAAAAATAATTCTTATTTTTTGATCTAAAAAAAATATAAATCAAAAATAACTTTTATTTTTGATCTAAATATATAAAAATCAAAAATAATTTTTATTTTTGATCTAAATATATAAAAATCAAAAATAACTCTTATTTTTTGATTTTTTTGATAAAAGTCATAAGAGTTACGGTCCCTGGCATTTTCTAATGAATCTCATTGTATTTACCGACAAAGTGGCCACCATATGCTCGTTTTTGCAAGTACAGTTGCCATAACCAGGTATGCTGGGACAATCCGTGTTCAACGGTCGTGATTTGACCAGCTCTTTTATGGAGATCAAATCGGTGGAATTGAACCAATGAAAAGAGGAATTATGTGAACAATATGAGTTTTGTTGATTGACGAACTTAAGCGAATCACGAAAGATGGAGTTGTATATATCGTAACATAGCATATTGTTGTTGCCACTGCAAGCGAAGAGTTAATTTTTGAAAATAAAGGTAATAAAAAACCGTTAACCCAATGCATACATACCTCACGTCCACGGTTATATTTTGATTTTGATTAAAGTTGGGTATGCTCGTCAAATTGTTCTTCGATATGTCCAGCACTTTCAACGTTGGCGGTATTAAACCACGTTGAGTAATTTCCGACAAGTTATTATTAGATACATTCAGACACTTGATGGAGGAAAATCGTGAAAAGCTACCAACCAATTTGGTGATGTTACCGTCTGTGATTGCAAGCGATTGGAGTTTCTGATAGAGGAAATTCGACAAATCCAATTCGGGCAATGTGACATTGCGTAAATGCAGATTCGTCCAGGTGGTTGTGTTGCTGCAGGATGAGATCATTGACATGTGTGTGATGTTGCAGCAATACCATGATGTCGGCATATTGGTGTATGGCCGACAATGACAGGTGCCTAAGTGCGTGTGCTGATCGTAAGTTTGTTGTTGCCAATTCGAAAGGGTTCTGTCACATAATTCTTCCTCGGCATAGAAGCACTGCGGACGATATTCGATTATCTCAGATTCAGCTGGCGGTAAGCTGGTAGTGGCAACAATCTTTGGTAAGGGCAATAAGTTTTGTAGTGGTGGTGGCTGGAAATCCAACACACCATTTGGTAGTGGCTCTTGTGGCAAGGCCATTGGTAATTCCTCAGCGGGATGTGGTAGTGCGTAAGACCCTGGCCAGCAGAGCAAACATATAACCACGAAAAGAAGGTGTGATTGAGTTGGCTAAAAGGAAAAAATAGGAAGACATATAGTTATAGGTTTGAAAATATAGGATTTCGGTGCTGCCAACCATTAAATACAATACATAAATACAATCAATAATAATAAATTATCGTTATAACAGTAAATTTGTTATAAAAAATTGGTCCACAATTAAATTCTTTCATAATCCAATCATAATTTAAATTAGCATGAATATCTACAGTCATGTGAAAAATAATAGGGACACATGACACCTATCCCTATTATTTCGCACACTCAAAAACGATCTTACTTCACAAAATGATCAACATTTTTTTCTTTGATAACGGTTCTTTACTTCACTGACATCCCAGCAAACAATTGCATGTTACATTTGTGATATTTTTTTAAATTTTATTATAATTTATTTTTTACCTATTTTCAAGCAAGTGTTCCTATTATTTTTCACATAACTGTATATTATTCGATTCCAGCCGGTAAAGCGCCATACCTTTCTTATTTTGCATTCACTTACGGCGCTTTACTGGGACCATTAGCGCTCTGCAAATATATTTGTTTGCTTGCAACAGCAGCTGGCTAAACATTTTGTCTGCCTGTGGGTTAATGGGTGGTATTTTATACGTCAATTAGCATAACTGTTGTGAGTACGTAAGTTAACGGCAATAAGCCGGCTTGTCCCATGCAAATTGGGTTAGGCACACTGGTAGGGTAGAACTTTAATTGATTTTATTGCTGGTCCTTATTGACATATTGTGCTGCACCCGCTGAGGACCTTCACTATTGTAATTATAACAATCCATTAGTGCGTTAATATCCTTTAAGCGGTGCATAAATTGACGCACGAGCAAGTACTTATGTTTAGAAGTGAATACAGACATAGATATGTACGTACATACATATGTACATATAAACTACAAGATTTGGCTAGCATTGGTTTCAATTAGTGATTGACACTTGTTGAACTCAGCCAAATCCCTAAATTAGTCACAATATATAATGAAAAATTAGTTTTTAACCCACGCGACGACAATTTGTCGTCTACATAGAACAATGTAATAATTGTATTTAACATGTTTGTATGTATTTTATATTAAATATTTTTTTTAACACAATAGTCACCAAGCAGCTTGTTTGTGAAATCTTTAATCGTTTGTTTGCCGTGCTCTTTAGTGCGCATTCATGAATTATTCATGAAGTTATTAGCACAATTTCGGAGGTGTGCACACTTTAAGGCACTGATAAATCACACACAACCGCTAATTTACACATTATTTAGCATATTTTGTGTTTATTTACGTTCAAACAACGATAAATAAATGATCGACTTACGTTAAGTGGGTGTAATAATTTCAATTTATGCATATTTTTTGCATAAGCAGCTTTACAATTTTTTAATAGGAAGTGCTTGTATAGCAGCTGCTTTTTATGCAAATGATATGCAGACAAGTCCAGAGTCTACTTAATTTAAGTTGCCTGACTGCCATTATTTGAACCATATTAAGTGTTGGCTTAATTAGTAACACTAAATTCTACCAATAAAAATAAAGGTCGTAATTAACGATTAAATAAAATAGATTTTAAAATTAAAAAAATCTTACGTTCAATACCCTTACTTGACCTTGCCTCGGACTATACAAGTATTCATTGGAGATCCTTGGGATGGTTTCTTTATTAATGTTATTTTCACAATGACAACTCACTCTCGCTTGAAATTCATAGGCGGACATTTCTAAGCAGCTTTGTAAATTTAATGTAATATGTATGTATGGAGCTCGCATCTAAATAAAAAAAAAAATAATGCCTCAAGAAGCCCGTGAGAGCGAGAAATCAACATAAAGATATGTAACAAACCTCATCTAAAAACATTTCAGATCGATACGTATTGTTTTCATTCCATATATACCGAAGTCTTCGGTTTATTTTAAGCTTTATTCCAGATATTTTAATGTAATGTATTTTCGAATTCAAACCGGCTACTGAAACATTTAACGAATCATACGAACTACTATTGTAGATTGTAGAGGATCCCATATAGAGATAATAAAGTGCACAAATAAGCAATGAAAGCGGCATAGTTGACTTTATTGCACTAGCCCTAAATTAATGGCGTGGTTAATGATAAATCTTGACATTTAATATTTGGTTATTCCAATAATTGGTTATCCCAATAAAATTCCACGAAATTCTATATTGTCAACGAAAAAGAATTAATTAAGATTTCTGCTACATATGTACATACATGTGAACTCATCATCCACTTGATATTATATTAAGATCATTATGTGCATCCATCTTATGTATATTTGCACATCGTATACACAACTTTGTACAAGTAATTATAAATTCTGATAAGGAATTCCAACTACGTTCTGTCCATGCTCGTAAATAAATACATATATATGTATGTTTGTATGTATGTACATAAAAGCATATTAAGGTTTGTATAGGAAAGTTTGTTCACGCCTAGAAGTGCAGGTGATAACTAATAGCTGTTTTTATCACTAAATTGGGGTTTACTTGGTTCTATTTGAAAATATTGTTTGTGTTAACAGTTACTATAATTAACTTCTACACTTTTGTTTGTGTTGAACTAATAAAAATGAGATTCGCAATTTGGTGTCAACTAAACATTACCTAGGATAATTTACACATGTACACACATTCCAAATAGAGGGGTTTCACATTATTTACTATATTGTTTTTCATTTATATACAATAATAAAATCAATGTCCACTTAGCGTTTATGAAAATAAATTTGAAAACTGTTACATATGGTATCTACTTTTCATTATAATGAAAATTATAGAATGAATTAATATTATAGAACCGATAATTCAACCAGTGAGATATACCCATTAATTTGGCATGTTTGTAATGTTTTATAAAAACCAAAATAAATCAAAAATGTGATTATGTATATGGGCTACTGTCTGAGCTAAAAATAAGTTAATTCTTTCAGCTTCTACATTTAACATTTCATTATTCGCATATGATAAGATTAAGATTATTTCATTGCTAAGCAAATTACATTTAAGACTGCTTTCTTAAACTATTATTATTTTTAAATTATGCCAAACAGCTCCTACAATATAACAGAATGAGCTCTTAGATACGTTTGTTATGCTAAACAGGTGCTATTGAGTAAATGTTGTTCGTGGGACATCACAAAACAGCTAATCCGTTCCCATAACAGTCGGGTCTATATAACTGGAACAGGCCCGGATTTGTATCCGTTCAAAGAGAGTTTGACAAGATATTTAGATTATTTTTCTCCCTAATACTCTAGTAACTCTATTCTAACTAATTAGTAAAAATTTGAACAGGGAGATGTTAAGTAGCCTTAACATGAACATATGTGTATATGACTAAAGTAACAACAATAGATACACCTGTTGCTTCTAAACCAATTAAATAAATGCCGACGTGTGATTGTGAAGTATTTGTTTTACATAGAACGAATTATGTTTACTTAAGACTGTAATTGTAAACAATGCATATGCATATACAAACTCAATAGAATGAAAAATTACGTACATATATACATAAATAAAAATGTACATCAACAAAGCTCGACAATAATACAAAATAAGTTTCTCTTTAATTTTGTGCACTACTTGAGATATACAGTATGTCAAGAAACAGTTTACACATTGAAAATAAATACACTTTTTCACTTTCCGCAGCAAAATTTTTTACTTTTTACTTCAGTTCAACATATTTTTTGAATCAGGGATGGTTACTTACAGTATTTCAAGAGATGTGATGCAAAAAAAGCTGCGAAAGCAATGCAAAAACCAACCAAGAACAACAAAAAACCAAAATCATTAAATTTTGTTAGTGTCAAGAAAAACTTTACACACTTCGATTATTTTACTTGTTAAGCACGTGTTATACAGTTAACCGTACTTCACCGTTACCTATTCTTCGCAAAGGCATTTACAATGAATTTGTCAATTAGTTGGTGATTAAATTTTGCTTTTTTTCATATCTGAAGTACCCATTATTGTCTTTTTAATATTCCATGCAAAGGGTTTAGTTTGAAGAGGTCCAACTATTGCCCCATAATCCCCAATGGGGTAAAAACGTTTGAGATCTAACAGCAATGTTTTCTTTAACCCTCTAAATAGTGTATAATGGCTAAAATTGATCGGAAAATATGGAAATACAAGAACCAAAGCCAGAAAAAGGCCCTAAATTATAAATAAGTGGACATGTACAGTGCTTAATGTCTCGAAAACTTGACCAAATTCCAAAAATTTCGATCAATGTTCTTACGAAAGAGTTCTAGGAAGAGTGCAACATTCAGATTTCTCATGAAACTGCGCGACAAAACATGCTACGACATGAACATGCACGAAGATCTGCCAAAACCAAAAATGCTGTATGCATCAAATGTAGAGAAACGTTTTTTGTTTGCTATTATTAAGTATATTTCTGAACCTGGGAACTACTGGGATGATGTCATATAATGGGACGAGAACAAGAAGATGTTATATTTCAACAATTGGCTAACTAGAGTACTACACAAGGCATTATTTTCATTAGAAAGACACAACATCATTTCGATTATTTTTTATAGCACATCTTGATATATATGTATTCATGTCGTAGCATGTTTTGTCGCTCAGTTTCATGAGAAATCTGAATGTTGCACTCTTCCTAGAACTCTTTCGTAAGAACATTGATCGAAATTTTTGGAATTTGGTCAAGTTTTCGAGACATTAAGCACTGTACATGTCCACTTATTTATAATTTAGGGCCTTTTTCTGGCTTTGGTTCTTGTATTTCCATATTTTCCGATCAATTTTAGCCATTATACACTATTTAGAGGGTTAAAGAAAACATTGCTGTTAGATCTCAAACGTTTTTACCCCATTGGGGATTATGGGGCAATAGTTGGACCTCTTCAAACTAAACCCTTTGCATGGAATATTAAAAAGACAATAATGGGTACTTCAGATATGAAAAAAGCAAAAATTAATCACCAACTAATTGACAAATTCATTGTAAATGCCTTTGCGAAGAATAGGTAACGGTGAAGTACGGTTAACTGTATAACACGTGCTTAACAAGTAAAATAATCGAAGTGTGTAAAGTTTTTCTTGACACTAACAAAATTTAATGATTTTGGTTTTTTGTTGTTCTTGGTTGGTTTTTGCATTGCTTTCGCAGCTTTTTTTGCATCACATCTCTTGAAATACTGTAAGTAACCATCCCTGATTCAAAAAATATGTTGAACTGAAGTAAAAAGTAAAAAATTTTGCTGCGGAAAGTAAAAAAGTGTATTTATTTTCAATGTGTAAACTATTTCTTGACATACTGTAAATAGATTTTATTGCAAGCAGTGAGACAGCATTTTAAATGTAAAGGTATGATAACCACATATACATACATTCATGTACAATAAGCTCATGCTAATGTACAACTTCAAGAATCATATATTATATAGAAATTGTACAACAAATCTAACTTTAAAAGCGCCATGACTTAATGATTTGGAATTCTAATGATAAGGAGGTAATGAACATGCTTTATTAAGCATTATCACTTACAATGCAGATGTTAAGGTATTAGTATTTAAATTTACTATATTGTTGGTATGTCGGTACTTACATATTTATCCAGTAGATTGTAGAATATAGCCATTTTATATAAAATTATAAACAATTTGTTATTAACTACATTCACATTACATGCCGATGGCAACAAAAATCAACATTATTTTTATTTTTATGCAGCTTTAGTTGCAAGTATTTTACACTTTTCCGCTTGTGTACACTTTGTACGCCTTCATTATATTTTTCTCACAAAACAGACAATGAAACAATAACGTAGATTCCAAAAAAATTATCATTCATCTACAAGTTAAATTTAGCAAATATGCACAATAAAAATGTCGAATATGTATATTTTAATACATAAAAACTCGCATTTACTGGAATACACGCGTATTACAACGTAGATGTATTTACTAGTTTTGTATCATGGACGGAGTTTCTTCCAAGTAATCTTGTTGATTTTCTATTATTTAGCATTCAAGCAAGTTAGTTCACCGACACCAGTTGCTTCACATTTTACACTTTTATTTTGTTTTGCTATTCACTACCGTCTCTGTTCGTCAATTGCGGTGGAGCGACTGCGATAAGAAGCCCCAAAATACGCTGGATTGTGAGAAAAATTGGCGCTGAAATAAAAAGAGATTGGGGCAAATTAAACGCAAAAGAAAATTAATAAAAGACAATGTTAAAATAAAACCATTCAGAGTTGCCAGCAACCGCTTAATTATAAAGTTCAAATTTGGTGAAAAGCAAAGGATATTTTAATTATAACGCATTTATTAATTGTTTTCATAATTATTTGTATCTCTGTCAAACATTTTAAATTAAAATATAATGCGTGTATGTTAGCATGAATATATTTGGAAATTAATAACAGAAAATTTTAAATATCTGATTCACTTAACTTAACACTTTTTAACTTTACGTTACGTGGTTCCCTAAATCCAAACTTCTTAATTTAAAGTGTGGCATCACTATATTCGTACCTTGACTTTTGCGACTATTCTCTTACAACGAAAATCATACGCATTGTTTTGATCCAATTGGAAACTTGTTTTATATTTAAATACACGTAATCCTTTGAATTTTTAACTTAAAACAATAACGTTTAATTTTCCGAAAATGCCTGTTGATACACGTGAATTAATTGAGGCAATTTCCATACTTGCTAATGAACGTAATGTGCAAGTGACAATGAAACAATCGGCCAAAGGAGCAATGGGTATGTGAATTATGCTGATTGCATATACTGAATCGAACATAATTAATTAAGTTCTACATTTTATGTATTATTCCTGTAGTTTGTGCAGCAAGTGCTTTTGCAGGTGGCATTATTCTTGGTCCTGTAGGACTGGCTATTGGTGGCACTGCGGGCGGTTTGATGGCTTATAAAATGACCAGTGGTAAGTATTGTGCTCTTCTAATAAAAGTCTGATGAAATAAAAGTGTGCTATATAACCAACAATTACTTCCGAACCGATAAGCTTTGAAAAAACTGCAAATTTCGCTTGGATATAATAATTGTTTTAATGAACATGTGATGACTAAGTTAGCGATAAGGTTATTCGATCTTTTTACAATCACATACATACATATATGTGTACTTTAAACATTGTTATTATTGTTATTAATTTTTTTTGTTTTTTTATTGCTCTGTAGGTTCATTCCGTCCATTGGCTGATGTGCTGCTAAACGATTTAACTGATGACCAGCAAGAGAGATTGGTACAACATGTCAATAATGCCGTGCGCGAGTTCCAAATCTCTGATTTGGCATTGCTGCTGCCGTTGTTAATGAACAATGCAAGTATACAGCAGGCCGTACTCAAAACAGCCATCAGCTTCGTATCGAATGAACTGAGATGTCAGATCATCGACTGACCTGTGGGTATTTTATGGATCGCCAGAGATCATGTTACATTATTGGGCACAATATTTCTTAAAAGTACTTTGTATTTAGTATTGCTTACGTTTTATTGTTGTATGTTATTTCTAATATTTCTTTATGTGAACATATTTTTAAGATAAACAAATGTGTAATAACTATAGCCATTAGCAAAGTAAAATTTATGGTTTATTTGTTGTAAATGTATATTACTATTGAATTAAAAGCCTAACATGTACAATTAGCAGTTTAAATACGCCGTGAACTCATATTTAAACTTTTATGTTTTTGTATCGAAGATATTAACTGTATATACGAAGTATGAATTAAAGTTAAATAATAAATTAAATAATAAGTTTTAATAATTTGCTATTTGACTTTATTTATGTTATAAATACCATTGCATAATCGTTATTGAAATTCAGCATATCATTTATAAAGTGTAATTAAGTGTAAAAAATATAATGGCTACGTTTATTGCAAGCTTACATCCTACGCACATGCGTGCTTAAAACTAATACAAATAATATATATACTGTCGATTCACTTCATACATACGCTTTACTCCCAATCAACATTAACCTGATCCCAATCGCTGACGAAGGGCTGATCGATCATGTCAATCATTACACCACAAAAGTAACAATCACTAGCCACAATGTCCTCGATTTCGGTTTTTAATGCAGCACGCTTAGCGAGCATATCCTCGGAGATATCCATAACGAAACTCTGCGTTACCAGTGCGTCCAATTGTTGCTTGAGCGTGGTCAAACGACGACTTTGATCGCTGCTTAAGGTTGGTAAAATTTGCTTTTCCAGACAATCACTATGGAATTTATGTCCACAGATGAAAACCATAAATGGCTTCACCATTAAAAATGAGTCACACAGGCTGCAATTCTCTTGCGCGCTTATGCGTATACTACGCTCGCGTACATTTTGCAAATCTAGTATCACACGCTCCGCTTGCTTATCACACTCGTCCATTTCGTGTTTGAGTTCCAGAATTTTTTGATTATAATCCTGCAAGGAATTTTATTAAAATAAGGTTAAATCCTTAAAAAACACATACCTTTAAAGCCGCGCAAATGGGTTCTTTGAAATCATCAATTTTTTCGAAATCCGAAAAAAATGGCAGCAAATCTTCTATGCGTAGCAAATCACATTCCTTTAGTAGATCTAATGCTTTTTTAACATCGTTAGTATCCTGTATTTCATGTTGCGCTGCAATGCACACGAATTTTTTTTATTAATGTGAACTTTTGATAATTTTGTTGTATTTTATTGCTTTTTCTTACCAATGGCCAGCCACAGCTTTTCGCGTTCTTCCTCTTTCGCCGGCTTCGAGGCTGTCTCCTTTGCCAGTTTCAAATCGAATTGCAGCGCCAAGTCCACTGCTGCCGCCCACATCTTATTCAAGCACATTAGGAAAACCGATGCCACATTCGCTTTGAACAGCTTGCACTGTATCATCGCATAACTTATATCGTAGTGTATCAAACTCATGTCCTGTCCCTCATTCTCAAGATATTTGATTACCTTGGAGGGCTTATATTTGGCATACAAATGTATTATGTAATTGTGAACCGCTTGATTTGTTTCACCCAAATTATAAATTGCGTATTCCAAATATCGAATAATCTCCTCAATATGTTTTTCGCTCTCTTGCAACACTAGCGTGGGTATCAGCTCTTTAATGTCGAATTTCCTGCCTTGTGACATTAGCGTTTCGATAGTTTCATGCGGCAAATTGTCCATAAGTATTGGACAGTATTTGTAGTACAGCTCGAGATTATCTTGTTGTGTGAGTGTGTGTAGTGCCTCTTTGAATTTGTCACTACCGATTTGTTGCTCAATCACCTCTTCATAATCACCAATGGATATGGCGAATTGTGCGATGTTATGCGCATCGGCATGCTCTTTCAATAGATTGCGTATGGGCTCTTTATGCTGACGTGCACAATCTGCCACACGCGCACCCTGCATGAACTCGTCGAATTCACTCTGCCATTCGGCACGTTCTTGCGCGCTGCGGCGTGGATAATTGATTTGCGTTAAATAGAGATCAACCAGCCATATAACTAGTATCATTATTTTGTTCGGATCATTCTCCAGCATGGCTAGGCGTTTTTTAGCATAACGTATTATCGGCTTCTTAGTATCCAATTCCATGAATTTCAAACTAACCTCCTCAAAAGGCTTAGTTGTTTCCGCATAGAAATCGGCTGCCAGTGTATAATCTCCTTTCTCAAAAGCGGCATCTGCTTTTTTGATGAGCACAGTATCCAGATGTTCCGGTTGTTCGGCGGCGTAAATCTCCGCCAAATCATATTGCCCTTTCTCCAAATAAATACGCCACACATCACGCTGTTCGTCGTTGATCTTATAATTGAAGAACATTTTATCCGTGTACACGTAGATGGTGCCAGTGAAGGGATCGCGTAAAATATTCAACAGTTTTCCAACTTGTTCATGGAAGTACTCTTCATAAACTACTTTCTCATTTAGCAGACAAATACCGGTAATGTGGTCCGAGTAAAGTAAAAGCGCATGATACTCGGTTAAAGCGAGAGCTCTTGGCGCATTCTGTCGTCGCTCTTCGTAGGAAAGATGCTTATATTGCTTAAAGTCCAAATTGATTAGACTGTCGCCAAGTAGGACATTAGGGGAACGTTCCTCGGTAGAAATCTAGAAAATATAGATTGTTAAACAGGTTTCTAAGTTCCAAGCATACAACAGCTTACCTCTCCAAAACGTATACCACTGCCACATAACCACGCCCACTGTTTGGGTAGTTTTTCATTTGGTTCACCATAGAGTTGCAGCAGCGAATAGCTCAATTCAGTTTCAATCATTTCAGCGCCGTGCGCCTGCTGTCCATTTACATAGCTGGCGAAAATGAACTGCAGAGATCTGTCATCGGGTTTCAAACTTTCTTGGAATGTGTAAATACAATCTGGTGTTGTAGCAATAACCATATACTTATTGGTATTTGGTAGACGCAATAATTCCAAGCCTGTTATGGGATACTTTGTGCGCCCCAAACCTAAATCATAAACCTATAAACAAAGAATATTATTAACCAATATAACTGTTTATAATTATCTAAATATTCTTCCAACCTGTTTTCGGTGTAGCGGCGATAAACCATCTTGTATGAGTTCTGTTTCAAATATTAAACCTCGACTTGTACCCAGCAGTATTGGTCCAGTCGAGGATTCTGTGCCCATATAACGATTAAAGGCGACAGCTGTAATTTCATGGTCTTTAAATTTCTCGACGCGTCGCACTTTTGGACCATTTGCATGTATGTAGAGAAAGTCTGCAGATAACCCGGGAGTTTGTGGCACAATCGGTATGAGTGTGTGGTGTCCAGTATAATCGAGGAACACTTTTGAAATTGCATAGCCTGCCAAATACTTTTCCAATGGTATTTCTAAAAACAAAAACGTACATATTAATACATAGCAACAAACAACAAATTTTTACAAACCTCCTGGAGGCAGCGCTCGCGGTAGAAAAAAGCGTAGCAATATGGTTTGCGGTGTATCCAGCACACAAACTAGCCAATTCTTGTTTACCGTCACATGCATAAGATTTCCTTTGTAGGTAGCTGGTATACGCAGTGTAACTTGTCTTTTACTAAAGATGGGCGTCTCCAGTTTATCAAAGTCGGTCACACCGGGTGCAGGGCAATCTGCAGTTTTGCCCTCTACAACTGGCAGAAACTTTGCACTCGGTTTATAATTCATCCAGCTATCATCATCATCAAAAGACGACATTTTTGCGTTTTTTATCGTAACTATACACGGATAATGAAAATTTTTTCTTAACAACAAATTGTATAGTAATTACATTGCACTACAGATAAACAGCTGATGCATTTCTGACAAGAGTTACCACCTTTCAAAGAATAAATCAATTTATCGATAAATTCGGTATCGATATAATCTAGGCATAATCTAGGCCAGGTATTGATGAAATCAGCGATGAAATGCCAGAGAGTGATATTGTTGTTGTTGTTATAACGGTTACTCGAACGTATCTGAACCGACAAGCTTGGACTAATTTTCATCGAAGTCATACAACGGGAGGCCCAGGAAACAAACTGTTTCGATATGGTCGGAACAAAGCGAGTTGGGTTTAGGGGGCATGCAAAGAGGTGGTTTGAGTCATGTGGGTACTCTTTTCATGCAGGGCATATGTTGAGTTGAGTATGGCAGGGTCTAGTCTGGATAACTAGAAGTTTAACCTGCTACAGTATCCATAAAAAAGTTGCACGAGGATCACTCTCGTTTCGCGAGATAACTATAGCTTAGGAAGATAATCTTGATTGATCAGGGGGCCGGCTCGGCTTCCGATAATTGACTTCAGGAATAATTTCTACGAAAGCATCTCAACAGAAACTGTTTGGAGAACATTTCGTTATGCTCCTTTACAGGTACCATACGGACCTTAGAGAGCGTCCTACTGCATCCGGGCGACCATATTGTGACTGCGTAGTTTAAGACCGGCCGGCCGATAGCCTAGTAAGTTACCAACAACGTTTTTTTGTCTTTACCCTATCCGCTGCCGGCTAGCGACTTGAGGATTTTGTTGCGGTTCTGTGGTCAGTGACAGTCAACTACGTCCTTAGTCTTATAATAATATAACAAAGTAGAATAATATGTATTTAAAGCTTATACAGTATTTGTCCGGTAAATTACGAACGAAGAGAAAAATGTGTTCCCATAGCAATATAATCTGGCGACTAACTGAAGGTTTCAAGACCGGAGCACACTCCTGTAGGACCCCCCAGATGATCTAGTTGTTGATGACCAGAGCATACATAGAGAGAATACTTCTCCAGCCTGCTGAACGGCAGTGAGAGTACAACACCAAGAGATGGCAAACCCGATTCCACAATCGACGATGATGGAACAAGAGGACGGGGGCCTATGGATTACCGGACGAGCTATTCAAATACGGCGGCGAAGGCCTGATAAAGGGCATGCAACAGCTTCTTTGCGGAATATGGTCGGAAGAAAGTATGCCCGACGATTGGAATCTCAGTGTACTCTGCCCAATCCACAAAAAGGGAGACCCCACAATCTGCCCCAATTACTGTGGGATAAGCCTCCTTAACATTGCTTATAAGGTTCTATCGAGCATACTGTGAGAAAGACTAAAAAATATACTCCCTTACAAACGTTAGCTCAAATATGTATGTATTTTTATATGTTCAATAATGCTAAATAATTAATAAAATTTAATATTTAATAGAACTGCCTCTTTCCTTCTTAATCTGATATATAATAAGTATAATATGTGTACTTGTTGTTGTTATTAGAGGGCTCATAATACAGTAGTTCTAAAACCGCAAACCGCAAACCGCAAAAACCTAAAAACCACCAAAGCCTTGTCGAGTTTTATGGTTCGACGTTACATTTCCCACGAATAACTTAAAATAAAAAAAATAAATAAATTACATTTATATGAAAAATAAAGAATAAAGAAAATGCATAGCGAATTCTAAGCCACGGTGCGTTCGTAACCAAACAAACGTAAGCGCGTATGCATAATAAACGGAAATATTTGACGAAGTGCATTAGCGTTGGCTTTTAGAAGTACACTTGATTACAAATTACAGGTAAATACTAAAAAATAAGTGTAATAAAATATTTGTTTGGTGATTAAATTTGAGATACTCCTGGCCACTTAACTGAACTTATACATATATATTTATCGAAATAAACAAGCTGCCGTTGACATTTTGCTTGTGACAGACAGTTTAGCGAGCTGCGTTACGTATACGCAGTGGTCGTTAATTGCAAAGTACACACATAAATGTTTAACGATCAACAAAAGTAATAAAAACTAAAATGCATTTAAATAGAAATTGTTCAGAGGAATATATTTACATACAATATATGTATATGCAAATTATATGGATGGGAGAAATGGTTTATAGAAGTGGGAAAATTCGAGACGAGCTCAACAAACAGCTGATGACATTTTAAATACATATATTGAATAACTCAACTCAAGGTTGACAATAATTTCACAACCTTTCGCTAAAACGCTGTTATAAGACTTGCAGTTATATAAAATCCAAGCGCTTAATGGAAATTTAATTGAATCACATGGCTTATCAGCTACTGATGGCAAGTCAATTGTAGGTATTTTGAAAAAATCACGCTTTTATTTTTTCTAGTTCTAATAAAAATTGCATACATGCTAATTTATTCGCACGTACCGCCCGGTTGCCAAGTATGCACCATTATATGGAAGCAAGTAGAGCAATGCTGTCATAGGTGATTCATAAGCTGCTTTGAAATTCTTGAAGCATTTTGAAAAATAATAATTAAAGTGAAATTTATGAGACATAAAGTCTGTATTCTTATCGGCTTGAGACCGTGGTGAATTATTCTTTACGCATATGAAAAACAAATTCTTCTAGTAAATACTGAAGCAATGACATTTATTTGTTTACTCTTCAAGGTCATATCACAACAACAATTAACTGTTCGATTTGTAGTAGAGCTCTTGGTATTCGACTAATCGACTAACCGAATTAACCGAATTAACCGAATAGGTCATTATTCGAATAATAATATTCGGTTTGCACTATTTGGATAATCGTCAGTCATCGACTATTCTATTAACCGCTCATTGTCGACTATTCGGTTAACCGTTCGTTGTCGACTATTCGAATAGTGAAAGTTCATTAAATTTCTATGTTTATTGAAAAATATGAAACTCATGAAAAATGTGAACGATTGACATTTTCACAAATAAAAACAAACAAAAATCAAAGGCTGCTTGGATTTCAAACAATTTTTATTTATTCAAACAGTCCTATTCTGTGCACTTGACAAAATAACAAAAAAATTGAAAATTTTTTCAGATTTTTATCAAGTAAGATTTTTTTTGGTATTCTGTGACAATTTTGATAAAATAAAAAACATCAAAACGCATAGCTTTTCCCCACACGTGTGGGAAACAAAAAATGTAAACAGAAACAGCTGATATCTGTCTAATTATATTGATTTGAATTGAAAAATGTATTTGATTTATTTTATAACGTAAGTTTTCACATTCATTTCAATATTTGTTGCAAAATAGTTAATAATTTAACTTCAATTTCACAATAAATCCTTTGCTCTTGGTCTAGACGTGAAGTTGCTGAGAGAGCGCAAATATTCCATGCTCCGAATCTAGCCCTACTTTTCATGCAAAAGGTCGTTATTTGGATGAGTGTTTGTTTTAACCGAGCCTTCTTCATAGTGGCTTCGTTGATAAGTTTGGTTTACGATTGACCGGTTATCAGCCTATCTATCCGATTCTGATGTCGAGATATCGACTGAAGCCTTTCAGGCACGATGCAAAGTATTTGATCTGATTTTACAACCCATTTACTCTATATAGATGACAAGGTCATACTGCATTTACGCGGTCGACAGAGCCTCGCTAATCTCTCTAACAAAACAAGGAGAGCCGCGCGTAAATGAGGTTGATTGATAATCGGATGACAGAGGCTATATATTCGTTTTTCCATCCCAGCTCCCCCTCTAGTCTTTTGCTCACCCTTAAAGCCACAGAATACTACATAATATAATACATATACATATGTCCTTTATAATATATTTAAAACTATGTGGAATGCAATTTTGATTTAGTTGGTTGTTATGTTTAGCTTCAGAAAGGTTCCTTGGAGACTACGAAATCTAAACTTTGTTCTTTATTGGCAAAAATTTGCTAAGTTGTAATCGTAAGCAATATATAGAAAATAATTTCGTCAAAGTTACCCTCATTATCTTAATTTTTTTATACAAAAAAGGGAAATATAAACTTCTTAATATAAAAACGGCTCAATAACGCATGCCATCCACATGTTCATATTTTTCCTTTTTGTATAAAAATAACGACAAAAGTAAAATATCTCCATTACAACAAATTGACTTTCACAACAATCAACAGCGAGATATTTTATTTGTCAAGAGCATTTTACTTCTTAATAACTTATAAAGAAAAGAGCTTTTTATTTTAGACACAGAATACGAAATGCTTGATAAATTTCAATTTTTTACAAATTAGAAATTTGTTGAATTTGTAAAGTGCACAGAATAGGGCTGAAAGGCTCCCAGCAGAGCAACTATTCGAATAGTAGAACATAGCAGAACAACTATTCGAATAATCGTTCTACTACGGTAATATTGCGACTAATCGAATAGTCGCTAACCGGTTAATATTCGTACGAACGGTTACAAACCAGATATTCGAATAATCGGTTTTCAGGTTAATCGAATAATTTTAAGAGCCCTAATTTGTAGCACATATTTTGAGATCGATATGAGTTACGCTCACTCACAATCTAGTTCTTAAACAGTTGGCCAATAAAAAACAGATAGTAGCTTCAATCTGTTCTCTATTGTTTCCTTTAAGGCTCAACCCTCACCGTGTTATTCAAAAATGTCTTTGACTAGTCAGACAAGAAAAGACGTCTTGATTACTCCGGTTTATAGAAGAACAGATTAAGTGTGATCTTTTTTGGAGTGTATGCCACAGTAAAAATCCATTACATTAATTGCACCGTTATATCTGGTAATAGACACAATAAATCTCATATAAGGTGGAATCTGATCACTGCACACAGCAGTTTATTTAAATTTTTGACTCAAAGTGTGGCTTGAGTCATTTGTTTACGATGCTGAGTAATTACTTCTGAGATGTATTAAAGAACAAATCTGTTTTGACTTCAACAGAAAGATAAGAACTAACAGTAGACTGAATTGCAGATACATATGAATAAACATATATGTATATATCGGTCTTAGTTAGGTCCATTGAATTATAAAAAATACGGGGAATATTAGGCATCACAACTACGAGCAGCAGCAGTATTGCAAGAAACCGTCCACACACAATACACTGACAATTGTCTGAGAGCTTTACAACTTTGTTGTAATATGTAGCAAATACTCTCGTATGTATGTATGTATGCGCCTACGATAAAAAGCTAATTTATGGCAAAAAAAAACCTCGACTCGTGTACCGCTCGTGCAATTGCTCGTTTGCGCCGACGCCAACCAAAGCACCACCTCAGGCGGCAATTCAACTCAGCTCAGCTCAGTACAGCCGAACTCAACTCAGCGCTGCATTTGTGTTTGTTATAAATACAGACAGCGCAACTCTCCAGCTTTCATTCTCTCGCAGTGGTTAAAGTGACATGAAAGTGAAGACATCGGTGTACTGTAACAAGTCATGTATCATGATCCAAACACAGCTAATATTCTTGCCAATGGTAAGCACACATTTTGTTTTTTTTTTCATTTGTGCCAAAAAGTTGAATGAAATATACAAAAAAAAAGAAAAAAAATTACCAACAAAAAATAATGGACTCTTGCAAATAAGTTTTCGATTGCAAAAAAAGGACTCTATGAAATGAAATAAGTGAAAATTTTCGGTGTGAAAAATACGTGCATAAATGCAATATTGTGGCTAAAATATCAATTCGTGTTTGTGTGTGCATGAAAAAAGTTCAATAGCTCAGGCATGTAGCGTTTGCACTAGGAATTTGCCAAAAGTGTCTATCGTTCGTGTGTGTGTGTATGTTTGCATGAGTGTGCCATGTGGCTGCTCCACTAGCTGACTGGCTGCTTGGCGATCTGTCAGGCGTTCTTCGCCTGATTTCTTGTCATACCACAAGCATTGTGCTAAATAAGGGCGCGGCGTAACTTGCGCTTGACGTGCGCCTAGCAGGTGGTATCCAATATATTCTGATATTCTTAATAACCACACTAAGATCCAACGCGTGGGCGATGGAAGTACTAAAATTAACAAAAAAACAATTATTTTTATTTCAAAGGAAACCTTAGGTAGTTCGATGAGACTGGTGAGCGAATGTATTAAATTCAGTAATGAATGCAAAAATTATTAAAAAACAAATAATTAATATTAACATTAAATTCTTAGCAAAAAAGATAAAAATAAAATTCCATTCAAGTCAAAAATATGCTTTTCAGATAATTGCCTACTTCAGCTAATTAATAGCTTTAAATATGTACTAAGCTCACAAAGCAGTTGTTAGTTTAAATTTGTACGCTCCGCTACTTAACTTTCTTTGATTTGTCGTTAGATTCTGAATGCAGCGATATCAATTCCTGGGCTGCAGCAATTGCACTGTAGGAAAATGTGATTTGCTAAGGTTGTGTGAAAAACTTCTGATTTCTTATATTTATAGGTATACACCGTTATTCTGTATGTATATGTATGTATATGAAATGCATGCATTTGTCCGTCTACCATGTCGTGTGTATCTGCTCAACTGTCTCTTGTGTGCAACAGCACAGTGTCGTTGTTTCTCGTAGATTCTCGTATATAGCGAAATTATTTCCAACAAATCTGTAAATACATATATTTTTTTACTATTGCCCAGAGTCCCCTCTGACTACGATCAATATGTATCTCAGTACACATATTACAAATATTTTCTAGTTAATATGGGTTTAGAGCTCAATATTGATTTTCAAAAGAGGTCTACCAATTTAAGACAGTCGTTCCCACGGCAATCAGGTTTATGTGACCGTAATAATATTTTCTCCAAAGATTTATGAATATAAATATTCCCAAATATCCATAAACAGCAGATTCCCAAATCCACTTCTGGACCGTTTTATGTATATAATTGGCGTAGAAACCGTTTATCCTATTATGGCGCGCCATTCTTCTCTTTCCCTCGCGATTCGGCGCCAGTTGGAAACCCCAAGTTTAACCAGGTCCTTTTCCATCTGGGCTTTCCAACGGAGTGGAGGTCTTTTTCTTCCTTGGCTACCACCAGCGGGTACTGCATCGAACCCTTTCATAGCTGGAGCGCTTTCGTCCATTACAACAACATAACTTAGCCAGCGTAGCCGCTGTCTTTTTATTCGCTGAACCATGTTAAAGTCGTCGAATACCGCTCATCGTTCCAGCGTCTGCGGTATTCGCCGTTGCCAATGTTTAAGGGACCCTAAATCTTCCGCAAAACCTTTCTCTCGAAAACTCGGTTACCAGTAACCGGAATGGATTCAGATCTCTTTCTAACCTAGGCTTGATACCCCAGAAATATTCTCTAAACCTTTGGATCTTCGTTTAGTTCTCGAGATATAGGTTTAAATGCATTTACATTGCACTTTGTTTGTCATACAATCTTATTTCGAAAAAGTTCGAAAAAATTTGCTTATAATTAAGTATTGAATGGTTTCCAAAATCGACACACTGTGCATTGCGATGCAGCCGATTGTTGTCATTTCGGGTCGAATTTTCACTATACCGACGTGAAATTTCCCAATGTTATTTCAGCAACTGACTGATGCGCATGCGGCCGGAAGAGCCTTGAAATGCAATTATATGCAGAGAACTCAGAGCGCCATGGAGTATTACCCGAGAGAATCAAATAAAAGTTATGCTGAGAAATTCATGTACATAATACATATGTGTGTCTTGCAATTTGGTCATGAGAACCACTATAGTTTCAAGCGTAGGCACCAAAACCATGTGGGCTACAAATGCTCAGCAACAAATTGGTATATGAGAGCGTAACGAGTGCTAACGTGTAGATGTAAAATTTTTAATTGAAATAAAAAGGCGAGAGCGTAGCAAGTCAGCCGGAAAATAAAGGAAAACTTTGTTGGTGACCCAACAGAAGGACAGCCGGATGTAGGCAAATATAGAAAGCGCATTGATAGATGCAAGTATATGTATATATAAGTGTACATATATATAAATCGAGCACATGAGAGAGACAAGTAAAAGCAGCGGTCCTAAAGGTATTACGGCTATGTGGCAGCAGCGTTTTATACTCAAAATTCATTTGTAGGTGACTAAGTTACCAGGCGGCCGGGTCTAAACGGTAGGCAGGCAGCTACCAAGTTGCTTGCTGCCATTTGTTGTTGTTCCGATGTGTGCGCCACGAGGTGCCTGTTGTAATTGTGCAGAATGCCAGCTGCAAGCGGCAACAGCTGTTTTTGGTGGCGTGCCCACCAATCAATGGCAATTACAGCAGCAACAGCGACGCACCGAAAGCTGCAAGAAGTGCGTTAGTGTGTCAGTACAGTTGTGTGTATACATATTATATATATACAGCTGTATACTGTATACATATATTTTCTCCACCCTCTTCAATGCGTTTAACCGCATTTTGTGTATTTATAGATACATTTATGCTCTATGTTTTGTACTTATGTACTTAAGTTCACCGTTACCTAAACAGTGCCGGCATTGAGGCATCAGTGGCCTTGTTTCGTGTTGGCCTCCTTTATTTCCAGGCATCATCAGTTACAGCAATATGCTGATTAGTTGCTGCCCAGTAGCAGGCATTCATTGGCATTCCATCATTTTATTTCTTTATTTCATTGCGTTTCTTCATAAAAATATTTAACGATTTTGGTTATAAATATATGCATATACTATATATCTCTTATGTTTTTGTTGTTATTATGACTTCGTCGTAACAATTTTTATTGTAATTTACTTTTATCGGCAGCTAGTTTATGCGAATTTTTTATCACTTTAACTATAGTACTAACGTTCTTCATGTGTTCTTAATTTCAAAAGTTTCTTCAGGTTTTATAACTTTGTAGATTTTTAGTTAGTTTTGAAGATGTAACAGCATTAAGCTTGCTCCGGAGCAATTTATGCAGTTGCATATTTTTATGTTTCTCAGTAAAATTAATTGGGTAATAATTTGACAAAAAAAAAGTTTCAATAAAAATGCTCGTTCAATTAAGGAAGGTAAATAATTGCTTCTGTTAGATATTTAAGAGATTTATGCCCCTTCGTATCTAGAATAATTCTGGTTTTAATATTTATGATTTAAATTGTTTTCACTAATTGACTAAATTAAGAAAACATTGATCAAAATGTTGGAAAAATCAATGCTTAAACTTCAGCAGTAAAAAAAGTGGAATAGGTTTTTGATGCCCTTTTTTATTTAGTCAATTAGTCTTTACTAATTCATTAAATTGTCTATATAATTGACTAAATTAAGAAAAGCTGATCGGAATATTAGAAATTTTGAACTTCCGTAGACATATAAATGAAATAAGTATTAAATACTAACCGCTTAATTGAGTCAATTAGTAAATTATCTATACTAATAGCGTTTTTACATAGCCAAATTAATTGATCAATCAAAAATTTTTATTGAGAAATCCATTTTTCCCTTTTATACTGCCGGCTACTCGATAACCGATCAGCTGTTATACTGTTTTGTTTTTGCTTTTCATAAGTAAGTTTCATCAGCTGATTGATCTTTGTCGCAGAGTTGCATTTCATTTTCAAGTCTATTAAAATTTAATCAAAAATTAATGTAGATTTTTATTTTTTATGGTAAAACGATCTTAACAAGCGTTTTAATCGAGAAGAGGCTGGTTAATTTATAAATTAGCTCCTGTGTAAAAAGGCTATAATTGACTAAATTACGGTTAATTGAATCAATTAGTAAATTTTCTTCAAAAGTAAAATTCCAATAGAGACTGTTTCAAATGTGTTGGAAGGAAAATATTAATGAATTCATCATCATCAAAACTGGCTTACTAAAGGTGATCTTAACAAAAATAGCGAATGACGTGAAATAAAAAATTATTTTATAAAAATATATAAATTTATCAATGATTTGATATGAAAACGATGTTACGCGTATTTATAATTTCAATACTTCGACACTATATGTCTTCAATTAAACATATTACTTATCAGGAATGCAAGTTAGATATTGATTTTGACAGTAACTCAACAAGTGTCTGCGTATTATAAAGATAACTGTGTGAAGCAAACGTGTGTCAATTATTTTCGATAACTTTTAAAATAAAAACAAAGATATATTTATATATAGTATTAATAAAGCAAAATCAAACTCTATTTTTGTAATTAACAAATTTCCGACATTTGACTTTATATGTAATTATCTGGTTTTGCGTTGCATTTGGAGCACTTAAGTATATAAAACCATAGGCGTTGCAAAAATTGTGTGCAAAATTAATTTCATGTCAGACTTTTGACGCTACGTTCACTTTGTCACGTGCGCCAATTGTGCGAAAAAACCTTTGACGCTATTAAAACTTATCATTTGCAACTAAAATAAAATGCAGGAAAAATGGATAGACAATTTGATACATTTAGAGATACCTTGATTTGAGCAACAACAAGCATTTCGAATGCCGTGAACAAAATCACGCAGGCATTCACGCTGTGAGTAAAACAAGAAAGTGCAGAAAAAAACCAAAAAAATATTAGAAATTATAAAAAAAATTTAACTCTTGTTTGGAATTACTTCTTTTTCATCTATTTTCTAGTTAAAAAGTCAATAACATTTGCCACAATTTCAAGTGTTGCTTTGCACGCATTTCTTAGCATTGTTTATGCCCCGCAGGCTAAATCAGAAATCTACTTTATAGCACTTACTTTGGCTAATGATCATTATTGGCAATTATGCGAGTGTTTTCAATTTCATAACTTGTACAAGAGTTTTGTTATATATACCATATATAAATATATATATATATATATATGTACATATATATTTCTAATAAATACGTTTGCTTTTTGCTTCAACTGTTTTCTTTTTCACTTTGTTTTTGTTTACATTAATATAAACTTTCAGTTATTTTATAGTCAGTTAATTGCTTAAAGCGCGGTTTTTGTTATTACAAGCTACAAAAAAATAAAAATTGGTTTTAGAACAATATATATATTCAAACATTTTTATATATGCATAGATATAGACGAAAATAAATGCCGTCGCAAATCACAAAATAAATAAATTCTGAGTGCTAAACAAAATAAAATGAAAGTATGAATTGAGTCACTAGCCAATACATGCATATATAGGTAAATTCCCTTATAGGCAGCTCTAAAGCAATGAGATCATAAATATAATAATTATTTTAAAAACATATTGTTAATATTTTTTTCGCTCTTACTATTTTCACGATTAAACACTAATAATATACTGTTACTAAACGCTTTATTAACCCGGTAAATAACGTATAATTTAATAAAGTAACCTTTTTGTGTCAAGTCTAACGATAGATCAGAGCGATTTCGATAATAAACATCAATTTGTTTTTGTGAATTTGCATAAAATAATTAGTAAACTTAATTTTTATTTTTATTTTTTAAATTCATACTGTAAGAGCTCATTTATTATTCGTGGGAGTTTCTAATTTAATTGTAGGTTCAAACGTTTTTAATTAAACCAACGACACGATCGCAAGAAATTTCACAATAATTAGCATATATACCTAATACTTTTTTAGAACAAAATAACAGATCAAATACGTAATTCATATGCGCTTGCTAACAAAACCAACTACCTCTAACCATATATAACCAATAATTTTTGCACTTTCATATAATTTTACAAATATACTATATATCCATACAAACAAACATACAACCACACAAATATGTTTTATAGCTATCTAAATAATTGTGATATCGTCACATATGAAGTTTTCTGCTTTATATATTCATATATTATTTGGTTAACCAGACTGAAATGCCATTTAAAGGGATTTTTTACATATCACGTTTCTCTATTGTTGTTCAGTTTTTTTGTTGGATATTTGTTGATTTACCAAACCTTGATAATAGTCACATGCACACATTAACCGCCTATTTGTTGTTATAAAAGGCAAATAATAATATTTTCATTTTGCCTGACTTGATTTTTGCTAACCATGCAAATTGATTTCGGCATCAAATAACAGTGTCGCGGCGACGCGGTTGTTGATAAAGAATGCCGGCATTCTTGTGGTGAGCAGTATATGTATATTTGTATATGTATGCAGTGTTTTTCTAATATAAAAAAAAAATAAATAAACATACAGACATATATATAGTCTATACATTGGTATATAAAAAACTATATTATGATTAGCCATGCGAGATATACAAATATATCGAGTGCGGTTAGGTGAAGTTGGAATCATTTTCAACTGATATACACCTACATATAATATTGTAAAATATAAAAAAAAACGCTCAACAATGCAAGTTAGCGGCACTTAGCCATAATATATAGACCCTAACATAAAATTATAAAAAAATAAATAAAAAATATCTATTCATGACAAATATAACGCAAAATAAGTAAAAAAAATTAAAAATCGAAGAACAGTAAGACAATAATAATAAATAATATATCGCTGAGAGATAATGAAAGATAATAAAAACAAATTCAAAAATAAAATTAGACATTTATAAGAATAAAAGTCAACCAAATCATTAATCTATTTAAAGCGTTAGATAGGTTTCAAAGACTAAAACCAGCGGTATTTTTATATTTTTTTAATATATACAGTCACATATTTCATTGAAACAATTTAGAATATCCAAGATACATGTTTCAACAGTATTTTGCGAAATTTTTATTTACAAATTCCGAAATCTTGGCCGTTGGTAACTCATGAATTGGTTCATCTAAAAACAATAACCAAAAATATTTCGATAGTATATGAATAAATCTAGTTAATGGACGAAGGATTTTTTTCCAAAGATGTGTGCAAATTTTGAAAAAAAAAATCGATTTAAAACTTATTAAGATATGGTGACCATCGATTTAAAAAAAATGAGTTTTGAGATAAATGCGTTTAAAGTTTTACATTCGTACTGACGAGGCCGGATGGACGGGACTTCCAAAGGGAATACCTCTTAGAATATTACACGGATTGATTTGATATTTTTGGATAATATTTTAAAGAAATTGCACTGTTTAATAAGAAAATAAAACGTTTTTCAGATTTTGGAATTTTGAAATCTATGTAACCCCATAAGTGATGATGAAATTTTTTTTATTTTTAATAGACATAAAATAATAATATAGTAATTATATACATATAATCGTTTAAAAAAATAACAATAATTTTTCGGTGAATTGTTAGTTTAATAGTAACTTAAAACGTTTTAAGGGCCTGAATTGCGAATGGATTTATTTCCCAAAAAGAGGTCTGACCGGACCAAAACGCAACACCGAGATCTTAATGAGTGATGGGCTATATTTTACCAAGCCTATACTATATTTATTTTCAGCCTTCAGATCCACTTTATGACGTAAATACTCTAATGTAACTATTGAAATATTAATATTTACTTGAAATTGATCTAACATCACTAACACAAAAACTCACTTTATTCCGAAAACTTTCACTTTTATTGGCATTCGGAAATGTAGTGCGCACATAAACAAACTAACAACTCAATTATAGGAACACCGTTCTGTTCACACTATGTACATATATACACTTGTTTAATATATAAGTAAATATATATAAGCCTGTATAAACTACTTTCATGACACTTACCAGTTCTTTCCTTTGTTTTTCCTGACGTCACAATATTCCATAACCATCAATGTCTGCTTTTGCTCAAACATTTCTGCGCTATGGAGGTGTGTCCCCTGCAGACTGTTACCATATTAAGCTGTCAGCATCCTTTCGAATGGATTTGTTTACTTTCTAGCTTAACTTGGTCGTATTTGCAAATATTTACCCAACTATACATATGTATATATAGATGAGTACACTTGAATGTGCGCGAAGCTCGTAACTTTTACTCTTCATTTCACTTTCTAACTCGTTTGTTTGCCAAGGTTATTTGGAGGACTTTATGATATCTACTTCTTGAACTCGAACAAATTTTAATCGCTCGTTGTTTTATAGACTTCATCTCTTCAATAATTTATTTATCTTTATGTTGCATATTTTTGTTTGTTGTTGCTGGAAAAGTGATTAAAAATTAATTTAGCGGAAGTTCAATTTGCTTTGTGCTCGAGTAATGCGATTATAATGCTAGTAAATCATGAAATAATTGAATTTGAATAAGCAAATGGTGAGGTTGATGGAACAATTTAGGAAATTTGTATATATATTTTTCCAAGTTTTAAATACCTATAAGTAGAAATATCAATGCAACAACTATTTAATTATTTTGTTTTCGGAGCGTCTAGCCATAAAACGTTTTCCGAAATTTTCTAAGAGTTCTACTGACCCTCAAATATTCACATCTTAATTGCTCGTAAGTGTATGTATTAATTATCTAATGGACAGAAAATATCTTGATCATTAACATAAAAAATATTCCAACTGATTAAGCTTCATCAATATTCTCTTAGCTTCGCGTATAGGATGTCAAACATTTAGCACTCAATTATTCAACCAAAATGTAGGCTGGTAGCCAAACTTCAACAACGCATCGTCGCCACAGAGCCGCCTACTGTTTTTGTGGCCTTTTTTTGTTTTTATATTTCTTTATTTTTGCAAATCCTGTGTCTAGAAAAGTAATATGTTTGTGTATGTGCCTGAAAATGGTAGCAATCGGAAAGTGATGGAAAGAATGACAAATGTGCCAACAAACTGACAATTTAGTGAGCAATCAAGAAGTGACAGGACACGCACCGAAATTAATCAACCGCCTTTAATGGTGTGTATGTGCTGCATTTGCATTTCCTTAGGCGCTCGATTTGCCGAATATACGCATAAATAGAAAATTTATTTTTATTGAGTTGAATAAAATTGTTGGGCGTTACTTTTAGCGGTAAAGTTAATATAATACATCCGTTATCTTATTTATGTACTATTAGCCGCTTCCTTTCTCATAAATATCTATTAAATAGATTTAATATGGGAAGACAATTTATGAACATAGAATAAAGGTTGCTTAAAGCCATGCTGCATGAGTAGGGCATGCCTTATTATTTTTAATTTTATTTACTTTTTAAAGATATTATGCCTAGTAGCCTTTTCACACAGGGGCTATTTGATCAATCAACTTGCCTCTGATCGATTAAAACGTTGATTAGGATGGATTAACCATGCAATTATTCTACATTAATTTGTAATTTAATTTTAATCGACTTGAAAATGAAATGCAACTCTGCGACAAAGACCGTATTTGTAATTATATATACGTTCTTTGCCTGTGAGTTGTTGTTCACGCTACATGACGGTAGATGTCGCTGCTAAAAATAGCAATCATTAATCAATATTAATATATATATTAACTAATAGTAAATCATTAAATTGGCTGTGTGAATAGGCTATAATCTTAACAGAATTTAGTTAGAAAAAATAATTAAAAATATTTTTAGTTCCCGAAGACTTTCTTAAAGCGTATCCTTTTGAACATATTTCGTAATATTTTATTGATTTAACATTTAGTCTGCCTTGTACTCGGATTTTCAAATTGTGGATGAGAGTTGACCAAAATAATTGGAAGACTTTTATTGTTCTTTTATCATGTAAAAAATGGAACATATTCCAAGGGGTAATGCAGCATTTGTATAATGTTGAAATAATATGGCAGCATTTTCATCGAGAAAAGAAAACGCTTAAAGTTTATTTTTTCACAACCAGGCAACCCTATTTAAAAAAAAATATTCACATAAAAGACACTTCGAGTATTTTGAGGAAAGTTTAACTTTCGTTCGCGAAGTTTAACTTTTTTATGTAAGTGGCAACTCTATTCCAAAAGAAGTTTAAATTTAGTAATTATCAAGTGATTACTAGATGGCATTTTCAAAACCAGAATTTGGCTTATATTTTTATATATTTCCTGAAGATTTTTTAAATAAGAAGAAATAAAATATGGATGGGTCTTATAATCTGGTATTATTTTCTGCTTTACTGTTTTACAAATTGGAAACTGTGAAATGTAAAACTTTTTGAAATTTGCTTTTTTGTTAAAAAACATTTCACATTTAAACTATTTTTTTATATCTCATATTTAATTTAATTAAAATGTTTTGGTTTATTTCCTTAACACGCTTTTTACGTCCAAATACATTCCACCTGCGTAAAAATAAATCTATATACGCATACCTACTTTTGTATTAGCTTATTCATAAACCGAAATGGTCAATGAAAAAACCACGAGGCATACAAAGCTATAAAAGTGAATATTCAAGTACTGAACGCCCCGGCAATATGGTGAGAAATAAATGTGCGAGCAATAAAGCGCCGGATTGGGTAGGGTCGGGGTCGTATAAGTAACATACGTTAGCAAATACAGTAATACCCCGACCTACGCTACCCCGTTTTACGCGAATTCGAAGATACGCGGTTTTTCATTTTGATTGCCGCGCGAATTCAGAATGCTATTTAGGCAATTCTAAAATATAAGTCTGTGTCCATTTTTTTCACCTCTGAAACCCAAGGAGAAACCATTTCAGATCCTGAACAAATCGATAGCATAATAGAAGAATCGATATAGCCAAGCAATTAAATTTAGAGGTCGATAATGATGACGTTCAAGAATTGCTAGATTCACACAATCAAGAGCTAACAATTGACGAGGTTATAGAAATGCGTAAGTATGAGCAAGATATTGACCAAACTGATTCGCTAGACCCAGTTGAATCGGTAAATCAAATGACAATTGCAAACTTAACAGAAGGGCTCAATTCAATTGAAAAGGGGTTACAAATTTTAGAAAAAATTGATTCTAATGAAGAACGCATTTCTACTACAAAACGAGGGATAAAAAAATTACTGGTATGCTACGAGGAAATTTTACGTGAAAAGAAGACAAATTTAACTCGTCAGGCAACACTGTTAGAATATATGAAGCCTTCGACATCAAAATAACTTCGGTTTAGCTTACTTTATTCATAACAATGTAATATTTTTTTATTATCCTACACTTTATTAAACATTTTTCTTCTAAATTATTGTTTTCTTTAAACTCTGGTCCCGATTAAACAAACTTTATATGTATTTATATGCAACATTGAACCCCGACTTACGCGAATTCGACTTACACGGCAACCGCTCGGACCCACCTATCGCGTAAGTCCGGGGTATTACTGTACACATATGCGTACATATGCAAATACAAACATACATACAAATAAGTGCGTAGGTGTTAGCTCAACGGTGGCTTAAAGAATATAAAGTTGCTTATACTTGCTACCGAAACAGAGCAAAGGCGAGAGTGAAAATGAGGGAAATATTCCAGAAAAAAAAATAAATGTATGTAAGTAAATAATGTTATATGGCTGCACGCAACTATTATGTAATGAGATATGTAGTACATATTTGCCTCTTTATATTGCATAGAGAGCGAGATTACTTGTGGCTAGAATGACTGGACTTTAGTTTGCCGGGTTCGCTGCTTGCTTCAGTGTGGGCTGTGGTGTATTTTCTGCAAATGAAGCGATTGCTTTTGCTGTTATTTGTGAGCTTCGTGACTGGCATGGTGAATACGATGCTGTTGCAAGTTAGTGGGGAACTGATGCAATCGTTTACTTACAGTAGTAAGCAGAAGTACCCTATTCAAAGGGATGGAAAATTGGTGGAATGGGTAGTACGTGGACTACTGAATGGTAGTCAAAGTAAAAGGAATGAAAAATAAATAAAAATTGAAAATATTTTTTCAATAAAATTCTTAAAGCATTAGTCACAGCAAATAGTACCCTAAACTTAGTATGGGGAAATATACTGTTGGAAGGAACGATTTGCAGTACAATCAGTTAAATTTTGTTTTCGATTCGATTTGTATGTAAGAGCTCTAGATCATATCCGTGCCGTTTCAAAATGGAGTCCACATGCATCATTTTATATTGTTTTTCAAAGGTTCTTCTCTGATATAAAGGCTAAGTGGTTTTCAAAATTTAAAAAAATAGTTCAATATATTTAAAATATTATCCAAAAATAATTAATCCGAGTAATATTCTAAAAGAAGGTTCTTTGGAAGGTTCGCCTATCAGGCAGCATCAGTATGAACATAAAACTGTAAACGCATTTATCTCAAAACTCGATTTTTCATGTCGGTGGACACGATATCTCGAAAAATCATGAAGTGATTTTGTTAAAATTTTGTTCACATCTTTGAAATATCATTATCTAGCTAAGAATGAAGGATTCTTTTTATTTTCGACCCAATATATGGTAAACATTTCACCGAAAAAGTGAGTTTTTTTGGTTATAACTCTGTCAAAAATTCTAATTTCAATATTTTCTTTTTTCCTTCGTTTATTATCTAGATTTTTCCTTATACTATCGAAATATTTTTGGTTTATTGTTTTTAGATGAACCAATCATGAGTTATGCTGTCCACGGCAAGACCTGTATTTGAACAAGTCATGGGAGATTAAGTGTTGACGGCTGAGTTTTAAGAATTTTTAAATAAAATTTTCACAAAATACTGTTTAAATACGTATCTTTGATATGCTGAATTGTTTAAAAGTAAATTATGATTGTATATATTTAAAAAAAATGGCAAAAATAACCTTGTTTGTAGGCTCTGAAGCCCACATAAGCCCTTAATTGTCGAACTTATTCCAAGTGAGTTATTTTTTTTTTTTTTCAATTTAAATTATATTTTAGTGAAATGAGGTTCTTTAAGCAAGAAATTTATTAATTGCGAATTCGATGGCGCAAACGGAAAAAATATTTATCAAGCCATTATTTAAACCAATTAACAAATTGTATGACAAAATTATGATGTCTCCGTTCAGTAGAATATAGAAATTCAATATTTCTTCATAAATGTACTCTATGTCAAAAAAGAGCACTTAGAAGTGAAGTTTGTAGAACAAACAAGACCTCTATTATATCCATTGTCAGTTGTCAAGTTTAGTTGAAGACTCACATAAAGGATCTTCACTCATATTATATAGTTACAGTCATGTGCACTAAATTAAGGAAAAATCAAAAATACCAAAGTTTAACATTTAACGGTGCTTTAAAACGAAGAAATTTCATCATCATCTTCCCAAGACAATATTCCTTAAGCCATTGTTATTCCAAAGCTATCCCAGTAATTTATAACTTACTCTATTTGCCCTATCAAGGACGTTGATTGAAGCGCATGCGCAAGAAATTTTATTGCCTTACACAAACGAAACACGAGTAAATATCAAAAGGAACAACAAAACCAACAGTAACGAAACAACAAACGGTGATTTTGTATAGCGAGCTATTTGTATTTGCTTTTGCTACTTCGAAATAAATATAATATATATGTAAGTAAGTATGTATGTACATTTATATTTCACCATAAAAGCCGAAAAGTCAGTCAGCGCGGCAAACAGGCGCTTGATTTGTGAATTGGACAATTGGGCTCGCTGAATATTTTTATGAACAGACAAAGTGGCGAGTGCGTGTGACGCCAGAGCCATTGATACTGTCTATCAATTCTGCATGATACATATAGATACAATAAAGTAAATATACAAATACATATATACTATGTAGATGCTAACAATTGCTTATACAATTGCGTTGCTGGGATGCCTGCTGTTTGCTGGCGGCTTTTGTTCGTACTGCTAAATCTACGCAATTGCTTGCGCGTCACATTGCCGGTACAGTGCTGCTGCGTTTGCTGTTGCTTTGACTCCCAGTGAGCTTTTGCGGCGGGCTGCGTGTGCGTGGAGCGCCGCGCGGCACACAATACTTCGCATACAAATCGCAAAAGTACAGGCGCGCAGCAAAGGCGCGAAAGCATCCAAATAATAACTGTTATGTTGCTCCGCATGCATACATACATACATACATACAAATATACAAATATATATATAATTATTTGTAAATATGCTGTGTAAGCAATTTCGATGCTGCAAGCAAAGCAAATAAGACTGAAGTGTTTTCTTTCTGGAATTATATGTAAATACGAATACCTACATACAACACTAATATGTGTACTTTGTAAACTTTTTCATGTATTGTGGTTGATTTGCGGCAGCACGTGTAGTCATTAAATTCGGAGATTTAATGCGTTCTTTGCTGTTTTAAGCGCTTAGCTGATGTAATTTAAACGAAACCACTGCTCTTTCACTTGAATTACACTAATTAATTAAAAAATGTTAACCAAAACATATGTGATTTTAGATATATAAAACTCTGTGATTCATGTTTTTTAATTCAGGGATGATATTTCAGACGATTAAGGGGTTAATGTACCTGTAAATGTAAGCAAAGTAGCGTGCTATTAAAATCCGAATTCATCCTTTTGCTATACCGATTCGAATAGGAAGAACTATCAGGTGGAACTGACAGTTAGTTATGGAAAATGAACTACTAGGTATACGGAATTATCTATAACTTCAAAGTTATGACTGTCAACAGTGACGTGAGAGCCAAGACGCGAGTGCGCTGACTGTTTGTTTGATGACGGGAGATATTTCGTCTTGTCCTCGTTCACCAGACCCATACGCTTCGCTTCCTTATCCAGTCTGTAAAAAGCAGAACTAACGGCGTGGTGTTGTTTCCAATTATTGATATTGATATCATCGGCGTACGCCAGTAGCTGTACACTCTTATTGAAAATTGTACCTTCTCTATTTAACTCTGCAGCTCGTATTTTTTTCTCCAGCATCAAGTTAAAGAAATCACACGAGAGTGAGTCACCTTGTCTGAAACCTCGTTTGGTATCGAACGGAGCGGAAAGGTACTTCCCGATCCTGACGGAGCTTTTGGTGTTACTTAACGTCAGCTTACACAGCCGTATTAGTTTTGCGGCGATACCAAATTCAGACATCGCGGCGTAAAGGCAGCTCCTTTTCGTGCTGTCGAAAGCAGCTTTAAAGTCGACACAGAGATGGTGTGTGTCGATCCTATTTTCACGGGTCTTCTCCAATTTGGCGCATGGTGAATATCTGGTCTGTTGTTGATTTTCCAGGTCTAAAGCCATACTGATAAGGTCCAATCAGTTTGTTAACGGAGGGCTTTAGTCTTTCACACAGTACGCTCGATAGAACCTTATAGGCGATATTGAGGATGCTTATCCCACGGTAATTGGCACAGATTGTGGGATCTCCCTTTTTATGGATTGGGCAGAGCACACTGAGATTCCAATCGTCGGACATGCTTTCTTCCGACCATATTCCGCAAAGAAGCTGCACCTTATCAACTGTCTCTCCTTATATGTCAGTTTTGAAAAATATTCTCACAAAATGCATTAACCATAAGTCAACTTAAAGTTACAGTAATTAAAATTTGTAGGCATAAGGGATCCCAACTTTACGATGTTAAGTATAATATTTATAAATATTTAAACTAAAATGTATATAAATAGATGTTTATAAAAGAAGTTAATTAAAAAATCGCTTATCAGCATCAAAGCATATTTTCACAAAAGTCAAATTGTGTGATTTTTACGCTTGTTGTTGCTAACTGAATGTTCACAAATCTTTTTATTATTCAAATGAAAATGTCACATTGACGTAACACTTCACGCTGATGTTGACATGCATGTTAAGTGAAATTATGCATATACAAACAAATGTATGGTATATTATTATGTGTGCTTGTGTGCTATGCACACAAAAGGTTATACCTCCCTACAATATAAACAATATGTTTGCAGGCATGACTGCATATTTTGTGTCATATTGCGGTCACTGAACTGTGAACATAAAAATAAAAAATAAAATTATTTTTTTTCATGCATTTACATATACATCTGCATATATATTTAGATAGCTATACATACAAGTGGCTGAAAACACTCACAAGTGGCATGCTATTGTTTTTGAACGAAATTTCTAGCGCTTTTATACACACACCAGCATACAAGTTTCAATTTGCATACCCACAAGCATATGAAGACAGTTGTGTTAACACTTCAGTTATACTCGCTTTTTTCATCAATTTTGATTGACAATTGATTGCAAAAACAATTGAACACACAAGTTGGCAAATTGAGTAATAAATAAGGAGTAAGAAAGCGAAATTCAGCAGCCAGACGCGCTGTAAATAAAGCTCAATATGATGCAAACTTTTCGGTATATAAACAGTTATTCAATTACAATAAGATGTGTGAATGTGTGTTCGTTGGGTATATAACACAATGTGCTCTGTAAATAACGGTGCACATGTCAATTTCGAATAACGAATTCGTATTGGAAGCAGAAACTTTCGATTTAACAAAACTTTTTCGAAGGTTCCAAGCTGTTAGCAAAAAGTTTTAAATTGAAAAAGTATATACATATGTATGCATGTGTTTAAATATTGACTATCACTACACACGGTTAATTGAACATGCATGTGTCACTAACAGTATTTATCTTACAGTAAAAGTTATTTTTATAACACAAAGTTTTTTTTCGAATTTTTTAGTATTTTCCCATCAAAAATTTAATTGTTACATTTCCCCAGCGTTGGCGCATTTTAAGTGCTTTCGGGAGTGATTTACTGCTAAAAATAAATGTAATGCTACACCCAGTGGTTTACTAACTGTTTCTCCGAAACAATTAAGCATTCGTTGCTCTCATATTAATTTCCCTTTTCATTGCAAAGTTTGTTCTAGGTAGTTGTTGTTGTGTGTCAAATTTTTCAACGCAGTGATTGGTCGTGAAAATTCGCTAACAAAGACATATAGCTTGATTTCTAACCAGCAAAAACTTCGTCATTCACTGAAAGGCAAACAAAACTATTTGCAGTAGTTGAGATTGCGGGTTTCGCTGAAATAGTGAATGAAAACTTTTGTTGTAGACATTTGTTGTATACCCCAGAGAGGGAGAGCACAGAGCTGGGAATGAAAATGGCTTTTGTGCTACAATACTTTACGTGATAAAAAATATATAACAATATGAAATAGCTACTCTTTTCTGCTTTTCATTCTCATATTTATTGTATGAAAGTGTATTTATAATTTTTAAATTAAAGTTAATTAACTCTAACTTCACAATACCCTAATTGTCAAGCGATAATTCAATAATAATAGCAAAATTTAGCAAATTACCAAGCTAATAATTAGCTAATAATTTAAATTTAATTATGGTTTTCTACGCCATTTCCATTTAATAAAGCAATTCATTAGTGCAACACTACAATTTCATTCAACAAACTTCCGCTGTATTTGTAATTTACTTTCAATTTTCGCACCACACACAACTGCACCTACACCTATGAAACAAACGAGTTATATTCTCCATTGTTGAAATTAAATTAACCACCACTTTGTTAACTTTGATGCAGGTATAAGCTGACTGCTGTTGACAAGCTGTCATAGTATGCCAATTTAACCATGAAATAAGAACCAATTTTTGCTAACTAATTTATACAGCGACAAAGCGAAAAGCATATGTACATATATGTATGTGTGTATGTATGTAGCAATTCGTTTGTCTGTCTTACTATTTCACTTCACTGACAGTAGTTCTCGTCTACTTCATATCAAAGGTTACGTATACGCCATGGCTACCTACGCAGGTATTAATGTCACGTATACGCCCCGTACATTGCATACGAATTCATGTAAATAAATACTTAGGTACGATGAAAATGTCAACTAACTGTCAAGTATTGCTTTGCGAACATATAGGTTCATAAGTCAACGCCTGCTGGCGCTAACATCAAAGGGTGGTGATCAAATTAATAATTTCTAGGGAAGGTTTAAGCAACTTAAAGGTTTACAGCTGATTTAATGTTTCATTGAAATGTATATTAAATTAAATGAGGAAAATTTCAAAGAGTAGACATGTGCAATTCGTAAGTTTAAATAAATTGAATTTTTTTATTAATTTCTTTAAAATGTCCGAATTTTAATAGTTCCGAGAAGCTTGCTTATATGAAGGTAAAAGAAAAACATGAGTCTTTCTGTAGCTTGTATAAATTTATTCTGTCCTGATGAATTTTTTCGTTTATTTCCATTGTTTTTCAAATGAAAATAATATAATCTATCAATCAATTTGGTATTTGAATTTCAATTGCTTTCTTTTTGTACTTTTTACATGTGTTTCATGTTAAATGCGTATGTATTAGATTAGTATAACAAAGCTCCCTTTAATATACATATATTCTCTAAATTTTCCACAAGTCTTAGATAAGTATAAGGAAAGAGTAGGTACAAGCAAAAATAAAAAGAAAAGAAGTAAATGAAGAATGAAGTGACGGCCATTACATGCAAGTGAAATTAAGATGTCAATGGCGCCCTTTAACAGCTAAACGGGCTTAATGCAATCAAAATAGAACCGAGAAAAACAGTAATCTAACATGTAACTCCCAACAAGCGTTGTACAACGCAAAATGTGGTTGTGGATTAAAAAGCAATTCGCTTTGAGCAAACAGTGTGCTGCTTGCCTCGTAAAATTCCCTTACTTAAAGTAGGCTTTGAGAAATAATCAAAAACGAATTTGTATTTATTTTTAGGCAAGCTTTCTTTGTAATGTATGGTATTTTCTTGCTTTTCTATTTTTTTTTTGTTTTTCTTTACTTAAAAAAAAATTTGTTTCTTTTTGGCTGATTGAGTTTGAGATAACGTCGGCGTTGTGCCTTTATGCGAAAAATGCGGCGCCGGCAATATCTTTTGATGTGTTATATAAATTATTTATATTGCTGTTCCGTTTTCGCCACGTGCCATGTAATTTTTCCCATAAGAAATCAGCGGGTATTTAAGCTCCCAGCGCCATGTTTGTGGATTATTCACATAATGCATATTAAATTGAATATACAAATAAATTAAATTGAATTGAATTATAAGTATAGTATGTGCATATTTGATGAAATATAAGAGAGCCCAAAAAAGGGCAATGAAGTAAGTAAGATGAAAACAGCATTTATGCCTTTGTAAGCAAAATTACAAAATTGATTATAAATTTAGAAATATTAAAAAATATAAGTATAATGTGATAAATTAAATAAAAAATATAAATAAAAACAAATATAAATTAAGATATAGTATTAAACCGAAATAATTATATTAAATAAAATAAAAAGTAATATAAATTTAATTAAAAAAAAAAATAAATTATATTGAAAATTTTCCAAATTTATTTCGAAAATATCCAAAAAATTATTATAATTAAAATAAAAAAAATTTATATTTGAAATTGCAAAAAAAAAAATTGAAAATATATAAAAAATAAACTTTTTTTAATTTATTTAAAATTATACCAACTATAATAATTAAAAAACAATTACGAATTATAATAAATACCTTACAAAAAACAATAAAAAAAATCAAACAAGCTATTTGAAGTTTAATAAGGATAAATGACATTAAAAAACAAAATGAAAGAAATAAATGAAGAGTATAAATCATTCAAAATTAATTTATATAAAATAATGTTTAATTGAATAAAATATTTAAATTATTAAATAAAAAAAATTAAACAAAAAATAAATAAAAAATAAAAATATTATTTATATAATAGAATTAAACATTTTTTTTTAATATAAATGAATTGCTACCAAATAAATAATATTGAACATTTCAATGTTGTTACACTTTAATTTTTTTTTAATTTTTATTAAACGTAAAAAATTGATATTACTATTTTGTGTTCTCACACGCATACATATTTATATGTATATACGCATTTCAAACAACAGCCAAAACAATAATTTGTTCCTGTCGTCATTGAAACAAGTTTTTTGCTTGCCACAAAAGCAAAATTTGATAAATTAGGTCGCCCCTGCCACCACCTGGAATGATCAGCAATAAGAATATCATATTCGCTGCTTACTTCACTATATACATGTACAATTGGCGTCTCATACAAATACACGAATTTATTTGTATGAGGACACGCGCTTACTCATATGCCAAATTGCTACTGACGTCTTTCTGTTATCAAAAATATATGCTTTTTTCATTTGATTTTCTCAATTGTTTGTCATTTTTCTGTTATTTCTTTTAGACCTTGTACAATGTTGAATGGTCACAAGTTTGAGGCTACTCACGCGCTTTTTTTATAAATACATACATATACATGAAATGGTATATACTCGTACATATGTATAAAGGCGCGCGTGGAGGCACAAATAAAGCAAACGATATATACATATCTTTGTATGTTTGTATAGCTGTATACCTATGTATGTGTATATGAACTCCAAATATCTGTTCAAATAAGATGAAACAAATATGGTTGTATTCATTATTATGTTGTTTAACATACATACGCACAGACACCTGTCATATGTATATATACATATATCCAATGCACATATGTGTGTGAGCGTGTGAAAACCTACATGTTCATTGGCTTAATAATTTATGTTTTCGCTTAGAAAATGACAACCGCTTAGTTAATGTTATTGGCTACACATACATACACTTGTGCAGATAAATAATTCATTTACAGAGATTTGCAAAAAAGCTTCAATGGCAAATTGTTTATGATGTAGAACAACTGTTAGGGCTACACATTCATAAATTTTGCATCTGTGTATGTGTGTGTTTGTGCATTTGACTGTAAGCTAATTTGTGTTTGCAGTTCCGTTATGTCGTGTTTACGTAAATATTTGCAAATCAAAGTTTATAAATAAATTCGCATATAAATACCTGACAACCAATTGTCAATAGTGGCTGCATGTTGTACCAATCTATGCGCCTCCTTTCCTGTGTGCATGTGTATATTTTTGTGGTCGAGCATGTTTTCTTGTTTGTGTTTGGTTAATAAAATACTTATGTGTGATCAGCCGCAAGTGTGCCATCATATGTTTGCCCCAATAGCAGCCCTGTAGGAAAAATTGTAGGTTGTTAGTTGGTTCTATTTCTATAGTTGGCATTTCAAGAATTTAATGAAATTTGGTCGAAAAAATATTTAAAAAACCGAATGAACCGAATCTAAGAAACTTCTAATTGAAGATTTCTTTCATCTGTAGCAACATTCGATCACCATTAGGGTCACTTAAAAGTATTCAAATGAATCTATCAGATCATAACTTTTACTAATCATATTATATATTAGTAACTAGATAGATACAACTAATACGGCTATGTAAACTGACGATCAGGACCTCTCCGAGCCGTTCGATACCAAACGAGGCTTCAGACAGGGCGACTCACTATCGTGCGACTTCTTCAATCTATTACTGGAAAAAATAATACGAGCTGCAGAGCTAAATAGAGAAGGTACAATCGTCTACAAGAGTGTACAGCTGCTGGCGGATGCCGATGATATTGATATCATCGGAAGCAACAACCGCGCCGTTTAACTGCTTTTTCCAGACTAGATAAAGAAGCGAAGCGTATGGGTCTGGTGGTGAATGAGGACAAGAAAAAATATCTCCTGTCGTCAAACAAACAATCAGCGCACTCGCGTCTTGGCTCCCACGTCACTGTTGATAGTCAAAACTTTGAAGTAGTAGATAGTTTCGTCTACTTGGGAACTAGCGTTAACAACACCAACAATGTCAGCCTTGAAATCCAACGCAGAATCACTCTTGCCAACAGGTGTTACTTTGGACTGAGTAGGCAATTGCAAAGTAAAGTCCTCTCTCGACGAACAAAAAACAAACTCTACAAGTCGCTCATTATTCCCGTCCTGATGTATGGCGTCGAAAAAAGGAGGAACGAGTGGCGCGCTCTGGTGGATTCGGCTATAATCTCTTAAAGCGGTTTCTACGCCAAATATATATACAACTAGATATTGTACTCAACATACTGTAGTCCATCGCGCTGGGCTTTTAACGATCATATCATTAAAATAGTAAAGAGAAATATTTCCTACAGGGATGATTTCAATGCTACTGTATATATTTTGTGCGTGTGTAGTGAGCGTGGGATTATCTGCATTGCTGATTTCGTGATTGATTGGAATCGATGACATGTACTAGCTGCATTTGCGTCAGATTAATTCATTAACACGATTTTATAAATAGTATCCTTCCGCAACAACTGGTAGAATGAACAGGAAATGATGCAATGACGTTTAGATATATTTTTTAAAGGCCTAAGGGTTAGTAGGTAAGCTTTACAGTCACCTCTGATTCATTAGAAAGATAAATAATAGATATATAGACAGATAACTCACTCAAGGTCATTCACTGATTTTGCTCTCACTGAGAACTATTTCACGAAATCTTTCTGTTTTTTACTATCTCACGCGATATCACGAGGTCCTGGAAACAAAATTTACTCCATGAAACTCAAAATCTAACATACGAGGTACTACATAGACGACTTCTAAAGATGGTGGAGATCAACGACTACCAAAAAATAAACAATAATAATTGAAAGTCCATGATGCTCAATATTAAAGCTATTATCAAATAGAGAAGCCTTAATCTAATAACGATCTTTATTTGTTTTGTTTTTTCATTATTCTGTTTAATAAACACTTTCACAGAGCGAGTAAAAACAAATTTTGCGATTTAATTTCACAAAATGAAACTAAAATAATAAAATAGAAAAGAAAACTAAAATGAATGAAATATTGCACATTTATATACCTATAATTACGTTATATTATTTATTTTATATTGCATTAATGAAAGCTGAAAGTGTCTATTAAGGCATTTTCTTTCCTGAGCAAATTATTACCCAACGAATGATTGCTCGATTATTTCATAAACGTTTCAGCACTTTTACTATTTTATTTACTGATCGACGGTGTCGAAGATCTAAATACGTAGAGACTACCATACTCATGAAGAAAACAAATGCAAATATTTACTTTTCAATTATTTCCTATGCAACTGTCTGATGTGTGAGTGCACTAGCTCGCCACTGTGAATGACGTGCAGGAATGCTTGGAAGCATATTAGAATTTATTGCTGCAATGTCTGGACGAATGCCATTTAAGAAACGTAAAAGAGCACGTTTGCACAGAATTTTCATATGTTTGCGAAAAATTTTCTAGTAATTAGTAGGTGGATAATTGAATCAATATTGATATATATTATTCTGAAGTCGGGTCACTTAACACTTTCAAATAAACACTTCATAATTGTTATAGCGATTTTAATGTACTAGAAACTGGTCACGAGTTGATACGAGGTTGTTTAAAAGTGGTTATTTGGTAATAAGTTAGAAGACATTTCGAAAGCTCTACTTAAGGGGTTATATACAGTTAGAATTTTCAAAAAATCGATTTTTTTTATTTCTTTTTCTTAATGTACATATATTTAAGAATACACAGAAAATTTCAAATCGTTCCGGTGAATATTTTCAAAGTTACAAGCAAATGAAAAATTTGAAAAGGCGTTTCAGAGTGCTTTTAAGTACAAGGTCCAAACTTTAAACGCGTTTTTCTCAAAATGGTGTTTTCAAAGTCGGTGACCAACATTACTCGAAAACGGCTAGACCGATTAGTCTCAAATTTTAACACGACCTTCTTAAATATATTTTTTAGTAATTAATCGTAGATTTTTTCTCTCCGATAAAATTTTTTTTTTTATAAACAATTTAAGGCCGAAATTTCGGTGAAAAATCGATTTTTTTTTTTGAGAAACCGCCATTTTGTCAAAAAATTTTATTTTGCTTATTCCTTCGATTAATTACTAGATTTAACATTATTTTAACGAAATCTGTTTGGTTTTTTAATTTCGGATGATCCAGTTCCGAGATATAGTGGTCACCGCAAAACGTCTTTTTTGAGAGGAGCTCCTGGAGATCAGCTGTATCTCTTTTTTAAATAAATATTTTTACTAAAACTAAGTCTTAAAATATAGTTAAAAGATACCATAATATGTGTATAAATTTTTGGATCAATAAATTAAAAAGTTTTCTCAGAAAAAATTCTGGAAAATTCACTTTTTTTCGGCCGTCTAACTGTATATAACCCCTTAAGGGAAGGTGAGATCATCGAAGATATAATATTTTTTATGTATGAAATGTGAGAAACCTGTTATTCATCACTGGTATTCAAGTGCTTATATCTTCAGGTTGAGATTACCTTATAATAAGAACGGTTATAGCTTTAGAAGAAAGTTAACGAACCCTTCAAGACAAACTTTGTTCAGAAAGGATAAAAATTTAATTTAATTTTAAACTAGTTTCATAGATCGTTTAAGTTACTTTTGATAGACTATTCTAGTAATTTTAAATATATTATTGTTTACAAATTTGTTTGCATTTCTTTTCTAATATCAATATTAGAAATTCTCCTTCAAAGTTGCAATTTCCTTAGTAATAAAAATATACACAATTGGACTGGCACTCAAATTGTACATTATTGCATTGGAATAAGCATTTAAATGAGTTTCTAGAAATGTGTAAATATTTATTTGTAGAAATAAAAATAGCGAACAACAATAAATTAGGTGAAACAATTAAACAGCTATTAACGATCAAATAAACACCTTAAACAAGCAATAAACAATAAAAGTGCAACAAAGTATACTTTTTATACGCGCTAAATGTTGCCAATATGCATTTGGAGAATATTTTTTCGAAAGGTAGACGGTTTCTGGCTATAAAATAAAATTTTTTGCAAGCTAGTATATATGTATGTATGTATAGTGGGTAACGATGCTGCAACCACCGCATTAATAGGCACGTACAAGTGCACTTAATGGTAATGTTTTAAAATAATATTTGGAAAGAAAGTAATGAAAGTAAAATTGTGAAGTAATGACAACGTCTACTGCCTTGAAAACCACACAACTACCAAAGTCATACGCTGCGTATGAGTAACCAAATCACGCGGGTTTTAACAGACAAACGCGCTGCTTAACAGTTTACCCCAAAAATTGCTTATACTTTTGTTTGTTTTTTGTTTTTAATATAAATATTTGAGATTTTATTTAAATTAACAGCATTTCTATACTTTTATTATTATCGCTTGTCGTCTTTTAATTGGCTTACGGCCAATTTTTGCGCATTTTAATACCGAATACCGAATTCAAAATTCCTGATATAGTTGATGTGTTGGCATATAGATAGAATACAGTTGCATTTATAAAAATTAAGCAGAATACAGACAGATATCATTTCTGACGTACCCATTGAAATGCTGCCATTTTTCATTCAGATTTACGTGTGTTGTTGATTGCGGCGATGATCTGCCGTCGCTTATACTATATACATAAATATATATGTATATATGTATATCTGTACAATATATAATTATTAATATAAAATGGCTGGTGCACCAATATGCCGAGCATATATCAATATAAAAATAACAATAAATGCGCTTGCCTGTTTTTCGCTGTCGATCTTTGTCTTAATTTGTATAAATTAAAATATTAACAAGTGCTGCGCCAGATTTTGTCAAATTAGAGTGCATGTAATTTAAATAGGACAATAAAAAGCACCGAACCGTTGTTGCTATACATTTTCCTTTTATAAATTGCACAAATTTGAACTCATAATTTGTATCCAAAAATAATTTATGAACAGCTGTGTTGGGAGGCCATAAATTTGTGATCTGCAAAATAAGCCATGTTGTCAAGGTATTTGCTGAATTTTGAATTTATAATTTGTCAAATTTTTACATGCTTTTAGGAAATTTAAGTATTTAAAGATCGTTTTATTGATTGTGAAGCAGTAAGAAAACGATCAATAGAAAGAAAAGTCTCTGCTTCCTTCGAGATCCACGTGGCTAGATAAATAGTGGTCAAGGGTTAAAAATAAGAAAATATATTTGTAAGATCTAAAGAAGATCTAAAGGCTCAAAGAAATCTTTAAGATCGTTAAACTAAACTGAGAATGTCGAGAGAGAAATTTTGCAAAGTCGTAAGATTTATGGTGGTAGCAGAGTAAGAGAGGGACCTACTCTATCGAAAAAAGAAAATCAAAAGAAAAATAATTTTTCTTCATTTTGATGTTTCGATTTCCTCCAACTTTAAGCTAGAATGTGATATTCTCCTTCCGAAACTGACTAATTCCAAGCCTCTCCTGTAGCCTTCTGTATGCTTTAAATTCTAGATACTTCTACTTCTCTCTAGATAATCTTGTAAAAAACAAACCTTTTGATCGAAAAACACCACTAATTATCCGAGAAATAGACTCGTACACATACAAAAATATTAATTTCTATGTACCGTTATTATATTATCACAAACATTACTGTCGGCATATAATTATATACACATATATCTGTAGAAATACACAGTATACTTCTCACAGACATTGATAAATTATACACACTTTGCAGGCTGTCAGCGACAAAGCTATTAAAACTGTCACAGCGACGATCAACACGCTGTTGATGAGCATTTGTTCGTTAAATTATATACATTCGCTCGTGTATAGAAGAAGCATTAATTGAAATGTATCACTCGCCTCAATAATTTTCAATTTACGTATATACCTAATAATTTTGCAGTCCACAAAAAAAAGTCGGTAAATATTTACAGCAATGACAGCTTCAAATGAGCGCGGAATCAATTAAAATGTGTTGTTGCAATGAAATTGTACGGTAGCAATCATTAGTGTGAAAATTTCAATGAAATCGGGAGAGAGAGAGAGTATCTTTACTAAGCTTACGAGTCAAGTCTGTGTGTGCGAAAGCTGTCACGATCTCACCATTTAAGAAGATTAAAATTAATTTAGCTGGATTTTCCTAAGCTGATACTAATATGAGTTGAAGGTGTAAGAGTGTAGCTGGTGATGGGTCTAGTGATATTATTCAATCGAGAGTGCTAACAGATTTTAATTTGCCGTTTAATTAAGCGGTAAAGTGATATTTATAGGCCTTTTTTATATATATTTGTTTTCTCTGTATTATTTCTTTGCATTTTCATTAAGTAAATGAATTATAAATACAGTAAAAATTAGAACTTGGTTAGCAAATAGATTTCAAATTAATATGTATATATCTTGAGAAGACATTTAAATAATAATAACTACCTTTGATTCTCCAAGCGTTGGAGAGAAGCAAATCGAACAAACTGTACCAGAGACAAACGGGCAGCATTTGTGGTTGAACCCTCCGCTTCGAAATATTTGTGTCAATAATTTGTCGTTTGACCATAATAGGTTAGGTTGGGTCAGGTTAAAGTGCAGATCCCTGTTCCAAGAGATCGGGCATGGACAGCTATAACCGACATCCATTTGTGATGCCACAAATTCCTCCAAATGAATGCCAGAGACACAAAAGAGACGACAAAACGCTTTGAGCCTTTAACGAATTTGTTCAGTCAACTAATTTGTATTCAATTATTATAATCAATCAGCTGATGAAACTTACCAACTTCTTATGAAAAGAAAAAACAAAAATGTATAACAGCTGATCGGTTACCGAGTAGCCGGCAGTGTAAAAGGCAAAAAAGGGTTTCTCAATAAAATTTTTTATTGATCAATTAATTTGACTGTGTAAAAACGCTTTTTTTAAGAGCGCGAAAAGATATTAAGATAAATGGCGAATCGAAGACAGCTAATATATGTTACTTGAGACATTACATTTCGTTAAGTATAATATCTTTACCCTAGCTCCAACAGGACTAATTTTCTTCCTTTTTCCTTCCTTTGGTTATATCTACCTTGTATTATTGGTCAGTAAGTGGTTCGTATACGAGATGCTTAATGCACGCAATATTATGGTTCGGTACCGAAACTATAAATAATCGGTTTATATCCTCTCCTAATTCCCATATACAGAATATAATACTAATACCTCTCTTCCTGACATACTTTCAAGGGAATTCCTGAGACAATAGATAAGAGAAATTAGTATGACTTCTAAGGAATGTGATGCTTAGTACTGGAACTTGATGTTCAAAGTAGTTCAGTTTTTTCTCATATAATTTATAACCACAAAATTACAGTGAAATTTCTTCTATCATCTTTGCTAAAACTGCGTCAAAATACACTCGAAGAAATATGAAAACAAAAAATGTCTGAGCTTCACGCGTCACCACAGACGCACGGCCCAGCAAAGCTAAGTGATGTGAATAAAAATTGCAATTGTGGGCAAACTGCAGAAAAACCGCCGGCGTGTGTATGCTATTTTTATATAAACGCTCGCATAATAGACGCTTTGTCATTGCAGCTGTGCGCCCGTTGCAATGTCAATGTCGACCACAGGCAATAAGACACAGTGAATGGGCGTCTTTGCGGCATGGCCAGGCAACATGGATGCGTTTCGTTAGAAAAAAAGCCACATTCATTTGCATACGCACACATACATACAACTAAATAGAGAAAAATGCTGTTATTACGAATGTGAACGCTTAGAAGGAGCACTGGCAATTAAGGCGGGCGCGCCTACACGCGTTCACACCGAACTATGCATTCACGCCAATGGCAAAAATATGGTCAATTTGTCGGTTGCAAACTAATGCATAGCATTTTGTGTGTGCGCAAAACGAAAGCAATTCGAAAGTAGGAAGCATAAAAGCATTCTTTGAAATGCATAAAAAAATATTGCATATTTATGAGTGGCTAAATTCAGTTGTGGCGCCGAACAAATCGATTTCGGTGTGCGTTTCAAAGCATTTGAAAACAAAAGTCGTCTGTAGGCGAAAACTACAATTTCCATAAATTGTATATATATATACACTATATACATATATATATTTTATAAATGCTCCTTTTTTGCTTGTTATTTAAATCATGTGATTTAATTTGCGCCACATAATCCAACTCAAAATTCCAAGGCACACAAATAAAGCGGCGCGGCAGTTTGGTATGTGAATTCTTACCAGCCTCTAAACAAGTTTAACCTTGACATTGGTAGCCCTTCTAGCGGCAATAAAAGGCAACTATAAAGAAATATATATTTTTAATTTCTTAAATACTATTTTGAAGATATTTTTATCTTAAAAACAAAAAAAAAATTGTTTCTAAAGCATTAAAAAGTAATAATACAAATTTAAATAAATCAATCACTGAAATCTTTATGGTATATACAAAAAAAAAAGAACATTTTAGAAGTGACTCAAATAGACAAATATTGCGTCCGACCATGTGACACTGCCTGCTGCCACTCTCTCAGTGACGTCAATTTGCTGTGAATATTGGGCGCCTATTTAAATGATTTCGTGTATACTTTTTATTATTTAAATTTTCGGATTGTGTTACTATGAGCTTGTGCCGGTTGTCCAAGGCGACGGCGCGATTTTTTTGTTTATTAATAAAATCATTAATTTTTTGAGAATAAAATGGGAAAAAATATATTAGGTTCTTTTTCCGCATTAAACTCGAGTTTATTTTATGGGCTTATGGTCAAGCATATAATATGATATTAAATATTAATCCAAAAAACATGGAGCGGCGAATCGAATAGATAACTGGTATACTTAATATAAACTGGCATAAAGAATTAGAGACGGAATAGCAAGTGATTATATCATTTAATGCGCTATACACATTCAACTGTCTCGAATTTGACTGAATAACTTTGCCGTTTCTTTCACATACACATTTTTTGGCAAATTAAGAGAGTTCAACCGATTGGAGAATTTTTTAAAATTTATTCAAAAATGTATTTATATTCAATATTTTCAAACATTTTAAGAGTTGGAATCGAGAAGTAGGTTTTCTTTAATATCCAGGGGTAGAGGCCAATAATAATAAGAATTATTCCCAAAATACAATTTCGTTAAAAAACCAGTTCCTTTATAAAGTTCCAACACACAGCTAGGTAAGCCAAACAACAATGAATACCCTAACCGCATGTTACACTCGGGTATAATCACAAACGACAGCTTACTCAAGCTTAAACAAATTATGTCCGGATATATAACATATGTATATATTTATATGTTAATTTTTAAATGTTTTTCACGCTACTCATGTGATAAATATTATTCGAAAAATTTCACGAACACCAAGTCATGTACTTCTGTAGGGAAATGTGTATGTGTATGAATGTGTCTGCGTATTTATATACATTTGTCTGACTGCCTTATTATAAGTATAAAAAATAGAAGAAAAAAAAAAACAAAAACAATTTAATATTTTGACTGGCAATTGTTTTAATTTGTTGCTATTACGCGTGTCAAATGCTGATTGTTGCCTTTTTATTGTTGCTTTTTTGGAAGTTAATTATAGCATACCAAAACTGCTTTCCACTTGTAGCAATTTTAATTGAAATGCTTTGTTAAAAATAATAAATTACTTAAAAGTATAATAGAATAACCGAAAATGGCAAAAAGTTATTATTATTGTTATTAATTTAGGTCAAAGTCGAGGTTTCATTGATTGACTGAAAATGAGCGAGGCTTTCGAAATGTTAATAGAACAGAATATTTTTGGCGAGTCATGATTACTGTTTATAGCTTATTTGCGGTTCGGGGGTTAGAACATACACACAGCGAGGTATGATTCTGCTTGATATAGAGACAATAGAACTGTGAAACCTATAGGAATCGTAACGATTGTGGCCGAGTGCAAAGAGGTTTAAAAAAAAGACGTCTAAAGTTCCAGATAGCAAAGTTAAGATATTGGGGTCGAAAAAATTACTTCGAAACTCACTAAGAGAGGAATTCATAGTTCAAAAAAATAATAATTTAAAAAGTCACGAAACGAAAATCTGTCCAAAATGGGTCTCAGAACTGAAATATTGACTTTAAAAATAAGTAGATATTAGAGAACAGAACTTTAACAGAGATTGGATTAATTGATTTATAGATTTTCAGATCAAAACACAAGCTCAGGAGCTAGGTAGAATAGAAGAGATTTTATTTCAGCTATTATCACTATATCGGTTATGGTAATTCATTTAGAGTGGAAGTAAATGAACGTTTTGTATTTCTAACGCAGATTAAATACTTTCAAGTCCAATTCTTAGAATGCATTTTGGCTTGTCACTATACTGCAGTATCTAAAAGTACTAAATATACATATATACATATAAATCTTTTATAATGTGCTTGCACTTTGGAAATAATATCTGCAATAATCAAATTCGGACGAATATTAACACTCAGCTCTTCTGCATTTGACGTCAACACGCTAATGACAGTCTTCACGTGCCACACGACTATTTATTGCAGTGATTTTCGATAACTGATGTATACTAGATATACTCGTAGACTTATGTAAACGTGCGCAAAATATCAAAATTGATTGTTATCGCAATTAGTACAAATTGTTAAGGAACCAAAAAAATAGCAGTGCAAGAAAACAAAACCGCAAGAAGCAGTGGCGTACCTAAAGGGGAATGAAATACTACAAAAAATTGTATATAATAACAGTACAATATGATAAAAGTTCGATTTACAACACGTTAGAGAGTGGCGAATCGAACAAACAACTGGTATAAATAAACTAAACTGGTATAAACAATTAGAGAAACAATAGCAAGTTGCTCGTATTGAGTTCTTGAATAAATCGACGGCGGTTAAGATATTACTTTATAATCCTCGCAAAACTGTCTTTACCCTCTTTCACAAAACTTCATTTACGCCACTGTTGACACTTTTGCGGTAATCACTTGGTGAGTAATTCTACCAGCCAGACTGATGAGCTGTCAAGCAAAAAAGTGTTAATGATTTGCACTTGTTTCTGACTAGAAGGGGGGCGGTGAAATGTTTTGCCAAATTTGAAGTGCCTAAATTTAATAGCAAAAGTGACTTTGATAAATTTCTCATAAATCAACTTGCGCAAATTTAGTGCAAGTTGAAGTAATTTATGCACTCGCAAATCAAATGTTAGGACTAAACTTTATTTATGAGCCATTATTTGATTGGCATCTAACAAATCGTTTGAAATTTTTTAAAAATTTTAATTAATTAACTATAATGAAATGCAATAGATTTAGTTGTGCGTCATTGCTGTAGTGTGATTTGGACGTAGCCAAAAATATACTCGACGGCTTTCCCGATTAGCTTCCAAACGTTGGACTTGGTCGATTTTTTACGAATACATTTTAAAAATAGTAATTGAAACTCGAGTTCTCGGTAATTAAATGTTACTAGCGCCACCTATCTGCATTATTTTATGCAAACATGCTTTATTAAATATAGTATATATTTTGAATATGAGTTTAATCGAGTCGAAAATACATTTACGCCATCTAGCGAGTTCCAACTTCACAGTTCTTCTCCAGTTTACTATAGCGCTACCTCTGAGCCAAAGTATATGTGTACATATATATTTGTATTGATGAAAACATGGTAAGAAATGATGAAATACATATGAAAAACGGTCAAAAAAATATTAACAACGTCATAGCTTAAGTTGTATGTGCGATAAAATTTTGATAAAAATTGCAAACAATAACAAGAAATTGAATGACATGTGGGGGCACATACACAAATATGTATATATGTATTTATAGCGAAAATTACCGCGTGACTAAGAAGAATTCGAACAAAACTAAATAAAAACAAAAATGCAAATGCACATACTTATGAAAGCACGCGCTAATTTTGACGTCCAATTTTTGCTTTTTCTTATTGACATATTGGTGGCATACGCTGGTACATAAGCGGTGTGTATTTGTGTGCCATTTTACTTAACACTTGTAAATACATATGTATATATTTATGTTAATTTTAATATGGAGTCAGTGGAATAATAAAAAATAAGAATATCAAATACCAACATATATACCTGCATATGCTTACTAGTTACCAGTTTACTTAGAATACTGATTTATACTATCTTTATATGAAACGTGAGAAATATATATTTTTTTTATTTTTTTCCAATAATAACTTTAATGTTGTTGTTATAAATTATCGTCTTTTTCTGTTTATCTTAAATACCTAAAGTGACGTTATCTTAATACTGAGCTCAAGGCATCAACTATAATACTTATGTAGCTCTATAGTAAAGTGAATCATAATTCATGGTGCTCACTTGCTTCGTAATGAGTTTATACCAGAGCACAACCAACGCATTGTTTTTGCAAAGCACGAGTGAGGTAAAATAGTTAATTTTTTTGGTTAATCTCTGTATTTCCATTATCAAAAAACTATTTATTTTTTGCTTTAACAAGCATGGGTATAAAATGTGCAGGTCCGTTCGAATTTAGTTTTGCCTTATTTAAAGTATATATAATGTTGATATATACTTATGTGCGTTCTCAAAGTTTTCATATTAATCCAACAAACTTTTTTCTTTACATCGTTATTCATTGCGGTATTTTCATTAGGTAATGACTCTTCTGACGCCTTTAATGAGGGTGAGAATAAACAAATCAAAATATTATTTACTATATTAATGCTAGTGTACTATGTATGTAGTCAAAATGTAAATATTAATAGATATCCATGTGGATCTTAATATGCGTACATATGGTTCCATATCTATAAGAAACAAAAAAACTTGTTTCAATGAATTCTATAAACAAATATGATGAATGAGTGGATTTTAGTGTAGCATTTTTGAATGAAATCAACCATTTAGATATTTGAATAGGAGTGTTTCTTAAAACTATTTTTAGTTTCATCATCATCATCGCAAAACTAATAGCCCGATAATACTGGCAAGATAAACAAATATTTTAAAAAGTCAATAAGCTTTTTTTCTTGAGTACTCAAACTAAAGACGAGTTTTATAGATTATAATATTTAACGAAACCACTCAGAGTGCTTTAGTGAATTACATAACCGATAGGTGGCGCTCTATTACCATTATTTTCTAAAACATTTAATTTTCGGTAAAAACTCATACGTTTAGGCATATTTTTTTTATAATGTATAAGGAAGTGGCTAAATGTAATGATCCTAGAGAGTTTGGCGGGATCACGACCACTTTCTCAAACAAATTACATGTCCCTTCCTAGTTCGTTCCTATTTACCAAATTACTTTTATAGCTTTATTGCTTAGTTAGAGCTCTTTATAAGTTTTCGGTTATCACCATTTTGTGGGCGTGGCAGTGGTTCGATTTCGCCCATCCGCGAAAGCAACCTTCTTATAGTGTCAAGAAACATGTGTATCAAGTAACTTTTTAACATGTTGCGAGAGTATAAAAAATCTTATCTTCTTCTTCTTCTTGACTGGCGTAGACACCGCTTATGCGGTTATAGCCTAGTCCAAAACAGCGCGCCACGTATCCCTCCTTCTGGCAGTTTGGCGCCAATTGGTTATACCAAGCAAAGCCAGGTCCCTCTCCACCTGGTCCTTCTTCGGAGTGGAGATCCCCTCCCTCTTCCTCGGCTTCCACCAGCGGGTACTGCATCGAATACTTTCAGAGCTGGAGCACTTTCATCCATTCGAACAACATGATCTAGCCAGCGTAGCCGCTGTTTTTTTATTCTCTGGACTATGTCTATGTCGTCGAATAACACAGACCATCGTCTGCGGTATTCGCTGTTGCCAATGTTTAAGGGACCATAAATCTTCCGCAAAACCTTTCTCTCGAAAACTCCTAGTGCCGTCTCATCGGATGTTGACATCGTCCACGCTTCTGCAACGTAAAGTAGGACGGGAATGATGAGAGACTTGTAGAGTTTGGTTTTTCTTCGTTGAGAGAGGACTTTACTTTTCAATTGCCTACTCAGTCCATAGTAGCACCTGTTGGCAAGAGTGATTCTGTGTTGGATTTCCACGCTGACATTGTTATTGCTGTTAATGCTGGTTCCCAGGTAGACGAAATTATCTACAACTTCAAAATTATGACTGTCAACAGTGACGTGGGAGCCAAGACGCGAATGCGCTGACTGTTTGTTTGACGACAGGAGATATTTCGTCTTGTCCTCGTTCATCACCAGACCCATACGCTTCGCTTCCTTATCCAGTCTGGAAAAAGCAGAACTAACGGCGCGGGTGTTGTTTCCAATGATATCGATATCATCGGAGTACGCCAGTAGCTGTACACTCTTATCTTATATATAGAAGATTGTACCTTCTCTATTTAGCTCTGCAGCTCGTATTATTTTCTCCAGCATCAGGTTAAATAAATCACACAAGAGTGAGTAAAAAATCTTATAGTTTCCCATAAAAAAGCTGCCGTTGAGAGATCGCTTAAAACTTACTACAACTTTTAATTCCAAGTTTAGTTCTGGAAACTCAGAGACAAGTCGTCGAAGTATCTAATGCGTGAGATTCTTCCATTCTACTTGTTATAGATAAATTCAGTGATTGGATTTTGGGCACTATTGTAGTGTAACCCGATGAGTCCAGATAGACAATTAGATTATGCTTGAACTCTTTTATCTAACGTTTTTCCCCTACAGTCGGAGAGCTTTAGAGCTGTGATAAAAGCCGTTTTCGAGCAATTTTAATGCAGATACGTGCTTTTTATGATCTCAGTGAAGATCAGAAAACCATTTATTGGAATTTGTCGTTCCACATTAATGAGTACTTGACTTATCCAACTGCCCTTGTGCTATAGCTATATTGTATATTTAAATTTCATTACTTTTGCATTAGTCACAAACAAAATGTGTCTGTTTTCAGCCAGCATTAGACTTAGACTTTGTATTCATATTTCCAGTTACAAAACAATTAACGCATATGAATGATAAAAAAATCGAAGTAAATCACAGCACAAAATGTTTACAATGCAGTAAGCAGAAACCAAATATTGGAGTAAGGAATTTATTTACAGTGAAAACAAAGTGCGACAGTATGTGGAATATGAGCGCAGACATGTGAATTGATTTATGTATGTACTCGAATACATAAATATACAATTTAATGTGTCTGAAATTGTTTTTGTATATAAAGTTGATATATAAACAATAAAAAATATTAATACCCAATTAAGCAGTAGTTATATAGAATTACACTCAAAGCATTCAATTATATTTCATTTGCGGTACATGAGCAGTACTCACGCCAAGACTCACTCATTCACTCAATTGGGAAATGTGAAGAAGCGGCTGCAAACAACTTGTACTCATATGTAAATATTTGTAGTAAATTTTTAGAATGTATGTATGTATGTCTGTGGCGGCATGCGGTAGTTGCTGACCAATTTTTAAGCAAATTGAAAAAAAAAATTAAAAAAACTGCAAACACAACAAAATTCACTTGAGCACTTTAGCGCGCATTGAGAGTTTTTCTGTTGGTTAAATGAAGAATTTATTATTTCTAGCAATTATTGCAAATTTACACTTTCAGTTATACGAAAGTATCCAACGAATGCAGAGCGCATATTGAGTGATTTCTGTTTTGTGGCGAAAGAACGTGTGAAAATGACTGCAAATTTTCCTTTGTAATGCATAAGAGTCTGTGGAGATTATTGTACAGAATAAATGAAGTGCTAAATGTTGTAGATTATTGACGATTGTATAACTTTTACAGTAGTGAAGAGCGCGTGGAAAAACGTATGGCTGAAGAACACTTTGAAGAAGCGTTGCATAAAGAACATATTTTTGAAAAGAAAGAAGAAAAAAAGATAAAAATATTGTACGTGCTTTATAAGACACTATAAAGAGACAATAAATTTTAAAACAATATACAACAACAAATTAGCGACAAATTGTGTTTTAGAAAAATTACGCAAATCCAAAGTTGGCGAAAAGCGAATTTTCATAATTTATTGCAACACAAAAAACACGCAACGCGAAGTCTAGAAGCAGAGAAGAAAAAAAGAACTAATAAAAAATTAAATGAATTGCTGCAAATATTTTCATGACTTTTAATGCTGACGTGCACTGTTTAGAGCAGCGTTTAAATATATAAAATTAATTAAAAATAGACAATTGACTAAAACTGGAGGCGTGAGAAACGGAAATTCCAAAAAAAAAAAATTAAAACATCATCATAAAAAACAAAAAAAAAGTATTTAAAAATTAAATAAACAAATGTTTGAACTTAAATCTAAAAAAAAAATAATAAAAAAAATTAGAACTTAAAAAAATCTCAACAAATTCCTACAAACAATTTATAGCACAAATCTTGAGTGCCAGCACTTGTGACGAAGCCAACCGAAATAAATTTGGGAGCACAAAATAGACACAAGCCTACAGTGAGAGCGCGCTCGCACTCAACATTTCAAGCACACAACTCAAAAATAAGAGAAAGCAAAAAAAAAGAATTCTTCGATACGTAAATTTCGACGAAATTCGACCAACGCGAACGGTGTGAAGTATTTTCAAATTCTTGCATCATTTTCTGACGCTGCGCGAAAGACGTCATCGTACTATTGCATATCTGCTCCATGCTGCTGGAGCGCGCTACTACGCTACGTATAGACAAAAATATTTAAAGACAAAAGACAGAAACAAAAAAAGGCCAAAAGGCCAAAAGGCCCGAAAAGAAAACGCAAAGCTAGAAAAGTGAACGCCAACACAACGGTAAAGCGTGAAAACGGCTGTGCGAACACGCGAAAATACTTTTGTGTATAACTGAAATTCTGTTCGCCAAGGCCTGGCAGCAACCAGTGCGCGCCACACACACAGTTATTTCATTAAAAAATATACATATATACAGACATTATATATGTAAATATATATATATATATATATATATACAAGTATTTACCGAGCTCATTGCTGCGTTTGCGAACTTTGCCGAACACTGATTTGTGTGCAGCACCACACAACCGCCCCCAACCAACCGCTTGCCGGTACGGCCTTGTTCATCCGCTTTGGTTGACAATTTTTCCCGGCATCCGCTGTCTGTTGGCAGCGTCCAACACGCTTTTCTTTTGCAGCCATAGTCTTCGTTCGAGCGCTTCGTGTGCGACACATACACACACACTCTCGCATATCAAATAGGAATTTGACTATCGTTTGTGCCTTCGGCAGCCTTCAAAGCATCCGAATCAACAACGGCAACATTATCGTCGGCATCATAGACGTCTGCAGGCGCCAAATTCTCGATTCACATCGAGGTATAATCGTACGTGTGGCTGCGAAAGGCGAACAGTCTGCTGAAATTCGTTGTCGTCGTCGTTCGCTCGTAGTCGAAATTTGCGGCGAAATAATTTGTAAAATCCGTTATCCGTCCATGCCATGCGCGATAAAATCACACAACTATTTTGCTTGCAAACGAACGCATGCAAAAATAATACAACAGATAATCGAGGTGTGTGTTCATTAACGGTTTATATTTACACGTTGTCGTCATATACACACGTAAATACATACATAGGCTTGTATATTCAAGCGTACATTTGTATGTACAAGCGCGTATACTGCCGCTATGTATTTATGTGGTTATTTAGTAATGTGTGTGCGTGTGTTTGGCCACCTACATAATTTTACAGATTTTTTGAAAATTAAATTTTTTATATTTTGGCTAAAAATAAATCGTATTTAGTGGACTTTGAGAAGAAAAAATAAATTTTCGAAAGTGATGGAAGCATTTAAAATGAAAGCCGTGGACTGTGTAATTTTATGAAAAATAATTAATAAAATGAAAATAAAATATCAAAAAACATTAGAAAAAATTAAATAATCAATTTGAAATAAATAAAAAATATGATTTAAGAAAAATAAAAATTAAAAAAAAAATTATTAATAACAAAATAAAAAAATAAAATAATAATAATTATTTGAATTATATGAATTAAGAAAAATAAGCTATTTAAACTAAAACTAAATAATATTAAATAAATTATTAAAAACACAAAGTAATAAAAAATCTTAAATGAGAGAAAAATATAAATAACAATTTCAATAGAATACTTAAAAAAGGTCAAAAGCATTAAAAAAAAAATAAAATAATAAAAAATGTAGAATGAAAAAAAAAATATTAAATATAAAAAAATATAAATAAAAAAAATCAATAAGAATATTAACAAACATAAAAAAATCGAAACATAATAAAATATTTGAAATAAATTAAAAGATCGAATATATTGCTGTAAATGAATTAATTTAAACGTAATAATATTATTAAAAACATTATTAAATACAAATAAGTAAATTAAAAACAAACAAAAAATATATGAAAAGCTAAAAGGAGTAACAATAAAAAAATAATATTAATAATAATAAGAAAAATCGAGAAAAAAAATTAAATTTAAAAATAAATAATTTTTGTATATAAAAATAATGTTAAAATTAATAAAGCTCCTAATTTTATATCAAATGGAATAAGCAAGAAATTAAATACAAATATAAAAACAATAAAACTAAATGTAAAACAGATAATCCAATAATATAAAATAATGAAGAATATATTTAAAACATAAAATTAACAATTAAATATTTTAAAATCTAAAACTTTAAAGTTAAAAGTTATTAAAAGTTAAAAAAAGTGTTACTTTTTTCAATAAAAATACAAAAAAAAAAAATATATACTTTTTGGCACAATTATTAGAAAAAAAATTAAAAATACTTTCATTTATTCAAACATATAAATTAAAATATTTATACATTAAAAATGTGTTAAATCCAAATTTGTATTAAAAATTTACTAATTGTGATTCTCTCTTTCTTTCTTTTCATTTCCGTGCTATACCTACCTTACATAAAAATTGTGAATTATTGGCATATTGTGAACGAAACATAAAATTTATGTAAAAAAAATAAATATTAATAAATATATATAAAAAATGCTACAAAAAAATGTAACCAGGACATAATGTGCCAATTAAAGTCACGAGCAACGGGACAACGAGTGCCAATGGGTCTTTTGGGGCAGAAGGGCCCGAAACAGAGACCGACTCATCAGGGACCGGGGGGATGCGGAAGTCGTTGGAGAGGAAGGGCTCAGCGCCGAACGACGCTGTTCACCTCCAGAGACGGGTGGGACTCTTCAGTGGGGTGGCTTTAATTGTCGGGACCATGATAGGTGAGTACAATAAAACAAAATATTATCTTCTATATATTTTTAAACTATTAATAAAGCTATTTTTAAATTAATAATTAATAAGTGATATTACCTCTAGATAGAATTTGAGTAGTTATAAATGATATCATAAATGCGAAAGATAATTTGTTAAAAATAAGACTATACAATTTTCTCATATATGTAATTTTTCATTAAGTCAAAAATATTTGCATCTAAAAGTTCAAGCACATTTATAGTCCTGAATTGAATTCTTAGAAAGTCATGTTTTTGTATATAAGCCAACATTCCTTTAATTTCATCTCGGGAATAAAAAATAATAAATTTGACTATTTTCGGACTCAGATTTCCAATTAGTTATGGAGACCATAGGGTCTCTTTGTAGATTTAAAACAGTTATAAAAGGTTTTTTTTAATGAGTAATTTTTATTTAACCTATGATTTCAGTAGTTCTATAAACGAACAAAAATTAGATATTTTTGGGACTGGTCAAGTCAGGTTTCTGCTAGATAGCTGACAATTTTTTCGTAAGACTAGTTGACTAGTTAGGAAAAATTCTCTTTTCAGAAAAGGCAGGAATATATTTTTTGAATTTTGTATAATTTTAAAATAAAGAATTTATGACTAGAAATTTTATAAAAAAATAGTATTACATATTAAAAAAATAAATTAAAGCACTAAAGCAATAACTTTTATATCACTAATCACCATTCAAAGGAAATACCATGAAGAATATTAGCATTAAACTTAACACCCTATATTAAGCTCGTTTCCAGGAAATTTAATCATTTTATAACACATAGTCATTACTCAACATATTATTACGGCATAAGTAATGGTCTTTTACGCGTAAATGTAGAATATTATTTATAGCAAAAAAGCAATTTCTTATTTCTCAATGATTATAATACGATTAAAACCGAATTTATAATGTTTATGTGTTTAAAGCAATTTTAGTAAACAACTTAATGCTATGAAAGCACATGAAATGCCAATATATATTATTTTTGTAGTAGTGTGTGTGTGTATAACGAAAAAATTCGCGTAAATAAAATAAATATATATGCAAATCACTATATATGTACTTGAGTGTAGAATTATGTGAGCACGTAGGCATAAATATTCGACCAAAGTGTCACCGAAATATATTATATTTAATATATATTTAAGTGTAAATTAAGAAAAATAAAATTTTGACCGCGAAATTTGCACAGATAAATAATTTAAAGAAATTTGAGAATGATATAATTTAATATATATATAAAATATTTATAATTTTTTTTTAAGATTAATTATTTTCTTACTTAAGAATAATAAATTTTTATCTTTCCGATTACAAAAAAATATTTTTTTTGTATAATTATAATTACCAGATATTAAGACAGATTAAAATATTATCTAAGAGATTGTAGGAAGGATCAAAATAATATATACTTATTTAACTCAGGCCATTGTACTTAAAAACCAAGGTGTATAATCCACCCCGACTGGCGACTCCAACACAGCAATATGTATCTTATAAACACATAAACACATATTTTGGCGCTAAACATCTATGAATTCCATTTGCGAGATGTTAAAAAATTTTCGCATGAAATTAGGACATGAAACGTCAAAGACATTAATGTATATGTATGAAGTATATGAGAAAAAATAGAAAAATATAACAATAAAACAAACGCTAAATTGAAGCATATAGAAGCATATGAAACATAGAACAAATATAGAAAAAAATGAAAATGTTTCACACTCTCATGCGTAGGTGTTTTGGCAAGCGACGCGAAGGCTCGTAAAAAAATCGGATACCAAAGTAAATGAACCACATGACTATCACTAATTAAGTTATTTACACAGACATTCAAAACAAGCAAAAACAAAATCGAAGAATTTTCAATGCTAATAAACCTAAATTTATGTTGATAGCCTATGAAAACGTATTAGAAAAATGGGTGTGTCAACGAAAGCTTGTAGAATGATATTAGCATATATTACATATTTAATGAAATATATATACTTTCACTGTTTTAAATATATACATACTTTATTTGAGTAGAACATATTATGAACCTTGAAAATGTTTTCAAAAACAAAATACTCAAAAAAAAACCGTTTTTGCTTTTTATAGCCTCTGATATCTAATGATTTAACTTATTACCCTCTTTTTTTAATAAATAAATATATCTATATATATATAGGATTCCAAAGGTATTAAAATAATTCCAACTATATCGATCCCATTCGAATTTCGAAAATTAATTGAAATTCAGTTTCAATTCAGTTTTAAAAGGGCATTAGAGATGGAAAGGGAAGTATAAAAAAATAGTGTTTTCCGTAGTCAATAAATTTAAAATTTAGATATTGAAGAAAGGTTGGTAAAACTCACACGATTTTTATGAAATTTTTCTTTTTACAAATTCTTCTAAAGGTTAAAGAACTATTGCGTGTTGAAGCATAGAATATTATAAAATAATTATTAATGAAAAGTTAATGAGAAATAAAACAGTTGCTCATGAAAATTAGTTTAGATTCACCTAAATGATAATGCACTGATCCTGCATTAGAAATTACAAAAAGGTATTAATTAAAAAAATAAAAATATAATTTTAAATTTCTTAAAAAATATTAATTTCGATGTTTCAATTTGTTGTAAATATACATATTAGTCCTCCGTTCGTGCGTTTCGCCACGCTAACAACAGTTAATGAAACCGCCTTCTCATTGAAATCCAAAATTACTAAAACTTTTTAACAAGACACAATAGCAGTGACCCTGCGATGAGGCGCTTGTGGCCATTGAAATACTTTATACACGCAAACAAATAAATAATCTCACTCATTTTGTGTATTTATATATATAATTAGAATTTTTCGTTCTATATTTAATAATGTTTATGGTTATAGGTGGCCACAATGTCAACGTAAAAATATAACAAAAAATTTATTTATCAATTGAGAGGCGCCAGCACAATGACCAGCCTTGTATGGAGGTCAGGGTTTGACGAATTTGATGTAATATTTGTAAGCAGCAAAGATATATATGTACGGTTCTCAATAGATGCATCCAAAAAAGAATTAAACACTTTTTATTGATGAGTAAACTGAATTTATTGTCTCAAAATGGTTTTAATTTATTGTCAGGAAAGATTAGATTAGATTGAAAATACTAGTTTTATTATCGAGCTAAAAAAGTAGGGTTATGTTGTTCCATCTTAGACTGTCGAGAACTCTATAGTTAAAGAGAAGAGTTCAAAGTTTTTCCACTTCATTTCCAACAAACTGAGGTTTCACAGCCGGTCTAATCTTAATCATCATCCACCCTATTACAGTATATAAGCTTTTTGGGTCTCTCTTGGTGACCGAACTTAAATCTTTTTAACTTACGAACACGTATTTTTCAAAAGAACCCACTCACAACCATTGTCCATTGTTATATTTATGAAAAATTAAAATCACAAGAACAACCCTGTACACACTGCGTCCGTTAATAATTTGTATGACCCATTATGGCATCGCGTGACACGTTATACTGTTCAAGTAGCGTCAAAGGAACAATAACTGCGCATAATACTTACATATAAAATGCATTATATGCGTATTTGATGATATACATACATACATACATTAAACCTATGTACAGTTGGCACATAAAAATTTAGTATGCTCAAGCCTTGCCCTTTAATTACACGCACATACACATATCGCATGAATATACATACACACTTACACAGTGTCTTTGAATGTCATGGCGTCTATTGCAGTTTAAGGTCGAAGGTCAAATATAATCAAGTGCAAGTTTGTTGGAATATTGCAATGCATTTGCTCAAGGACATTCGCTATTTGAGCGGCACATATGCTGAGCGTAATCAAAAAGTGAAATTAGGAAGACTGCAAAAAAGTTAGTTAAAGTGAAGGGGGAAAGTTTGACAGTTTTTAAAAGTGAGTTATGTAAATGCATACATGGGTTGCATATTTAAAAAAGGGTGGGCCATATTATTATGGCTATAGTCAATACTCGTATATATACCTAATTATATGAGAAGATACTGTACTCTACAAACTGTACCCACTGCAAGTCGTCAATGTAATGCGAATGCAAATAAGAATTTATATAAAGGTCTAAATAGTTAGTTTTGTTTACCCTTAGATTGTTAAAGTATGAATAAGTCATCAACAAATATTGACATACTCGTTTTGTGCTTAATTAGAACTTTACTATAGGCAATGAATACTGATATTAAGGGAGTTTAAAGTGAATTTCGTTATAAAAAATAAAATTAAAATAAAAAAATATTTAATTATTATTAAAATAATAATTAACAAAATTATTTATTAACCCTTTCATGTCAGAATTAAAATGGGCGGAGCTAACATTTTTTTTAGGACAGATATATATTAGTCTTAACTCAAATATGAAGTGATAAAAATTTCAAAGTCCTATGTATCCTGGTTCATTAGTTACAGGATGTAGGCACAAATTAGATTATTATAAAAAAACTAAACACTTTTCTCGTGAAATTTTTTTTTTAAATAACTCTCTTATCTTTACTTATTTATATAGTTCACTTTGTTTTAAAATAAAACAATTTTTTTTATGTTTTTGAGCACTTTTTGTATAAACACTTCAGTATAACTTTTTCGCGAAACCGATTTTGACAATTCCACTCTGCGGAGAAGGCCTACTGAATGAATACGAGCACAGCTCATTACAAAAAATGTAACTGGAAGCTTGCACAACACATAAGTCTACATAATTGAAAAAACCGCTGGTCAAAAATATTTAAATAACGAGAGTTAGAAGCCGGTAAGTACAATGTTGCCTATAGGCAACATTTGGCATGAAAGGGTTAATAAAATTGAGATTAAATTACAGAAATTCCCTTAATACTATTATGGACAAGTTAAATTAAATTTTAATATATCTTTTATGATACGAAATCAATATTTTTTTGTTAAAAGAAGTGGTCAAAATTATTGAATATTTAAGAAAATTATATTTTTTTTTAATTTACTCCGACGCTTTAGTGTTTATACAATTTCAAGACGTCAGAAAAAATTAAATATATATTTTTTTTAATATTTTCATATTTTTTTTTAACAAAAAGTGCAAATTCACAATTATTTGATATGTATTAAAAAACAATGAATATTGGTCAAATACCATTTCCGTTTATTTATTTAGTTTTGTTAAAGACAAGGTCAAAGAGTAGCAAGCTAAAAAAAACATATGGCAAACATGTGTAGGCAGCAGCGTAATTGCCGTAAAAGTGCGAATTTGCTGACGTAAATAGAATTTAACACGTGAAGTTGTAGTTTGCAGTGACCAACGTCCAAAAGGTTTTTCGCAATTGTATACAGATTTGCACACTATTTTCAGATATATATATTACTTTAAATATATTTACCATAATACGTAAGAAACTTCGTCATATTAATGAATTTATATAATTTCTATTTATTAAATAATTGTTTTAAGAAAAAAATATTTTTAGAAAATAAGTCTTTAGTATTTTTTTAAATTTTATTGATTTCATATTTTTTATATGTATTCCGTTTTCCATTTATCAACTTAATTTTTCATTTTTTTTTTCATAAAAATGTTCTTAATCTTCTTACAGGGTCTGGAATATTTGTGTCACCTTCAGGTCTACTAGTTCGTACTGGTTCCGTTGGTGTTAGCTTTATTATATGGCTGGCCTGTGGTTTGCTCTCCTTGTTGGGTAAGTAATGACACTAATCAACAATAGAAAATATATAACTGATGATACTACAACTAATTTGGCAAACTTTAGAGAGTGGCGAATCGAACATACAAGTAGTGTATAGCAAATATACCGGCAGAATTAAATAAAGTCAATATATGGGTTAGACTCAAACCACACCAAATTAGTCAAAGACGTCTATTAAGACACAAAAATGTATTTTGCTTTAACCCAGACCAAGCATGCGTTTTTGTCTCGTCTTGGTCGGTGGGTTGTCTTATATGTATGAAGCTATGGGATATAGTCGTATCAGACAAGAAAATACGTCTTGACTAATCCGGTGTGGGTTGAGTTGTAGTGTCCGCGTACTTATAGTTGTTAAATTGAACTGTAAAACTTTGTTCTTACTTCTAGAAGTACAATTTTTGTGCAGAAGGCAACTTTTATTGGCCAAATATATGCATTTGCAAGTAGTTGCGCATATATACTCAACGTATGATATATAATTGTTAGCTAAGCAATTTGTTTACATAACTCAAAGTAAACATCAACAACACTAAGATTTCAATAGCAAACAGAATGCGAAACGTCAAATCGTTTTGTCCGATCAACCAAATCCAAACTATTTGTAATTCAATTCAAGCATCGTAAATTGTATTTGCCACTTCAGTTCGGATCTTCACAATGAAGTGGATAATTGCTTTTGCAAACAATAATTATATTAATTAAAAAAATTAAAATTCAAAATTCAACCAAGTTGCGATCGTGTTACTCATACGACCTGTTGTTCCTCTTCAGGATTGTTATTTTTTTCTTTACTGCTATTAAACGATAACAGAATATAAATACACAATATGACGGTAGATTATTCGATGTTTATTACTATTTTTGGCAAGGTTGGCGAGTAGGTTCATTTTCAGCATGTTTGCTGAAGTTACTCATACGCCCTGTCACACCAATTTCACGTTTGGTCTAAATATTACTTAAGTTTATAGGGTACTTGGGATCGCTAACGTCTATTGAGTATTGAACTGAAGCAATTTTTTTTTAATTTATTTCTTTTTTTTCTTAACTTAGACTGATGACTGAAATTTACCTTGATAATTGAAACGTCTACTTATATGCATAAATTTCCACGAATTTATTTACATTTCTATTGATTTTTATATAAACGCTAAGCGAGTATAATTATTCAGCCATCCCACCCACAAGAAAATGTATTCAAATTGCTATACAAAACAGCTAACAAGTGGTCATAACCGTGTGTCAATTACCAGACCTTTAAAAGTTCATAAATTTGTATATATAGGTGTATATATGTATACAAACAGGCATTACTTAGCTGAGCCTACAAGTGTTTAGTGCGCTTTTGTTTTCAATTGCATTGGAATAATATTTTTGCAATTATTTTACGTCGCATTTGAAACAGCCGCGTTGCACATGATTAACCGTCGTGCAACTCTAAAATAAAAACTATACAAACATACATACATAAATGTTACGTATACAACATGTATATAAGTACGATTGAATGTACATATATATATGTATATGAGTATATGTACTTATATATCACGCTGTAAATGCACCTGTAGACCTGTGGCTACTTCGCGCTGCTTTTCATTTGGCAATTTGACAATAATTTCACTATTGGCCGGGGTCTGGCGTCGCTTAGAAACAAATGCACACTTGTTTACATTACCCATATACATATGTATGTACAAGTGTGTGTTTTTGCACTGAAATGTACAAATTTGTTGCATTCGTTTGTGGCGCCCATTTGTCATTTGTGCAGCGCTTGCAAGCAAAGTAATGTGTTGAAAAATGAATTAAATAAAATGTGCCACATAACAATGAAAAGATTCATCAAATATTATATAAATTTGTATGCACTGCAGCAAAAGTATTTATTTAGCGATTAATATAATCTGTGTTTACATATTTGACAGATCTTTTACATATTTTACACAGCGTTTGTGATGTGGTTTATACTGTGGGTGGGTGTCTAAATGGTATTCTTCTGTGATTATTTCAAAGTGTTGTTTTTATTTTAGAAATTTTGAGAAATGTTTGATTGATTTATAGATGTTTTCAAGACATCAAAAAATCAAATTTTCTCTAGAGCTAATCTTTATTGAGGAAAAAATTCTTAAAAACATCACAATAGACTTACAATTTTGAAAGTAATTCCAAAAAGATTGCTCATTCCTAAATTCTTTAAAATAGAAGGGTGTCACAGTATGAATAATCTATAGAGAGAGTATATTTCCTAAAGAGTGGGATCTACCTAACTAAACGCTAAATGTTTTTGTTGTTCTCCAAATAATTCTGAAAACAGTCCAGTTACAACAACAAAGTTTTTGAAGAAGTACTAAATACCCCATTTCCCCCGGTTCCCGGCTTTCAGATTTTCTAACTCAGATTTATAATTTGAAAAGTATATAACTCCAGATATTATAAAACAACTGTTCTTATAACCATTGCACTCTTTTAGTGCTATTTTGAATCAAAGAAATACTGACAAGAATTGGAATACCTCGACTTGTTAATCTCTGCTTTGTTAAAAACGGAATAAATGTCACCTAACCTCAAATTTTGCTACTTCCGAATTTTCTCTCTTCTCTAAGCCGGAAAATTATTATTATATTAATTATAGAAGGGAGAAGAGTTTTAATATTGTAGACATAGTATCCCGAACCACGGCTCCGTCGATTTGGCTCGAGGAAAAGTCCGTTAGTTACCGTTATTGCACATTTTTTCCGCAATAAGCATAAACTTGACTCAGCCAAGAGAAAAATTCAATTTTTGGAAGTTCTTGTACATTTTAAACGACTTATATCAGACAGGTTCATATAAAAGACAAGGGTATAGCGATATACGAGGGCCTAGGATCTATTGAACATATTATTATATATTATACATTACTTTAAAGTCATTTGATTTCCGACTACTAACTTTATACATATAATATAACACTCCTTGCGACATTTGACTAAATCAAGACTTCAAATTTATCTACTTTCAGGCGCTCTGGCATATGCTGAATTGGGTACGATGAACACATCGTCTGGCGCTGAGTGGGCATATTTTATGGACGCATTTGGTCCGGCTCCCGCATTTTTATTCTCATGGGTATCGACATTGGTCCTGAAGCCATCGCAAATGGCTATAATTTGTCTCTCCTTTGCGCAGTATGCAGTTGAGGCATTCGTTAGCGAATGCGATCCACCAACATCGGTGGTGAAAATGGTTGCACTGCTGGCAATTGGTAAGCATACAATATACTCAAAACATATATGCTAATGCACATACATATTTATGCGTTTTCGTTTGCTTAGTTGTGTTTTTATCCTCAAATATCCTTGAAATGCAAAAACAAAAAAAAAATAATAATAAAAAATATTCAAAGGAGAAAATAGTAACCCCAAAAACACACACAACAAACAACTAAAGAAAAAAGTCATATTCACCCACATACATACATACGCACATACGCACTTACAAACGAAGTTTTCTTTAAACTAGTTTTTTATTAATTTTTTGACAAAATTATTCTCTATATTTCTCCTCAAATACTATTCCGGCTATTGTATACTTTTTGTAACCATTCATCCGTCCTATCAACTCAAAATAAAATTATATGTAAAAAAAACCAAAAAACAACCATCAAACTTCCTACGTCCCACTACGATGCCTCCGCCTCTCCGACTCTGCCTACTACGCCTACTACGTCCAACTCGCCCCCCTCTATAGTTATGATACTGTTCGTGAATTGTTATAGTGTGAATCTGGGCATGGCTGTGCAGAATATATTCACCGCTGCCAAATTGGTTGCCGTCCTCATAGTGATCTGCGGCGGCGCCTGGAAACTATTCCAAGGCAATACACAACACCTGTCGAATGCATTTAGTGGCGAGACACCCACCTTGGGCGCTGTAGCGACCGCATTTTACACTGGTCTCTGGGCGTACGATGGCTGGAACAATTTGAACTATGTCACCGAGGAAATCAAGAATCCCAGCAAGAATTTGCCACGTTCCATCATGATCGGCATACCGTTGGTGACGCTGTGCTACGCACTCATTAATATCTCATATTTGGCGGCGATGTCACCCACCGAAATGATTGACTCAGAAGCTGTGGCAGTGACCTTCGGCAATCGCATATTGGGCGCTATGGCTTGGCTCATGCCGCTCAGTGTGACAGTGAGCACTTTTGGTAGCGCCAACGGTACACTTTTCGCAGCGGGACGGTGAGTTGGCAATTGTTAATTAAGCAATTTTGGAATCCTCATTAAATTGATTGTATTTTTTCCATTCCAGTTTGTGCTTTGCTGCGAGCCGTGAGGGTCATCTGATGGATATACTGTCCTACGTGCATGTACGTCGTCTAACACCAGCACCAGGATTGATTTTCCACGTGAGTATTTATCCAAGTTATTTTAATTGAGGGAGATATCAATATTCTGGAGTTAATTGCGTCTCGATCGCTTTTTAAGGTTATGTTCTAGTAAGAGATAGACTGAGTCCTTTAGATATCATGGAAGTACTTTAAGTGATCAGGGAATATTGGAGATACCGGTCGAATATTGTTGTTGTTGTTATTGTTTTAACTCAATTTCTTTTAGACAACTTACGAAGAATTTTACTATACAAATTCGGTAATTCGAACTTTCGAAACGAAATTCAGTCTCACGATCATTGAAAATATTACAAAATAGGATTCAGGACTTGCAAATTAAAATTTAGTAGGTAAAAAATAATCAGGAGGGGCTTTGAAATCGGAGAAGTCATTCATCCACCTCTGCTTTCTACAATAATATAGAAATGTGAAAGGAAATTAGACTTGAAAATCATAGTGAAATCACTAGTGACATGGCAGAAGCTATCATTGGTACTAGGGGATTGAATAAATCCATTTTTAGTTGCTGTAGTGGTTATGAAGCAGCACGGTAGTATAAAAAGATCTGAACTTGTAAATAATTGTAAAGAAGATGTCCGCTAGTGGGTGCCAGAGTCGTAATATCATTCGTCAAATTGCTCTCCCGATCGCCTTTTCAAATTTTAGCAGTCTACAATAACTTTTATTTTCCACTTCCAGTCACTCATCGCCACCGCTATGGTATTGTACGGCACAATCGGCTCACTGATTGACTTCTTCAGCTTCACCGCTTGGATTTTCTATGGCGGTGCTATGTTGGCGCTGATTGTGATGCGTTTCACCAAACCCAACTATCCAAGGCCATACAAAGTGCCTATCATCATTCCTGTTGTGGTGCTGGTGATCTCAATCTATCTAGTGGTGGCGCCGATTATCGATACACCACGCATCGAATATCTATATGCGTTCCTCTTCATCTTGGGCGGCCTAATATTCTATGTGCCATTCGTTAAACTGGGCATGACACCAAGATTTATGAGTGAGTGCAATAAATATATAAATTAATAAATAAAAAAATTAATATTGTATTTTCTTCTTCACTTTTTATAGACAAAGTGACGCTCTTCTTCCAGCTGTTGTTGGAAGTGGTGCCAACATCATCGATGTTCGAATAAGCAATTGAGAATCAATTTTAATAATACCGGCTGAGACAAAAAAAATATGAAAAAAAAACTACAAAAAAATATAAAATTTATCATTCAATGAAAAGTAAAGGAGAGACTATCTATTCAGGATCTGAGAGAATAATGTACGTACGAAATAGGTTAACTGTTTAAACTACATAATATTAGCAGAGAAGTAGACACAAATATTCAGCTATGAAACGTGTTGTAGCATATAAAGTTAAGTAATTAAAAAAAAAAAAATAAAAAAAAATGTAAGCATTACATAACGTTCTGCTAAAGACCCACAAACTTACTATATTATATTATATTAAATATTTTTTAGTTGTAAGCTTATTAGCATCCATCAGCTTGTTGCCGAAACTTAGTAAAAAACGTTTACAAAACAATGTTATTGTTTCAAAAACATTACATTTAATGTGACAAAAATGTAGCTTAAATTGCTATAAAAAAGTTTATTAAACTAGGTATGATGATGATATTGTTAGGATTTATATGTATACTTAAGTACACCATACGCAATAAGTATGGGTACTGACGAATTTTTTGTATGTACTATATTTTGTGGTATATTATGATATAAAGTTTTTAAGTACTTATGTGAATTGTAAGTTTTATAAGCTGACGTTTGATTAAGGGTGTAGCAGTGAGCGGCTGAAGACAACTGAAGATTGAATTCATTTAAATGAAAAAATAAGAATAAAATATTAGTGAGGTTATGTTGCTTTCGAGTAAGGAAAATCAAAATTTTGACATTTCTGGAATCCAAAAGTTGCTCCACAACAATACAAACAAGCAACTAAACACCTAAAACTCGCTAAATACATTTCAGTAAAATTCTAAAATTATCCACCACATTCAGCAACTGCATTACGCCGCTCATTGGCCTTCACCTGTCAACGTCAGCGAAATTTCATTGAACAAATCAGAATTTTGACGCATAGCAATATTTTAATTGGATAAAAATATATTGAAAAAAAAAACAATAAAAATAAAATTCAAAAAACATTAAGTTAGGCATATTTGCTGTATGTATGTATATTTTAGAATGGTTTTAAAATCCTAAACGGAAAAAATTGTGAAAACCATGGGACTGCTGTAGGCATTAAATCGATTAAACATTTATAATTTATTGAAAGGACAATGGAATTTAGAATTATAGAACTGCAAATCTACTTATATAGAAATTGTTATTTGACATAACCTATAAAAATAAATAAATAAAACAGTTTTATATACAGCAAGAACGCAAAGCTATGTATTCATTAGTTGTACACATATTTTTTAATTGCAATTAACAATTGAATTGAATTGAATTGAATTAGCGTACAGCTAACAAATCCAAAAGCTATAGCACATGCTGTGTATAAAACTCGCAAAAAAATTAAAAAAAAAACATTGCAACTACCACAATGCTAGTAGCATGAAAAAAGCCAAATAAAAATAGAAAAATAATCCCTGAAAAATTCACAAAAATTATAGCACACCGCTTACTACTACCTAGATACAAATTGATATTTGTTTAGAAGTTCGTTTAGTAGTATGCGTTATGAAACAGAATAAAAATAAATTTATATTATCATTCTCAATTTCGCATAATTATTTTTAAATTAAGTTAAAAAGACAAAGTACTAAAAATATATAAAAGCAAATGCTTATATACTTGTATTTATGTATACATGTGTCATTTACACTTTTAAACAACCGCTATGTAGCGCAGAAATGTATAGAAAACAGTAATATGTATGTATATTCAAAACACCAATATTCACATATTTAGCAATATGTATACATGTTTTCGCTAACTCAACAAATATTTCGAGCATTTCGGCATTTAAAATGAGAAACTCAATATATACATACATATAATACACATGATTATGACAACAATCAAACTACATATACACACAGATTTCCAAGCGAATCGTTTTAAATAAATAAATTAACAACTATGTATTTATATGTACATATATGTATGCACATACATTTATACATATGTGTATGTATGTATGTGCATATGTATTTTGGAAACTGTTTTCCTACACTTTTTGTCTTATGATTATATACTTTTTATATAGTATTTTGTTATACGAATATATGATTAATCCTTTTGAGAAATTTATTTTTAATTTACTACAACCTACATGATATGGTTACAACAACAAAAAAATTGAAAAGGCTATTGTAAACTTGTATTGAGAATTTACCAATAAAGCATCAATTACAAAAACAAATATGTGTGGATTTTTTATTTAAAAATATTAATTATTACTTCCTTTCCATTGTGATAGAGGGAATATGTATGTGAACCGATAACATCAATAAGATTAGATCGGGTACATGATTTATATCGGAATAAGAATTTTAAGACTTCAGAATTTCTCAAAATTATTTCGCCGATTGTTTTCTGAGGATACAACAACCACAACTTTCCCGAGTATGGCAGCATTTTTCCAAAACTAATATAAAATATATCCTCTGACGAATTTCCTTTATGCTAAGCAAAACATTTCGACCGATTTGTTTCGAGATTGAGATCCAGCGGTTAATCGAAGTGAAACTGGTAAACGAACGGACTGTATTTTTTCAAACTAAAACACGATATGAACCGATTTCGGTTTCGAAAGAGATAATGCATTAAATTGTTTTAAATATGTATGTATGTATTTATAAGTTCCACGAAGGAACAGCTGGAGCAACCGGCATTGCGTAATCAAGAACTCTCACATGCTTCTCTACTATTTTACGATGTTATAGTTTTATTAAAGGTGTACTAAAATATTACAAAAACAGAGGATAAACATGGTCACAGATAATTATACACTTTTATTTCGTGCGAAATCGTAAATGGATATCGTAACCCAATATAAATGGGCCATCCATAGCAATTATTGAAATTGTATTAATCCATATAATAAATTTATTTATTATAATTTTCTTCCAACAATAAAAAATAATCAACGAACTACATAGCATATGCAACTTACCTTAAACTACATATGTAATTTAAATGCAGTGATGGGTTTTGCAATAATCCTTTCATGCGAGTGCTTAGAATCCATTCATAACAGAATTTAACAATCTTGCTTACATTTACATAACTTATTTTAATGCGGGTTATAAATTAAAAAAATCCATTTTGATTTCATTAACAGCTACATATGCACAAACAAATCCATTCACAACAGTTTTATGTTAAACATATCAATCACGCAGTCATCTATTATTCTCAATAGCCGACAATTGATTTATATCCAACTCCGGAAATAAAATAGAAATTTCACGTGACGCCGATTCTTCACTATCGGAACCATGGCAGGCGTTACGCGTATCTGACAGACCATAGAGCGCACGTATGCAATCAGGATGCGAGTATACAGCTTTGTATACTTTCGTGGGGCCCATCAACGCACGCCACTTGGCGATGCTACCTTTGGACTGTAGGACAAATGCATGGCAAGGTCCACTGAAAGGAATAAATGATAATACTGGCTATTAAGAGATAAATGTTATAATACCTGCCCATGAATGTGACCAGTCGATTGTAGAAGAACTTCCCTTTGTGCTCCGCATAGAAATGTTCAGACAACTCTTTCGTAATGCGCACTTCTTTGGTATGCAGTATTGTAAAATTCTGCTGAATTACATCTTTTATCTGTCGGAATGCATAGACATTACGCACCACATGTGGTTTAAGCAACGCCAATGTAATTTCCATTTATAAAATTGAAACTTTTATTTAAATTTTACAAAAATGCTAACACGGAATGAAATTGTGCTCAGCTGTTTTTATGGTGAGAACAGTAAAAATGCCGCTAAAATTGTTCCCGTTCCCGCTAAATTTGTTTCTGTTCTTACTAAATTTGTTCCCATGCAAAAATGAATATTTCATATATAAAATAAATATAATAGAAAGTGATAAAGAATAATAAAATATAATACGCTAAATATAAATTCCACTCATTCTTCGAATTTACATTTTTTTGGCTATTTTTGAGGATATTTTGTCATTTAAAGTAAAAATTTGATTCCAATGCAACTCTGTAATAAACCTGCTTTCTGAATGTCTCCTTAATGAAATGTCAAACGCAAGAAAGAGAAATTGTCAAACGTATAAATTTTATTGATTGATTACCTTCTTTTTTGTATACTCTGGCAAAAATTTTTGTTTACAAAATTACAAAAATAAATAAATAATGGCAAGTTTATAAATCAACTTTTGTGATAAACATTATATTAACTGTGTTAATTTTGCAGGCAACAAGTAGTGGAAAAAGTTGCAGCAGCGGCAGTGGTGGTGTGCTAGAAGAACGACGCATATGGATTGGCAATTTAGATCCAAGGCTAAGCGAGTAAGTTAATAGTTCTTTATTCAACTTTTATATAGTGATTCGATCAGTTAAACTAATCTGTCAATTTCATTTTCGTGCGTTGCTATTATTGGTATCAACTCTTGAAAATTTTGCAAAAATGCGGTCCTGTCGAAAAGTTTGATATGCTCTTTCACAAGAGCGGCCCATTGGTTGGGCAATCGCGTGGATATGCTTTCGTCACATTCGGCACGGTAAGTAAACAGCGAACTGGCTACATATATGTACTAATGAAACACTTTATATAGGCTGACGCTGCGTTAAAAGCGCTGGAGAAATTAAATGGCACACCTATAGCGAATCGGCCGATAGTGATACGACTGGCGAAGAATGTTAATTACGTAAGTGTGTATACATTATTTTAAGTAGACACGCATACCTACCATAAACGATTTTTTTTAATATTTCAGGATGAACTCAACAAACAGAAACCACGCATCGAAATACCCGCATTAGGCTCCAGCTCACGCGATGATAGAATGAGTAGAGAAGACGCGATACGCGCAATAGAGTCGAAATTACGTGCACTAGAACGTAATGGTGAGGAGGAGTTAGAGTTGAACCTTTTAAACTCCGCAAGCAACCAAGTACCATTTATACAACGCTATCAATTCAACAAAGACCGTGATACAAGCAGTAGTACCTCAGGCGGACGCACCTACACAAAGTCATATAACTCGGCGCCATACAACCGACATCAGCGGCCAAAACGAAGATAGAAACTAGAAACAAAAAGTAGTAGTGTCAAATTCTGTTTAGTGTTTATTCTGTAACGTCGAACAATGTATCTGGACTTTCATCAATTTCATCAAATATTTATAATTCTACTCATATGCGCGCTATCCATACGTATACTTATCAAATATTGTGTTCAGAGACTTAAGCCAAATAAAGTGATTTATTTGTAAACATTGTAACTGTATATGTGTTTTTTTATTTAGGAATTATCTAAAACTTTAATGAGGCTAGTTTTTATGGCATTACTTTGGTGCAAAGATGTGTTTGCCACGCAAATGATCCGGCAATTTAACTGTGCTAGGGCACGGCACTTGGCCGGGTATTTCACAGATGCAGTGTCGATCGCAGCCATAACCAAAGTTGGCAGGATTGTCTTTACTCTCCGCTAAATGTGCCTCTGCGTCCAATTGAGCCCTGTAATAGTAAATGGTGTGTATAAATCAGGTTAAAAGTTGAGAATGTATTGCAGGAGGTACGTACATGGCGCACCTATAGTGCTTTTATATGCACAGAAGAATACTCACTTTGATTTGCCAACAACTTTGCAGAGATGTTCAATGATTTCGTCACGATTGCGGCTATCTATATCGATAAGCATATCACGTCCGTCCTCGAAGTAGCAGCGCACAAAAGGTGATGGCGTTAAGTTTTTAAATGTCACTACCTGTACACTGGGATTCTTATACTGTATTTGACCCAGATTCCAGAACACAAAGTCTCTATAAACATATAAGACAAATAGTTATACCACAACTTGTCACTTGAACTTCGTTGAATAACACTCACCTGGCGCCTTTGTGGTGGTCACCATGCACATTGTAATTCACACTAAAGATTTTCACTTTGTCCTTCAACACAAGGCGGCCAGCATTCAAATAGTCAATGGTACGCCTAATAGGCGCGCGTCCTTTCATGAAAGGCATGTTGCTGCGATTTTTATTTAAGTTTTGTTACACAAAATAAGAAATTACAAAACCAAAGGCCGCTTATTGGAAATGCGGTTGCATATGCACAGCTGACAGTTGTGAACAGCTGATTTCGAATTCGAAGACCAATTGGAGCACAGGCAAACCATAGGCAAAGCTATAGCACTACATTATCGACAGTAATGGCATCCGTTCCGTTAGTTTTTGCATAAATTTTCGCTGCGCTCGTATTTTGTGAGTTTTTGTTAAATAATTGTGTTCATTAGTTGTCTAAAGTGTTAAAAAGTGTATTTAGTGGTTCCTTATAGTTCACAGTGTGTTTATAATGTGAAATATGCAAACGAAAGTATCAATTTGTGTTCAAAAAGCTGCTAGTGTGTTTGCAGCCCCACGGGCAGCAGCGCCTGTCACCACTTTTGTGCAGGCTTGTTTTCCTTAATAAAATCATGATTATAGCAAACTAAAAGTGTTTAGCATGCTTTTTAAGTAAATTTATAGCTGCTGGTGTGTTTGAGAAAGTAAAAAAGTGCATAACAAGTGTTTATTAGTTAATACGCAAATGCTGCTACAAGTGGCTTTTCGGCAAGCGAAAAGGGCCATTTTCGAAATAGCTCGCAATGCAGTGCTTCGAATTAAAGTGGTGCAGTATGAGTTTCGAAGTTGTGTTCCGGTGAATTGTATCCTGGAAGTAGGTAAATGTGTTTTACGTGGTTTAAAGGTTTAATAATTTCCGGTGCGCGTTTCGCGAAGAACATTTTAAATATTAAAGCGGCAGCGTGGTATAACTTTTAGCGATTTACATATATCAGGTGGTGAGTGCACATTATTTACTCTCTATCATATATTATTATGTTATGTATTTGTAATACTAATTTAATTTTATTAAATATTATAAAAATAAAAATCGCATGCTATAGTTATTGAAAAACATCATATTTCATGACAGAAATATTTTAATGAAAAAAAAATTAAATACTTCACAATTACTATTGGATACAATAATACTCAAGTTGCATATAATAATAAGAATATTATTATAATAATAATAATATTATAAAATAATAATAAATAAATATAATATCATAACACAAAAATATATATACAGTAGAACTTTTATAAATCGAAGTTCTCTATAACTTGAACTCTTGAATTGGAAATATAAGTCAAATTTCATACAAATTACCTTCCGTAACTCTGATGTCTCGCTAACTTTTTTGTGGATTATGGTGATTCAAGTTAGGATAGTTGAACTGTAAATGATGAGTTATGAAAATTGTTGTTTAGAAATTTATTTATCAATAATTGTAAACGTTAAGTTATCCACAAATAGTCGCTTAGTGTTGGTTCTGTTTAAAAAAATAAAACTCGTCATTTAAGTGATTCGCAACGAATTTGAAATCGAGTCTTTTATTTTAATAACTAATAATTGCACTGCTTTGAAAGAAATTCTTTATATTTCCGCTTACGTTGCATCTTCATGCTTACCCATATTTTTTAGATAAATATATTAATTTTAAAATATTTTAGAAAAAATTCTTGTCTTTCTCTCAAAAGGATTAAAAAATTAGTTGTCCGATCTTTAATCGATTTAAAGAAAAAAAGGCGATCAACTAAATTTCAATTCATTTTTTAACAATTAAATTAATATATAATATTTAACACTTTACTAAAATCAAATAGCTTTTATTTTGTTATGAAAAAAATTACAAAATTTATGCATTGTCTATCGATTTATTTCATATATTCCAAACAGCTTTAAGCAAAATTCTAAAGAGTTAATTTTATCAATCTAAAGGCATCTATTTATTTAAATAGTAACTATATTTAGAAGTCATTACGAAGCTACAAAAAATTGTTTATGTCTATAATGACGCTTAATAGTGGCAATAAAGCCTCAATATAATCCGTTCAACAGATGCTAACTTTATTACACTTTCATCATTATGTATGTAGGTATGTATATGTACATATAATATCTTACATCTCTGTCTATAGTAACAGTATGATTTGTAAGTAGCGATGTGTTACTAAATTGCAGGCCTTTGAGGATGATGCTTGTATCATGAATGTTAATGTTTGCTTTATTTGCATGTATTGCATTGTTTTTCCTTTTTCATTTCTTCTTTACGCATTGTTTCAACCAATAACTTATCAATGCTTTTTCATTCAATGCTTCTTCGTTTTTTGTTTGCAACACACATTAGCTTTTCAGCTGATTTGTTTTCTATTTGATGGCTTTCTGTCTTTACCATTTTCATAACAGACCGTTAGGACTGTGGATTATGGCTCACTAATGAACATTGGAATGCGTATTTGAATTTCCACATTGCAGTTGTTGCAACATATACTCATATTCTCTTTCTCTTTAATATATCAGTTTATTATAGTTTGGTAAGAACCAATGAGTTGCCAGTAAATTCGTTTTCATTGTATAAAAGTCTCGAATACGTTTGAAAAAAAGGAAATTTCTGAAGAGATCACTGCATGATCTTTCTCTATCTTTCATTATAGCCTGAATGACGTCACTGAAACGCATTTGTGAATAACTTCCACTTTCTGTTACAGAACGGAAACCTGAGTATTCTTCATAACACTTTCGATGTTCTAAAAACCTCTCTTTCAATAGAGGATATATGTATTTATGTTTCTTTCTATATTTTGATTCCACTGTTCTTCATTTTTGCAATCGTCGCTACTTTGCACTTTAAATTTTTGTTGACATAGTGAATTGTTTGTTTATATACCATTTTTTGGTCCCCCGAGTATGCTCGGAGTGGAAAATCCACTGCTTAGTAGACTGTAAAAAGTTTTACCATATTTGATTAGTGTGAAGATGCATATCATTTCTTTTTCTTGAATGAGTTTTCAATTTTTCATAAATGTATGTATGTATATATGCTTTAGTATTTTGCTCTCAAAAATTGCACTTTATTCATATATACCTAAAGGATAAAAGAGGTACTGATATGGTTGTCTAACTGCCTGTCTCCATTGAATTTCTTATGCAGTAGCATACTCCTTCGCTAAGCATGCGTGACATATAAACAAATAAATTCATATGACACAGTTGAAGAAGAAAACTACAAAACAAAAAAAAATAATAATAAAAGAAACGTAAAACGAAAATCTTTGGAGATTTTAATGCAGAATATTATGGTTAGTAAGGTGTATTCTCCATGTTAGATTTTTAAATCATTGTTTTTACATGTCGAAATCACAGCCTTAATAATCGGACCATGCAATCTCTTCTATAAAAGGTTGTTTGACTTTCAGAATGATGTGTAGAATACTAGTCAGACTAGTTTACAGTTTAGGAACTAAACGAGGCGTTGTTGTTAGGCGGGCCTTCTTCAATCTATGCGGGAGAGAGTTCTTAAATACTAATTACCCCGAGAACCCCCGGGCAACGAGTTCGCCATATTGGATCCGCCATTTTTAATTTAGAAAATCCGAGACCGGATTTGTAATCAGCCACTCTGAAACCCCCTAACGAGTTTCAAGCAAATCCGATGAATTTTGAATTTTTAAAAACCCTGTCTGCCATATTGGATTTCTGGAATTCGGATTCGAATTCAGCTACCCTAAATACACAAGGTGCTCATAGTAAGATCCCCAGGTCATAACAATTATTTTTGTGTGTAATATTCCAGTAGATATCATCTTAATCCGACCACGGCGTTCCCATTGAGTATATGGTGTTTAGAAGACATATAGATGTGATGTACCCTAAAACCTCTTACTGAGCAGTATACGGGCAGTATCATCTGCATTTGCCGACTAAAAATTTGAATATTTGAATAGGTGTAGAATAGATTAGTTCTTTTGGATTAGTATGTCAAAAATGTTAATTCAGTGCGAACAATATTTCATCTCCCGTGGGGGTTTTTCTCTTTGCAAAGCAGAAGCAAAAAAGTCGAAGAGAGTATTCTATAACATCGACTCTCATTAGCAATTAAGGGGGGGATTTGAAGTCTTTGCAAGAATTTTGAAAGATTTTAAACACATTTATAATAGGAAGTGGACAACTCCCTAATGAATCTCTTACTTATCTTTGAATACGTTTTGAAGTTAGAACTTGAGGAATAACGGTTGAGTTTTGAAATAAGATAAAAATTGTGTATGCTTTGAAATGTTTCTGGGACTAAAATTTCTATCTAAAAGTTGCATTATCGGTTCAGGTTGAAAAAAGGTCATATACTTATTTTTAAAGATCACCCTAATATATATATTGAAAGGTATATGGATACTTATATGATTTACTTTGCATATCACGTTGATGATGCAGTCATGCGGAAGGAGTTTAGCCGAGAAGCATTTGTGGCCACATGAGAAATTCAAACGACGCTCGTCGACGACGAAGTCAGTCAGTAGAAAACTCAAACGCTGCAGAGAGGAGAGCGGCGCCGTGGAATTAAAGCTGTTGTAGAGAAACATGCAGACAGACGCGTAGACAATAGCAGAAAAGGATAATCTCACTACACTAGTATTTTCAGTATTACGAGTATGAATGTACATACACACATACATATGTGAATTTGTATGTATGTATATATTTATGCGAGTATAAACAAGGCATTGTAGTTGTATTTTTGCGCTTTTTTGCTTTCTCTATTTTTTGCCTTTTCACGTATTTATGTTTGTACTCATACACACACACTTACAAAGAAATATTACACTTGCTTGCATTCGAATACATACATATGTACATATATGAAGCTATATAACGATATACTCGTATATGTTGAGTTTCATATTACCACACCTCACACCCCTTCCTCCGCTCACATATGCAAAGTGTGTTTGTATATCGGAACTAACAACAATAACAACCGGTAACAGTACAGGAAGACATAAAATAAAGCAGTGAAGAGGAAAAAATGGCACAACGCAAACGTCATTTCTTGCAACAGCAGCTTTTCTACTTTCACCACACACATGCACACCTTTATATGCACCACGGCGCTGTCAACAGGCATCTGTGTGCAGGCATTTTTGTGTGTGCGTGTGTTTATGTTGCATATTGCATGTTTAGTTATTGTTGCACTTCTTGTTAGTTGCATTTAGTACACGTGTAAGTGCAAAGTTGCCGATTGTCACTAAGCACATTTTGTGGCAGCACCCGCTTGGCACTCACACACACACACGCACGCTCTTTGCAATGAAAGTCATTCAATAATGTGCAAATGCAGGGGGTGTGTAGGGGTGGGGGAAGTGTGTCCAAAAGCGCATATAACACTGTGGGGAGTAGTGTGTTGCTGCCAGCAGACAGTTGGACAGGTGAAAGGCATCAAGCGCTTGCCACCAGCACATGGAAAATACATTTCTTAAATGAAATATGAATTTAAATATTTCATTTCATTTCATATTTTAAAATGATGAGTTTATTGCTGTGGGATTAGAAAGAGTACGAGCAGCGTTCGTTGGCTTTATTTGTAGTTTAATATTTTTATTTTATTTTTTTTTGTGTTGTAGAAACTGCAGCTTTTGCTCAAACTACATATGAAGCACGAACACAGAAAAATAAAATATAATAAAAATCCAATAAATTATTAGAATAAGTCAAATTGTATTTCATGTGTGCATGTGAGCGAGATTCTCAATCTGTGCAAACAAAATGAAAAAAAAAATTAAAGCTCAGCAGTGCTTCAGACAAAGTTGAAATGTTTATGAATTTCTAATATTTGTTAATAGAAATATGGATACTTAATTTGTTTTAAATTTATTTTTAATAGTTCTTCCAATGTCCAGATTACAGTAGAAAATGTTACTAAATAGAAATGACATGTCAATGAGTTCTTCTAATAGAGAAAGCTGCATGTTTAAGTACTAATAATTTGAAATAAATTTTAATTACAGTAAACCAAATATAATTTTGTTAGAATGAATCATTTTTTTCCATTTTAAAATATGCTGTATCTACCCCCGCGTTTATTCGCTTACTCAGCTGCGAGTCAATTATTCCAACGCAAGCTGGATCGATAACCAATCATTTGCTTATTATCTCTACTGAGTATTTTTAATGCTTACAAAATATCTTTTCTTTGTTCAAATTCGCTTGAAATACTGAAAACTTTGTCTTACTTTCTTTTCACCTCTGTCTTAAATAATTCAAGAGACGACTCATCGTACGTTATCTTTTTCCTCGATATGATGAAATACCGTTAATTTTTGAGAGAGTATATTACTTTTGAATTTCCAACACAGTACACAGTGCAAACAGCCTTTGGTCGCTCAAAATCCGCAATTTTGCTGAGAACGGTTCTAATTTTCTTTGTCCACTTTTCATAATATACAAGGTATATTAAAAAAATAACGGTAAATTTTTAATATTCTTTCTTTAAAATAGTTCCCATGTGATACTATGCCTTCATGTCAGCGCTTCTTCCAATCTTTTTCAGCGATTTCTAGTATGCTTGTAAAACGACACCCTTTAAGGTTCTTTTTATACTCTTGCAAGCTTGTTGCACATCGTGCAAGTCTTAACTTGAGTAAAAATTGAGGTGAAACTTGGTATACATGTTCCTTGGCACCATAAAATGATATTGAAAATGAGCGAAATGGATCATGCCAGGAAAGAGCTGCACTCAGATCCGCCTACATTTGGTTGAAAAATCATGTCACAAGTCATGTCTACTTATACCGATGGAAAATGGGCGAAATCGGTCAAACGTCAATCGGTCAATTTTATAATCCATCCGACTCGTTCACTTTACAATACCGGTAAATCTTTCAAACCAATTCAGAAAGAATCTTTTTCTTTTAATAGTGTATCATCACTAATTTGGCATAACAACCGGGTGTCGGTGATTTCAAGCTTCGCCAGGTGCACATCCACTTGAGTTTTCACCTAAGTTTCGGTTGTCCTTTTCTTCGTCGGCCTCCAGTGCCGTACCTCCAGTACCGTACCGTGTCGTATATTTTATGCCCCAGTCAGCGCAACCGCTGTATTTTTATACGCCGCACTATGTTCATATCGTCAAAGAGCTCGTATAGCTCGTCATTCCAATGAATCCGGTACTCACCTACGCCCACGTGTAGCGAGCCATAACTCCTTCTCGAACGCTCCTGAAGAGTGCTCATCTTTGCTGGTATCGGTCAAGCATCCGCGCCATACCACTTGGATGGTAAGATGAGTCACTTATAGAGCGTTACTTTGGTTTTGCGAGAGAGGGCTTTGCTTTTCAATTGCTTACTGAGCCCGTGATAGCATCTCCTGGCAAGAGTGATCCTCAGATTGATTGATGTCGTTGTTGAGTTTATGCTGGTATCTAGATAGATGAAATCTTTTATTACCTCGAAGTTTAATTGTCAACAGTCTCCTAACCGCTGAGATCCTTTGCTAGCTGATAGGAGGTACTTCGTTTTGCCCTCGGTCACTACCAGACCCATTTGCTTCGCTTCTTTTCCAGGCTTGATAAAGCTGCACACACGTTGTTGCAGCAGCTAATGGCGATATCGTCGGCATTGGCCAATGACTCTTGAAAAAGATAGCGCCAGTACGATTAAGATCTGCAGCGCGAATTATCTTCTCAAGCATTAGGTTAAAGAAATCGTTCGGTAATTGGGGCATTGTCTAAAACCTCGTTTGGTATCGAACGGCTCGTAGAGGTCCTTTAATAATGTATGTCTGTGGCAAAAATGGGTGATCAGGTTATACTTCCCCAAGCTCTCATGTACTATATATAGTGGGCTTGATGCCGAGTATCGGGGCCAAATGGGGTTTTCTTATAATAAAATTAGATAAATAATTGCATTTTCCGCATTTATAACTATCCGACTGCATGCTCCGAAGTACTTAAATACTTCGACTAAAGATAACTATAATCACTTAATATATTTGTATGTGTGTTCCGTTATATTTATATCTATATTAGAAGCGTACAAGGCGAGGTCGAGGGAGTTATGACTCGTATACATGAAGCTGAATCACTTTTCACAGATTTATGTCATTGTTTGCATTTTCGTTGTAACTTAATTTCACAGCTCACTTATAATATATTTCGCCAATTTGTTGTTATTGCAGATTTGCGGTCCTCTAAAATTGGTGTTTCCTAAGGAGCCCGCCATCTTAACATGATCACACATAACACACATACTCGTACATATTATAAATTTGTACTCTCAAGTATATCTGCAAAGCACTTGATGCTTAAAGGAAATATGCAATCTGTCCTTCCTTTGTGTGGCTGAGTGTGTGTCTCTGTGTGTTGGATGGCGCATAAGCGCGTGTGTGGGCGCAATGTTGCATGCAGCCAGGCACTTATGCATTTAATATAGTACATGAAATATTGTGATTAGGTTACAACTACTTATTTGCTGCAAAGTAGCAGTACAGTGCAAGCTGAAGGATAACTGCTGCGTTGTAGAGTGGCGGAGTATGAGTTGCATTTCTATGTAAATAGCAGAGATATATGCAGACATAAAAATCATGTGTGTGTGTGTGTTTGTGCTTAAGTATATGCTAAGTTTTTCCAAGCAATTCACTTACTTGCTGATTTTTTCGCTCATATTCTTTAAGAATCTCCCTCTAATGTAATATCTTCATGGCCGTTGGGAGTAGTGTTGCCACGTGAAAAATTGTTTGCTCCACAAAGGTTAACTAAAATTTTACAAAAACTTATTTCGTGGAAACTCTGTTTTACTTTCGAGAAAATAAGTCTCTCTTCACTTTTTCTTTACATCGAAAATATCGTCTCACTCTTCCTTTGTTACCACCATGAACACTTTGATAAAACAGTCACACAAAAAAAATGTTTGTTATAACCTGGGGATCTTACTATTTAACCCCATCATATCAGGGTTTTGACATAACCCCAGAAAATCAATATGGCGGACAGCGTTTTTAAAAATTCATCGTATTCGCTTGAAATTCTCTACTCGGGGGTTTTCGGGGCCACGGATTACGAATCCGGTGTCGGTTTTTTCAAAATTCAAATTGGCTGATCCAAAATGGCGGACGATGTTTTGAAAATTTCATGGGAATCGCTTGAAACTCGTTACTCGGGGGTTACTTGGGTCGCTGTTTACGCTTTATCTATACGTAAAATGTATATTCTTCACCATATCCTACCTAGTAGTTACATTTAGTTACAATTATTTTTGATGAGATATGAAGTCGCGAATGCGTCGGAAAATAGAGAACTTTTATTAAATCTTCGAAAAATAGCCAAGAGAACTTTAGTTTTTCTGCTCCTTTCTACGTAATTAAAAAATCAATCACAGACCCATTTGATTCATTGGTTTATAGTCCTCGCGATACCATCAGTTCGAAATTGCCGAGATTGAAACCAACATTAGATCGTAGAATAAGAAATTTTGAAAGCTTTGCCGATAGTGTAGATTTCAGAATAGAATAAAGCTCTTATCTGTTCACATTCTGGAAAGCAGTTTATTCTTGCTAACTTTTGCAGCCTTATTGACTAGACCAGACAATGTATTTTCGTTATTATTAGATTTTATTTTCACTCTTACTAATAGACGAGTTATGAACACTATTGAGAGTTTCAGGTTCGTCTCAGTAATTTCTTCGATGAGCAGCTTGAAAGAGAAATATTTAAATTATTCAGCAAAGGTTCCAGAATCCCATTTTTATAATTGTTGAATTATGAACGATTTCAAAGACTTTAGTAAACACCTACCGTTATCCATTTTTATTTTATTGCCGTACTCCTCATGCAATTTTTCTTTTACTCTTTCTTTTAACCTAGGTCGTTACCACTTCAAATGAGGTTTTCTACTTCTCTTTGAACACAATAATTTCCTTTCAGCTAACTATCTCACTTTTTTGCATAAACTCGTTTGTCTCTTTTCAAATATCGATAGTTCGTGCTTAAGACTCACAGCTTGCAATCATTTTCCAAGAAAGCGGAGTTTAAAGCATATTCATAAGTATGTACGTAAGTTTATGTAAGTATTATGTTACTTAAGTGTAAGTACGTTTATGTTTGGCACAACATTTCCTAATATTATGCTTGCGAAAGTACATTCGATGCCATTATGTATGGAACTCGATTTCTTCTTCGGCCGATATTGCTGCAATTTCATGTTCGATATTCATACGAAGTTCATCAATCGGCGCTGGCTTATTGGTATACACCATAGACTTGAGTAGTCCCACAGGAAATAGTCTAACGGCGTCAAATCGCACGACCGAGGCGACCAATTAACTGGGTTCACTAATCTTGGTTTTCAAAAAATCGATTGTGACATTCGCTGTATGGCTTGTGACGCCGTCCTGTTGGAAACACATATTGTCCAAGTCGGGCCTTTCGGGTCAAAAGCGGTCAGACATGACGATTATGACGACCACAAATTGGACGTAGCGTAAATTTTAATCATTTCGACTCGCTGTTGGATCGTATATCTTTTCATGATGAAATGGCAAACATTACTAAAGAGAAATGTCAAAAGAGTGAGAAAAATTAAGGCGTCATTTGCTGTCCCTATCGGTCTATTCTTGTAGCGTCTCTTTTGAAAAACCCTTTAGTTTAAGTTGTCTCAGTCAGAGTATTTCTGTTACACTATTATTTTTATATTTTCCACGCATGCTAAAACTTGGTCTATCTCCCAATTAACCAAATGAACAAATTAATCAAAAAAAAAAACATATATAATATTCCTCACATAAAACCACCGAAGATTTATTTAATTTCGAACAAAGTGGCAACACTATCCGAGACTAACCATTATTCAGTCGACTACACAAGCAATAAATTCTTCCTCCTTTACATATGTATTCCTTTAGCGTAACATTTTTTGTCCTCGAATTTTTTGCTTCCTACCCCTTAGTGCTATTTGCACTGCTTGTTGTCTTTGGCAAATTGCGGCAATGGACACGATAATTTAGATGTGCATCTGGGTGGATAAAATGGCCTTTAGCTGCGGTTTGGCCGGCATCTTACATATACACTGCAACACGCCAGTGTACCGAAACGGAAGCGAAGCGGGGCAAATGCGTTGTAGAAGTCATAAAAGACCAAAATGAGGAAAAAACCAACAGCAACAGCAATAACAAAGGCAACTAACAAGGCGACAGTGCGCAGTAAGTGTGGCAATATGGCAAGTGGTTTCTAACATATGGCAAGTACAGCCTTGTATTGTAGTATGTGTGTGTGTGTGAGCTCATATCTTAAACTTATATCAACTCGAGAGCTTTTCGCTTTACTGCAGGCGCTTCACAGCGCTTCTTGACTTGACTGCAATCGCTACGGCATTGTTTCATACATTAAAATGCAAATTCGATTTGATGCAGCCACTGCCGTTAGGTTCCACTTGACAATATTAAATATTATACATACATACACACACACACACACTCTCTACAATCCCTGTTGCATTCAACTGCTTCGAACTGTTAAATTATGTTTTTATTAGATCGGTGAATTTATTTAAAAAAAAATTTTGATTCATATACATATTTATGTCTCTATATTATTATGAGTGTCAGCAAAAGATAAATATATAAATATGTATAAGTAGGTCATCAAATTTGCTTGAAAGTACAATACAGAGATTACATATATTATATTTATAGCTGTTAAAACGATTTGACTATACTCTCAGTTGGTTGGTTAAACGTATTGCCTGTGAGCGGTTTATAAATTGTCATTGTGTGTATGTGTGTGTGCTTTCTACGCTTCATTTACCATCAGTCTTAAGTGTACTATAAATCGTTTATTGTCATTATTATCTGAGAAATTTTCTAATATACAGTGCATCATAAGTTTTATATTTTTCCATTGATTTATCTGCTCAATCAGAATCAGAAAATCCACGAGATTCAGTTAAAATGGTTGAACAATAATGAATAAGAATAAGAAGGCTTGTGTTAAGGCGCGCGTCGTTTCTATATTTGGAAAGAGGGATTTAGAACACTCTTTATAACCATTAGTAAAGCCGATATATTTGTTGAACAAAAAAAACAAGTAAGGTATTTCTAAGTTCGGTTGTGTACGAACATTTTATACTATCGCAATTTATTATACTCTCGCAACAAATAAAGAGAGTATTATGTTTTGTTAACATAACGGTTGTTTGTAACACCCAAAACTAAACGAGTTAGATATAGGGTTATATATACCAAAGTGATCAGGGTGAAGAGTGGAGTTCAAATCCGAATGTCTGTCTGTCCGTCCGTCCGTCTGTGCAAGCTGTAACTTGAGTAAAAATTAAGATATCTTGATGAAACTTGGCACACCCATTTCTTGGCACCATAGGAAGGTTGCTTTCGAAAATGAGCAAAATCGGACCACTGCCACGCCCACAAATTGGCGAAAACCGAAAACACATAAAGGGCCATAACTAAGCCATAAATAAAGCTATGGAAATAAAATTTGGTATGAAGGATCGCACTATGAAGGGGCATATTTGGATGTAATTTTTTTGGGGAAGTGGGCGTGGCCCCGCCCCCTACTAAGTTTTTTGTACATATCTCGCAAACCAATAAAGCTATATAAACCAAACTTTCTGCAGTCGTTTTTTTTAGCCACTTCCTAATACAGTCCAAAAATGAAAGAAATCGGATCATAACCACGCCCACCTCCCATACAAAAGTTAGGTTGAAAATTAGTAAAAGTGGGTTAACTCACTAAGGAAAAACGTCAGAAACACTAAATTTCACATAAGGAATGGCAGATGAAAGCTGCACTCAAATTTTTTTACAAAATGGAAAATGGGCGTGGCGTCGCCCACTTATGGGTCAAAAACCATATCTCAGGAACTACTCGACCGATTTCAATGAAACTTGGTTTGTAATAGTTTCCTTACCTCCCAATAATATGTTGTGAAAATTGGCCAAATCGCTTCACAACCACGCCTACTTCCTATATACCAGAACTTAGAAGATGATCTGAATCGTTTACTTTACAATATATAAAGTGAGCACTAGTGAAGATATCGGTGCAAAACTTTGCACAAATACTGTATTTATAGTGTGGCAGCCCATTTCTAAAAATCGCCGAAATCGGACCATAGGTTTTCAAGGCCCCATGTATCGAACATGAGGACCTCGGTGCTTCTAACCTAATATTATGGTTTCCAACTTTCAATGGACTTTATACAATATATATGACAAATATGTGGGTCAAATTGTATATTACATAATATAAATAAAGTTAAATAAATAAATTGCGAGAGTATAAAATGTTCGGTTACACCCGAACTTAGCCCTTCCTTACTTGTTTTTTTATTATTTTAAGATAACTTACAATTCGGTATAAAATCCTCTAGAAAAACGAAAATCTTTATTTATAGTATATGGAAGCTGGGATAATTCTCGGCCCGATTTCAACTATTTTGCCACCAAGCTATATTATATCCAAGATTTTACATTTACTTAATTTTACTAAGTTATCTCACATACTAACCGATCTATACTGTATAAACTCCGCCGGAAGTTCGAAACTCCGAATATGTGATATATGGGGGGCTATGATTTTGCCAATTTTTGAAACAGACTGTTTGAAGGTATTATCCGCAAATTTCGAGGACCTTATTTTCGATATCGCAGACCTTGAAAAGTTATAGACCGATTTCTGTGAATTTTATACGAGTTTTTGCTGGTGCTTGACTAATACATATATGTATTGTAAAGTGAACGAATCGGCTGGACTTCAAAGTTGTGGTAGACAGAATTAGGTAGTGCCTGAAGCAAATTGTAGTTGTATTGTCTAGGGAGTTTGGTTTATATAATTTCTAAAGTTTATGAGATATGTACAAAAAACTTAGTAAGGTGCGGGACCACGCCCACTTTTCCAAAAAAAAAAATACATCCAAATATGACCCTTCATAGTGAGATCCTTTGTACCAAATTTTAATTTGCTTATGTATGGCTTAGTTATAGCAATTTATACGTTTTCGATTATTGCCATTTTGTGGGCGTGGTAATGGTTCGATTTCGTTAACAATACCAATCTTCTTATGGTGATTCATCAAGATATCTCAATTTTTGCTCAAGTTATCGCTTGCACACACGGACAGAGGGACGGACGGCCAGACATCCGGATTTCAAATCTACTCGTCACCCTGATCAGTGTGGTGTATATAACTCCATATCTAGCTCGATTAGTTTTAGATGTTACAAACAACCGTTATGTGAACAAAATTATTATACTCTCTTTGCGAAATAGGCCTTCATTGCGGCAATAATTTCCTTATTAGACTAAAATTTCTGGTCGGTGAATTACTTTCACAAGCTTGGAATCGGTCCAGTAATTCGGCATAGCAGAGCCTGTGACCGTTTTGACCTTCTTTCAGGTGTCGATGTAGATCTTCACCATCTTTGGAGCAAGTTCATCGGAAGAAGTCGACGATTTCGTGATCGTAGGTATATACCAGTGGTTCCCAATTCTATCGACGGTCACGAAACGAAACTTCTTCCCAGAGTCTGCAAAGCGGCTCCATTTTGTAAACTTTGGGTTTTCTCATGCCCAATATTTCATACAGGATGTACCATGTAGTATTTTAAGATGTCTACTGTTAAGGTATCTCATCCACTTTCAATCAGCGGTCTGCCAATATAGGATCGTAGACTTAGTGTTAACATTTTCCGTCAGGACATATTTTATTTTTTTACTGCTTTCTTATCTATGAATGTCGAACAAATTCCATTAAGGATCAAGTATAGATCGGACAACTGATCTATATAGTTAAAATACTAGTTGTACTGATAATGGAAATGATTGAGTTGATTTTAAGAACTTCCTAATTGAGTTTTCTTCAAGCATTGTAACACTAGTGAAGCCAAAAACGCTGTGACAGTTCATCGTACCACGAGATATTAGATTTCTGCACTTCTCATCAGACCATTCTACATACTTGCTGCTGCCTAAATTGAAACAAAAGAAAATGAAAGCTTTCCCGTACAATTTTCCAAGCGTTCCAAACTCACACACCCTCACATGTGTGTATTTCTTAATTACTCGGCATTACTTTTAAAATTCAATTTCTATGAAAGGTTCATAAATTCTTGCAAAACACCAATAAAAACAATAGCCTTGCTAAACTCTACGGAATGTTTACTTTGTCGTTGATGGTCGACCGCACACTGTATAAACAAAACTGACCGAAAACTTGCAGTAAATTCACACATTTTTGTGCTTTCGGACAAATAAAGTGCTTGGATTGGAGTGGAGTGGAGGGGTCGAGAGAGAGTGAAATGTGCTGCTGAAATGTTGAAGCACGAAAACAATGGCGAATTAAGTGTTTATGTGCCTTCATATGTACTTCCATATGTGTGGGTGTGAGGATGTGTGGGAGGATGTGTTGATGAAATTCCTCATTTCGACATAAAAGCAAACTGGCAATGCAATTTTGGATCGCCTCCGCTTACGTTGAGCCAACAATCTTTACATACTCAATTTGATCAAAATTCAAGAAATGACCTCTGCAATTATAGAGGTTCTCTGTACTTTGAAAATAACGACTGGATATTGGTGTGTGGAAAATAGAAAGTGTGTCTGTGCCTATGTGGGTAAATACAAAGAGTTCGTAATGAAATTAAGAAATTTCAATTAAGTCTGTAACCCAGTGTGCATACAAACTAACACAAAGAGCTGAGCATAAATTACTTGCCACATACAATGGTTTGTATCCCAGTTGAAATTATATACTTTTTTTGTTGATTAGAATTTTAAAAATACTTGCAGATGTATATGTATGTATACATATGTATATGTATATGCAGAAGTATGGGGTTAAATAAATATATAAGCCCCAATTCTTCTCAAATTTAATAATTTTGGATGATTTTTTTTGTAACAAATTCCATTCGATATCAAAAAAAATTAGTGAAAACAAGTCTTAATCGCATTCAATTGAGCACCGGATGATTTTTCAAGAGTTTTTTCCTGTAGGTTAGGTTAGATTAATTTGTAAGGCTGTTCCCCACAGGAAATACAAGTAGACTATGAAAGACAGTAGACAGACACAAGTAGACTATTATTAGGGAAATAAAGATAAAAAATATCATTCGATGGTGGGTTTCTCATTGAAGACAGAAAACGCTATTCAGCCAATACACATCAATTTTTTTTTCACCTTATACTACGTTCGGACCGACATTGAAAACCTCTTAAAAACACAATTTGTGGATTGTGGAACCAAAGTCGTTCTGACCGACATTTTGTGTTTTCGATGTGTTTTCATTGACAATTCACAAATTTATTTGTTTTTTACATTTTGAGCACCGAAAATGGTAAGATTTAGAATCTTTAATATTTGCTTATAATTATTATTAATGATCGTGTTTTACAGAATCACGACAATAGAATTTTAATAATGAAGGTATTGGCTTTGAAAACCCAGATAAATACCTTGCGAAACGATGATTCTTCAAGAGAATTGAAGGAGACTCTTACTACTCAACACCTTTGCCTTGCAAAAAAGATAGACGAGTTGAACAAACAACGTTTAATCCAATTAGGTATAATAAAGGAACTTTGGACGCCGTTAAAATCATGTTGGACAAAAGATAGGTTTTCACTGATGCAAACGATTTCAATTAAATATAATTAATTTCAGCAACGTAAAAATAATTTTTGGGAACATGATTGCCATCGAAATGGATCTGTGTTTTTTAAAGAAAACTTTCGTTCATTTAATGAATTATGCGACATCCTTCGGCGTCTGCAAATTAATGAATAGAACACCTTATTGCCGCAATTCCACTGCCATTTCTTCTAAAATGTGGCTATTTTTTCTGGGCCCGCGAAGAGCACACACCTTATTTTGCCACCATTCAAAATTCCTCCCTCTCACCCCAGAATTTTTTTTTGTACTTTTGTTTTTTCTCCATTATTTTTAAAAAGGTAAACAAATATCAGCTGACAATTTGGGGATGACAAAATATGTCTTCCAATTATATCGACTAAACTAGAGCAGACATCGATTATAATGAGTGGAATGTAAGTTTTCATGAATGAAAACACAAGTTTTCGAACGAAAACCCATTTTTTCAATGAAAACATGTTTTCAATGTCGGTCCGAACACAGTATTACGTTGCTCTTTAATGCATATTATAGATTTGGGCGTGGCTAAGAACCGATTTGTGCCATTTTAAATTTCTGGAAAGTCAAATAAACCGGTCGCATTAAAAAAATTATTAAATTCGAAGTGGTTTCATCGGATTCCTTCTTGATTTATAAAGTAAAAATAAAAATATAACAACATTGTTGTTGTGAATAGTTGAGGACTCTTTCCTGTCTCAGGAATCGGTGCTAAAATTCATAATTCTTTCAAATATAGATAACCTTCAGAAATATGATTCTTGAATGCCTTAAATGGCTCTTAATTCCTAATATGGTGCTTAAGGCTCAATCCACACCGGATTTGTCAAGACGTCTTTTCTTGTCTGATACGACAACGCTTGGTTTGGGCTGGAGCAAAATATGTTTTTGTGTCTTATTAGTCAAAGACGTTGTTGGCTGATCCAGTGTGGGTTGAGCCTAAGACATCATCTAATGGACTTTTACGTTAAATTTACTGCTTAATCTCAGCTAGGTACACATTTCATTAGATAGTGAGTGGTGCCCTAACTATTTCATCGTTTTGATAATGAAAATATATATTAAGTCTACAACTGTGCTTCCGCCGTTTTTTTGTAAATTAAAAAAAAATCGATTTAATCGACCAGTTCTTGACCCTAGAGACATCTATTGGAAAACGGCGGAAGCAAAGTTGTAGACCTAATATTTGTATATATCTGTTAATATTGTGTTATATGCATATTTGTATAACAACCTAGCAACAAGCTACCAACGGGTACAATTTTTTTTTGCTGCCGCTGTGGGTTCAACCGTTTGAACCGACATTTGTAGAACAATGAAAAATAAGAAAGAGATTGTTTTGATAGCTTTTGCCAAAAAGCATTTCCCAACATTTCCAAACAAAAGCAAAAAAAAAATAAAAGGAGAAATATGCAAAAACAGCAACAAAAAAACGCAATAAAAGCAAAAACGCTGTTGAATCGGTTTATCGTTGCATTACAAATTTGAGCTTCGGTTTTAGCAAATGGAAAATTTAATTTGAATAGTTTCGAACATGTCGCTAAAGAAAACTTTTAATATAATTGTTTATACAGTTGTTTTGATATTTTGCATATTTACACACACTAACATAAGCGCACCGAAGCCATTTTATGGCCAGTCAAAGTCAAAGCACTCGGCATTGTGTCGTGCCACTGCAGCATTTTTTGTATTTTTTTTGCTCTTGCGTAATGTAATGGAATGCAGTAAAAGTATTGGTACAATAATGAAAATAAATACTCAGTTAAGGCCGAAAGTGGAGCGTGTCCGTGCAGCGTAGTTCAAATTGGAGAGTTTACAATTAAATGTGCAGCATTTTGTTGGCAATGCGGCAAAACTGTAAGGATAATAGAAAGTATGTGCTCACGTCTAGTATAAGAGTAGTGTAGTAAGAACTGCCAAAAAGCCAAATTACTACATTGATTGTGAGCCGGTGGAGTGGTGTGTAGACATGTAGACAGCAGCTGCAAAACAATTAGTGCAATGCCAAATGCAACTTTCTCTATTTGGTGTGTGAAAGCTATGAAAGCTCGAAAAGTTACGCTGGATGAGCATTAAAGTAATGCAATACAACAACAACTGCAATGTCTATGTAAGCCAATGTAAGTCAACAGCAACATTTTTAACTTGCAATGGAATCTACCTCCCTCATTTATTCACATTTGTATTTATTATGTTCGTAAAAACAATGCAAATGAGACATTGCCTGCATGTATGTGGGCGTATGCCAGTAATTGTTGCAATTTAATTAATTCAACAATTTCGTGAAGTTTTAAATTAAGCTATTGGATGGCTAGATGGAGAAATATTTACTTGTAAATATAGTTTTGTATGCGCAGCAAACACTTCAACATTAGCTTAGAGATTATTTTTGGATGATCACTGAAAGCTCACTAGATTGTTAAAAATAAAAGAAAACTTTAGGATATAGGGATATTTTTGGAGGAAATACACTTATTAATTATATTATATTTTTCCATAAACAGTCTCCACTTTCCAAACTGGTCTTATTTAAATAATTTTATCAGTCCAAATATATACCGTTTGGTTTTTGAATTATGAAGTAAGACAAATTAATGATTCCAGGCGGCTTTGCAAATAGTTTATCAAAAAACGAGTAAGGAATAGCATCTGAATTATAAAATTTCCAGGATTTGTCTACGTTCCTAAATGAAAGTAGGGAATTTGATTTAAAATACTAATGGAAAGCTGTGATCGAATCATATTACCATTTTCGTGTGCTGCTGCTTATCTGATGACTTGTAAACGAAGTTGGTTGCGTTTGTTTAAATACGTAGTCTGTTTAAAAAATAAAGGGAATTGTAAAATAAACAAGTAAGGAAGGGCTAAGTTCGGGTGTAACCGAACATTTTATACTCTCGCAATTTATTTATTTAACTTTATTTATATTATATAATATACAATTTTACCCACATATTCGTCATATATATTGTATAAAGTCCATTGAAAGTTGGAAACCATAATATTAGGATAGAAGCACCGAGGTCCTCATGTTCGATTAATGGGGCCTTGAAAACCTATGGTCCGATTTCGGCGATTTTTAGAATGGGGCTGCCACACTATAAAGGTAGTATTTGTGAAAAGTTCTGCATCGATATCTTCACTAGTGCTTACTTTATATATTGTAAAGGTTACGATTCAGATCGTCTTCAAAGTTCTGGTATATAGGAAGTAGGCGCGGTTGTGAAGCGATTTGGCCTATTTTCACAACATATCATTGGGATGTAAGGAAACTATTACAAACCAAGTTTCATTGAAATCGGTCGAGTAGTTCCTGAGATATGGCTTTTGACCCTTAAGTGGGCGATGCCACGCCCATTTTCCATTTTGTAAAAAAATCTTAGTGCAGCTTCCATCTGCCATTTTTTATTATTTAGTATAAATTTAGTGTTTCTGGCGTTTTTCGTTACTGAGTTAACTCACTTTTAGTAATTTTCTACCTAACCTTTGTATGGGATGTGGGCGTGTTATTATCCGATTTCAACAAATTTCATGGTGTGCGGTGGGGTCCGTAAGAGAACTGACTGCAGAAAGTTTCGTTTATATAGCTTTATTGGTTTGCAAGTTATATACAAATAACCGATTAGGGGGCGGGGCCACGCCCACTTTCCCAAAAAAATTACATCCAAATATGCCCCTTCTTAGTTCGATCCTCTGTTCCAAATTTTATTTTTATAACTTTATTTATGGCTTAGTTATGACAATTTTTGTGTTTTCGGTTTTCGTCATTTTGTATGCGTGGCAGTGGTCCGATTTTGCCGATTTACGATCCCAACGGACGTGTGTTCCACGTTTCATCAAGATTTTTCTCAAGTTATCCGTTGCACAGACGGACGGACGGACAGACAGACGGATTTTGACTCGTCTCGTCACCCTGATCATTTTGATGTATATAACCCTATATCTAACTCGTTTAGTTTTATGACTTACAAACAACCGTTATGTGAACAAAACTATAATACTCTCTTAGCAACTTTTGTTGCGAGAGTATAAAAATGTTTGAAGGGTCTAAATGTAATTTTTTTTTTATTACATGCCCTATTTTTTGTCGATGCCGGTTCCTGAAGTGCGATATAATTTTCAGCTGTATACTGTATACTGTAGCAGCCGCTAAGATTAGAGGTGTTCACTGTGTTCTCATTTTTGGCAATAATTTGTCCTTTGAGTCATTCACCATAGTAAATTTCGTCTAAAATATAATATGTAAAACAAAACTTATTAGGATTGAATATAAAGGTCATACAACTTTACTATCCGTATACTATATCGTAAGAAATTATGTCGAAAATTTTGTTGTTGCTTTTATTTTGAAGACTACTTACCTTAGCGGGAAAAAAACGCTTGAATATGTTAAAGTTCCAGAAGCTTTTAAAAGTATACTGAGAAAGATACTCATTAAACAAAAGGTCCTTCCGGATGACTCTTTCAATTATCATAGTCTCTTAGGTATTACATTTAGAGAAATTCCTGATGCAACAGAAAAAACAAACTTCAATGCAAATGCAAAACGTGGGATCAGCATCATTAATATATTCTATCTCCAGCACCTCTACTTCATTGCTTTCCTCTCTTCATTACACTATCGGATCTCCTCGGTTTTGTTCGCTTTTATAAAAGTAAATAAGATCTTATGATCACTAGATTTAAAAAAAGTTCAAATTAGAATAACCAGAAAATTTCTCTTGTGTATACATCAGCTACTTAAATTTATTTATTCATTAACCGGTTGAGAATTGCAAATGAAGTAGTCAACTTTTGCAATCTAAAGCATTTGTCATCCTCTATTTATTAAATATAATATAATTATCTCTATGAATTTATACGGAATTTCACTCACCAACTTCTTAAGTTATTTGTATGAGCCTCATCCCTCACCATTGTCCACTAGGCATTACATTAAACCATCTATTTAAATAAATAAGTTGTATGAATTTATAAACCGCATAATAAACCTAAAAGCACTACTTAAAGCTAACAACTCAACATTTTAAGTGCTATCCACAATATTTTATAACTTAATTTCCTATTTATAGTGCGTATATTGTAAAATAACTTGAACGTCGTATAAATCCCAATTTCTTTTTAACAACTTTTAATGCGGCTGCTGCCTCCTTAAATCGTCTCAAGTTAATTGCGCTGACCTTTATACTTGCCATTAATGCGTTATTACTCGTCGACAGCATATTTACATACTATTTAATAGTATGCAGTAGCAGTGGAACACAACTGCCATAAAATGTATTGGCACGCACCCATCCCAAGCCGCGCACGCATCGTCCATGGTGAACACATAAAAGGCGTTGAATATGAAATCTCAAGTGCTTGCGGACAAGCGGGAGCGCAAGGTCACACACAGAACAAGCCATTCAGCTGGTAATGGCCTGTAAAACGAACATAATTTTAATTCCTTTTAAACTTTCTTCAGATCCCTCACTTTCGCTTTCACTCTTGCGCCATAGCATAGCGGGCTCTCTTTCCCGCTCAATCACTTGCTCTTCCTCTCTCTCTCGAACACTAATTCAATCTTGTTGAGCGAAAATTTATGTTCAAAAGTTTTAAGTAATTCGAATACTTAAAAAATTGCCCAGCTAAGGAATTTTGTGCTTATTTAGACAAAGAAATAAAAAATAAAATACAAAAGAGCTCAGTTAAAAAATGAGAGGAGTGAGCGGGTGACTTGGCAAGGGCATTCAGTAAGACCGACAATAAATTCAAGATGTTGCTATTGATGGTAATCGGTTGTTGTTGTTCTTGTGCCTGCAACAACAATGAGAAATTCGAATATCCATGATTTGTGATGCACATATTTAAGAAATTTATGACTTTTTTCCAAGGAAATTACGAGTATAAGTATTCCATCTGTAGCCTGTGGATAAGTGTACTTCGGTTGTAATTCCAACTCGTGCAATTAACAACTTTCGGCAAGCACCTCTTCACCTTGCCACGCCTCACTTGAGTGTGGGGAAATCAATTTAAATTTAGCGGATTACAAATGAGAGACCGCATTATGCTTGAACCGCTTTGAAATGTGATTTGAAGTTGTTAAGTTGGAGGAATTAATATTTTGGAGAGGCGAGTTGAGTGTTTCTGTTATTTATTGCTTATGCTCTCGTATTGTTTATAATTTTATATTCAATTTTGAAGAGTCTTACACAATTTAAATCGGATGAAACATTCACAATTTGTATTTGAGCTTTATTGAATGAGGCGATAGGTTTTTAATTCATAGAATATTGAAATCGCTTTGTTTACCTAGTTTGAAGTTTGGATATTATATCGGAATAGGTTAAGTGGCTGTCAAACGACGCACCTTTGGGAGGCCCATTGTGATATATCGGGATAGGATACAATTAAAATTTCAAGTGTATAGTCTTCGAGTATCATCGTTGCCCGACTTATAACCTTTTAACTTTTACGTGCTTATGTGTCTGAGACGACCGTTTGACACTTCTGAGGATTGTCGAGGATTTTTCACTATTTATCAATCTAATACTATTTTTAGGACCCTAGAAAGTACTTTAAACCTGAAAAAGTAAATTTGTTTTTGAAAATCCTAGACCGACCTAACCGTTTGAGCGTTGGGTCTTCTATCGAGCTCTTTGAAATTTATCCAAAGCAGTCAAATATAATGTTATTGAGATTGAAGTTATCGACTGTCCCAGGAATCGAGCTGCTTCGATACGGTCAGAAAAAAGGAGAATCCAGGTAGATAAGTTGGTTTGAGTGATCATTCAAAAATGTAATTAGAGCAATGTGGGAACTCGGTGGATGCTGGACATACTTCACAAGTCTCACAAGTCGAGCTCCTGTTCTGCAGTAGTTAGAGCCGCCATTTACAGAATGGAATCAAAGGGAACAGATGTTGCAAAGGTATATACTGCGGTAGACCACCCAGTTCGTATTATGGTTCGTAAATTTGAGAAACTGGTTCGGGCACTCTTAGAATTTCTGATTGATATTGTTGGGAGACGATTTGACTTTTGAGATCCTACAAGTGTTTGTCCTATGTTACCATAAAAATGTGAAATGCTTAGTAGTTGATTAATTCATACTAAGGTTACAATTTTCATTTGGTTTTATTTGCTAAAATTTTACTTTTATAGCTTAAAATATTCAGATGTTCGTCATATTGGGATAAAGACCGTTCCAAAATGGTGTTTTATGATATTAAGTCAAGGTTATGGTCCGGTTTTATAATTTTTTCAATTAACGGATGAGAAGTATGTACCAGAGAGAGGGAAGTTTGAAATAAGATGCGGATTGACAATTAATTATCTTATTTAAAAAATGAATGAATGACATCAATAATTGACAAACTAAAAACGTTTTGGAGTTGTTAATGAGACTATTTCTCTCCCAGATATATTCCAATTTCTCTCTTTGTCAGAAGAGCAAACTTAGTTCGAACAATAAGTTCGAAGAATTTCCGTTGATAAACTGTGATAAATCAGTTAAACTTTCAACTGTAATATTTTGGTAGATCATTTTGTAATGAGTAGAAAAGTGCGTTCTGTTAATATATATCATATATATATACGGACATATTTTTAAACCAATGCCTTCACATAATTCTAACAGCAGGTCACTTTAAGCAAACATTAACCCAATTCTCACTTGCCAACTTTAAGATAATTGGAGAATGAAGCCCTGTCTATGGCAGCGAGGTGAGGTAAATATGTAGGCGAATGGTTTTGAAAGCTTAGCTGTATATGCCAAAGCTACTTTCCGTGATCACGTTGAAAGGAAAAGCGGCACAGAAAGGGTAAGCCACCGGCTATGCCAACCATATGGGTACAGCTACGCATCAACGTAATTGGGCACGCAAACCGAGACGCAGGCAGCTGCAAATGAGTAGACTAAGTAAATACTAGAACACGTGCCGCGACGAATAACCACAGCAAAGTGCCCATTCGCTTGCCGAGCGCACAAGGTACATTTGCGAAATTGCAAATATTTGGACTGAATATGTGTAGGGGTACATGTGTGTTTATATGTTTGAGGGTGGTCCGATAAGTACATTTACAAAAGAAAACGGAAACTTTAGAAAAATTGTGATTATATTGTGTCCTTTAGATCAGAATTTCTTTATCCTCTCTGAAAAATATGTTGTCTAGAGGTCTGCAAAGTAAGTAACTCCGACCCGACTCATTCGATTCAAAATTTCTCCCCAGAGAGTAACTCTTTCAAGTTTGGAATCGAAAAGGACGAAAAGGAAAGGAAGAAGGAATGGGCAATCGTCGTAATTCGTCCTTTAATTGATGTTACGTTATCCTCCGTGGTGATCACTTTCGAGACCACATCGACCATGAAAACGTGGAAACTGGTTCGTTTAATTTTTCATGGTCGAAGTCTTCTCTCCTTCATCCAATTCTCCGAACCCTTCTTGTTTTAAACTTTACTTTCCAAATACAAAAATGGAATCACCGACCGCTTTTACTCTTTTTAATTTTTTTTGTTAAGTTCGTGGAGGCACCCTCTTCCAGACGCGGCCTCTTTTGATTGAAATTCCTGTCTACGAGAGTGTACTACACAATAGTATGATGATGGCGTCATCGGACGGTGTCACTAAGTACTTATCGGACCTCGCTCGTATGCATTTTATTTATATATACAAGTTCATATGTACAAGTTCTCTTATCTAAGCCGTCGCTGGCACTTCTCGGTAATACGGATTTTTGTTGGTTTCTCATTTCGAAAGCATATATTTAGGCGTTCGGCACAAAATATTGCCAACAGACGCAAACCAATTCAGTAGATAACCTACGCATTTGATTTGCATCGACGCCGTTGCCATTGGTGAAGGTTAAACTGTATGTGTGCGAGTGTGTGTGTGCTTAGCTGTGGTCGCGTCGAAGTTTTAATGAGGCGCTGACCAGCCTCAGGGTAACGGTACAACGCGCGCGTATCGATTAGAAGTAAGCGTGAGTTTGCGCTCTTCACGGTTCGGCATTCGAAAACGGCAAAGCCAACGAAGTAATGGTATTAGTATTTTAAGCGTTCGAGCACAGCTGTCGTGGAGGGTCGAGGGTGGCTGACGGGTGTCGAACAAACGGGCCGCTCTTAAGTAATTGCTCAAAACGCTAATTACAAAATTTCAATAGCTGAAGATTTTAATTAGAATAAATTTGAAACAAATATGTTCATTATTATTGGACGGCCGTTTGGTTACTTTCCTTGTTCCCCACCCCAAAAATGTATGTGTGTATGTGTGGGTCGCCGTTTTCCGCATTTCTAATGCCGTTTTTGTGTAAAATTAATTTGATTTTCATAAAGCCCGATTTTTGCCCCCGCTATTCAATGCTCAATCGCTGCAGTAGGCATGAAAAAAGTTTGCTTTTCTTTTTTAATTATTTTTTTCTTTGTTTTATTTCCTGTTGCCGGCCGCAAGTTCGTGCCATTTGGCGCCACATCGGCTATCGATGCGGTTACAATCGCTATTGGCGCTTATGTACATGCGTAATTATAACTTTGTGGGTTCGCTGCTGCTGTGCTTCGCCTAATTGAAAATGCGCATTTTTATTCCAAAGTGTTGGAAATTTGTACGCTTTAATTGTTCGGCGCGTTTATTCAGTGAGGTTTATGTAGTAATTTTTGTAATTTGTTACATTGTTGTTTGCAGCGAGTTAAATTAAGTGTGCGTCTGCAAGTATTACTCGTAATTTTATTAGAAGTGTTGTTTTTTAATTTAGTTTGTAAGATTTTTTTATGGTCGTAACCCTTTATTAATTATTGAACCTTTTTTTAATGAAGTTAATACTTTGAATTGGGAAGTATTACGTTTTTTTATATTGTATTGGACAAGATAATATAATTTGGGCATGAATATTTGTTTATTGATTGTAAATTGTCTTAATAAAGTTTTGAAATAATTTTTTTTAAGTTGTGGTTACAAGTTCTTTTATCATGTGTGTGAAAATTTACTATGACACTTTATATAAATATACAGATTTACTAAATTGGCAACCATGGTACTATAATTCCATGGATTTATGGTTTCGTCAGACTCTTCTCTTCAATGTGTACTGTTACTGTACTGTATTCATAATAATTCATGAATACGACCACGACTTGTATAATAATAAGGTCCTGGGGTTGACAATAAGGTCCGAACGAATCACCAAGGTACAATATCTTGGTTTCTAAATGTATACGTTTCTGGAGAGACGCCTGAGTTTTCCTTTGCCTTAGAATTTTACCATCTCTAGCCAATTGTTACAGATTCCAATTTTCAATAATTGTTTCAATGAACTTATTATGGACAATTAAATACGGATGTCACAGTAAATGAACTTAATAAGGTTAAATAATATTTATAAGCAGGGTTACCATCTGTGGCAGGCCACAAAGGCACTGCCAAGAGGGGTATTGTACAACTGTTATCAAGAAAAGCGAATGACATTGGCAAAGCCGTGCACTGTCTATACAATGATCTGGACAGGAGCATGGCATATATAATCAAAATGCGTTGGACTCACGGGATACAAAACCGCAAAAGTCATGTATAAAGCACGAGATGAAATTCCTGTTTCCACTCGATAGAAGGTACTGATGGGCATACTCACAGGCCACGGCAGAACACGCCTGCAAGATGTGACTGACAGATCGCGATGACTACGGGAAATGTCATGAGCAAGCTACCGCAGAAACAATTGAACATCTCTTGTGTGCTTATCCTGTATTGGCAAGGCAACGCTTCCAGCATTTGGTGGCTCCACAGTATGAGAATATGGAAGAGGTATGGATAGTGAGGGCAACTCCGTTTTTCTCAAAACTGTGTTTTTCAAACTTTCCCCCATCAAAAACGGTTTGACCGAATGACTTGAAACTTTGTGGATGCACTCAGCACCTGTAAATACATGGAACGCTCTATTAGCAATCAAGAATTCTTAAAATTTCGATTTTGTTATAGCAAAAAACTAAAAAAATAACGCAAAATTATATATTTTTAATTTATTTTATTTCAACTGTCTACCAAAAGTCCAATTTTTGGTATATTCATTTGATCGTAGTACATTCCATGCATTTAAACCCGCAGATTAAAACGCCACTAATTTTTTTTCCATACAGTCGGGATCGTGGAGGAAGTGCGAGCCCATTTTTTCGAGGAGGGGCTGTTCAGAATGCTGTAACTCATGTTCCATACAATACTTTTAGCTTAAAATTTATATTTGTACTGTCGTAGAAAAATCACTCAAATTCTGGCTGTCACATGCGATGACCCCCTTAAGGCAGATACTTCAGAATGTCTTATCTTCTTTCGGTCTCGAAAATTGTAATTTGACCAATCGTAATATTCGAAAAGCCCTGTTTCTAACGGTTCTATATTTTAGCTAGTATTTCCCACTCACTATGTTCGTACGACGTTCGTGAGGCTTGTTGTCTGAGCTTTATTGATTGCATTTCGATTAGTTGGTCCATAAACGGTGCCGTGGTAGTTCATTTAAATTTTGGAAATATAGAACACAATTTCGACGTGATTTTCTATATTTCAATGATGTTTTCCAAATTCTCTCTATAAACGAATTGACAAACACAGTCAGTGTTCTAAAAAATACCTGCCTGTGGTAGAGTATATCTTAAATATGATTGGCTGAGCTTCTTTCGTTGGATCACAAGTTTAAGAAATATAGTCCGACATTTAGACTTTATTTTGCCAAACTGTGAATAAGAAAGTGTTTTTTTAATTAAACTATTTTCTACCTATCGTTCGGTATTTTTATGTTGATCAAACTGGGAAATGATCTAAGATTAAACTAAGACCTCACTCTATCGATATTTATTATTATTAATCTATAACTCTGGACCGTTTAGAAGTAGAAGAAACATATTAACTATCTATCTAGCAAAAAATGGTATCAGAGTGGCCAATGGGATACAAAATGCCACACTTAATTAGCATTATAGTTTCTTAAATTTTGGTTTTTTGGTGATTATATGAACTCATTGATCATTTTGTAAAAAAACGGGCAAACGACTAGCGTCTATCTTTTCATGAAAATTATTGGATTGGCAAATATAAATGGTCCTCAATAATAAAAAAAAATTAAATTTTAATTAAATAAGAATATAATTATTAAGATCTGTAAAGTATATGACACAAAGTGCTCAATACACCAGAACAAACGTTTTGCTTATATCAAAAATCAAATTGATTTACATTGGTTCTCTGCTTATAAGATTTACATCGTTCACTAGAGTCTCCCAATACCCTGCATGCAAAGTAATTTATCAAAAATCCTATTGACTGTGACATCTCTCGTGATATTCGCGAAAAAATCTCCTCACTTGCACATTGTGTCTTGTGGCTCCTTATCATCACAGGAGTAACCAACAACAAAAACTAGAAACACACCATTAAACATTCAACAATGTGCCAACTTTTTATGCGCTCAAACGCCAACAAGTTGTGCGCGGCTGTAGACAGATAGGCGTTGCATAAGCGCCAAAAGCCATAAAACTATCGCGTCCACAGCGGCCATTAGCATTGTGTGATGGCAGATGAAGTGTGACAAATTTACTAATTTCCGTTGCCACAACCGGAGAGAAGAGAGGGGGAAAAATTATGTACTCACTATCGCTTTGGAGGCAGAACAGGCGAGCTTTTCCCTGCTGCTGCTGACAAGAAAGCGTAGACGGAGTTGGTCACCATGCTGCTTGACTGCCGTGTCGTTGCTTTAGTGCTGGTGAGAGCCTCACTGGATCGCCGTACACTTCCGCCGCTGCTTAATGGCAAAGTCATCGCATGTCTTCTGCCTGTGGCCGCCGTGAAATGCTTTCAGCTCACGTGTGCGTTTGGCAATTCGAGTCGCGCCGAGCGAAATAAGCCAACTGAAAATTAGCAAAACTTTCACGAAAAATTTATCGCAGCTAAAGAAAACAACGTGTCTGATTTATGTTGATTACTTGGTTCGCAGGTCTTGTGCGCCAACAGGATTTGCTCTACGTGTAGCCTTAAATAGTTGCGCTGGTTAAACGATTTTGACATACAAGCTTACGGCGAGCTTTCATACTTGCTTGCTGCGCTACAAATGAATTGAGCTTCTATTATTGCATTTTTGTTAGTGAAATTATTGTTTCTGATTTTTTTCCATTTCATATAGGTGGGAAGCATTGGTGAGAAGAGAGAGAGATAAATTTGTGTAAAAATTGTTGCACGAGAAAAAGCAGAAATTCTTTCAGCGAAATTTGCGCGTCTGCGGAAACTTTTGCTTGCGCTCACAGCTTGTCGCCACGATGGTTTAACATTTGTTTCATTGTTTCACTCTTCTTTCTTCTTATTTTCTTTTGTTTTTCTAATATTCAAACAATTTACCACACATTTTTTAACAACTTAAGTATCAACTATTTCTACTGTATTTCATCTTGTTACTAATTTTATTTGGCTTCCTTCTTTATTTGCTCTAAAGCTGCAATAATTTTCATTGTTTTCACTTGTTTTTGCTATCACTCTTTACTCTTCACTGTTCGCTGTGTTTCCTTTTGTTATTAGTGTAGTTTCTTCGGAGCTCACTTTTAATTTCCAAAAAGTTTCAATTGTTTGAACATTTCTGCGTGTAAGAAGTAATGTAAGTAACTTAATACAACTGTAGGTGTATATATAGGAAAGAGTTGAGAATTCGTAAGAAGATGAGAGTGCAACGTTCAAGGTGTAATTGCATTATGAATAGCATATTTTTCAAATCTACTACCTGGAAGCAACAGTGAAGTGAAGCACCCGAATGGAAGTGTTGAATTTGAAGACCTTGCCACAGAGAGATTAATGAATATACAAAAAATTAGTGGAAATATTGAAGTCCCGGAAATCATTTCTGCTGTCACAATATAAGAAAAATAGAATTTAAAACCCAACTTCCATAAATACTAAAAATAATGTACTTAAGTCATATCGTTAAAGACTTCATTAGAACCTTTTGATTAAAGTTTTGTTATTGTTACAGTATGAGATTTGATATCTTGTTTCGAGGGAGGAAGCTGCATGCCTTACTGATAGTTCCTGCTGACTCTTTATAAACCACCGATCTGATTGATGATCTCCCTTTAGATCGCATGAATTTATTTGGTGGTGACCTTCGATAAAACTTATGATGACATTGGATTGGGTCCCCACTCTGGATTAGCATATTCATGAAGGCAGACGTGTTGTCCATTCTTCTCCTCATTTTTTTAATCAGATCCTAATATTATAATTAGACTTTTCATCACCAAATGCCTTCTTTCCTACTGTTTATATTGATTTATATTCGTCAAAATGGGAACTGTGTCAAGATTTAACCACAAATACCTTCTACGGTTTCATTATTCTATGTTTATCTAAATGTTGGATCAACGATACAATAATGTATCTTATTACTTTTTAAATAATGCTATATGTAAATGTGTTTTCATTCTGTTATCTATAATCGATTATCTTCGGAAAATGTTCTCCCGTTTATTAGAGGAACTTTAATTTGCTAGGAACTCTATAGGTCTCCACAAGTACGATTGTTGTCATTGTACGTCTTCTAACACCACAGGACTAGACCTTCAAGATATTAAAACTATTTTTACGATAACAAAATTATTGTTCGCTAGTTTCGTGGTAAGACTCTGAATTTATATTGTGTGAAACTCCAGGTTAGGCTTGTATTAAGATCTCGACTAATAGCCAGACAATATTTTGAAATAATGATTTAGATAAGAGTCCTAAAATCAAATTCCGCATTCACTTCCATCAATCCTCTTTTCATCTTCAAAAATCAGCAATCAAAAAATATTCCGAAATGATTTCATTGGGAATTATTTCCTATCGAGCAATTCCTTCCATTCCACAACAGCGTTATCTAACTTGTCAGCTAGAACACCTGTGTGCTCAGCACTTGCTAACTTATATAAACACTCTCACACACCTAACTTGCCGCACGAAGTTCTTTATTTTATGGTTGTATTTTTCTCAAGGAACTCTCTCTCACAGCTGTTTTTCCACGCGTCTAATTAGTAGTGCACTCATGTGGCGTGTATGCGCACACGCTCCCACTCGAAAGTTGGTGGTTTTCTTGTCGTAATTTTCTATGCGCGTATTTTCACACCTTCGCTGTGTTTTTTCTTAATTGTGTTTCTTATTAGGTATCAAGGTGCGAACTTATAGTGTTTGAATGCTTGTTCGATTTTGGAGTGTGTTGAGACAGCGTGACGCCAACAAAGTGTTTTTTGAACAATGGGTACGTGAGCACTTTTTTTGTGAGATGATAAGAAAAGGCGATTGATATATAAACGAATCAATAGAGATGTTGCTTTATAATATATGTATGTGTATTGATTAATTTAGTCTAGCGCTTTGGGCTGTTTTTCGGGTCTTCCATTTGAGAAATCTCCTCTTTACAGAATTTATTTGTTCAAAGTCATCTCTGTAGTGATGACGCCTTATTGATTAATTAAGGTATTGGAGTGATACTAATTTTGAATTGAAGATTCGTGGTTTTCACAAGATGAGACTTTCTGTCCTCTAATTGAACTTCCGAATAGCAACCCTGTGTCGCCAAAGGTATTAAATGAACTAATTTTGAGAAAATATAAAAAGCAATAGTGGTTAGGAGGAGGAGGAGAGGTTTTTATGGAGAGGTTAATGTCAGAAATTCCAATATTTCATTCTCGCCTCTCTAAATAGTTTTTCTAGATAGTTTAGACGTTGGTTTCTAAGGAAATATATTTAAGTATTTATTGCTGATCCCTGTGCCACAGAATATCCTACTTGTACAGCTAAAGTCAGTCGTTTGTGATCCCTCAAGATCCTACTGAAAAAACCGAAAAAGAACGGTCTTTATTTCGAAGCAACGCCACTCTGGAGGTAAATGTTTGAGATAAAATTCTGTTAAATCCCTTTACTTATTACTTTATTGATGAGGCAATTTCAGACTAACCAAAAAAAATACCGAATTTTCAAATACATCAAGTGCATTTTGAATTAAAAGAATCCTTCACTACTTCAAGGGTTCTTCGCTGAGTGTGCACACACACACCTCTTCTTATTTTTGCACTCTCACACTCGCAGGTGTGCGTTTGAGTAGATGTGCTCTTATTTACTTTTATCCTTTCTATGCATGTTTGTTTTTTCACACTTCAATAATAGCTCTTCATCGCTCCTCATGCTCTTCACTGTCTCTCACATACAGTGCCCGCAAATAGTGTTGTTTACTTAGCAAGCAACTTGCAGAGAGCATTTTGCGCTTGTCAAGCGAACCGAAAACTGTTGGTGAAATTCATTTAATGTGTTTACACTTGAACATCGCTTCATTAATTTGTTTTTCGTCTTTACGTTGTCCTTGTCAGCGTTGTCTGCGTTGTATTCGTCTCATTTATTCAGTCTTGTAATTCGTTTAATTTGCTGCAATTAGTTGAATTCAATTCGGTGGAAAAGAATGGCATATTTACTTTGCAAACATTCACCAACACACACGCACTCATATTCGCTAATATTTACATATATTATTTATTATTTAAATTTTCTGCTTGTGGCATGCTCTAATTTAATTAAGTGGCTTCGATATGTACGTAAAATTTCAATGCAAAAGATAAGAAGTTTGAATTTTGACTGTTTGCTGTAATACTAGCGTGTGATTAAAGGCAAAATATAACAAACTTTGATAATTTCTTTAAAAATTAAAATTTTTAAATGATAAATGATAAGCTCAAAGAAATAAATAAGGTACTATAATATGGGTATCAGTCTGAGGAGGTTGCCAACATTTTTATACTCTCGCAACAAAAGTTGATAAGAGAGTATTATAGTTTTGTTCACATAACGGTTGTTTGTAAGTCATAAAACTAAACGAGTTAGATATAGGGTTACATATATCAAAACGATCAAAAATCCGAATGTCTGTCTGTCCGTCCATCCGTCTGTCCGTCCGTCCGTCTGTCCGTGCAACGGATAACTTGAGTAAAAATTGAGATATCCTAATGAAATTTGGAACACATGAAACTTGTTTAGTATAACAAGTAAGAAAAGGCTCAACCGAACCGAACATTTTACCCTCTCGCAGTTTATTGATATAGTTTTATTAAGATTACACGCTATATATTCGGCATAAGGTCTACGGAATTCCTCCTATATAGTGAATGAGTGGCGATGTAATTCATTAACCGATTTCACTCATTTTCACCGTCAAGGATATCGTAACCAAGTCTCGCTCAATTAATTTTGTTAAGATATCTCACATATTAACCGATATATGCTAAAGCCCACCGTATTTTTGACAAACCTATAATTAGGTATATATGTCCTTTGTGATCCCGCAAGCTCCTTAAAATGGATGCTCACGACTCTCAATTGACGACAAACCGTATATAGGAGCTAGGGGAAGTTATGATTCGATTTTAATAATTTTTAGTACAGAGGCACATTATTAAAAGAAAAGAATTCCCTCTGGATTACATTAAAATATCTGAGAGATTTCCCGATATTTTCGTTTAAAAATTATCCTTAGGCACTGAGTTCTTCATGTTCGATATTTGGGGCCTTGAACAGTTATAGTCCGATTTCGACAATTTTTCCACAAGTGATGCCACAAATCAAATACAGTATTGGTGTACAGTTTTATTCCGCTATCTTCATTAATTCCTAATGTATTGTACGAGGGCTGCTATATATATTTCTGGCCTAATAATGAAAATAGGAATATTTATCAACGGAAATCGTTTTATTGTTTTTCAAAATATTCTCCATCAAGATTTATACACTTTTGCATGCGCTCAAACCAATTTTCGAAGCACTTTTTTTGAGCCTTTTTTGAGCGATTGTCAAATTGTGCGGGATCCAACGAGAACAAACCTTTTTTACGGCCAGGTGTTCATGCAATATCGAATGTATGCTGGTGGGAGAAATGCATAGGCATGCCTCTATCTGAAGGTATGTTACATGACGGTCTTGCATTATCAGTTCACGTACGGCATCGATGTTTTCTGGCACAACGGCTGTTTTTGGACGACCTTCACGGAATTCGTCTTTGAGCGAGCGTCGGCCACGATTGAATTCGTTGTACCAGTTTTTCACAGTGCTATAGGATAGTGCTTCATAGCCATACAAAGATTTTAGTTCATCGATGCACTCTTGTCGCGATATTTTTGACATTTCTGTCGCGATATTTCTGATTGATGTTATGCTAAAAAATGTCAAACTTTCCAATGGAAATGTCAGATTGCACCTGGCAACACTTAGTGTTGCCTAGACCAGAAATATGTATATATAGCAGCCCTCGTATTATAAAGTGAAGGAACAGTTAGAATTCAAAATGGAGTTATATGGGAAGTAGGCGTGGTTGTGAACTGATTTCTCCGGGTATGAAGAATATATTATATACCGAATTTCATTGAAATCATAGAAAATTATAGTACTAGACCTTAGAAAAGCTTAGACTCCATTAGGCTCTCGTTTTGTTTGAAAGAATTTGAATATCGTAGATATATTCAATATAGCTAGTCTATTTGTCTATATACGAAGCTATGTGACAGACCAGTGAATGTTACATTAATTACAACATGGGCATCGTCGGGCAAGGTATGATCATAATTTCATACCAGATAAAAATGTTCGCTCCTGTCTTTCAAAGTTCAAAGGAAACTCTTCGAAATATTTTTCTAACTTTTAGCATTTTTGGCACTTACCCTTTCGTTGACACTCTTCTTCTCCAGGCCAAACCTCTCACTGGGGACCTGGCTAACTGGCTGTGAAGCTCGGCTAAATCTAAGTTTTGATCATGACAGCTTTAAAGGGTTTACTTGCAGTATTAAGCACACGACTTCTTTGTGAATTTCCTTACAAAAACTTTCTCTTAACGACCACTGGAGATGGTCAAACATGTAAGACCAATCAAAAACCAGACAAAGTCTAAGCACTTTGCTATCACATCTGCGCAGGGGACCGCAAATAATACGCCGCGACTTTGTACACAGATAGCAGTAGTAACGAAATGTTATAGAATAACAGAGAACAACACTAATACTCATCTCGCTGTGCAACAAAACTTTCAGCTTCAATATCCCATTTAATTGTAGTACGAAACTTTCTTTTGACAGTTTGGCTTGGCTGTTGGCTGTTGGCTGCTGTGCCATACTATCAAAGACCTATTAGACAACCAACCGAAACGGGCGCAGCCCGAAAGCATAAAGCAGAAAATTAATTGCAACATGCAATTATTTCATGCGTTGCAGCAACAGATGCACACACGATAGAGATTTACAATATAGTTTTTGACTTTTGCCGTTTCATTTTGTGTTTGGTTGCGAGCATATGGCCCGAAATTGTAGGAGGCATGTGCGCTGTGGTGGTGGCGGTGGTGATGGTGGTCACGTCGTGCGTGTATGGTGTGCGCTTAGCAAGGTTTTTGTCAAAACTAAAAGTGTGAAGCCATCAAAAAAGTTGCGAACAACAAATTCGACAAAAACTGTGTGTAGCATAACACACAAAGTCGTGCGTGGAATTACGCTGAAGCACTACGTAGTACATATAAAATAATAGTTAAATTAGAGATGGTAGGAAAAGGCGCGTTTAACGGCGGAGCAACAGTGTTGCTGCCGCCAGTAAAATGAAAATGGCCATAAGGGAATAAGTGGCGTTTCTGTGTGGGAATATTAGGGTGAAGTGAATTTTAAAACTGGGGATACTCTCAAAAACTACGAATATATGCATTTCCGATATCTCAAAAGTCTCTTCTTTTTTATTCCCGTATTATTTATTATTTTCTCTACCGGACTACTACAGCGTGTTTCAAGTAGAAGTAGCTGCCATCAAGGAGGCAGAAGACATACAGCTCCGAAGTGAGTTCTGATTCAGGGAAGTATCAATAGTATCAAATTACTTTACTGTTAGACTCGTGTGGGTGTCGCGGAATCGCTGGAGAAATTTCATTAGATTGGCTGGTGCTCCATTGTCGATCTGCGTTCTGGCATTGCATCAGTGGATCTCGCATGAGCACGGTTTTCGGTGGTTAAGGACCAGCACCTGTGTGACTGTGGATCACAGGAGGTCCACTGAACTACTTGCTATCAGCAAAGTTCAATTTGTGAGGCTAAACATCCTTCAAGGTGCAAGATACTAACCGCCTGTCTAAGTGGAATCCATTGGATCAGTCCATTAATATAACCTAATCTAACCAGCCTCACCCAACATAGAAGAGCATAACCCATAAGATTGCTTGCTTGGTTAAATAGATATTTAGGTTTCGGTTTTTGATTTTTAAGAAAGTTTCTTAGGTACTCTATTTACATATCAGTTCCAGTAGATATGTTTTAATGCATTTTTTAAGTGACCTGTGGTATGAAAAAGAAAAAGTGATGCTTCTAGCTTTAAATATTCTCAAAGACCTCTGAAAATTGAACGTATATACTCAGGACTACTTTAAACTTAAAACTTCTAAAACGCATTAGTGAGGTTGCTAGGTCGGAGGCGAAAAGTGATCTGGACCACAGTCTCCACCAAAGTACTCGGACTTAGTTACTTAGTGAGAAATAAATATACATATTCCGTTAGTTGTTACGGGTCCGCCAAAATCGTCCCACAAATACGAATAAGAACTCCTCAGCCACTGTTTAGATGAGCAACATAACGCAAGTGTTTTAATTCTAAGAATTCACGAGTGCGTACACGATTTTCGCGTGAATATGTAAGAATGCCGCAGTTGCGAAAGTGGCAAATATGTGTGCGAAGACAACGCTGCGCTGCCACAAGAAGACAAGAAGTTGCAATTTGCCATCGCCTACGCGCAGCCTCATAGACATATGTACGTTGGGAGTTTAGTTTCGTGGGCGAGTGCATTCGAGTCGTTGCATTTTAACTGCGAAAAACTAATTAAGTTTTGTGTTTAAGTGTAAATAATTTCTTTGTGGTTTCGCCACAAAGCGACTTACCAAATTGCTTCAAATAACATAGTTTTACGAGGGTCGGACCGCGAATGTATGGAATGCATATTTGTGGTTATGCATATGCACATTTCTATATAGATATGTACATATTCACGAGGGTGTCTGGAAGTTATGTGCGGTGGCTGGAACTCTCCCGAGTGCCACCGCTGTGCTGTTGTCGCTTTTATTACGGATGTGCATTGCAAAAGTACTCCCAATTGCTATGTTTCTACTTTCCATCATAACTTTGCGTTGCATTGAAACTTTGCGCGTACAAGTTTTACTGTCGCTGTTAACGGGTTTAAATTGTTTGCTTTGTAATAGTGTTTCAGTTCTGCTGGATGAAGATTCAAAAATAATATATCGAATTAAGTTTCTTAACCTATCTCAAAATTTTTTTCGGATCTGGAATAAGCTATTAGTCACTCTATCGTTATTCTCTTAACTATTTTAACCTCTTCTTCTTCGATGACACCACAACCGTGGGTCGATCTAGGCAGAGAACAAAAAATTTCTCCAGTTGCCCCTATCCTTTGCAAAGTCACGCTAGTTGTAGTGTTCCAAGTGTAGACAGGTCCCTAGGTTATTTTTTTTGATATCGCCCAATCATGGGTCTCGAATCGAAAGAGTTTTTCGCCTTCCATGGTTTCATCCTTCTTCGATATCAATCGCCCAAGCAGACGGCTCCAAAGATCTTGTGTAGGACAGTTCCGTTGAATTTTCCAAGTGCTTTCTCATCTCGGCTCTTCCTCGTCCATGTTTCTGCGCCGTATAAAAGGACGGGAATGATTGGGACTTATACAGCGTAATTTTTGTCCGCATAGTGAAGGATCTGTCTTTCAATTGCCTATCGATCCCAAAGTAGCATCAGTTCGCAATAGTTATTCTGGGCTTGATCTTCAGACAGATTTTTGATGGTATTTTCCAAACCAGATATCCGAGATAGACAAAGTCTTTCCTTTTAAAATTTATAGCTGCCAAAGTAGGAGGAATCTTTTTGGGTGGGCTCCAGGCACTTTGTCTTGCCCTCGTTCACCACAAGACCAACCTCTTACGTTTCTTATTCTAGGCTGTACCGACGGCTCTGTCGTCCGAGGATGTCAATGTCATCATGCGTATATAAAGACTGCAGAAGTAAAAGCTTTAAGATATAGTGATGATTGTTATCTTCAAGTTCTCAGAAAGTAAGAGTATGACTCGAAGGTTTTATTAGATCAGGGTTCTCCGAAAAATCTTTTCTGTTGGAGAGATCATTTCGATGAACAGAGAATGATAATAATGATCACGAAGTAAAGATGTGCATTTGGACGATAATTGGTTTGATTTATTTGGTCGGACGATTACATAATCTTTTCTGGATCCTGAGAGCACTCCCTTTGCTGAAATCATTGTTTATCACCTATATATCATTTGTAACATTATTAATGCCCACATTTCCGTTTCCTTAACCACTGTGCCATCATATTCTGCTTTTACGCGAATTCCAGATGAATCATCTACGCTTACATGCACAGCAAAATTAGTTGAATAAAATACTTGCACCCGCATGTGTGTTTGATTATTCGCATAAATTTAACGTCTGCAGATCTGCATAATCTCGCGAAGTGAATTGCTCCTCAGCTCAGAGGGTAGATTGGAAAATACATATTTGCTTGTTTTAAATTTACAAACGAACACATATGACTAACTAACAGTGTTTATAAGAGCGTTGTACACAGGTGCACAAATTCATAACACTGCGTGTATTTGCGTGCCATACCTTCAAGTTTAAATTACATGTAGGACTTAGCAATATCTTGTTTTGTGGAATAAAAGCTATGTTTATGTAAGTAACCTGGTAAATAATTTTTCTGTGGGCTTTGATTCTCATAGAAATGTTAAGATACTGGTGACACTTGAACTCAACAGCAACTCAGTACCAACAGGTTAAAAAAGATCTTAATTATGAAATTATTATTATGCCCAAATTTTCAATAATAAAAAAAAAATTAAAATAAAACGGATTTCAATGACTTTAATTAAGATATGTCGTATCATCAAGACACAACCCACAATATTAAGGTCTCACTTGGTTATGCTTGTGAAAATTTGACCATTTTATAATACAGAAAGGTTTTATTGAACATGTGATTTTCAAGAATAAATAAAATCCATATAATTGAATGTTATGGCCAAGAATTTAGATTTATTGTTGTCATTATGTTCTAAAATCTAATTCGGGCAAGTGACCGCTGTGGCTAGTTCGCTTACAACTCTAATAAAACACCCGTTGTATCTCTTAAACTAATTTCTATTAGAATACCTCGAAGGTCGAATTTTCAAAACGACTATCTAAGGAACACAACAAATTAGGTTATGTTTGTCTATTAATGTATAAAATGTATTTTAAGATTTCTGTCTGACTTGTTCTGTGATAAGAAAAACTTAAGATATTCTCGCCTATCTGTATAAAAAAGCCATAACTCCCGATTTCATAAGCCAAAAACGCAAAAGAGAGAGTATTATATATCAATCTGTCATACGGATCAATTTGTATACTATATAGCGGTCGTGATTTTGTCCAATCTAAGAAGATATTTTGATTTTATAGACTACTTGATCAATTTAAATAAAATTTGACATATAAGCAAATCTTTAAAAACGGTCAAAAACAGATCTTAAACGTACCTTATTCCTATTGAATGATAAATATTCATCCGGCTTTCGGAATAAATTCGGTAAATAGATATAATTCTGATACATTTGTGACACTCCATTTGCTGTCATTTAAATAATTAGTGTCGAAGCGTCATAAACACTCCTGTCAATTTAGTGTCATTGAATTTGACATAATGAAAACTGGGCATTTGTTTTTAAAATTATTTAGACTAGGCTATGGCAAATCTAATTTTAGAAATATTTCGATTCAAGCTCCGAGAATATTTTGGATTCGAGTATTTTCTTTAATGTGGTGAATATGGGATTCATTAAAAACAATATGACAGATGCTAAATATTTGTATTCTGAACCCTTTACCTGCTATCTACAACACTTTACTAATATATACATACATTTTTGTTGTTTTCTTGACATAAGAGGTGTGTTTAAAAGATTACAGCAACTTGTTGAAAAAAAACTATTTATTCAATCGTCTACATTAAATTTTAGGAAATCTTCTTTCAACGATTTCCTGTATGTTTCTAAAAGGAGCCTTTAAGGTTTTTTTTATTTTTGGAAATAGAAAAAAGTCACACGGAGTCAAGTCTGGCGAATATCGAGGCTGGAGCACCATTAGAGTATTGTTTTTGGCCAAAAAATCACAGAACAAGCAACGAAGTAAATAAACAATACAACTGGAACTTGTGTCGTACTTCAGGGCATACATAACAACATAATAAAAGAAATGTAAACAAGAAAAAACGTTAACTTCGGCTGTATCGAAGCTAATATACCCTTCACAGGTGCATTTCTTTTAGGAACTATATAATTTTTTCGGAGATTAAATTATTTCTATGAACAATAACTCACACTAACTTTCGTGTGGATATGTAGTAAAATGCGGAAGTTTTCCATATAAGCCCTTGATTCTGATCGTTCGGTTTGTATGGCAGCTATATGCTATAATGAACCGATCTGAACAATTTTTTCGGAGATTAAATTATTTCTATGAACAATAACTCACACTAACTTTCGTGTGGATATGTAGTAAAATGCGGAAGTTTTCCATACAAGCCCTTGATTCCGATCGTTCGGTTTGTATGGCAGCTATATGCTATAATGAACCGATCTGAACAATTTTTTCGGAGATTAAATTATTTCTATGAACAATAACTCACACTAACTTTCGTGTGGATATGTAGTAAAATGCGGAAGTTTTCTATACAAGCCCTTGATTCCGATCGTTCAGTTTGTATGGCAGCTATATGATATAGTGGTCCGATATCGGCAGTTCCGACAAATGAGCAGCTTCTTCAAGAGAAAATAACATCTGCAAAATTCAAAACGATATCGTAAAAACTGAAGGACTAGTTCCTATATATACAGACGTACAGACAGACGGACATGGCTAAATCGACTCAGCTCAACATACTGATCATTTATATATATTCTTTATAGGGACTCCGACGCTTCCTTCTGGGTGTTACAAACATCGTGACAAACTTAATATACCCTGTCTGTTCAGGGTATAATAAGTGACAAAAAAACGGAATAAATGAGAAACCCTGCTATAGAGAATTTATTTTTCAAATCGTACCATCTACTATGATTCTTGGTTCTTGATTATTTTATTATGAAATCAAGTTTTTTTAATTTGAAAACTTACTCATTTATCAAACCTACCTCGTTTACATCAGCTAAAATGATAAACTGACATAAGCACATCGCCTTGCCATATGCAATTTCATAGTTTTATAGATGAGTAGTAGTCAAATAGTTGCCGCTTTTATGATACTTCACATGTTAAGGCATTTTGCGCAACAAACTTTCAGTCAATATTCTTGCCAATATTAATTTGTGCTCGGCAAAGCTTTGCTATTTACTGTCAAAGTGCGTTTAAACGGCGTAAAGCAAGATATTCCGAGTTGAAAGTTAACGAAATAGACTTAGCAACGAAATGCGCGGAAAATGAGAAAGGAGTGTGTTTGCATGCACGGAATAAGATATTCACCACACCACGACTGCAACATCGTTTTAACGTTCAAATAGTTTTGTGGCAGTTGCAGCTGTTGCGGCCACAAAATCCACATGCACGTCGAGCACGCGCACAAAGCCAGCTGTAGAGATGCTTTTGTATGTATGTTTGTGTGTTTATGTTAGTAGTAAAGTGTGCGGGTGCAGATCAGCTTTTTAGTAGTCGTACATATTAAGTTTAGCTCCACACATTAAGCAGACAGCGCGGCAAAGGCAGCTTAAGGGGCAAAAGCTGGTGGCAAATGAGGTTAAGGCGAGGTGAGACGAGGCGCTTGGTGTTGCTGTTGGTGTGGCATTAGAATTAACAGTAGCACACTGAATCTGGCAAATTGTTTTCGCTGCAATTCGGCGTAGCTGCTACGTGCCGCTCATTGCTAATTCAACAAATGCAGCGTGACCACTTTATGTGTGCAGTCGACGCATACACCCACACCCACAATCCAACTCTACAACAACAGCAACAAACAAGCGCCAACAACACATTGAAGCTGGCTAAAACAAATAAGCGCACAATAATTCGCCGTAAAGTTTCTAAGCTACAGTACGTATGTGTTGGCTATCTCCTCTCTCTCCACTCCCTCTCTGTATGTTTGTGTGTGTATTTGGCGCGAGTGTGTTGACTTAAGCCATGTTGCAAGATGTTTTAGCTGGATTGTTGGCGGCACACGGCTTTCGCATTGTTTATGCTTAACCAATGTGCGACGTGCGAACGTGTTGGCAACATTTGGCGGCTGCTTTTGGCCGCCACTTGCCATTCGCCACTCTCTACTTGGTGCTGGTAAGTCCTTGACAGATAGCTGGCGCAATGGCTAAATGAAAGTTTACAGTCGCTTGTGCATTCGCAATGAGTTGGCACGCACTTTTGCACTGGTGTTGCAAGTAAATTAATTTTGAAAATATCATTGGCTTACCACATTGAATAATGCTGATTTCTTTTTGCTGTGTATGATTTATGTGTACTTCATATGCTTTTGAAGACGTTGGCCGCATAATTTTCGCACAACATTTTTTTTCGAAGACTAATGCAGGTTTTATCTCCTACTACAACTACATTTGTTATATATGCTGCTAGCTTTTGTTGTGCGATTGATAATTTTTTTATCAATACATCATGCTACGTTGAAGGATCAGGTTAGATAAAAACCAAATACTTATTTACTAGGCAAAGAGCTACTTTGAAGTTATTCTTATCTATAATAAAAACACAATGTTCTGGTGAATTATGAGGTGTTAAAGCATCAATTCATCAGATTCTTCAATAGAATCCCGATTATCCAGATAAAAAAAAACCAGAGATATTCTGGATAATCGAACATCCGGCTATTCGATTTCAAAGTAAAACAAACAATATTTTAATTTTAATAAATTTTTATTCTATTATGTAATGCATGTAAGACCCGCATCGTTTAGATAACACGAAATATAAAACACGAGCTGTAACGATAATAAATTTCCTATGCAACTTAAAACTTTGGTTGAAAATAACTTGTAGTTGATCTTTGGCGTAATTAATCACATATTTTCATTGCGGCCAAGCCCCTGATTCGCTTCAATTTTAACAACTTTGCTCGGAACCTAGATTCGGCATGTCTTTCAAACCATTAAAAGCAATATCTACAGCTTCGAAAGCTTCTGCGTGAGATGGTACTTTAGATACATCTCCAGATTCAGCCTCTTCGTCATCTTCTCTCTCCTTATTGTTCAATCGTCAATGATTTCTTCATTAGTTAATATTGGTTGGCAAATATCTCCCTTCTTGATTTTTTGCTCTTTATTCAATGCTTTATACAAAGTGTTACCGTGATCGGATTTAGTTCAAATATGCACCGTTTCGTTCGATAAAATGTTTCCATCTAGACAGCATCTTCATAAAACCCCCTCGTAGAAGCCCCCTTCCTTATTTGCGAAGAACTCGGACAGTCACTTTTCACAAGGCTCTTTTGAGTTCAATCTTACATCACCAAAGGACGTTCGCCATGGACAGGAACAGGTGGTAATCACTTGGCGCTATGTCCGCGCTATATGGTGGATGCGATAAAACCTCCCATACGATCTCCCGTAGCTTCTGACGAGTCATAAACGAAGTGTGTGGTCTGACATTATACTCGTGGAACACTACACCCTTCCTGTTGGCTAATTATGGACGCTTCTGGGCGATCTGCTTCAAGCGGTCCAGGTGTTCGCAGTAGATGGTAGAATTAAGCGTCTGACCATATGGGCAGCTCATAGTGGATGATTCCCTCCCAATCCCACCAAACACACAGAAAAACTTTCCGGTATTCGTCGTCACAGGTCTTCCGGCGGCTGGCTTATCCATGGTGTTGTTTTCACCCGCTCTGAATCGTCGAAACCATTCCTCCGCAGTTCGAAGTGATTTTTGTGAACATAGCATATTAAATGTATCTCTAATAACCTCACATTTTTTTAGTTCTGAGGTTAATCAATCATTATTTTTTACTCAGACCTTTATATTACAACTTAATTGATCTTCGGTATTATTATAACTTTACTAAAATTATACAAGAAAAACTTTATGACAACCTTTAATAAAAAAGGACAGAATATTATTCGTTAAATTTGCTATTAGGGTTGTCCCACTCTTCCTTGCTTTTGAAACTATTCTGATTATTTCTATGTTTTACATACATATATATAACTTTTTAATAACTTTGGGTCTGTCTAATTATAATCGTTATTTTTCACGGTATCGATTTTGAGATCCAACAATTTTTAAGCATCTGTATTGTTTTTGACTCTCTTTGAGTGAGTATGAAGATGAACAAACGTAAAATATCACCAAAGATGCTCCGATGAGTACATTGCACTTCACAGAGCCGTCCACATAGTTTTTTAGTAATTCTTCCATGGCAGTAAAAATCTTCGATTTGGAAGCAAAATTTTTGTTTTGAGCTTGTTGTAAGGATTATTCGACGATCTGGGGGATTTCCGCGGATTTCTTTCTTCTTCACACAATCACAAAGATTAGAAACATATAGCAGCCACTAGTTTAAATGAGTGTCAATGTGTCACAGAATAGTCACTCACTTTTGATAATGTGCTATTTAGGCCTTATTCTTTTTCCATTACATGCATTTTTCTTTTTCATTCACTTTCCATAAACATTTGTGTCATAAAGCATTAAACATAAACCTAAATCAGCAAGTAAAGCTTTAAAAGTCAGCGACCAACATAAGCTCGCTATTCAAGCGTCTTTCATTTATAAATATACATACTTTTATTTACCTTCATATATGTATGTATAGCACATATAGCACTTTTAGCATTTCTCATTCATGCATTCATTTACTGCTTTATTCATTCTTGCATTCATTAATTTCGTTAACGCGTAATTCAGCAAGGCGTAGCAAATAAATGTAGGTAAACTAGAAAGTTACACATGAAATACTTAAATACCCGCAAAACATACCAATTAGCACACCAATACCGACAGCACCGCCCCACTCTACACATCGAGAGCAACAGTGCAGATTGCGGCATTTAAAATTTACGCATACATACATATGTGAGGGTGTGTGTGTTTGCCGTCATATACATATGTAAATACCTGCTTGAACACATAAATGCTAAGGTGTGTGTGTGTTCCCATTCATTAACGGCTGTTTGCCTGCAACACGGCGAATTTGCCTCCGACTACTACACTAACAAAAGTTTATTTACCGTTGAGCATTTGCATCGCAATGTTAAGTCGTAAATCCAAATATTAAACAAGTGTTGCTACATATGTACCTCTGTATGTATGTATGTGATTGTGTTTCTTGTTGTATGTATGTGTGCATGTGTACTCTAGTAATAAAACAGACTTGCACGCTCATTTGGGGGTACATATAAATAAATGAGCTGCTAATGTGGCAAACAGGAAGCGGCGTCACAAGCACACGTTCGCTTAAACACACGCACACATTGTCATATGTACATACATACATATACACGAGGTGATGTGATTGCATTCAGTCCCTGAGCTCTGCCTAGTCAAGTTTCAAATTATACTCAAGTGAAATGGTTTCGAAAACTATTCTGAACATGACAGTGTTTAATATTGTTTGTTGTTGTTATTAAGATTAAATATTACAACTGTTTAAGAAGATGTTTTGAGGGGTAAGGATACATTAGGTTTGTTCCCATACATATTAGGTTGGCAAATATCTCCCTTCCCGCTTTTTGTCTTTTGAATTTCGCGGCTATGTATAAAGCGCTACAGAGCTCGTATGTATCTAGCAATACTATACGTCATTGAAAGGTCTTGACATAACCTACAAAACGACGCTATGCATGAATAGTTGGGATATTACGTTCAACAGTTATAGACGTGTAAACATGGAGTTCACTAACGCCGAAATTCACGCTATTTTAAAGTTTTCATTCGTTAAAGACAAATCGGCTAGAGAAACGTTCCGTGAGATTAACGGTGTTTTGGGGGATGGTACTCTATCACTTCAAACTGCAGAGGAATGGTTTCGGCGATTCAGAGCGACACCATGGATAAGCCAGGCGGCGGAAGATCTGTGACGACGAATACCGATGAAATCATGGAAAACATCGAGTTAGACCGGCATGTGGCAGCTTGATGCTTGGCTGCCGCATGATTAGACGCAAAAAAAATCTTCTGGACCCAATCAACGCTTGCCATATAATGCGGAAACCGAACAAACACGACCCATTTTTGGAGCGGATGGTGACTGGCGACGAAAAATGGACCACAATATCAATCGAAAACGGTCGTGGTCGAAGGCCGGTGAACGTCCCAAACAGTGGCCAAGCCGGGATTGACGGCCAGGAAGGTTTTGCTGTGTCTTTGGTGGAATTGGAAAGGAATCATCCACTATGAGCTGCTCCCATATGGTCAGACTCTTAATTCTACCATCTACTGTGAGTTTTCTAGGAGTTTTCGATAGGAAAATTTTGCGCAAGATTTATGGTCCTCAGAACAATGCCAACGGCAAATACCGCAAACGATGGAACGATGAACTGTACGAGTTATACGACGACATTGACATAGTTCAGCGAATAAAAAGACAGCGGCTACGCTGGCTAGGTCATGTTGTCCGAATGGACGAAAACACTCTAGCTCCGAAAGTGTTCGATGCAGTTCCCGCCGGAGGAAGCTGAGGAAGGGGAAGGCCTCCACTCCGTTGGAGGGACCAGGTGGAGAGCGACCTGGTTACACTTGGGATCTCCGATTTTGCACAGAGGCAGTCTATTATTAGGAAGATATTTATTCATAATTTTTTTAGAATATTTGAGACATTCACCGATATTCTCCGTAAAAAATTAGCCACAGTCTCTAGAGTCCTCAACTTTGGTATCTGGTGACTTGAAAGGTATAGTTCTAGTTGGAAATATTCTTAAACTTTTCTTGGTGCTAGGAAGAACGTGTCCCATGATAAATAACGACATTTAAATTTTTACTGAAGTTATCATTTGCACGGACGGATGGATGGCCAAAAAGGCATTGCAACTCTTCTCGTCACCCTGATCGCTTTGGTATATACATATAATCCTATGTCCAACTCGTTTAGTTCTAAAAGAAATATCAAAGAGTCGAAAGCATGGAAGCAAAACATGGATTGAGGGGTCATCTGTTGGTGTTTTTTTGTATCTGTATGAATTATTTTGTAACTTTCCATAGACGGAATAGAATTTAGTTTCGTCGCTGACCTAAATGCGTCTTAAGTTAGACAAGAAAAATAATGTAAAAAGCGCAAAAGCAGAGAAGTTAATTTCGAAATTACGGTTGAGTAATCATAACAGCATACTTTTTTCGGGTTAGCAAGATGTCGATATAATACCTAAAAAATTGGAAAGAGAAACGAAGAGAGATTGAAAGGAATAATGACACTCAAAATTATAATTGAGCAAAAATTGCTAAAATTTTCCAATTGCAACCAATTTAGAAGCAAAAGGTTGAAAAACAAATTGATGCCCAAACCACACACAAGAAATAAATTGCTTTTCAAAATTCTAATAACACAAAAATAATCTTCTTTCTTACATACGTATAAATGCAGGTCAATAACTCTACATGCCCCACACTCACACTCACCATGATCACTGACTGTTTGACTTTGCTGACTCATTTGGGCTACAAGTTAATTAGTCGCGCTGCAATGTGGTGTGAATCACGGTCGTAAAAATGAATTAAGTTACCAAACTTTGCTACAGCTCTTTGTTTTTTTTTTTGCTTGCTTAAGTGTGTGTATTTATTACTTCGCATTCGTAAGAGAAGAGACACTTCCAAGTTTGCCACTTAAGAATTTCATGCTCGTCATTAGCTTGTCTGCATACTTTCTGCAGCACTTGTCACATACTTTTACACTTTCACATTTACTTTTCACTTGCTTTCTTCTCTTTTTCCTCTACTTTGTGGGGCAAAAGTAATTTCCTTAAATTACTTGTTACACCCATACATACATACATACGGTCATATGTGCTTTCGTATGAAGAAGATGCGATAGAGAGAGAGTGACTAAAATAAATTAGTCTTGAAATAATTCGAGTGGCACATATTCAAGCGGTATGCCATTTTAAGCTACCAGTTGGTGTATGTGTGTAATTACAGGGTGGTTCTTATAGTAGTTTGTTTTCGAAAATTGTAAAAACAAAAAATTAAGGAAGGTTTAAGAGTTTTGTATACTCTCGCAATTTATTTATGTAATTTTATTATAATAAGAACACACCATTTGCCCTATATATTCGGCATAAAGTGCACTGGATAAGAAAGATATACATAGCTATTTGTGTTGATCCTGGTCAAACAAAAGGTCCGTGCGTTGACAATCATAAGAGATGCATCCAAAATCAATCGGATAAGAAAATTTATTTTTATAAACGGATAATCCTGGGCCTGGTCGAAGCTTTTTTTTTTCAAAATTAACAAAATGCCGGAATCAGGATTTTTTATAGATTTTCTGGGAAAAATCAACAGTTAATTGGTCTTAAGAAATCGAAATTTTTAACAAAAAGCTTTGATCAGACCCAGGATAATTATGTATTCTAAAAGCTGTATACATTTCATTAAATTCTACTTAGCGGTTTTCGAGTTACAGTTGTCACCAGTTCAAAAAACATAGTTTTGAGAAAAACTAGCTACATGCTCCAGAGTGTTTTAGAGTGCTCGAGCGCTCTTTGTTATTTGTCGAATAACTCGAAAAGAAATTATCGGATCAACTAAAAATTTTCAGAGAATATTTTTAAGATATTACACTTTACGAAAGAGAAAAAAAAAATTAAATTGACTTTTCTTCTTAATTCTTAAACCAATCCACTTTTTTCGAAAGAGTCAAATCCCAGCGACGAGAGAGTTAGAGTCTCAGAATCTGTCGTGAAAAAGATCGATTTCTACTTGGGCTAAGTGATCATCCTGCTGAAAGATTCTTCAAGTTCAAAACATTACCTAATGTGTGTTACCCTGTGGTCTCACCATTCGTTCTGTTTTCATGACAATATTGAAAGAAAGTTCCACAAATGATGGCAGCGGGCTTTATAAAATGAAATTATGACATGCTGAGGATCTATCGAATTTCTGGAGGTAGTATATGTGTTGAACGATTCCAAGAGGCGCGAGATTTTCCAAAAATGTTAATGAAAAAATACTCTCTCTCTCTCTCAATAAACGATTTCATTAAAAAAGTCACCACACGAACCACCCTGTCTATGCAGTACATTGACATTTCCACAGGTAACACCGTCTGCTAAGAAACGATTTGTGACACAAACTGTAACTGATATGACTGTCTGCTTAAAAATCGCAATCACGACTTGAATTTCCAACTGAGCAGCAAAAAAACAGACAGAATTTCTGTTTTTTCACAGGAAATTAAGTATACGCCCAGTTGGCATTTCGAACGAAAACGTACGTTAGACGTGCAGCACATGAAATGCCTGGAAAGAAAAATCGTGACTTGCTTGAGAGGCAAAAATGCATATATGTATCTTTTATATATGTATATGTGTATGTATGTATATACATATAAGCGCACTAAGCTTGGATTTGTGTGTTTTTTTCTAAAAGCGACAAATTCAAGCTGGACACTGCAGTTCAAATACCATTTACCTTACGTTTACACTAGACGATTTTAGCACCTTTCTGTTCTGCATTCAACACATACAACAACAGCACGCAAATATAAATTACTACAGTACACAAATGGCAAACAAAACCAATTTTATTTCGAATCTACTATTCGAAACGCATTCACAGACGCCAACACAGCAAAGTCTACAAGCATTTTCAATTATATGCACAAAAAAACGGTAAATTTCTCGCTCTCTGTGTGGGTGTGTCTGTTCGTGTGCTTGTAGCGAGTGTAACTCGTTTTCTATTTAACCAGCAAACAGTGCTCTCATTTGCTGCTCTACAGCTTTGCCACTTGATGTACAAGTGAATGAATTACAAATGTCACATGCAGCCAAAGCTTTCCGGTTGCTTCCAACATTTACGGTTATATTGCCACCACTATAATTTCGCCTCTCTCTCTCCCCTCCATGCACATTCGTTTGTGAGATTTGCTGCACAGGTGCATGCTTTTATTTGGCATTTTTCTCATGCCGCAGCAAAGGATATTTGCACCAGCAGCAGCAGCGGCAGTGGTAGCGGCGGCAGCACGTGCTCATATATTTGCCATTAAGGTACGCACATATATACATACAAACATATGCATGCGGCCGGTGCGTAGCTTGCAAGTACGTTTGTGTGATTTAAATGAGTAAGTACTCGTACACACATTTCTTTATGTTTGCGTTAAATTTCTTATGACATTTAATTTGCCAAGCTCAGGACCCGTGCACCACCAGCATCTGTTACTGTTGCAGTGGGAGCGCAAGCAGCATCAGCAGCAGCAGCAGCAAAACGAAATGAGAAAAAGGGAAGTAATTAGAACACAAATTGCACATAATATCTGCATGTGGCACAGCCATTCACTACAAATAGTTACGTATACGCCTGGGTGTGTGAAGAAAAACAGTGCGCCGTGCATCCCTGTGGGTACACTTGAAGCATACGAAATGCGTTAGAGAATTTAGTAAAGGTGCTAAACTGTAATTATATCGTTTTTATTTGTACATAAGGAAGTATGAATTATTTTGTATAGATTTTTCGAAAATTAATTATGAAATGTTAATTTTAAGCTCGTTTAATCCTTTTAAGTTTGATATTTAAAATATAGGGTTGCCACTATTTTTAACTTAATATTTTCGCAAAGGTGGCAACCAAACTGCAAAAAATCAAATTATTTTTTCGTTTTTAATTATACGGGTAGAGACCAAGGTGGTAATCTGGTAACCGATGTCCAGGGCATACTGGGATTATGGAGGGAACACTTCTCCGACCTGCTGAATGGCAGTGAGAGTACAACACCAGGAGAAGGCGAACCCGATCCCCCAATCGATGACGATGGAACAGATGTTCCATTACCCGACCATGAAGAAATTCGAATAGCAATTACCCGCTTGAAGAACAACAAAGCAGCGGGGGCCGATAGATTACCGGCAGAACTATTCAAATACGGCGGCGAAGAACTGATAAGGTGCATGCATCAGCTTCTTTGCAAAATATGGTCGGAAGAAAGCATGCCTGACGATTGGAATCTCAGTGTGCTCTGCCCAATCCATAAAAAGGGAGATCCCACAATCTGCGCCAATTACCGTGGGATTAGCCTCCTAAATATCGCATACAAGGTTCTATCGAGCGTATTGTGTGAAAGACTAAAGCCTACCGTCAACAAACTGATTGGACCTTATCAGTGTGGCTTTAGACCTGGAAAATCAACAACTGACCAGATATTCACCATGCGCCAAATCTTGGAGAAGACCCGTGAAAAGAGGATCGACACACACCACCTTTTTGTCGATTTTAAAGCAGCTTTCGACAGCACGAAAAGGAGCTGCCTTTATGCCGCGATGTCTGAATTTGGTATCCCCGCAAAACTAATACGGCTGTGTAAGTTGACGTTGAGCAACACCAAAAGCTCCGTCATGATTGGGAAGGACCTCTCCGAGCCGTTCGATACCAAACGAGGTTTCAGACAAGGTGACTCACTATCGTGCGACTTCTTTAACCTGATGCTGGAAAAAATTATAAGAGCTGCAGAGCTAAACAGAGAGGGTACCATCTTTTACAAGAGTGTACAGCTCCTGGCGTACGCCGATGATATTGATATCATCGGAAGCAACAACCGCGCCGTTTGTTCTGCTTTTTCCCGCATGGATAAGGAGGCGAAGCGAATGGGTCTGGAGGTGAATGAGGACAAGACGAAATATCTCCTGTCATCAAGCAAACAGTCGGCGCATTCGCGTCTTGGCTCCCACGTCACTGTTGACAGTCATAACTTTGAGGTCGTAGATAATTTCGTTTACCTGGGAACCAGCATCAACAACACGAACAATGTCAGCCTCGAAATCCAGCGCAGAATAACTCTTGCCAACAGGTGCTACTTTGGACTGAGTAGGCAATTGAACAGTAAAGTCCTCTCTCGACGAACCAAAATCAAGCTCTACAAGTCGCTTATCATCCCCGTCCTGATCTACGGTGCAGAAGCTTGGACGATGTCAACATCAGATGAGACGACACTAGGAGTTTTCGAGAGGAAAATTTTGCGCAAGATTTATGGTCCTAAGAACATTGGCAACGGCGAATACCGCAGACGATGGAACGATGAGCTGTACGAGTTATACGACGACATTGACATAGTTCAGCGAATAAAAAGACAGCGGCTACGCTGGCTAGGTCATGTTGTCCGAATGGACGAAAACACTCCAGCCCTGAAAGTGTTCGATGCAGTACCCGCCGGAGGAAGCCGAGGAAGGGGAAGGCCTCCACTCCGTTGGAGGGACCAGGTGGAGAGCGACCTGGTTACACTTGGGATCTCCAACTGGCGCCGAACTGCGAAGGAGAGAGAGAGATGGCGCACTATCGTCGATTCGGCTATAACCGGCTAAACGGTTGCAACGCCAATCACATACATACAATTATACGGGTATTTACTGAATAATCACAAAAATTAAATAAAAAATTAAAAAAAAAATGTAAACAGGTGGCAACACTTTTTGAGATTTTTCTAGCTACAAGCCTTTTGAAATTTGTTGATATTTAAGTTGCAATTAGTTGCTTAATTTATAAAACTTATTGGATAAAATTTGGGAAAATGTGGCACGTTCGCATACGTTCTTAAATCTCGACTGTATATACTCTCTACTTATGTATGTATATTGAAGTGTATCTTTATTTATGTTTTTTGTTTTTAAATTTTTAAACAGTTGGTAACTCCAAAAATATATCTCTGACAGTTATCTTTATATTCTTTCTCTATTTCATATATTATACGTATTCAACGGAGTAAAAAAAATGTATTAGCTGGCAACACTGCTTGAATTATTTTCCACCATACATAGGTCTCTTTTATTGAAGAACAATTAGTAATAATATATCTGCCTTATACATTTAATTTATTTGAGTAATTTTTTGAACAGGTGGCAACTCTACTCACAGTATATTTAAACAGTAAATTTTCTTAAACTTCTTCAATTTGACACCATTTTGAAACCTCATTCATTCCATTCAATGCAATATAATAATTTTTGGACTTATAATTTTGAAACAGGTGGCAACCATGAAATAAAGTTTTTGATTTTAAATCATCCAAATATCTAATGTGCTGTATATTAAATAAATAATCGGCCTTTAGATGTTGAGGCTTTCTATACTGTGAATGTGACGCAATTTTGTTGCTTAACTCAATTTCGTTGCACTCTTACCTTGTTGTTCAAGAATCTCTAAATATTCACACATATTTTAAAATTCTTAATTAACATAACCTCTTACTCATGCTTGAAGTATTTAAATTCTAAACTCTCTTAATATCTTCTAAGCATACATACCCTTTCGTAACAAGAAACTCACCTAGGTGTCTACATAATATCTACATTGCCTTACACAACCATTATTATGAATTTAAATTATACCATTTTCCAATTTTCCACTGGGGAACCATTTCTCTTTTGCCTGTTCATATGCCGACTCACACTTATGCACCTACATATTTACGCTCTTTTTCTCATCATTTACTCGCATTCAGCCGCAGCCTTGTTACATTTGCATTGGCATAACAAAATGTCGCATAGTTAACCACACACGGTGGCATGCATAAGTCAACGTCATTAACATCAGCTGCTGGCGCACAAAATGTTGTAAAAAACACCTACACAAGCCACCAGCATTTAGCGGGAGCGAGGAATGCATAAGTCGGAGTGTGGGTGGGAAAGAACAATATTTTGGTGGAGTTTAAAAAAATGAGTTATGGGTTAAACTCGAGTTGAAGATTTTTGGTTTAAGAACATTTTTAAGTGTCTTCGTCAGGATGTTTAAGAATCAGGGTTAATTTTGATATTTTTGGGGTCAAATTTTGAGAGGTATCTTAATAAACTCCAAATAAGTGAGATTTATGGGGAGTTAACTGAATTTTTTTGGTATGGTAGAGCTTGTTACAGGAGTTATTAAAATGGGTAAAGATAGTGTCTAAGCTTATATAGCTAAATAAATTTAATATAATGAGCTCAATCGAAGTGTTTTTATTAGCGAGAAACTCGAACTTTTAATGTTTATTCGGACTGCCCTCATTCTTCCGAACACTTTTTAACTCATTAAATGCTTAGCGTGTTGCAGCTGTTAAGTCTGAGATAATGCTGCTGATAATGAAATTGACAACGGTGATGATAATGGCGCAACATGCGCTAAATTCTTAAAATCATGAAAAATTAATTAAGTCTGCTGTGAGCTGCAGAAGTTGCCGACAAAATATACGTAGAAACCTGCATGTCGGCAGACGACAATGTTTTCAACCGGCGACAGATAGACAGTTGTGCACAGATACATTCATTTATAAAAAGACAGCCAGACTGAATGGGTGTAGAAACAAACAAAATTTGAAATTAACCAAAGTTAGGTGCGGTTGCTGTCGTAGTGCAAATGCGGGTTCAGATACTTACGCAAAGTTTGCCACATATGCTCTCCAGCATTCTATAGACATCTGTTAAGAACCAGCACATATTCAGGATATACATACATATAACTGTATTCGTATTAACATTTGTGTGTAGATATATTAAGAAGTTTTTGGATAATTGCCAATACAACAAAGGTGAATGCTCTCAGTCGATTTCGAGTAGGATTTATATTAAATATGAGAAAAAAAAATAGTACGAAATTATAAAGATGTTATATAATACTTGATTGTCAGTTATATAAACTTCACTAACATCTTAAATAATTTATTTTTAACTGATAAGCGCGATCATATCTCAACTCTCTAGATCCAGAATATTAAAAAAATGTTTATTGTGATATCTGCTTGGAGGGAATTATAACAGGTAAATGTACAAAACATAAAAATTTAAGTTTATCGAATTTAACTAGACAAAGAAATTAGGGGATAAGCGCTTTATATAATCGCAAATAAAATTTCAAATCTCCTTGATTATTATTATGTTTTTCAAAGAAGCTTAAAATATTCCACCACATACCTTCATTTCATACCAAAATAAGCAAAACCCTGCCTCTGGCTTCCATAAACTTTATATAATTCTATAGGTTCCTCCACTGTATTTGATATTTCGTCCATTATGTAAAATTAGCAAAGTGCGATTTGGAAAAAGATAAACTTAGTTATCATAATATGTTGTAGACAATTCAACTAATATTATAAATTGTGACGTCTTTCTAAGATCTCCTACCGCCATCTCATGATACAGGCTTCGAAATGTCTTTTCAAGCTACTAGTTAATAAGAATACGTCCTACGGGCGCTTTCTGCATTCTGTACGACCGCATGTGTTATACCTACATACCAACTGCACTTCTTTACCGGTCACTTATGATCCGTATATTATTTGCTGAAATCTGGAGGCCAGAATAATAATATTTGACTTTTACATGTATTGCAGTGGCAGACATATTGCTAATATACGATTATCAAATATGTCTGCCACTGCGTATGCGTAACTATTGAGTTGTACCTGATGTAGTCTATCTGTAGCAGAGCGATATCTTTTGTATATACAGCGCTCGCTCGAAAACGCGAACCCCCTAAAACGTGAACCCCCTAAAACGTAAACACCCAGACACGTGAACACGCTTTTTTCTGCATTGACTATTCTAAAATGTGAACAAAGCAACAAAGCTCTAAACATTTCGACATTTGAGAGTATTTTGTATCGGCCTTAAATAATTCTGTAAATTTCAGTTGCAAGTTTGGATTTGCATGAAGCGTTTCATCTTCCATTTGGTGTGTACAAATTAGTTCTAAGAAACCTGTGTACTTGAGGTGAAAAGAGAAAGCTGAAATTCTCGGCCACGATTTGTAACATTAAAGCAAACAGACAAGTGGTTTTAAAATGCGTAAACAACACCTTATCTGGGCCTGGAAAAAGAAAAAAAAAGCGAATTGGACTTGTGCAGGGATCAGGTGTATACTGTTCATGAGTCCGGGTTATTTTATCGTTTTTAAGGAGAAATAATTTTGAAAGAAGAAATACTTGCCAAGTAAAGTAAAGGTCTTCTCCTAATCGACAACTCCCATTCTCATCCAGACGTAGCTGAACTGATAGCGGAAGATGGAAATATTTAAGCAATCTTTATGCCACCAAATGTTACTCCCCTCATTCAAACGATGGATCAGAATGCAATAAAAACCACGAAGCTGCACTACAGAAACAGCATAGTAACTTCAATAGCAGCGACGAAATCTGATTTGCTCTAGTCCATGAAAAAGCTAACATTAAAAACAGCAAAACATCTTCTGGAAGTCGCTTGGAGTCATATCAGTAAAGAAACCCTAGTTAATTGCTAGAAGAATATTTTAAATTTATCGGAAAACGATGATCATTACGAGGAGAAAAATGGAACGCCGAACAGTTTAAAAGTTGAGGTTTGTTTTTGTCCGCAGAAATGCTCAAAGATGTGTAAGTTATTACAAATTTGTTTCTTGTGAAATATTTTAGAGTGAATATACGTCACCAATCGATATTGAGGTAAATAATGCGGACGACGAAGTTGAAACAGAGGACGAATCAGGCGAAGACTACGTCTCAGAGATACCGGAGAAAATCAAACCAAACGAAGTAGTTGAAATTTTCAATAAAACGTTATAGTGCAGCTAGTCGAGGTGTGCAGGCTTCGAGAAAGTAAAAATATGACTGATTTTGTTTAAATAACATTTTCTCAAAATTACTTTTCCTATCATATCCTTTAAGTACAGATTAATATGTTTACGAAATAATAATAAAATGTGAATTTAAATGTGTGGGTGAAACATAGCTATAGAAATTAAGATTAAATATTCTCTGCATAACTAAACACTTAAAAAATATTTAGCTGTATCAACAAAAAAAAACACCAACTAAAATATTGAAAGCTATTAAATAAACGTAAAGTGGTCAAAAGGAACGACTTAAGGGGGGGGGGGTAAGGTTTGTTTCGTCGAAAAAAGACCTTTTTTCATGAATTTTTTTAGAAAAAATTATTGCTGTAGGTTTATTTTACTTATTATTATATGAAAGTACAACATTTGAAGGATACTTAAAAAAAGTTTTATCGAAAAATAGCGAGGAATAACGGATTTATCGTCGATCTCTGCAGGCACCTCGAAAAAAAGTTGTTGTGCGGTGACCAGCCTACTGCATCACTGGATCATCCGAAACCAAAAAATCAAAATGCTATCTTTAGTTTATTAGTTTATCTTTCAACTGACGTCGAGTTTTTTTTAATTTTTCAATTTTTAAATTTTTGGTACCATTTTCAAGCCAAAATGACGATTTTAGACGAAAAAATCGACCTATTTGTTATTGTAAAATTGTTAGTAATTAAAATTTCTGGAAAAACTCGGCGTCATTCGAGAGCTATATATATGTAGAATATTTGTTCAAAATTTCAAAACGATCGATGCAGTAGTTTTTTCTGTAGGCTGGTCACCGACTTTAAAAATGACATATCGATTCAAAGTTTTGTACACTCAGCGCAGGTAGCTGGAGGTACCCTTATTCAACCTGCTGTAACTTCGTTAGTTTTTCTCCGAATGACCTAAAACTTTCACACAATACTCTTGAGATGTGGATGGTTCAGAAAAAAAAAATATAAAAAAAATGAAGAAAAAAAGTTGTCAAACCTTACCCCCCCCTTAAGGTAAACACAGCAATAAAACCGGTAAAAATAAACAATATTTGACTAAGGAGTGCAATAAAAGAGCGCAAAGAATTTCGTTTGCAAAATAAAGTGCAGAAGTCGGGTCTGAGTTATGGTTTGCGCGCTACACAGATAATCCTCCAAATGGCCAACACTTTGTATTCTTACAATGCCTTTACAACACCTACTTTTTTACTGAGTACACCTGTTTGCATAACTCGCCGCTGATTTATGTACAAAGTCATTCAAATTAAATAGAAATGACTTTGTTGGCAGTAAATAAAACAAATAGTCATTATACGTAATTAAGCGCGCGAAGCGAAGAAGAGCTCGAAACATAAATGTGTGGGGAGTACTGAAGTGAGTTATATGCGTTGAAGAAAGCAGGTCATTTTAGTATATAACTGATGAAATAATTCTGAACTTATTCTTGATGAATCCGAGAAATGTACTACAAAGTGCGTAGATATATTTCTAGAAAGCTATATATCCGATGACTTGTTCGATTTTTATCAGAACTTCCCGGATTTGTATTTTTTCTTGTTGTATTTTTGAAGTTGTCTGCCTTCATAGATATGTAAGCTTCTGGGCAGATGGTTGGATTAAGATCCATGCAATTTCAAACGACCTGAAGCTGGTTCGTCTATTTCGAACTTGACTCTAAGTAAATCTAGTGGGTTGAAAACGATCTTTTTACTTCGAAGCGAGTATTAAATTTAGGTAATAATACACTCAAGTTCAATGAAAAGACGACGAAGACATTAAGCTCACCATCAATGCCAAAAAAGTTATGCGGTCGAAGTTGCTTATCGCTAATCCGACGCTTTAATCCCTTTGCAGCTTTTAAATTGATTGGAATATGGGATTTAAAACTTTTGCCACATCAAATGCATATTCTCAAGATATTTTGTGTAAATCTCATGCAAATGCTATTTAAACTTTTCTAATCACTTTCATTAATGACTAACGACAGTGCAATACCACGCATATAACGGCATTAAATGCTTTCAATTTGTCTTTACACTTACGGTGCTAAAGTGTCTCGCAACAGCAACAAAATCGTACAGTTTGACTGCAACTCAAGCACAAGCTCCTCACAGCAATTACAAAAGCCATAAATAAACTGAAACAACAACAACAACGTAGGAGAGTGTTAAGATTTGCAGAATAAATCTCTGGTATTTACAAAATGAAATCCACCTTCGCACAATAAAAATGAGCCATTAAATATGCACTCAACAGTGGGATATATCGGTTGTATGTGTGTGGCACGCGACGGCCAAGAACAAGAGAAGAAGTCTATATGTATGTGTGTCTATATGTAATATTCATGATTAGTTGTTGCAAGGAGGGCAGAGTAACGGAAGCGGCAACGTCAGCTGTAGATGAATGAATAAACGCACATTAACTACGTGGCTGCGCTATAAAAGATACGTGGACATTAAGTTGCTTAGCTGTATGCTCAGTGAATGTATGTATGTGTGTATGGGTGCGTCTTTTAATGTGTTTGTGTACAGGAAATGTGGTTTATTAGAAAGTTTCTGGCTCGGTGTTTGTAGTTAGAGATTATAGGCGCTAAATACGAACGTACAGCTGACGTTGACTTGAAGACTTCACGCCAAGTACTACCGTTTATTATTGCCGTTAGAGTAGTAGAGCTATAAAACGTATAACATTTCAAGACTGATTAGCAGCTAAAACGTAGACATTAGTATGGATATTAAGTACAATTGTGGTAACATGTAAGTATGTATATTATTGCGAATATATGAAATCAGGTTAGAGAAAGGTAATAAGTGAACTATGAGATAAGATCTACTCATAGTATATACATACATATTGATTTGAGTACTGTACATATTATCAAATCTTTAAGAAGACTAATCAACCAATGGTTCTAAGTCTTGGAAAATGTGAAAGAAAAATAACTATTTGAAATTTAAGAATAATAGCCTTTTCGCCCTGGTAAATTAATTTAATAGATTAAGATTATAATTGAGAAATCAGATTTGCCTTTCACACAGACTTACAAATACTTTCCAAGCTACACTCCACTTTTAGCTCGATTTGTATTCGATTAAAACTTAAGGTAGTAAAATAGGAAGTAAGCCTTGATCAGAACCTTCCAAATATTTCGCTGAATGAACAAAATTATTTTTCTCTGCGAATCTTCTTAGATCAATCTAGTTCAAAATACTAAACAAAATCAACCCTGCCCCCTTTTAAAGCTTCTTCGCTCTTTTACGACTTTAACTTTTATTAATTGAATCATTGGACGATGTGACCTACATATATTGTTCAATCACTGTGAATCATGTTTCCTCTTATGAAATTTTCACGGTCCTGTTACAGATCCGTTACATTGAATGTTGTCCATACTTCTATATTCTATATTTTATAATGATGGCGTCATTAGGAACAAGTCAACCTTTTGTGTGCGTTGCGATTTTTACCATGGATAAAAATATTGAACAAAGAGTTTGTGTGAAATATTGTGTTTCAAACGAAATTTCTTGTGCCAAAAAAAACCTTTTTTTGATTCAACCATATTGAAAAAAACAAGAAAAAGTGAACGATTTGCCACGTTTCTCTTCAATTGAAGAAAACGTCGACAAAATAAAGGAAATGGTGCTCGAAAATCGTCATTATAGTTTGCGAGAGATAGCCCAAATAATGGACATGTCTCATGAGACCGCTCGTCATATTTTGATTGATGTTTTGGGTATGCGGAAAGTCGCAGCGTGATTGGTGCCAAGAGATCTGATCTTCAAAAAGTGAATCGCAGTAAAGTGGCTGAAGACATGCTTGAACGCATAAATTTCGGCGTTATGAAGGATTTGAGAGAGAATGTTCGTCGCAAAAGACCAGATTTGTGGCGGAACAACAGTTGGATTTTGCACCACGATAATGCACCACAGCACTAAGCAATGTGAACGAGTTTTTGAACAAAAATTCAACAAATATCATCGAACAACCACCGTACTCTCCAGATATGGCCCCGTGTGACTTTTTCCTGTTTCCAAAACTCAAATTACCACTTCAAAACTAATTCGCAACGAGAACTGAAGGCCATCCCGGAATATAGTTTTAAAAAGTGTTTCGATAATTGGATCGTTCATTGAAAAAGGTTATTGCCTCAGAAGAGGCCTATTTTGAAGGGGATATAATAAATTTAGATGATTGATAAGTGGTTTATGATTTATTTCAAATTTCCGGGTACTTATGTGATAGAATGTATTCCCGAAAGTACTAGATAATAGTTTCCGAAATGTATATTAAGATACATATTTAGTATACATGTTCTCTAGTTCGAACTCATGTCCTGATTCTGTACCTATTGGCCAATTATATCTCGAGATTGGATCATGAAGCCATTCCGAGATAATAGCAATAATTTTTGGTCCATAAAAGTGGTTCTGAATAACAACTTTACTGCTAAAAATTCTGTGATATCTATTATTAGAACCAGAACTGTCACTAAAGTTGATTTTGCTCCTTGACCAATAATAAAATTACTATATATTGCGATATTATATCTCACATAAGGCTAATTTTAAAGTATACACTACATAATTATCACAATACTCAAACAACAATTTTACAAAACATTATTAATTTCCAAACAACTTCATTCAAAAGCCACAACTGTATTTAGTAGAGTGTCCAATTCAAATTTTAAGTTAAACAAGTAAGGAAGGGCTAAGTTCGGGTGTAACCGAACATTTTATACTCTCGCAATTTATTTATTCAACTTAATTAATATTATATAATACACAATTTGACCTACATATTCGTCATATAACTATATTGTATAAAGTCCATTGAAAGTTGGAAACCCTAATATTAGGTTAGAAGCACCGAGGTCCTCATGTTCAATATATGGGGCCTTGAAAACCTATGGTCCGATTTCGGCGTTTTTTAGAAATGGGCTGCCACACTATAAATACAGTATTTGTGCAAAGTTTTGCACCGATATCTTCACTAGTGCTTACTTTATATATTGTAAAGTAAACGATTCAGATCATCTTCTAAGTTCTGGTATATAGGAAGTAGGCGTGGTTGTGAAGCGATTTGGCCAATTTTCACAACATATTATTGGGAGGTAAGGAAACTATCACAAACCAAGTTTCATTGAAATCGGTCGAGTAGTTCCTGAGATATGGTTTTTGACCCATAAGTGGGCGACGCCACGCCCATTTTCCATTTTGTAAAAAAATCTGAGTGCAGCTTTCATCTGCCATTTCTTATGTGAAATTTAGTGTTTCTGACGTTTTTCGTTAGTGAGTTAACCCACTTTTAGTAATTTTCAACCTAACTTTTGTATGGGAGGTGGGCGTGGTTATTATCCGATTTCTTTCATTTTTGGACTGTATTGGGAAGTGGCTAAAAAAAACGACTGCAGAAAGTTTGGTTTATATAGCCCTATTAGTTTGCGAGATATGTACAAAAAACTTAGTAGGGGGCGGGGCCACGCCCACTTTCCCAAAAAAATTACATCCACATATGCCCCTTCATAGTGCGATCCTTCATACCAAATTTTATTTCCATAGCTTAATTTATGGCTTAGTTATGGCACTTTATGTGTTTTCGGTTTTCGCCATTTTGTGGGCGTGGCAGTGGTCCGATTTTGCTCATTTTCGAAAGCAACCTTCCTATGGTGCCAAGAAATAAGTGTGCCAAGTTTCATCAAGATATCTCAATTTTTACTCAAGTTACAGCTTGCACAGACGGACGGACGGACGGACGGACGGACAGACAGACATTCGGATTTGAACTCCACTCTTCACCCTGATCACTTTGGTATATATAACCCTATATCTAACTCGTTTAGTTTTGGGTGTTACAAACAACCGTTATGTGAACAAAACTATAATACTCTCTTTAGCAACATTTGTTGCGAGAGTATAAAAAAAAAAAAAAATTAGTTTAATCTAAGCTGATCCCGCATACGACTCTGACCCAAATTATTATTGTTTATTTTTTGTGTTTTGGATTCCTTATTTGTGGTTTAATTTGCTTTTGTTGTTGCAAAGTTTGAGGAAATGACTGCAAGTATTAATTGGATCAAGAGAGCGCATGCACTCACCATGCATATCATTAAATAATATAAAATATATTTTCGCATTTAATTAAAGCCGATTTACTTGGAGTACACACATATTTGCATTTCCCAGATTATGCATAGCGGATTGGGAGGAATTAAATTAAACTATGCGAACATAATTAAATTTTGATGGGAAAAATTAATGACAGTGCAGAAGTTATAAATGTTTGGAAAGCAATGCCAGCATGCGGATGTGGATATGAAGTGTCACTGGCATAGTAAAAAAAGTTTAAAATTTTTTTCTATTTATGTAATTATTCAACAAAAATAGTCAGATTACCATTTAGTTTAACTCATGTGTAATTCAACGAATTTTTTGTAAATCTCAAGATAATTTTGATCAGTTTTTGTTTTTAGCTCTGAGTGCGATTTGGTCAGAATTGCCTCAACTGTTTCTTGGTTATTTGGGATTTTAAGTGCTAGAAAGTAACGGAGTCTCTGTAAATCGTTAATGTGTGATAGTTCTTGCAGATGAAGCACTAAACCATTGAAAGCCTAAAAATGTCGGGCATCAGGAAGTAAAACCCACCATCATTGGTCCAATCCATATCTGGTGTCGATCAGAAATTATTAACTGGTTAAAACAGTTATTTACGAGGGCTGTTATATATATTTCTGGCCTAATAATGAAAATAGGAATATTTATCAACGAAAATGGTTTTATTGTTTTTCAAAATATTCTCCATCAAGATTTATACACTTTTGCATGCGCTCAACCTAATTTTCGAAGCACTTTTTTGAGCCTTTTTTTGAGCGATTGTCAAATTGTGCGGGATCCCATGAGAACAAACCTTTTTTTCGGCCAGGTGTTCATGCAATATCGAATGTATGCTGGTGGGAGAAATGCATAGGCATGCCTCTATCTGAAGGTATGTTACATGACGGTCTTGCATTATCAGTTCACGTACGGCATCGATGTTTTCTGGCACAACGGCTGTTTTTGGACGACCTTCACGGAATTCGTCTTTGAGCGAGCGTCGGCCTCGATTGAATTCGTTGTACCAGTTTTTCACAGTGCTATAGGATGGTGCTTCATAGCCATACAAAGATTTTAGTTCATCGATGCACTCTTGTCGCGATAATCCACGCCGAAAGTTGTGAAAAATGATCGCACGAAAATGTTCACGAGTTAATTCCATTTTTTGGCCGAGATGAATTTTTTAATTCCCTGTAAATAAAACAATTCACGATTAAATGACAAAACGTTCTGAGTGATGTTATGCTAAAAAATGTCAAACTTTCCAATGGAAATGTCAGATTGCACCTCGCAACACTTAGTGTTGCCTAGGCCAGAAATATATATAGCAGCCCTCGTATTAGTTAAAGAGACAGACCTAAATATTGTACTTGAAAGAGTGTCAAAAGTTAGTCAGATCACACATCAAAGGCTAAAGAAAGAGTACTTGAATACTATTCTGTGTGGACTTGACTATAACTATGAGTATGCTAGTCTCTCCAAAGTCGAGAAATATTGGATCTCGAAAGATAGAGAGAGTAATATAGAGATAGAGCAACTTGAAATAAAACTCGTTTTTTTGAAGACGATAGTTAGAAAATTCAAAATCTCATGGAGTGTGACTATTGTTATGCTAAAAAGCTTTAAAAAAATACTTTGTCGTAAGGTTGAACTGGGGAAATATAAGGAAAGCAGATGCTATGTAACAATTCTAGATTTTTTATTGCAATCGAGTAAATTACTGAATATTTGTTTATGTTTGGTATATAAAATATGTCTTGTTGGTAGACTTAAAACAGTTTGAAAACTTCGCTAGCTATATTCACACCTACACAGAAAGCTAATAAGAAGCGAAGTGGACAGAGAAGAAAGTCCTTTCTGTGATCATTCTCATTAGGAAGGCTGTTTTAAACTTTGGGGCTTAATAAATAATGATTATAGAATCGACGTAGGAACTCCCTACACTATTGATTGTCTTATACTGGTAAACTCCTTCCTTCAATTCCCTAACTCGATCGATGGATTGAAAATCTGGCTAGAACTCGTGCTACTCGGAACTATTGTATATGCTCTGGGGGACTGGCCACACGATGTCTTCTTTTTAACAGTTAGATGTCGAAATCTAAACGAATATAGACTCGTGTACATTCGGGTACCTATGAAGGTCACGATCACGAAGCTGAGCTGCTTTCTATAATGGGATTTTTTATTGCAGCACTAGACATAGTAGTGCTTCTTCTCTCCCATTCTCTATATAAATTATATAACATATATTTCTTCAATACTAACCTTGTCATTTATTTCATTGGCTTTGGTTTTTTTTTGAACATTGGTATTAAACCAAAGTTAATTGGTGACATATATCATGTCGCAGAGATTTAAACTCACACGCATATAATTGATAAAATATATCTCTTTACACATACCGCCATGTGTATATATTTTTTGCCGCTCTTGCTCCGCAATTGCATTGGTTTTAATTAAAATGTTAACGTCTCTGTGAATTTTTCATTTCGTCCATATCTCCCGTTACACATTGCGCCATTTTGCGCCACTTTGCTGCACATATAGGTTGTCATTTCGAAGCTCTGTAATTAATTGTTTTCAATTTTAAAAATTCCATAAATGACTATTCACACTCACGCACACATATGCATCCACTATTTATTGTGAGTGAGTGGGCATGCGTGTGGGTGTGTAAAGTCATGTCGTGCATTGGCATTCAATTTAACAGTTATTGTTGCCTCTCTCTACGATTCATTTGTTTGTTAGTATAATGAAATAGTGCGCCAAAAGGCCAGCGCCTATAATGTTTTATTCTTTTTCAACAATAAATAACATAAAATATTTAATAACACGTGTGTACAAAAATACCAGCTGGTGGAATATAGTTTTATTTAGAATTTTATTTAATATTTCAATCGAACTTTTATTTATATTTTTTTTTATTTAAAAAAATTATATTAGCCTTATTCAAAAACAATTCAATAAAATAGAACTTGGTTTTCCAGAAATTCTTCATCGTCAGAGTGACTAAGCTCAATTCTCCTTTGAATTCATGGAATCAAAAAATAATTTCTGGGAAAGATCAGATAAAGAAATTCAATTTAGAATTTTGTAGCTCTCGTGATTGAAATAAACAATAGCATAGCCATTCCAAGATAAACACTCTAAAACGTTCATCAAATCTGAACATGACAGGTCTATATCGCGCTAGAGGACCGGTTTTCGGATGGAGCCTTTTCTAGAGCAACCGTATAAATGATTTACTCTAAGATATGATTATTCTTAGATATTCATTCAGATAAGTTATTAAATATTATAAGTACATTTCAGTCCAATATCTCGTCTCGTCTAAGATAGGTGGTCCTTTTCATTGAGGTAGTTAAAGTCATACTGCATTCAAATATTAGAGGTTAGCTATATGCCGTTCTGTATTCTATATAAAGTCATACTTCAAGAACTTAATATGCTATCCTTATTTAAACCACTTACAAGAAATATATTATTACGAGCATATCATGAACCCAGGATAACCACAAGCAAATTTCCCTACTTACTCTATGTGTTTAGGATCTTATAGTTCGAACTAAACGCAGTTGATTATGACAACCAGTTGCTGAATTGGTTTTCTCGCCCTTCACATGCCTTGAATCAATTAAATCAATGAAATAATATTTTTATACCGTAGGGTATAAATAGTTCGTCTTTTCCATTGTTTAGAAGACGTAGAATCGTTATTTTAATATGACTCGGAATAACGTATAATCACACCTACATCCCATACAAATGAAACTTACTAAAAATGCTTTCATTCAGTAAGGAAAAACACCAGAAACCGTAAATATCATGGTAAAGATGGTACAGATGGGTGTGGCTCCGCCCACTTATTGGTCAAAAACTATATCTAAGAAACCACTCAATCAATTTCAACAAAATTCGGTTCAATATTGCGTTTCTGGTGTGACATCACCCATTTTAAAATCATCGAAATCGGACAATAACATTTCAAGGCCTCATATACCGAGCATGTGGACCTCAGTGCTTGTGACCTATTTTTTTACAGATAACCACGTGCTTAAATCTGTCAGATGTTCTAATGAAATTGAAAGGAAATCTGTTTTTACCTCTGTGCCAATAACGTCAATATTATTTCCTCTAGCCCCCATATACATCCGATACGTATTCTCAAACTTCCGGTGGACTTAATCTTAGACAAATTAAGTGAGCGTTTATTATTGGATATAATGTATGTAGAAAGGTAGCACAAATAGTTGAAATCGGTGCAGGAATTACCCCAGCCCCATATATAATGTACAACGGTTTTCGCTATCCTATTGGACTTTTTGTCGAATATGTCGAACAAATTGTATGTTATCTTAACCAAATTACATAAATAAATTGCGAGAGCATAAAATGTTCGATTACACCTGAACTTGGTCCTTCCTTACTTGTTCTATTTAAAATATTCGAGAACGACTGTTCCCAATTTATTGAAACTCCGAGTAGGGATCTCAGATAGGTTTGTCATTGTTTTCGTCGAAAATAAATTGTATTATTTAATTAGCGGAATTTTAAAGGGCTTTTAGAAAGTATTTGGAAGTTCGTTTACTTAAACATTCCTTGTAATAGTGTCACCATCTTACAAAGAAAATAAAATAATTGCACTTTCCCATGAAAGCTGCATACATTTGGCCCATGAACACCACTACATTATACGTAAAATAACTTGGTATTAAAATTTCCAACCCATTAGCTGAAAGTAATAGCCTTGTTTATAAACGAATAATTGTACAATAGTTAAATGATGCTCTCTAATTGGTTTGTAATAATATTTTGAACGTAACACATACACACATTTTTGGTAGCGCCGGCAGTCGAATTCACTCACTCACTGTACACCCACAAATTCACCGCTACAACGGAGAACGCGCAAGAGAACACGCAAATATACACCGTTATACATTTGTGCACTTGATTTTAGACAAAACCGCGTTCACGTTTACATATGTTTGCGCATCCGCCCGCTGTAGCATCGCCTTCCGCTCGTGCTTCTCGCATGCCATGGTACACGCCTCAACATATGAGTACAATGGCAACCTTGACCAAGTTTTTGTTTTTGAAATTTTATGTTTACTTTGCTCAGCGTTTCATTATGCGGCGGAACGACATTCGATATGCTGCGCACTACCACATATATACGTACCATGAGAAGCAAGCTTTTTAATGGTGCAACACGCTCAGACTGGACTCGGCACACTTTTGGACTGTATGAAAATGGAGAAAAAGGAAGGAAAACAAAGGCAATATCAGTGAAAACAAAGGACATATGTACATTGAATAATGGCCAAAGTTAGAACAAAACACCAGCCGCCAACAAGCAGCGAAGCGCACAACCGTTACTGCAGTCCAGCCCAGTCCAGTCCATTGCCGCTCAACCAGCTGACCAAACGTGCCAGCTGAGCTCGCTGAGCGTAGTAGCCTTGATTGTGTGCGCTCGTTTGGCGGTTAATGATGGAGAAGTCGGTTGAGCGGCTAAAGTGTACATTTACTCCATTTGTTGTTGTTGCTTTCATGTGTCCATTCGGTCGCACTCACTTTATGAACGCAGTTAATATTGCTTGTGTGGCTCTTCTGGTTATCTAGGTTAGGTTTGCCAGTTCACTGTCCACCAACACCGACGTGGCTTCCTCGCCTTCACTCCGTGAGTGGTTGAAATTTGTCGCTGGCCAGATGAAGTAGTGATTGAGTGAATGAGTGCTGCTGCACAATAACTCAAGCTTGGAAGTTTAATGACGTGACGTGGTAGACATTGGTTGCAACTTCGCCACAAATAAATTTCGATCAGTGCACGTGACCGCAATACAACAAGGGCCACAGTCTAATTCAATTTGGTAGGCGGTGTTCAGTGACGTGAGAGAACTGGTTTTTCTAAGGAAATATACTCACTAATGTACGCTCTTGTCATGCGGGTTTTCACAGGCAGATAACGTCTACTAAAAGATATTATCGAGTTAACTTCGTATTAGGGGTCTAGATAAATGCTATGCTTGGATCATTATATTTGGACGTTACATCGGAAAACCTTCATTCGGACGATATTTTTTGTACCGTTAGAATAAAATTTGTCGAGCTATTTTCATTGTTTCACAAAGGCTCGTAGATATCCCTTATTGCAACGGATGTTGACATCTCCAACGCGCGATTTGCCTTGTTAACGATGTAAGGATCTTTGATTGGTTTAATCAAGAGCTCACATGAGACATTTTTCTCCACAAGTAAAGTAGAAGTTGTTATTCCAAAATAATTCGAAAGTTCGCCGCATATATCAACCATCTTTACACTATGTGTTTATAAAATAAAGCCCAAAAGGGTTTAGAAAAATAGATACTCACCTTTCATCAGAATCTCCAATATAGCTTTATGCGTATTTTCATTAAAGTTACAGAATGAACTTTCACAAGGTAGAATGGTCAGTTTAAATACTACGTCACAGGCTACATAGAAATCCATCGGTCTCATATATAGTATTTTCGAATTTTCGAACTTTAAATGCAGCACGATTTACAAATGGTGAATTGTGGATTGTTCCGTTGCAGATTATCGCGATTATTCAGTCGATCTATTCTCTAAAATTAAAATGATTGACAATTGCCTTATCATCTATTGATGAGACAGACAGACAAGGATATCGAAAATTATATGGATGTCTTACAACTCTCTCGAAAGCTCGAATGCGATTGGTGTATAAATATTTTGCCACATCTTCTTATACGGTTCTAGCCGAGTTTACGACAGCGCGCCATTCGTTTCTCCTTCTCTCTGTTTGACGTCAATTGGAAATCCCAAGTACAGCCAGGTCCTTATCCATCTGGTCTTTCAGCGGGCAGCACCGAACATTTTCCATTCGAACAACATGATCTAGCCAGCGCAGCCGCTGTCTCTTTATTCAATGAACTATGTCAATATCGTCGAAACATCCATTGTCTGCGGTATACGCCATTGTCAATGTTTAAAGGACCGTAAATCTACCGCAAACCTTTCTCTCAAAAACTCCTAGTATCGTCTAATCGGATGTTGATATCGTCCGCGCATCTATACATCAGGACGGAAATGATGAGGGACTTCTAGAGTTTGATTTTTGTTCGTCGAGAGAGGATCTTGCCACATATTGAAGATAATTAATTGTGATCCTCCAGTATCTTGGTTAGGTGAGAGTGTTGCTTTTAATATAATGTAGTGTGATATCAAGCATGGATGCCTGATGTTGGACCAAGCAAATGGGCCAGTTATATCATAAAGAATTTGTTAATGCATTTATGGAGTCTGCATTAATATCGAAAATGTTTGATATTTGTTCAAACCAGATTTTGGCTACCGAAAGTGATTAATATGTTCCCTATTCCACTTTGTAAGGAAGGCGAGAGTATCAAACTTTCGCCTTCGCTTAGTTGCTATTTAAACTTACATAGCCCACTCTGTTTATTTTCAACAATTCAATACTTCCAATAAAGATAAAAAAATAAAAAAAAAACATTCCTTGTAGTAAAACATCTCTCGTGCTTTCCTTAAGCAGCTTTTCGATGACAATGGCACCCACATACACATACAGACACGTGGCAATTTAAGTGTTGAAATATGATTGTAAACATATGTTAGACCACAGCGATAGCTGTTCAAAACTTTTTACTGTTAAATAAATAAAAAATCACTTTTAATTTTACCACCAGCACAACAACTCGACTGGTGATGCCACAAAAATTCTAGTTGCGGTTGTTTATTTTTTTTCTAATGTGCGGTGAAAACTTTTTCGTTCGGTGTTAAAAGTTTTTCGACGAAACACAGATTTTTATCAATCGAGGTTTTTTGCAAATACTTCAAGTGTGCTCAACTGTTTGTACACACGTCAAATACTCACTCGATTATTTTTTGCTTTGAGGTGATGATGGGTGTGAGAAATGTAGGTAGGAAAGTATGTGTATTTATTTATATGAGTCTAGTGGAATATACTTATAAATTGTACTTAGATGAGGTCAAGTGATTTAAGTGGGCGGTTAGCATTCCTCTCGTCGTGGGTTCGAAACCTAGACCCAGACAAATTTGTAGTCTTCAATGGAAATAATTTCAAATCGTAGTCACTAATGATTGTTAAAGCTGAGGAAACATGTTTAAAGAGCAATATACTCTCAATCATTCGGGAACGTCTACTTAACTTTAATGCGCCCCATCTGTTGTAAGAGAAGTTCGGCCAAACGTCTACCAATCTTTTAAGCGGCATCTTATTACTCTTATTAATACATATATATGTACAGCTACTCATGCAACATTTTCTCTACATTTCTCTTGCATTTTCTGTAGTTGTCCGCTTTCAATGCGAATTCTTGATTTATTTTGTTCATTTGACTTATTTATTGCATTCTATTGATATTTCGAATTCGTTTTTCTATTGACTCCACTACTCCATTGAATTGTGTAACTGTCAACTATCCATTGAGTTGACGCACTTTCCTGTAAAGGTGTCGATAAGTGACCGAATTTGAAGCACAAGAAAGACTTAGGTGTGAATTAAATATTTTTTAGCACGAAATTTGAGAAAATATTGAAGTTTTTTAAAGGGTTTAATTTAAAAAGAAAATGGATTTTAACTCGTGCTATCTTCGCACTTTTAGAGTCATGGACAAGAGAGCCATCCGAGTGCCCAATGTTCTCATTACTTACATTCCCACGTATAATATAAATAAGATCCGTATCATGTGGATAAGTAATTTCTGAAATATTACTGAGTCAAAAGTATAAAAGGCATGTGCTCTAATAGCATTTAGTACTCTTTAGACCTTATCAAAGTACCAATTTCACTTATCATAGAAGGCGTAGCGATCTAAATTAGTACGGCATAAATTATGTCGGATAGCCAGAAATATCTCCTTTCCGCTTTTTTGCTCTTTATTCAATGCTTTATAAAAAGTGTTACAGTGATTGGACTTAGTTCAAATATGCAAAGTTACGTTCGATAATATGTTTCCATCTACACGGCAACTACATAATACCACCCACCTTATTGGTGAAGAACTCGGACAGCCACTTTCCACAAGCCTCTTTTGAGTTCAACTTTACACAACCAAGGGCGTTTGCCATGTACAGGAATAGGTGGTAATCACGCTTCTGATCAGTCATGTGTGTGTGGTCTGGCGTTGTCCTGGTGGAACACTACACCCTGCCTGTTCAATTCTGGACGCTTCTGGTCGATCGCCTGCTTCAAGCGGTCCAATTGTTCTCAGTAGATGGTAGAATTAAGCGTCTGGACATATGAGAGCAGCTCATAGTGGATTATTTTCTTCCAATCCCACCAAACGCAGAGCAAAACCTTCCTGGTTTTCGCTTGAGTATTGCCAAATGCGAACTCTGTACCGCTTTATACAAGGCGGAAGGGAGAATTTGCCAACCTAATATCTGACCATGATTAGTAATGGAACATAAACAATTACATTACCAGAGGTTCCTTTTGTACTCCACTTCCAATCGCTTACTCACTTAGACCTTAAGGATTGGTCTTTAATTGGTATTTAACATTAACGCTTTACTTTAAGAAGATGTAGGGTCAATTAGCCTATCCTCTTCCTCTTTTTTTACCTTTGTCGCATGTTTACAGAAATTGCAAACCCAGATTTTTGTATAAAATATCTTAATTTATTTCATAGTAATTTCATACAATCCATTTGTTGTCTTAGGAAAACATTTTAAAATTTACTTTTTCTTCTTCTTATCGGCATCATCTTTTTCCTCGTCATCCTTCAACGAACAAGGTGGACAGGAGTGTAAATAACCACCTTCTGCCATGCGCAAAAATGATTTCTCCCAGTCGTAATTGCTAAGTTTAGGAAAAATATACATTTTTTATTCATTCAAATATTTGATAGAGAAAATGTATCTCGGACCTGTAAAAGTCACGATACTTCTTCTTGCGTGGCTTGTTATGGAGTAAGTTGAAAGCTAAGGCTGCGAACAGTGCCGAGCCGGCTGCAACTGCGACGTTACGCAGCGCCATCTGACGATGATTGAAAAAGAGCTGCGGCGGCAGCTTTGGTGGTGGCTTTCCCTTCGACTTCGACTTACTCGACATCTTTTCTGAAATTTAATTACCAAGTACCAATCAGCAGCACTACGATGAGATTCAAATGATTTTTGTTTAATTCTATACGCAATGCTTTCAAAAATACTGTTTTTATTAGCGAACTTTCTAGAAGCGTGTTTGGTAAAAAAATTTAAAACTGAAATAAATTTTCATATTTTTTTTCACAGCTGTCAAATATTGAAGTGACAGGTATTATTTCATCATGGCATTCGTTGCATTTACATTTCTGTGTTTTTGTAATTTTTGAAAGTAGAAATAAAAGTGAAAAATTATAACCCAGCCTGCGAAGAGTTTGCATGCCGTACATAAAGACAAATAAATTTCTTTGAAACTTTTTCGGTCATAAATAAACTTTCGATATACATTATTAACTATTTTAATTGAATATTAAGTCATTTCATAATATTAATATTTATAATATAATTTTTTTATTTTGCTTTCAGGGTTCCAACTTATCATATTTGGAGAGTTCTTAGGTAAGTGAGTCTTTAAATTCCCCGCATTACTGATGTAAAGATAATTGCGACAACTGAGGAGTTGTTTCTAGATTAAGAAAGTATAGATCCTATTGTATGCCATCTTGTCTGCTAATGATAATCTTAAAAGCATTAGAAAAGTATATTTCTAACAATTATATTCTTTCGGGAAGCATCTAACACTAAAATGTTTATGTACCTGTATCATAAAGTTTTCAGGACCCTCTATTTGTTGAATAACATCAAGACATAACAAATAATCTTTCTATTTTAACGTCTATGAATCTTCCAAAGAAGAAATTCTATACATATGTAAAAACGATTTCTCATATCACGTTAAATTATATATCATAGTACAAATTGGTCTATTTGTATACGTATGTTACTATAGGGGTTTTCCAGAAGAGCGCTACAAAATAAAACCAAAACTGTTTGGGATGAATTTCTTTATTCCTGTGTAATGAAATTCTTTATTCCTGTGTAAGTATATTCGGTGCCATTATGGATTTCTTTTGCATGGCCACCACGGGCACGCTTGCAGGAGTCCAGACGCTGAACCCAATTTTCGACGGTTTTCAAGCATAAATCGGCCGATACATTCACGTTCGATATTCGTACAAAGTTCAACAATCGTCGCTGGCTTGTTGGTATAGACCATAGACTTGACGTAGTCCCACAGGAAATAGTCTAACGGAGTCAAATCTCACGACCGAGGCGGCCAATTGACTGGGCCATTTTCATAAATCGATTGTGACATTCACTGTGTGGCTGTGGCGCCGTCCTGCTGCAACCACATATGGTCCCAGTCCATATCATCAAATTCAGGCCAAAAATATTCCATTATCAATGAGCGGTAGCGAAGAAGTATGGCCCAATGGCACCGCCGGCCCATAAACCGATGCAAATCATAATTTTTTTTGGGATGCAATGGTGACTCATGGTGTAAGTGTGGACGGCTGCCTGACCAATAACTCATTTTGTTATTGACGAAGCCATATAGTGTGGCAACGCCGAAATCGGACCATACATTTTTAAGGTCCCATATATTGAATTTGTAGAGCTCAGTGCTTCTAAGAAATTTTTTACCGAAAATATAAGTAATTCTCTCAGATATTTTGAAGAAATTCAGAGGGAATATTTTTCTTCTAATTATATGTATGTCTCCGTGCCCAAAATTAGTGGAATCGGGTCATAACTTCATCCAGCTCCTATATACCTAATATTAGAGTTTCCAACTTCCAATGGATTTTATAGCATATCGAGCCTTTACCGCCATTTTAGCGTAAGCGACAAAAACCAAACTTTACAGCAGAAGGTTTTTTTTAAATACTTTTAACCATTAATGTGGTAGTAATTTAAAATTTCTCATACATTAATGCTTTTCAGACATTTACATATATAATTGAAAAAAAAAAATTTAAATTACTACCACATAATGGTTAAAAGTATTTAAAAAAAAACTTCTCCTGTAAAGTTTGGTTTTTGTCGCTTACGCTAAAATGGCGGTAAAGGCTCGATGTGTGTATATGACGAATATGTAGGTCAAATTATGTTTTATATTAATTATTAGCCCTTCCTTACTTGGCATGTTCAACTTTCTGCATGCGTAAGAAAATATGGATTAGGTAACGAGGTCATAAAATCTGGGATCGTTGAACGGAATTTATTTCCCCCTTGTATTTTTTACATCTGGTTGTTGACTTTTCAGCCAAATTCGAATTTATTTAAACTATCGACCCAAAACTTTTTTGCTACAATTTCCATCAGAGAGGAAGATCAATGAGAGAATAGGATACATAATTTTTATATTTACCACACTCTTTTTCGTTCGATCATCGACAGATATATATATAGTCCTAGTCTAGAGTATGTAGAGAGTGTTTTCGGGCCTTTTATTTGATATAGACATTTTTAAAATAACCGGTTGACCCGAAGAATCATAGATCATTTCAACCCCTCATATATGTACAAGCACAGTTCCTTGAGCTAGTCAAAAATTCAAATTCTTACATTCCAAACAAAAGCTCTATAGTGAAGCTTTAAGCTCTAAAGAAGAGCGAACTTTCTTCCAGTTCTTTTGGCGCTTTTACTTTTGCGAACATTTATTTAATAGCAAAGCATTCTCGAAATAAGTTATGTAAATTTGTAGCCACTAAATAAGTGCAACTTCAATAACACTATTTTCTAAGCTCGACAATAATCTTGTCAGTACATGACAACGATCTGCAGCTCCAAGCCATCACCTTAGAGACCCGCCTTCTTCCGGTCCAAGGAGCTACATGAAATCGGCTATTCGTCTGTTATTTTTGTTGCTTTCTATATTCCGTTGTTGTTGTTGTTGCTATAAAAGTTGAACAAACTGTAGTTGCACGTGTAACCAGTTAGGTTGCGCTTTTATTTCTAACGGCTATTGTTGTTGTTGTTTTTGCTCAAAAAGCTTGCTTGCTAGTTACAGTTGTATAAACGAAGTTTTGTTGCTATGGCGGCGGGTTATTAACTTTTGTTGTTGTCAAGGTTACTTGTATGAAGCTGCAGCAAATTATTGTTGTAGTTTGCAGTTTTGTTTGTGCTGTTGTTGTGTATTTCCAAAACTTTGCTTGCGTTGTTGTTTTCTGTTCTTCTGCGTTGTTGTTTTCTGTTTCGTTGCAACGTAAAACTTTTCCACAACAATTTCCAGGCGAATTGTTGGCCGCAGCTGATTTCAGTCCACCGCCGGTAAGGTAAGGTGACAACTGCAACAACTGCCACAACAACAACAGCGGCAGCTACATATTGCAGTAAAGTTGTGCAGTTGCAAGCTGCGGTGGCATCCACATCAGTGCCACTTTCGGTTGGTCCTTTCGTTGTGCGATGTGGAAAATTTCATTTGATTTTAAAGTTTCGTTGCCTTTAAGTGCGTGCACTGGTATGCATTAGTATGGGTGTGTGTGTGTTTCGAGTGTGCACAAGTCACCTCAGTTTTTGCTGTGTGTGTGTATAGTATGGACTTGCCACAGTTTATTTGGACTGACTCCAAGTGAAATGATGCGAAAGAGATTTTTCGCTGCTTGGTATCTTTGGCTCAGCTAAGGATGCGGTGCTTGCACCAACATGAGTATGATGCGCCGAGGAAAAGTGCCCTGTAGGAAAAATATTCATAAAATATGAAATTGTCAAGAAAAAGCATTATAAATACGGGTTCTTCTCTGATGTAGGTCCGGAATAGGATATCTTGATTGGTAGAGGCTTTACTTAAAATATATTTGACATTTTCTTTTTTAACCTTTGATCATTTTGATCCTATATATTGCTGAAAGAGCCAAATACTATCCCTAAAATCCTGTTTGAGAAGTGTTTCGACGATTGGAAAAATCGCTGACATAAATGCTTAATTTCGAGTGGACACTATTTTGAAGGCGTCAATATTAATTTAGACGATTGATAAAAATATTTTTCTAATTTATGAATACATCTCGTATGAGATATAATCCACTAAAAAAAAGTGGATTACACCGATCCTGATATTATTCTAGACCCCATATATTGAATACATATATTATTCCATTCTCCCTCTGATGTGGTATCCACACTGTTTTTGGTTAATTTGGAATATCTGAATAAGATTTGACTAAAATATTTCTCTTGGCATAAGGTATATCACTACCAAAATGGGTTTTAACGATCATTAATTCTCAACGGACTAATATTTAACTAAAAATTAAATGTAAATTATATTAAATTCTCGTGGCCTTATATTATTTGCTAAATCGATTTCCTGCAGGGTCTTCGTAATCATGTAATAAGCGTGTTTAAACAGGCAAGTTTCCTATTTCAGGTGACCATAGCGTAGTAGTAAGCCAAAACCGAAAACACAATTTATGATTGCATAGACATCTTCACCTGTTTACAAAATGCAATTTAAAGGTGTTATTGTAAGTACCACGTTAATCGAGAGTCGTGGTTGTTGTACCGTTAAAGAGCGATAACCATGAAAGTGAAAATGCCTTTGGCTGAACATTTTCTTTATACCTGTCATACACCATATGTAGTATATGTGTCTGGTACTCATTGTCTAATCGCCATTGAATATAAGGTACAGCGGTCAATTTGACATGCATTTTGGCTGTTATTTCGATTGTTGAAATAACGGTAACATTCCATCAGTTTCCCATTTTCTCCAAATATATGTAAGTATGTTTTGGCTCTTTAATTAATTATGTTTGTGCCTATTACTCCTGAAAGAGCGTATGGCTACAATGAAACAATTCCAACCATTTCTTTCACATGCTATTTTTTCCTGTTCTTCTGAAGTCCCTTCTCCAGGTATGGAAGCAATTAACGTACAGTCCAGATATAACAACATAAATTGCGGAGCCCTACTCGGCATAAACCCATCGCCTAGTTCCGCATATAATCTACCCATGATAATTTCATCAATATTATATTATATGTATTATATATATATAAAAAATTGAATTATATGAAGCCTATTAAAAAAATATTGGAAGATTATTTTTAGCTTTGTTTGTTTCAGTTGGTGATTTTATGAGCTGTTCCTGCATTGAAACGCTTAATTAATTTCGTCGATGAAAGACGTGAAGCTTTATCAGTTTCTTTCTTTACGTTATGATCTACTAAGTTGAATGATATTTTCCATAACTTAAAAACCACAATTGTCGAAGAACTTCTGACCTGCCTTTCTAAGTCTACATTTTATTTTTTAAGAGTATTTCATAGCTTTCTCGAACTTTCATGTTCTCATAAAACATATACATGCTAGGTTTTAGCAAATCTGACAATGGTATTTTATTTCTGGTGTACTACATTATGTATTTGGGATTCCTCAATTACCCCATGAAGTTTACTGGTGATTTCTATCTGTGTATTGGAGTATTAAATTTTTACGAAGTCCCTCTCATTTTGATATGAATTTTGTATAAGCTATTAGTAGTCCATAAAGTCTTTAACTAGTCAATATCACCTCTATATGTTTTCAATACCATCTATAATACTAGTCGGTGTTGTTTCTGAGTAACCGTATAATAATATGTGTAATAAAATATAAGTCCTCTCTCGGCGAACCAAAATCAAACTCTATAAGTCGCTTATCATTCCCGTCCTGCTTTATGGTGTAGAAGCTTGGACGATGTCAACATCAGATGAGACGGCACTAGGAGTTTTCGAGAGGAAAAATTTGCGCAAGATTTATGATCCTCAGAACATTGGCAACGGCGAATACCGCAGACGATGGAACGATGAACTGTACGAGTTATACGACGACATTGACATAGTTCAGCGAATAAAAAGACAGCGGCTAGGACATGTTGTCCGAATGGACGAAAACACTCCAGCTCTGAAAGTGTTCGATGCAGTACTCGCCGGAGGAAGCCGTGGAAGGGGAAGGCCTCCGCTCCTTTGGAGCGACCTGGTTACACTTGGAATCTCCAACTGGCGCCGAACTGCGAAGGAAAGAGAGGAGTGGCGCGCTCTCATCGATTCGGCTATAACCGGCTAAACAGTTCAAAGCCAATCACATACATACAATAAAATATAATTTCATTGACTATTGAACCCTCATTAATTTTCGGAGCTGCTTTGAATCGCTTTATATATGACCAAGAAGTTGCTAAAAGATCTGTGTTCCATCCTCTTTAATTCATATAGGGCTTCACCTCTATCACGGAACTCGATAAACCCGTATTAAGCTTCAGTTTAAGAAACCTTACCTACAGTAGAAATTGTTTGGAAATCATCTTTGAATTCACTATTTTCTATAATTTATCTATTATAGGATCTTACACTATTCAATTTATATGTGTACCGGGAACGAATTTATTGTTTGTAATTCCGACATTTTCTTAATATCATTCACAATGTGCTGGATTTATTTGAGAACAAAACAACTGGTTCTCACAGGACGACATTATTTCCAAATATGTTATGTTGATCGGTAAATAATTTTAAGAGTTCTTTTGATTTATCCTCATGCTGAGTTCATTAAGAGTAGTGGGATTTAGTATATTTTTATCCTATCGGGATGTGATCCGCAAGATAGTAGATTGGTAAGACCTTATCTCAATCCCGTATACTTTCATAATAGCTTTGGCAATAATATTATAAAAGAGATTTGATATTAGGATAAATTTAAAGATCTGTTAACCAAAAAGCATAGTAGAAGTTAACTTGTTTTTTTATAAATGAAAGAAAAAATTTCTCTCTCATATCTCTCTCCACCATTTTATGATAAATTTGTATTTACTTGATAAGTTAAATTTACTTCGACTACTTATCCACTCTTAGTTGAAGTAAATGCAAATTTCCATCATACATAGTACAAAACTTGTGTTACAAATCAAAACTATTTTCGAACAAATGTTGAAAGTGCCATCAACAAATCAAACAAATCGAACAAATACAACTTAATAAAAATGTCTGTCAAAATGTTGACAGCAAAACACTTAGCTTTAAATTGCAAGCAATTCAACATGATGAAAAGAAAATGCGAGGGAATGGGAGAGAGTAGTGCAAGAAAATTCGCAGAACTACTAATATTCATTGAAAGAAGGAAAAGCTTCAAAGATTTTCATTTCCAAGAAATTTGTAAAAAATCAATTTATTTTTGTGGAAAAAAAGAGAGAAAATCGGATAGAAAAATCAATACGATTTGTGATGCTTGCCGGCAGCAACTCGACATGATGGCAACACTTGTCTTATCTGATTATGCTGAAGCGAGCAGAGTGTAGTGTAACGGTTAGTGAGCAAACGTGTGTGTGGGGGAGAGTATGTAGATCTAGTATGTGTAATATACATGTGAATGCCGAGGCAGTTGATCCGACTTTAAAGTTGTCAACAAATAAATTATTAAGAGATTAATCTTTGAGGCCGCTAGCAGCTACTATGACTTGACATATGGAAGGAGGTATAGGCAGGTGGGTGGCGGTATGCATGTAGTCTAAGAAAAAGTTGTGAGAAATTGTAGACAAACGTCAAGGAAACTTTTTAAGACCACTTAAAAAGTTCAAAAATTGTTTTTATAACTGCTTTCCGCTGCCGAAACACAGGCACATATGCCAGTTTTGATTGTATGTGTGCATGGAGGCCTCCACTTGTAAGTCTCTAAAGTTTCGCAAACATTTTTGACTTTTCACCCCTATAATAAATATGGTTGTACGCTTTTATGGTAGGGTGGTCCTTAGAATTATGAGAAAATAATTTACCAAATTTTGGAGAGTGGCGAATCGAGCAAGCAATTAGTTTATTATAATAAGTGGGAAATAGTAAGGGACAAGGGTCAAAGGTCAAGTCATCCTAAAATCTGAGGTTCCTTGTTTTAACTATCATCTATTGAAATAAAATTTGGAAGAAACTTCTTCGACTTTTGTAGCATACATTTAGGGGTTCATTGGATTATTAAGTACCATCCTAATGGGTACACGTAAGTATATATTTCTCAACACACATTTCACATACTCAATTCAACCAAACCTCATTGTGTCAACTCCTAGGCATATTAACTTTTGTATATTCAATTGCTGTGAAAATAAGAAATCTCTGCCGTTGAGTTCTTTAGCTCACGCAGCATTGCATACTTTTAGCTGCACAACGCTGTGCACATGGAAAGGCAAATATTTGCATTTGTTTAAGCAAGTCAAAGGCGTTTTTTGTACATTCTTAGTTATTCGATAAACTTTTTTCAGCAAAATCTGGTGAAGTTATTTCGCTAGGCAACAAAAATACAAAAAAATTCGTAAACGAAAACAATATAAAATGCATTGAAAAGTCAAAAGTACTTTACAAATAGCGATTAGATTAAAATGCACTTGGTAACTCTGCTGTCTGTTCGGTTTTTCAAATGCAGTGCAGCTGCTAAGCGTAATATTCAAATGGAAAGTTTTATTCGTATATTCGAACATCGAAAAGTCGTAAAGTTTTTAGCAAGCGGCTGTCAACCGGCGGTGAGTTTACTCTGAGATTTGCTTGCCTGGAGCATGGTTGTGGTGTTACGGTTAAGGTTGGTGTAGTAGTAGTCGTTTATGTCGGAAATCTTTGAACTAATCTGTTGGAAACTAACTGCTTTCGACGTCTGGTGTTCCCTTTAAGTATCAATTTCGAATAAACTTGAATGAAGAGGCTCAGAGTTTTACAATTGGCTATATTTGCCTGTCAATAGAATTACAGTGGCTAATTAATGCTAATTAATGCTCAGTTGCTGTAAAGTCAAGTGTATGACTGAAAGCATGAGATCTACGATGCTCCAACCGTAGTATTTTGAAAGGTTGTCCAGAGCAAGACCGAAGAAAGAACTGGCCTTTCTTTCTTCAATAATAATTAAACACGACAATTAGGTGAAGGGGTAGATCTACGCAACTGCAGATAATCTCAATAAAACAGATTCGACTGTCCTTTGTGACACTCGGATACGCCTGACGGATCTCTAAGACCCTTATGGTCGAATCCAGTCACTTAACTGTGTTCGCCGAAGATGTGCCTGCCGAGGTACTTTAACCTAAGTCTGGCGTAAGCTGGACATTGAAGGAGGAGCAGTTTTGGAAAATAGTGTCTGGCATAATCCCTAACTTCACTGCGTGTATGCCTATAGGACAATGACTAGTAAGCTCACCAATGATTGCGGAGATATGATCCTTACTAAAATACAGCAGCTGGAAGGACCGTTTTCGATCCATTCCGGGTCGGAAGAAGCTCGCTACTGCACAGGTACTGGTTGTTCTCCAGCGTTTGGCGAGCTAACTCGAAGTCAGTGCAATGTTGCTTGGGTACGTTCTCTTGCAAGCTGATCCGCTTTGTAGTTTACAGCGATTTCGCGGTGACCGAGTACCCACACAAGTCGGATTGCAAAGTAGTTCGAAACTACTGATAACGATGTTAGACACTTCCTTAATAGCTTAGAGCGTACTGTCATCGAATCCAAGGCCAGTATTGCCGCTCTGCTATCGGAGTGAAAACCCACGTCTCTGAAGGATGTCGAACTTCGGAGGAGTATGTCTACTGCTACCTTAATGGCAGCCACTTCTGCCTGAAAGACAACACGAACATTACTGGAAGCAATAAATTTGAAGGATCTTTTGGGAACTACTCTGAAAGCTAGAAGGATATTACATTGCAGCCCTACAGTTCAAATCTAGTGAATACAGTACGATGTCTAACTGTCTTCGATTAGTCAAAATTTGGACAGTGGCGAATCGAACAAACCACTCGCTTAAATGAATTAGACTGGCATAATTATCAACATTAAGTATAGAATTTAGCGGGATAACGTTGCTGTTACTGTCTTATGTCATTATTGTCTTAAAAGGAAACACTGCTCATACATTAAATGAAGAGATGAAGGGCCTGGATGACTTGTATATATTATTTCTGCCTCGACCATTTACTGTCGAACAAGCTCGCCATTCTTATTGTTTTTAGTGTGTTAGTAGATATATTTGTTTGTTGCAAATCACGTCCGAGCTCGAAACCAAATAACAACATAAGAAACTTTTGCAATTCACATTGTCCCGTCTGCGTTGAGGGAGAACTTTTTAAGCGTAAATTAAAGCTGATACATAAAATCACACACACTCAAGCACCCTTCACACACTCATACGAACACCTACCCACCTACAACAAACGAACGTGCGTGTCCTTCATATCAACAAACATGCGAAACAAATAACGGTGCTACAAAACGAGGCGAAATGAAATGCAATGCAATCGTATTGTAAAGCGAACTGAAGTAGCGAATCGTGTTGGACAACTATAAAAGTTTGCGCAAAGTATTTGTTTGCTTTTATCATTGTTGTTGAATGGCACGCTGCTTTGGCTACATTGCGTGAGTGGTATTAATATTGTTTGATTAGCAGCAACAAATGAGAGTGCATAATAAAAAACAACAACAACAAACGTATTTGTAATAGAGAAAATGGAAAATCTAAGCTGTAAGAGTGGATAAGTGGATATTGAAATGTGTGTGGGCAAGCAAGCAAACAATGAGTGCCAAGTTCTTTAGTCGCTGGTGGGCAAAATCGGGAAGGCTACTAAAAATGATATACTTGGATACATACTAGTATAATATATAATACAGTATGATCGATAGATAAGCATAAACTTGTAACAATAAGCAAAAAAATGTGGGTGCCGCGTGGACACTTAAGTAGGAGCCGAGCGGATTGAAAACTTTTCCAGGCCATTTTTTGTTGTGGAATTCAAATGAAGCATTCTAGAGAAACGGTAAAGAAAAAACACGAGTTGATAAGGGTTGATTAAATACGCATGGAATGGTAGCATTATTTGCATATGTTGAATATAAAGGAGTATAAATATTATATAAAGGTCATTTGAACTTTCAAAAATCGTCTAAACAGTTTATACGTGGGCTGCTATATATATTTCTGGCCTAATAATGAAAATAGGAATATTTATCAACGAAAATGGTTTTATTGTTTTTCAAAATATTCTCCATCAAGATTTATACACTTTTGCATGCGCTCAAACCAATTTTCGAAGCACTTTTTTTGAGCCTTTTTTTGAGCGATTGTCAAATTGTGCGGGATCCAACGAGAACAAACCTTTTTTACGGCCAGGTGTTCATGCAATATCGAATGTATGCTGGTGGGAGAAATGCATAGGCATGCCTCTATCTGAAGGTATGTTACATGACGGTCTTGCATTATCAGTTCACGTACGGCATCGATGTTTTCTGGCACAACGGCTGTTTTTGGACAACCTTCACGGAATTCGTCTTTGAGCGAGCGTCGGCCACGATTGAATTCGTTGTACCAGTTTTTCACAGTGCTGTAGAATGGTGCTTCATTTTAGTTCATCGATGCACTCTTGTCGCGATAATCCACGTCGAAAGTTGTGAAAAATTATCGCACGAAAATGTTCACGAGTTAATTCCACTTTTTGGCCGAGATGAATTTTTTAATTCCCTGTAAATAACACAATTCACGATTAAATGACAAAACGTTCTGAGTGATGTTATGCTAAAAAATGTTAAACTTTCCAATGGAAATGTCAGATTGCACCTGGCAACACTTAGTGTTGCCTAGGCCAGAAATATATATAGCAGCCCTCGTTCCTAAAGTATTAGTAATATTGTTTGCTTACCCTTTCTTACTTGAAGACTTTTAATGGTTATCCACATATCTATCCTGTCTTTGCTTATCAATATTATAGAAAAGCAACGTCAGTTTAGAAAATTTGGACCCCGATTACTATGTTCCTATTTCTGTAAATCTCTTAACGAGCTCTAAGGTCTTATTACTTACGCCTTATTACTGAGGTGAAAAGGGTAAACACAAAATGTGCAAACCCCGACGTTTACGTCTTCAGTTTCGCTATATTTCTTCCAGGATGCACTTTTTTGAAGTCTATGAAATGAAAATACGTTGGATTAGGATCCAATTCGAAGGGAAATTTATGTATTTTTGTAATTGTTTTCATTAATTCATGCCACGTTATTTCTGGAAAATTATGATCGCGCTTTACCCAATTTTTCCCAATTTTTCATGAACTTTATGTCCAACATATTTCTTCTTCATCTTTAAGAGTTCTGTTATCTGGATCTACCTCATCTTATGTTCAAATAATTTTGTGGTTTCCTTTTTCGTTTGTAACAGCAAAATGATATAAGTTATTTTGATCCTAGAAACATGATCCGATAAATCAGGCACCGAACAAAAGTCCTTGTTAATAGGTTTAATAAAGAGGTTTTCAATAAGAGAGCTACAATGGTTTATATAAAACAAAATCGGTTTGAGATATGAACTCCTTTATATTCATGTAAAAGTACATTCAATGCCACTATGTATGGAAACCGATTTATTTTGCATTGCTACCACGGGCACGCTTACAAAAGTCCAGACGCTGAACCCAATTTTTGACGGTTTTCAAGCATAAATCGGCCGATACTGCTGCAACTTCACGTTCGATATTCGTACGAATCAATCGTCGCTGGCTTGTTGGTATAGACCATAGATTTGACGTAGCCCCACAGGAAATAGTCTAACGGCGTCAAATCGCACGACCTAGGCGGCCAATTGACTGGGCCATTTCGTGAGATAACACGTTCACCAGACTCAATAATTCGATTGTGGCGACCTGCTGGAACCTCATATTGTCCACCTCCATATCATTCAATTCGGGCCAAAAATATTAGGTTATAAAATTGAGCCCACTGACTCCGGATTTCGACTTTAATAATTTCGACTCGTCCTTACTGAAGAGAAATGTCAAAAGAGGTCGTTTGTAGCGTCCCCTTTTGAAAAACCCTTTATTTGTGGAAGACCATATAACTCTTCACGAACCGAGCCATCATATTGTATCCCATCTAAGCCAAAAATTTTATGAAAATCAAACTCTACGCTTTTCCGGAAAACTTTCGACGATAATACTACTAAACAAGGAGAAGAAGTATTTCAAGCTTTTGTGAAACTTTTTATTAGATGGATATTAGATTACAGTAGAGAATGCTTGATAAAATTGTTCTCATTGCTTGTATTTTTCTCTAAACTATTATAGTAATTACAAATATATCTATGACAGAAAATTGGACCGACGATGTTGCGGGATGTTCGTTTACAGTTTTATTATACAGTTGAACTTTCATAACTCGAAGTTCTCCATAATTCGAACTATTGAATTGGCAATAGAAGCAAGGCAAATACATACAAATTACATTATGTAACTCAGAAGGCTCTCTAACTCGAAGTTTTTTTGTGGATTATGGTGATTCGAGTTAGAGAAGTTCCACTGTATTTTGAAATAAATATATCTCTCGTATATAACTTACCAAATTCCGTTATTATAATAAACCAATTATTGGACAAATCACGAATACACCATCAAAAAATTTTGCACTCTGGTATAATTCTAAAAGGTCACGGCGCTGAAGGCACCAAAAGCGACGACTGCTGAGCGATAAATAAACAGTTAGAATATTGAAAAATAAAAATTGAAGAATAAATGTGGAAACGTAAAAAATACCGCGCAAACTACACAGAACCACAAGAAGCATGTCAATGAGGGCATTAGCAGTGCAAAGTAGCGAGTCTGAGTGGATATTCCCGTTTTGCGCATTCATTCAATACAACAATAAAATATCCGCGTAAGGAAAGTGGTTCCTTCCCATTTTCAATTGTTGCTGATAAAAGTTTATCCAGCCATCGTTTGCCGCTTGTTGCCCAACCGAAAGTATCCAACCCGTCAGCAATCCACCCCGCGCAAACCCTCACCTCAGAAGAGCTGAGCGTTGCAGGGATTCAGAGGCAATGGTGTGTAAGCGTGTAGAAAGTGTAATTGAAGGGCTAAGAGAAACACGATTAAAAGCGCGAACATCGTCGAAAGCAAAAGTGAAAAGTGCTAGGGATGGCAAGGAGTGCAGCGTCGATGAATAATAGCGAAATAAAAGTTTACATTTCTGATTGAGTTACGATTTGCGGAGGTTAAATCTCGGAAAAGATGTGAGTGATTGTGTGGAGGAGTTGAATTAAAAAAAATATGTTAAAATAAGGGGACAGCGTAGTCGGAAAATCGCTCTCAATAAATTAATTCGTCCTTTGGCGTGGAATTAACTCTAGTATCTGATGAAAAGAAAATATGTCGATTTTTGAAAAGATCAATAACCAATACTATAAACCACATATATATAGGTCCTTTCAACGGAGGGGAGGTCTTTCTCGGCCTCCACCAGCGGGTAGCTGAAATATGTCTATGTCGTCGAATAATTTATACAGCTCATTATTCCATCGTCTTCCCAATATTTAAGGGACCGTTAATCTTCCGCAAAAACCTTTCTCTCGAAAACTCCTAGTGCCGTCTCATCGGATATTCCATAAAGTAGGACGGGAATGATTAGGAACTTGTAAAGTGTGGTTTTAGTTCGTCGAGAGAAAACTTTTCTTTTGCCTCAATTGCCTACTCAGTGAAAGTAGCGCCTGTTACTGCGGTTAATACTGGTTCCGATATAGATGTAATTATCTTCAGGAGATGACGGGAGATATTTCGTCTTATCCTCATTCACCACCAGACCCATACGCTTCGTTTCCTTATCCAGTCTGGAAAAAGCAGATCGAACGGCGCGGTTGTTGCTTCCGATGATATTAATATTATCTGCTTACACTCGGGTCTTTTCGAAGATTTGGTGCATTGTGAAGATCTGGTCAGTTGTAAACTTTCTTGATCTAAAGCCGCACTGATAAGGTCCAATCAGTTCGTTGACGGTTAGCTTTAGTATTTCACAGTATGCTCGACAGGACCTTATATGCGATATTGAGAAGACTTATACCACGGTAATTGGCGCAGATTGTGGATTGGGCAGAGATTCCAAATGTCGGGCATGCTTTCTTTCGACCATATTCTTCAAATAAGCTGATGCTTATCAGTTCTTCTCCGCCGTATTTGAATAGCTCGGCCTGCAATCCATCAGCCCCCGCCGCTTTGTGGTTCTTCAAGCGGGTAATTGATATTTGAATTTCTTCATGGTCGGGTAATGGAACACCTGTTCCAACATCATCTATTGGGGAATCGGGTTCGCCATCTCCTGGTATTGTACTTTCACTGCCTTTCAGCAGGTCGAAGAAGTGTTCCCTTCATAATCCTTCCTTATTAAATAATTATCGTCAAAATAGAAAAATTAAGTTTATTGTCTAATTCACCATTCAGGATCTAAGGTGGATCGCACTAGTATATGTAGGACTCTCTTTTGCTTCCAAAAAATATCTCTCGATTTCGATGATGGCTTTGTAAGTGGAGTGTTTAATTGCGATAGAATATACATATAATGAAAAAGGAAGACTAAAATTAACATTTTTCGCTATTATTTTTCAATGATGACCTACATAGTAAGGAAGGTTTCCCTTTAAATAATAGATGTCATATTTGAAATCTGAGCTTTTCGAATTCTGAAGACTGAATGGTTAATTCCATTAAAGATTTTCATTTATATCTGAAAGCTGGTAGAACATCTGACAATATTAGCAAGAATGATTCAGTCTAACATGCGCGATTTAAATCAAATAGTTTTATGATTTCCTTAGTAAATAGTCTTCACTTTGCAGCTCTGAAAGAAACTGTTCAATTTTGAATTAGATGACGTACACATATGAAGCTGTGAACCTGATTATACTATTATATATCCCTCATGCTTCGTCTTTGCTCTCTATTGGCAGTATGTGTAATTTAAACTACTAACATTATATTCAAATAAGCATGTCTATAAAATTCTGATTTAATAATGTCTATATTAGGTTTAATATCTTATTAGCATACTACCTTTTCTTCCAACAAAATTGTTTATACGCTACTTCAACGCGCTTCAGCAGAGATATATCAGGAAAAGCTTAATAAATATATAGTTTATCGCTGAATTGAGCCTCGTCCTACCACGCATAGCGTTCCCTAAATGCTATTTACATATACGGATGGATATTGTTTGACGCTCGGGAAATGTATGTGCACATAAAAAAGCGCGTAAAATAAGACATTTCACCATTCCACAGTTGGCTGCTGCTGTTTAATGGCGTCAAGCGAAGCGCGTAATAAAATTGTGAAAGCTGTAAGCAGCCACGAAGCGACAGGCTGCCGCGCTGCTACACTTTTCCTCCACACTCTCAGAGATATGTATGTGCGCATATAAACCATACACTCGCTCTCTCCACACTCCTTTGGAATGCAAATAACAACTTAATATGTGATCTGTCGTCGACTGCACAGCAGGGAGCACACTAAACGCAATCACGAGCTACTGCCAGCCGCCGCGCAGCCACCAAACGCAAAAGTCACTCATACGCCCCCGTCACGCGGTGTTGTCAAGTGTTCGAGTGCTCGCGTGTTCGCGTTGCCAACGCACATCCATATAAATCGCGTTACTTCGCGCATGTTGTATGCTCGCGTGTGTGTGTGTGTACCCGACCCATTAAAAGCGCATTTTGTGGCCCTGTGACACAGACAAAGTTTAGTGGCTGTGAGAGAAAAGGCAAATTGAAATTGATAGAGGGCACTTCGGGCTTCGTCAAAGCATTCGCCGCGTGCTGTTGTATATTTACGCACATGTAGTATATGCGTCTGTGTTGTTGTTTTTACAATGAAAGTTGATTAAAATGGCAGGCAGGCAAGGCATATTTTCTCATTTTATTGGCATTTAAACTCTTTATTTTCAATTAAAAGTAAGATTTACTTTGAAAAGTTTGTGTGAGACTATATTATATTCAAGAAAATAGTTCTTAATTAAATAAGACAGAAGAGAAGCGTAGAAGCGATTATTTATGTTGGTAGATAGCATATACATAAATATTCAAATGTATTTATAGAAATTATTTTTGATATCGGTCTATCTTTCTTAATTCTTCATTACTTCCTATTACTTCATTACTCATTTGAATCAAGAAAACCTGACAATCCTTCACTCAGTGGTATTCTTCATTATCTTTTCAGACAATATGTTGGTTTCTTTAGTTTTAGAACGAAACCTTGATCGACTAGTGAATTTATATCAGCTGTTTAGCTTTATTGCAAATGCATCGAGATTTGACTGTGCAAAAATTTTATAAAAACAAAAAATACTTCACATTTGCACCTATCCTAAGATATCATTTCGAAAAAAGACTATTAAATTCCCACTTTTCTCGAGAGATATTACTTATTTTCTACAGTTAGCCTTCGAGTAATTCCCAGGTTTGATAAAATTTTATAAATTTATTTAGCAAAGTGAGATTTCATTACTAATAATGATAGGGTTTCCAAAACATATTTCGCTGTTTTTAAATTCATCGTTGGATTGACCTCTATTAGCAAACATGGACATCCAACACTATAAGTTTTCTTCCAGTGGCTTCAACTTTTTTAATGTCAAATTGGAAAAATTATTTGAGGTTCTTATAGGTTTCATAGCTTCTTTTCAATTTTGACATTCCAGTTTTGACAGCAAGGCAGTATGAGGTTTATAACCTAACTCTAACTAATAACTAATACTTTAGGTTTAATTCCGGAACATGAAGTTTTCTGCAAATGTTACCTTCGCTGGGACCTTCTATGCTGATGTTCAATCAGTTGCTCGATAAAGGAGATATTATAAAAATATAAGGATTTTAGTATTTCTTCTTATCTATTGTGAACAATCATCACAAAATTTGTAACGAACTATGCTTTCATTCCTGTTTTTTCATAATATTGTTTTAAATTGGAAGTAGACCTGCTTGCATCTCATTTTAACTAAGTAAGTTAATAATAGTTTGATTTGTGCGCTTTGCTTTTGATGGTTTCTTTAATGAAGTGGTAGCCTAATATTTGAAGAAATGGTACAAAAACAGAAAACCCTACATTTTAATATGCAATTTCTCTTTAAATCTTTGAGGATCCTCCCTTGGCTAAACAGTCATAGTGAGATGCTCTGGAAGTTTAAAGATTCCCTCACCTTTTTGTATATTCTCTGAATTAAAGATTCTAGTATTTAGTTCTTGAATGAGGGAAATTAGCATAATTACTATTTTGTAATTCCAGTTTTGCTCCCAGGAATGTTTTACGTGAATTGTATAGTTTTAAGGGGTTATATATGTTGAGGTGTGGGAAAATGGGGAAATGGGGAAATTTTTGATTTTCCGTAGAGGTATATATTAATTTTTTTATTGAATATTTGTACAATGTATAATCTGTAAAATCAGCTCAAGAACATAAAAAAATATAAATAATTGTCACAGTTATGACAGTTTACGTAAAACGCATTTTTTCGAAGAGGCTTGCCGTGACTACGATTCAAGTCCATGCACTCAACTGAAAGCATAAAACCAAACAAATTTCATTAGTATGAGGACTTGTAGTGTCCTTGAGTCATTCATGAGAAAAAAAATTGGCTGCAAATGGAGACCATTTTCTGAAAAAGGCTACTTTTTTGCTCTGATGAAATGTATTGAAAAATTCGTAACATTAATGAAAATTTTAACGAAAAAATGATGTCGTTCAAGGACAAGGCAAATATATTACGAACAATTTGAAAAAAAATTAAGTCGGTTGAAAACTCTTTCGGCAGCTGATAGCGGAGAAAGATGCAAAACTCTATAATTTCGCTTCTACTTCTTAAATCTCTATAAAATTTGAGATAACATTCTTAAGAACGTAGACTTTAAGATATAAGAATAAACAATTTCGATTTTTTGACCGACTTCAACATCAAATAACCCCTTAAGTGTCCCAGATGAAACCTGGTGAAAACAATGGCTCTTCGGCCAAACTACTATCTTTTTAGAACGGTAGTTTAAATGGCTGAAACCTCTATGGTGAGATGGAACTTATAATGCATTTTACATTATACTTCGGAATCATATGTGAAGGTCAACAATCACTGGTATGCTTGTGTATACCTGAGACAGACATGTAGTACATATTGTAGTATGCTTTAGAAACCTTATGTGTATCAGCGGTGTTCCGAATTTTGTTTGAAAGCAAATGGTGTTCCTTACTACAATACAGTTATAGAAACCATTGAAATTTTGTGGTGTTGTGAAATGTACTACAATGGATTGCATTGAACACACCGAAAGCTTTAAGCTCTTCTGCCACAATCATATGTTTTCTGACATTTTGACATACAGAAAATAAATTAAATTCTAAATAAACTGAGAATAATATTTTAAGATTGCTTGAAGTTATAACTAATTCGGGATCAATTTTCCTACCAATTATCCATAATTATAATTTGCTTGAATTAACTTGTATCAGCTGATGTATGTAAACATAGTACAATACTACATGTGTATCAACTATGCTGGTACATGGTTTCTTGAGCTTTTATTGTCGTACACGTTGTAAACCATATGTCTGTCTTAGGCATTATATAGGGCATCTTGTTCCATAGTAATATTCACATCGAGTATAAACTTATTCATTGTGGTCACAATTGTCTTCTGGATATTAGTGCAGAATAAAGTTTTACTTTTTTAAATATGACTCTGACCCACCAACCAGTGAGTACTCTCAAAATTTTAATATGCCTCTCGACCCCATTTGAATATGTTCCATTTTTTACATGATAAAATACCAAAAACATTTCACCCTATTATGCTGGCCAACATTTGGTCACAAATTGAAAACCTGAGTACAGGGCAGAATAAATGCAACATATTTTTTAGAAAAGAAAACGCTATAAGGAGCAACCTCGCGGAGATTTGTAGTATATTTTATGTTATAGCACATCGATAACAGCTTCTAAATTTGTATCGCCAAAACTCTACAAAAACAACAACTCTATGAAACATCAACTCTCTCCCAACAGAATCCCCCTGACATTTTATTTTAATTTTATATTTATTATGTGTAAATACGCTGCAGTAATTATGATTTCTACGCACCGCTATTAATACTATTTAAATTGAAATAAATATTTGAACATTAATTTATAAAAATTTATTTTCATTTCTTTCTAGGTAAGCAAAATTTGTGTGCAATATTTCATGCTGTAGTATTCTATGTGAGTATACATAAACTAAAACACTGCTTTATGGAAGCACATCCATAGTGATATATGTATGTGCATATGTATTTAGATATGTTTCTATGTGCATCTGGAAAAATATTAGAAAATAACAGTACTGCAGTGCATGCAAAATGATAAGGGAACACATAAAATAGTCGGCAAAATAAACTAAAAAGCAAAGGTATTACCGAAAATAAACCGCAACGGCACGTACACATAGCCATATACATGTAGGTACATATAGCAGCCCAAAAGAGTGCCGTTAGTGCGCACGGTTGCTGAACAAAAGATTTACATTTTTTCTCTAGGTCAAGGCACGGCATACTTACTATGCAGCTTCTGTACTAAGTAATATTCGGTTTGTGCTTATTTATATACATACATATGTGTATGTATATGTATGTGTTTGCCTGCATGCATATTTGATTTGCTCATGGTCTATAAATGCCAAATAATTTACGGACTCATTTTTGGTTTGCAAATAAAGTGAATGCACAAAAATCTTTTCGCTGTTGTTGTTGTTGCTGTTGTTATTTGTGTAAGTGCACAAAATGTTCTTAATACACACACGCATAAGAAACTATACTCTCACACATACACGTATATAATGGGAGTTTCAAGCATATCAAATATTACTTGCATATATTCGGTGATTCTCTGTGAGCATTACTAATTTGAATGCTCGGAAGTTATTGGAAACCATACTTTTTGCATTTGACTTGGTTATGATTGCATGCAACGCAGCAGCAGTAGCATACAGCATTTTGAAACTCCCCTCGGGGCTGTGCATGAATTGTTTATTTGTCTGTGCACACACACACACAGTGTTCATTGGTGAGGCTGTGTCCAGTGCGTCTATGCTGAAATTAAGCACCCCAAGCGCAGTATGAAATATTCAAGTCGGTAGTTCGAATATTGGTATTCATGAATTCTAATTTAATTTAAATGCACTTAGATAACCTAGTTTTGGTTAAATAAATTATTGTCGGCGGAGTGTGTGTTTTTGCGTAGCGGTATTCTTTTCCTTGAGCTATTACTAGCAAGAGTAGTATCAAATAGTTTCTCAGGAAAATGAAAATATTTAGACTATCAAAATCAAATATGGTACCTAGAATATCTTTACGGTGCGTGAGAATACATAAAACTTTTACCCGAACTTTTTACTTTAATATCAAATCAAATATGGCAAACTTAATTGATCAATCATTTCAGGAGTGATATGTTTATAGCTGTATTGTTATTTCTTCCGATAATTATTTTTATTAATCTATACCATTTTTATTAATCTGTGCCATCTTCTAAATCGCATAAGAGCAAGCGTCGAACTAAACGATTGAATTAGGCAGACTTGGATTGGAAATCACAATTTACTTAATTCGCCTTACAGTGTAACAACGTTCCGAAATAGTGGTGCTTCATGTTGAAAAAAGTTGTTCAGTGAATCTACATTTTTGAACCAATTTCTCACACTTTCAAGTGGCACTAGTAATATTTTATATTTGAGATGCAGAAGATCTTTTCAAGATCTATGAAAATCCATCATTAAGATACTATTTGTGTCGGTGCTTGTTCCAGTACCAGACCACAGTATCTCTAATAAAACTATCCCTAACTATATTTTTGGCTACAAACCCCTAACCGTCTAGACTATTATACTCTAAATTAACCCATCAATCAGATTGCTAGACGTCTAAAAAAATATTTTTGATTTACTGGATTTAACAATACAACATGTTATCTCTCCTGGTGTCTCAAACAACTTAGTCTCGGACACAAAATTTCTCACACGCTTCGAGCCGAGAAGAGGTCTCTCTTAGAAATTCGAATTTAACTGTCTTGAGGATTTTTTCTGTGAGATCCAAACTATTGCAAATCAAACATTTGTCGAAATCATCGCTATACATTAAATTCGTTGACTGGAAAATATCGTCCAGTTCCAGTTATTTGGTGTAAAATAATACGTTAATCAACTTCACAGAAAAAATAATAAACAAGGGCTGCGCTCAGCTCGCTAAAAAATAGAAAAAAGGCGTGGTGCCGCTCACCAAACATCTCAGGAACTACTTGATCGATTTAATGAAATTCGGTTCATAATATTTTCTTGAATGTTGATATTACCAATGGAAAATGCGTGACATCGGTTTATAATCACGCCTACTTTCTAAATAATACAATTTGAATTCCATCTTCACTTTGTAATATATACATCAATCATCTCATGATCCCAATCATATTTACAGATAATTTTTTACCGAAAATATTAGTAAATCTCTCAGATATTTTCATGAATATCAGAATCTTTTTTTCTGATAATGCTGCTATATATATTTCTGGCCTAATAATGAAAATAGGAATATTTATCAACGAAAATGGTTTTATTGTTTTTCAAAATATTCTCCATCAAGATTTATACACTTTTGCATGCGCTCAAACCAATTTTCGAAGCACTTTTTTGAGCCTTTTTTTGAGCGATTGTCAAATTGTGCGGGATCCAACGAGAACAAACCTTTTTTACGGCCAGGTGTTCATGCAATATCGAATGTATGCTGGTGGGAGAAATGCATAGGCATGCCTCTATCTGAAGGTATGTTACATGACGGTCTTGCATTATCAGTTCACGTACGGCATCGATGTTTTCTGGCACAACGGCTGTTTTTGGACGACCTTCACGGAATTCGTCTTTGAGCGAGCGTCGGCCACGATTGAATTCGTTGTACCAGTTTTTCACAGTGCTATAGGATGGTGCTTCATAGCCATACAAAGATTTTAGTTCATCGATGCACTCTTGTCGCGATAATCCACGTCGAAAGTTGTGAAAAATGTTCACGAGTTAATTCCATTTTTTGGCCGAGATGAATTTTTTAATTCTCTGTAAATAAAACAATTCACGATTAAATGACAATACGTTCTGAGTGATGTTATGCTAAAAAATGTCAAACTTTCCAATGGAAATGTCAGATTGCACCTGGCAACACTTAGTGTTGCCTAGGTCAGAAATATATATCGCAGCCCTCGTACTCTAAATTAACCCATTAATCAGATTGCTAGACGTCTAAAAAAATATTTTTGATTTACTGGATTCAACAATACAACATGTCATCTCTCCTGGTGTCTCAAACAACTTAGTCTCTGACACAAAATTTCTCACACGCTTCGTGCCAAAAAGAGGTCTCTCTTAGAAATTCGAATATAACTGCCTTGGGCATTTTTTTGTGAGATCCTAATTATTCCAAATCAAACATTTGTCGAAATCATCGCCCCAGACGCGCGATAAAGACATGGAGGAAAGGAAGGAAATAGATCACATTTTGCAAAGGTCAACAGAGGCGTTCATTGAAATAAGATTATTTTTAAAAGGTTGTCTACATAAATTGTGGGAAACTAATATATACATATATATGATCTCAAGTATAAAGTTATTGCCGAGGTGATGCTGCCGAGATACATTAAATTCGTTGGTTGGAAAACATGGTTCAGTTCCAGTTATTTGGTGTGAAATAATACGTTAATCAACTTCACAGAAACAAGTAAGGAAGGGCTAAGTTCGGGTGTAACCGAACATTTTATACTCTCGCAATGTATGTATTTAACTTTATTTATATTATATAATACACAATTTGACCCACATATTCGTCATATATATTGTATAAAGTCCATTGAAAGTTGGAAACCATAATATTAGGTTAGAAGCACCGAGGTCCTCGTGTTCGATATATGGGGCCTTAAAAACCTATGGTCCGATTTCGGCGATTTTTAGAATGGGGCTGCCACACTATTAACATAGTATTTGTGCAAAGTTCTGCACCGATATCTTCACTAGTGCTTACTTTATATATTGTAAAGTAAACTATTTAGATCGTCTTCAAAGTTCTGGTATATAGGAAGTAGGCGTGGTTGTGAAGCGATTAGGCCTATTTTCACAACATATCATTGGAATGTAAGGAAACTATTACAAACCAAGTTTCATTGAAATCGGTCGAGTAGTTCCTGAGATATGGTTTTTGACCCATAAGTGGGCGACGCCACGCCCATTTTCCATTTTGTAAAAAAATCTGAGTGCAGCTTTCATCTGCCATTTCTTATGTGAAATTTAGTGTTTCTGACGTTTTTCGTTAGTGAGTTAACCCACTTTTTGTAATTTTCAACCTAACTTTTGTATGGGAGGTGGGCGTGGTTATGATCCGATTTCTTTCATTTTTTGACTGTATTAGGAAGTGGCTAAAAAAAACGACTCCGGAAAGATTGGTTTATATAGCTCTATTGGTTTGCGAGATATGTACAAAAAACTTAGTAGGGGGCGGGGCCACGCCCACCTCCCCAAAAAAATTACATCCAAATGTGCCCCTCTCTAATGGGATCCTATGTTCCAAATTTCATTTTCATAACTTTATTTATGGCTTAGTTATGGCACTTTATGTGTTTTCGGTTTTCGCCATTTTGTGGGCGTGGCAGTGGTCCGATTTTGCTCATTTTCGAAAGCAACCTTCCTATGGTGCCAAGAAATAAGTGTGCCAAGTTTCATCAAGATATCTTAATTTTTACTCAAGTTACAGCTTGCACAGACGGACAGACGGACAGACGGACAGACGGACGGACGGACAGACATCCGGATTTCAAATCTACTCGTCACCCTGATCACTTTGGTATATATGACTCTATATCTAACTCGTTTAGTTTTGGGTGTTACAAACAACCGTTATGTGAACAAAACTATAATACTCTCTAGCAACTTTGTTGTTGCGAGAGTATAAAAATAATAAACAAGGGCTGCGCTCAGATCGCTAAAAAATAGAAAATGGGCGTGGCGCCGCTCACCAAACATCTCAGGAACTACTTGATCGATTTAATGAAATTCGGTTCATAATATTTTCTTGACATGTTGATATTACCAATGGAAAATGTTGAAATCGGTTTATAATCACGCCTACTTTCTAAATAATACAATTTTGAATTCCATCTTCACTTTGTAATATATACATCAATCATCTCATGATCCCAATCATATTTATAATAATACAGCATTTGAGGTGCGGAATCACTTATTGAAAATTTTTCGAAATTGAACTATAGCTTTTCAAGGCCCCATATAGTGAATATGTACACCTCAGTGGCCAAGGATAATTTTTTTTACCGAAAATATCGGAAATATTGAAACGTTGTCGAAATCGGACTATAACTTTTAAAGACCCAAGATATTGAACATTAAGAACTCACCGAATTGTCTTTTATCTTAATAAAATCAAAGCAATAAATTGGGATGGTATAAAACGTTCGGTTACACCCGAACTTAGTTCTTATTAACTTGTTGATATTCCTTTTGACACCAAATGCGATTTTGTTACTTCATATACCAGCATTATCTTCTGTTTTGGAGCTGCTAGATGATATTTTTTATAGAAGAAAGTTTTCAGTTCATTTAAGGTTTCTCATGAATCTTCGAATATGCAAATATGTGGACTTTAACACTTCGTCCATAATTGTTGATGAAACAGTGTCCATTTTTTAGCATAAGGAGCTAAGTTGAATTAAAGTTCACCTCTGGATATAAATTTTCTATTATTGAATAATTTTTGTTTGGTAAACGCTGCTTTGCATCTAGTTCCATACCCACAAATGTTTGTTAGGTTAATGCAAAAAACTTCTCATAAAAATTCAACAATCATTCAAACGATCGTTTAAAACTAATCTGTGTTTGGTTTTGTAAGCCAAACAGGATATGCACACCATAAATTTGATGATTAATAGCGCTGTCTTACTTAAAATTCACTCTCCACTACGCCCTTAATTCCTTCTTCTGGTATATTTTTCAACGGCCAAATTTGAAATTACCTATTTGTAGTAAGCTTGAGAGTGTGAGCTTTCACTACGATGGATACTACATTGATTAGATATAATTCAATACTCAATAAAAGTTACGCATCACTTTTTAAATTCATATGTAGCTACACACCAGCGCTTAGTTAGCCGGGTTAGCTTGAACCATCCTAACTAAAAAAATTAAAATAATTCCCCATGAAAGCTCTAAAATTCCATGTAGCAATGAAAGCTTAGTGCGCCATATGCAATATCACAATCTCTTACATCTTATGCCAATACTTACCTTGGGGACTTAAGCACTTAAACTCGCTAGAACTACGCAACTGCTGGGGAATTGAGTAAACATAAAATGGAAGTAAATGGAAACGCTAGTGTGCTTTGTATCGTATTACCTTAACATAATAATTTACCGTTGCTTAAAATTGTTTTCGGTGCTTTTTTGCGCAGCTTTTGCTTTTCTATTTCTACGATACGCATTGGTCACGGCGTGTCTTAGGCGAAATTCCTTACGGTTGCCAATAAAATAGTTTATTTACATATATACTTGAGCCCTCGCACACACACTTCAAGAGTTTTGTACGCTCAAAGTCTTCTTCGGGTATTGTCTCTGCGGAATTTGCTACGAAAGTGCCCCGAAAGGGTCTGCTAGTGCTGTTTAAAGTGTTTGCTTAGTGCGTGCGGGCGTGCGTGTGTGTATGTATGTAAATATTTATTTATGCGTGCGTATTAAGGCAAGTATATTTGTTTGGCTGCCGGACTGATTTAAGGTCCATTTCTCCTTTCATTCACCCCCTTCCCCTCCCCTATACATATGTAAGCCCGTATTGAGTGACTTTGGGCTTCTTTTCAGCTTTTGTGAAGTTAATAGTATTTTTGATTACAATCTAAATGGTGTTTTTGGACCCATTGACCACACAACAACAACAGCAAAAGCAACAAGCGTAGGAAAACAGAGACCTAGAAGCAACTATCAACTGACCGAGCCACTCAAGTGGCACACAAGCACCTACTTCGGTGTGGGTGTGTCTGTGTGTTTGTGTTGTTGTTGTTGCCGCCGCTCTACCTCAATAAAGTGTAGCTAAAAAATTGTTTTCTGTTCGGCCAAGGCACCACCAAAGCTATTGTGGCTTGAATACCAAGCTTATTATTATCTGTCACAGCAGTTTTGTTGCAGCCATTATTTTTGACCATTTTGTTGTTTTTCTACATACTTGTTTAGTTATTTGTGTGGTTGTTGTTGTTGTTGCTGCTATTCATTACTGTTGTCCTTTGGTGCGATTCATCTTGTTTGTAAATCTCTCTTAAGCTTAATTTTTATGGCAAAGGTTGACCAAGACGCACCGTCGCACTCCACTTCTATCTCTCTTGCGTGCTTCTATATTTGTCCAAGAAGTATAACAAATCGTAGGCTTCATACACACTGTAGTATAGTATAGTGCCGCAGTGTATGGTCCTTGTGTGGGGTATGGCGGCAAATTGAAATGTGCGTCGCAATGAGATTAAGCGTGCGGGGTCATGTGACACGTAGCGTCCGTCGGGTTGTGTCGCCGCCGACCGGATGTACGTGCGTGTCCACATCTGGTGATTATTTTAATAAGATTTAAATTTTTTCCATCTCCACCAGCATGCCAAATAAAGCAATGTGGTTTTATTTTGTTACTTAAATGGCATGGGTGGCAGAAAGGAGCCGGGAGCCTTGTGGCTGACTGTTGTGGTAGCTTGAAAGCTGTTTAGGCAAATATCTTACATACATATTTTAAATATGCCTTAGAAGTATACTACAAGCAGTCTCGGTGAAGGGAATCTGAGTGGCGCCTTATTTGATAGTTGTCTTTGAAAAGGTTATGTAAGGTTGGGAGGTTGATCCTTGCGTTTGAGGTCGCAGCGGATCCCACTCGGAGAGCTAGAAATGCTGGTCCTTTGTGATGCCAACATAAGTTACTTCTATTTATGGATCAAGACGTATTCGATGGTCGTATTTAAATAATAATTTACATGAAGCTTATATGATAAAAATCGGGTTTTCATTGACTGCTACTTGTAGGATCCCAGGAAATCAAGTTCGCCTCATTTGATTTTATTTAAACAGAGATAACCTTTAAAGTTTTCCTCTATCAGTTTTGCCAAGCCATCTAAAGTGATGACCCAGCTATCAAAAGCTACAAAGATCTTCTTTCGAAAATGCTATAAATTTCGACTTTTCACACTCCTTTCTTTGATTTTTAATTTTACTATAATTTATCTACTTATCTTCAAATAAAATATTTTTCCAAAAAACCAGTATTTCAATTAAGAGTTCTGTTTAGAATTTCGACTTCGTTGTTGCTTTATAATGCCATTCTCATAGAAGAAACTTTCTACTCGACTTGCACTCCTGCTCCTTGAGAGCACTCGTTAGCATCTCGGTATAAGGAAACTGTGGAACGGCATCTCAAACTCGCTGCAACCGAAACAATCGGATTTCAGCAACGATAAAAAACGAACTCGTACGATGAGGATTGCCGTCTCGCTGCGGAGGGAAAACAGACGGCCTACCTCGCAATGTTGCGAGGGACCACAACACGTGCGGGATGGGATAGATACCGAGAGCTGAAGAGGGAAGCGAGACGCATCTGCAGACAAAAAAAGAAAGAGGCCGAAATGCGTGAGTACGAAGAGCTTGAGAAGCTGGCAGACAGAGGGAATGCTCGAAAATTTTATGAAAAAATGAAGCGACTTAACGAAGGTTTCAAGACCGGAGCATCCTCATGTAGAAACCAAGGTGGTAATCTCGTTACCGATGTCCAGGGCATACTGGGATTATGGAGGGAACACTTCTCCGACCTGCTGAATGGCAGTGAAAGTACAACACCAGGAGAAGGCCCGATTCCCAATTCCCCAATCGATGACGATGGAACAGAACCGACCATGAAGATATTCGAATAGCTATCACCCGCTTGAAGAACAACAAAGCGTCGTCAAATACGGCGTCGAAGAACTGATAAGGTGCGTTCATCAGCTTCTTTGCAGAATATGGTCGGAAGCATGCCCGACGATTGGAGTCTCAGTGTACTGTGCCTCTGGATACTCGGTGTGGAGTTACATAGTTAACCGGGTGCCGGACTCAAAGCACGGTAGAGGTTTTAGATGGGCCTCGGCCCTACCAAGATGGCATAAGTGTGTCCATACCAATTGGTACTGGTGGTGCATAGCAAACTCAGGGCGCTGATCAACGCATTGTATTGTTCCGCTTGTGTTTTTGAATACACGTGAGGTTAGGTCTTTATAGGCAGGTACTCACGTTAAGCAAATTCACTTGTTGTGCTCAATCGACAAAAAGGGAGACCCCACAATTTGCGCCAATTACTGTGGTATAAGCCTCCTCAACATCCCTTATAAGGTTCTATCGATTAAAGACTAAAGCCCACCGTCAACAAACTGATTGGACCTTATCAGTGTGGCTTTAGACCTGGAAGATCCACAACTGACCAGATATTCACCATGCACTAATCTTGGAGAAGACCCGTGAAAAGAAGACCGACACTTGTCTCTATGCCGCTATGTCTGAATTTAGTATCGCTGCTAAATTAATGCGGCTGAAGAGAGAAGGTACAATCTTCTATAAGAGTGTACAGCTGCTGACGTACGCCGATGATATCGATATCATTCGAAACAACACCCGCGCCGTTAGTTCTGATTTTTCAAGACTGGACAAGGAAGCGCAGCGTACGGGTGGTGAAGGAGGACAAGACGAAATATCTCCTGTCATCAAACAAACTGTCAGCGCTTTCGCGTCTTGGCTCCCACGTCACTATTGACAGTCATAACTTTGAAGTTGTAGATAATTTCATCTATCTGGGAACCAGTGTTAACAGCAATAACCATGTCAGCCTGGAAATCCAACTAGCTAAAAAGGCCTCGGGTGCCAGGCCGGTGGGGCCGAAGCCCTTTATTGCTGTTGGTCCGCAAGTTCTCAGAAATAGAAGTCCCAAGTTGGTGAAATAGTTGGTCCGCAAGTGCCAAGAAACAAAATGAGACAACACTTTACACCGGCCACTGCAGACAAAGCGTCATCTGAACAAACTCGGAATCTGCTCAACGGAACTGTGCAGATTATATGATCTGGACGCGGAAACACCTGAGCATCTACTCCTGGACTAGCACGCGATTGCGGGGTTAAGGAGTCAGACAATGGGGTCTCTATATCCCCAAAGGGAATGTAGTGCGTCCACCAGCCCTGTAGTAAGTTTTCTTAGGGCTACAGGACTGGATGGTATTCTGTGAGAGGGCACAATAGAATAAATTCTATCTATCTACAGATTTCAAACAATTAAAAATATTACTTTAAACTTTTGCTCAGATTTTAATGAACCGTCAACCAGTCGTGGTGTGCGAATGTTCTAATTGCGTCCGAAATTAAAGAAATGTGGAATATTGTAAAATTGACACTCGATAAAAATGCATTTCTTTTACCGAAAAAGAAGAATTAATTTAAGCGCAGACAACGTTTTATTAGTGAGTCCATGTGATTCAGCGGTACCATATGTGACTGGTATAATTACTGCCCGAGCGATAAATCTGCCAAAGCGATAAACAATATATTATCTATTCGAAAGCCACTGCGTTCTTGGAATTGAACGAGGACAGGAGTAACGACCTCTGGGTGGAAGTGTGTTCTGAATACGTCAGGTCTGCTGAGGTGCTCATACTGCCCGAAGCAGTAGCATTATATCAGGTCTGCCAAAACAATAGACAACATATTATCTTTTCAAAAGCCACTGCGTTTTTGGAAAGGTCGAGGATAGGAGTGACGACCTCTGGGTGGAAGTGTGTTCGGAATACGTCAGGTCTGCTGAGGTGCTCATACTGCCCGAAGCAGTAGCATTATATCAGGTCTGCCAAAACAATAGACAATATATTATCTTTTCAAAAGCCACTGCGTTCTGGGAATTGAACGAGGACAGGAGTGACGACCTCTGGGTGGAAGTGTGTTCGGAATACGTCAGGTCTGCTGCTGTGTTCATACCTTTAATACAAAGTTAGGGGTATGAGCATTGTCGCATAAATCATAGCGACCCAGACAATCCATTTGTTGCAGAGGAAAGAACTCATACACAACGAATTGAGTGCCAGTGGCGGGTAATTAAACGTTAAACGGATTTTTATAAAAGACAATTACAATAATAGTGAATATTTTTCAAATACAATGGCATGCATATGTAGCAAAAATATTTCCAATCCAAGAAACATTTATTAAATTAATTGAAGCAATAAAACAGACATATAAGACCAAAAACTTTTTGCTTTTATTAAAATGGAAAATTTATTTTTTAATGTTTGCTTAAATGGAAAGCAGAACTTGTTGCTTATTTAAAGCAAATATTTAAATAATTGATGTTAAATAAAAACGTAGAAACAATGTAGGGAAGTGTTTAATATAAATTGAAAATTCATAATTTAAATGAAAACTTCACTATAAATCGAGATTTTCCATATGTAAATTTGGGAATTTTATAAATGCGAATTTCTCGAAAATTATTGTTTTCCGACGGCTGTAATAATCAGCTCAAGGGAGGTGTCCGTTAGGCGAGGTTCTTCTGTTTATATTCTTAATCTGGATAATCCTCTATCCACACCCATTTTGAGCACAGTATCGTGGGATCGAACACTAAAGTTCCCAATTTCTTCTAACTGCATATCACGCTGAAGAGAACGTTTGTTCGCGGCGTTAAGCCTATACTATAGCTGTTCTACCTTTCTCTCCTTCTTCGTAATTTAGTTGAGCCTTTTCTTCCAGCTCAAGGACCAATATGTTAACTCAATGTAGTATTTTAAATTCCTTTCCACTGGTGGAGGGCAATTAAAGTCTACCACTGAGCGAGACATTTTTTATTCTGAATTTTATTTAGTTTTGCATGCATTTATATACGATTTTTTAAACATTCTTAACTAAGCAAATATTTTTATGCTTCGGCAGTGTTTAATATAAGGTCAGGAAAAATATAAGGATATTCAATGATATTTGAACAATTAGTGTCGATTATTACCCTAAAGAGGGTTTAAAGCGCTGATATCACAAATGAGGTTCTCTCCTTGTCAAAACATAGAACTATGGTTCCAACAATCGGTTATTTTCGCTATTGACCTAAAGGACGCTGAAAATGTTACAAGTCTAGTAGTCTGTGAATAAATACCATTGGGTGATCGGAATCCAAAATTTTACTCCCAAAGAAATGTCACCTGTAATGTACAATATTTATTCAAATATATTATTTAGCCTCAATATTGTGTCCTGAAACCCAAATCGGTCTAATAAATATGTTATCGAAATTAAAACATTTTTTTTTTTATTTTTAAGCATCAACAACAACAACTAATTCCAACTCCTGTTTTCACTCCATGGATTTTATAATTACATATATTTCAAGTTTTTTATCCGTAGATCCTAAAAGTATGCTATACTGTCGTTTCTTTGCAATTCAAACTTTTTCATTTTAAATGAAATATTTTTTGTTTCTGCCTGGTATTTGAACCCATTACATACGCGTAATTTTTTTAATTTTTAAATAATCAAATACTTAATTCAGACTTGTAACAATTGGACCGTTTGAAGGAAGCAATCGCCCAGACCAATCGGAAAGGTATTGTGTTGTATCAGAACAATGTCAGGTCAATCACATCGATAAGCTTACTGCCTTCCCTAAATAAAAGCGTTGGCGGAACGTTTTTTAACGCTCAGCGCTAACGTCGATGCGCCATCCCTAAATAAAAGCGGCAACTTTACGTCAAATATCAAAATGTTTAAAACAAGTTGATTTCAAATACCTCTTACCGCGGGTCGGGGAAAATATTGAAACACCAAGCTTGAGTGTGAACTATTTCATACTGGTTTTTTGTTTGGTTTTTCACTTATTTATATACAAATTTTTGAATTATCTTAACTATCTAAATTTATATGTTTGTGTGTTGTAGATTAGATTCAAGTACGTAATAATATTAAATAAAAAACAAAAACAAAAAAAAAAAAAAATTAAATTTGAAAAATACAAAAAAATTAAAAAAAAATACTAAAAAATAAAAAAAAAAAGGGATTAAATGTCTGCTACGTCCACGTCATTAATCCTGGGTTACGCTAATTGCAGATAATAATAGTGCATAGATCAATGATTTTTCACCATGTTCTGAGTTGGTTTTTTATTTGTAGCTCATACAAATATTGCTGTCCCAAAATTCACTTTGGGGGGTAAAAAGGTGATGAAATAAGGAACATTTTAAGATATTTTCAAAAAAAATAGAAGGGGGCATAAAGGGTTAAAAATTCCAAAAAAGAATTTTTTTAATTTTTTGCTATGAAATATTAATTTTAAAAATTTTTACGATATACAGTTTTAAAGTTTGAGAAATTCTGTACAAAAAAGTCACATGGTGTTTTAAAGTCTGTTCATTAGTATTAAAGTTATGGCGGTTCGAAATTTTTTTACAAAAAATTTTGGCCCCTTACAGTATGGCAACAACGCGTTACACAGACCTAACATCATATTTTTATTCTCTCGCAACAAAGTTGCTACGAGAGTATAATAGTTTTGTTCACATAACGGTTGTTTGTAACACCTAAAACCAGACGAGTTAGATATAGAGTCATATATACCAAAGTGCTCAGGGTGACGAGTAGATTTGAAATCCGGATGTCTGTCCGTCCGTCCGTCTGTCCGTCTGTCCGTCTGTGCAAGCTGTAACTTGAGTAAAAATTAAGATATCTTAATGAAACTTGGAACACACGTTCCTTGGGGCTTTCGGTTGCTTTCGAAAATGGGCGAAATCGGACCATTTCCACGCACACAAAATGGCGAAAACCAAAAACACATAAAGTGTCATAACTAAGCCATAAATAAAGTTATAAAAGTAAAATTTGGAATAAGGGATCGCAGTAGAAAGGGACATATTTGGGTGTAGTTTTTTTTGGGAAGTAGGCGTAGCCCCGCCCCCAAATCGGTTATTTATATATAACTCGCAAACCAATAAAGCTATATAAACCAAACTTTCTGCAGTCGGTTCTCTTACGTACCCCATCACACACCATGAAAATAGTTGAAATCGGATAATAACCACGCCCACCTCCCATACAAATGTTAGGTTGAAAATTACTAAAAGTGGGTTAACTCACTAACGAAAAACGACAGAAACACTAAATTGCACATAAATAATAGTAGAGGGAAGCTGCACTCAGATTATTTTACAAAATGAAAAATGGGCGTGGCATCGCTCACTTATGGGTCAAAAACCATATCTCAGGAACTACTCGACAGATTTCAATGAAATTCGGTATATAATATTTTCTTTACAACCTGATAACACGGACAAAAAATGGGCGAAATCGGTTTACAACCACGACTACTTTCCTTATAACTCAATTCTGAATTCCATCTTATTCCTTCACTTTAATATATATATAAGGAAGCAATGAAGATAGCGGAATAAAACTTTACACAAATAGTGCATATCATCCCTGGCTTCACTTGTGCAAAAACGGACTATAACTTTTCAAGGCCTCTGATATCGAACATGTTAAACTCAGCGCCTAAGGGTATATTTTAACCGAAAATATGGGTAAATCTCCCAGATAATTTAATGTAATTCAGAGGAAATTGTTTTCTTCTAATAGTGTGGCTCTGTTCCAAAAATTATTAAAATCGGGTCATAACATCTCCTAGCTCCCATATACCTAATTATAGGTTTTTCAAAAATACTGTGGGCTTTATTCCACATATATGTATTGGTTAATATGTGACATATCTTTGCAAAATTAAGTGAGCGTATAGTCTTGGATATAGTGTACCCTGCTGGTGAAAATGAAAGAATTACCTGAGCCCTCATATAGTATATATTACGATTTTCGTTATTCTATTAAACTTTATGCCGAATTTATGGGTAAATTTTGTATGTTTGTAAGTTTCTTAAATAAATTGCGAGAGTATAAAATATTCGGTTGCACCCGAACTTAGCCTTTCCTTACTTGTTTATTTTAGGTTTTACATATACTATAAGACATATCATTGCCAAAGAAAATAAAGAACTTTTTTTTCAAGTGGCTTTTTTTCCAGAGAATGCCTCATATGTAGAGTAATAAAAAACTAAATGTATGTATTAATGCATACTGAAAGTGATGCCCTTTGGCATCAACGCACATGTTCATTTTTGGACAGTTGTTGTGAAATTTTATTGTACAGAGAAACTTCGTTTTTCGCAGCCAACTTTACTTCGGAACGCTCTGTCAAAATAGAAAATTTCAACCGCTCAGCGTCGCCGTCGCGTTATTTAGGTATGTCCCACACAAATTGTATGGGCAATAGAATTTTTTGACAGTCATTTGCCGCTGCCGATTTATTTAGGGAAGGCAGTTAGTTGGGAGGTTATTATGTATTTACCTTATAGTCCGTTCTAGGAACCTAGTTATTACTACCTGTACCTGGTACCTATGGTGAATGATTTTGCTGGTGAAAAATTCGCCTCGAGAGAATCTTGTACTATGTATGGATATGGTTTTATGTAAAAATCCATTTTCAATGTACCGATCCTTAAACTATTCTTCCAGCATATCCAGTATTTTCTTTTGCTTCTATATTCGTCCTTTTCACACATACAAATTGCTCTTCTTAATGACTATAAATGCATTGCCAATGGATACGCATAAAAGGCGAAGTGAAATGCTTTAAAACCACTCAGGGTTGTGCATAAATCTACTTTTCGACTTAAATGAAACCCTATTCGGACACAAATATTAAATTTAATTAACACCTGAGTAGTTTAGAAGAGCCCATAAAATATAGAGCTAAATGCAAAACTTTTAGTCACACACAGATATGTAGTATTGCAGGCACTGTAGGAAATTTATGGCTTACGTATCTTCTGTAAGAGTGTAATGTATATGCTAAATGGATATATCGTAACGTTAGACTCGATTTAGATTTTTTAATGGCTGCAGCATTTTTCAGGTGAAGTTGGATGTCTTTACAGACGGTGACTATTTAGATTAGCTGAAGGCACTTCTAGAGGCGAATTCGGATGTATTTTTTTAAACTGTTTCCTGTGGCTATATGGTTGTTATGTGAAGAATGCAGAGAACATAAAATACTCTGTTTGATTTTTTTCGATAACGGCATGATTCTTATTTGAGTAGGTATTGTTGCTGGATTACCCTGAGCTGTTTTTCACGATATTGACATCAGAAGTTTTATGCTTCAGAAAGCCTATTGAGACGATCGTGGAGATTATTTCGCCTGCTGTTCCCTCTGCTATATGCCAGTTCTTTCATTTAGCTTGGAACATAGGTAAAGCTGAAGATAGTTCAATAACGACCGTGCATAAAATAACTAATTAGACTAAAGCACCGAAGCATATCGCCTCCTGAGGGCTAATTGTTGCATAAGATGCATGATCAGAGTTCATCTGAGTATTAAATTAGAGAGAATTATAGCACTAAAGCGGTGCATGCTTTCTGTACCTTGTTGGAAAGTGGGTTATCTAGAGTTTTGAATTTCCTTATTTAAATTCTAGATCGTCAAAACCTTCGTTGTGAGAATCTTTGATTTTAATCATGTGTGCCATAGGGTGTAGTTTTGCGTCGCGGTTGGGGGGAAAATCCACATTATCGTCCCTTTCCTCGTATGTTTGTTGACTATTTTGTGTCGTCCACAACCATCGGTTTTTTGGTATTTGGGTGTATGTGGAATCGAACCCGAAATGTTAGAATATATGTCTCTCGAACAGACTGCGGCAAACTCTCTTAATCCAAACACTTTCTCTTTAGCTTCAGCCTAATATCCAACTCTAAGTTACGGTATAGAGCTTTCATGATGATCATAGAGTAAATTTGCACTACAACATTCGAAAGTTCGATTTTAAATTTGATACAAAATTTTGTTGGAAACTATAATCTTTCCCCTTCTATAAACTTTCCTACTGGGATATGGGCATGCCATAACACTTAAAATTTGCAGCCTCACTCACTTTCAGCTAACATATCTACCGGGCGAATTAAAGTGCTCACCTCTAAAACTATAAAAGCACACCCACCCACACACACACAAACACCTGCCTACACTTTGAAAGTAGCTTTCGATTTTATTCAGCAATCATAAAATACACTTAGTTATTGTAATAAGGCTACACTTAAATCGTGTGTGTGTGTTTGTATGTGCCACATGGACCAACTGGAGTTATTGTAAAAAGAGTTTCGGTCACCGGCATATGACCCGTAAATGGCGTAAAGTGCTTACAAAGTTTTCGGTTTTGAATTAAGGCCAATCGATGTGTGAATATGAGCTTGGACTATAAACATACAAACATACAATACTGCCATGCATACCAATGAAGGTAAGAGGGGCTTACAACTACATACAAATATGTAACTGTGCACGTGTGTGTGTGTGTGGAAACATTTTAACCATTCCTTTGCATTGTTCTTGTAGAGTAAGTAGCATTCTGCATGTGTATTGGTATGATGTCGTAAATCTTACGTGCTAAGCTTACTTTAATAAAATCAGATGCTAAGGCATTGATATCCTTCGCCAGCTTGAATGAAATGCTATGTGTGTGTGCGTTAAAATACATACAAACGTTGAAATATGCGTGTGATTTTCATTCTTTATTTTTGCTTTTATTTGTATTTGCACTAGTCTGTGTTTGTATGCAAGCAAAAGTTCGCTATTTGCCTAACTAACGAAAGAGAAAATTCAATGAGACTACGTGTGGCGGAACAATAGTTCGAATTTCCCCATAAACCAAAATTCATAGACGAATATTAGTTTGGGTATGTGTAATGTATATGTATATCATATATGTGTAATAAAAAAGAACAGCTACATTTATCAACAGTCCTTGCTTTAAGAGAGTTGAGCTTATTGTCAGAACTCTATATTGCGTTCCATCTGATTCTTTCACTTAATAATATATAGAAGAAGCATTAAGGAAGATATCAGACTATACCTTCGCACAAATGGTCCCACTTATGAGTGGCTCCTCAAATTAGTCGAAATTTGATTAGAAGCGTTCAAGTTTCCAAATATCGTATATTAGGACTTATTTCCTATAGATAGGTTAGGTTATGTGAGGTTGGTCTGGTAGGCCTGCAGCCCACGCATAGACCAGTTATGGTACTTAGCGATACCAGATGGAGTGCCTTCACGTATTCCCTGAGTAGTAGTCATGGCTTAGGATGCCTGCGCTTGACGCGAATTTTAAGATATGAGGCGTCACTGAAGATATCTTGTAAAAAATATCGTCCGCCAACTTATCGGATTGTGGGGCCCCTAATTATCGAAATCGTTGTCTCGCTAATGCAGGACAAACGCACAAGAGATGCTCTGGTGTTTCCTTGGTGCCCTGCTCTTGTCACTTTCTGAATTCGTCCCGATCTGACAGCCCCATCTTATAGGTGTGTGCCGCTACTGGGCTGTGACCAGTAAGAATGCCAACAGCCCTTTCTATCGACAGCCTGTAGGAACTTTCGACACGAGGTTATTGCCTTGATTGCTGCTTGGCTGTCTACGTAGACATTAAATTTAGAGTATCGGGTTGGTGCGTTGGAGGCTAGCTCTGCCCAGTAGCACGATCCAAGATCCTATAGATAGTTTTTTACAAAAACATCGGGCAATCTCTGAGATATCTGATAGTGGGCTTCTTTTCCTCATGATAATATTTCCGGGTACCAAATATGGTTCAAATCGGATCAATATTTCAATTACGTTCAATTACGTAAACTTATTCCAAAAGGTATAGCATAATTATTTGATACCGAAAATTTATTGAATTTGTACTTGAACTATACCAATGCTTATACATATATTGTACTGTATATAATGATTTTCGTTATTATATTTGATATTTTCACATTGGGGCTTGGAAAAGGTATTTATTGGTTTCATCTACTTTAGGAACTCGAAAATATTTCTCCTCGGCAGACAATATACAGAATAACGAAAATTATTATCATTATTATATGCATCTGGGATGATTTATTGACTGATTTCACACTTCTCATCTCAAAATGTAAAAGAAATCCTGACCTCACGTGACTCCTCCAAGTGTAAATACTTTTGATATCGTGCTATCTCAGAAAATGTAGACAAACCTGATGTCACGTAACCCTTAAAAAGTTGACCTCGTTCTCTCGGATGTCATCAGCTATGCAGAGAAACTCTTTCTATGACCTTCTATTTGTCAAATAACTCTAGGTGTATAGCGCAATAAATTAATTTCGAGCTACACGTAAGGAGGAGTACTATCCCAAGAACCTGTGGCGAAAAGATTTTTTTTTTGTAAATCTCACTTTGGTTGTTTGTTTACTTTCTGTTGTTTCTGTTTCTGTTATTATGATTAATGTCTGCAACGATCTTCCGTTTGTCGTCCCAAATACAATTAGATTAATGACAAAATTTTTACGATCAAAGAAGTAGTAGTTCCGATTTCACATCGAATACGTTTGGTTGGCTTTTTTGATATATTATTAACCCACCAATGACCTTTGTAATGGCTTACCCCTTTTCTTATTGCCAATCATACATCGACTTCGTTTTTGTTACGGAAGACGGTCCGATTTAAATGTATTCTTATATGAATATAGTTATCTATTTCTTTCCTGTTAATAAGTACACAAATTTTACCCAGGTTTCAGTCGCCTGACGCAGCTTTAGTAGTAATCGCTTCTTGGTATAGAACTTTATTCCAGGATTTGAGTTTGTTGCATTCTAATCCTTTTTTTTCTTATTGGATAAAAATATCGATTCTTGTTTGATCTCTCGATTAGTTATCTTATTGGTTTTAGATTTAATCGGTCTCAGTTTGATAAAATAAATATATTGTTTGTTCTCCTCCTGGTCCGAAAAAGTGTTTATACTACCTACTGCTCAAAGTAGAAGTCTCCGTAGTAGTCTAGGTCTTTTGTCCTTTTGTATTTGTTGCTCGTTATTGCGTCTCGTTTTTACTAAGCGGACTTAATAAATAAATATGTTTGTACAAATTTGAATAAAAGCTAAGGCTGCAACTTTTTGTAGAAACGGATTGCCGTCCAATATTCCAATATTCAGTTAAAGTTTATCTCCTTTATCACTCCAAAAAGTCTTAAGCACAAATAGTAAATGTTAAGTAAATTTATGCGGATTCCAACTTTTGTTCAAACTACTTTGGTCAGTCGGTGTGCGTGTGTATATAAGAGACCTGCTGACGCACTCAAGTGAAGTTTTAATGAAAAAAGGATATTCACACCTAAAACACAAGGCCTTAAAAATAAATAAATGCTAGAGCAAAACACACACATGCTCATACATGTTATGAACCGTTAAGCTATTGAACTTACGATAAGCTCATCGACCACTTCCGTCCATTTCAGCTTATTTAAAATGCAGGTAAGCTCGTGCCACATACACGCACAAACACAGTCGACACCACGCTTACCGACTTTTACACTACTCATTCCTCTTAACCCTTTACGCACTCGCAATTGACCTTCGATTTCACTTACGACTTTTGACGGCCAATCATTTGTCGATGAAATGGCAGCGATACTTTGAAATCCTCTTACGAACCGCTTAGCACAAAGGAGACCCATACGCACCGATATTATGCAGTTGTTGGTGTGAGTGGGAGCTTAAAGCTTCATCATGTCTGGGGAAAGTTAGAGACGATGTCGTTGGAGAGTGGTCTTAAAGTAGTGCTAATGGGATGAGTTCAAGTCACCGTAGATGTAAATGAGGGATCTAAAATTTCCGACAAAGAGATTCGCATCCATCCTATTTAGCCTTTATGTCTTCGCGCACAAAAGCAGGCAATAAACTACCTTCGACTTTCCTGCAAGGTCTTCGCAATAGTCTCACTTACTGCATGGTTTACTTGTCTTTCTTTAGACCATTGCAGCAACAAAATTGCTACCATCGGGTCATCCTTAATGCATGAGCGCATTAAAATGTGTGGATTTGTTAGCTGCCAGTAGGCATCATCATCATCAACATTCAACGGAAGCGGGTGTGGCACACATACTTCAGCTGCACTCATACTCACACCTCAGCTTAGTGGGTCAAAGTTCAATAAGTATGCCGGTTGTTGATGCAGAAGTTTGGCTTTCATTAAATGCGTCAATTGAATTTTTAATAAACAAAAGGATTATTGCAGACGAACTTTTTGTAACTTTTTAGTCGACTTTACAGTTATCCTTTTACATTTGCTTTAATTCAATCACTTTGCATTTAAAGCAAGCATTTGATTGAAGGTATTGTTGTAAGATATTATGAAAGTTCTTAAAGTGTTGAGTGTGGAAGAAGTTGTAAAGGTTGTTATTTTAAATGATATTATGCAGTTATTTCAGTGGGTTGAACAAATGAGTCTCAATCAAATTACTAAGAATTTTGTGTTGACAGATAAATTTTTCTCCTTCCTTAATTGTGGTGACCATCAAATCGGCACTTATTCTCAAAATATGATTTCCACATTTCACTGATTTTAAATTATTCCTCATACGTTCAAATGTTTCTGCTTCGGGTTGAATGATGATACCTAACCTAACTTTTCCTCGATATCAGGACCTGTAAATTGTACCAGTTTATTTTATTTTTTCGGAGCCATTACTACGACTATTAATATGTAAATCCTTATGTAGCTTTAACTTCTCTTGATCAATTGTAGAATGGTGTTGTGTACGAATATTGGCCAAAGTGGTCAATCTAGGTTAGACGTAGAACAAAAACTCTCTACCTTTGTTATCTCGTTTTTCGATAAGAGAGATAATTATTTATGACTTATATTAGTGCTGACATTTGAAATGCTGTTTGTCTATAATTATAATTGAGAAGCTAGGCCTTTAAATATATGTATTTAAATATATGTATCTACGACTGATGGAATAAAAAGCTTAACTTTTGGGAAAACAGTCTATATTTCGAGCTATGGTAACAGTCCGTCGGAATAGGTTTATCGTCTCTAGGTCTGAACCAACATAGTTATAAAATTAGTAACAATATTCCCTTCAATGTAACATCAGAATCTCTGATTTTGTGTAAAGTTATTATAAAGAAAAAAATTGTTTAAACTTTGGTTTAATATACCAGAAATGTTATTAAATTTAAACCATTCCTCTAGGGACTACATATCTGAGTTTTGAGAATTGGATACAACGATTTCTTGTAAGCAATCGAATTATGTAAATTAGTAAAATGTGTAGAACAATACGTACAAATATCTATTAACTTCATTTCGTTTAAGTTGGAGATAAGACTGTATAGAGAAATACGCTTGAGAGAGTTTTGTGTGCTAATCAGTGACGAAAATTTCATGCGAAATCTCGTTTTTATATGTAGTTATATGATTTTGAAAAGAAATAAATTTTTCTTAATCCAATTGAGTTCAATTTATGATAAACCCACATCTTTAGCGTTTCGGTAGCTCTTTAATTGAGTTAATTTGTGGTTTTTTTTTCTCTTATAGTCTTTCGCATAGCCAAATTAATTTATTACATTAATATTATAATTTAGAAACCTACCCTTTGCACAGCCGGTTACTCGATTAACGATCTGCTGATATACATTTTAGTTTTTGGTGTTCATAAGGAGTTGGTAAGTTTAATCTGCTGATTGCTATTTTATCAATAACTACAACCAAATTTTCAACGTCGACAATAACCAGTAGTTCAACTTGATTTGTATTCGATTAAAAATTAATGTAGTAAAATAATTTTTCTTTTGTAAATCGTATGGTAAATCGATCTAAATTAGTAAATTGGTTAATTGATCAATTAACTCCTATGCGAAAAGGCTATTACATATACGTTGAACAAATTTGCGGTTTTAACCTAATTACAATTAATTATTTTATATAGTAAATTTTATTTTGTTTCTATTATATGTATATACATCGATAAGATTTGTAAAAATGTAATGCTTTCATTACTTATGTAAGGCCTTAATTTAGCTCAATTTACATTCGAGTTACAATTAATTAAATTAGTAATTTTTCATCTTCGTTAAATGTTTAAACTATTTGACAATTGAGTGATCTAAATTTAGAGATTGTCTGAAATGAACATATATTAAACAATTAATTGAGTGAGCTAGTTTTTTAAGGTAGTGTAAATAATTAATTCTATTCAATGCTAATTGTATAAGCTTGGTTTATATGAAATTCGAAATTAATGGAGTATATTCCTAATGACTCAATTAACTCGTTAATTGTATCAATATTAGTTATCTGTGATTCTGACAGTTTTGATGACTGTGTGGTCACTATTTTTATGAACCAATTTCTTTCTTATTTTATTTTTTTCTTAATTATAGTTAATTACCTCAATTTATATTACCTTTTGCTTCGGAGTGTCTCGCTTTAATAGCAATATCTACACATGCTCTTTTATCGCGACGCATGTTTATGGCTCCAATTAACTCGATTGCTAGTGCCAGATCGATAACTTAAATTAGCACCTAGCTTTGCTAACTTTAAACCAAGCCGTGTAGTTTTCATAATAGTACCTGCTCCACTTTTGCATTTTGTGGCACAACACAGCGCACAGCAAAAACAATTCTAATTAGTGATAATTACCGTTTTCTCTCGATATTCATTATAATAAACTGCTATGCAATTTTTCGCTCCGATAATAAACACCGAAATTCCATTAAGCAAATTAACACCGAAAATGTCAATTTAAATTAAGCAAATGAGCGGAAAACAAAGCAAACTACACGGAGCTTAGCGAAGCAAAGGAAGAATGGAAAATAAAAAAATTAAAACCAATACATAAATAGGGGCGAAGAATAGTACATATAATTAAAGAACATGCATACCTGCGAACTAACGGTACAAATGTATGTATGTATGTCTGTATGTGTGTCAGGCAGTCAGTCCGCATGCATATTGAGGTGTTGTTGAAGCGCAAAGCAACGAATAACTGAAGTGGAAAATTAAAAGGGTTTAGAGCTTTCAACACGTCACGTACGTCGACGAAAATGCCAAAGTTTCAAATAAGAACTACACGGAGACTAACTAAAATAGCTACATGGATAGATATACACATACATATATGCATGTAATATAGTCTTCAACTGTTATGCAGAGTTGTATTCTGTGTTGTACTAACGGTTTGTTGTTGCGCTCACCACACAAGCTCATTCGAGGGCAAAGCAGATTATCACGCAAAACTTACTCAAGAATCTTAATGAGCGCCTTCAATGGTATGCATTTATATGTGCTGCTTGAGCACTCGCACCACTGACGCCAGCAATACAATGATGGCAACAAAGCAGCAAAAGAATTAAGTGGAGGAAACCCCAAGCAACTTAGCTGCTAAGCTCATACAATAGGAATAGTTGGTAATAATAAGAGCACCCATATGCGTGATTGCTTGTCTGCACACACAACTATCGATATATATTATATATGTATACATATATACTAAAATCAAATACTTATATAATGTACAGTTACGGCCATTGTAATAGGAACGTATTATCTGAGCTATAAATATGAGTATTCTCTTACTGTGAGATCTAATTGATATATGAAATACTTTAATTTTCCGCAATTTTTCTCTTATATCGCATGAGTTGTTGTCCGAAGAGAGCCTCTTGCTCATGCGACGACACCTTAGAAGCTCAAAATACAATGTTCGTTCATGTCCAGTTTCAATAAGTATACAATCATTACTCTGTTGTCAAAATTATTAGGATTTCCTATTTTGAGGTCGTAAATCAGCCAATTGGGTACAATTACAGTGGAGTGTGTTCCGGGTCAGGTTTATCAGTCTAATGTCAGCTTTCGTTGAACAAGAGTTTTTTCTTACTAGTTCTCCATTTGACAATTTGAACAAGGAATTGGTTGTGAATAAATTGGTTGACTTGGAATAAATTTTGAACTTGGTACATCCAAGGCTCATGGCGGAAAACTTTCTTCCCCCTCTGCCTAGTGGATATTTAAAACAATACTAATGGAGTTGCCAGATTACTTCTATATTGTCTACACTGTAACACCAAATTTGAATAAATATGTTGACTTCATTCTCGATGACAGCCCCGGTATGGTCTAAATTCAAAGGCGAAAGTGTTTCAGAATGATTCCGAGTTGGAATGCCTAATGGTTCAAAGAGAGCTTGCCTTATTTCAGACCTTCTGCTGTTCCACAGGGTCTACCCCGTTGCTACAACGATCTATGGGAGCCTAATTTTTATCCGGCACAAATTATTTGGGAAATGTACCTCCGTACTCCTATATCCATTCGTCGTGAAGACAACAAATTGGCCTACTTTACCGGTGAAGATGTCATGAACTTCCAGCCCAGATACAGTATTCATCTTTGATAACAAAAGAAAATATAATTTCCATCAGTACATAATATGTATATTCGCTCCTCTGAATATTTCTGTATTGGCCCCATGTAATAACCAATGAAAATATCTTGGATCCAGGCAAGGAGCGTGGTTATCGTCGTCCTTCTTCTGCCATATTGCTGTTGTTTCTTCTAGGCAAATGTTTAACATTTTTGAACCTGATAGTTTTTTAGTATACCTGAATAATGCTGCATCAGATTCATGGACGGAGTCTATTTACCAAAGATTTTTGTTCAATATAATATAGCTATAGAATATATTTTATGGTATGTCCATTTCAATGCCTATAGGTTTCTATACATAAATGTTGATAATTGTTGTTGCATAAATCGAAATCATCCTTTTAAAGCATACACAATCATGCAAAGACGATGCTTAAGAGGTAGGTGTGTGTTAGTGACTAGTGCGTGCCCAAACTATTGCATCAGTATATATGTATGTGAGGCCTTCCTTATTCATATGCGTAGACGTTAATGAATAAAACGGTAATTAGAATTCAAACAAAAGCAAACGCTCAGGCAATGGAAACAGCAAGTCAATTTGAATATTCAAAGTTAAAGCGAAGAATCAGCTTGAGAACTATTGTATTCCATATATTCACGTACACATACATAGACACGAAGGAAATTATTTACTGTGGAGCTTGCGAGCTATACGCGCCTCCATTCTCATGTGGGAGAAAGGTAAATAAACACTATGAGTTGGGCTTATAAACTGCTCTACTTGCACATACATATACACACATATATTCGTATACATTATATGAGGATTTTCCATCATTCAATTGCTGCAATTATCGAGTTCAACTTGACGAGTTGCTGAGTTGCCACATAAAGCAAAAACGATAAAAAAATAAAGAAATCTTAAAATTAGTTTATTAGTTAGAGTGAAAGTATCTGTCATAAAAGATAACACTATCGAAAGTAGATCTCAACAAGACCTACCAATTGTTTAATCCAGATATACATTGAAAAGGCTTTTGGTCTAAGATTTTTTAATTATACAGTCACTTGCAGAACAGAGGCTTGGGTTCTCCTCCCTACGACGTCCTCAGTTCATAATGACAACAAGATAAGCAAAATGGTCCGAAAGACAACACTCTTTAGACATTTAAAAATGCTCATCGAAGAGACTTCAATAAAACTGGGACGGTTTCTTAAGGACGGAAAGTAATTGCTTAGTTTTATGTAATTGGCTTTGACCTCGCATGAGCATGAGCTCAGATTTCGGGTCATCCGACAATAACTGTTCAATCAATCGTCTACAAAACTAGGCGAATCACTATCATATTTGATTGGCGTCGGAGTAGAATTTCGTTGCGAGTTTCATGAATGATATAGGAATCAAGATGATGAATGCCCTTTTGATAAAAAGCCATGTATTTTGGAGACAATCGGTTGTACGGACAATGTCGATGGAAGGCTGGATGATATTTCTTTATACACCGGAAGCAGTCCTTATCATGAAATGTCTTTCTCACCGTCAACTCACGGTAAAACCATTATGGATTTCAAATATTACTTTTTCCAAAGATGAAATCAGTCTCTGGTCTCAATTTGATCTGTCATTTAAAAATATTGTTTCGCTATGAATATAACCCTCTAGTACGTAATTATGTAAGTCTTAACCCGATCTTTCAGGAACTACTTTTAATTAATTGGATCTCCAAATTGGATCTACCAAATCATAAGCATTTCACATACAAAAATAAAAGGTGGCAACACCTATCGCAAATGTTAGCTGAAATATAATCGATAATGCAACGATAAAACAACCGTTAGTATGGGCACGTAAGACCTAGTAATCAATCCAGGCAACAAAACATTTTAATAATAATACTCTTGGCAAGGAACTCTCTGCGAAATCAATTGAAAAAGCAATTTCGGGCACAAGCTGTATAAGGTGTACCAAGATCTGTGCAGTAAATACATACACTCGTGTATATAATAAGTATAGGGGTGTATGCAGTAGCATAACATGCACGAACGTAATAAGCAGTAGGCTTAGAATGCTTCGATTTAAATTATTCATAGATTAGCATAATTAGCAGCAAACTTCCACGTTAACGTATAGGTGCAGGTACACTCATATATTTACAGTTAATCAGTGCACTTTAGTTATGGCATATGTAGAGAAATTATGTCACCTAGGAAAGTTAGAGAATGTGTAAGAGCATGTGTATTGGAGATGAAACAAATTAAAGATTTTTTGTTTAGCATTTTAATAGAAGTCGCTAATTCTAATACCTTGACTAGTTCAGCTAATGTGAATATTAAATAATATTTTACAGTCATCTTTCATTCCTACTTGGTGTTTATTCTATATTCGAACTACCGTATCAAGTACGTGTCATAATTGATATTAAGATTTTACTTACATTACTCATACTTGCTTAACGTAAAGAGACTGTTAGATATTGATAAAGTAACATTACAGCTTAGTTGCCAATGATACTTTGAAGTATGTGAGTGAATATCGTATTTAGAATATATGCAAGTATTTAAGCTTTAAAATTATCGTATGAGAAAGAGTCAAATGAGGAATTTATAAACAAATTTGATGTGCTTAGTAATACATATGAATTGCAGCTGACACGTCCATAAGTTATTCAGAAGTTTTTAAAACTCTCGTTCAAAGAATTGCCAATCGATCATTAATCCAGCTGAAACTGTGACATGATGGTCACATGGTATTTTGGCATGGAGATTTTGGTAAATACGGTTTTAGTAGTATATTATAGTGATTATAACGATATGAGGCATTGAAATCTCCAAGAAACCCTGAAATCTTTTTTTCGTAAAAAGGAATAAAATAAAAATAAAATAAAATAAAATAAAAGTAAAGTAAAGTAAAGTAAAGTAAAGTAAAGTAAAGTAAAGTAAAGTAAAGTAAAGTAAAGTAAAGTAAAGTAAAGTAAAGTAAAGTAAAGTAAAGTAAAGTAAAGTAAAGTAAAGTAAAGTAAAGTAAAGTAAAGTAAAGTAAAGTAAAGTAAAGTAAAGTAAAGTAAAGTAAAGTAAAGTAAAATTAAATAAAATAATGTCAAACCACACATTTTTTTCTTATTATTTCATTTATTTGATTTTTGAGAATTTCAGTTCTTTCAATCGACTTTATACTCTACATCTTTGCTTCCGCCTGTTTTTTTTTAGTAAATTTAAGGTTTTTTCACTTGGGACAGCCTCACCGTACGTATCCGAAAGCATTCTATGAACCTCAGCCGCATTTTTCTTTGAATTAAAAAAGAAAAGAAAAACAATATTTCCATAAGCAAAGTTGTAGACATATTTATGAGGTATCTTCAACTACAAATTTACGCGTATACCCCTACACTCGGATATCTCAATTTGAAAGCATTCATTAAATCATCTTCGGTTATTCATTTACAAAATACTGACCTCTCAGCGCCGAATTATTTTTACTAACTCTGCGGGAGTGAGGTCAAAGCAAGCCACTCTGTCAGGATTAAAAGCAAACATTTTCATTAATTGTCAGCGCTGACAGGCTGGCAGAAAATGGAAAGTTGGGTCAGAATAAGCTACGCAAAAATATATGCATATGTATATGTGACTATATATGTATACTATATACATGTGTATGCATGTGTGCGAGTGCGAGCGCCCATTTACTTTTACAGTGCAGCAATTTTCACTTTTCACAAGTTCGTAAGAGGATTGACATGTGGCAAGGCGTACAAAATGAAACCGGCACTGATTGGTGGGCTCGGGAATGCGGCGGAATGCTCGCTCGTTGTCAGGCAAGTTGCTATGCTTGTTTTTATTGTTGCTAGCTGACGTTGCCATTACTGTAGTAGCTGTTGTTGTTGGTTGATGGTATTGCGGTTAGTACGGATCGCATTGCATGCCACACGCTTTTGGTGGCCGTTAAACCGGTACATTGATGTGGTTTTTCACAGCGCGCCCAATTTCACTCAATACTTGACTGGAATGTGAACAAGAGTCTCTGTGTGTGTGTGTGCGTGCATCAGGAGCTGGCTCTCCATTTATTTTGCTCAGCTATCGCTATCGCTTTAATGCATTTCATGTATATTCATGTGGTTGTTGGTATGTTGGCGTATGTGTGTGTGTGTGTGTGTGTGTGTGACATAGTCATCAATTGCGCCTTTCATTAAGGATTTCAAGGATTTCAACACTATGCAAATTCTCAACTACTGCTAATATATACATACATGCGTATTCGGTATATTCGGTTATGGGCTTATGCGCTCATTACAGCTCATCATGTTCCTCATTGTCACCCATTTATTTGAATGTCAATTGTCCACTTTTCGCCTGTCCATATCTATATATGCCTTTTAGTGTATTCTATGCGTAGCTTTGGGTGTGTGTTACGTATGTGAAATGTGGTAAACTTTTAGTGCCGCCGAGCTTTTGTTAGACACCATTAAACCATGCTGAATACGCTGCTCATGGTCATTTGCATTGTCGACACATGCTTGGGTCATTTCAAGCTACTAACGGCGGGGAATTTTAGAAGAGAAATTTGTTCGAAATTATTCTGAAATAAATTTATTATAAGAAATGGTTGCAAAACTCATTGCTATATATGCCAGGGTCTTTGATTATGAGTTGGGGGTCGAGCAATTTTGTGTTATTTTAGTTAGCACAGCTCATCATTTAATTTCATGTGATTTTCGTCGTTCTCAACGTAAATCTTCAACACACTCGATTTGCTTTCAGATTAGTTAGCTTTACCGCATAGCATTAATAAAATAAAATTCATTACTTTTGGAACAGGGGAACAGCTCATAGTAGATGAGTCCCTGACAATTTCTCCAAATACAGTGGTACCTCGACATACGAGTTTAATTCGTTCCGCAACCTTGCTCGTATCTTGAATTACTCGTATCTCGAAGCAAATTTCCCCATACAAAACAATTGAACTAGCATTAATCCGTTCCAACCGCCAAAATGTCACCCCAGTTATTTTTGTTACGTGGTTTTGAATAATAAAAACGTATTTATAAATATCAAATATTTATTACACAAAACCAAAAAGAGAATGTAAAGAAATAAATTAGATATCCTCACTGGTCTTTGCCTTTCTCGCTTTCACCTGTAGGCCATTTAGAAAAAAACATGTCCAAGGAATTTTGTTTCTCCTTCAATGAGTTAGACAAGTGTCATTAAAAAGGTCAGATGCCCGACCTGTTGCAACTTTTTCTGGGTATTTTTTCCACGAACTGTGAAACTCTCTCCCACATTCCTAAGACCTCCTTTATCTCACTTGGAGAAATAACCTCCTCCTCTGACTCCTCAAAACCAATTTCCTGCATAACCTCAGTATGCTACTGTGACTGTAACTCTTGTATCTCCTCAGTCGTCAGTTCCTGGGTGTGGTCCTCTGATAAGCTCGTTCACGTCTCTCTCTTCCACCTCTAGACCCATGGATTTCCCCAGAGATGGATAAAAATAAATAAACTACAACTGTAAATGTAAACGCAACACAAAACGCGAACACAACTGCACAACTTATCACAGCGGAAGCACGCTGCTAACTGATCGTGATGGCGCGACTGCGTGTTACTACCGAACCGAACCGGACTCGTATCTCGAATTTCGCTCGTAACTAAAAGCAAAAAATCACTTGCTCGTTGGCTCGTATCTCGAAAAACTCGTATGTTGTGGCACTCGTATGTCGAGGTATCACTGTACATAGCAAAACTTACCTGACCTCAATCCTGGATTGGCCACCATTTGCGTCGGCTCACGGTGGAATAATGACATATTATCACGATGGACCCAGTTATGTTTGAGGGAAACCACACTTGCAGTGAAATTTGAAATTATTATTTATGAAATTACCCCAAAGTGATGCCCTAATAGTTGGCCTCCAGAGTTCTTCAAATGAAGTATATTTTTTTACCCCTGAATAATATTGTATATAGTGCTCAGCTTAATGTAAAAAATGTTTACAACTATTTTCAATTTTTTCTTAGAATTAATGAGAATATACCAATTGGATAAATTTCTTGTGAACTCATTTACAAGGGAATTCCGAAAATCGGTATTTCTAATTAATTCTTTACAATTCTAAACAAAAAGTCGTATGAATATGTGCCAAAATATGCCCAGAAGAGCATGTGTTGGTATTTCTTCTAATATAATGTTCCGTTCATTTCTTATGAATCTCTTCGACTTGTTTTGAATTTTGCAAACAATTAATTGACAAATGAATTTTTGTTGTTTTTGCTTATTTGAGGCCTATCTTATGTTTTCGTTTTTTACTTTTGTTGTTTTTTTAATATAATCTAATACTTGATATATTTTATAATAATAGTGTAAAAGAAAAAGCATAAAAGAACAAAACCTTTGCATTTTGCAAACAATTACTTGACAAAGTGTATGTGAGTTTTTTACCTTATACGATACAAATGTTTAATTAGATTTTATTTCAAGGATGAATACACAGAGCAACACTGCTCGAATAAGACATGTGTTGAACATATGGTTTTTTAGAGAATAAAACAGAACTTATCTGGTCCAGAAAACCTTAGTGAATTAAATAGCTTTTAAAAAGTAAAAAATCAAAAGAATAAATATATAAAGACAATTAAATTAATTAACATTAATATTAAAGACAGAAATTTTTTTGGAAAGCCATACATGATGGTCTAGGGTTTGGACATAGACTATTGCTATGTTCACTGCTACAAATAAACAAAAATTGGACGGTTAAAAGAATAATTGTTACACTCATTTTTTAACCCCTATCGTGTCTGAAAGCTCCATTACTACTCTTTTGCACCAACTCAAGACATTCAATAGTTTCGTGCAAAGCTGAACGAGCGCGACGTCGTAAGCGCAATATATCTCTGAGTAAAATCTTTGCATTTCGATGAAACCTCGCGACATTCTGATTGAGACTGAAATTCTCGATACGAATATCATATTCGACCAACTTCCTCGCCTCATTCAGATAGCCACGACGCACTCTCTTTCTGCGCTTACGATCCTTCTTTTTGCAGTAAAACATAAAAGTTTGCTTATTTCGGTTGCGCTTCAATTTTGTGGGTCGACGGCGTTTGCGTGCATATTTCGAGCTGCGAGGCCGTTTCTTACGTCTCTTCGCGGTAGCTGCATTTTCATCGCAATTTTCTTTGTCGGAGTCTATGTTTAGCGGTTCTTTACGAAATTTGTGATTATGTGCATAAATATTTCTAATAACTTTATCAAGCTGAACTCGCCGTTTGCCTTTTTCAATAAGCGCGGCTTGGTCTATTCTTGGCTTTTTGTTGATGTTGGGCATCTTAACATTCCACGCGGTTCTTTTCGACATCTTCTTTGTTTGTGCGCGGCAAATACCAGTGAACTGAGAGTGTTGTAATCTTTAAGGGAGACGGACAGTTACTGACAAATTTTGGAGTAAACGAAACATTTTATAGAGAATTTATTAAGGTTGACGTTACAAATTGATGTTTATTTAAGGATATGCGCCTTCTTTTCTTTTTAACTAAATAGAAACTAAGCGGTGTTTTAAATATAGATAGATTCAATTCTAAAGACAGTTGATTTTTCATTTCCGAAATCGATCCGGATTCTATCCCACCAATTGTGTCTGAAGCTCTTTCCCTCTCAGGATCAGTAGGCCTTAAGATTGTCATCACAGGAGCAACCCATATCAATAAAGGTAAATTTAAAAATAAATAGTTGAGCCCGAAACTTTACGTCAGGTTGACCCCTGTAGCATCGAAAATCAGCAAGGCCTTATCCAATCCAATAACTAGATATCCTCCAATGGAGCTTAATGAAATTATCTCCGATCAGTTTCTGCACTTGAACTTTTACAGAAACCGTACCTGAGTGATATTTTGACTGCGCGTATGTTTCAACAGGTATAAAGCAGACAACAGGTTCTCCTAAACCCGTTTTCAAGAAACCATAGTTTTCTAACTGACTTGGTTTCTAAAAGAATGCAACCAAATATTTTCCAAGATCGATTAGATTTGGTGTATCATTTTTAAAATAATTTATCAAAGTTTTAAGATAAATGATCAAGAGCAATTAAGGCGAATAATTATTATTAGTAAACTAAACTTTTTTAGCGAGTCAATTGTTAATTTACATGTTTTTAACTTAAATTAAGCCAGGCTCAATAAGAAGTTGTTTTTCAAACTATTAAATGTCAATCGTCTTAGCATACTTTCAGGAAGCATTTATGTATTGTTTCAATTGCTTACGCTTAGCTTATCTATGCTTGTACTTCTCAATCGGCTTATCGGATAATTATGCTTTAAATGTTGTTTTAGTTTAAGGAAAATGCGCACTTTGAACTCATTAGTAGATATCTGTAATTTTCTAAATTCTCTTATTACAGAAGGGTATATAACTTTCTGTTCAAAGCAGTTCGATAGTATACTTTTTCCTACAAAGGAAATCCATAAAATTAATAATTAATTTAATTTATATGTGCAAAATCAGTTTAGCTGATCTTTCTTGCTGATAGTGTCGCAGCAAAATCTCTTTTCGTTAAAATTTTTTTTGCAAAATTATTGATGTGTATTAACATAATGAATTATTAAAAATTTGATAACATTTATTTAACTTTAAGCCTAAAACTCAATTTGGTACGAGTTTATCAGCCGAGGAACAAGGTATAGTAAAATGCACATTTAAATATTTACAATAAGTCTAAACTTAAATTCTGTTTTATAGCTAAAAAAAATTTTCAATTTGTTATTATTTTTTTGTTTCTTATATCGTATATAATAATAATAACAAACCTGCATACCCAGAAATATTTTGCAATTTTGTAATCTCTTATTTTGTTTGCAAAAAGTTCATGCACATATAATTATTTGTATGAGGTATAGCAAAAAGTAATATTTTAATTATAATTATTATTTTTTGTGGATTAATCCAATGGTTTCACACACAATTCGCATATTAACTTTTCATCGGTTGTTGTTGTTGTTGTTTTAGCGGTTATCTATACTTGCCTGAAAAGAAGAGCATGAGTCTAGTTGTCGCCGAAATCATCTAACGGGAGGCCCAGGAAACGTGCTGTTTCGACAGGGTTGGACCAAAGGGAAAGGGGTGTTAGATGAGTAGGGTTCATTGGGCATACAAAGAGGTGGTTAGGACATGCGGGGACTCGTTACATGCGGGACATGTATTTTGTATGTCGGGGTTCAGTCTGGATAAGTAGGAGTTTAACCTGCTACAATATCCAGATCGAAGTTGCGCAAGGGTCACTCTGGTTTCACGTGGCAACTCGAGCTCTTCGTCTGCTATAGGTGGTGGTTTGGTTCCAAGGACGCCATTCACTGGAAGGGAGTCAATGAAGATGTTGATAGCTCCACTGTGAATGGCGTTTAGAGCGTGTCTAAAACTGTTTGCGTCCGCAGGTTGGTCGGTATAAGGGTTTAGATCGTCGACGTGTTGTAGGAGCGATCTCTTGATGCACCTAGGGGGCAGTTCTGCTTCCAGCAAGTGACTATATGGGTGATTTCTACGAAAACACCCAAGTAGAAACTGCTTGGTAAGCAGTTCATTATGCTCCTTAATAGGCAGCATAATGGCCTCGCTATGAAGGTGTGTCATTGGTGACATCAAGAGACGTCCTGTTGCTGTTCGGAGTGCAGTGTTCTGGCACGTCTGTAGCTTCTTCTGCTGCGTGTCACTGCATCCAGGCGACCATACCGGTGCTGCGTAATTTACGACCGGCCGGCCGATAGCCTTGTAAGTGGCCAGCAACGTTTCTTTGTCTTTTCCCCAAGTGCTACCGGGTAGCGACTTTTTTTGTTGTAGTGACTATCGCAGTCGTGTGTGGAGTGAAGGAGTGCAGACTGTCAAATGTGACTCCCAAAATTTTGGAATTATTAACTGTCGGAATTGGTATACCATCGACATGAATGTTAAGACTTAGTCTGTACTCCTTCGTCCAATTGGTAAAAAGGGTCGCCGTGGATTTAGTGGGTGCGAGTGCCAGGCTCCTCGCAGAGAAGAAGCGAGAAAGTTCGGGGAGGTAGCTGTTCACTTTCGAACACATGTCATCGATGCCAGTGCCCGACGTCATTATCCTACAATCATCTGCGTAGGAGGTAACGGAAATTCCCTCTGGTGGTTGAGGAAGTTTGGAGATATAGAAATTAAACAGTAACGGGTAGAGGACACCGCCCTGTGGAACCCCTTGTTTAATTTTCCTAAGTTTTGATGTTTTACCTCGAAATAATACCGATGATTGTCGACCGCTCAGGTAGTTCATAATCCATCTCTTCAGCCCCGGAGAAAGTGTTGTTTGTTCCACGTCTTCTAGAAGCGTTGTTAGGTTGACCGTGTCTAAAGCTTTTGACAGGTCCAACGCTACTAGGACGGTTCTCTTACAAGGTGGTTTCTGATTTAGACCATGAACTATCTGGGCGTTTATGACGCTAAGTGCTGTGGTGGTACTATGCACTTTACGGAAGCCGTGTTGGTGGTGGTGGTGGACAGATTGAGTACCTTGGCGAGAAATTCTACTCCCGTTGAATCTAGGTGTTTTAACATTAAAGAATTTATTCCGCCAGGGCCAATGGCTTTGGAGGACTTTGTCTTCCTGATGACCTCCTGAACCTCCCCACAGGTGAAAACAAGTGGCGCGCCGTTGTTTCGCATTTTGCGCAGCCGTCTGGTGACACGTCTTTTAGCCTTGTCAACCTGGGGTGCAGTATGAATTGTCGGCTAAAATAGTTCGCGCACCTCTCCGGTTCCTAGGAGGCATGGCTACCGAATTGAATTTCAACTCGGTTGTCATGTCTCCTCGGGTTTGACAGGGATTTGACGGTTGACCAGAGCTTGCTCACGCCAGTGGAAAGATTACAGGGCTTCAAGTCCTCTACCCATTTCGTCCGCTTATAGTTATTTACTAGTTGTCGAATCTCCAAATTGAGATCCCTTATGCGGGGATCACAGGGATCGACCTGGCGTAAGGAGTCACGCTCATTTGCTAAAACTGCCGCTTCAGCCGGGAAATTAGGGCGCATGTTAGCAATTCTTCCGGCTGTTATGAAACGAGCAGTAAGGAATTGACGTTCGCCAACGATTACGTCCGTAGGAATGGGAAGAGCGGCGAAGGCATTCTCGGTGAATTCCGTGAAGCCGTCCCAGTTAGCTTTATTAAAGTTAACATAGGTGCGGTTGTCCGCGGAAATAAAGTCAGGAGGTTTTTCAATCGAGATAATTATGGGCAGGTGGTCTGATGCGAGAGTTAGCATAGGTCGCCATGTTATGCTGTTTATCAGACCACCGCTAGCAATTGTGATGTCTGGCGAGCTGCTGCAGGTGCTCATAATTCTGGTGGGAGCTTCGTCATTCATTGTGCAGAATGTCGAATCGTCTTTCTGTTCTGCCAGCTCCATCCCTCTCCGATCATTTGACAGGCAAGAACGCCAAAGATCGTGGTGCGCTATCTCCTCGATCTTGCTCTGGATTGTTAGATTGGTTAGAATGGGAGTCATGCTGTCTACTTGAGCTCCTGGGGGCCGTAGGGGCCCTAAGTTGGCCACTCCCTGAGGGTGGCGGCGCGTTGCGCGAACTGGGTGCAGGTTGCACTGCCGTAGAAGCAACAGTCGCAGTATTGCGTTGACAGCAAGGGGCCACATAACGTGTGGTCCACTCCCTATGGGTCTTAAGGCCTGAACAGGTCTTAAGATGGCTCCATCCATTGCATGTGTTGCACCTAACCGAGGTGGAATTTGGATGGAGCCTTTTAGCGCATACGCAGCAGAAAAATACCTCAGGCCCTGGGTTGGACTCGATGCCAGCCCGGAGTAAGAGGATATGGAGCAACCCTGCTGCAAGGCGTTGCTCCAATGTCGTACAACTAAACTTAAAACTAATCGATCCAAACAGGGTTAGATCTCCGAAAGGGCAGCCCTTGACCGGATAAAATCCGGGTCAACTCCGGTGCGTAGAACCGGCTGCTGTGGGAGTTGCATTTCATCGGTCTGGAAGGCTGATTCCACACTTGCTAAACATGCGCCCAGATGCTGCTGGGATACCCAACGTCTCTTCAGAAGATAGTCTGGCATACCCCATAGTCGCGATTGTTTAAGGCCATCGATAGTTTGCGAACTCTAGTACAAAGAAGTTGTAAAACTATTGAAATGTAAACAATCGTTTGCCTTTTTATAGTTTGAGTCCCAATTGGAGCTTGGGATAGAGCAACTCCATATTATGCCTCAGTATGCACTTGACTCCATGGGAACTTCCTCAACTTTAACCGTGACTTAACGGTTTGTACCCACTTACATTGGGTCCTACGCATTTCAAGACGCCAATGATAAAGCATTTTCGGGCCATACAGCAAAGGATTTCTGCATTTGACTGCTGTCAGTTAAAGTTTGATAGAACCGCTTTCGCACAATCATTGGAATTCTGGAGCTCCTGGGTTGGCGGTTGCAATGGTACCCTACTAAGCAAGTGGAAAACATTGCGGTGCAAAATTCCAAAATGAAACATCTTGTTAATAACTCAATATAGATCTTACACACCTTACAACTGATAGGGGGCAATGAAAGACTTTCACTGAGTAAGAACTTATTTCATTCTGATTATATTTTCATATTGTCATCACTTATATACAATTTTCGAATATTTCTTAACTAACTAATTATATGTAAGTGAAATATTTTCGTCGTAGAATAACTTATACAGCTCATCATTTCATCGTCTGCGGTATTCGCCGTTGACAATGTTTAAGGGACCTTAAATCTTCCGCAAAAACCTTTCTTTCATAAACTCCTAATGTCGCCTCATCGGATGTTGACATCGTCCACGCTTCTGCACCATAAAGTAGGACGGTAATGACGAGCGACTTGTAGAGTGTGGTTTTAGTTTTACTCAGTCCAAAGTAGCACCTTTTGGCAAGAGTTATACTGCGTTGGATTTCGAGGCTGACATTGTTATTGCTGTTAATACTGGTTCCCAGATAGATGAAATTATCTACAGGAGATGACGGCAGATATTTCGTCTTGTCGTTTCGCTTCCTTATCCAGTCTGGAAAAAGCAGAGCTAACGTCACGGGTGTTGTTTCCAATGATATCTATATCATCGGCGTCCGCCAGCAGCTGTACACTCTTATAGAAGATTGTACCTTCTCTATTTAGCTCTGCAGCTCGTATTATTTTCTCCAGCATCAGTTTAAATAAACCACACGATAGTGAGTCACCTTGTCTGAAACCTCGTTTGGTATTGAACGGCTCGGAGTGGTCCTTCCCGTTCCTGACGGAGCTTGTGGTGTTGCTCAACGTCAGCTTATACAGCCGTATTAATTTTGCGGGGATACCAAATTCAGACATAGCGGCATAGAGGCAACACCTTTTCGTGCTGTCGAAAGCAGCTTTAAAATCGACAAAGATATGGTGTGTCGATCATCTTTTCACGGGTGTTTTCGAAGATTTGGCGTATGGTGAAGGTCTGGTCAGTTGTAGTGGTCGAGGAATGGAACATATGTGCCATCGTCCTCAATTGGGGAATCATCCATCTCCAGGTGTTGTACTTTCACTGCCATCCAGTAGGCTGGAGAAGTGGGCATCAACCACTAGATCACATCTGGGGGGTCCTACAGGAGTGTGCTCCGTCTTGAAACCTTCTAAAATGATCGGATCTTTTCGTAGAATTTTCGAGCATTAACTCTGTCGGCCTCGTTGTCAAGTTCTTCATACTCACTCAATTCGGCATTCTTCTTTTTTGTCTGCAAATGCGTCTCGCTTCCCTCTTCAGCTCCCGGTATCTCTACCATCCCGCTCGTGTTGCGGTCGATGGCAACATTGCGAGGTATGCAGTCTGTTTTCTCTCCACTGCGAGGCGACAATTCTCATCATACCAGCGGTTTTTTTGAGTTTTCCGAAAGCCAATAGTTTCGGTTGCAGCTGTACGTAAGCAGCTTGATATGTCGTTATCGAGTTGCTGATGAGTGCTCTTAGAGAGCGGGAGTGCAAGTCGAGTAGCAAATCGTTCGGTTGTCGGTTGTAATTGCAGCTTCTCGATGTCGAACCTTCCTTGTGTTTATTGACGTCTTGTTTGCTTCTACAAGATAGTGGTCTGAGGCCATGTTAGGACCACGGAGCGAACGCACATCAAAAACACTGTCGTCCATCTATCACAACATGATCGATTAGTTGTTAGTTTTTCGAACTGGAGACAGCCACGTGGCGTGATGTATTTTTCTATGCTGGAATCTAGTACTACAGAGACGATATTTCGTGTCCCGGCTAAGGCGACCAGCCTCAGGCCATTTGTCGATGTTTCATCATGGAGGCTGAATTTTCCGACTGTGTTGAAATCGTGGCGAGGGAGCGCTTAGAGGTACGTTCTAGGCACTCATAAAGTATCTTTGATCACATCGTCCTTCTCATCCGTCGGGGCGTGGGCGCAAATATTATATTGAAGAACCTAGCTTTGATGCGGATTGTGGATAGACGTTCATTCACTGGAGTGAATGCCAGACTCGATGACGTAGTCTCTTAGATATATAGTATATGTATATGATGTCATTACAAAATAATGGACTACCAAAGAATAAAATTATTTTATCAAGCCCACGAAATAATACTGAAAATCCCAATAAAATTTAATAGACCTTCCAACTGACACTTTTTATATCTCAGTCTGCACATACATATCTCATATTTTCATATTTCAATACGGTATTCGCCCTCAATTTCGCTGAAATCTCTCTTCATGCTAAATTTCATTTCAAATCGTATGCTTGCGCTGTCTCACGCTTAAGTAGAGAGAAGGCGGCAAATTGGACCAGCGCCATAAAATGCAACAGTCAGCCGAATAAAGCAGACTGCATTAGGGTAAATAGACAGCTCAGCAGATTTAGGTAATCGAGGAAAGTGAGGGTGGTAGGAAAAGAGGGGAGCTTGAAAGAGTGTGGAGCGAAATAATCGAGCGACCAGTTATTGTGCAATCCCTACCGAAAAATCCCTTCAATAAATGTTGGAGGTAACGCACATTTGGTGAGCGGACGATTTGGTTCATTGCATGGCTGTTTGGTGTGCTGGTAACAGGCGCGAGGCAGTCAGTCAGTCAAATAGGTAGCTATTGGCTCAGTCATACAATCATTTCCAGTCAGATGTTGCTGGTGAAATTGACTGCATTTCATTTACTTGCTGCTTTGGCATTCGAACTGTCGCATATTTAAGTGTGTGGGTCTGTGTGTAAATTATGTCGCATGAAAAACGCAGAAATATTTTGAATATGAAATTGCAAAAGATGAAATGACCGAAAATGCTGATAAAAAGCCGGGAAAAGTGATGTCAAAGAGGAGTAGCTAATGACACATACACACACACTCATACATGAAAAAGTATGCGTATTAAGGCCGCGTATTGGTTGCATCAAAAGCATATAGTAGTAGCTCACCGTATATTGCATCAGTAGCGTTTTATTCCGAAAAATTCGCCATCTGCTTCGTTGTACAATTGCATTTATGTTTTTTTTATTATATTTATTTTCTTATGAATTCCTCCTTTTGGCAGCGTAAATAAGCGAAGCACGCTGAAAATCGATAAAGCAACGCGGCTCAAGCGACGGTATGCGCGCTGCATGACAAGCGTTGCAAGCGACGACGACAGCGTGCAACGGTGCTTATGTACACAAATTGCATTTTCCAATTGAAATCGTCTTCGAACAATTTGCTTTGCGTATGTAGAGAGCAAAAGCGAGCAAAAATTTATTGAATATGAATAAGGCGGATAAATGCCACAATGTGCGTGGAATGGCAGCAAAGAGCTTTCCACGGTGGTTGTCGCAAGAAAGCGAAATATGCATATTCGATTCCTTTAAAGCGCTGATGATAAGTCTTGTGAAAGTCTTTGGGAATATCTACTAGATGCATTAAGGCGTAACATTTGTCTTTAACTGAATATTGAATTCTCAATTATTCGTTGGTTTTCAGGTCAATCGAAATCTCATTCCTTCATATAAATATGACAGTACTGGTCAATATGTTTATTCATAGCAAATGACCACCGATCGATTTTTTATTTAGAAAAAAATAAGGTTTCTACTTAATTATTTAATTGAATGTACTCAAAAAATAGTCTCCTACGAAAATTACTCGAAGAGTTTTGCGTATGGATTTTTTGATTACAATTAAGTTTAAAAAAAGTTCAGAATATTTCTTTTTATTACGCCCATGAAAAAAAAATAGTTGAAGGCAAGTAAAGTCCTGTAAGGTACGGTTTAGTGGTTGCCGAGGCCGTTGGGATGCCCATTTTAAAACCACCGGGACTGGAATCCACTAACACTATTATGTGCTCTCTGAATCACACTATGGTCTTGTTAAATAATTCACAAAGTTTGACATGTGCAATATCTGCCACATCGTCGAGGAAACCGTGACCGATAGTAGCGATTATTTTCCTATACAGAGCTTTACGGCCGCTTCTACAGTAAGTACTGCAAGGTATCCCCAGTTTGCTGGCGTGTGTCACAATTAGCTAGTGTTGTTACATTAGATTACAATTAGACCTGTTGGTCACGTCCTTGTTAGGTTAGGTCAAGGGTTAGATCTCCAAACTGAGTACATAGGTACTGGTTTGAAATGGGTTTTATATTTTCAGAATAAGTTAGCGCATACTAATCTAGTAATGAAGCAGGAATATTTGCAAAATATGAAAAATGCTGGCATAACAATTTTTGTAAAGGTGTTTTTCACCGCCGTCAGGAAATTCGCAATTTAGAAAGAACATTTCCTTATTTGTTCATTTTAATTTATTTTTGCGGGCCAATTGTTAATTCAAAATGAAAATTAAGCATGAAATACATTATTAGTTGCAATTTTTACAATGACTAATATGTATTCTTTAAAATTCTGCGTTTTTCAGTGGATTAAATACCATTCTGCTTAGTATACTTATAGGCAGCACTTATATTTTGTTTAAATTAGGATTACGCTTAGGAATATCTATGCTTGTGTATCTCACTCACCTTATTGGATAATTAAGTTAGGCCTTTTTTTCGGTTTCAGCAAATGCGCAATATAAACGCTTTAGTAGATATGTTTCATTTGCTAGAACTTTTTTGCTACTAATGTGTCGAATTTGTTTTCTCTGAAGACTATTGGAGTATACGCAATCGTTTGCTCATTTTCTAGTTAGGGTCTCCAATGTTGCTTCATATAGTAGAGCAACTCCATTTTGTGCGGGAACGAAATAATTGGCCATATTTCTCTAAATACGTTATACAAGACCTTTTGATGTAGTTCAGATCCGATTGAAATTGAGCCACCCATGTAGTTGTTACTTACTTTACTGCTATAAGTCTTTAGAATCTATAGCTGAATCTAAGCATTTTGTCTTAAAAAAAAATATATATTATAATTTATAAGAATGTCTAATTATATTTTTTGAAACTTAATTTAAACATCTTAAAGTCTGCTTTATTTATTATATATGAAAAAAAATAAATAGAAAAATCTAATCGCACTTTGCTCTTTAATCCGCAGGACTTTGTCGCACTTCGGGGAATTAAAGCGCAGCAACTCAAGCGCAGTCAAATGCAGGTGAGCAAACATTTTTTCTCAATTTTTTTTTCCTTTATTTAAACACTTTTCCTAGCAAAGCAAACGTGAATATGCAAATTTGTATGTGCCCATTACTTTTGCTACACAGTTGTTGTTGCAGCTGTTTTACTTTGTTATTTTTAGTCTCCAGCGAGCCGTGAGAATCTGTGCCAATCCACAAATCTACACGCACAAATTATACACAAGCAGAAACGAGTTTTGTTGTCAAAGAATGGCTGCTCCGCACACCATTCTGTGTATACTCACATGTGAGTATGTGTGTGTTTGCCTGTTTGGCTGTGCAGTAACGCGTGCAAACGCAAAATAGCGACTGAGAGTGAACCAGTGACGAGTAATGGAAAAATTCAACTTGGTGTGTGTGTCCACATGTGTCTCTGCGTTTATTCGCCTAAAATATGAAGAATGCAGTCGTGGCTGTCGCAAAGGCACCTGGGAAATTTTTCAAATGTCAATTCAAAGTGTGAGCGAGCGCCAGTGCCAGTTGCAGGACATTTCATTTGCGAAAATGTGTTGATGTACATTTATTGTGTATATGCTCCTATTTATGCATGCATGTAGTGGAAAAATGAGAATGCCATTTGTTTGCTCGAAAAGGTTACTTTTACTAAAAAATAAAAAAGGCTAAGAGTAATTTTCCTTAAGGGTATAGAGATTTCAGGCTGCAGCGTATATATCTAATAATAATTGTATGTAAAAATATCGTTCATATCTTTTTATATACAAATCATGGAAAATTCATTCTAATCATTATAGACAGTTCCATAAGGCGTGATGCACCAATTACAGCGATCATATAATTTTTTCGAAAATTTCAAAATTTGTCTAGCTTTCGCCATAACCTCTAAATTGTCGTTATTTTTATTTCTATCGAGCATCCTCTTAAGATTTTGAAGACAGAACAAAATCACTGCAACCAGATCCCGAGAACTAAAGTCATATATTTACATCAATTTTGTGACGACTTGAAGTAAGCTTTTGATTTCTGTTTAGTTCAGTTCAGTTAAATAAATTATATCACTACTAGCCGCTATTTTCTTTGGTTTCATTATTTATTTATTAGCTTTTTCTTTGCTTGCCTTATATTTATAGAAGTTATATCAGTAAATCTTATAAAATTCCATGATAATAATGAAAATATTGTGGCGTGTTCTGAAACATTACTGTTTTTGGATCGTTGGGTTTATCGACATATTTGTATTTATTTAAAGCGGCAAAGAATTTTTTCTTTCCTTCAAATATGTTTTTAGATACTCGTCAAAAATCAGCGAACATTTAAAGCAAGTGTTTCTTATTTATATTTTCGATATCGAAAATGACCTCTTACTAGAGCTTAGGTTATGTTAGGTTTACTGATTTGTTTTATCAAAAGATAACACTAGTCTTGTTTTTGCCATACTCTCCTCATGAGACAATAAACCTGCATATATGCTGACCATAGTTGCTAATCTCGATAATATGGCATCTTTGCATGTCTAAAGGAGCAAGAACCAAGCTGTTTCAAACTTAGTCAACTTAACGAAATACTGTGATATTTCCAGATCAATCTCTTATAGAGAAATATATAGACATACCACATATTTGAAAATGAAAAAAGAGTTTGTGTGAAATTTGGTGTTTCAAGCGAAATTTCTTGTGCCAAAACGTTGGAAATGTTGAAAAAAATATTTGGTGATTCAACCATGTCGAAAACTCAAGTTTACGATTGGTATAAATCGTTCAAAGAGGGGCGAAAAGAAGTGAGTGCCACGTTCAGGACGGCCTTCGGTCTCTTCAATTGAAGAAAACGTCGACAAAATAAAGGAAATGGTGCTCAAAAATCGTCATTATAGTTTGCGAGAGATAGCCCAAATAATGGACATGTCTCATGAGACCGCTCGTCGACGATTGCTGCCAAAAGATCTGAATTTTCTTCAAAAAGTGAATCGCACAAAGCGATTATTGTGAACGAGTTTTTGAACAAAAAGTCAACAAATATCATCGAACAACCACCGTACTCTCCAGATATGGCCCCGTGTGACTTTTTCCTGTTTCAAAAACTCAAATTATCACTTCGTGGAACCCGTTTTGAGTACATTGAAGACCTCAAAATTAATTCGCAACGAGAACTGAAGGCCATCTCGGAATATAGCTTTACAAAGAGTTTCGATAATTGGATTGTTAGTTGGATGAAGTGTATTGCCTCAGAAGAGGCCTATTTTGAAGGGGATATAATAAATTTAGATCATTGATAAGTTGTTTGTGTTTTATTTCAAATTTCCGGGTACTTATTTGATGTATACCAAGCAATAGTTGATTTTACGTAAGTCCCTCGTATAAAAGATACCAAACAAGACAAGCCAATAATTTCGCTATATCTAGAAACCCATATGAATCTTGAAGTGTCTGAGGTTTCAGTTTCAATATGTTAGTTTTCATCAATTACACCTTATATAATAGTAATCATATGACATAGGTATTACCATCTTTCACATTGACAACGACTGGTTCGAAGTATAAAACAAATGTATGAAACCTTGAATATTCACAGCTCGTCTATGGCTCATTGCGACCGTGTCACACTGCTATCATCATCGGCTATAAGTATGAGTATAATAGCTACATTTAGCAAATGAAAGCTTTCTATACACATTTTTAGTAGCCTTGTACATATAAGAAAGTTGTCTCATTAATAGTTTTTCGTAACTACAAAATTACCTCGGCAAAGTGCTCCAGCGGTTACCTTGTCTTTCTAGTAATAAAGGTTATCCGCTAATATTTCTAAATGCTTTTGGATATTTCTTTGGGTAGTCTATACTTAACTTTTTGTGTACACTTTCGGTTTCGAAATGCTATGTGTTGTTCCTTCGGACATTTAAAGAGCATTCCAAGGTGTTTGACATTTTTCAGCGTAAGTCTTTCCCAAATTTTTTTTAATCAGTTAGATTATATTGTGTTAAAAAGTACTTCTGTGTGTCACTCCAAATCACACTAGAACTTGACACCGCGTTCTAAATAAATTTTATCTCGATTATTCCAAAGCTCCATAGTATGTTTAGTCGGACGTGGCGTATGAGTATTGAAGAATTTCGTTTTTTTCTTTCACAGCGCTAACACTTCTCTGAGCTTTTTGTACAGAAACCTAAAATGGACTACAATTCGGAGCGCACATTTTTTAAATTCGCTCCCAACAGAGCACTACGGTCCCGTTTATCTTAATTTCTTAATGCCACGCTAGAGAAAAACACGCGACCAAATTGGTTTGGAAAGCAAGAAAAATTGCAAGCTGCCCAATGTGCATTGCATTGCACAAAATCATTTTGCAAATTGAATGGCATTGTTGTTGTTGTGTTTGTTGCTGTGGCAACAACCAAAGCAACTGCTGGCGGCGCATTTGTATGCACAACCATACGGTCACATTGCCACATTTGCAAATTTTAAATGTTTAAATTGCTGGTGAAAATTGGCACGTGGCGGTCGGTGGTCGGTGGACGCTGGAGAGACACACACAGCAGCGTAAGCAGTTTGATGATTTTTTTGTTGCATTTCCGGTTTTTCGTTGGTTGAGTGTCTCTCTGGGTGTGCGTGTGTGTTGCAAATGTGGCATGATATTTGCTTTGTATACAACAACAACAACAACTAGTGTGCATATATAATTTGCAGTTTGCGTTTGGTTTTTCTCCGAGGTTTGCAACGCATATGTACATATACATATATATATATATATATAAGCATATGCTGTTAGTTGTTGTTTGTTGTTGTTGTTGTTGTCGCTGTTTAATTAATTCACTTTGCGCAATTAGTTTTGATGTGTTGCACATTTAAATTAATTGCGCCGCTTGGGTAATTGCCTGCCATTCAACACTAAGAGTACACACACCCACACACACACAACAACAAAAACAAACAAATGAACTCTGCTGCTAATTCACACCCCCTGCTCCTTGTGCGTCTTCATGCATTCATTCATTCGTGATATTCAACTAGCGCGCATAGGTTTTTTGTGCCTTCCAATTCATTAAGCGTTGCCACATTTATTTACCCCCGATCCACACACCGCCAAGTGTCTACACACACATACATAGATGACTTGACAGAATTTCGAGTGCTAAATTCTTTATAATTTGTTGTTGTAAAGTTGTTGGCTCTGCATGTACTCAAGTACGTGTAAGAATGTATGCTACATATATAATATATGTACATATGTATGTATTGTTGTTGTTGTCTGCATAAGTGTTGCAGCTGATTTTGCATGCATGACAGCAGCGTAAATTATTTTGGGGGCAGACGGGCAGCACCGCCAACGGGAATTCAACACTTCAAATGAGGCGAAAACGAAATAAGGCAACAGTTACTGAGGCAACAACAACAACAATAGTGTAACAGTAACAAAGTCATGGGAGGGCGCCAGCAAAAGCATGCGCACACACCCCGCCCAACACCCGCGCCACCAATTAACGTTGCCCTCTTACCGCTTGCTTCTTGCGCCGCCAACAACAAAAGAAACATCAGCGCCGATTCTTGCGTAAATTGTTCTGGTGTTTCACGAATTCCAGCGAGAGAATGCCGTTACTCCTTCACCCTGCGTGTTGTTGACAGCATGCAACAACAATAACAATAGCCGAAACAAAAACAAGCGCGAAAACCAAAAGCAACACTTCGGTTTTCGGTTTGAATTGCTCCGCAAGCAGCGTAAGCAAAAGTCGATTGGAGAATTCGAAATCCTTTTGGGAAATTTCTGCATTGATTCAATTTAAAGCGCGCCATTCGCTCGCGTATTTCCATATTTTCACTACTTAACAAATGGGTTGGCGTTCGCTGCTTGGCTCTTTGGCTCATTTGTGTAGAGGCGTGCATATTTTCGGTGTACCCCAGCCATTTGCCGGCGGATTGCAGCGCTAAAGTAGCGCTTAATTTAATATTGTAATTTCGAGTGAATAAATTTGAATGTGGAAATTATTGAATTTAGTGAATTCTATTAACTAGGGGATTATTGAAGACCGCTGTGTTAATGAAAGTAGTTGGCAGGAAATTTATTCTGCGTTCCTAACTTTCTGAAAGCGACCTAACCGGCAAACACTCGGATTTATCACCGACCTATCAGCGATACCTTCACATCACTCATAAAAATTGGCAGCGGAATGTTTTATGATGCAATATCAATAGGAACATCTTCAAAGATTGCCCAAAAAGAGAAGAAGTCATCCATTAGTTGGAATCTGATGATCTGAGTGCAAGAGAATATAGATATATAGAGTAGATTTGGACACGATGAGTCTCTCAACAGAAATTGATAGTGGATAATAAATATGAAATAAAAATGCAGTGAGAAGAAGTTTTTGCATTGCCTCCACAAATGAAGGCGCAAGAAAAACAAATGTCTCCATCATAAGACACAAGAGACCGGAAAAAGGCAACTGGAGGTTAAAGCTTTTGAAGAGCTTTCGATTGGAGCTGAGAATTAAATACTTCTGAAAATATAAGGTACTGATGGAATGGTAAATATATTGAGTCAGCTTCTTATCTTGTTGTATCCAGACTAGTGGTAATTGTCGAGTGATTTCGTACACATTTGTAAGATTTATACTCCATATCTAGGTATCCTGAGTCCCGGAAAATTTTTTAATACCTTTCCTTCGCTTTTATAATCCATTCGTGAGTTACATGAGCTGACTCCATTCAAAGTCTGGAAGTACGTCACGTAAATTAAAAGTTCAAATTCGGTGTAATTGTTTGTGAAGCCTGAAATTTTACGCATACAACGACCGAATATTTAACGCCACTCCCGGAGCATATTCGATAAGTAAAGTTCACTGTTTCGACTGTTTTTTCGTCTCTGGTGTATACTTGAGAACCCATCTCTCCTCCATTATGAAGTGGTCTCTGCTGTCTTGCTCGTATTCAATTAACGCCAAACGCTATTTGACCGACTGATATGGATCTTTTCCTATTTTTCTAAGTGGCCCCGCGACCATTCTCCACAGTTGGCAAGACAAACTACGAGTCCAGTTTGGCTTCTGCGGGTAGGCTTCTAAAAGAATGAGCCACGCGATAATGTCCATTACGATAAAGCATAATCGGGTGGAGACGCTGAGTAATGGACAGTCCACGTACACTTAGAAATTAGGAGACGGAAGCCCATTTTTCCATTCCTTCTACAGGCACAAATTTTTTCGTTATAGTAGTCCAATGCTTCTACAATATCTCTAGGGTAATAGGATTAAATTTCAAGAGATCAGTTATGTAATACGGATAATAAGATTGGAGAAATGATATTTTTCTAGGCAGTTGATTCTATTGCAGGGAAGAGTCTACCTTTTGTCAAAAATTAGGAACATTTCAGATCTTATTAGGGTGCTATTAGATCCTTTTAAATGAAAACCTTTCAGAATTTCATTGAACCAAAAAAAGTAAATCGAGGGCGCTTAAATTCGCGTAATCTGTTTGTCAAACGATGTTAGAAGGATACTACCATAATTGCCTTGAATTTCGAATAGCCCACCTCTTTGCTCTTATATAAAAACCTCACACTCTTCGAAAACCAGAAAAAACAATCTGTAAAAAGTGTGTTAAAGAAATTCCAAACAACTAGGCTTTCCATTCATTTGCGCTCACTACAGTCCAGGTGAGCGCGCGAAATAAAAGGTCGGACGTTACGCCATCCGCTTTGGCATGCAAAAAGGCGGAAATCACAAAATCAAAAGCAAATGTCAAAGCCAAGCGGCGCTTAGTGCGCGCAAAACGCGTTGCGAAAAAACGCGACTCTTCTGCTCTGCAGCGAAAGTGACACTTTTAAGCGCGTGTTGTTTTTTTGCTGCGCCGCCGCGTGAAACGAAGTCACGTGCATGAACTGGGTGTGGGCGGCGGCAGCAGTGGCGTTGTCTTTGAAGTGGGCACTGCAGGGCCTATTCGCCTGGTTATAAAAGCAAACTAACAATTTGGCGCAGCGCAGGAATCAGCTGCAGGCGAACATGTGTCTGTAATCTTGGATTTTGCTTGGCTTTTGTTTTGCGCGTTGCAAGCGACCTTTTGATGTCCAACTGGGCAAAAACATTCAAAAACAGCCGTTCTCTTGCATATCCTCTTTGCACCATTCATTGAATTGTCAGCGTGTTTTCACCGCTGCTGCGCTTTAACGGCGACGCTTACGAATTTTGTCGTGACAAGCGATTTTTTCAAGGTATTGTGTTTTTTGTGTGAGGAGGAGGAGTCGCAGTTCGGTAGGTGCACGAAAGAGAGATAATGCTCTCTGACACTTAAGGCATTAGCGCTTGATAAAGAAAGTGTTTTAGAGTTTTTTTTTCTTTTGAATGGCGAATTTGAAAAGTAAAAACGCCTCAGTTTTAAGAATTTTTTACTTGGTATACTTTCACTTTTCCATAAACTGTTGCTGACGACAACATGAAGACACTGTGACGGGTTTATCAAAAGATGTCCTTCTTGTAGTCGTCTTGTAGTGGTCATTCTTACAGAAAAGAGATACTCGGACCATGTTCTATAAATTCTTTGTTCCAACGCTTCAGAACTTGAATGTATTTAAGTCCAAGGAAGATGTTATAACATGCTTCCCATTAGATAAAAAATTAAAAAAAATCAGAAAATTCAAATTTAATGGGGAATGTTGATTATCATTCGAAAGAACTTACTTTGGATTTGATTTTTTAAAGATCATCTCTTGTTATGGCCGTGGTTACGTCTCAAATGGTACATCCGTTGATTTCGATTTTTGATGACTCGGTCGATCATCTCGACTTGTATCTGGCGAATGAGACGCGCGTTGTTTTGCTCCAAGGCCTGAACCGAAACGCGATAGTCTGCATAGAAATAAATTAAATAGTCGGTTATCATGGCGCGATAACGATCGCCATTGACGATTACGTTCTCACCAGTATTATTTTGGAAGAAATGTGTACCGATGATTCCACCGACCGCCCTATAAACCACGCCAAACCGGTGTTTTTTCTGGATGAAATGACAGTTCTTGAATCTCATCAGCTTGCTCTTCGTCCCGAATGTGGCAATTTTTCTTCTTAAAATACCCATTGAGTCAGAAATGGGCCTCATCACTGAACAGAATTTGGCACGAAAGCGCAGGAAACACATTATTTACAGAAGGTGAATTTTCGTAACAAAGTTGAACCATTTGTAAAAATTGTTCAAGCGCTAGTCGTTCCAAACAATACTGAACAAAAATAACATGACAGCTTGACACGACTCACGCGTGATCTGTCAAAAAAAGGCTATTGAAAAAAGTATCTCTACTTAAATCACCCTTTATTTGAGGTTTCATCGCAATTAATTTATTTACTTAATTTGATTAAGATAACATACAAAATTTTACCCAAATATTCGGCAAAAAGTCCACTAAAATAAAGAAAATTATTATATATTGCGTATGAGGTTTTTGATAATTCCTGGATCGTCTTCAGCCATTTTCGCCACCAAGCTATACACCATCATATCTAAGATTATATGCTCACTTAAGTTCGCTCAGATATTTATCGATATATACTTTATACCGTATATAATATTTCCGAAAATATTTCAAAATACTTATATGTAGCTTTGTGTCCGCACAACAGTTGAATATTTTCATATAGAGTAATTTGAAATTAAGATTTTAAGAAAATTCAAATTGTTTTAATTTCAGCCTGATCAACACCTTTCTTGCCATTTACAATATTATGCTGACATTTTCGTTTATCTTCAAGCAATTTTCAGTGTTATCAAGCTTATCATTTGTAGTTTTTCAAACTTAAAATGGAAGCATTTGTTTCCTACTGAAATACTCAAAAGTCCAGTAGTTGCACGTAACTCTGTTGAAATTAACGCTACGGCGTGTCTCTGTACCAGAAATTGTTAAAATCGGGTCATAATTTTCCTTAGCTCCGATATATGTACCTTATATTCGGATTGTTTTTATATCCAGCAGATATAGGTTTTAAATATCTTCTACAATTTTGTTTTATTAAGTTTGCTGTTTTATATACCCTCCAATCCAAATGTATGACCCATTATAAAATGGGTACAAACTCAGCGATACTTTGTGGTCATGGCGTATGAGTAACATTACTGTTGATTCACGAATTTATTAATTTATTTAATTTATAATTTATTGAATTGGTTTCTTTCTCAAAAATGTGATCACTCAAAAGTACATATAGAAAATAACCAATATACAAAGTATTACAAACATATAAATCATTTTGGCTGCAATCGTTAAGCAACTTCGATAAGGCATACGAATATATATTGCTAGTTCCATTTTTTTAATAAATTCATAAGTTTTAACCACATGTATGTAATGCCCTTAGATCAATATCTTTGAATTTTTATTAACAAACTCCTTACTAATAAGAGACAAATGCTATACTAAGTCCTTCCACCTAAGAGTAGATACATATATACACATTTTCAAAGTATTTAAATTTAATTTAAATTTAACTCAACCTCTGCACTCAACAACAAAAAATAAAAATAAATAAAATAATAATAATAACAAAAACAACAAACTTACGGCAGTTGTTAACTAACTGCTGAGCATACGAAAAAGTCCAGTTGGGAAAAAATTGTGCAAGCAAACTTCCGCATACGCACCGAACAATAATTTCAAGTTAAATTGCTTGTTGCAAACAAAAACAACGGGGGGGAGAGCTGAAATAAAAGCAAACAATGTGTATGTAAATGAACGAAAACGCCCCGATGTTGGCAACTACAAAACGCTCAGGCATTTAATTCAATTTTATTTGTCTTGAGGGGTCGCACAACAACAACAATCAAAGTTGGCGGTATATGGGTCGTGCTTTACAGGTGGCGGTGAATGCGGGTTGTGCACTTGCTTGGGGGGCATTTACCTGCAAACCGAAATCAATAACAGCTCATGGCTACTTCCGTAGCAAAAGCAACAATTTGCGGCAGTCTATACTTACATTGAGTTAGCCCTTGGCCAAGCTGGCAAATATACTCCTACATACATTCTTCGCAACACAACAACAAGTATTGCCGTCAAGAAACTGAAATAATGTAGATTTCTTGCGTAGAGCAGGTGAAAATATATATTTTTAGCTATGAGAATGCTACTTACTTCAAACATATTTCACTGAATTTGGCGCAAAGTTTCAGGAGTGGCCATATATCAACAAAATCAAAGGATGTTACAGAGTAGCGTGCAGTCATAGCTTTTATCAGCGTCCTTGTTACTTAGGTGCTACAGTGCACAAGGTTTTTTGCGCTCCAAGGTGTTAAGTACACTGTAAAGTGGTATGAATTTGAAGAAAAAACTTAAACTCTAACTTAAATTTAAACTTAAACTTAAACTCTAACTTAAACTTAAACTTAAACTAAAACTGAAACTAAAATTAAAACTAAAACTTAAACCTAAACGTAACTTAAACTTAAACTTAAACTTAAACTTAAACTTAAACTTAAACTTAAACTTGAACTTAAACTTAAACTTAAACTTAAACTTAAACTTAAACTTAAACTTAAACTTAAACTTAAACTTAAACTTAAACTTAAACTTAAACTTGACTTTGACTTGTACCTTAACGTAACTAAAACATATTTTAAATACATTTTATTTAACTTCACATAACGTTAACGTAACTTAAACTTAGCTTAACTTAACCTAAACTTAACTTACTATAAATTAAACGTAAAGTATAAGCCAAGCCTACTATTAATCGCTTGACTTAGATGCTTAATCCTCTGTCTGATATTCGTAAGAATTATTTTCTGTTAATTATATTTCTCTCAGTGCAAGACTCGCTTGGTTGTTATTGTTACTTTTTTAATACACGTGTAAATGGCCATTTAAATTTATCAGTCCACACCAACAACTCCTTATTATAAGTAACTAAAATTAGCCAGCCAGCTTGCTTGCCAGCCGGCAAATAACGTCGGACGCCATGGCGTATGAGCAACTATGCTAGTCGTCTGTTAAAAGCACAACTGACCGAAGCGGATATTACACTGCTTAAATTTTGGAACATAGTTAGAAAAAAGCGTACACTTTTGTTGGTGGTGCGCTTAAGTGCAAGCTGATGGCCGGAAGGCCATGTCGTACTGTAGCTGAATGTTTAAGATGCTCAACGCTGTCCGGTGAAACACACAAATGAGTTATGGCAAAATTCCTGGACAAAAGCGAAAAAATGCCAGCGAAATGAACGTGAATGAATGCAGTAAATTTACAAGCATAAATTTACACATTCAAGGGAAATACGTATATAATATGTGGGTGTGTGAGAGCGTGTTTAAATTGTGTACGAAATACAAAAAAAAATAAAGCTGAAGTTGCTTTTGTTGCTGTGAAGGTGTAGAAGAGTCAGTTGATTTTAGTCTTGTGTTGGTGTGTTAGCTGCCGAAGGGGATTTAATGTAGTCTTGTGCTAGTCTTGGCGTTGGCGGGTCCATTTAGATTTAGCACCTGTTTGTTACGCATTCCTTCCTTCCAGGTTAGTTGTAAAATAAATTTTTTCTTAGAATTTCTTACTGGCGCCTTCTTACACTTACTTCCACCCACTCCACTTTCTTGACTCTCACGCCTTTTAGCGCTTTTCTTATATTTGTTTTCGAGAATTTATGCACTTCCACTTGGCATTGTTACTAACACATCGTAAGTTATGCAATGATAATAATTTTTACAGCCATTATATAACACAGCGCAAATGTGAGTGTGCATATGTGTGTCCATAGTCTCTCATAGCGCTGAAGATGTATATACATCATAAAAAATACGCATACATATATAATATATATAAAATAAGTGGCGTGAGAAGGTCAACGCAGCGGATGAGTTGCAGATGCTAGTGAAGTGCTGCAAGCAGATAGTTATAAATCTCAAGACGTACGAACGTACGTACGTATTTGCATAGCTGCAAACGCAATACACTTGTAGCGCGCTGGCGTGTTAGCGTTATGCTTAATGCTATGCTATGCACTTTACTCCTAACTATCCGTTAGCTTTGATTTATGCTCACTTAGCACTTTGCCAGTTGAGGGCTTCTGCTTGCCACTTGCCACTCATAATTCAGTTAGCGTTGCCAACGCAAACGCATTCTTCAGTACCGTCGTAAAAAATGCTCTAAATTATCATAAGCTTACTCTTTCTTTTCACCATCATTACATGTAACTAGTTAGTGCACCGGCACCGTGTTTTTTGCGCCGTTAGTTCTTTACGCAATTTGCAAGTCAACTATTGTGCGCTTAAAAATGCATTAGCGTAAATCACTAAATGCTGATGCTCCGCTTTTAGCGTCTGTGGCCAGTGCGTGTGTGCGACGTTATTTGTCTTGTCAGAAATGGCGATTTGGTGGAAGAAATTAGTGGCAGATTCTTGCAAAACAATTCGTAATAATTGCAGGGGTGGTGTGACCGTAAAGTATCACATTAATAATAATAGTAATTTAAAATTTTTTATAATGAAAGAGGTTGAGCTGAGATGAGATGATTGGCTACATTTACTAATTAACCAAAGGAGTGTACTAATATATTAATATTTTATCCTCTGTGGTCCACCTAAAAATTTGACTTTTTTCAAAGCCATTTCTATCAAATTCTTCCTCAGTTATTTAAACCAACTTTCCACCTCCATGTGCATTTGTTATGATCAAAAATAATTTTAAAAATATTATATTTTGAGAGAAAATATTTTTACTTCAGGAGAAAGATGCAGAAATTTTTATCAAAGGCAACCTCCACTTTACACGATTTTCTAGATCATATCAGTTTCGGAGAACCGCATCCCGATTTTGGCAGTTATTGTGATGCAGGAACTTCTTTGGATTGTGCTTCAATTCAAAGTGTTCCAAACACGGCATCCAGGTATGATAGAACCAAAATCAAAAGACTTTTGAGTTTCCTTGAGTTAGTTTTAGCGCATTCTCGCACTTTCAATCGGTGATATCGTGGATTTTGGTTATATTAGATTCAATAAGTGATTTTTCTTCAAATCAATGAATCGGTTCACCGAGAGACAAACCCAAATTATGTTTGTGATTCACAGTATTAGACTACGATTAAGGCCCACCCAACTAGTTATCGGATCGCCATCGAATCAAACTCTCTTGTACTAAAACTGATCTTTAGATATGTCAAACTCATTTTACCGAGAGACAGTTCTTATAGAACGCCGAATTAGATTATTGTTTAAACAGATTGCTATAAAAAGAAATTTGAGGTCGACAACATAATCGAAGCCCTGAATTATTTACATGGATTGATACCTTGCTGTGAAATACTGCTGGAGTTCTCTTTAAAAGCGGATTATGTTATGGGGGTGAGGGACCCTAATAAAATCAGTCTTCGTTTCTCATGCTGGTACAATTAAAACGTTATTTTTTAATAAGCAAAAACTTAGAGAGCTTTTAAGAGATATTCTTACAATCTTACAGTCAGTTCACTTTGTGAGATCTATTTAATCAGCAAAAGGTGGCTCACATTTTTGACTACTTTTGTATTTAATTTGTAGTTATTTAGAAGAGAGACGCTGATGTACTTCTGGGTAGAGAATATTATACTCTTAGTTACAAAAAGTTAAAAAATGAATCCATGTCTTATTGGAAGGAGTAATCCATGATGATAATGATTGGTTAGGCCATCATTGCATGTGTCTCATTTGAAACTCAGATCTTAGTTAATTAAACTCAAATCGAAACTGATTATGAAATACTATTTCTTGTTGAGTCGATATCTGATCTAAATGATATGTCAATAGAAGAAGACAGCGAGTACATTTCATAACTTCTTGGTTTCCTTTATCGGTTTATCCACACTGTTCATGCCAGATGAACACAACTCTGCATTATCCTCTAAACTCGTCTAAATACGAATACGTTGTACAAACTAACCCACATAAATTGTATTAGCATATACCCCACACACCCAAATACACTAAATTACATTTATATAAAAAATAATCATCTTATTTTATTTGGCACACCGGCAACTCAACATCGAATACCTCAACACACACTAAGTTGTCGTTTAGATTTGATTTCGTTCTAGATTCAAAATTTCTTTTCGGTTAATTCCAGTGCGAATTATTATATCAAGAATTCAAAATCAACAGAGAAAACTGATAATGAATAGAAGTTTTGAGGTCCCAGATCTTTAACCCGGCCTTGACTACAACCTCTCACAATAGCGTTTGGTTACCAATTTGATTTCTACGAAAAATAAATACTTCTGATTACCACAAGAAGAGATACACTTCTAAAAAGTTACCGACTATCATTCTCCAATTAAACTACAACTCAATCTGTGACAGGCCATTGTCTGGCTGCCTAAGCAAGTATCTTAATTCACCTAAACAGATACAACAGTTGTTATACCATAATTTATTGCGGTATTCTTAGTGAGAAATAAATAATTCATTTCAACATTAAGCACCTTTAGTCATCAATTACTGGTCAATCAGATGATGTGGGGCTGACGTTCAACCATTATTTAGGTGAGATTTTTATTATTATTTATTTTTGTTTTATACCAAAAATGTCTAGCCAAGCGCGGTCTGCTCACCTATAATGGTATCGAAATACTATCTAACCTTTGATGGCAACTACAATTGCTGAAAAGCGAAATTTAACCCTTTTTAATGCAACCTTTCAGTGGCTTTAATTACATTTGTTGCTGCTTTTTGGTGATTTTGCTATTTCTTTCAACCCAAACACGCATGCCTGACTTCAGACGTCAACACTGTCTACCCTCTTTTAATTCTCAGTATTATTTAAGCCATTTTCTCCGCTGTTCTTATTGCTCTTCTTTTGTATATAAATATCTTCCTCAGCTTTGGAAATCACTTTCACACCTTACATACAAATCAATACTTTGACATCCCTGTCTTCCTTATCTCAGCTGTGCGCTTATCTCTTCTCCGTATGATAATTAAATTTTTCAATTTCACTCGCACATACACACACTTTATTCTGTTTTAACTACGTAAAATCGCGGTTTAAACAATGCGTAACTCATTTTCTGAATGAGTGCGTGGGGAAATGAGTAATATTGTTGCAGGTTAACTCATCGTGTGAATCGCATCTTCACACATGCATACGTGTACGTGTTGGCCTTCACGGTAAGGTCAAATACTATGTACCGCAAACGCGTTTAAATCTTTTACGCAATTAATTTTTAATGCTTGCAAAATATGTACAATTAATGCAATAATGTCTTAATTATTGAAATTACTGTTGTATATGTGGCCCACAATTGTAACGGTATTGTGCAGTAAAAATAATATTTACGATGCACACTTTGGTGGTAAACTTTTGGTACGTAGTGGAAATGATTTGAAGTTTATATTAAGGTTTAAAAATAAAATTATGGGTCCTTAATTAAGTGAGGTTCAGTCGAAGAGTTCCCAGAAGAGTTTCTGAAGTGATCCATTATTAAGATCTCTCAAACGCCATATAAATAGGTTTTTTCATAGCCTGTTGGTATCGGATATAGACTGTTATTTTTCAGGGTGTTTAATTCGTATTTCGAAAGTGATTTTGCTTAACTTTCTCATAGTTAATTGGAACAATATTTTTTGAAAGTTTTGTTGACCCCGAGATTTTCAATAATCATTTCTATATAAAGGTACAGTATAGTCATCAGCGAAGTGTGGGTTCTGGCGATGTCCTGGTGGAACACTACACCCTTCTAGACCCTTCTGGTCGATCGACTGCTACACGCGGTCCAGTTGTTCGCAGTAGATGGTAGAATTAAGCATCTGGCCTTATGAGAGCAGCTGATAGTGGATGATTCCCTTCCAATCCCACCAAATACACATTAAAACGTCCCTGGCCGTCAATCACCGATTGAATGTTATGTCAAGACCTTTCAAAAATGTATAGTATTGACAGATAGCTCTGTAGCGCTTTATACATAGCCTCGAAATTCAATAGACAAAAAGACGGAAGGGTGATATTTGCCAACTTAATATTTATTTTGTGCTTTCAAAACTTGTTGATTTTAATCATGACCAAGATATAATAACTTTTTACAGACGGAACAGAACGTCAACTTTTAAAACGTTCGTAGAATTTCTTTGGTCTGAGTAGTCATTTCGAAGGTATGGCCTTTCTAAGCATACAACGTACGTTGAATAAGTCATCGCCGTTATACCTATATATTTTGAGATCGTTTGAAAACTGAATTTCAGGAAGGCGTCAGGAAGCATCCGAAAATATATTTTTAAAATGGGAAACATTTTCCTTGTTACAATTGCGGTTATCATAAGACCTTAGGTATTTTCGACAAAACATTATCCGAGGAACATAAGATTGGACTTATTTAATGCTGGGGTTTCCAGTAGTAATTGGTGTGTTGGTTTTATCTCTTTTTAAGGGAAGATAGATTGTAGGGGTAAAAATAATGTTCAGTCCATATTCTATCCTATAGAACCATAATATATTTCGTTATGACACCACTAATCATTAGATGGAACGATGGAACATAGCCACTAGCCATAGTTTAAATATTAATCATCATTCATTCATTCCTGTCTTACTATCAAAGTATCAATGATTGGATTATGCTAGATATATGCTATATATAAGATTTTGAGTCTCTATATCGGAAACTACATGTTTGATTAGTCGGTACATTAAATATGTGGATGATGCTTGCTCTGAAGTGGAGGGAATTTAGTATCAAGATTTTTGGATTGTGTTTCACCGCGGCGCCCTCTATCGGAATAATTTTGCAACATTTCCGAAAAGCATATAAATAATTATACAATGGTAATTAATGGGTACAATACAGTATATTATAGGCAATTATTTTCTATGGAAGCCACATCTGAAAACTTTCTTTTCATCCCTTCAATAAAACCCATGTCTGTTACCCATATTTTTCCTTATCACTGTACCAATGCGCCGTTGTTGTAAGTGAATTTCCATGTAGTTGAAATTGCTTTATTGTTGCGCCATAATGTACACAAAAATACATCCCTGATATACTTGCATATGTATGCGCATTTATTTATTACTTATACATGTGAGAGTGCGTGTGTGGTTGCCACACACTGTTCCCAGTGCGCGCCGTAATCATTTTTTGCTTGTTTAACTTTTTTTTTAAACTTAATGAAGTCATTCAGCGCAGTGCGACAATGAAACCGTTATATAATAATTTTGCGCGGTAATTTAAAAACAAAAAGCCATAAGATAAAAACGAAAATAATAATAAATAAATGAAAATAATAAATAGCGCAACCAACGCGCATGCATATGACAAACAAACAACAACAGCGCACACGCACGCACGCATTCACATATTCTCTCAGCGATAATCAGCGGAATTGTGCAAATAAATTATAATTAACTTTTCATAAGCTGAAAATATGCATGCAAATTTGCTGGCGAAAGTCTCAGATAAATTTGCATAGTAAATAAAATAATTTACGTTAAAAACAAAAACCAAAATATAAAAAAAAAATAAAAGCGAATTCAAAAAATGGCTTTCTATGCGGCGGTAAATTTGCTTACTTATTAACTAAATAGTTAAATGGCGCGCTGCAAAAAAAAGTGTAAATATTTAAAATTCGTAAGGTAAATATGCGCACACCTTTTCACATTAAAAGCGTAAATATTTTCAGCTGAAAAGCTTATGTAAATATCGTATTTGGTGGAAAATATGCAAAACTGCACTTGTCACCACATAGTTTAATACAGCTTAATGATGGTGTTTACGTAATAAGATGAGTTTTGATGGAGTTTTAATTTTTGTTTGACAAAAAATTCAATTAGGAAAGTGTTAAACTGAATAATTTATATTTATTATTAATTTAAATTTGTTTTTTGTTTAACTTCAAGCAAATACTCCACACTGAAATAAAAAAATAAATATTTTATTCAATTTGCTCCACAAACCCTTTGCACAAGACTCTCTTTTATCTCTTCTTGTCTCTGTTAGTTTTTGATTATTTTGTCAGTTCCATTATACATACATATATCGCTCTATAGAAATATAAATTTATCTTACGTTTTATAATTCATATTTCATTTCAATAAAATTTTCTGAGCAGGAGTTAGTAACACTACTTTATTATATAGTCAAATATACTCTTCATAAGTCTATAAACAGCTTCCATAGCATTTTTTATGACCTATGTAGGTATGTGATTGGCGTTGGAACCGTTTAGCCGGTTATAGCCGAATCGATGATAGCGCGCCACTCTTCTCTTTCCTTCGCAGTTCGTCGCCAGTTGGAGATCCCAAGTGTAACCAGGTCGCTCTCCACCTGGTCCCTCCAACGGAGTGGAGGCCTTCCCCTTCCTCGGCTTCCTCCGGCGGGTACTACATCGAACACTTTCAGGGCTGGTGTGTTTTCGTCCATTCGGACAACATGACCTAGCCAGGGTAGCCGCTGTCTTTTTATTCGCTGAACTATGTCAATGTCGTCGTATAACTCGTACAGCTCATCGTTCCATCGTCTGCGGTATTCGCCGTTGCCAATGTTCTGAGGACCATAAATCTTACGCAAAACCTTTCTCTCGAAAACCCCAAGAGTCGTCTCATCTGATGTTGTGAATAATGAGCGACTTGTAGAGTTTGATTTTGGTTGGTCGAGAGAGGAGTTTACTTTTGCCTCAATTGCCTACTCAGTCCAAAGTAGCACCTGTTGGCAAGAGTGATTCTGCGCTGAATTTCGGGGCTGACATTGTTGGTGTTGTTGATACTGGTTTCCAGGTATATGAAATCATCTACGACTTCGAAGTTCTGAAGTCTTGTCCTCATTCACCTCCAGACCTATTCGCTTCGCCTCCTTATCCATGTGGGAAAAAGCGGAACAAACGGCGCGGTTTTTGCTTCCGATGATATCAATATAATCGGCGTATGCCTGCCGCTGTACACTTTTATAGAAGATTGTACTTTCTCTAGTTAGCTCTGCAGCTCTATTATTTTCTCCAGCATCAGGTTAAAGAAGTCGCACGACAGTGAGTCACCTTGTCTGAAACCTCGTTTGGTATCGAATGACTCGAAGAGGATGACGGAGCTTTTGGTGGTGCTCAACGTCAACTTACACAGCCGTATTGGTTTGGCGGGGATACCAAATTCTGACATAGGTCCTTTTTTTAATATATCACAGTTTAATTTCTAAATTGGTACTGACTCCACTACAAAATATGTATGTCTTATACCCGTAGACTTTCATATTGAACTACATTTGTGTAATACAGTTGGACTTCTATAACTCGAACTCTTGAATTGACAATATAAGTCAAATTACCTTTCATAACTCGAAGTTTTTTTGTGGATTGTGATGATTCGAATTGGAGAAGTTCAATTGTCTATACCAGGCTCGTCCAACATAATTTTGTGAAGGGCCAGGTTTAGCATTTTCATAACCGTAGCGGGCCAAAAAATATAAAATGACCTTCAGTTTTGGTATATTTATTTATTTATATTATTAATGTAACTATGGCCTTAGCATATAAAGATATTCTTATTCTTAAAATCTAATTAATGAGATGTCTGACATTTTTTCTGTTTGCACAGCGTATCTATGTCAGCTGGAGTTTTAGAAGTGGCTATGCGCAAAATGCCTTTAAGATGGCTATCTAATAAAGATGATCTGGTTTTTGATTTGTTAAATTTCATGCGAGAAAACAGCTGCTCGCAAACATATGTATACCAAATAAAGAAATTTGTTGAATAGCCAGCTTAGTAAGGTTTGGGTATTGACTGGGTGTAATATACTTTTTGTAAAATTCAATTAAGTTTGGAAGCATATAATACTGTTTTTAGATGAGAGCTGCTTTGCAATTCTATTAACTCCAGCTATAAATTCAGCGCAGCGCCTTCAATTTCAACATCAAATGGATTTTGAAACACTTTCATGCAGGGAGTTTGTGATTTGAAGTCTGCGAATCTGTCGTCAAACTCGTTCCTTAATCTTTGCAACATCAACACGTACTTGTCAAAATCCAAGGTATGTTGCTTTTCCAGCAACAAAAGCTTTTTTGTGAAAGCTAGAACGTGTTCGTATAACTGTGTGCATAGTTGGTCTTTCCCTTGCAGTTTCAAGTTAAGATCAGAAAGATATTTAGTTATATCAACCAGGAAAGCCAGATCAGCCAACCACTGCTCATCAGTAAAGAAAGTAATTTCTTGGTCTTTGTTGTCAAGAAAAATCTTTAAGTCGTCCAGCAGGGAATAGAATCGTTTTAGTGTAGCTGCTCTGCTGAGCCAGCGAACGCGACTGAAGTATACAATGTCTTCGTGATCTGAACCGACATCATCCAGAAAAGCCTGGAACTGTCTGTGGTTAAGCCCTCTTGCGCGTATAAAATTAACTGTCCGCACTACTTTATCCATCACGTGTTTCAGGTCTAGAACTTTTGCACATGAATAATACAATGATGCTGTATGATTGTATGTGTGATGCTATTACGCATCAAAACCACAAAGCCGTTTCTCTTCCCTGTCATTGCAGGCGCACCATCTGTTGTTAAGCCGCAAATATTTTCTGTTTGAAGTTCATATTTTTCTATACAACTTTTAACTTCTTCGTAGATGTCTTGTCCAGTGGTTGTATCTTTCATTGAACGCAAATCTAACAATTCCTCAATAACGGTGTAGTGTTCGGATACTCCTCTCACGAAAACTGCCAATTGGGCTGTATCTGACATATCAGTACTTTCGTCGAGCGCTAAACTATAGAAAACACATTTCTGCAATTGCATTTTTAAAGACGACTCAATATCGTTGGCCATGAAATCAATTCTTCTTGCTATGGTTTGATGTGACAAACTTATATTTTTTATAATTTTTTTCTGATCCGGACAGGCTACTGAAGCGAATATCTCCAAGCATTCCTTGACGAACTCTCCGTCTGATAGAGGTTTGCTTCGCTTGGCAATGACTTCTGCTATCATGAAACTAATGTTTGTAACAGTTTCGGAATTTTCTTTCGGTATTTTGAACATCGCTTGTTGACTGGTCATATTTTTTTTTAACAAATTTACACAATCAATTCGAATTTGACCTTTGTACTCATCATATATATTGACACACACACATGTAAACATATAGAAGCAAACCTATACAACTGGGATGCCCAAAGACTCTAAGAGATGGCGGGCCAGATGAAGAGCCTATGCGGGCCGGATGGTGGCCCGGGGGCCGTATGTTGGACAGGCCTGGTCTATACTAATATTATAAAGAGGAAATGTTTGTTTTTTTGTTTGTTTGTGTCGAATAGGCTCCGAAACTACTGAACCGATTTGAAAAATTATTTCACCGTTGGAAAGCTATACTATCCCTGAGTGACATAGGCTATATTTAGTTTAAAAAAAAAATAGGGTTCCTTACCAAAACTCCGATAATGTAAAAAAATACCAAAAAACTTTCTTTAATCGCGAATGCTGCGAAAACGATTGAAGATATAACAAAGTGATGTACTAAAATTTTGTAGAACTTATCATTATCTACAAAAAACGTCAAAAACGTAAAAAAATTAATTAAAATACCACTACTTGAAAAGGCTATTTATTTATACCTTTGTATTAATCCTTATCGAAATAAATGATTTATTATTTAAGATCGCTTCAAAACCTTTATATAACTTTTTGAATTATTAGATTCTGACATACCATTCAAAAGATATCACGAGTTAAAAATTTTGAAATTTTTGAATGGTCCTGTGCGGAATTAAAAATAGTTGTCGCTTGATAATAATATGATATAAAAATGAATTGCTGTTCGTTTGTGCCGCGGCCAAACGGCCAGCAACGGCCAAACCGATCTGGCTAATTTTAGTCTTGAAATATTCGTGGAAGGCCAGAAAAAGATTAGAAAGTGAGTAAATATGAAAAAATTTCGAGGAAGATAATAATAAGAGAATTTTATTCGAGTTGACAAGAAAAATATAAAAGAGAAAACAAAAAATTATAATTTGAAGGTTGTCATTGTTGCTTTGTTAAAATATTTTTGTTATTGTTCAATTGTATAAGGTTGTGTCTATAGCCCAAAACAATTTGTAACAAATAAGGAAAGGCTAAGTTCGGGTCCAACCGAACATTTTATACTCTCACAATTTATTAAGATAATTTTTTAAGATAACACACAATTTTACCTATATATTCGACATAAAGTCCAATAGAAAATCATCATATATAGTATATGAGGGCTGATGTAATTCCAGAACCAATTTCACTCATTTTCACCACCAAGGTTAACGGGAATAGGGCCGACTTGGCACCTGTTAGTAGGCAAACATACGGCACATTCGGCCTTGAAATTACTCCTAAATTGCAAATGAACGAAACACCAGTCAGCAAAATCGTCAAAAATAGCGCTTTAACGAAAATTTTCCAAATATTCAAGACGTCGTTGGAGGTACTGCACAGGACTTTAAAAGATCTTGATTGTCGATGAACGTTTTTGGTGGAGCCAGGATTCTGTTAGTAGGTGATTTACGCCAGACTCTTCGAATTATTCCTGGATCAACTGTTACTGACGGGCTAATCGCATGCCTAAAATAATTTAATTTATGGCGACACATAAAGAATCGCCAATTAACAACTAACATATGAGTGTTTTTGCAACAATATCAAATTGCGATTGTAGAAATAGTTGGCAGTTGACACCTCGATGGATTAATAGCATTTCCAACAGATTTCTTTCATTTCATTGACTCGAAAGAGAAGTTTTCCTGACATGAAACCTCAATATGATAACCATAGATGAAAGACCTATATTGGTGGTTAAAAAAAAAAACAAACATATCGATGATCTTAATACGACAATTTAGAATTTCGGTCCAAGAGAGTTGACACAGTTACTAACCAGGATGACGTAGTCAATTATCCCAAACTATTTAAAATTGCCTGTACTTTGCAATTAAAAGTAGTGTGAGTTGTAATCATGCTGCGTAACATAAATCAACCTCGAGTAATCAATATCGTCGCCGAAGCCAAGATTGGACCAACTTAATTTAATGTATACCTTAGCCACAAAAACGTGTGGCCGGGTCTGCTAGTATTTTATAATAGTTTTTATAACTTTCCTTTTTTGATAGGTGGCAACTCTATTTAAAGCCCTTTTAAATTAAAATATCTTCCAAAGTTATCTCAAATACTCTTATACTGCTTTATTTGGACACATGAGTTTTATTATCTTACTGTGCTTAAAGTTGTTAATAGTTGGCGACTCTCTTACGAAATAACTTTTAATTATAGATTACATGAACACCATCTGTCTGATTGCACCGATTAAGTCGCCAAAATAGATTACTAATAACTAACATTCCTTATATAATTAGAAAATCCGATTAGATTCTGATAAATTAATGTCACTCGTAGACGGTTTATAACTTAAAAACTCTTGACTGCATATTATCAAAATATATAGTACAGTAAATAATAGGAATCGGTTGATTTTCATAATTTGTGGTAACTGAGATTTTCCGTCGCAGTATTAATGAACCTAGTCCATTTGAAGGAAAATCCCTTGCCCATGCTCAACTATTCAAATATTGTGGCATGTCGAATCGTAAATATCTAATCAAGAAGAGGAGCGGAGTGACTAAAATCGTTCTAATAGCCTTTCAGCACAACCAAATTAATTTAATACATTAAGATTATAATTGAGAAACCAGTTTTTGCCCTTCGCACAGCCGGCAACTCGATTAACGATAAGCTGTTCAACAGTCTTGTGTTTGCTGTTCAGAAAAAGTTGGTCCGTTTCATCAGCTGATTGCTATTTTATCAATAAATACAACCGAATTTCCAGCGTGGGCAACAATCCGCAGAGTTGCATTCCAGTTCGTACAATTCGTTTTGTATTCGAGTAAAAATTAATGTAGTAAATTCAGATTTTTCTTTTGTAAATCGTACATCGTTCTAAATCGGCGCTTTAATCGAGCAAAGGCCCGTTATTTGATTTCCTGTCGAAAAGACAACAATTGTTTAATTAGAAGATATAGGAATGGTTTGTGTAATAATATGATATCATGACAACATAAGTCGATTGAGCTTGGGTTTTCTTTTTCATTTTCAATACAATTATTACTGAAATAACTCAGTGACTTACTGGGCTTCCTAAACAGAATATCGTTTGATCGCGAGACCGATGTTTTTTTTTGAATTTGAAGTCTTTCGTTCACTTCAGTTTTCTTATTGTATTTTAAACTGAGTTCTAAATCCAAAAAGTATAGGCTATTTAAATTACATCAATACGTTTCTTTACAAAATTTAACACTGCAGAAAATATCACTGAAAAGGGTTGAGTAGGAGCATGTTAATTTTTGTCTTTTGAATATACGCTTGTCATGTATATTTACTAACATACTTGCACCCAAAACCATACTTACAACTACAAGTACATATACACTTACTCACCATACCAATAGAGATAGGACAACAATAGTTGCCATGAAAAGTGGAAATAATGAAAATACAAGGAAGCAAACTGGCGATGTCTTCAGGCAAAGCAACACTTAAGATAACAAAGCAGTCAAGTAGAAAAAACAACACGCAGAGAAAGCAAATAAAATGTTGAAAGAATAACAAAAGTACCAGCGCATAAGCAACAACAACACAACAATACACCGACTAACACACACACATACACAAACACGGGCATTCTAATATAACTGTTGTGTCTCATGTTAGCCACTTTGAATGGGTGTAAATACGCTGCTGGGCCAAGTTAGAGCATAGCAACTAACAAAAATACAACAACAAAGCATAGAATGAAAACTGAAGCGAGCAACAAAAGCTAGACGAGGCAAACGTGCAACAAAGTCGGCCGCCTAGAAGCGGGAAAATACACACAGCCAACAAGTTTACACAATAGCAGCAACAACAAAAAATACTGAAAAAGAAAATGTGAAACAAAATAGAAAAATAAAAAAAGACATTGCAACAACAATAAGTTAGGCAAATGTTAGTTGCGTCGTGCAACCTTTCACATTTGGTCTACTTCCGGCGATTGCACACCAACACAAAGCGGCGGTGTGATAAAATCATAAGCACACAGACGCAACACGCACATGTGTGCCTTTGCCGAAGGTGTATTAATATGCGTTGGTACTTTGAAAAAAAATTAAAAACATGTTTTGTAGGTATTTTAATTTTTTCGAGCTACTATAGTTGGAGACCCATAATCAAATATTTCTTGTAAGTTTGTAAGTATTATTACAAATATATTACCCGAAGTCCAAAGGAACCTATAAGCCATTTTAAGAGGCCCTTGCTATTATCGTTATGAATGAATGGTTCGTGAAGAACATATCTCTTATTATCTCGTGGCAAAACTCCTTCTCTTCTGTTTTTTCTTTGTCAACTTCCTTCTCCATAAATCTGACTGCCTTAACTGCGAATTTGGGAACGCTCTACCAAATTCCCACCACGTTCTACTGAAGAGAAAAATGTTGAGTCTAAAAACCTAATATTATTGAAACAAGGGAAAGGAATTTATATCAGGAATTTCAACTTTTATCCAACAGTTTCAAAACCTGTTCAGTCGAAATATAAGTAAAAAAATACGTTCTGAAACTTTCAAGAAATTTTGGCAAAATTTTTCTGAAAGTTTTATTTACGATTATTTTTGAATGAAGTTATCATCCTCTATCGAAGAATATTGTGAAAGTGAGAAGAAAATGAATGGTTTTTAATTAAAAGTCGATTTTAATAAAGTTTCTACCACGGTGAATATCTCTTCTTCGGTCATACGTCGAGTCTGATCGAGTTCTTGAGTCGCTTGTGTAATTTTCCGGATATGCCGCGAAATCAATTTCATAATGCATATCTCTCTCATGTCTATCCAGGTCCAACATGGTGGACATGAGAAACAAACGTGAGAAGCTTTACGGAATCTTAGTGGAAGGTTCTAAATTAAAAATCTGTTTGGATAAAGTTTCCTTCAGTGTGAAAGTCTCTTCTTCGGTTATAGGTCGAGTCAGATCGAGTTCTTGAGTCCCTTGGCCACTTTCAAGACGGTATCCAGCAACAATTTATATTATATATCATTCTCTCCAGGTTCTGTCAACAATAATATGTATACTTCTTCATTTATTTTTTAAGCCATATTGGCTGTTTATATTTAACTTTCAAAAAACTTTCGACAATTATCCTGAAACTTTTTTTTAAATTATTTTCACATATCAGAGAATATTGTGAGAATGAGAAGAAAACGGAAGGTTTCAAGGGAGGGTTTTTAACCCTAGAATGGTAAACATATTTTTTTGCTCTTTAATGGTAATCTTCGCCTGTGAGGCGACTTTTATAAAAAAACCCACATTTTACCCTTAACAAAACAAAAATTTATTAAAACAAAAACGTATATATTACATGCTTGGTAATAAAAATAAACAAAAAAGAATTCATTTTTTAAATATCTTAAATATATTATTGGCAACATTTATAGATCACATATTTTATCAGTAGTATGAATAGATCTTTTACAAAAAAAATAGAAAAAATTAAAAAACAGTTTGAGATCAAAAAATAAACTTCAGTGTCTTGTAGACCTTATATCTAATTAACATATTAAAAAATATTATAAATCTTAAAACTTAAAATAAATTCTGCAAGACAAAATAAAGTTTGTGGGTTTTCCACCTACTTTTTCACATCACATTGCCAACAATTTGGTGATCTGTGCTCTAAAGCAATAAGTTTTCTTGCATTTTGCGCAGAAATATATATATCATTTTCATTAGATACATCAATATACTGCATGTCATCGACGAAATCATCGACGTAAGGGGGATCAGCCACACTATCATCTGAATCGATATCTACACCCAAATCGTCATCAAGTTCACTTACATCAAGCGATATCTCCTCCAGCCATTTGAGTAACTGTACATCAGGAGGAGCCATCTCTAAAAACTATAAAAATTATGCAAAAACTCAAAATTTTAGCAAAAAAACAAAACAAATGCGCAAACGAATATATACAAAAAAAGTACCTTTATTGGTAAACTTCGCCTCAGAGGCGACACACGTATCTATATATAACCAACGCAACGCAGCAAAACAAAATACGTCTGTACCCAAGCTCGTACAACACTCAACTGAGGTGGCACGAGCGCACGTCTTAATACGAGTGAACGATCAGGAAATATTGCAAAAAAAAAAAAATTCTTCGCCTCATAGGCAGTGTTTACCATTCTAGGGTTAATTAAAAATCTGTTTTGATAAAGTTTCCGTCACGGTCAAAGTCTCTTCTTCGGTTATAGGTCATGATCAAGTTCTCAAGCCAGTTGTGGAACTTTCAAAACCGGATCCTCAGTTGAAAACAATTTAATATTGAATGTCTTTCCCTCCTGGTCTTGTCGGCCCCCAGGCCATACTGTTTACATTCATATTAAAGAGTTTTGTACTGCAAATTTTTCTCAGTGTATTAAAAAATGTACGGAAATTTTGTGTTCCACATGTTCATATTTTTGTACATACAGCAAGCATATAGCATACACACACAAACACTTACAATCTAACGCATTAAGTGTGTCAATGAAGGCTTCAAATTCGCGCTTAACCCTTTTGGGACCATGCTTTTGTCAGTAGAAACTTTGTGGAGATTTCCAAAGACCCATAAGTGGCACTCAATGCAACCAGAAAAAGAAAACATATGTAAATATATCGTTGGCTTAATATAGAAAAGGCGTATCTACATTTTTTTCGAAATCGCGTTTTTAATGTATTCTGGTAGACCACTGTCAAATACTCCTCCCCTTAAAAAATTAGTGGGCTATGATCGTAAATAACGGATTTATAGTCATATAAAAAAAAGCCCTAACTCATTCGAAGTTACAATAACAACATAAAGCCCTATCTCAAATAACTTTAAAGAAATTAAAAATAATAACAAAATTATACCACAATTGAATTTGTTACCTGTTTTGAATAAAAATTGCAATATAAATGTTTTTTGCATCTTAAGTTTTTAAGGTTTTATTCAGTTTTTTCCTTCTCCTGAAAAGTAACGAAAAGTGTAGATACGCCTTTTCTATATTAAGCCATCGATATGTATATATGTTTGTATGCATTGACGTTTGTTGATCTCCACCGCCGACAACAATGCTTTTGTTATAATTTTTTGCAACGCATTTCCTTTTTTCAGAGTCCCTTGTGCCCTTAACTTTATACAGCCGCATGGTATTTCTTCTCAGGCATTGTTTGTCTAGCTGCATATGGGACAGCATTGTTGATACACCCACACTCGAACATACACACAGCGCTTATGGCAACCAACAAATGAGTGAGAAAGTTCGAAAAGAGCGCCAAAGGAGCTGCCATAAGAATTGGGCAGAAGGCAAGCAAGTCAAATAAAAGTGTTGGAAGAAATACCAAAAAGAAAACTTTTTGTTTAAATACAATTGTACTCGGCGGATAGTGGCAGTATCATTGTAAACATATGTAGATATGAAAGTTTTTCAACTATATTATTTGTGTACAAATTTCCATTGGGCCAACTGATAAATCTTGGGTAGCCGCATTGCTCATATTCAGTTTGTTTCGCAGTGAAGCGATTATTTTGAAGGACGTATTGTCTTTTTTGTTATTCAAATAGGAGTTTAACCTAATGTGAGTGATAAAATTTCTAGAAATATGTTTTGTGTTAATGTGGCGGGTATCAGTACTGACTAAGTAGTGAAAGAGAGACCTTTTAGGAAGAATGACCTATTTAGTTAAGATAATAAAGCAAAATGGACAATAAGAGGGTAGAATTAGAAATAAAATAAACGTAAGAATGGGTTATGATAAGAACATGTGAATCTAAAAAAGTTTTGCCTGTATCAGTTGTTTAGGCATACGATGTCTACAAGGATTGTGCTTAGCCAATCTATTTTTTTTATGTTCTTTTCTGAATTTTGTAAATAATCTGTGAAATTTAAAATATCTAATACTATCTGATATTTGGGCTGAGGATAAAACAATTCATTAACGCAATTTACTTTCGGGCAAAATAGTATATCAATACGAAATATCTCCTGTCATCAAACAAACAGTCACCACATTCGCTTCCTGGCTCCCACGTCACTGTTGACAGTCAAGACTTTGAAGTTGTAGATAATTACTTTCTATTGGAACTAGCATTAACACCAATAATAATGTCAGCCAAGAAATCTAACGCAAAATCACTCTTGCCAACTCGTGCTACTTTGGACTGAGTAGGCAATTGAAAAGTAAAGCCCTCTCTCGACGAACAAAACCCAAACTCTACAAGTCCCTTATCATCCCCGTCATACTTTATGGTGCAGAAGCGTGGACGATGTCAACATCCGATGAGACGACACTAGGAGTGTTTGAAAGAAAAGTTTTGCGGAAGATTTACGGTCCCTTAAACAGTGGCAATGGCGAATACCGCAGACGATGGAATGATGAGTTATTCGAAGACAAAGAAATAGTTCAGCGAATAAAAAGACAGCGGCTGCGCTGTCGAATGGAATGTGCTTCATCTTTGAAAGTGTTCGACGCTGTACCCGCTGGTGGTATCCGAGGTAGAGGAAGACCTCCACTCTGTTGTAAATATCAGGTGCAGACGATTTGCAATTGGCGTCAAACTGCCAAAAGGAGGAGCGAATGGCGCGCTGTTGTAAACCCGGCTATAACTACGTAAGCGGTTCCTACCTTAATTAAGAAGAAGAAGGACATAGTATAGCTTCAGTATTATATACTTATTACTCTTTGGAACATATTTTCAACTGCTCTAGAAAGAGCAACAAATTACACTAGAAGGTGATTTATATAATTTAGCATAGGCAAGTTCAATTTGTTTCGAAATATAGCTTTCACATGCGCAATCCTCCAGGGTCAATAACATTTTTTTGTTTGGAAGATGACAGTAAGATTGCATGCAGATATTAAATTTTAAATATGTGATGTTAAATGACAGTCGTCATTCTTCTTTTCTTCTCTTTTAATTTACTTTCTTCCATTGTTATGTATATCTTTGGTCCCTACAAATAATAAGTAATTTTTCATGAGACTAAAAATAATCATGGCATAGTTGGTAGCTCACTAGATGATGTCCATTCCTCTTTGTTAACGTAGATACCGAAAACGATAAAGGTTTGTCGTCTTTGAATTCACGGTTATGTCTTCCTGGCTGATTTTATAAGACAGATCTTAGCTATTCTATAATATGTATCCCATAAACGTTCGAATTGAAATCAGAGAAAGAAGAGTAAACAATTTTGAGGATTTCCGATGCTGGTTCCACACATTCGGCGAACGCCCGTCTACGATATTTAGGGACTCACTAAAATCGAGTACAAGATGGATTCATCAATCATACGAGTTTAAGGTAAAATAAAATTGCTTTAACTATAGCAAAGGATACTTTTTGAGTATCAATTCTTCAGCCGATTCCGACATGTATTTCTAAAAATAAGGTTTTTGGTATTTCGTATGTCTTAAGAATTTTATCTGTCCAATAATATTTACAATAAACTATCCTCCCTAACAGAACTATTGATATTCGACTCTAGGTTCACTTTAAATGTATGTATATCTATCGAATTGTGTTCACGATATCTCTCAAATACCCTATGATTTGAACTTTAAGCTAACACTTCATATAAGTAATAATTATTTTAAAGTAAATTCCTGTTAACTCACTTCGAGCTTTAGCTAATAGTTAGGCCACTATCAACAGCTGCGGCAGCTGGCAACAAATGTGAACAGTCGACTGAAGTGAAGTACCGGTGAATGGTGAAAATTTTTCTGCTTTTCGCTGCCATTAGCAACACCATTTTTTCGCATACGACCACTTTTCGTTTTATTATGTACATATGTATATTAACAACCGAAGTGCATTGTTTGTTGTTGGTCATGTATTTGCTGTCGCTCCAAGCAACATTATTCAATGCGGATGCATGCGTGCACGAAACATGAGAGTGCTGTCAAGCTATCGATTTCGGCAAAAAAATGTATTCTCTCCCACTCGCCATTGCTGGTGTGTTTCCGTGGAACTCGTATGCAGCTGAATGCAATTTTCAGCGTTAACGATCATTTTGTTCGCACGCTGACAGCACGTCTATATATTATAAACACACATACACACAAACATACATATACATATATAGTTATAGAATATATTTCTATGCTTTTACTATATGCTTTGCTATAAACATATATGTGTGTGTGTGCGAATTTATTTAGGCAAACCAAGTGCAGCATGGCGGCAGCAATTTTTACTTGTTGCTGTCTACAACTAAGTGCTGCACACATGTCGTTTATTGTTGTTGGCCGATATACTTTTCACTCGTAATGAATGAAAATGCATTTTGTACGCGTTGATGTCAGTGTAAATTGGAATTTATGTTTCTAGCGCATTCGTGTTACGTATACGCCGTGGTGTGGGTGCACGAAGCACATTTAATATCGAAAAATTGCATGGAAATAGAGATTTGCGCTAAAAATTACTAAAATTTTATTACCCAGAGGATTTGTGATGTTTCGGTGAGTTCTTTTTTTCTTTCTTTTTTCGATTTTTTTTCTATTTAGTCTCACTCTAAATAATCTAGAAAATTTATTTTTTCTTTCTTATAGTTAATCCTACTTCGAAGTGCGTACAGATAAAAAAAAATTTATCTTAAAAATCTTTCTAATTTCTTCCTGCTTCACTTTCAAAAGAAAAACTTGACAGCACTTATGTACAACCAATTTCTATTTGATCACACACTGCTGCGTCTGTTTCAGCATTTCAGCCAGCATTTGTTTCTTCAATTCTTCAATCGGTTGTTTTAATAGTTTTCCGGCGTATTGCAAGCGAAATGATAAACTCAATTCAATTTCAATATGCATTCAGCACTTCTGCAATCGCTTAGTTTAACGTCGTTGTAATTGAATGGCTCTTTCTAGTTTCTAGTTTGTGTCTCACACATTTTTCGTCGATTCGTTATATATACGATTTTAGATGCGACGGAGTGTGTGTGGGTATGGTTGTGTGACAATTAAATTAATTGTTTTATGCAGTGGATTTTCGGACTTCCCTAACAAATGGCATTTAAGGCTTTGAAAGTGTCGTTCAATTAAATTGATTGCATTTGTTGTTGTGTCAGCTATTTGCGGTTTTAGAAAGTTTTTAAGCTCGTTGTCCGTTGTTTTTTTAGAAATCTGTAGCCTACACATGATTTTGGCTGGCATTTTTTCTTTGTAATGGTAGAAGCGAAACTTGCTGGGGACCTAAGAGCTTTAAAGGTCTCGCAAGGCTCTATCCAGACTGATGGTGGATTTCTGGGGTTAGATTAAATACATAAGAAATACCTTACATTTTTTCTGTCACAATAGTTTATTATGAAATCAGTGGTACTGTGTTCATTCGTTCCAAGAATGGCATTGTTTTCCTCCGCAGCCATTGCTTTAAGCAAAGTTTGAACGGCCTGTATGATCTCTCTGGAATTACATAACTTACTCGTCCATTTATTAGTTGATTTCTGTGCTTATATGATATCAGAGACCCGAATGAAGTTCACTGAGTTCCTCACTTGAAGTCTTTTCTTTGGCGTGCGTCATCGACGGGGTCATTTTAATTGCCACTTGGCTATCTATTCGAATGTGAACGATATTGCAAATTATACCAGTTTTCAGTGTTATCTGTTATATCTACGATCTCTGCTTAAAAGCCTGGGTTATAGTTCATGAGTTAAAACTATCTTTTAAAGAAGGGTTGCCCCAATAAATCCATATTCGTCTACATGTTTATCCGTATTTTACTCTCAATTTTCTCAGAACTTTTCTTTTCATACTGCCAGTCTTCACAATAAACCCAAACAAGTTATACTTACTCTAGGGGCTCAAAGCAATAAGGAAGCACATTCACATCCCTTAGTTCTCTCTCTGTCTCTCTCTGTGTATATCTCCCTCTCTCTCTCACTATTTTCTCAGAACTTTTCTTTTCATACTGCCAGTCTTCACAATAAACCCAAACAAGTTATACTTACTCTAGGGGCTCAAAGCAATAAGGAAGCACATTCACATCCCTTAGTTCTCTCTCTGTCTCTCTCTGTGTATATCTCCCTCTCTCTCTCACTATATCCCTCTCTAGCTATTCATTCCTCTCTCAATACTATTTATTAGGACTATTATCTAGTCCTCTCTCTCTGCCCCTCTCTATGTATGTATATCTCAAAGCAATAAGGAAGCTCATTCACATCCCTTAGGTCTCTCTCTATCTCACTATATCCCTCTCTATCTCACTATATCCCTCTCTATCTATCCATTCCTCTCTCACCATTGAGTATTATCTAGTATTCTCTCTCTGCCCCCCTCTATGTATATCTCCCTCTTCTTCTCACACTATGTCTAACTCTATCTATCCATTCCTCTCTCACCATTAATATAAATATATGTATATTTTACTCTACGAAGGCATTTTAGTCGCCGAAAGGCTTATGTTTCATTGTAGCCATATGGCAAGGTTCAGTCACAGATTGTTTTGACAATGTGGGAAATAGTTATTTAATTCTCGAACATTGTTCTCATCCATATTAGATCCTATTTACTACCTAATTCTGTGTATTCACCACAAACAAGTCAGCTGCAAATAGTGAGAACACCTACAGCATATTTATCTAATTGACACGCTTTCATGATTCGACAATACCTTCATACATACCCGTGTGTGAGCATGTGCATAAAAATATTAACTATTTATGTGTCAAGCAAAGCAAACGTGCATGAAAATACCTTTATTTATGCATTTATTTATTTAACTCACTCACACATCTGATATTTTATTTATTCAAACATGATTTACGACAGCTGAGCTATTCGGTGTCCAAACTGTCATTTATTAGCATTATTTACTTTTCTGCTCGGCTTAGATTATGCATTTTTTCGTGTAAATGTGGTTAGCGCCAGCGGCTGTATAAATAGATTTGTGAGTGTGTTTGGGTATCTAATATTACAAGTGTATCAAATATTCGTGTTTAGGTGAATATAATATAGAGTGAATTATTTTAAAAGCTGTTAAATGCGATTAAATTATATATATTTTTAGGAAATTTAATGAAAAAATTTAAATAACACTGCTTAACAAATTGAAAATACAATTACTTTGGGAGCGAAATAAAGTAGTTTCAGTACGTAGTACTTAGCATTAATAATATATTCTCCTTTGATGGTAATAATAAGAAATAAAGCTTCATTCAGAATTATTAGTTATAAAATGAAGATTTTCCATTAGTGGGTGAAGTCAATCAACGAATCCTTACCACAGAAATCCTGTTAAATAACAACTTTACACATACAGTAGCACCATACCCAAAGAAGTCAATTATCTCAGTCAATTAAGCGTTAATCGCTTAATCGCTCAATTAAGCTTCAACAATTAATTTTGTGTTTCCTTTTATCTGGAAAGTTTCCATGTGAATAAATTGCATAACAACCTTGAATCGATACAATTGAGTTGAGATTAGAATCTATCCGTACATATGGATATACAATGAAAAATGTATGTATAACAGTTTATGCAATTCACTATTATTTGTTCACAAATCTTGAATCATTGAATATAATTCAAGGTATTGCATATTTTGACGTTTATATAAATGTACATTGAATTAAATACTAATTGAAGAATTAGTTAATTGTGTCATAATTAGCAAATTGAGTACATTTAATGGCCTTTTCACATAGCAATTAATTGATGAATTAACCGACCTTTGCTCGATTAAAGCACTGATTAAGATCGATTTACCCTCCAAAAGAAAAATTTATTTTTCTACATTAATTTTTTATAAGATCGAGTTGATATAAAATACCGGTAATGCAACTCTACCGGTGGTTGTCATGGCTGGATATTTGGTTGTGGGAACAATCAGCTGATCAATCCTACCAACTTCTTATAAACAGCAAAAACAATGTAATGTAATTGCCTATAGGCAACATTGTATTTACCGGCTTCTAATTCTCGCTATTTAAATATTTTTGACCAGCGGTTTTTTTCAATTATGTAGACTTATGTGTTGTGCAAGCTTAAAGTTACTTTTTCTGATTTGAGCTGTGCATGGGTTCATTCAGAAGGCGTTCTCCGCAGAGAGAAATTGGCAAAAATCGTTTCGCGGAAAAAAGTTATACAAAAAGTGTTCAAAAACATAAAAATAATTGTTTTATTTTAAAATAAAGTGAACTATATAAATAAATAAAGATAAGAGAGTTATTAAAAAAAAATGAGAATGAGAAAAGTGTTTAGTTTATTTATAATAATTTAATTTGTGCCTATTAGCAACATCCTGTGTCTAATGAACCAGGATACATAGGTCCTTGAAATTTTTATCACTTCATATTTGAGCTAAGACTAATATATATATGTCCTAAAAAAAGTGTTAGCTCCGCCCATTTTAATTCGGGCATGAGAAGGTTAATGTATTAATACCATATATCAGGAACTGTTCGACCGATTTCAATGAAATTTGGTATATAATATTCTTATAATATCCTTGACAACCTGATGTTACCGATGGGCGAAATTGTTTAACAACCACGCCTACTATCCATATAATACAATTTTTAATTTCATCTGATTCGTTCATTTTACAATATATTTTCAATATATATTCTATATATAATGATTTTCATTATTATATTGGGTCCTATGCTGAATATGTGGGTCTGCTTTACAGGCTTCAAAAAATCGATTTTTTTGTTTTGTTTTAAATCTCTTCCAAAACTATCCAAAAATATAGTATGTCTTTAAAATTTCAGAGGCCAATTCGACATATTTTCGAAGCTAGAGCTTCGGCGCTTGCCGAGCGCCGAGCAGGTGCGAGTGCTCAGGCAGATTTTAAAGCGCGTTTTCTCGAGTTTTCATTTTCACAAGTGTTAGAAAACGGTGCCGGCGATAGCAAAAAGAATATATGTTCGATAGAAAAAAAAACCAATGTGATCTAGCTTCAGTATTAAATTATCTTCTATTTGAACTAAAAAAGTTGGACAAAAGTATTATTTAAACTACTTGTTTTGCAACTTAAAGTCAATTTTTTTTCTCAAAAAAGTGATTTTTTTTCCCAAACTTCGAAAAAATTTGGAATTTTATAACTTCTTCGGTATTTTTTTAGTTCATAAAGAAAAGAAACTTATAAAAATTAAAAAAAAAATTGTTTCGACTGTTCAGATGCATAGCACGACCTCCATCACCGGCACCGATTTACAAGTGCAGACTCCAGGCGCTCCAGAAAAATACTTACAACTTTGAAAAAATTTCAATATTTTTTAATAATAAATATTGTTTTTCAGCCTTAAATATAGTACACTATCGTCTTAAAATTCCGTTTACCGCAATCATTTCCTTGCCTTTCAAAAAAAAATTGCTAAAAAACGCTTTTTTCGGCTTCTAAAACTGCCTTAATAAAATTACAAAAATAAATGGCGAGAGAAAGGGTTATCTTGATACTAATAAACTAACTAATATCATCGCAAAATATCGGAAACAGTGCTTGAATTCCAAGAATCTACGGGTGCTGTGTTAATTAAGTCATTCTTTACTTGTTTTCTTCGAATTTTTGATCGAGATCTTGTTTTCAAGTAGATATATGTGTGATGCGAGCAATACCTAAGAGTAAATGAGTTGTTTTTAGGAATATCATGATGTTGGCAATCAGCTTACAATGACATAGAATATTATATAATCATTCTAAAGTTTCCACATTACTACACAAACACATCGTATGCATATTGCGACTTTGAAAAAGAGAGGGCACTTCAATATGAAAAAAGGTTAACTTTTAAAAATATGTGTCACAATTTTCTTACACCAATTGATCCTTGCAATTACGATTGCAAATCTGACGCTGAGATTTCAGACAATTTCAAGCCTTTTGGAATAACAATACAAACCAATGCAGCCATTTTGAATAATTTAGAGATATAAACACGCATAATATTTCTTAAAAAATTTCGGTGATGCCATTTATTTTTGCTGATATATGAAAAGCAACAACAACAACAACAACTACTATATTCGATGAAGCTCATCTGCATGCCAAATGAATGCCAGCTCGAATATCGAACGCTTTTGTGGCGCAATAATTTGATGAAATGCCAAGCATTCAACATACGAACAAAAGCCGAAAGGTGAGGAGTGAGGGCGGTCGGTCGGTCGGTGGGTTAGCCGATGATATGAATATGAATAAATTGCTTGTGACTGAATTTTCTCAAGCCGAACGTGCAAATGTGCACACAAAGAAATACTCACTTGGCAATTCACCTGCCAGATCAGCAATCACAAGTAAAACCAGGCTTTGCATACGCTATGCGCTGCCATAGCAACCACTCACACATACACTTAGTGGCGAACAAGTGGTGTTTGTTGGTGGTGGTGGTGGCGTATGAGTAATCTTTATTTTACGTATGAGTAACCACAAAACTCAACTCATCAGCTCACCTCAACTGGTGCCGGTTGCTCTCCCCTAAGGCTATAGGCTAAATCAAACAAGCCAAAAACCAAAAACACAAAAAAACAACAAAAATAAAAAGAGCGTAGAACAAACGAAAAAAGTGGGCGTCGGAAGGAGTGAGTGTGTTTTGCGGCGGAGAGGTAGGTTGCCTGCAAGCAGACACCGAAAATATGATTCATGTCAGGGATTGTCGTGAAAATAAATGAATATTTGAATTATTATTGTCATGTCGTTTGTGCGAGCGATTTCAGGTGTACGCTGATGCTATTCGAACACAAACACACACACATGCAGATATCTGGGGTTATACTTGTGGCGTGTGTGCGCCACTTACCTTTATTTGTTTGTAAATATATATGCTTGAGGATGTTTTGTGCTACTTTTCTGTTTTTTTTTTTTTTCTCTCAGCTATGAAAGGTTCATAAATTACGTTGCCTTATTTCTAAGCAAAATGCTGCTCATTGTTTCTGTTTATTACATTCCACCCTTCTCCTGCTGTCACACCATACAATTGTTTCCTCAGCTGCAGCATTTTTTCCATTCATCGTCATTGTTCAGTGTCCTTCAAGCATACTTATATGTCTCTGTATGAGTACGAGTAATCGCAATTCAAATTCTTCGACGCATATAAAGTCGAGTATTTCACATTTATTCCAGCATTTGTCGCATGTGTGTTGTGTATGTTAAGTGCCTGTAGGTGGTCCTTGCAAATTTGTGCTCAATTTCGCCTTTTTCCTTAGCTTTTACCTGTGCGACACATTCGGAATACGTAATAAATGTGAATGATTATGTTGAATTATTCTTGACTTTCTATCGCTTGGCTATTGGTGTGGGTGGTGGCAACCTCTACATACACCCTGATGATTTCTCTACTTGACTCTTACTCAATGTCGTCTTTTCGATATGAATATTTCGGTGTGGTTAAATTATTGTGTGGATATTTTTTTTGCATTAGGATGAAAAATTAAGCTAATAATGTTCTGTGTGCTTCTCGGTATAGATTATAGCCAAAACATATTAAAGTTTTTTGAATAAAATAATTGCATACAAAAAATGTATTATTTATATTTTTACATCTTTCGGTTGAATTTCTCACACATTCAATTTACTTTGACTCAGCATAATTTAGATAGACCTTGGCTTTTTTGACTTCCAATTTAGTCTTAATATTTTTATTGAGAATTCAGCCAATTAACTTGATTAATTTTGTATCCCAGCCAGTAATATCCACCTGTTTAGGCAAACACGCATCCAAGCGACAAGTACAAATGTTGATGAGAATAAGTTACTACAAAGTAATACGATTCATATACTATTTATCTAATAGCACCATCTTCTGGGACTGCTGTAAACCTCTTTAATGAATATAGAACAGAAGCTTGAGTAAATTGTGCGGCTTTGCCATTTCTAAACTCCTTCCATGTGAACAATTAAAAATTTTTCGTCAATTTAACTCTTATAGCTTCTTCGCGCAGCCAAACTATTTTAATATATTAAAATTATAATTGAGAAACAAGTTTTTGCCTTTCGCACTGCCGGCTACTCGATTAACAACATTTTTATTTATTCTGTTCATAAGAAGTCTGCAATATTGCTATTTTATCGGTAACCCGTAGAGTTGAATTCCACTTTGAACTCGATTTGTATTTGATTAGAAATTAAAAGCGATTTTTTTAATGGTAAATTGATCTTAATCAGCGCTTATCGAGCAAAGGCCGGTTAATTGATCAATTATGTACTTGTGCGAAAAGACTATATAATGTACTCAATTTGCTAATTATGACACAATTACCTAATTGCTCAATTAGTATTTAATTGAGCGTAAATTTATATAAACGTCAAAATATGCAATTCCGTGAAGTATATTCAATGAATGGAAATTTTGGAAGAAAAAATGGTTAATTTTATTCTATTTTATATCCATACTAGCTGATTCCGCAGTCGTTGCACTGCGTGAAATTATTTGTTTTGAAAACAAAGTTGAATTTGTATAGTGTTGGAAAACATTTATTTGCGATTTTTCTAATTTTTTTTTTCAATGTAACGCAGCTTAATAAACAACATTTTTTGTTTTCTGTTCCGGTGCGTAAATGTACAGAGAAGATGATTTTTCAACTCGTGGATGAAATTTATGCCACACTCCTCCAGCGACTGTCTTTGAGACCTGTTGATTGGCATCCCAAATGCAAGTCTCATTGGAAACTGAATACGTTTGAACTGAAATGGCAAATCGTTGGAAGTCAAAGAAATTCTTGGAATCAAGCATTCTGCCCCCTTGTAAGTCCCTTTAAAAAATTCTTGCAACTATTACATTATTCGATAGCTGCTTGAAGATTGCAAAGCATAGTAAATGACAAAGCATTATAATGACAAAGAATTTAGAAATTTCACTGGATAATTCACAGCTTCGTCTTCATTTTCAACATGATCGATCGATGTGTATGAACACAAATATCCCGGAAGTTGACTTTAAATCGTATAGATTAAATCATCGACATCGGTATTTTTGACTGTTAAAAATCTGCGTGCACTCAACCAATCGTAGTTACGATAAATGTGGCTAATGTTCGGATTGATATCAAACCATTAGAAGTATTAACCGGAATTTGCCCAGTTCTTTGCAGATCTTCTGCGGCGCTATCCTTTCGCAGGAACACACGTATATTCATGGTCAATCATATGGTTTTCGCGTGCCGCCACAAGTATGATGACTTGAGACATGCGTTCAATTCCTCCGCCGCTGTTGATTTCGAAATAACAGAATGTGTTTGTCAATAACAGTATCATTACGCCACCAAAGCGACGATTATTATTCCACAGATCTTTAATTGTTCTGTCAAGTGCTTCTAGGAAATTGCGCTCATCTCATATATGTTTCATAGATTTGCATGTTTAACTGAAGCTACAGTGTCGTAGGTGCCGTTCTTCCAACTTCAAGTAGCGTTGCTGCAATTCCAGTAGACGTATTACCATTTTGAGATCGAATTATTGCCAAAATCCCGTTTTTTACACGTTTACCACTGTTTCTTCGCTCCTATTGGTCGTGATGCTATATAGCCTATAGCCTTCCTCGATAAATGGACTATCCAACACAAAAAGAATTATTCAATTCGAACCAGTAGTTTCGGAGATTAGCGCGTTCAAACAAACAAACTCTTCAGCTTTATAATATTAGTATAGATACATACAGATTGTAATCTCAACTCGATTGTATCAATTCAAGGTTAAGTAATTGTGCATCTTATTCACTTGGAAGCTTTCCAAATAACATCAAACACAAAACTAATTGTTTCAGTTTAATTAAGCTAAGAGTCATTAACGCTTAATTGACTCAGATTAATTGATGTTTAACTGGATTACTGGATTTTTGAACTACAAAGTATATCACAACCGCTACGAAAATTCGAATCTACGAAGAGGGATATCAAAAGTGATAAGGTCTGTGGCTCTTCCTCATTCATGTGTCTGCCTTATTTTTAAAATAATTATTCCAGTATTATTCTCAGTATTATTTATTAAAAAGGATTTCGTGTTAAATTATATCAATAATTAAATTTCTTGGAAGTACTTTTTCATATTTAAAAGATAAATTCGTTAAACTTTTCGAAGAAAAAGTCCTATCATTCATAATAATGATGTTAGTTAAATCACTACATATTATTTTCATTTAATTGTATTTGCGTTTAATAAATTTAATGCGATCATTTAAATGTAATTATTTTTACTTTTTTAACGTTCATTGCAGGTGTCCACCTTTGCAAGTAACACCGTTTTTCGCAGTATTAACGCCTCAGTATCTTCTCAATGTCGCAAGCAAGTAGTTAAAAGTAAGAAATATTGTAGCAATAAAGTTAATTAATTATCGTTGGCATGTGAACAAACAGCTCATAGATATAAAGCTCCAGTATTGGGAATTACTGTTCGTAAGAGTGTATATGTATATATTTATATATAAATATATGTACATTTATAATAGTTAAATATCACACATAACGCTCTATATTATGTTATATGTCCAGAACAGTGTGTTATGTTAGCTCATATATATGCATGACATACAGTGGTGTTCGAAAAAATAATTGCATGTCATTCTTGAAGTGAGAAAACTTTTATTTCTAATTTAAATACATATGGGCAATCGTACACCTTTCAACTCAAAAAAGTATGAACTAAAATGTTTTTTAATTTTGACGGTAGGATTGTTTTAATATCACTAGCTCTACATTTAGTGCTAAGGTTGATTTTGGAACGGTTTTCATTTTCAAGATAATAGCAAAAAACCAAGGCATTAGCACGGGACAAAAAATGGAAGTCGTTTTTTGGGGACAACGATTCAAACGGTGATTTCAGCGAATTGTGTGGCAATATTCAAATGTTTTTGATTGTAGAGCGTAGCGAATGGATGCCTTTCAAATTGGTGTGAATTTCAACCAAAAATAATTTATAGTTTTTTTTTAATTAAATATTTACCACATTCGCGCTGGACATATGTCATGCGTTAATTTGCCACTTTTAAAACCAAACGATTTTCTCCTGACAACCTTGGTAAAATGAGAAATTATTTTGATTTGTAAGCCTATAATTTTCGCCAAAATCTATATATGTATTGAATAGCTATTTCAGTGGAATTGAAAGTGCGGTTTTTGCTCATATTTAAATAATTGATGTAAATGTATATATTTACATACTTAAGTCAATTTTATAAGACAAAAAATAATTTTAAATTTTTAAATTCCACACCTACGATGTCGCACGTGACCAAATTTAAGTGGTTACCAAAATCTTCTGATTTTTAAACAAAATTTTTTTATATTTTAATTGTATAAAAATTTACTGTTACCCTAAATTTGGCGAGCTTGCTGCTTATATTTGCTATGCAGTGGGAACAAGTATTGTTTTTTGATGTCACACGGGACATTAAAATATAGGGTAATAAGAGAGCAAAAAATTACAGTTATTTGCAATCGCATGCTTTCTTATGCATTTTATTTTGCTCTTCGTACCCTTATAAAGGTTTTACACAAAACAAAAATTAATACATGATATGTTTCTTTAACAAATTTGACGAAAAAACAAATGCAGTAGAAAAATCGAAATGAGAAAAGTAGCTCCTATGCGACTTGGCTTTCGTATATCTCGTAATTGGTTATGAATTAATTTAAAATTAATTCAATATAAATAAATTTAAATATTTTCCTATGAAAATATGCAAAAACTTTGTAATTCTAATAATGTTTAATATTTTGTCTGTGGTGGACCTTCTGGCGGAAATGCCCATATGTTTTTTTGGTGGTAAGATAAGACAGATAATAAGTGAAAAACAGTGCGCATAATTAATTATTTAAAAATTTCTTGGCATTACAAAGAACTTTTTTGTAGGTGTCGAGGTGTAATTCCCATCTTAAAGATCAATCTTAGAACATAATCTAATTTCTTAAGACTTAATTGATTTCCCCAAGACTGTGAAAAGATTTAGTCTACTTAACATAGATATTTTTACACAACCTATAAATTAAATTATAAAATTAAAATTTTAAATTACAATGGATAATGTTTTGGGTCCTCCATCGTATAGATTAGACCATATTCAGTCATTTTTAATATTTTCGAGATTACTAAGACTATTACTTACTATTTTAGCTCTACAAAAAAACTTTCTCAGGTATTGTATAAAAGGGTCTAGAGATGACTTTTTGGAAATCTGTACAACTCATGTATATATTTTTGATCTATACGAATATTTGTCGGATGATATCATCTCCAAGTTTCACATTTTTTTATCCATATTAACTTATTTAAAATAATTTAAGAATCTCTTTATATTTGTTTTAAATAATCGGAAGTTATTTCTATTTGGTGGTAAATTGTGTAATTTTTATGACCGGCTACATATTAATAACTGACGCACTGCTATTTTACTACACACAACTGTCCGAATACTCACTTTGCCGCCACTGGCTTCCTTGCTATGCTTCCCACATTGTTTTTGTTTGTTTGTATACGCTGTCGCCATGACGCTTACGCGTTGAAGTAAGTCGAAATGAAATCGCTTGACTTACCTGCTCATTCGCGTATTAATTAAAAAATGCAATGTGTCAAAGAGAAAAAAACGCCATAATAATATGGCAAAGAGAGCAAGCAGTAATGAAACAGTTAAGTAAACAACAACAACTAAGCGTAAAAATTAAACCAGGCGTACAATGGTTAGGGCAAATAAATACGGGTTGCGAAAAACAACAACAATAACAACAACTTTTCCTTATTACTGAGGTAAAAAGAAGCCGTAGAGCGCTAAAGAGCGAGGAGAAGACGACATGCTGCCGGAAGTGAGTATTAGTTGGCGTGGCGAATCATGCCAACATAAAATCGTTGAAATTTATATCAGCACGCGCTCATAGCAGTAAATTTATAACACTTGAATATTTTTTAATGAAATCACGCACACACACACACACACATACAAACGGCAGCTAGAAGAGCGCACGTGTACGCGGCGTCACAGCGGCGTAGTATTTTACGTTGAGCTTCCGCTAGCGCGTAAGGAGACAGCGACACGGACGACGGGTTATACGTGTATTATGGATAAACATAAAAAGGGGCAATGGGTTCAACGCTAGATGCTCGCTGACTTGCCCTCTTCAGTTGCCATTATTGCCATTGTCAACGTCGGCGCTTGTTATTGTTGTTGTCACCGTGGAATGGAGTGAAATTAAAAGTTTTACCACGTTTATAAAGTCACTTCCTGTGACATAAGCACACACACACATACATACACACGCATACTCGCTCATACATATACATAACCATAAAATCGCTAATTTTATGCTGAAGTCATACAGCAGCAGCAATAGCAGCAGCAGAGCACTCATACGCCATGTCGCATGCTGTTGAGTTGAAATTACGATTTCACATTCGCTGCGCGCATGCCAGCCAGTCCGTCCGTAGCTCGGCTGCCTCGTTGCTGCTGAAGTGCATGTGTAGTGCGTGGTAATTGACATAAATGTCAGCGTAAAAGTGTTAATGTCGCTTATAATGGCAACTATGTAGTATGTTGTGCTGGGCAAAGGCGCGGACAAGGAGGAGCTTCAAAAGCGTTGCAACGGCGAGTGCAGCGAAAGGCGTTTTTAATAAGCGTGTGTCGTATGAAGGTGGTTGGTGTGGGTTGCCTACAAGAATTGGCACACATACATATATACACAGTTGTATAGTTCACTTGAGCACTTGATTACTTCACTGTAAAATCGCCTGACTGACTTACGTTGTTATGGTTCGATGTTGCTTTTTTGTAGTTGTGTATGCGCATTTTATTTAATGATTTTTTTAGCTGGAAATGCGTGAAATATGAAGAGGTCGTTTCTTTTGAAAAGGTAATAACCACATGAGTACGAGTATATTTACATACATATGTACATATATCTATGTAAATAATTCATGGTAAGCTTGTATATAAAAATATATGTATTTCCTGCCAATAAAAAATATAAGAAGTCAATAGTAAAGGTATGAGTGATTATTGTATAATATTTTTCATGTTATTTTATCGAGGCATATATGCTTAAGTTAATTGTTAAGAATTAAATATTTTTTTGAAGTTCTTCATATTAAAATATTTTTAGCAATATTAAATTATTAACTTTTGATGTCAGATAATTAGTTAGAATCACAATTTATTCACAAGACTTTGAAATTTCGAAACAAAAAGTTGTAACTAATCAGGGAAGATAATTTGAATTTAGGTATATGTCATGTTATGGTCGTCCCAGAATTGAATACTCAGACGAATCGACTGTAGTTATGAAGCGATCAATTATCGTTTTATGTAGATCAAGAATATAATAAAAAACGGCATTTTACTTCAGATAGCATGAGTTCTTGAGATAGTTTATTCTGCTAGAATATTCTCGAGGCGATCCGAGTAATAGTTTTGAAAAGACACAAACCAAAGGAGTTGCGCGCTCTGTGGTAACTGGGTCTTGTTTTAGACTTCAAGTTACAATTTACAAGAACTTAGACGAAATCTTTTTTTCAATTACAAGTATTTACAAAAAATGTTGCGAAATTATTGCAAAATCGTTTTTTGTAGAATCGTCTGCCAACCCAATTTTTATACTCTCGCAACAAAGTTGCTACGAGAGTATTATAGTTTTGTCCACATAACGGTTAGTTGTAAGTCCTAAAACTAAACGAGTTAGATATAAGGTTATATATATCAAAATGATCAGGATGACGAGAAAAGTTCAAATCCGGATGTCTGTCTGTCCGTCCGTCTGTCCGTCTGTCCGTCTGTCCGTCCGTCCGTGCAAGCTGTAACTTGAGTAAAAATTGAGATATCTTAATGAAACTTGGAACACGTGTTCCTTGGCACCATAAAAAGGTTAAGTTCGAAAATCAGCAAAATCGGACCATTGCCACGCCCACAAAATGGCGAAAACCAAAAACACATAAAGTGTCATAACTAAGCCATAAATGAAGATATAAAAGTAAAATTTGGAATAAAGGATCGCACTAGGAGGGGGCATATTTGGATGTAATTTTTTTGGGGAAGTGGGCGTGGCCCCGCCCCCTACTAAGTTCTTTGTATATATCTCGCAAACCAATAGAGCTATATAAACCAAACTTTATGCAGTCGTTTTTTATAGCCATTTCCTTATACAGTCCAAAAATTACAGAAATCGGATAATAACCACACCCCCCTCTCATACAAAGGTTAGGTTGAAAATTACTAAAAGTGGGTTAGCTCACTAACCAAAAACGTCAGAAACACTAAATTTCACATAGAAAATGGCAGATAGAAGCTACACTCAGATTTTTTTACAAAATGGAAAATGGGCGTGGCGTCGCCCACTTATGGGTCAAAAACCATATCTCAGGAACTACTCGACCGATTTCAATGAAACTTGGTTTGTAATAGTTTCCTTACATTCCAATGATATGTTGTGAAAATAGGCCAAATCGCTTCACAACCACGCCTACTTCCTATATACCAGAACTTTGAAGACGATCTGAATCGTTTACTTTACAATATATGTATAAAATAAGCACTAGTGAAGATATCGGTGTAGAACTTTGCACAAATACTACTTTTATAGTGTGGCAGCCCCATTCTAAAAATCGCCGAAATCGGACCATAGGTTGTCAAGGCCCCATATATCGAACATGAGAACCTCGGTACTTCTAACTAATATTAGGGTTTCCAACTTTCAATGGACTTTATACAATATATATGACGAATATGTGGGTCAAATTGTGTATTTTATAATATTATTAAAGTTAAATAAATAAATTGCGAGAGTATAAAATGTTCGGTTACACTCGAACTTAGCCCTTCCTTACTTGTTTTCTTTTTTTTTTGGTTCGTACTTCCTTAATGATTGCACAGCTACACAAAAAAAATTTTGTCATGACCTGGGGCTATGTTCACTATATGTTGTGAGGTCGCTGAATCCGAATCCGAGGTCCAATAACCCCATCAGATCAGCGTTTTGAAGTAACCCCAGAAAACCAATATGGCGGACAGCGATTTTTAAAATCCGATTCACTTGAAACTCGTTATTTGGAGGGTTTCTGGGTCGCTGATTACGATTCCGCGATCAGCGTTTTGAAGTAACCCCAGAAAACCAATATGGCGGACAGCGATTTTTAAAATCCGATTCACTTGAAACTCGTTATTTGGAGGGTTTCTGGGTCGCTGATTACGATTCCGCGATCAGCGTTTTGAAGTAACCCCAGAAAACCAATATGGCGGACAGCGATTTTTAAAATCCGATTCACTTGAAACTCGTTATTTGGAGGGTTTCTGGGTCGCTGATTACGATTCCGGTGTCGGTTTTTCAGAATTCAAAATGGCGGACGTTTTCCTTAAAAATTCATGGAATCGTTACAAACTCTGATTACGAATTTGATGTTTGGCGGACATATTTTAAAACTTAACACTTTTGGATGTGTCATTTTGAATTTTGAAAAAAAAATGAACGGATTCGAATTCAGAAAAACATATAATTCAAAAAAACATATAATACACATAGTAAGAGACCCAGGTTATGACAATTTTTTTTGAGTGGGTGTGTTGTTTTCAAAAATTTCATTGTAGATATTTAATTTTTTATGTTTAAAAAATCTTGAAAATAGTCTGTTTTTTCTCGTATTTCATTATCTAAAAAAGATCAAAAATACAAAAATATTTTAATCAGAGAGCTAGAATCGAGAACGCCAATGAGAATCCATCTGGTTTGTGCTTTATCCTGTGTGTACACTACAGCGGATCCTTCATTTGCATTTCATTGAAAAATGAACAAAAAAACAAACAAAAAAATCGTGTTAAAAATTGTTTTGATTACCTCCATTTCTATTACAGCGACGGGAAAATAGGAAAAGTATAGAAAATAGAAGGAGCTTGATTAGAACTATTATATTTCTGTTCTAATAATATCTGTATTTTCTTCGAAATTTGTTTCGATTTTTTTATTGAGCTCAACAATATTACCAAAGGATATGAAAATTTGATTGTTATATTGATTATTGTTTTTTCAAAAACTTGGTCCCAGTTGAAGAGGTTAGAGATAAAGAACGTACTTCGTGTTCATCAATACAAATTTCCATCAATAGTGAACAGACCACCTCACGTGTTTATCAAAATAAAGTGTTTTTCTATCACTTATTAAGCGATATTTTCCTACTCTATGTAGCGCTCTCAATTATCTGTTTAAGAAAAGAAATATTCGAAAAGATTAAAAATTTAAAATGCAGGAAGCGCATGGAAGGAATTAGTCTTAATTTAATATAAACCACTAATATGCGAATAAAGCAGCCTAACGCTTAAGCTTAGACAGCGAGAGCGATGCCTTAAAGCGACGCACACACATGTGTATATTTATAATTATATAACGGATGTTTATGAAAAAGCGAAGACGACAGACTGCGCTTTCCACTGCGCCACTGTCTATGCCATTTTTCGGTGTCTTGCCTTTGCACGCATGAGTTTGAAATTAAAAATACCTGAAGATGAGCGAGAGTGAAGGCTAAAATCCAAAATAATTTGCATATCCTTTGGCTGTCATAACTCAAAGGCATTTATCTCAATTTCACACTAAGCTGCTAAATAATTTGCATGCCTAAGGCAGCCGCAACATAGGCGACAAAACTCTGCATACACACTGCTTGAACTAGGGCTGGTGGGGGCGGAAATGAAGGCGTATACACTTGCGAAAATAAATGACGGCACCACACATGCACAACAAGCAAATAAGAGCGTTATACTGCAGACAGGGAAAGTTGGCGGCTGGCGGCTGGCGGCTGGCAGCTGGCAGCTGTATGAGTGGCAGCAACTTGTCGGAGCTCTTGTGTGACGTGTGTGCTTGAATTTGGTTGTTTTTTTGTTCGTTCTTATTTGCTGCATAAGTCGCTGACTTAAGTCTGTTAGGTGAAATGACTGACAGGAGAGAAGAGGCTGAGTGAGATGGAGTTTTGTTTAATACCGCCATGCAATACGCATTAGCAGCAATTATGCATACGAGTGAAGCTTGATAAGTCAGTGATCTTTTGCTAAGCGTCTTTGAAGGACAAATTAAGAAAACTGAGATCATTTTCATGTTCGGAGATATCATAGAAGTCTTCGTCTGGGAATCTTTAGGAGTTCATGTTGTCTTTTCTTAGACAGATGGAAGTCGAAATGACTCAGTAATCTTTACTTAATGTGAAGATCTGAGGAGCCTTGACATTGCTCTCTTTACGTGTCGACAAGTGGATATCTTCTGAATACTGTGGGATACTTGTGATATCGTTCAGCGGACCTGAAGAGAGATATAGTAATAGAGAGAAAAATGTAGATAGAGAAAGAGATAGTGATAGTGATAGAGATAGAGATAGAGATAGAGATAGAGATAGAGATAGAGATAGAGATGGAGATAGAGATAGAGATAGAGATAGAGATAGAGATAGAGATAGAGATAGAGATAGAGATAGAGATAGAGATAGAGATAGAGATAGAGATAGAGATAGAGATAGAGATAGAGATAGAGATAGAGATAGAGATAGAGATAGAGATAGAGATAGAGATAGAGATAGAGATAGAGATAGAGATAGAGATAGAGATAGAGATAGAGATAGAGATAGAGATAGAGATAGAGATAGAGATAGAGATAGAGATAGAGATAGAGATAGAGATAGAGATAGAGATAGAGATAGAGATAGAGATAGAGATAGAGATAGAGATAGAGATAGAGATAGAGATAGAGATAGAGATAGAGATAGATATAGAGATTCAGATATAGATAGAGATAGAGATAGAGATAGAGATAGAGATAGAGATAGAGATAGAGATAGAGATAAAGATAGAGATAGAGATAGAGATAGAGATAGAGATAGAGATAGAGATAGAGATAGAGATAGAGATAGAGATAGAGATAGAGATAGAGATAGAGATAGAGATAGAGATAGAGATAGAGATAGAGATAGAGATAGAGATAGAGATAGAGATAGAGATAGAGATAGAGATAGAGATAGAGATAGAGATAGAGATAGAGATAGAGATAGAGATAGAGATAGAGATAGAGATAGAGATAGAGATAGATATAGAGATACAGATATAGATAGAGATAGATATAGAGATAGAGATAGAGATAGAGATAGAGATAGAGATAGAGATAGAGATAGAGATAAAGATAGAGATAGAGATAGAGATAGAGATAGAGATAGAGATAGAGATAGAGATAGAGATAGAGATAGAGATAGAGATAGAGATAGAGATAGAGATAGAGATAGAGATAGAGATAGAGATAGAGATAGAGATAGAGATAGAGATAGAGATAGAGATAGAGATAGAGATAGAGATAGAGATAGATATAGAGATACAGATATAGATAGAGATAGAGGTATAGAAAGATTGTTATGTAGTTTATAAGAGATAGTGGGGAATGAAGATACAAAAGAGGGCGAAATTAAGCTTAAGCAATTCATTACTTAATTCCATTTCTAACTGTCCAAGAATTTGGATAAAAATGTAAATTTTTTCATTTTACTACAATTTTTTTTGAAATTTTTGTAGGCTCTCAGTTTGGTGATAGAGCTACTCACAGTTTGTTCATCTTCAACAGTGAAACTACGTACCGCCCTCGTATCTTCGCTGATAAAAATATAACATATCTCAAATACTTTAACCGCTTACTACTCACCCCAATCACACTTGTATAATATATATGTAGAAGTCGCAGCCGAGTACCAGGAAGATGCGACGTCACCATAGACTTCTGCTTATCGTTTCGTTTTCCGCGAACACATCCACCATGTGTGTGTTTGTTTGTTTACATTCTAAAGTATAAATTTCAATTAAACGCGGCATAAAATGATGCTAATACTTTGGTCGGCTTATACGCCATACACTTTGCAGAGCTCCGCTCTGTACCACTTTCCAGTTTTTGTTGTCAACAGTGTTGTCATTAATTTGAACCACGCTGTGCACGTTTCAGCTCACTTGCTTGATCACCACTGTATTATATAATTCGCTATTTTCTAGCGTTTTTAACGCCGCAGCTGTGGATTTTTAATATGCCGCTTTAATAACGGGTGGTGTTAGTGTTCGAAGCCGCCGCTATTCAAAATTCTAATTCGTGTTTTTAATATCTTTGTAGTTTTTTGTTTTTGTAGTTTGTTTTGTGTGCGCTTTTCCGTATCACTCCTTGGTGGTTCTCAACACAAATATACCGCGCTGTCTCAAGCCATTTTCCCATTCTCCAGCAGCGCTTTTGTGCTTGCGTCACTCATACTACTACTCATACTCATACGCTTACTCCTACTCCTACTCACACTCATACTCTCATTCATATCTCATATGTGTGGAAATTAATTTTGCAAACAATTCAATGCCTCAGCATTCTAACCGCCGAATTTGACTTTCTAATGAGCCGTCGCAGAGCTTCATTTCCATGACGCTGTGGATTCGTTAGCATTGTTTGTGCGCGCTAATCTTTACTCATTCATACATGCATATATGCAAATGTTTATGGTGGTATGTGTGTCTCTGCATGTGGGAATAATTTGTGTTTTGAAATATACAATAAATTTTTGCCAGCTCCAGGCAGGAGTAAGGAATTTATAATTCGCTATTTTTCTTCCTGTATACCATACGAGTACACTGGAGAAATGTATGGTATTTTAATCAATTTTTAAGCGCAAGTCACTTTGAGTTATTGGATATGATTTACCTGGAGTGCTAAAGGTAATTTGTATGTATTATTTTTCATCAAAATTCTAGCAAATCGTGCTTCCCTTGGACATTTATATGTATATGTCCTTGAAGTGGAAATAATTCTAAAATTCTAAGTTCAAAATTCTAAAACATCTTAATTCTATTATTTAATTTTTTCAATTTTCAAAATTTAAATTGTATCTAAAATATGCGAGTAAACTTGCTTCACTAACTTATAAATTCAGTTCTATCGTTTGTAAGAATAATGTGACAAGTGTTTCAATTGTGAAACTGTTTCAGAGAGTAGTGCAATCTAATTATATTAACTGTTACCTTAATACATCATTACTCTGGGACTTACATTTGCCTACCTACAGCAACATTTGAGATCTCCAGAGCATAATTCTTCTTCTTTAAAATTTTTCATCGACTAAGAATATATAAGACGTATGTAAAAACAGTCTATAATAAAAAAAAAATAATTTCGAAAATTCACTGAAAACTTTCTTTATCACTAAAATATCAATACTTAAGGGGCTACACCAGTATAACCCTTGAAAAAGTAGTCGATTTTCGAAAATTTTTGTTTAAGAAAGTAGTCACTTCCGAGTGAAATTCAAGCAAATTCACTTTCAATCCGATATTTGGTATATTTGGTGTACTGAAATTCGATTGTACTTTTCAAATTCCACATTTTTTTAATTTTCACTTTCACTTGGATTGCAGAACCTGCCTGATATTTTTAGCAATATTTTAAGTTTTACTAAAATGTTGAAATCAACGGAGTTATGTGCTGTCTTCAAAGGTGCCAAAAAAATTCCCCAACTGCTGACATGATTCCGAACGAATGAAAAAAAAAATCGAAAAAAATAAAGTTGAAGGTATTTCCTAAGCAATGACCTGCGATTATTGAAAAATATCAAAATCTAAAAAAAAATTTAGTTTTTTTTTTGGTAAAAAATGGTATTTTTTAATGTCAAATTGACAAACAGATCAAAAAGATCATAGGTCATTGTATAGTAAATATATTCAAGAATACTCAGTTTAAATTTGAAGTAGATCTGTGAATTTCTCTTTGAGTTATGATATCAGCAATTTTGAGAAATGTCGTTTCGAAAAAACGCGTTTAAAGTTTCGGCTAGAGCGGCTTATTACTGTGAGCGGTCGTTCTTTATAACGTTGCCATTCAAAAACCATTCAAGATATGACCTTACCACTTTCACAGGATATTTGTGAAAGTATAAACTATCGAATAAGCAAAGAATAAAACAATAGATTTTTTGAAAATGTCACACTGCTATAGCCCCTTAAATATATAAGTTAAATATCATTCAAATAAGACCATATTTCTGCTCCAACCGATTTCAAGTTGTCGGCGACTACATTTTCAACACCTATTGGCTCAAATTAGATGTTCCAGAAATTTGTTAAGAACGTTAAAACCCCCACATAGTTCTATCTCAGGAAGTGCGAGACTTCAGATTAAATTAAACCAACTTTTCTGATGATGTCGCAAGTTTTATAATTTATAACAATTTATGTTAGATTATTCTTTTAAGAATTTTAATTTAAAGTATGTACAAAGAATAGTTTGTACATAGAATAGTGTAGAGTGAAATGTTTTTACAACGGGCGTTTATGTTGGTTAAGTTGATTTATCTATGTGATTTTAAGTTTCCTCTAGGTTCTGAACTTAGACAGTCAACTTTCTCTAGCTAATTCCGTTTTGTATGGCCTTGGAGACAGCCTAATGATTGTTATAATACACTTTTGGTCGTTTCGAAGCCATTAGAAACTAAATTTCAATTATTTAAATTATCATATGTCTAATTTTTTTGATGAAAAAATGATATCACTGAGCTAGATTAGCTATTGAAATCTGGCGTTTCTAAAGAGTTGTATAGTATTATAACTGGTCTAACTTTTCCATAATAGTCCTTAGTTAGTTAGACAGTTAATGAAGTCCACAGTTTTCTCAATACTCAGTAAGTTGAATTTTTTGGAAATTTTTTCAATAGTTTTTAATTTAAAAATGTTCAATATTTTCAAAAAACATTTATTATTACAAGGAAACAACTATCTAATAGTGCGCAGTCCTTACTTGAATGAACAAAACTTATATTTGGCATGCACATATGAATACTTTCGAACAGCTTGTCATTCCACTTAAATTAATTTTCTTTTTATGCATTGCTGCACCTAAAAGAGTACTTCCATAGAAGCTGACTGGAATTCACAGAAAACTTTTCACATGCACTAAGAGCTGGCAAAATTCATGGCTGTGAAACGTAGAAATTCGAACTTTGGCCGAAAATCACACAGAGCAACAACATATACTCGTATATACATACATATATATATTTATTTATGTGTATATTTTTTATTTAAATAAAAGTAGCTGACAATCGTTGCAACTCTAAGAAAAATAAAAAAAAATAATCAAAAAAATCAAGTGAATTAAAAAACTATTTTTGCAACTTGAACTTTTCACAACTTTATGTATTTACTTGCAACATTGGCGACAAGAAATTCAAGCGGGCCACTATTCGTGCCATGGGCATTTGTGCAACACGAAACGGACCTTGTAGCAGCTGTTGCAGGCAATAGTAGCGCAGTATAATGCAAGTGAAAAGAAGTGCTGCAACATTAACAACAATAAATTTTCCACTTGAATGGTGTGAATAGTGAAAGTGTCAAACAAATGCTGTAACAAAATTTGAAATTTTAGTTTTCTTGCTTTTGTGTCACATTCGATCAACTTTCGTTTTCACTTTATGCTAACTTAATTATATTAAAGGTTTTGGTGAAATAGTTGCAATAGGGTGTGAAATATGGGTGTCAGTGGTGCTTTCATTTCTACTAGAATGGTCTAGAAGTTTGGTTTATGCATCCAAAATGAACTGTATTGTCTACAATTGATGTTATCACTTTAAATATTAGCTTAACTTAATATACACCAATCTGTTTGTTGGAAAGAAAATTGTAGTGTTTTGATCCTATTAAAACCGATTACTTTTTTTGGATAAAAGAATCAAAAGTGGTTTTGCTGTGTGTTTGGTGGGATTGGAAGAGAATCATCCACTATGAGCTGCTTCCATATGGCCAGACGCTTAATTCTACCATCTACTGTGAACAACTGGACCGCTTGAAGCAGGCGATCGACCAGAAGCGTACAGAATTGGCTAACAAGAAGAGAGTAGTGTTCCGCCAGGACAACGTTAGACCAAACACTTCGTTGATGACTCGTCAGAAGCTACGGGAGCTCGGATGGGAGGTTTTATCGCATCCACCATATAGGCCATTTGCAACAGACAGACAAACTTCTTGAGATCCGACAACCTTTATGCCAGGTCTTCAAAAAATACCCAAGAAATTTAGGAATCTGTGTTCGTTGGGATCAGCATTAGGGTCTGTTCCATTTCAACTTCATCAGTCTCAGCACTATTATAAAATTCAGAATGGTAACGGGAGTGAGGGAGTCGATGCATTCCTCAGTTGGGTTGTTTGGGCTGCTCATAATAGCAGGTGTGTCCAGCCTCCTAGTCCAAGAAGCGAAAAGTTTCTGATGAGACCATTCGCAGATTGGATAGGTGTTAAGCTTACAGTGACCTACAGGAGAGGTCTGGTCTTCATAACCTTATAATTCAGGTCATAGTAAACTTCTGATAGCATATATAATATTTTTCTGGGCATGTATTATATACCGCTAGATATATTCCGTATCAAAGTTTTGCAGTTTTTAATAGACCGTAACGGAAGATTCGATTGCGGATGGATTTTTCAATAGCAATCCCACCTTTTCAAGTAGTGAGAGCTTTATTACATTTTTTAAATTTTCGTGGTGAGATAGTTTTCCTAGTTGAGTGTAATTTTTCAAAAAGCACTTTCTAAGTACGTGAATAATTGATGACGAATTTCCTACTTGTATTTTCGTACCTTGAAATAGTAATAAACAGAATATTGTATTACCAACAGATGGCGCTGCGAACAGTAAGCACCAAAAAAGATTATTCGTCGTTCGACTTCATTCAGATTCTGTCATGTCTAAGATAAGTTTTGTGCTAAATCAAAAATTTAATTTTAACTAAATTTCCGAATCACATAACTGAGTCCGCTTAGAGTGTAATTCCCCCGACGCAGGTGATGCAGCTTAACATTATTTGTTGCCAGCATTTATTGCCACCAATCAATGTACACCTTCAACGTCTCGCATTTATATAAGCATCTGTTCATAGCTGCCCAGCTGTAAGGAAGCGCACGGACACGCTTGGCCACCGGAGCAATTGGCAAAACTTTCTCGTTTACAGCAACTTTGATCGCTGCGTCAGCGGCATATTAGAGTAAGCGCGCAGCTTCGGAAAAAAGTGGTGAAAATTGTTAGAACTTTCGAAGAGACTGTCAACTCAGCGGCATTCCCTGCACGTTGCTGTTCCTGTTGTTGTTGCAGCATGCATTTGACCGGCTTCAGTGTTGTCAGCAGCAGCAGCAGCAGTGTGGCACGTGGCTGTGTCGCATGTTAGCAGATGGCACACACTTTCGCTTACACTTTCCAAGGACTTGTGGGGCCGCGTCGCACAACTTACAATTTGCAACTCTGTAACTTGCAACAAGCAACTTTGCTAAAAGAATCACAACAAGCGCTGCATAATCATCTCGGCTATCAACGCGCTGTGTTGGGCCGGATGAGCAGCCGTTGCAACCGTTGTCAGAACTACTGTGTGCCCACTGTGGAGGCCAACGGCATAACATTAGCTGCCCGTTGCTCATCACGCAGCGTAATTGCATAGTTGCAGTAACTAGTTGTGCGCACTGAAACGCTACATCCGCCACATTCAATTGCGTGTGCCGCGCACGCGGATGTAACGGTAAAAAAATGTTGAAACGAAGAATGACGGCATAAACGAAAGCATTTTGCCATGCAAAACTTTTCACGCCTCATGTAAATTGCAAATATGGCGCGGCAAATTTTTTCGCAACATTGCATTATGCTCCTGAATTATTAGGTAGTTTTATTTTTGCTGGAATTCAATGTAAGAAATTTTGAAACAAATTGCATGCCTTGGACGCACAGGACTTTTTGCTGAACTAATACCAAAACTTGTCCTTTAATAATACATTTTAGTCTATGTAAGTTCGGAGACAATCGTCTGATCTATTGGATCCATAAATTGAGGCTTTTAGTTAAAATTTCTGGATGTTCCAGGATGCTACAAAATGCAGAATAGTTGTTCGTTGGCTGCTTTGCGAATCGATTAGTCAAAAACTTTTCCCATTAGTATTTGTTAAGGCTCTGGACCGAGGAGAATTTCAATCACATAAAATATTTGCGATAAAGTTCGTTGTGAGTAACGGGAAAACTCTCTAGATGGTATGGTCATTTTGAGTAAATATGACCGCTGAGTTATAAAAATTTTCTGACTTAGATTGTCAAACGTCAGGTAGTAAAATATGGTTTTCAGTAGACACTCAGTCAGTGTGGCTGCCTTCTTTGTTACCGGTGTCTTTTTCAACTTCAGCATCACTCCAGCCGTTCATAACAGTGTCAACTCTTCGTCAAATATGACAGTGTTGCCTAGTCGGTAGAAAGTTGACTCTCCTCGAGATCGAAATAGCACCCGAACGGATTGGGTAGAACGATTAATCATAACGCGCAATTTCTCTCTTTCTCACAATTTGGCATCAATTGGAAATACAAACGCATTGGAGGTCTTCTTCTGCCTCTGCATCCACCAGCTAGTAACGCATCGAATACTGGATTACTTTTATCCATTTGGACACCATGACTAAGCCAACGTAGCCACCCCATTTTTATTTGCTGGACTATGTTAATATTCCGTATAACTCGTATAGCTCGAAAACTCCAAATACCGTCTCATCAGATATCGACATCGCCTACTCTTCTGCACCATATAGTAGGACGGAAATAATGAGTGACTTGTAGAGTTTGGTTTTAGTTCGTCGAGAGAGGACTTTATTTTTCACTTGCCTACTCAGTCCAAAGTAGCATCTCTTAGCAATAGTGATTCTGCGTTGGTTTTCAAGGCCGACATAGTTGGTGTTGTTGATGCTGGTTCCCAGATATACGAAACTATCTACTACTTCAAAGTTATGGCTGTCAACAGTGACGTGGGAGCCAAGACGCGAGTGCGCTGACTGTTTGTTTGATGACAGCAGATATTACGTCTTGTCCTCATTCACCTACAGACCCATTCGCTTCGCTTCCTTATCTGGTTTAGAAAAAGTTTAACTAACGGCGTCAATATCATCGCCTCCAGCTGTACACTCTTGTAGATTATTGTATCTTCTCTACTTAGCTCTGCCGCTCGTACTATTTTCCCCCGTAATATATTGAAGAAGTCACACGAAAGTGAGTTACCTTGTCTGAAACTTCGTTTGGTATCGAACGATTCGGATAGGTCCTTATCGGTCCTCACGAAGCTTTAATACACCAATGTCTATTTCTTTTTTCTCTAATTGTTTTCTAATAATATATGTTATTTTTGGAGTTTATATTTATGCACAGATTTAGATTAGAGTATAGTTTGAGTTAGTCAACCACCCATTAATTATATTCAATTGGATGGAAACATCCGATCGGAAAGATATGTGTTTCAGCACCTGTTCCTAAATATCTCTCGACTCTAAAATGTTTAGTATAATTTCCAAACTGAGCACTTCCTAAAAAAATTGTTCCCGTCTTTTATCTCACATGCTTGATTTTGGTGCGCATCTATATGAGGTATGAAAACGTTGGTAATGCCAATACACTAAGGTTTCACATTTAAGTTAGGAAAATTTGGAGATTCGTGTTTTCAGGTGAACTTTCCAGAGGAGAGGAATTTTTTTCTAATTTTCATTTTGGGTGACTCTTTTACAAATTGAAATTTCGTAGAAGATATCATTAAGTTAATCTCTTCGAAACAATGATCAGTAGTTTATTCTTTGAAATGAAAAGCTCTTTGGAATCACCATGTAAACAACACCATACAAAATTCAGTATTATAAAAGTGTCCATGGTTTACTCAAACTTTATTTCTTTTAAACACACCACAACGACCGCTAAATTTACAAACCAAAAAGTAATAACAATTTCCGACATTTATTGTCGACGCTGATGGAGCTCATAGCTCAGCGGCACTTTTCAAACGCCTACAACATCTCTTAAATCCTGACCCACTCTGAAATGCCACAACGTTTGGTTAAAATAATCTAGTAAAATTTATTTTTTGCCCTCCCAGCTCGCGCTTTCTATGTATATGTATTCGGGCAACAACGACAATTTAAAAAATTTTAGCCATTTTTTCCACACGCATTTTCTGCTTTCATGTCAACTGACAATTCTATTTGTCCACCGTAAACTATGTATGTTTATTTGGATTTGCATAGGGCGGCTGGTGTGGGCGTGTTTGTTGAATTTTTGTGTGTTGGAAAAAATTGTCTCTTGATTAATGTCAAGTGCTGGCACAAAATGTGACAAGCCCAAATCAAATAAAAACTAAAACTGTCGACTAAGCAAATCAAACAAGTGAATTGTCAACGCTAAAATTATTTAAATTTCACACGCATTCCGGGCGTAATTTTTGGTGAAAAGAAATGTTATCCTTATCTCGGTTGGATTTGAATAATTGTAGTAAAGTGCTTGGGTTTGAAATTTTTGGTGATTTTGTGAATTTTTTTTTTTTGTTAAATTGATATCAAAACAGAAGAATGCTTCAGATGTTGGATATACTCTCGACAACTTCTAGATTATATTGAACCACTTTTGACGTTGATTACCGGTTGTTGCTAGATGCAATATCTGAGTATTTAGTTCGAATATATATTTTGTGGATATTTTCTAATCCGATATTAATACCGAAGCTAATGGGTACTCATTTTCTTTATACTTGGAACATATGATGTTTTCCTTCCTGAGAATACTGGATCTTTTCTTCATGCCGAGGGTAATGGGTATTTACTTTCTCCATCCTTGGAACATATGATGTTTTCCTAACTGGGGCTTAAGCCTCTGCTTTTTTAAATCTTTAACTCCTTAAATATTTCTCTTTGATACCAAATGATCGAATTTCTTCAAATAAATGTTATCGGTCCCATTATTAAAATTTCGTTTATCATAGTACATATAAAAATGAGTGACACACTGTCTACTAAATCCTAACTGTTGTTTTCTCACATAAACTCCAAGAGTGGTCATAACTTTTTTGCTGAATATCTGCTATTTGTAACGAAAAGCCATTTACTCAGCTTATTTGTTGTAAACAATTTTTATTTTATTTAATATTTTGTATGAACAGAGGTCATAGGGTGTGTATATACCAACATGTACGTTATATGAAGTTCACAATGGCAAATATTTGCCGCAGCTCGAGCCATTTAAGGCGACTTCATTAGCAGTTATTATTATTATGTTGACCTTTGCGACATTTCAGTTGTTTGCCTTTTCTTATTTACTGCTGGCTATTGCCGTTAAATTTCCCAATTTTTATTGTTGACAATACAGTAAGTCAGCGACAAACACATATCTTTCAGTCGTCATAATTTTTTCGCTTAATAGAAATCACAAAAGTTTAATGCGATTATGGCCGCGCTGTCAGCCGAATGGCGCGCAGTGAGCACACAAGTCTGTAGCTAACAAAAGAATAATTTAATCGGGTAATCGATGTCAATTGCCATTGATAATCCGAAGGCATTATGATGAACAAAATCGGTTAATTGAATTGATTGAATGGACAAAGCGGCTAAATGGTATTGTTGAATGGCGAACAATTTTTGAAAATATGTACATATACCATATGCATATGTATGTTAAAAGAAATAAATAAATACAAATAACACTAAAGAAAATGAGAGTAAGAAAACTGAATGGTGAATGTTAAAAAGATAAGAAAATTACATACCACAATAACATTGATATACCCTAGATGAGTCAGGAGTAAAAATTTCTATTTCTATCGGTCTACTCGGATAATATAGTAGTTCTTTTGATTTTATTAGACTTTTTCACTCTTCTCATCACACATTTCAGTGAAAGCTTCTAGTAATACTTATTTTAAAACAAAATGTTCCTCCCTTTGGTTCTATGAGGATTTTAGGTTAGTTTATGTTAAAAATATATAATTCCGCTCATATTGATGCGACTTGCTTTCTTATTTTAAATAATAAAATTGTAAAAATTGTTACAGAGTTAAAAATGAAGGATGATCGTTTCGCAGAGATGACATTAAGATAAATATCTTAAAGTAAAATATTATTGAGTGGTGTAACCCCTTAATTGATAAAATTTTTAAATACCGACTGAACCCGATCGTAATCAGCGACCCGAAAACCCACGAGTAGTCAGTTTCAAGCGAATCCGATGAATTTTAAAAAACGCCATATTACTCCTCTGGGGTTATGTCAAACTCCTGATCTGACGGGGTTAAATGGATCGAATTCGGATTCAGCGACCCCAAAAATATTAGGCACACAATTTTTAGTTTGGCTATATAATTATGGATGCTCTTGGCAATACTGAAATTGAGATTAAGTATTGTTTTGAGTACAGAGCAAGTAATCAAGGAAATGTTAACCGCCCACATTTCCTTGATGAAATATTTACTTCTAATTGTAATAACAGATTATATCTTGGAGATTAACTAGTTAAGTAGGACTCAAAGTAAAGCATCCCTAACTTGCTAAGGCAAAAGTAAGTTAGTTCGAAGTACCCTTCTCGTTAGTCCTCTCAAGATCTTATAGTAATTATCAAGAATCATAACATTGCGGATAAAGAAAAGCTTTTGATCCATTCAATGATTCAAAATAAAAGAATAATTCGATACATGAGTTCTGTTGCACTCTAACAATGTCTGAGATACGAATTACATCATTGAGAACCATATACTCATGATAGCCACCTGAAAGTTAATCATCAGACTGTGTTCTTAAAATTCAATGATTAAAATACTAGAATTCACTTTTATCTTTTCTTCTTCATAATTTTGAGTTTATTTTTTCCTACTAAATAATATAAGACATATCCTCCTTTCGATTTTGTTTATCTTTTCACTATTTTAGTACTTTCTATAAGCCAAATAACCTTCAAGCTTTTCCACTTAAAATTATAATTGTATCACTTTATTTCCCACATTATTTTATATTTTATTTATTTCTTTCTCTTATTTTTACAATGACCACACATTATGAGCTAAAATCAGCTATAAACATAATTTCCGTCAGCCAACTACTATAAAATTTGTCGAATTCGCAAAATTCTCCTCTGGCTACTCAAGTAGCGCGCATTTATTTTCTTTAATATTGCTTTACCCACTTCAAATAGCGGCGCGTTTCAGTAATAATTCGGCGTATGTCCCTTGCTCCTACCCACGACACACGTCTTAGCTACAAGAACTTTTGACTTTTCAACCAATGGACTTTTGACATCGGAACACACACCCACATACTTACATTTATACACTTGCGGCCATTCAATTTCTGTCTGTCTCTCTGTCTGTCCGCATTGATTCCGCTGTGATTTCAACCATTTGTCGGCAGGCTGTGGTATTTTGCCAAGCTGTAACTTTTATATGCTTGTTATGACTTATCTTCGCAAGGAATTTCGGCTGTTGCTTGTTATTGTATTTATGTTTTTGTTGCTATTTGTGATTTCATTTCGTATAGTATATGCCCGATGTCTATACGCTCCACATCCGCTTGCAATAAGTCACACGGCTGTCATCTACTGTCCTCCTCTGGCATTGCCAGTACACAATTAGCCGATACGTCCAACAATTTTCTTCGTCACACCCTTCTTGCCTTTCCTCGCTTATTTGCGACTTCTGACTTTCGGTTGAGTTTTTGGGCGTCCACTTTGGCTGCTAATTTCTTCATTTGAAATTATTCCGACAGCCGGATGTATTTGTGTCGTTAAAGTTTCTTGGCTGCTTATAATGCTGTTTGTCATCATTGTTATTATTGTTGTAGTTATTTGTGATATTTCGGTGGAAATTTGGAGTCATGGAGTAGATTTACGTATAAATATAAATAAGTTGTTCTTCGTTGAAATTGTACAAATTATTATTGATATTTTTACTCCGACAAATGGTGAACCATCTTTCGGTTCAACTTAGGTGTGTTGTTCAATATCCGTTAGTTATAGGTTCTGTGAACTGTCCTACACTAGAGAAGGAGATTGCCGGTGTGTCTCTTATAGCAAGTAAGCTCTTCAGCATTAATATCTATCGAATGAAATACTAATGACTCTCCAAATATCTTTGAATCGAATATCATCAAATACCTATTGACTTCGGTAATTAGGCTTCCTCTCGTTGATATTCAGACGTCCAAAACAATCAAAGTAAATTTTGAGATAGAAACGTTAATGTCCGCCTTTATTGTCGGAGGTCGAAAGCTCTAGGAAAAACGTAATTTGCATCACTAGTACTATGGACCGTTTTTTGGGTACCAAACAGCAGGAAACCAATATCTTAAAAGGTATTCTAAATATTTTTAATTTCATCCTATAATAAACTCATCAGCACCCTTGGGGTTCGGATATGAGAATTTGTATTTAATTTTTAATTTGTAGCTCACGTAAGAAATCGGCTAACGACTTTAGGAGAGCGCGAGCAGGAATCCCACCTAGCACCAAGAGATTTCTGTATGAGTTTTACAAGGTCAAATTATCGTTAGATATCTTCATATAAAAACAACAAACAGTCGCAGAGTTTTATATAAAACATTCAATCTCCACGAAATCACTGCAAGCTCCAATAACAATACTACATAATGACTAAAAGCTGGCAAAGTCTCGCTTGCCAAATTACGAAAGCCTTTTTGATAATTAACACAAATGCTAAATGTATAAGCAAATTACAAAAAGACTAGAAGTTCTTGTCGAAGCCGTTATACTAAAAATAAACGTAAAACGAAAATGAGTTTGAATAAAGTTTTTCGGGTTAATAATCAATGACGTTGCCTATAATTTATTCTCTCCTTATAATGTTATGTATACCAAATTATCCAAAAATAATTTAAAACAGAACTTATTGACATTTGAAGTACCAAGCAGATGCCAAGAGAGAGATAATTACGCAAATAATAAAAAATGCTATAAAGTCAACGAACTTCTTTAGTCGATGAGGCAAGAAATGAGAGGACAAGTTTAATTTGAATACGGGCATAATTTGTGGAGACATGTTGATGATGATGAGATTGAATCATGTCAATGATGTCTGTTAGAGGGCATAAGGAAAGATTATAGATTACTACTATTGCAATATTTCAGAATTACTTGGTTGGAAAAGGGAGGCAAAGAGAGTCTGATCGCAAGCGGCCCATTGTGCCCCAAGTGTACCCTAATAAGCATCACCTAAACAACTCGGTCGATTTGACGAAGCTTCTAAGTTTTTTCCATTCCAGCTGTCCAATTTCTCTTAGTATTGGGAGCCATGGAAGGTGTCGCTTCTTAACCGACTGAAGGCTGGGCATTCGCAAAGATAATGCTCTTGCGTCCTGCATTCTGCCGATTATACGAAGTCTCTACAGGTGGCCTCTGAGAGGTAGTTCTCTTTTGCTCAAAATATGAAGTTTTTTGGTCTGTCCACTGTCAATTTATCCCATAATAGGCTGATGGTACGGCCCGTGTTGCAAATGTTCCAAGATTTGAGATGTTCTCCTAGCACCCATTGCCTTAGGCAGCGTTTGAGGGAACAGAAAGGTCTAGGGCAGATTAAGAAAACTGCATTCCCAGCTGCCCTTGACCGGGCCAACTCATACGCCTTTTCATTTCCTTCTATACCTATGTATATGACCAGGGACCCAAGTGATTTTAACTGGTATAAAATGTTAACTATGAAAGGAGATGTTAGAGTTTATATTTGAGAAGAAGAGCGTAGCTACTAGTTCCTCTTCCACATTTATAGAACAGACATTAACACGATTTCAACATCCTATAAATTTTTTCCTTTGCCTAGTTTTCATGTGAGCCCTGAAATTCTCTGTTAGTAACATTTACTTAATAGATGTTTGAATTTGGCTTATAACAATTTAAGTGTTGTTTTCCTTAATACATTTTAGTGGTGGTTGGGAATTATTTTCTTTATAATCTATTGTCAGATTGTCGACATATTAGGCCTCTGACTTCAGTAAGCTCAGCATTCGCATATTGCCTTAATAAAAATTGCATTGGTCTTCAATTCAATGCCTCATCAGTCAAGGTTCATTCGAATCACTTGCGTTTTTTGTTTTTGTGAAATACGCAAATCGATTTCACATACCAAGCTAAGTCTTAATAAATGTCTTAAGGAGCACTTATTCCCCCATATGCACATATAGACTCACTGCTATGATATAACCCAGCCCAACAATGGATATCTCATTTTGTGCCATTAAGTCAAATGTAATTAATAACAGTCAATCGATATGAAATGATGCAAATAAGAATAGATAAAACAAAGATGAATTATCAAGGTTCGACTCATTCAGTTCAGTTGTGTGCTATCCATCAAAGATGAATGAAAATGAACGATGGATAAAAGCACTCGTAGGCGAAGTGCCATAAAGAATCAATTAGAAGAGAAGCCAAGAATGCCAAGCAGCTGGCGCAGACAGAGTAGAAAGTTCGCAATTGCGCTACGCAGTAGAGATACACAGTTCGAAGAGCGCAAATATTTTCGAAATAAATGGCACGTAATCGATATGTGGTGCCGAGTCAATGCCGGGCCAAAGCAAATACATTAAGTGCACAAACACAAGAAATACCATAAGACTATGTGGATGTAGGGGTGTGGTGCACAGTGTATTTAGGTGTGTTTATGCATAAATTAGTGTCCACATTAGTTTAAGTCAATGCCAACGGTGAAAAAGTAATGGCCAATTGAAAGTGGCTCAGTAATCTATTACTTACATTAGGGTGGTACATATATACTTATTTTTAAAATAATTGATAGAGAGGATGTTCCTGTTAGTTGCTTAGTTTCGACGGTTCACATTTTCAAAAATGATCTCTCAAACCAATAATCACTTATCTGCCAATAGTTATTTTATTTTTCTTAAAATGTAACAAGTATAAAAAGTATGGATCAAGATAAATCATGTTGTATGACCCGAACTAGATCGGGATTCAAATTTGCTATCTCCATCATCTTTTTATGTGACAAATCCATAACTGTCGACACATTATGTCTAACAACGTTTTTACTTTCTAGCCGTGATTATATCTCTTTAACCAGTGACTATAGGTTCGGTTTGTCATTGAAAAGTATTCTATTCGGAAAGTATGCTCTAGCATTCATGTTCTCTATTTCGTGCTTAATAAACCTTCCCCGATATTTTTCAGGACATTTTCGACCAATTTTTCACTCTAGTTTGGGGGTGAGTACTCTCTAGATAGTCAAAAAATTTTGCCTAGTGCCAATAAATCGTCTTAATTGTTATCAATCTCAATTCGAGTTATGACGTGTCGCAGGACTTCTTTATTGCTCATTACCGGCATTCTTGTTTTGGCGACTTAAAACATTACCCAAATAGTTTCAGTGATTGTTTCGGAGTTGACAATACTTCAACGGAAAAAATTCGGGGTTTGCCGTGTTCGAAGAACCGATAGTTGTGGGCTTGGCTGGTGAGAACACTCTCATAAGATTTTTACGAGATACTGCCGAGTTGACAGGTCCGTTCGGAATTGCCGACGAAAACTTTGTAAGAGTACAAACCTAAGAGTAAAACGCGACTGTAGGAAACTGAGATTAGAGAGATGATCTATCAAAAATATATTTATAGGGTCTCTAAAGCCACCATCTCCTTAGAATTATAACAATTATCTCAAAGTGATGAAAATGCAGTTTTATGAATTAATGACAACTTTAATTTACAAACATATATAAATGACTATAAATGATTTGATTTTAAGGACCTCGCCGTGTTCTTTATATGCTTCAAACTTGCAATACAATGGTTCAACAATGTAGAAGTTGACCGCGATTCATGATAGCAAGCTGTGAAGTGTATCCTTGGAGACAGAACGCGTCAAAAGTGACAGTCCAAAGCATAAGTTACTTCAATGTGATAGTTGTGAGAAAACTACGGAATATGCGAGCTTAAAGACAATTAATATATATTTATAAAGTAAATGCATGTGGTAGGCATTGCAATTGGTAGTTCAGAAAATCCCATGGGTAGCGTTACAGACTTACAGTAACAACGTAGTAACAACAACAACATAATAACGCAGAATAAATTGCTCATCTAGTGTCAAATTACTGTAGACCAAGCTGTCAATTGATGACCATCAATTAATCACTTTGTGCTAAGGTGAGACGTTGGCCACACACAGATTTTGATACACAGGAAACTAACATTGAAGCTGAAATGTGTACAAAATGTAGCTCTCTGAGTACATACCTATGAATGTAGTTTGCTTCCTACCTTTCTCCTTCTCCATACATATTAACTGCTATTGATTTGTGTATATCGTTACATATGTAGATATGTATTGCTTACACATTGTTCGCAATTAGACACGATACACAAGAGCCCTTGAAGAAATACAGATATACATACGAGTCTCCATTGTCTTTAAATGCTGTCAAGGAGATAGATAAATTAATTAAATGGTCTTTAGAAATAATTATAGTGCTTTGTCTGAATATCTTACTCAAGGCTTTTATCTGTAGAAATATGCTGCAACACAAGAGGAACCATAATTCGAGTAGTTAATACTGTTAGACTTATTTGCAATTAGTATTACAGATCACATTACAACGTCTGTCAGGCCGTCAAAGACGAGATGAAGACAGAATTTGTATTAATTTTAGGTCAAGTTTTTGTTGGTAGTGCTGTGACACTATTGCGTAGTTCAATAGGTAGTAGTAATTTGATATTACTTATATGTTTGTATGAGAATTTTACAGATATATTAGAGATAGATAATCCAGAGTAATCTATGTATATCCAAAGGACTTTTGGTCACTTTCACTCGAATTAAAAATAAAAATTGTATGATATTCATTTAATAGAATCGAATTTAATCGAAATAGTCCGGTTTAATGATTTAAAAAAAAATGTAAACCAGTGGCAACCCTTCTTCAAATATCCTTGATAAATATCGTTTATTATACATATTATCGTATTACCTTTTTATACTCTCGCAAAGAGCAAAGTTTGCTAAGAGAGTATAATAGTTTTGTTCACATAACGGTTGTATGTAACACCCATTACCCAACGCCCGGGTTTGATATAGAGTTATATGTATATACCAAAGTGATCAGAGTGACGAGTGTAGTTTAAATCTGGATGTCTGTCTCGTCCGTCCATGAGACATATCTTAATGAAACTTGGAACACGTTTTTCTTGGCAAGGGGCTTATTTGGATGTAATTTTTTTGAGGAAGTGAGCGTGGCGTTCCCTACTAATTTTTTTGCACATATCTCGTTAACTACTAAAGCTATATCAAGGAAACTCTTTATAGTCGTTTCCTTTGGGTGCTACCTTATTCATTCCAAAAATGGAGGATTATAACCACGTCTACCATAACTTCGAAGTCGTAGATAATTCGTATACCTGAGAACCAGTATCAACAACTCCAACAATGTCAGCCTTGAAATCCAGCGCAGACTCACTCTTGCCAACAGGTGCTACTTTGGATTGGGTAGGCGAAAGTAAAGTCCTCTCTCGGCGAACCAAAATCAAACTCTACAAGTCGCTTATCATTCCCGTCCTGCTTTCCAGCTCTGAAAGTGTACGATGCAGTACCCGCCGGAGGAAGCAGAGGAAGGGGAAGGCCTCCACTCTGTTGGAGGGACCAGGTAGAGAGCGATCTGGTTACACTTGGAATCTCCAACTGGCGCCGAACTGCGAAGGAAAGAGAGGAGTGACGCGCTCTCATCGATTCGGCTATAACCGGCTAAACGGTTCAACGCACATACATACATACCTCCCATACAAAGATTATGTTGAATACTACCACAAATACTTTAAATAAGTAAGGGAAACGACCAGAAATCTTAAATTTCATTACAAAGATGGTACAGAAGGGCTATACTCAAATTGGTATACTCAATTTTAAATGGATGTGACTTTGCCAACTTATGGGTCAAGAACCATATCTCCGAAACTACTCAACCAATTTCAGTGAAGTTCGATTCGTAATATCAATCCTGACATCTCAATGATATGTTGCAAAAATAGGCCAAATCGATTCACAACCACGCCTACTTCCTATATACCAGAACTTTGGATTAGATCTGAATAAGGCGTTGTTGCAATATATAAAATAAGCACTAGTGAAGATATCGGAATAGAAATTTGCACAAGTACTGTATTTATAGTTTGGCATCATCGAAATCTGACCATAAGTTTTCAAGGCCCCTTATATCGAACATGAGCACCTCAGTGCTTCTAATACATTTTTCACCGAAAATATAATTTCTTAGTTTTAAGAATAAGGGTATATGTTTTTTCTAATAATATGTCTCCGTTTCAAAACTTAGTGAAATCGGTCAATACTTCCCCATATATCTAATATTAGGGTTTTCAAACTTTATGCCATATTTTATTGTCACTACAATTTATGTCATAGCCGTATTAATTATTGTCATCTCTTTCATTCTACTGCCTTTATTTATGAAACTGAGAAGAAATCATGGTATTCATTTGACAGAGTCCAACAGTTGGTTGTTTAACACAATCAAACATTTTTCCTTACATTAATCCCGACTCATATTCAACCAAAGGCACACCCCATACAATTCAAAATGGGTTAGCGTTTTAAGAATAAGTTTGCATTTTTGCTCTTGAACCGTAATTCCTTTTAGATTTTCCATTTATTGGTAATGTATTATATATGATTTTATGAATCGTCATATTGCTTTCATATTATCTGCATTACTTATTGATTTTGCATTGATGCATTCGCCTATTCAATGACCCAATTTTATCAAGAAAATAAATTCAAATTTCCCCTCTGGCTTTTCTCAGATTATTATGCCAACAAAATTGATTTTTTTTGTTTGGGTTTGCTGTTTTATATTAATTCCTTGTGCACGATAATCCTTTGTTTCAATCAACGAAAATGTGTTGACCAACAAATTTTTTAGTCAATTTCAATTTTACAGATTCAATATTTCTTTGTTGTTGCTGTTGAACGTTACCATCTCATGTACTAGGCAACTGTAACAAATCAAATCAATATGAAATTTAAATGTAGCTGCAAAACGTTATACGATGAGAATAATAAGAGGAAACAGCAGAGAATGAAGAGCGATTGTTGGGTGCTGAGTAGAAGAAGTTGGAAGTGACTGTTCAAGTTGTCTCCTAGCAGGAAACTTTAAGGAACAATGATATTTGTAAGATTTTGTAAAAGCTAAATCTAGAAGTAGTTATATTCTATTTGATGTTTTCTTTATGCTTTCAAACATTTCCCAAGACCCAATATTTGTTGATAGTTCTTCTTCCTGGAACGAGCAGTATGTCAATGAACATCGATGAGTAGATTTTATGCGAAGAACAAAGTTCTACTGTTATATTAGAACTATGACACATAAGATAGAAATGTTTTATTGGTTTCAGAACTCCTCAATACCATTTCGTTTAAAGAATCCTTCAGTTTTCTGAGATCTGAATGGTCATTCAAAGACTGGAGTTCTCATTTTTTATATTTCCTAACTTCTATATTTTAAATGCCTTTACCAATATCGTAGTGAATATTTACGACCAATTGGCAACTTCATTTCATTGCGTCCGCGCGATTTCCAACCGACCACCAGCTGTCCACATATTTCCGTTAAATATGGATTCAATGCACCAGCATGCGGGAATGCCGTGCAGCAATGGCTTGTGTGAATTGGAATGCGTTACTGAGTGAAAACAAGCAAATTGTAATCAAAGAGCACCGTTATTGACGCTCTGTTTGATTGACTCCAACCACCACCAGCCACCAACCGATCAACCGAACAACCAACCACTCGTTTTCTCATTGCATTCGAGAAGTATAAGAAAACTCATTCGATTGAATGTGAAATTGAATTTTATAATCTGATGCAAAATCGAATTACAGACAATGTCCGCATGCGGAGGATGTGCGCACACACGCTTTCACACATACATCCACATCCGCATGTGAACATATGTAGCGGCAAGCATGCAAGATGTGCAAATAAAAAGATGACCAAAGTGTGGATTGTAGAGCACTTGGAAGAGTAAGAAACACACACATCTATTTGCAACAGTCAGGGATACGAGCCGCGCTAGCACTCGTATTTACCGTTGGACAAACGAAAGCGAATGTGTATTTGGCAAATGAATAAAATTGTTGACTCTGCGCGCGAATATTGTCCTCGGATTTATATTGAGTTTTTTTTTGTTTTTGTGTCCAGATTTCCTCTTACATTTTGCACATCTGCAGTTGCATGCGGCTAGATGGTAGGTGACCTCACCATCTAGTGGTATAGCTAGTTAAAGCCATAAATGGAACATGGAAGTGAAGGTGGTGACAGAGATATTTTGAAATGTGGGCGTTGTATGCTTTTATAAATGTTGATTCATTTCGAGGATCCATATATTTTTAAATAAAAGAAATCAAATTTAATGGAGAAAGTTCATTATCATTTTTTGGCATTTATTTTTTAAGGATTATCTCTTTCAAATGTTGGCCGCGGCTACGGCTCAGATGGTCCAATTGTCGATGGCTCATTCGAACAGTTCTACTGGTAACTGGCGAACGACAAGCGTGATGTTTTGCTTCAAGGCCTGAATCGAAGCGGGATTGTTCGCATAGACTTTAGATTTTACATATCCCCACACAGAAATGTCTAACGGTGTGATATCACACGATCTTAGTGGCCATAGACCGGTCCAAAACATGATATTATCTGCTCACCGAAGTGTGCTATCAATAAATCCATTGATTGATGCGATATGTGGGAAGTGGCGCCGTCTTGTTGAAACCAAATGTCATCGAGATCACGAGCTTCAATGTCAGACATCAAATAGTCGGTTATTATAGCGCGATAACAGTCGCCATTGACGGTTGCGTTCTCACCTTCATCATTTTTGAAAAATATGGACCGATAATTCTACCGGCCCACAAACCTCACCTAATCCTTTTTTTTCTGGATGAAATCTCTTCAGCTTACTCTTCGTTCGAAATGCTGCAATTTTGCTTGTTTACATACCCATTGAGCCAGTAATGGACTGAACAGAATTTGGCTCGAAAACATCGAATCTTCTTGGAACATTTCAAGAGCCCATAGCGCGAAGCGAAGGTCGTACAGCTTTGGTTCTTGCATAATCTGTTTTCTGCACGCTTTCAATTGAAGATCTTGATTTAAAATGCGCCAAGTCGTTCCAAACGTCAGTCCAATTTGCTGCAAACGGCACCGAATCGACTGTCCGAATCGACTGTTTCGTGTACATTCTTAGTTATGGCTGCTATATTTTCTTCACTGCGTGCTATACGTGGTCTATTTGATATTATATTATATTAACAATGAATGCTGGGTCTCAAAATGGGTGATGGTGTTGCGAATAGTAAGCTCAGTAGGCCGATTATGTTGACCATAAGTTGAGCGAAGCGATTGAAACACTTTCGTTACAGAACGTGAATTTTCGTAATAAAGTTGACAATTTGTAAACGTTGTTCAGACGTAAGTCTTTCCATGATAAAATGACAAACTATACCCCATTTAAAGCTTTGGTTCACAAGAAATAAAAGTTTATCTAAAGTTAGTCGGTGTCACGTACATAGCCCAATTTTGGAATCACAACTCTAGCATTTTTCCTTAGAGAGGCTTCATTTTTGTAGCAGTTTTTAACAGTATTTTTACACAGAATCATAACTAGATTCCGCTACATAAACTGTCATGAAAACGAGTTAATAGGAAAAGATCTAGGCTACTACAAATATTAGGGGCTTTCGAGTTTAAGCTAGCGATGGCTGGTATAGGAGTCTTCGTTAGACTCTCCAATTATGAACGTGCTTAAGTGGCTTAAAAATTATAGATCCCACCACATGTAAAATTACTAAACACAGCATACCCCAAATGGGAGCGAAAAATTGGTCAAGAAGCACTTGGTTATTACAATTTGTGTAACCCTTTGTGAAAAATAAATGTTTGCTTTGCACTTCGGGTGTACTTCTTATTGATAAATATTTTATTTCAGATATAACAACCACCGAGTTTTGTATATAAAAACGTTCGAAACGTTCATAATTTATTTTCATCTTGGATACAAAGTGTATGCGATTCATTAATGGTTAGAAATATTATGTTTGATAATATTTTGTGAGGTTAGTTTACTCTTGGCTAGATCTTATTAGGTTACGTCAGGCAGAACAAATTTCGAAATAATACACTTGAGTTGAGATTGGTCAAAAGTGACGACAAAAATTTTATGAAATTTATTTCAAGAGACCATTGGCCTCGAATCAACTAACAAATTTTGAAAAAGTACATTTCAAATTTGAAGTTGTAGTTCAGAAACCCCCTTAGCTACTCCATTTTAGGATTTTGTTTTTTATTTCACAATAAAACAAGTTGAAGTATTATAATGGAAAATAAAATGCGTGTTAATACTTGCAGCCCTGCATAACCCAAAATAAGTTTCAAAAATTTCATAATCACCTAACGTGTGGTGCGGCAATTTGCTGCAAGACCCAAAGCATTATTTGTCCATAAGTATTCAGTATTTCAGTATTTCAGAGTACAGAGTTCATGTACAGCAATAATAAATTTTTGATTGCGCACCTACAAATCTATGAACGTGCGTGTGAACCCGTTGCAAGCTCAACACTACGACAACACCTGCTCAAAAACTGCATGTTGCATGTGGCTAGCAAATTACATTGGGCAGACAATCTACCATAGTTAGTGAAGAGTTTTGCGTAAATTAAAATGCAACAGCATGAAACAACAACAATGACATTTTGATGATTTTTGTCTACGGTTTTCAGGTTTTTCTTCTTGCCTGCTTCATAGTCGTAAGGTAGGAATATTGCTTTCGACCGATTTGGTGTTGCACCTGTGGCGTGTGTGGCACAATCATAGCATATCCTCATTTATGTGCAATTGTGGCAAGTGTTGCAGTTATTGGCATGCACTTACACCAAAGCTGCATAATTGTGTCGCACTCAGCTTAAACTTGCACTGGACTTGCTTGAACATGCAATCAAAAGTTAAATATGCAACATGTATGGACTTGATGAGTTACTTCTTGGATTTGCGATGACACACTGACTCGGAAGTGCAGTCTTAAATTGTATTTATGCACCAAAGTACAGGGTAAATATTGCTTCGTACACTCTAATGTGTGGGAACTTATTATTGGGTACATTTTTAGGGTGTTGATAGATTTTTTTTTCTGGAGAGGAAGAAAATAGAAAATGGTTTTTTCAAAAATCTTAAAATGTAAATTATTTAAGATTTAAGAGAATTATATTCTCACTTCGATTTGTTGATAGTTGATTTAAATTATTATACTACATACATGAGGCTTACCAGAAAGTATTAACCGATTTAATCCATTTTTTAACCCTAAAGTACAAATAAACCAGACGATATGTGACATAAGGTCTACCAGAAGGTCGAAAAATTTACATATGCTATAATGTCAATACCCTTTATATATCTATATCCATTTCTATTCCTAACTACTAGGGAAAGACTAAGTTCGGGTGCTTCTGAACATTTTATACTTTCGCAATTTATTACTATATTTTTATTAAGATAATACACAATTTGACCCATATATTCGGCATAAAATTAACTAGAATAACGGAAATTTAATATATAGTACATATATGAGGGCTGAGGTAATTTCTAAACCGATTTCACTAATTTTCACCGTCAAGGTACACTATATCTAGAACTATATACTCACTTAATTTTGCTAAGATATCTCACACATTAACCGATGTATGCGAAACCACCACCGGAAGTCTGATAATCCGAATATAAGGTATATGGGAGCTAGGGGCTGATATGACCCGATTTTAACCATTTCTGGTACAGCGACACACTATTAGAATAAAAAGATTCCCTCTGAATTAAATTAAAATATCTGAGAGATTTTACCGATATTTTTTGTGAAAAATTACCCTTCGGCACTGAGTTCTTCATGTTCGATATCCGGGGCATTGAAAAGTTATAGTCCGAATTCGACATTTTTTTCACAAGTGATGCCACTTACTCATACAGTATTTGTGTAAAGTTTTATCCCTCTGTCTTCATTGGTTCCTTTTGTATATATTATAAAGTGAAGAAATAAGATGGAATTAAAAATTGAGTTATATGGGAAGTTGTCGTCATTTTTCACTTGTGTCATCGGGGTGTCATGAAAATATTATATACCGAATTTCATTCGAATCGGTGAAGTAGTTCCTGAGATATGATTTTTGACCCATAAGTAGGCGATGACACGCACATTTTCCCTTTTTTAAAAAAAATCTGAGTGCAGCTTCCTTCTGTCATTTCTTTAGTGTTTATGACGTTTTTCGTTAGTGAGTTAACGCATTTTTAGTAATTTTCAACCTAACTTTTGTATGGGAGGTGGGCGTGGTTATTATCCGATTTCAACTCTTTTCATGATGTGTGGTGGGGTACGTAAGGAAACCGACTGCAGAAAGTTTGGTTTATATGGCTTTATTGGTTTGCGGCCACTTCCACTTCCCCAAAAAAAAAATTACATCCAAATATGCCCCTTACTAGGACGATCCTTTGTACCAAATTTTACTTTTATAACTTTAGATATCTCAATTTTTAGTCAAGTTATCCGTTGCACAGGACAGACATTCGTATTTTGACTCATCTCATCACACTGATCATTTTGATATATATAACCCTATATCTAACTCGTTCAGTTTTGAGACTTACAAACAACCATTAAGTGAACAAAACTATAATACTCCGTTAGCAACTTTTGTTGCGCGAGTATACAAATATTTGATAAAACCTTTAATCGAAATCTCATACAAATTGCCTCTGGTTACTCCACAATCTATCTGCGGTATGTGTTAGAGATTCCACTCAAGCTCTCCACATACAATTAATTTGCCACATTGCCTTGTATTCAATTTAAATGGAAGCGGCAAATGAATGGAATGGAAAAGCGCCTCACAGTCAGCCTCAAAAGCTCAACAAATTGCCATGTCAAAGTATTTGCCACAATCAAATGTCTCACCTGCACAATAACAAAAACAATACAAACAAGGAATGTATGCCAACAAAAAAATATTGGCCACATTGCACAGATTGCTACAGTGCTGTGCTATTCATCAAGTCATCGTAAAGCCGCTTAGCATGTGATACGTAACATAACGGCACTCATTTAACAACTGACCAACTGAATATTTCCATCCACCCCTACAACTAAATTCACCAAACCACTCGCCGCAAAACCAACCGTAGTAGGTAGGCCAACTTCATCAATTGATCGCCTCGATTGACTCTCCACTTCAACTGTCTCAACTGTTGCTGCGGACATGTTGATGTGATTCTAATCATGCCGAAATTTCAACAACACTTCCAGTTGTATAAGTCGAGCATTCTTTTAAGCCGACACAATACTTCCCCACTGTTCTATTCACCACTTCCGCTTGTGTTCGAAATTCAGTATCTGCTTCGGTTAGTATCTGCTTCGATATGTATTTGCGGTAGATTTTATCAGTGTATTGTTTCCACACCCCACTTCCTATGTTCTACCAATAAGCTTTGCTTTGAAGTATTATGTCTAATTTTTGTGTTTTGTCGTTGTTATTGTTTTCGTTATTGTCTTGCCAAGGCATTGATTCCATTCCATTGACTTGGCTGTTCTTACTACCATAAGCGGTTTAAATATGATTCGTTCATTCGTTCGAATCAGGTGAGGTTGGGTATACATACATACATGTTCCGATTAGCTTCATTATTTCATTGACCTTCATTTAGTGCTCGATATTGAGATTAGTCAATTATTGACATTTTTGTCACAATACTAATGACTTCGCAACATGTTGCACAGCCACTTGTGGTATATGCATGTATATCAAAATGAACAAGTTGGCGAGATTATTTGATTTCAGAAATATCTTGTTGAAGTTTGGTACACATTTTCCACTTCTGAATACTTTAATTATTACAAATTAAAGCATACAATTAGACCCTTCGTATACAGTATGTTTGATATTTTATTATTTTTTAGATATTTAGAGATACACAAACTATCTGAGTTATATTTTCTGTATAGCTAAAGAAGATATCCTTATGTTGAATATGAAAATACGTGTTGAAGTAGCAGGACTCCTAAGAACAAATATTTTATAGAAGACATTTTTATTTCCGTTCCATATTCTTATTCTGTTTTTGAGCGAGTTTTCATGGATGGTTTAGTAATTTCTTTGGATCTGTGCAATGTGGTAAAAGATTCTCACTTCTTCTTATACGCCAGCTAATAGCATAGTAGCTCTGATGTAGCTCTGACTATACTTGTTCTCTTTGTAAGAATGTAGTAAAGAACTTTTTTGTAGTTAGGGAAGGCATCGAATGCCAAACTCAAGACTCTCCCACATTATTTATAAGGTATCATTTCATGGGAGTGATAGCACATTTTAGCCTATTCTATGAGCCGTGATTTCAAATAGGGATATTTCTATTATGTTAAAAATCAGATTGGTCACCGGTTTTCAGATTGCCGAAGATCTCTTAAAAATTAATTAATGTAATAAACAGTGATATTAAATTTATATAGGTCACGGTCTCCATATTTTTAAAACAACCATCCATACCCCCTCAGCAATCGTTTCAAGGCCGCCTTATCCAGCCTTTGCGAGGGGTTATCAAAGCATACCTTCTGATTTCTGTGATTCTGAACTTTAACGACTTTAAAGTGAGATTTTTTTATCTAAGCCGTATTAGATTTTGACAACAAAACAAGTGTAACATTTCCTCTACAGACTATACACCCACCATAAGCGACACAATGCATTTCAATGTTATTTGCTCCGCCTCCCTCCACATCCGTCTCGTGCAACATATCGCCGCATCACACCCTACATTCTTGCGGCTGCAACGTGTCGTTGACATTGTCCGCTTTGCCAGTTAAATTTTGCGGAAAACGCATTCGTGCGCATTCAATGATGAATCCGTTCCGCGTTACGTGGTTGCATGCAACGCCGATGATTGGCTTTTATGGCAGCGATGTCCTTCTTTTTCCTCCGTTATTTGCACAGATAGCGGCGTATATGAGTTGCGGGACCGCGTGTGTGCTTTTGTGTAAGGGTGTGTGTGTGTGGGGGTTTCTAAGCGCCTTTCAACGCGGCGAATTTTATTGTTGCCATGAAACTGCGTTTCACGTCACCGACTTTAATATCCGGTTATTTGATAGACTCATGCGTAAAACGACATTGCTGCCTCCGTTAGTTGCTGCTGCTGCTGTTGCTGCTACATTTGTTGGTCCTGTGTTATGCGGCCGATTAATCAGCGCTGATGGCTAAAGCCATTTGATGCCACACATTTTATATTTTTAGACTAACGTTTTGTGTTTTTTTGTCATTGTTCTCTGCCATTTTGTTTTGATTGGCAGCCTGCAGCAATTGCCGGTTGACATATGTGCGAGTAGAGGAGGCATGTGGCACATGGATATCGGATATCGCTTGGTGAATGGTGGCGCCCTAACATCCGTTGCGTTAGCCACGTTCTCTTTTGCGGGATGCATTCCTGCGACCGTTCGTGTTGCACGTACCTACCATTTGTGTCAATTTCGCTGGACATTTGACGACTGCAGCCCATGCGGCTCTTGCAGCGTCAGGTGTAGTTTGTTGTTGGTAAATGAACATACAGAAAAAAAGAAAACACGTGAAGATTCTGTTAGCATCACATTACGCCACCGTGTTCTCATCGACACCGTTGCAACAATATTGCGCTATTAATCAATGCGGCATATATGAACTTTATTTGTTGCAAATGGTGGCAAGTGTGTGAAAATGTGGCAAGCTTTCCGTAGAAGAAACGTGGCTGTGTGGTGTACGTGGTGTACTACTCTGGTAGTCATTATAACGGGATTACTAGAAATTTGAAGTAGGTCCTTAACTACGGGGTTCTAAACTCTGAATTCTCAGGTTCATAAAAGGAAGATTTATGAAAAAGCTTAGTTTGAGAAGCACTTCATGTTTTAAATGAAGTGTCTGTTATAAGTTTCTGATTTTATCTAAGATCTGCAGCATTATAAGGTCTTCTCCTCTTTCTCTAGTATCACAAAAATTGTTTCAGGGAATAAGTATCCGGATCCATCGATGATAGACGAAGGATTTTAATTCGATGATGACTTGCACCCTTTTCGGTATAAGTTTGTATTGTCTTTTTTCCCGGACTTACGTACTTGCCTTCCTTCTTTAGCTAGTATTGAGGATCCGAATCTAATGGCATGATTTCTAGCTCCAATGATATCGGTTTTCTTGTTCGTTCATATAAGTTTTGCTCAGGAACGAATGAGCCGTTCCGAGATACATTCTTTAATTTTAGGTTATGTAAAGAAGTTGGACTTTTTCTGATTTTCTTTGGTATTAAATCAACGACAGTTTTCTCTCACGGATTTCCTAAAAAATTAGGTTATGAAGATTAGATAGGAACATTGAAATGGTCCATTCTAGCATTCCCAAATGAAGTTTCTTAAGGTGAGATCTCAGGGTTGAGGTTAATGTGAAGCCTAAAATCTGAAGCCTTTTGGTATGTCCACAATCCATTTTAATAACAACCACTGTATGTCCACTAAGTACACTGACCGCATCGTATGTGAAACTAATTTACGACTACCATTTGTTCAGTTGCTATATCTTCGTCAATACTGCGAATAAGTAAGAATAAAAAAATAAGTCCAAAAAGAGATGAAAGAGCTCGGATGTCATACATCTTCCTTAACTCACGCATACAAGAACTCTTTATCACCTGGCGTACTTGAAGGCATATGATAAAACTAGGCACAAAGAAAAAGAGAATAGCGCATACTCGCACTCAGTGAATGCCATCGTTCGCCGATCAATCAATGGCAATGCAGTTACTCATGATTGCTTCGCACAGTTGACACGCAGCCTCGTTGTAGCTCGCATTCAATTAACTTCCTTCGCTTAATTTTCGACACTTTCTCTTTTTTGTTTTGCCTATTTTCTATCTCTCCCACACATCACTCTGGCTTTTATCTCACTTCAGTTGGGTACACTGCCAAGCCATTTGGCGCTTAATTGATTTGAAACTTGCGAAACATGTCAGAACTGGCCTATCTATTATGAGAAAGAAAACACAAAGGAAAACGTAAGCCGCGCTTATTACAAGCGTTTGCACTTCCAAACGTTTTTGTCTTTTTTTGACATGGTAATTTTTGACGCAGTGGTGCTCTTAAAATTTCTTGGTTTTTTTTTAGAATTCGGAAAAGTTTTTGAGGTAGTGAGTCCGCGGAATATAATATAATATATCTTAGAGGTACTTCAACTCATCGGTTTAGTTTTATGGTTCGAATATTCTGTGCAGATCCTTTTCTTTTATGGTTCGAATACTCAGTTTAAATTCTTTCTTCATTTGAACCTCATTTCCATTATTTGGACCTTTAAAACATATCAAACAGTTTTGCTTTCAGTGTTTACAGAAAAAAAAAATTGAAAAAGCTAAATGTCTAACAAATCCTTGTCCATTTTATTTGGCTCTTATAGCCTATAGTTTAATTAAACGCTATTCTATGTGTAGTTTGCGTAATGCAATATCCGATTTCAGCTATGATTGATCTTTCAGGTTACTTAAGATAAAAAGTTAAGCGTCCACCGTAACGAAATATTGGAAATATTGATTAATAGTGATACGACAGAATCACGGTGGGCGTATTAACAAGTCAGTCAGGGTTAAAGAAGAGAATAGTGGATTAGTAGAGATTTTCATTACACGTTGCTGATGTCTGAGTTGGAATGTTTTTCATTGTTTCGGTTGTTGTAGCGTCATAAAATAATTTTTAGAAATCTTGCTGATTTGACAGTCCTTGGCCGGTTAAAAATTCGGATCCGTTCCGGTTACGTAGAACCGATAGCCGTATGTTGGGCTCATAACTTATCGGTCCAAACATTGGGTTAATAACATAGATCGTCGAAAGGAAAACCGACACAATTCCTATAGGGCTGCTATATATATATTTCTGGCCTAATAATGAAAATAGGAATATTTATCAACGAAAATGGTTTTATTGTTTTTCAAAATATTCTCCATCAAGATTTATACACTTTTGCATGCGCTCAAACCAATTTTCGAAGCACTTTTTTGAGCCTTTTTTTGAGCGATTGTCAAATTGTGCGGGATCCAACGAGAACAAACCTTTTTTACGGCCAGGTATTCATGCAATATCGAATGTATGCTGGTGGGAGAATGCATGCCTCTATCTGAAGGTATGTTACATGACGGTCTTGCATTATCAGTTCACGTACGGCATCGATGTTTTCTGGCACAACGGCTGTTTTTGGACGACCTTCACGGAATTCGTCTTTGAGCGAGCGTCGGCCACGATTGAATTCGTTGTACCAGTTTTTCACAGTGCTATAGGATGGTGCTCCATAGCCATACAAAGATTTTAGTTCATCGATGCACTCTTGTCGCGATAATCCACGTCGAAAGTGGAGGTAGTTAAAGGCAGTAGTCAATGTTGGATATGTTAGATATTATAGCAACAAGTCATGCTAGGGGTTTGGCTATTTTTTTGACATTTTTATAATTCCAGAAGTACAAGAAATCGGCTAGACACTCATCCTAACCCCAATGTACCTTATATAGATATTTTTGACTTTCCAGTTGACTTTGCGTCTATTGTATGTAGTAAGACGGTCAATATAAGACAAGTTTTATTTCAATTGAGTGAATTTTATATATTAGATATATCGTAAGAACCCCAACATCTATTGTATTTCGGCGTGAGCCAAGGAAACAAGAAATGTCGCAATACCTCAAATGAATTGGCAATGTGCAACTTGTAGCAGAAGTCATTGCTTTTGTCGTTACATTTGAAGATTCGTGGCAGGGTGGCACTCGGTGGCAATTTCTCTTGCCGTTGAGAGCGGAAATGTAATTTGAGTTCTTAAATTAAAGTTGTGGCAACAAAGAAAGCGATAAGTTGCCAGTGTTGAGCAAGTGCAATGCGACGGCAAGACACACTGCATTTTGCACTTTGTTTGATTGCCAGTTCTTCGGCCACTTTCCCCGTAGGTTGGCAACACTGGCTAGCTCGGCGTTGCACTTGCTGCGGCATTTAAATGCGCATAGTAATGCATCTTCATTGGCAGCGTTGAAATGTTGCCGAGCGTATGGGCAATAATGCAGCAAGCTTAAGGTTGAGCACCCCAAACACCCACCCACACTTACCGTCAACTTGGTAGCAACAACTCGGAAATGTTTTAAGTGCTGGCGCTTCAGTATTGGCAGCAACGCCTTGCAACTACATACATAATATATTTGTTTGTGTATGTATGTGTCTTCTGGGTGATTTATATATTTTCGAGTGCATTCGCCATTTGTATGTATTGGTGTGTGTCGCCTCGTGTGTTTGTTGGTGTTGTTGTTTGGTTGACTGCCATTGTTGCTGCTTAGTTCGCCATTTGTTGGCTACTTTTGCTAGATAATAAATCTTTGCATTTCCTTTGGCTGGCTGTTCTCATTTACGCTTGCAACATATTAGCTTACAACAAACAGTGCAACAACAGCAACAACAACAAATACTTACTATGCACCATGACAGTTTTATTGCGCATACTTTGAATGCTTGCAACTTGCCACAAATGGGGGACAAACAGCAGTCGCAACAACAGCAACAGCAACATTAGTAACACCAACAACAACAAAGAGAACACCAGCAACAGTACTAATGTATGTAAGCTATAATGCCCTCAAGGTAGCACGCTCCGCCGGCGAGCAGCCCACACGTTGTCCTTTTTCGCAACAACAACGTCGCCTTGAGCCTTTAGCCTGATGCGCCACGGCTGTTGACTGCAACACTTGCAACATTTTGTGGTTGCGCCACATGAGACGCTTCAAATCGCTTCGGCAGCAATGTGGCAAATAAATTGTCACCGCTGCTTGCCGCAAACGCTGTTTGCCACCTGCCTTTGTTTACAATGCCCACCTATGTGTCTGTGTATGTTTGTGTAGGTGTGTAAATAGCTGTCGGCCATGTAAATAGCATATGTATACAGGTGTACATGTAAGTACGTGTTGGTGGCCGCCAGCAAACAAGCATTGCGAAATTTTTGTTGTTGCACATGTTGTACATACATCTGGAGTGCATACTTCATTGATTGTGTCACCAATGATTCACCGTTTTGTTTGCGATATGTAACAACGATCGCTTACAAGGTGAAAGAAGTCGCTTAAAGCTCTTTAAGCGCATTTAAGCTTGTTTTGGTGTTTGGATTTTGATTTTAGTCTAATATTTCCCGATATTTTCTACCGAAACTGTGAAAAAATATTAAATATTCCATTCAAAGGACCTACAATTGAGTGTGAGCAACAAAAGTTGCTAAAGAGAGTATTATAGTTTTGTTCACATAACGGTTGTTTGTAACACCCAAAACTAAACGAGTTAGATATAGGGTTATATATACCAAAGTGATCAGGGTGACGAGTAAAGTTCAAATCCGGATGTCTGTCTGTCCGTCCGTCCGTCTGTCCGTCCGTGCAAGCTGTAACTTGAGTAAAAATTGAGATATCTTAATGAAACTTGGAACACGTGTTCCTTGGCACCATAAGAAGGTTAAGTTCGAGATGGGCGGAATCGGACCGCTGGCACGCCCACAAAATGGCGATAACCAAAAACGCATAAAGAGCTATAACTAAGCCATAAATAAAGTTATGAAAATAAAATTTGGAACATAGGATCGCATTAGGGAGGGGCACATTTGAATGTAATTGTTTTGGAAAAGTGGGCGTGACCCCGCCTCCAAATATGTTTTTTGTATATATCTTCAAAACCAATAAAGCTATATAAACCAAACTTTCTGCAGTCGTTTCTTTTAGCCGTTTCCTTATACAGTCCAAAAATGAAAGATATCGGATAATAACCACGCCCACCTCCCATACAAAGGTTAGGTTGAAAATTACTAAAAGTGAGTTAACTCACTAACGAAAAACGTCAGAAACACTAAATTGCACACAAGAAATGGCAGTAGGAAGCTGCACTGAGGTTTTTTTACAAAATGGAAAATGGGCGTGGCGTCGCCCACTTATGGGTCAAAAACCATATCTCAAGAACTACTCAACAGATTTCAATGAAATTCGCTATATAACATTTTCTTGGCACCCTGATGACACTGGTGGAATATGGGCGAAATCGGTTCACAACTACGCCTACTTCCCATATAACTCAATTTTGAATCCTTCTGATTCGTTCACTTTATAATGTATACATAAGGAACCGATAAAGATAGCGAAATAAAACTTTACACAAATACTGTATTTGAACTGTGACATCACTTGTGGAAAAATTGTCAAAATCGAACCATGACTTTTCAAGGCCCCTGATATCAAACATGAAGAACTCAGTGCCTAAGGGTAATTTTTCACCGAAAATATAGGTAAATCTCTAAATAAATTGCGATAGTATAAAATGTTCGGTTGCACCCGAACTTAGCCTTTCCTTACTTGTTAGTAGGATTTTAAGATATTTTCGAAAAAAATCAAAGGGGGTATAAAGGGTTAAAAATTACAAAATTTTTTTTTTCCATTTTTTTGCTATGAAATATTAATTTTAAAAATTTTTACGATACACAGTTTTAAAGTTTGAGAAATTCTGTACAAAAAAGTCACATGGTGTTTTAAAATCTGTTCATTAGTTTTAGAGTTATGGCGGTTCGAAAATTTTGTTACAAAAAACTTTGGCCCCTTACAGTATGGCAACCCCGCGTTACTCAGACCTAACAGCATATGTTTTATTTTAGGTTTTACATATACTATAAGATATATCATTGCCAAAGAAAATAAAGAACTTTTTTTTCAAGTGGCTTTTTTCCAGAGAATGCCTCATATAAGGTTATTATATTAAGCTTTCAGTTGAACATAATTTTGAGAAGGGTTGCCACCTATATATGTATTTATAAAATATATTTCTGCTGGTAGATAAAGTGAATAAAATGTCGTATTATGCCAATAAAACCAAGATGGTTTAGAAAGACTTACTAATACTTTTTAGAACGTTGCCAACCATTTAAAAAACTAAGTTCATAGAGGTCGACAAAGCGAATAAAACATTGCAATATGACTATCAAAAAAGACGGGAAGGAAACTTATATGTAAGTGAAATTGTTTTTGAGTAGATTGCCACCTGTTTGAAATTTTGTATATAATTATTTTTTATGAATATTACGCTAATAAGAAGGCTTAAGGGCCTTCCTTATTCCAGTGTAACACTTTCAAAAAATCGATTTTATTTTTTTTTGCTTATTCTATACTATACTTATACTTTCAAAAATATCCTATGAAACCGGTAAGGTTGTGTCTTGAATAGTTTTTGAAAGGCAGTGTTCTGAAAAACCGCTATAGTTGAAACTTCATCATAACTCAACAAGAAATTGAGTATTCTTGAATATACATATTTACCACAGAATGACCAACGATCTTTTCGATTGTTTGAAAATTGTCAATTTGGCATTAAAAAAACGATATTTTTTTATCTAAAAACCGAACTACGCTATTTTGTTAATTTTTGATATTTTCCAAAAATCGTAGGTCTTTCTATAGGAAATACCTTCAATTTTAATAACATTTTTGAAGTTGTTTGTTAAAAGCTAGTCATTCGGCGGGAATCATGGGGATCTTTTTTTGGCACCTTCGAAGGCAGCACATAACTTCGTTATTTTTCAATAATTTTGTAAAAAAAAATCTTAAAACATAGCTTAAAATATACTACCTTATTATGTGCAAAATTTTCGAAACATTCGGTCGAGTACTTTCTTAAAAAAAAATCATGAAAAATGGGTTACTCTGGTATAGCTCCTTAAATTTAAAATATTAATGCTGAAAGTTGTCACCGATTTTTAAAATAATTAAAGTTTAAAGTTCCATACAAAATTTGACAATACTGATATAAAAATATACCATATACATTTTGAATTTTGTTTTTAACCATGTCTGGTTAATTTGTGCAGTCATGTACTCAAGCACCTATGAATGTACACATACATACATACATATGAGTCTTATTTTTAGTTTTCTTTAATGCTTCTTTTTCTTTCCACCAAGTTTATTGTTCCATAGTTTACCACAGTGCACATTGGCTACTGTTACAATTGCTTTTTCATGCCAATTACTTGCCTTGGGCCATTCACTATTTTGTCTAACATCCACCACTGCCGCTTTCTGGGTGTGGTTCATTCATGCAAACGCTTAGACCAGCGCACAAAGCTATAAACATGCGCTCATGGCTACAAAGAGTGTTGAATGCTTTCGAATTTTCTTTTTGGTTTATTCGGTTGCAATTGGTTGCAGCAACAAGCTTCCAATAGCCGTGATCGTCTAGTGGTTAGGACCCTACGTTGTGGCCGTAGTAACCCAGGTTCGAATCCTGGTCACGGCAATGTTAGACTCAATTAATGGGTGGTACATTGTCACGGATGGAAGTGGTGTGCTTTTTAGAATTTTTTAAAAAAGTTTTTCAAAAAATGTCGGTGGTTATGAAACGACTAGATTTTTTGAATCTTTAGAATATGATTATTTATTATAGATAAATACTCTTAGAAAAATCTTACATCATCTCAGGCATATTATATATAGAGATTATATAGAACTGATCGTCCCACATATCGATATAATCTCATTTAGATCTCAGATCTTAAATAACGAACTTCAAATTACCAATAGGTGGCGCTGGATTCCAGCTATGTAAAAATAAGAGAAATAAAAGTGGTGCGAAAAAACTTTTGCAGAAGCTCGAAAAAGAACCGTTACCTAACCCCTTTATCTGCTGTGTATTGTGGCAAGCAGCAATTGTTCACTGATTGTTGTAGAAGCTTGTCGTTCAATGGACTGACAGACGGGTGAAGCGACGCAATTGTGATTCATCCAAAATACTTCCAGGCACGACTTAATTTAGTTTCTTCTGAACAACCTAAACCACAACTCATGCTTCGCTTGTACTTACATTTGCTGTTATTGTTGTTTGTGCGAAGGTTTTTCAATGGTGATTATGAGTGCTATAAATGTTCAGCTTCAATTTTGACAGCAACTCTGCACCAATGCAACACTTTGTTGCAAGTTGGCTTTGGTTGGTCACGCGTCGTGTTGCAGTTAATTGTTGACCGAAGCCAAGTTGATCGTTTAGTTGCATTGCACAGCAGCGGCGCGCCGTAGATCACGCGCAGCAACTTTCGGAGTTGTAATCTTCAAGTTGCTGGCTGCCAGTTTGGTTCATTACTTTTTTGGTTTTATATCTTTTTAAAATGCGAAATTTATTGGATTTTATAGTGTTGGCATTTTAATGAGCGTGTGCGAGTTGCACCCAGTCAATAATTATACTCTCGCAACAAAAGTTGCTAAAGAGAGTATTATAGTTTTGTTTACCTAACGGTTGTTTGTAAGTCATAAAACTAAACGAGTTAGATATAGGGTTATATATATCAAAATGATCAGGGTGACGAGACGAGTCAAAATCCGAATGTCTGTCTGTCCGTCCGTCCGTCCGTGCAACGGATAACTTGAGTAAGAATTGAGATATCTTGATGAAACTTGGAACACACGTTCCTTGGGACCGTGAGAGGGTTGCTTTCGAAAATGGGCAAAATCGGACCACTGCCACGCCCACAAAATGGCGAAAACCGAAAACACATAAAGTGTCATAACTAAGCCATAAATAAAGTTATAAAAGTAAAATTTGGATTAGAGGATCGCACTAGGAAGGGGCATATTTGGATGTAATTTTTTTGGGAAAGTGGGCATGGCCCCGCCCCTAAATCGGTTATTTGTATATAACTCGCAAACCAATAAAGCTATATAAACCAAACTTTCCGCAGTCAGTTCTCTTACGTACACCACCGCACACCATGAAAATAGTTGAAATCGGATAATAACCACGCCCACCTCCCATACAAAGGTTAGGTTGAAACTTACTAAAAGTGAGTTAACTCAGTAACGAAAAACGCCAGAAACACTAAATTTCACATGAGAAATGGCAGCCAGAAGCTGCACTCAGATTTTTTTACAAAATGGAAAATGGACGTGGCATCGCCCACTTATGGGTCAAAAACCATATCTCAGGAACTACTCGACCGATTTCAATGAAACTTGGTTTGTAATAGTTTTCTTACATCCAAATGATATGTTGTGAAAATAGGCCAAATCGCTTCACAACCACGCCTACTTCCTATATACCAGAACTTTGAAGACGATCTGAATCGTTAACTTTACAATATATAAAGGTAGCACTAGTGAAGATATCGATGCAGAACTTTGTACAAATACTACCTTTATAGCGTGGAAGCCGAAATCGGACCATAGGTTTTCAAGGCCCCATGTATCGAACATGAGGACCTCGGTGCTTCTAACCTAATATTAGGGTTTCCAACTTTCAATGGACTTTATACAATATATATGATGAATATGTGGGTCAAATTGTGTATTATATAATATGTATAAATAAAGTTAAATAAATAAATTGCGAGAGTATAAAATGTTCGGTTGCACCCGAACTTAGCCTTTCCTTACTTGTTTTGTTTTATTTTTTATACTTTACTTAATTTTGTGTTTTTGATGCTTACACAGTTATGGTTTAGTTGTCTTGGCCACAAGCTTGGCTTAAATTCAAAGCTGAGCTTTTTACTTATCGTAACTGTTGCATACTTTTAGGCGGCTGCTTATTTGGACAGTTGAGGAATTATTTATTATTACGTTTTATTTACATGAAATGTTATATAAACAAGAAAAAACATTAACTTCGGCTTTACCAAAGCTAATATACCCTTCACAGGTGCATTTCTTTTAGTAACTTTGTGTTTAAGCAAATATAAATACGTAAAAAAAAGTAAGTAAAAAAAAAGAAAACATTTAACTAATGCTTTTTAGCCAGGTTGTTTGCTAGAAACATTAAGGTCATATAGTTAACCGATCTGAACATTTTTTTCGGAGATTATATTATTACCTTAAGCAGTAATCCATGTCAAATTTCGAGAAGATACCACGTCAAATGCGAAAATTTTCCATACAAGCCCTTAATTCCGATCGTTCAGTTTGTATGGCAGCTATGCTATAGTGCACCGATCTGAACAATTTTTACGGAGATTAAATTATTTCTATGAACAATAACTCACACCAAATTTCGTGAAGATATGTAGTAAAATGCGGAAGTTTTCCATACAAGCCCTTGATTCCGATCGTTCAGTGTGTATGGCAGCTATATGAAGTGGTCCGATATCGGCAGTTCCGAAAAATGAGCAGCTTCTTGAAGAGAAAATTACATCTGCAAAATTTCAAAACGATATCTTAAAAACTGAAGGACTAGTTCGTATATATACAGACAGACGGATAAGGCTAAATCGACTCAGTTCAACATACTGATCATTTATATATATACTTTATAGGGTCTCCGACGCTTCCTTCTGGGTGTTACAAACTTCGAGACAAACCTAATATACCCTGTTCAGGGTATAAATATTATATTACGAAACTGAGGTATATAAAGGTTAGGTGAAGGTGAATATGTGAAGACTTTTTCCTTTTTGTATTTATAATTTTTTTTTTAGATGACCATTTACTGATATTATATTGAATTTATATTTTGACTAAAGACAATACACAATCAAGACTTTAGCAAGACAAAGAGATTGTCGAGCTAGAGACGATGCAAAATATTGAGGAAAAAGAATTTCTGAAGAAACATTTATTTTAACAAAAGGCATTCTTAAAGTTTTTACACAGGTGCCACCCAGTTCCTTATAATATCAACAGTATCAGGAAAGACAATTGACACAACAATTGCAGGTTCAACAACAAAATTATCAGTTAAATCGCCAAAGTTCCAGCTAAACTTTTTGCAAGAGCAAATTTGAAAAGTTTCGAACAATATTCGGTAGTAGAGTGGGTTGAGTTTGGTGTCTATCATGTACTGGTGGGCGCATATTTACATGGATGTATATTTGAATGTTCTTAAGTTCAATATATAATATATGCATGTACCTATATAAATAAGAAAACAAATATTATTGCATTTATACATTAAATTATAAGAGTATATTATATACATATTGATACCTTCATACTCCATACCTTTTTTACTGTGCTAAATATGATTTTGACTATGGACACTAAAAAATATTTCTCTTGGACCCATATGGGTATATGAACTTCAAGAAAAATTCTTTGGTGGTGATTACCACACATACGAGGGCTGCTATATATATTTCTGGCCTAATAATGAAAATAGGAATATTTATCAACGAAAATGGTTTTATTGTTTTTCAAAATATTCTCCATCAAGATTTATACACTTTTGCATGCGCTCAAACCAATTTTCGAAGCACTTTTTTGAGCCTTTTTTTTAGCGATTGTCAAATTGTGCGGGATCCAACGAGAACAAACCTTTTTTACGGCCAGGTGTTCATGCAATATCGAATGTATGCTGGTGGGAGAAATGCATAGGCATTTCCTATCTGAAGGTATGTTACATGACGGTCTTGCATTATCAGTTCACGTACGGCATCGATGTTTTCTGGCACAACGGCTGTTTTTGGACGACCTTCACTGAATTCGTCTTTGAGCGATCGTCGGCCACGATTGAATTCGTTGTACCAGTTTTTCAGAGTGCTACAGGATGGTGCTTTATAGCCATACAAAAATTTTAGTTCATCGATGCACTCTTGTCGCAATAATCCACGTCGAAAGTTGTGAAAAATGATCGCACGAAAATGTTCACGAGTTAATTCCATTTTTTGGCCGAGATGAATTTTTTAATTCCAACACTTAGTGTTGCCTAGGCCAGAAATATATATAGCAGCCTTCGTAGTAAAATATCTCATATCAATATCGATATTACCAAATTTTCCAGTTTAAAATAATCCTCATTAAAGGGTGATTTCGCAACTTGCTATCTGTTCCCATTACTCTTTCGTAGCTACTATTTATAACAAGTACCTCCGTAACTTGTTTGAAAATTGTATAGATAGCACCTCGATTTTATTTAATTTCTAACTCCAAAGCATAAAATCATTTCATTAAGTTACTTGTTTCAAGATTTATATACATGCACTTGAAATACCATAAAAATTTCAGATTTATTCGCTGCCAACTTTGTCTGTAACAGTAGGCAAGGTAACACGTGTTTTTTTATGAGATTGGCGATTGTCGTTTGTTAAAAATTCAAATTTCGTAGCTTGTTCGTGAAATCTTGGCAGAAACAATACTGCAACGATAGCCCAATATTAACTAGACATGACTGCGGTGGCTTTTTTCTATTTCCAAAAATAAAGAGAACCTTACAGTGTCATCGTTTTAAGGGTCTATACCAGTGTAGCTCATGAAAAATTAGACGATATTCGTGGATTTTTTAAGAAGTTTTCTTGGACATAATAAGGTATATTTTCAGCTATATTTTAAGAATTTTTTTACAAAAATGTTCCCCAACGTAGTTCTGAAACAAATTTTGGTTTTTAGGTTAAAAAAATGGTAATTTTTAATGCCATATTGACAATTTTCAACAAGTATAGTATACGTATACGAGTAGTAAAAATATTCAAGAATACTCACTTTAAATTTCAAGTCGATCTGTGAATTTCTCTTTGAGTTATGATGTCAGCATTTTTGAAAAATGTCGTTCCGAGAATAACGCTTTTAATGTCTCGACTAAAGCGACTTATACCAAGATACGACCTTACCGGATATTTGCTTGAGGATAGTTTTGAATGTATAATCTATCGAATAAGCAAAAAATAAAAAAAATCGATTTTTTGAAAATGTCGCATATGAGGAATGAATAAATATTTTTTCCAAAAAAAATAATTTGATTTATTTGCTTCAAAGTTTATGAAGCACGTGGTTATCTGGGATAGCCGTAAACTCAGTAATTGTTTAAGAATCTTTCGAATATTTAAATATTTAAAAAAAATAGGAGGCCATAAACTCACTCTCTTCAAGGATTCATTCTGTCTTCGAAGATCGTTTGCAGTTCTTCCGATGCACGAATGTGGCAGTTTGATAAAAAAGGCACCGAAATTTCGCTGAAAAATTAGTATAATTAATACTACTACTACGGATACTATAAGGTTGTCTTCTTATTTTTCTTACTCGTGCTATTACTTTGCAGATCTGCAGAAATATTTAATTTCCTTTCAGGAATTTTCTACTATTACTTTTAAGAATCTTTCATTTTTATTTCTTCGTTTTGACCAAGGGTCAAGGGTTCTTCTGGCTTACTCCAAGCAAGAGAATAACTAAACTCTTTGATCTCAGCACGGTTCCGCTTCCCCTAGGTGTAGAGGTTCTAACCGGTCACCATCTTATGGGCAATCCATATGGTGAGGAATAGAGAATTCATTAGGATCTATTTTCTTAATGATAATAATTTCTGGCATTATAAACCTTAATAAGGATCCGATATTAGAAAACTTTAAAATGACTTTAATTTTGCTAATTGAAATGCTAAAATATATGATTTTAAAGTTATACTTTACCAAAATTACCAAAGAATATGATTAACCCTTAATTAGGCGCATGGGGTCAGTTTTTTTATTTGATCCGACTATGCCAAAAAATAGTTTTAAGAGAAGTTAAGTTTTTTAATTTTTTTTATTAGGTATAATGTTCCAGTTATGTTTTTGCTTTTTAAAGTTAATAATAATAAAGGACTTTATTAATTACTATAAAATTAATTTCATTTTATTTCGTTTTGACACTCATTTCCTAATATTTGTTTGGGGTCACTCAAGACCCCATGCGCCTAATTGTGTGATTTTTTCGATGCGCCTAATTAAGGGTTAATAAAGAAACCACTAAATTATATGAAAAATTTATATATCTTCAGCTGCAGTACTTCTTATATCGTACTTAAAGCATTTCCTCAATCCACTGTTGGTCGCGTTGTGTTTCCACTGGTTTACCACCGCAATCAACAGCAAGCACAACAATAACACCAGCAACAATAGCGCCACCAACACAAGCACACTTTTAAGCAATGGCTGGCGGCGGACGGTCCACAATTGCAGTCGCTCAAACAAGCACACATACAGAGACAAAGCAGGGTGTGTCTGTGTGCGTGCGCATTGAGTGGCGCAACGCCGGAAAGTATGCAATGTGTTTGTTTTAACTCGGGTCCTTAGGATAAATTACATTTACATTTGGTCGTTCGTTGTTTTTATTATTTTAAGCTGTTGTTTTAACAAAATTTTTTTCCGCTATATTTCTTTGCTATTCTTATTTTTGCTTCATTTTTACTCGTACACTTTTTTAAATTTTTTATGGAAAAAAGAAGCTTTGTTTGCCACCGTTTTTACACTGGCGGTGTATTTTTTTTTGCTTTCTCGGTTTTGTATTTTGTATTTTTTAATTTTTTAGCGTTCACTGGTGTATATTTTTGAACGTATGTATTGTATATATGTGTCTATCGGTGTTCTCCATTCAATTTGTTATGCTACATATTTATGTGTTAAAACATTCCCGGCCATTTGTAGCGCTCTGTTGGCGCCTGGCAGTTGCATTCGTGTAAATGACTGTCAAAATGGCAATATCAACAACAAAATAATAAAATAGAAATCAACGGCAACATCGCTCACATGCAACAAAATAGTTGCTTGCAACATTGTTGCTGTTAGTGTCTGTAGTTTTTATTATTGCAACTCATTCGCCTAGATTTGCAAAATTCTGCTCTCTTTTGTGCAACATTTTTTTTGCTTTCAGTTATTATTTATTTATTTGTTTGCGTAAACATGTAGATGTATGTGTGTTTTTGTTATTTTTATGTTTTTTTTGTTTTTTCCATTTACCGCTTATTTTGTTGCGCTGTGATCACCTCAGCTTTTGTTGCAGTTGTTGTTGCACGTTTGCATTGCTCTCTGTTGGTTTTACAATGCCGTCCAATTTTGCGCGTTTCATATTTATTCTGGTTATACACATGCGCATATATTTTACCTGCAACATTTTCATGCGTGTGTTTTTTTTTTTTGTGCTGTTGCAAAGCGTTTTAAAAATTTGTCTGTGATATATTCCACTTTTCTTACTTTTTATTTTAAATTATTTTTTCTCTTTTTTTATTTTCGTTTCTCTTTTATTTTTTATTTTATTTTTTTTTCATTTTCGTTTCATACAGCTCACCATATATGTACCTGAGTAAGTAACAATAGCAGCAATATCACATTCAGTTATTTGTTTATTTTCTCAAATAACAACAGACAAACACGGCAAGGTAAACAAAATCGTACAGTCAAACATTGCCGCTGCAACATGTGGAGTGCAGAAAAAATACCATTACTCACAACAACAAAGAATAATTTGCTCTTAAATCCTTGTGCACACAACGCCAATTGACGACATCAATTCAACTGGATTGAAATTCAATTTTGTGGCATTTTTTTTTTGCCAATGCGCCGCGATGTGTGTGGATTTTTGTAACGCTTTTGGTATATAAATATTTTATTTGCAGATTTGGTAGGTCTGTGAGGGAACACTGAAAGAGGTTTATATGATTTTTTATGTTCATCGAATCATGGGTTTTACATCCATATTACATGTCCAACCAAAATTCGAGAAAATTTCTGAAATACTCCTCACTTTTTGTTGTGAGGTTATGTATTTTTCTTGCTTATTAAAATTCGAATAGCAACTTGCTGGACCACACTATTCCATAAGCAAACCAAACTATCCAAACAATTTTCTCATACCAATCATAATTTCATCAACCCGTTTCACAAGATATTTTCGAAAAATATTTTTGGGAGACCCTTGGGTTCACCTTCGCACTTATTGGATTTTAATAACATACCAATAATAATAATATTCCAGATATCTCTATTAATATTTCTTTTTACGAAATATTCTTTTACAAAGGATTTAATTATTTTATCAACCACAATGGAGTACTTTACATTAATGGAATTTCGAATAAGAACTGGGATCTATAACTCAACTTTGAGTATAAAACAATTTTTAATACTTTCTGGATTTCTATAGCTAGCGTCGGATGTAATGTTAGTTTGACCGCGTGTATCCCGATGGAACAATGGTCAGTTAGAACCTCTAATACTAGGAGAAGATTGACTTTATTGAGGGCTAAGTGATCCCTAGACCTGTTGCGATTTACCTTAGGCCAGAAGGCCAGAAGGATCCACCGTAGGTGAGACTGACGTACATAGCTAGCCACCCGAACTAGTCTGATTGCGAAGAAAACCGATGCAACTGGCATCAGCCTAGAGCGCATAGTCAGCGAGTTCATTGCTAGTATCGCCGCTCAACTATCAGAGTGGATCGTCACTTTTTTGAAACCTTTATGGCAGCGACTTCCGCTTTAAAAACGCTACAGTAACCCGGAAGCTTGAATCTGAACTTGATAAGAAGTTCCCGACAATAAATACCTCCATCATCCTTTCCCGCTAACTTCGACCCATCTGTAAGGAAACTCACCACGATTCTCTTCCAGCGATTCCTACCCACCGAAATCGCTCTTGAATGTTTAAGAGCGTAGTAAAGATCGCCAGGGCTAGGCTCAGCGACAATGTGGTGTTGCAACAGTCTCAAAAGCATACAAAGACACTACATTGCGCTGGCATGGAAGCGATATAATAATTTTCGTACACCTTCAGGCTGTCACGGGTACTATGAGATAAGATAATATTATATAAAAAATCGTCGAAAATGTAAATTTTTAACCTCGAATTTGTAGAGTTTTTACTTATGAATATATTTTTATTAGATACTGTAATAACCGTCACATAAAACACGTATTTAATGTACCCAAGTATTCCTTTCCTAATATACATATGTAGTTTGTGCTTTTAGTCTAGATAATTTCAAGTTATACGATGATATTAAATTTAGACTTATCGAATTACTTTTTCCCTCTGTCGCATATGAGTTCATAGTCGGAAAAACTTTGAGTTACCTTCGTATTATTTTTATAGAAAAGCTTTCTAGATTTTAAATGATACGCAAAGTCAAACCCTGCACCACTATTGCCTATTATGTTGAACGCAACCTCTCGGTTTTTAATGCTATCGTTAGAACCTTGCCGGCTATTTGAATAATACTATTTATTTATTTCATTAAGTCGTGCGTTTTTAACCAACCCAAACCATAAAAATTCATAAATCATAGATCCTGTAAACCTTTGTCGATATATTATATTCGATTTCTCCTTTCAACTTGTCTCTACGTTCTCTTAAGCAATAGGATCGGCATTGTGTACTTTAAAGACACTTATATATCTTCTGAAACCGTTAATTAACATAGATATAATTATCATAATATAACCTCTCGGAAGAAAAAAGTATCGAAAGTCGGGTTTTATATGCCTAAAATATTCCTAGTGCTCACAATGGAGCAATGTAATCATCTCGAGCCACAGATATTTCAAGTCGTTAATGTGTTTTTGATCTCATAAAATTTTTCGAGTTTACAAGGACACTATAGATTATATATACACTTGTTCTCAGTGCTCTAATAATTCTTGAGAAAGAAAAAAAATCTATTTAATTTTTCGAAACTTTTATTTTAAATAAATTATCGTAATTATTTATACATATGTAATTTTACATGGTTTTAATTAATAAACATTTAGTTTTTAAACATTTAATGAAAAGATGCTCACTCCGCTTTGCCGCGTGTCCTTATTCGCAAATGAAGACGAAAAATGTTAGCATTCTTAGTTGACATTTTCGCAGGACAAAGGCAAAGCCATGTACAATAAGATATGGCAACTTTAATGGAAAATGATAATGAATGTTTGTTATAATTAATATATGTAAATGTAAATGTAAATGTACTTAAAACTAATGGCAACCCTAGCGCGGTTGTACGAAAATTATTTCTTTGATTTTCTTTGTGATGACATTGTGTATTTTGTTTGTTCCACAAAGAGAACACGTTTCGTTATCGTTAAAATAAATTAGTTTTGTGATGATAACTAACTAGCTTCGGTCATATGTATTATCACCTCGGCGCTACAGTAATCCTCTAATGGACAGTGCATGCGCCAAGTAGTGACTTGTAGTCCTAACAACTAACTCCAACTACCGTTTCGTCGCTAATGCTTCGCTTGATCGTCATCGACTTCGGCCGCTACGATCGGCTTGATTTCCTCTACTGTCGCCACTTCTTCGCCGTCGGCGTTTACTTGCACTTCAACCTTTTCAGATTCGGCCACTTCGGGTTCGTGCTCATCATCGGGCGTGGCATCTTCATGTATGTCTGTGTCGGAACGGCTTTGCGCGCCATGACCGTAGATATCGTTGTGTTGATTTGTGATCACTTGCACTGTGTGTTGATGTTGCACACCCTTCTGCTGTGGTTGCTCAATGGCAGTTAATATGGACTGCAACAAGCCTTCAGAGAGTATCTCTTCGTGGTTAGACGACTGTTCGGTTTGTATCGATTTGGCGCCATTACCGGCAATATCCAATTGGAAAGTCGGTTCATATTGGCTATGTGCAGCACCGCTGACCTGATCGGGCGACAACTGTATGGACTGAGATTTCTGCGCGGAAATCACATTGAGACCATCGAGTCCGGGCAGTTCTTGTGGATCGGTGCCGTCGGGTAAGGTCGCTACTGAGGACTTTTGTGAAGCATAGCCATCATAGTCATGATCGATGTTATTGCCACCTGATGGTAGTCCGTAGCTATCGGCTGGTTCGTGTTCCACAAACTGGGTGTGTGTTTCAGCCACGGGTATGCTTTGTGAAATGGCATTGTAGGCGTTAGCAGAGTTACTGGAGACTGAATTAGAGACAGAGTATTGGTGCGAGTGCTGTTGTTGGAACTGTTGTTGTTGTTGTTGCTGCTGTTGGAACTGATGCTGTTGGTGTTGCTGCTGTTGGAACTGGTTTTGTTGCTGCAATTGATAGCCAGCACTGACTAGATTTGGTCCTTGACCGCAATCATGCACCTGTGTGAAACGTGGTTCCTGCAGCAGTGGCAATGCCTGTGCGTGTATGAATTGCTCATTGTGTTGCGAGGATGAGTACGAATTTTCGAAGCTGGAGCTCGAGGATGCACTACCAATATTTTGCTGCTGGAAGGTTACTGGACCGGTTTGTTGTGTCGGTGGCAGATATTGTTGAGATGGTGGTGGTGGTGGTGGTTGTGGGAAGGGACGACCACCATGTTGTGGTGGTGGTGGGGGTAGATACTGCTGTTGTGGTGGTGATGGTGGCAAGGGTGGACCATATTGGTTTTGCGCGTTGCCACGATGTTCCTGTAAGGGGGGTAAAATTTCAAATTGGGGTTGTGGTGGAGGTGGAGACAATGGTGGAAATTGTTGGAATGAACCATGTTGTTCGAATTGTTGTTGTTGTATTTGTTGTTGTTGATGTTGGAAGTGTTGTGTATTTTGTTGGTGGTTGTGATGTTCGTGTTGCTGATTTACCTGTGTGAAGACCTGAGGCGGTTGCTGTTGTGGCAACTGCTGCTCAATAACGCCAATGGGTATATTCACTTGAGCCGGTGCTGGTGGAGGTGGACCGTATTCAGAACCGAGATTACCACCAAGTCCGTTATCGGCGATTTCATTTGCAGCAGGCGGTATGTAAGTGGGTGGCTGCGTTGGTGGCTTAACACCGAATTGATCCAAATGCTGCACGGTAGCACCAATCGACTCAAGTAGGCCTTGAGGGACTGGTGGACGGAACGATACCGGACGACTAGGTTGCGAGGCACCATGCGTAGGTACATTCAATACATTGCCGGATTGCGAGCCGTAATGTAAGCCAGCTTGAGAGGAAGTTGAGGAGGAGGAGGATGAAGCGGATGAGGAGGAGCCATGATGACTTTCAACAAAAAGCGCGGCGCTGGAAGGTGGTGGTGGTGGAGGTCCGTAACTGTCGCTTGGTGGCAATGGTGGTGGTGGTGGTCCATAATTGCCGCTTGGTGATGGCAATGACGATGGTGGTGGTCCATAATTGCCGCTTGGTGGTGGCAGATAGTTACCACTCGGTGGTGGGCCATAGCTGTCTACTGGTGGTGGCGGTGGTGGTGGTCCGTAGTTACCGCCGGGTCCTCCGCCAATGTTATTGTGTTTGTGTGCATGGATTGAGCCGGGCGCATAAGAGTCTGGTGGTGGTTTGCTATACGAATCATCACCAGCGCCGCCGAGCGAAGACTGTAGGAAAAAACAAACACTCTAAATATCTGTTCTACTATTTGTATTTAAAAATTCCCACACTCACCTGCAGAACGTCGGTTTCAATGGAGTTAATATTTTGTTGCTTGAATTCACCCGCTGGTCCTGATGGTAACAATTGCACTCCATGGTTGGACGCATCGAAACCGCCTGATTGCAATGCAACAGCAACGAGTTGTTCATCGGTTAAACCAGCAATAATGCTACCGCCACTGCCAGTTGCACCGCCGTGAATGCCTGCGGAGCCGCCGGAAATACTTGCACCACCGCTGTACTGTGTGCCGAAGCTACCTTGTGCGACATGGCTGTAACCAGATTGAGTCTCGATGTTATTGCCCTCGACATAGGAGCCTACTGGTGCCGGTATTGGCTTCCAACCGTCGCAAGCTGTGTGAAATGGTGCTTGTGAGCCGCTAACACTGTGCGTATGCCCGGAAGCATCGATTTGGATTTGCACTTGTTTCACTGGACCGCCGCCATTACCGTGATGATGATGACCACCAGAGGAGCCGCCATTGCCGCCACCGCTTGCTAGTATAATCGTTGTTTCGGGCACTTTATTGAAGTTGGCAGGTGCTGGGCCGGGGCCGGTAAGCCCTAAAGCCAATGGCGGTGGACCGTACGAAGGCTTAGGTGGACCATACACAGGTTTGGGTGGCAAATTCAGCGGGCCTGATGGTGGTGGTCCATAAGAACTGGCTGGTGAATGTTCTGGTTTGAATAGTGGTGCGGGTAAGGGAGAAGGCAGCGCCTGGGGTGGTGGTGGTGGTGGTCCATAGCTTGGACGTGGTGGCGGTGGGCCGTATTGTGGTGATGGCTTTGGTGGTGGTGGCCCATATTGTGGTGATGGCTTTGGTGGCGGTGGGCCATATTGTGCCTGTGGTGGTCCATAATTGGGTGCTGGCTTATGTTGTGTATGTGGTGGGCCATAGAACGGCTTTGGCACACCGAAATGCGATTTCATTTGTTCATGGAAGCCACTATTAAAGCTACTGCTGCTGCTACTACTGCTGCCACTTGATGAAAAGCTGCCACCATTACCGCCACTTATGAATTTGGGTGGTCCATATTTGAGCGCTGGTGGGCCATATTCACGGAATGGTATCTGCTGTGGTACGCCATACTCGCGATGTGGTTGTCGTTGTGGTGGTGGTGGACCATACTGTGGTCGCGGCTTCACTACAACGGCATCACTGAGGCTGACCGCTAGCAGCAGCGTCATTGCTGTTATCCGTAAAATCATCTGTAAGATGGAGGTAAAGTGAAGGTATTTGGTTAATTTCTACATATTTTTAAGTAATAATAGTATACATGGAGGTTCGTTGAAAAGTTTGATCATATATAAAGTTCGACAAACTATTGAGTTCTGACTGATAGATACGAAATCAATTAAAATGGTCATTGTAACGTGAACTTGGGTCCACTATATAGTGCGAAAAATTTGTAGGTACCGAGTGATCTTCCGACGCTCTCTTAAGGTTTATAGATACTTTCGTTCCCACTGCAGTCGGTTATACATAACTAGAAGACTCGGATTTTTCCGATCCGGCCAAGTATTTCCAAATCGAGATCATTCCTAAAAATTATTTTTGTAATGGTTTATGTCACTACAACTCCAAAAACAACAATATGTATAACTTAATTTCAAATCCCATAATCCCAAAATAATAATTTCCAGCTTATAATCCAACACACTGCAGGTCAACTCAACCATATCGTTATTACTCATGCAGTTGAGTGAACTGCTGCGCTAGATTGCCTGCCTGCCTTTGAGCTATATAAGTTGAAACGAATTGAGTTGGTTAATGATATCGCAGATTAATTACAATCAAATTAATTTCAGTAGAAATTTTCATTGAAATTTCGACAGTCACACATACAGACACACATGACACAACTTATTATTAGAGTTGCATTTTATTGCATATAAAGTTTGCGCATTTGCGTTTTATTACGCGCCCGGCAAAAACAACAACAACAAAAATTATATGGAGTGGCATCGCACTTTCACCTAACGCTCTCTGTGTGATGTTGGCATGTTGCACGCTATTTAGGTATTGTGGCTCAAAGCTGCTGGTGGTCCGTTAGTTGGGGCTCACATACATAACGGTATAGGCGGCCGAGGTCATGACGCAGCCGAACTGAATTTGAAATGGAATTTAATTATGAAACTGAAATTAGCAGAAAGCAAAAATAAATGCAACAACAACAACGTAACCAAAAATACAACAACAATAACAACAAAAAATACAACAACAACAACAAAAACTGATAGCAAAATGCCAAATGCAGGTGCTTATGCGCCGAATTAGTTGACTGTGGGTTTGACTCACCAGCCACACATATGAATTTTGAAGGCAAGTGTGTTCGTGTGCATGTGGCAACACCACAGTGCGTCATGTCAAAGGACCGTTGGCAGTTAACTAACTAATGTGGCGCGCGGCTGACTGAGTAATCAGTGGGGCACAACAACAAATTTTTGCCTTTTGCTGTTTTTGTTTTTTGTTGTTGGTTTAGGCATGCTAGTAGGTCGTTTGGTCGCATTGACTTTGTGCATACGAGTCAATATGCGGGCGATTTCGTACATTTCAAATTGAAAATACGCATACAAACGTAGACTCAAACATACACCGACACACTCAAACACCGTTATATTTATGCGTGCACATCGCTTCACCAACGCCACCATTAAACTTGTTTCGCTGAAATTTTCGGCACCCCGCCTGTGTCGTTTGTCAAATGGCAGACCATTTTCCGTTTTGCCTGTCACTCGCTTTGTGGCAGTATTGCTTTTGTTGTTGTTTCTCTTTTTTGTTTTTCAATTTATTGTCAACCACACATTTTGCGGCTGGCTTTTGGCATTTAATGCGGCGACTGTCGACTGGCGGTTGGCTCACTGTTGTGGCCCATTGATTTTATTAAATTTTCATCGCGTTTTCATTGCTGCTGCTGTTGTTGTTGTTATTGTTGTCGGTGATATGCCAGTTTGGCGTGACAACTATTGGCGCGCCACCGCGTTGTACATACATACATATATAAATATATATGTTTGTAAAAGCCAAAAGCCCTACTGCCATGGTTACAATTGCGCGCAAACCCGGCTCGTTGCTTTCAAGCGATCGCGTGGTGCATTGGCATGTGGGTATTTATGCAGCACCTGTGTGCCGGCGTTTGTTGCCGCCCATCACCGCTGGTTGTTGGCTGTTGCCAACGCATTTGACAGGTGTCGCGAGTTGTCTCATGTTTATTTATAAATGCATATGAGCGTGTATTTATTTCCCACAATTGCCATGGACTTGATTAGTCCATAAACCCATATACTTTTGTTTGTATATATGTATATGCGTATTTTATGTTTTAATTACTACATTTTTGGCGAAAAGTGAGCCGAAGGCACCTCTATATATTTACAATGAATAGTTAACATAGAGGCTCAAATATATTTTAACATTTCAAAGTAGTTAAAAAAATATATATACTTCTTAAAAAAGTTAATCAAAACACTAAAATATATATATAACCAGCAAAAGTGTTAAGTAATAAATATAATCTGTATCGAAGCTTTCTGCTGAAAACAAAATAATTACTAGTTCATGACCCACTGACGAAAGAAATAATTATAGATACATAGGGTTTATATCAGTTGAGTTCCCTTGTTTCAAGTGTCATTGAGAGTAGAGAGAAGTGAAACATAAAATGTAACCGCTTACTTAGTGGACTCTCAAAGCAGAGGGTTTTAATTGTAGGTTTTCAAGTTGACTCCTATTAAGACCATAATCAACCATAATCATAGTTCTATATGATCACGACTAATTGTTCTAAGCATCCAATGCCAACATCGTCGTATCGTTCTCTCTCTCTTATTATATATTTTAATAGCACTAAATCTGTAACAATAGTTTTTAATGAAAACGTTTCCAAAACTCTCGGTAAGATCCACTTTATTACTAAGACACAGTTCAGTTAAATGTTGAACTTACTTGCATATATAGCATGTTGTTGTTGTATATATGAGATCTGCGAGATCTACTTAAGAGGAAAAATGTTATAACATTTTGGGATATTAAAAAAGTAAGAAGTTCTATGAGAGAACTAAAGTAGTAGTAGTAGTATTAAGATCATTATCGATCTGTAGATGAGTTCTAAAGAATTAAGTCGAATAGTTGACCGTTTTATATAAATCTTGATCTACAACAGTGCCGAATAAATTATTTTAACATCTTAAAGCTTTAACTGCCACCCAAATACATGCTTTAATATTTGTTAGGGAGCTTGATACTGAGTATCTCTAAGGTGTGTAGACAATACATTCAATGGGGTATATAGACAATATTCTGGTTAGGATTCAATAAAATTTGTGACGTCTTAACCACAGAAACCAAAAGCCCCTTCTTTAACAATATACAGTTTAGAAATCATAAGAATCTGATGTTTGAAGTTCATATAAAAATGGGACTTATGACTTCGGATGGCCATAAAGAAATATTATAAGAGAAAATATCCGATAACCGAACCGCACGACGGTTTTAAAGATATAACAGAAGCAATAAAAATTCTTAGCATTGGTGAAGGGAGCGATGAAGAGAATATTAAGAAGTGGTTGCGATAATAAAACCCAGGATTCCAAATATTAACTGATGAAGAAATCATTGACGATTTGAACAGTAAGAAGAGAAAAGATGATGGACAGACTGAAACTAGGGATGTATATCATGTACCATCTCACCCATAGGCTTTTGAAGCTCTAGATATTGCTTTTAAGTGAATTTTAGTGAATCAGATCCCATAAATTGAAGCGCGTCAGTGACTTGACCGCAATGAAGATATGTGATCCGGATAATAGGAATTCTACTGTAATTAAAATATAATTAGTTGGTGGTAAAAATTGCTTACGAATTTTTTCACTGAGAAAGACATAATTTTTTTACTAAACCAATTTTGTATTATTCAGACCATATACTCGCATAAAAAACACAATGCTATTTATGGTAGATATCTTGTGTATCATTCAAATGCATATATACCTCTACAAATTCACCCAAAAAATATTTATCTTTACTGCCTTCACCCTCAAACCAAGTGTAGACACAACATTAACACCAGACCATACATTTGCCTTGACTTTCCATATATGTTTACTGTTATGTCGTGACTCTAAGAGCTGTAACAACAATAACAACAACTGCAAGCAGACGCAACAGCAGCTGGAACAGTAATACAACACAACCATAACATTTAGACACAGCAACAGTCAGTCGTTATTTCGTGTATTAACAACTATGACTACTGGCAACACAACAACAGCAGCAACAATCCGACAAAAAATTCCTGCAATTGTTAGTGCATCTGCATTTTATGTCATTTTGTGGGTGCCACTCATTTTCGTGGCACATTTTATGGCGCATTTACATTTTTATCATCGCTGCCTTGGTATTGTTGCTTTCGAACAACTTTGCATAAACATACACAATTACATACATATATAGATATATAGATATATGTATGTGTGTGTGTTTGCATTCATAAAAATAGCAAATCGTTGTTGTTTTTATGGTGAAAGTTGTGTACTTCGATTATGACGTAGCCTTCATTGACTTTGACAGTCACGTTGCGCTGCTGCTCACCAGCCGCTGCCATTGTTCAGCGGTGGCTGTGGTGTTGGTGCCGCCTAATGAACATACTTTATTTGAGTTACTGTTATTTACACTGCGAAGAAGCGAGTCACAGCCGCAAATATTCGCCAATGTGAAATATCTATTTAACGGCTTTTGTCCAGGCGAGACCCAGACACCCACACACACACCTTTCTTCGGCGTCGCCAAATCACTTTCGTTTCATTGCGTACGGCATTATTTGTTATTGCCGCTTACGTAATTTTCTTTGTTTATTTTGTATTTTATATTTAGCGTCTTTATAGAAATTACGCTGCTCTCACTCTCCCCTCTACCTCGATTCCGTTTGGAAATGCGCGCGTAATTTGTGAAAAATCAAATTGTTGCTGCTTGATTTGCCCAATTGCTCGCCACTGTATGCTACATTGTTGTAGCAACAATCACGGCCGCAGCAGCTCCGGCATTGCTTGGCGACAATCTTAATGAGCGGTAATTGCTGGCTTTTATGCGATTGCTTGGGCCCTAGTTGTTGTTGTGTAGAGCTGGGCTTTGCTGTGTCCAATTTTATGTTTTCGTCATGCTTCCGCTTTATTGCTATTCTTTGATTTATTTCGTCTTCTTCTTTTATTTTTTCTATTTTTGGCGTATCTCCAATTGCTTTGACGTGATGTAATATTTGGTGAATAATTTTGTTTTATATTGTTAGGTAATTTTGCAAAATTACATTTTGTGCTGTGTCTGATTAGCGTTTCTTTCTTGTGTTGTTATGACAGCTAATAGTTCTCGAAACAAATTATTTTCGTATTAACTAGTAAATGGCATTAATACAGATAATTGTATATATGTGTATATATAGACATGGGAAACAAATTCAATTAACCTCAATGTAGAATCTAGTAGAACAGCAGCGGTCATTGGGTTCAAGCACAAAACTTTAGAACTTAAAATTCTATGGCTTAAGTAGTGCTTTGCATATATTTGTAGATATCACAAGCTGTGATTTCATTTGTAATATATAATATAGACTTTAGCATCGAAAGCTTCCCAATAAGGTCAAATAGTTGCAATGAATATGTCCAATTCACTTGCTAGAACTGAAATCATATATCGACTTAAGAGAGACTTAAGTTACTTTAGCATTTATCGGAAGAAATATAATTAAAGATGGAAAATTTATGGGGTGCAGGGGTTCCTAATATAATATTTGTTGATTAAGACTCGATCAGTGAAAATATCAATAAGTGTATGAGAGTATTAAAAAAATTTCCAATAAAAAGAAACATATATTCAGATTACTAGAACTTGTAAACCATCATAGATGTTACTTGACAGTAAAAATATTTCAAATTGGAAATGTATATCTAGAATAACTGATCATTCAACATTTAATATCATCACTTCCCCAAAAAGAAAGCCAAAATGTGAAACATGTATTTTATTTGAATTTTTTCTTGGTAAATGATCATGGGCAATCCAATATTAGATCGATTAGCTGAACTAAAAAACGGCAAAAAATACATGGCATTTTCCTTCGCTGATCTTCACATAATAATCTTAAATATTTCACTAAAATTTAGATGTTTATTATTCCGAAAACTTCGGCTCTCTAATGAATAATCCTGTAGCTTCTTTTAAAGTTTATTAATTACACTTTTTGGTACACTTGAAAAACAAGATCGTGATGTGATCATACATTTCAAAAACAAAGATCTTATATCACTAGCACTTTGGTTAGTCTTATTGAATACTATTATCTTTCAGGGGGAGCGGATTATATATTTTAGTCTTCTAGAAACCAAAAAAATTTCTAGAATAATCATGTTCTGTCAATAGATCTCGAGTTCTATTTAACAACTTGGTTTGATCACCAAGTGATCTTTAGTTTTTTATAAATATCAAATAACAAAATGAGCCCTACATAGAAACTATGATCATTGATTGTAAATGAGGATGTTTTCAAAATATTTTTAGTAACGTAGGATTGGTTTAATAAATTCAAATTAAGAAATGGGTATAACTATTTCTCAAATTGAATTGAGGAAGTCAGAATCGCTATCACATCAGCCTACTTAATTAAAAACAATTCACAATCATTTCATGCTTTAAGTCTTCATTTTCTTTCTAATTTGCTTGCAAAGCCCGTCTAATTAATCCACTCTACATGGAAATTAGCAACACAAAACAATTTCCCCTACAACCAAACAATTTACTTATCACATTTTACGCCTCACATCATCATTCCCAACGAAACGCGTAATTGCCGATCGCAGAAAAGCGTTAAAGCATATTAAATGAAGACACTTGTTGAAATAAAGCCGCATAGTTATACTCTTATGGCATGTTGAGCGTGTGCGCATGCCCAGTTGCATTTGTAGAAACTGGGGGCCAATAAAAAGCCCCACAACACGTATGACAGCTGTAGCTCAAGGGGCATGACAAACGCTTAAACTACAAACAGTTATCCAATTATGTGGTGTGAACTGGAGTACGCCATGCATGGAATGTGCGGTTAATTAAACGGTAGTTATTCGCACGATCGACACCAAAGGTGGAAACATGCGTGCGTCGTCTGTACGATATTAGGTTGTTTGATAAGTAAGCGCATGCGTGCCGTTGCCGTTATAAATGGTGAATTGAATGTGGTGCAGCGGGTTATTTAATATAGCTGCTGAGTGGTGTAGTAAATTAGCTTTATGTGGGAATTATTTTTATGGGGCATACAAATTGAAATTATTTGATTAGTTGGGAAATTTAGCTTATAGATTATTGAGAAATAGCTGGAGTAATGATGATGACATTACAAGAAGTTTTGCTTAGAGTTATGTTATATGAATGGAATTATCAATTAGGTAGCATATAGTAGGAATCTATTTCAACTCAGCCGATTAAACGGGTTTGAATTCAATGTGTATAAAATACTTCTAAATCTTTCCTTCCACTAATCTCCCAATGGATAAAATATCGATTTTTCTGCCACATTCCAACTTAGTCTCATCACAAATACTAAATATTTGCAGACGCATCACCTCATCTACTATTGATGCATTCGTCAAGACGCCACTCGGTCATTAATTGAGTAAACCGAAAAACTTTCACTCTCTTTGCAAGTGGCAAATAAAAAATGCAAATAAAAAACGCCAAAGAAATTATTTTCATTTCTTATTAGCTATTTGCGCGCGTATTTACATGTTCTCTTTTGTTGTTGCTTTTTATTGAATTGTTTTGCATTTGTTTATTTGTTGTGCTCGTTTTCTCATCATTTTCTTACACAATTTGTTGCTTTGGCGCCTTTAATGTGTTTTTTTTAATTTTCGTTTTTTTTTTCTTAAAAGTTTCGAATGCCTACAGTGCGTAGAGTTTTACATACTTTGCCGACGACTTTGTTGTGTTTCCACTATTGGGAAAATGTGTTTACTATAGCAATTAGCTTCAATTTGCATTCGTGGGGAGTAAATATGGAGATGTACATACGTAGTTATAGGCTGCGGTCTTTAAAAGTCTGGCTTGTTTGTAACTTTATTGAATTTTGATTTTTTTAAATAAATCTTTATATGATATTTTTTGAAAACGAATAATTTAGAAAAAATCAATTATATAATACAAAATAGCATTAAGAATATATACAAAATAATTGTAATTGTTATTTTATATTTATATTCAGTTTAAAGAAAAAACGATATTTCAAAATTTTTAAAACTTCCAAAGTTTTAAAAATTCTCAAAGTTTGAAATTTTTTAATAAAAAAAAATTTAAACTAAAACTAAAATTTTTAAGTTTGGAAGTTTTAATAAAAAAAAAATTTTAACTAAAAATAATTTTTTTTTTAATGATTTGCTGGTGATTTCAACATATATTTTACCAATCTAAATTCCATTTACGTTTAATATACATACATATATCTCAAATAAATATTTTTTCAATAATTTTTCCCTAAATATTTTACATTTTCGTTTCTGCCATTTCAGGTATGAATTTTGAGATTTTCGAATCTACTTTAAAAGGTAAGTGTTCAAATAATTTTGAGTGGAATGTGTTATTGCTATAAGTTTCAGAATTTTTTCAAAAATATTTAATATGATGTAAGAAACCTGCATAAATTATTATATTATTTTTATTTTTTAATTTTTTTTTAATTTATTTTTTTTCGTTAATTTTTTTTATTAATATTTTTTATTAATATTTTTTATTCAATCCCTTTTACAACCCGCATTGCTTTCTTTAATTCTCTTTAATTGCGTTATAAGTTCAGTGTTAATTATTTTTGCCAATATTTTTTTTACCCCCAACGCCTGCTGGACCTTTCTCAACCCTCATCAAACCCTTATCAATCGCTTAAATTAATTAACGGTTTATATCGTGACTACAAACTGTTGACAGCTATTTTTTTTACCCGTAATATATTTTACATTTTACAGTTACAATTTTATAAGAAAGAAACCAAAAACTTGTTAGAAAACATGGAAAGCATTTTAACACGTGATAGAAAAGGGCCAACCAATATTAGATGCTACATAGTATCTTAGGCATGAAATTGACAACACAAATGAGTGTACCAGGAAGCAATAAAATTTTCTCAAATAATTATTTCTTACTATTATTTATTTATTAGCTTGCTAGCCAATAAAAAATATATATATTTATTTAAATATATTTATCTTTATAATTTCTATAAAATTTTTCTTTATAAATGTCAGTATCAGGCTAAAAATATGAAAACATTTCTGTAAAATATGCAATTTGTATACAAGTCACAACCACGTTATGTACGTGTTAGCCAATTAACGTCATTTGATTGCCATCTAAGCCACAAAAGCTCAAATTTAGAACACTCTTCGGCTGACTTTCTTTGATGTCATTGACTTCAAAATAAAATATATAACCCATTTAATGGTCTTGTCTTCGATCTAAATAACTAAATGTTGAGAATTTGAGAAAGAAAGTTGCAATTTTGTGTGCGAAATTTAGTTTTCTAAAACAATTAGAAAGTGAAATGACAACCGTAAAATATATAAGGCAAATTGTAGATTTAATTTCGGCAGATAATCTCTAATATGTGTTTCGATGAATTGTAAATTACATATTTATTTTTGTGAGTACAAATAGCTTGTGGTTTATGTTTTAAATGAAATTCATATAAATTTGTAATAACTTGAGGAATTTGAATGCTAAATTATTATAAATTTTAAAGTGTTTTGTGTAAAGTTACAATTTTATTAATTGGATTAAATTTCAAATATTTTTTACTAATATAAAAAAAGCATTATTATAATACAGTAGACCTTTACAAATCAGTATATTTAGTAATTAGATTTTCCTGTAATTCGAATTTTTCTAAAATCAGAATCACCTAAAAAACGAAGTGGTTCTAGTTTATGAGCGTCAACTCTATTTTTTGACCAAACATTATTTTTGAGTAGTTTGCCTGTACACTAAATTATGTGAAATTACTGATATTTCCTAAAATGTATAACATATATAAATATTATTTTTTTTAATCAAGAAGATAAAATTATTTGGGACATCTCTCAAATCGCATGGTTTCATATATGTTTTATAATACATTACTCTATTTTTGTGTGTTTTTAATATCTTATATTTTGAGATAAATTATTTAAATTATTATATCAAATTTTATGGGGAACGAAAAAAATATAAATTTTAGTCTGATGGTTGCCAGATCTCATTTTCTTTTCATAGAGCTTCAGTCCTTCTTATTATTATCCTTATTGAGCTTATAAATAACTAATTTTGGAAATTAAAGAGTCAAAAATTTTGGCATAGTTGACGAAGAAACATGTTCCAACAGAAATGTTTTCCATTTCTGATATATTTTGGCAATTAAATTGGATTATGACATCTAGATAAGAATCTCAGCTACAAAAATTTCGAAATTTCAGAGTTTTACAATATATGAATTTCATCACATTTTTTAGGTTACACTTTTTTAACTGAGATACTTTTAGCGGAAAAAATAAAATACATTCTATATTTTTTCTAGATTCATAGTATTATGGCTCCTAGGTTCGAATCACGGCTAGAAAAATTTCACATATAAATATAGTATTGCTTTTAAATCTGCAAGTAATTGCCATCTAGTTAATATATTGTGGAAAAAGTCAAAATCTTCTAAAAATTTTAATCAAAACTAGCACATGTTGTTTAAAAAAATATACTTAGTCGAGACACACACACCTCACACCAGAGGTTTAAGTAATTGTAATTAGTTAATTAGAATAATTGTTTTAGTTTTTATCTATGGAAAAAAATAATAAAGAAATTTAATTTATTTACTTTCAATATAAAATCAAAATAAATTGCAGAAATATCAATCGAAAGCGCCTATACACCCACAAAAAATAATTTTTATTTTATTAAATGTGTGTGTTCAACTAATTCAACACATAAAGATATTAAAAACTTGTACTATAACAAGAAAACAACATCAAATCAGGCAGATATGTTAATTTAAAAACTTCACTATGCCAAGAGCAGCAGCACAGAAATCAGCAGTTGCTCGAGGCGACCGCCTACACATACACCAGTGTTTGTGTGTGTGCCTGCAAATGCCTACGTCACACCCACTTGCATGCTTTCCATTACATACATATGTATGTATATGCATATCTAACTATGTAAACTTTCGAGCATATTTATCTGCCGACAACCTTGTATGCCGAAAGTAAAAGTTACTCCATACGTCATGCGCATATTTTCTACAAACACTCACACACACACTCATACGAATATTCATATAAAAAAGTTATTTGCGCGAGACAACAACACTTTTGCTGGCTTTCCCATCAGCTCAGAGGCTGCATGCTCCCACCACTAACGAGCATCTTCACTTCGAGATATTGAATATAAATTTTAACTTATTTTCTTCGATTTTTTTTTTAATTTCTTTGTAAACTTGGTATCGGCCTTTTGTGAATTTCTTTTTCAATATTTTTGCCTCATTTACTTTACATTTCATCTTCATATGCAAGTGTATTTATGTTTTCCTTCTTTCCCTGCACCTGCCGCAGCTCCTCAACTATTTCACTAATTATTTTCCGGTGAAATACGCAGCATTTTTTCCCCCATTTTTCTCCTATTAAACGTGTGTGACATAAGCTGTATTTATTTCTCAAGTGTCCAAAGACACCATAGTGTCTTGAGCTTACGGTTCCACTTCAACGTTTCAAAGCCATTTTCTCCATTATCTTGCGCTTTGCAGCAGTGTCAATATCATCTTTGCTGCTGTTTTATGTAATATTATTGCTATTATTATTGTGTTGTTGTTGTGTGGTTGCCGTCCGTGTTGTATTGGTCATCTCAAGCGCCGTTTCCAGTATTACCGCTACATTTTGTGACAACCGAAACCGGTACTAGCAAGTGAAATGTGTTACTTACTTACTGCGGGCACAACAATAAAAAATATATGAACAACAACAACAAATACAAAATATTTTGTTTTTCTTTGTAGTTACTGTATGTCAGTTAATACATAGTAGCCTATTCATGCATTCGCCATGCCATTTTCATGCATTTCACGTTCATGGTTCAGGGATATAGCAGTAAGGTGTGCGTGTATGTGTGTGTGTGATATAGGAAGTGTAAGATTTAATGCATTTACAGGGCGTGAAAATTGGCGTATCATTACTTTTGCATAGTGTTGTAAATAATTAGTAATTTTTATGTTTTATGTTTAGTTTTTTGACTGTGTGACTTCAAGTGCTAAATGACTAGTTAAATTATTAATTATTTATCGTGTACAGCATATTAATGTTTACTATGAGTTATGAGGTGTCAAAAATAGGGTTAAATCACTTGTGAAGCGTCAGTTTTATGTTCTGTTAGAGCTATAGTTATTTTAAAAACTTGTTTGTCTTGTAAATTTTTATTAGAATAAATAAAAAATATTTTTTCTAGACATTGACAGTAATATTCTGATTATTGTTGTATTTGTTATGCAAAACTTGTCCCGCGTTTACCTTATAACATACTCTACTATACTGAAAAAATACAAAAAAAATCTGAAAAACATATTTTTTGAAACTCTGAATTCAATTTTGTATCTTTTTTAAATTATTTTTAAGAATCATATATCATATTCACTTCCATGTTCCTTAAAATCGAGTTGTTCCCATACAAGTGGCAAAAAAAATTTCTAACCTCAAACATTTTTTATTGAATCTATTATAGTTCAGCCATCCGTAATGATTGGAAATTTTTAAGGAAAATCTCGAAAGAGTACAATCTTGTAGGGTACATATGTATAAAATGTCTGCTTAAAACTTCTCATAAAGCTAAGACCACAGTCTACAGCTAAGACTAACCGAAATTACTAATCTTTGATTGCTTAATTTTAATTAAATCGAGAGAGTATCCAACGAGAGTAACTATAACTCATAATATATAGAACTTTTCCAATTCGAAATATGATGACATCCAACATTCACAACATCAATAACTCTTCCAGCGTTTATCTTATAAGAGCTAATTGATCAATTAACCGGCCTCTGCTCGATTAAAATGCTTATTAAGATCGATTTATCAAACAAAATAAAATCTAGATTTATTTTTAATTGAATTATAATCGACTTGAAAATCAAATGCAACTCTGCGACAAAGACGTACGTTCGACGTTTACGTTTGGCTGAATTTTTTGATAAAAAAATGCTACGGTAGATGTCGCTGCTAAAAATATTAATCAGCTGATGAAACTTACCCACTTCTTATGAAAAGGAAAAACAAAAATGTATAACAGCTGATCGGTTATCGAGTAGCCGGCAGTATAAAAGGCAAAAAAGGGTTTCTCCATAAAAGTTTTAATTGAACAATTAATTTGGCTGCAAAAACACTATTATGGTGATTAACACAATTGACTAAATTGAATTATTTTAAACAAATGCGTATCCTTTGAATTAAATATTAAATAAAAAACGAACGAAAACTCTCGGAATAATAGAACAACAAATCTCTCATATTTAGTGGGGTTTTCTGATCATTCTTGGACCTCAAGGCACTTGCGTATAGATATAATATAAAAATGGTCGATATTATTCTGAAGAAATATATTTTAAGACCCTATTAGCAATATGTTATCATCATTTCCGCCATTGATTTCGTTCCCACGAGAGTCGGTTCTATGTAACTGGAACTGACTCAACAAAAAAAAAGCAGCATTAAGCGCAGAAAATTAAACTTAAACAAAAACAAAAATAGACAAACTCATACCCTCGTCCAATAATAGAAGAACAGATTTTCAAATGGGGAAGAGCAGAAAAGTTGATGCCATCAAATCAAAAAGGGTCAGTGAAGCACTGCAAGAATCACTGTATGCAATGAACCTATACTTATGAAGAAATGCAACTAAATGCACAGTTCTCAGTTATTTAGTTTCTACAGCTGTCATGCTTTGCAACGGAAGCGGAAACACCGTTAGATAGGCTAAAACGTGAGTTGAGCTGAGCTGTCTGAGCAACTGACGGGCAAAGTGAAAATGTGCCACTAAGAAAACTAGACTTCACTCCAGCACTCAATAGAGTCATGAGTCGCACAGCTGAATAGCTTTATATCTTAGTTTGCGCAACGCAGAGTTCTAGTGAAAGACTTTCATTTCCGGCCATTGCGCTAAGCACACTAAGTACTGTACAGTTGGCTGGCAAAGTAACGCAAAGTTCGCAGTTCCGTTCGATGGCGGCATTAATGAGTGCAAGCGACAGACGACCGTTCGGGGTGTGTTTTGGAGGGGTGGAGGGGGCGAAACCTTTTTAATTGAAATTAATTTTCACAGTTATCAGTTTGTTTTGCGCGCGCCAACGCAGCGCAACGTTGGCTTTTAATGACTGCAGGCAGCTTAAAAACACTCAAGCAAATAAAGTGCACACACACCCGCACACCGGCACACAGATGGATGGATAGTAGAAACAACCGGCCAAGAAAGTGGACGTAGCGCAGGGCATTTGTGCGATTGCAATTAGCGAAATAAATACAAGCGGGCGCGGCGTTAAGTTAGATAGCGCTAGAGCAACAGCGCCAAGTGCGACTGGCAGGCGACAAATGTAAATAAACAGTTAGCGGATGTGGGGAGAGAGTTTTCGAAATGCCAGCCGAAAGAAAATGCAGCTGACCGGTTGTGTGGGTGGGCGCTGTTAATGGCGTTGGTGGCGATAGGTGCTGATTGCAGGGCGGGAAGCCTGAAAGTATGCTTAGTGAGTGACTTTAAGAATTTATTTCTTTCGTTGGCGGTAAATTAGCATTGCCGTAAGTAGTGCAGGGCGCAATAGAAAAAACAAGCAAATGCTCGTAAAAATGTATAAATTGCTATTTTATTTAAGTAGAGCATTTGTTTAATCACTCGAAATGTTTACACACGCCAGCAGCAGAGTGCATTGAACCAAGTGATTGGTAAGGCAGCTGTGAGATGTGGAAGCGGAAAAACAGGTGATAGGTTGTTGAAGAAGTCAGAAGAAAGGTCGGACGAGTCGATAGGTGGTGGAGAAGGAGGCAGTTAACTTTGAGTGTGAAATTTTATAATGAATGTAGTGTGTAAAGAATGTAAAAGAAAATGTACGCGAAAGGTGAAAAGAATTGGTTGTAAAATTAATTTAATTAAATTGTTAATGAAGAGATATATATTTTTGTCAATGATGGCGACGACTTTATGAATCTGTATTTAATGATGTTGTTGACACAAAATGTAAATTTCTTCAAAATGCATTTGAAGTTAATATTAGACCTAGATTTGCTAATCTTCTGTTATCATTTTAAATTTCTAACAAATGTACAGCTCCCACCACATTATTTATTATATCATTCATTTCTGTTAAATATCAATACCTAATGCTTGAAATGCGCTGATTATTTTCTAATCCATTTCAAATTAAAATTTACATATCAAAGTGTGTCTTTCCAGCTTCATTTGCTTGATTTCCTACTTGCTGTGTTTCATTTATATCTCTTTTTAGTGCACCCATTCAAACCCTTAAGCCTCTTTCTATGCTATAGCGTTGGTTTTGAGCCTCAGCGGCATCTTTTGTAGTTGCTTGCTTTCGTGTGTTGCCCCTTTTCAGCAATCAGCCGCGCACAAAATGCCTAATTAACAGCTCTAATTATGTTTATGAAATTCAAATTATGTACTTATCTGCACTACAGCTACGAGTATATATATATAGGCATATAATTATGTCAGTCTAACATTTTCTAAGCTGGTTTTGTATTGGCTTCTATTATGATGTAATTTCCAAAAGAAGCAACAACAAAATATATACAAATGTATTACCAAACAATAATTTCCTTTGCTGTTGTACTTTACTATGTGTATCAGGAAGAACAGCTTAAAGTGTCGAGTACTACGTTTTCTGAAGTTAATAAAATTTCCTAATGCCTTTTATATACATTTTTTATGAATATTGGAGGTATATTCTACTAACAAACATGATAAAATCACAATCCAGTATCTCTACATGCGCTTGAGCTGTGTGAGCTGTGAAGGTGGTTACACTCTCAGAAGTCCATGAAAACGCATCGAAAATTTTTCTAACCTCAAACTCCAAATTGCTCAATTAATCATAAAATAAAAAAAGAAGTATTTTTTAAAATTTACGAAATAAATATCAGTCGTCTGCTGACGTCACATTGGCGAGTATATTTCCAAAAAGAGAGAATGTTTATGTTTGAGAGGCGGCTCTCGGATATTTCGATGGGTAAATATTGCTCACAGAGTTCACTTAAATGAAAGGAATTCTTCCTTAAAAGCTCTTAAGGATTAAAGTAACCACACAAAAGTCAAATTGCAGATCTTTAAATGCATTTGATGATTTGAAATGCAAGGCTTCTTAAAAGCTACTTTTTTTGGTGTAATTCTGTAATTTTTGGTATAAAGCCAATTATGGTTTTAATAAAAATACTAAAATATTACATACAAAATATAAAATATTTCAAGGCTTTCGCAAAGCTTTCCTTTGAGTACTGTATAACTGATTTGTTTATTAACAATTAAAAATGTCAAAAAGATTGAAAAATAAATAATTGAATGACATTGTATTACCGTGGGATGATCAATAACCTGTGAGTAAGCTCAAAAACAATATATATGTTTGAAAAAGGATAAAAAAATAATAGCTCAGGCATAAAAGATTTCATTACAAATTAGTTGAAATGATCACTTGCGAAGAAGTAATTAAATAAACAATTACAATTAAAATACAAATTTATTGTATAAAAATCACGAAACTTACTATTTTTAACTACAATATACTTTCCTCTAAATTCCAAACACTCTTAATTTGTACAACATTGCGTATAAGTAACCACAAAAAATAAATACTTCCAAAGTAAACGAAAATCGCTACAAAGCTGCTTATGCACAACGATTACACTTAAAATTAAATAAAATAAACACCTCTAAACCAACACCAGAAAACAATGCAATTCCTTTGTATTTACATTTAAAAATTCCCACAACAATTGCAATGCCCTACACGCCACTAACACAATTCATTCGTGCTTCACCCTTTACCATTTTTCACTTAATGCCACGCTTGCAGCAAAATATTTGCGCCACAAAATTGCAAAACTCAAAAATAAAACGCAAAAAAATGGCGAATTGAAATGCAAAGAACAATAACTCGTCAAAAATATGCATAAACACAGAGTTACTCATTCCTTTTGCACCGCAAGCTTTGTGAAAACAATACACGTTTGCGAACTTAATAGAGCACAGTGTGCTGGGCAAAACAAATCGACATGGCATATAGAAAAATGTGCGAAAAAATTAAAATTCCCCACTAAATTTAGCAAATGCAGCGCATGCAAGCCGCAAATGCAATGAAAAAAATATAAAAAAAAATCGAGAAAAAAATTCATAAAACAACAACAAACAAATCGAAAAACTGTTTTCGACTGAAATTCGAATACTTGAAATTCCTTGTTCCGGGTGCGTGCATAACTAAATGCACACACACGCACATGCTACATGCACAATTGTCCGTCCAGTGCTGTGTGGACTCGCCTCGCCACTACACAAATTTACAAATTTTATCTGCTGCTAGCGCCTAGCGCTAGTGCCCAGTCAATAGAGCTGCATAAGTTTTGTGCGCAGCAATTTTTGGTAGTTCGGCGTCCTGCTGCTCGTGTTTTTCAGTAATGCTATAACACTTTTGCATTTTTGCGGTTTCTATACCGAGTTTATTCCAAAAGTTTTTGTGTTTCCTATTTCGCTTGCTGTTTTTTCTAACTGTGTTCCTCTATTAAATTTGGCATACTTCAATTTGGTAGCATTCTTTTGCATTGGTTGTATTTTTGTTGGTTCTTTTCTGCTTGCAAAGCTGTGCTTTGGTGTTCTGTTTGTTTTGGTTGCATTTAGGAAGCTTGTACGTGCTTGCAATGTTGAAATAAATGTATTCTGTATTCATATTTCACTGATTAGTTACATGGATGTAGCAAATTTTTAAATGCCAGAGATGAAAATAAATATGAAAACTTTTGCTTTTTATTCTAGTATGTTTAATTTGATTACTGTGTGGGTAGATTTTTCTTTATGACTGTAGCATATTTATTTTGAAAATAAATATATATGAAAGTCACAAAAGTTTCTATGTTAATTTTTTAACATAATTAGTGTGATGAAGCTAACAATTAAATTCCACATAATTTCTGTTAAATTCTAAAATTTGTAAGGTTTTGCTTTTGGTAAAAAATTGAAGACAATTTATTATTGATAAAATTCACTAGTTTTATAGATATAAAACTTATTTAGAGAAGAATTGAACTTTTCTTAAATTGAAAACGACAAATATTCCGTTGCAATTTCGAAATCAGGTATAATTATAATTATATTTTTGCTAATTTTTTCCTTGCTTATTTTTATCCAATAAGCATCCTGATTATCTATAATAGTATACCCGTTAAAATTTTTTTATTAAATGTGATTTTTAATAATATTAAATAATTTTTGACTAATTAATTAAAAAAAAACGTTCATTATTTTTTGCCAAATTATTTTGGAAAAAAATTGGAGGTTTGAAAAAGTAAAATTTGTGTAAAACATATTCCTTTATTTCTGCTTGAAGGAATAAATTTTGTGTAATTGTGATTTTATACTCCTAAAAGTATTTTTATTTACAAGGCAATATAAAATTAGCCAGATTTTATAAATAAAGCATAAGATAATTTAAGTTTTCATGCTCAAGTTTAAATATGGCAAACAAGTTTAAATATTGCTAGAGCACAGAAATGGGAGGAAAATTCAACCAAATTGCTTGATTACTCAAAAATTTTATTCTCTGATTTATTTACCAAGAAACCAAAGAAATTCTCGAATTAATTTATATAAATTTAATCATTTTATATTTTTTATTTATTATATTTATTAAATGTAATTTTTTATTCATTATTTTTTTTATTTATTTTATTAATTAAAAATAAATTTATTTTATTATTTATTTTATTTTATTTTATTGTATTTTATTTTATTTTATTTTATTTTATTTTATTTTATTTTTTATTTTATTTTATTTTTTATTTTATTTTATTTTATTTTATTTGTTTATTTTATTTTATTTATTTTAATTTTATTTTATTTTATTTTATTTTATTTTATTTTATTTTATTTTATTTTATTTTATTTTATTTTATTTTATTTTATTTTATTTTATTTTATTTTATTTTATTTTATTTTATTTTATTTTATTTTATTTTATTTTATTTTAATTTTATTTTATTTTATTTTATTTTATTTTATTTTATTTTATTTTATTTTATTATTTTATTTTATTTTATTTTATTTTGTTTTGTTTTATTTTCTATCTGTTTTCCTATTTAACAAAGTTCAAAAATAGCTTCAGTTCACCTCCTTGCAGCTAATAGAAGACTCTTACACAAATGCGCGGCTTTAGCATACAATAAAAAAACGGTTAATATTTTTCATATTTTCCCTTTTCAACACAAAAACGAACACACTCACACAAACATATGATTAAAGAAACACAGAAAATCACAAGTGCAACGCCATAAGTTGATTGACGTGAGCATATCCTTTGAAGGATTTCCATTTCTAGTAACTATATTTGGTATTTGGTAAACTTTGACAAGAAGAAACGTTTGCATTTCCTGCTTGTTTGGATTTACGCGATTTTGTTTTCTTTGATTTTTGATTTTCAACATTATACCGTTATCTAATATTTATAACTTTTTTGTCTAAATATATTAGCATGCATGTCCTTGTGATGAGTGAGGTAAAATAAACTTGTGTATATTGTTAAGCCTACCATTTGTGGTGAATTTTAGCACAAGTAGAATTTTCGATGTAATCCTTAGTGTTTGTTTTTTTGCGGTGGAGTATGGGTATCCTTTTCAATGTTATGCACGAAAGGTCTAACAACTTCCGTTCAAATTTAGATTGCGAAGCGCGGGCTCGTGGCAAACTAGTTGACAGGAGTGAACAGCGCGTTGACAGCGGCGTCAAGACCAAAAACAACAATAATAACGTTAACGGAAACGGATGCGCGCTACACGAACGGTACTCAATCACTTGTGTTTCCTGTGTCTATTAGACTTGCGATATTCTCGTTTGATTCAACAAAACTTGGCACAATTTTCGAGTTTATTATTTGTGTTGTATTGCAATTGCTTCCAGGAAGCGCGCGTCACAAGCGACCTACTGCGCGAACTCTACGATTTTTGTCGTCGTTTCGGCTCGTTGTGCGAGCGTGTTTCAAGCGCCTACGACCGTCGCTTTTCACTTTCAAATTAAAAATGTTGCCAAGCGATGATATCAGTTACTAATATAAGCCGGAGAAGCCAAGCGAGACGCTTGTAAGACCAAAAGTGGTGTTGGAGTCAACAGCGGCGGAGTCAACCAGCGCTGCAGATCGCCTGCGCTGAGCGGCGGCGGCGTCTCGTTACAGAAGATCACGAAATATTTGCGCCATTGCTGTGGTTGTTGTTGCTTATTTTATGCGTGACTTTACAAAGTGCATCTCACAAGCGTCGAAATTGGTGACGTCTTCTCACCACTCGAAACCACAACGAATGCTGTTGCGAAATTCCGCCCTCGACCTCTGACAACACTAAGCCTGAGCTTGAGGTAAAGTTGGTAGCAAAGAAGAAGTAGAGACGCAAAAGAAACTGAAAGTGTTAAAATGTGGAGAAATAGCAAATATCAACAGAGTGAAAAAAAAACAAAAACAGCCACGAAAGCTGCGTTGAATACCAAAATCAATAAGTAAAGCGCATAACAAAAGCAGAGTCCATAAGACAGACACCGCTAAGCTTCACTTACAAATCTATAAACCACGCAGTTGTGGTGTAAAAGCGTTCGCTCACAAGCGTCGCATTTGTTACTCAGTTGAGTAGCAGTCACAACACAGCAGCAACAACAACAGCTGCTCATACATTTTATGCGGTTCCTCATTTCTGATGCGCTAACGACCACGTTATCTCTTCAAAACTGTGGAAGCGTGTGTGAGTGTGAGCAAGAGCTTTGGAGCGCTTGTACAGCTTGTGGTTAAGTGCCCCAAGTTGACGTAGTCGCTCACCCGTCGTTCATGACAATGACATCGCCATCGCCATCGCTGACCAGCAGCCGCTGCCGGTTGATGTTGTTGTCCATCCACATTTGTTCGTTACATTCAATAGCCATACAAAAGTCAGAGAGGCAAAAGGCGGTCAGTGATAAAAAATGACTTGAAATGTGGCACAGTGGGACAAAATGGTCGATGGTTTTTTGGAAATAACAATAATAATAACAATCTACAATATAGAAATTTAAAGAATATTGTTAATCTTTTCCGGGATAGTCGTATTTAAGTTACGAGAACAAACTCTGATTTATATCTGGTCAAAGTGAGTAACTATTTAAGTATTCCCCAAAACAATCTAAGCGTTGCTGTAATATCAACCGATCTCATAACCATATGATCTATACTAGGCTTAACAGATATGTGAATCTTGAAGAAAAAGTACTAAAAATGCTTTAGTGTTTTTCTACTTTCAGCTCTTTGAGAAAGCTTCTTTTTATATTTCTTATTTGCACCAGCTTATATGTAGATCTTCTCCTTTTTGGCTACTAAACCATAAATCCATCTTCCTTATAAACCAACGATAATAAGGATCTTCGGAGTTCCTTTAACTATCTTTCAACAGATTTTGAAAAATCGATGGTCGAGTTACAGATACTAACTTCACTTTGTTGAAAATCATCCGATAACGAAAGCGGATGGTCTATACTACAATGTCATTTAGAAGAATTGATACCGATGATCTTTCTAAGACTTTAATATAAAGCTTATGTGGATCCCGGGTCTATAATGCCAGAAAAGTTAATAAGTAAGGTAGTCTTGAGAAATGATGATAAAAAAAAAAAATTCTCTTAATATCTGAATCTATTCCAAGGTCTAAGATGCTTTGATCCTCCGGACTATAGAGTAATCCTGCCATTGATGATACTAATGACTATATAATAAAGCCTTATAATTTTATATTTAACTAAATTCGGAATTAGGTTTAAAGAACAAACGATTACCGTTTGTTAATAAGCTAATAGAACTTCTTTATCTGAGAAGGTACCTTATAGCCTACAGCCAAATTAATTGATCAATTAAAATTTAAATTGAGAAACCAGGTTTTAGGTAAGTTTCGACAGCTGATTGATATTTTCTCAAAAATCACAGCCATTATTTCCAGCAGTGAAATCTTCCGGAGAGTAGTATTAATGCCATTATGTAAAAAAAAACAGCAAACTTGCAGGGCTGCATTTCATTTTCAACTCGATTAAAATTCGATTAAAAATTAATGTAGAAAAATTATATATTTTTTTGTATGGCAAATCGATCTAAATTTAATTGATCCATTAGCTCCTGTGCGAAAAGGCTATTAGGTTAATTAATGGGCTAGAAATTCTAATTTTTGTAATGCTGATTTCTATGAATTAGAAGTCGTTACAACTGCAAAACTGTGACTCTCAAATGCGACATAAGAGACCCGCGATCAAAAGTTTTCTGTTTTATTACTATTAAAATTGTGTATCAGATCTCTTCGAAATTAGTTATGAGTTCCCCTACATTCTGTTGTTTAATAGATAAATATAACAATTCTCTCCGACCTCATTCACTCTTCTCGCTACACTGTGCACCACAGGTGGCGTTCCGCATAGCAGCAGCAGGCAGTCCAACTTTGTTGGAACGTGAGCCAGCATAACCATAATAGTGTCTACGTTAAATGAATAAACGAAACCGCAAAAACGCTAACTAATACATAAATGCAAGTAATGCCAACAATGTTAATAGCGCTGGCGCTAGCAGCGGCTCTGACTCTAGAGGCTAGCTTTAGAGCTGAGAGATGAGTAAGCGCACAATCACAACCAGTTTTGCAACATTTTTTCTCTGAAAAGTTGAAATATTTTCCATTTCGTTAACTTGCTGATCTCGTAACATGCAAATTTCTCGCAATTTACATGTCTCACCGACTGACAGTGCGCGCACGCATGCGCCATAACAACGAATTTGTAGTGCCAGCAAGCGGGAAGCGAGTTTTAAAGGTGGTGGTGTTGCGAGCGTGAAAAGTAGTGATAACTGAGCGCATCAAATGAGCGAGAGAGAAAGAGTGAGAGAGTGCGACACATCAAGAGTTGCTGAGAGAACCGGCAAACGATGACGTTTGTTTTTGAGGTTGTCTTTGTAGGCCTTCTTTCGTTGGCGTGTTGTTAAGTCACCGCTGAGTAAAGGATTTTTTGGGAAACAAGTTTTTGTTGTTGACTAGGCTTTTTTATAGTTTCTTTTCTTTCTTTTATTGTTCGCATATTTTTGGTGTATGTTTGGTTTCTCATAGCGGTAGAGTGAGTAGTTTCACTTTCGTTTGCATTGCGAGCAAGTTATTTGGAGATATGTCCACACTCTCTCTCTTTCTTTCTCTCATATTTGTTGTCAAGTGTAACGGTAGATAACAGGTTTGCAACATCTGCTTTCTGGTTTTAATGTGTTGCATTGTCACGAGGTGTCTGCCACATGACATTTCTGTGGCTGCACATAAGACTGCTTTGCGGTTTGTGCATCATTCTACCTTTACTGCGGTGATCGTTTCATGTCTGCTCTTTGCTTTATGTTCCGGATCACTTTTACTTTCGATCTGTAGCCTGCAGCTGCGCCGATGTGTTTTTTAATAATTTTGAAGCGGATGTTGCAAGTGCATAATTGTATATTTTTTTGCTTTAATTTTTGGTTTCACATATATGAGGTTCGTCCTATCCAACGGCCGAAAAAAATTGCCACAAGAGTATCAACAACCAGTTGTCTCTTCAAAATTATCAATGTGGCAAGCATATTTCTGTTGTTATATAATAATTTTTGAGCTGCCGGCTCTGCATTTTCGTTAGTAATTGCATTTTTCGCTTGCAACATTACGAAAATTTCAAGTTGCAACAACCGTTGACTGGCTTATCGGTTGCTGCACAAAACGTTTGCGGTGAATTTGTTGTTGTCGCTTTTTTGCTGCGGTCACCTTCTGCAGTCGGCAGCCGCTATGAGTTTTGTGTTGCACGTTATTACCGGTGCAACGTTGTGGCTGTGGTCGTAGGTGCTGTTACTTCAACTGGAAATGAAAATGAAGTTGACCACCATCGCTGGAAGTTATTAAATTTTGTGGTTACTATTCAGCTCAGCTGACTAGTGGCATGCTGGTCTTGTGCTTTTACTCACCAGCAATGTGCTTCGTTTCGTGCGCCTTGTTGCAATCAGCACACCGGGCGGCATCTTGCAACGTGCCACAGCTACTGGCCACTAAAACTGGTCGGTACATCGCCTTGCTAAGCAAGCGCTCGTTAGATTGCCTAAACATTACCGGCTGTGCAGCTGCTACTGTGTTACTTCCTTCTTCGCTTCGCGGTCATGTGATTTAATATTTGCTTTGGACACGGGCTTCTTCTTCTTTCTCTGTTTCTTCCTATTTTCCTACTCGTCGCAATTTCCTTTTTTGGTCATACAACTTTATTATTATGTCGTCCAGGCTCTTCGGTGACAGCTTGCAAAAATATAATGATATTGTTGTCATTATTGGTCATCGCTGATTGATTGATGATTTAATGAAATATTGCTTGGGATTCATATATTTTGAATACAAAATTCATATATTTTTATTATTTATTATCTTATATAATTATTTCTTTATTTATTAATTTATCTTTTGAGAAAACTACCGATATATTAGGTTGGCGCATTTTTACTCTTTAGTGAATGTTTTATGAAAAGTGTTACAGTGAACGGATTTAGTTCAAATATGGCTGTTTCGTTTCGATAATCTGTTTACATCTAGATGGCAACTTCATAATAGAACTTCTCGTAGAAGCCCCCTCCTTATTTGCGAAGAACTCGGACAGCCACATTTCACAAGCATTTTTTGAGTTCAACTTTACACTACCAAGGGCGTTGGACTTGGACAGGAACAGGTGGTAATCAGTTGGCGCTATGCCCGGGCTATATGGTAGATGCGATAAAATCTCCCATACGAACTCCCGTAGCTTCTGACGAGTCATCAACGAAGTGTGTGGTCTGGCGTTGTCCTGGTGGAACACTACACCATTCCTGTTGGCCAATTCTGGACGCTTCTTGTCGATCGCCTGCTTCAAGCGGTCCAGTTGTTCGCAATAGATGGTATAATTAAGCGTCTGGCAATATGGGAGCAGCTCATAGTGGATGATTCCCTTCCAATTCCACCAAACACACAGCAAAATCTTCCTGGCCGTCAATCCCGGCTTGGTCACTGTTTGGGACGATTCACCGGCCTTCGACCACGACCGTTTTCGTTTGGTATTATCGTATGTGATCCATTTTTTGTCGCCAGTCACCATCCGCTTCAAATGGGTCGTTCCGTTTCAGCAGTATATTGCAGGCGCTGATTCGGTCCTTTTTATCGTCAAATCATGCGGCACCCAAACATCAAGCTTTTTTGTGTATTGTTTGGTTTAAAATGGTTTGGTGACTAATTCCCATCTCCTGGACAATGTCCCGAGATACCACATCCCGGTCTAACTCGATGTTTCCATGATTTGATCGGTATTCGTCGTCACAGGCCTTCCGCCGGCTGGCTTATCCATTGTGTCGTTTTCACCCGCTCCAAATCGTCGAAACCATTCCTCCGCAGAGGTCGTATCTAGCAATACTATACATCTTTGAAAGGTCTTGACATAACCTACGAAACGACGATATGCGTGATTAATTTGGTTATTGCGTTCAACAGTTATAGACTCGTAAACCTGGAGCTCACTAACGCCGAAATTCGCGCTATTTTAAAGTTTTACTGCTAGAGAAACGTTCCGTGAGATTAATGGTGTTTTGGGTGATGGTACTCTATCATTTATAGTATTGCTAGATACGACCTCTGTAGCGCTTTATACATAGCCGCGAAATTCAAAAGACAAAAAGGCGGAGGGGAGATATTTGCCAACCTAATATTACGAATCCGACCAGAGGTTGTGGATAGGTTAAGTAAAGTCGAAGGTATAGTTCATATCATCGAGGATCCACCTTGTATTAGTCGAGATTACTCAGAACTATACCGAAGTTCTCCAGCTGGTTAATGACCTTAACATTTATTTGTGGAATCACGAAAAGTCTCCCATAACTATTCCTGAATAACATTTCTTCCCGCTATATCTTCTTGTCAAAATTAATTTGAGGTTAAACATATTCCCGTTTTTGATGCCTAAACAAACTAAGTGGAACTATTAAGACCAGACCACGGCATAATTTTTCTAATCAACTTGGATCGCATCGTTATACTTCCGGAACACTTCAATATGTATGCTCAGTTCATACATCGTAACTTTAGTCTATGGTTACTTGCAAGGCCCGGGCGTCAAATGGAGTTTAATACTGATCAGCAATTTCCCGATATAGGATATAGAAAACATTGTTGAAAATTACTCCATTTTGTTGTCAGTGGTGTATTGCGAGATAAAATATTGTTTTTTTTTTACTTTTCTTTTAGATTTTAATGTCAATTTGTGTAAAATGCTTATTGATCAAATTTAATTTAATTTATTTACAATTTTCATTATTATTTAAAGTTCATTTTTATTGAGGAACACTCTTTATTCAATGGCCAGTCATTTCGCTTTTTATTCATCTTAAACATTTCCTTATGTTTGGTCTGATGTTGTGCTCGTATTATTGTTACTAGTAGCTCATATTGATTTCGTGCATTTATGTTTACCATGAGTAAGGTAAGTCAACTTTAACACTAACTTTATATATGCATGTGTGACCCTTTGCAAACTACATAATGATTCACACATCCACTTCACAGGAAATCGCGAATTGCTTGCTTAATTTTTGACTGATTTGATGTTTATTGCGAGTCATTTAAGTGATTTGCGGATGTTGCATTACTATGCAGCTAATAGGCAACACAAATTTGCAAACAGAGTTTATAATTTGAAATGCATGTTACTCATGTGAATCATGTACATTTGTGTTCAGATTATGTTTTATTGTGATTTTATGAAAAGGGTTTTCATTGGATTTTTTAAATGAAAAAAATTGCCTTTGGGTCAATTAACCTACAATAAAAAATAAAAAACAAAGACCTGAACTTCGGACACTTATAGTTCTCGATGGAATAGCTAAGATGAAGATATATCCAGCTACAGAATATTGTCTCCTTTTTCTACATATAAAGGATCAGTTATTTACATTAATGCAAAGCTTTCACTGTGGATTCATTCGAATCTTCATATAGAAGGACTCAGTATTGGATCATATTCAAGTGTAAAAAATGTGATTAATATAAAATACATGAAGGTCCCACCGACTCTTCTCGACGACTAACGAACGACAAATAATTCTCGAAACATTAATTTAATAGAACAGCCTCATATACTTTCCTCTAATTCGATAGAATTTCATCTTTGACAGTGGTCTTGGTTCCATTTTCTTCACTTATCCCAAGCCAAAAAAAAAAAACAAAATTGTCAATTTACTGGATTAAATAAACTGTCACTAGGTCTCATCTGCGTCATACTATAATCACCGTTCATCCAGTTGACTTTATACTGTTGATAGGAGGTAATCTATTTATTATGTTATTTGTAATCATTTTATTGTTTGCAATTGCGATTATGTTCCATTCAAGACGTCTCGAAGTCAAATCAGAGCTGAAAAAGGATTATCATATGATTTTGACATGGTGTGATATGATTGGAAGCGATGTGATATGATGTGAGTTGTTTTTATATGATGTGATATGACGAGATGTGACGTGATATAATGTGATATCATAAGATGTGAAGTGATGTGATATTTTAAAGAGAAACAAATCTTATTTATGACATATCTTAGAGGATATATCAGTCAGTTGATTTAATAAGGCGATTAACATGAACCTATCATTGGGTGATGACAGTTATCTCACGATTTCATGAATAAGCGCGATATGATGTGACTGATGTGAAGTGATGTTTTGTGAGGTGATGTGATGTGATGCAGGTGTGATATTTTAGAGAAAAACAAGATATATTTATTATTATTTATAACATATCTGGATATACAATTATTAGTCACATAATTTAATAATGCCAATAACATGAACCTAAGATTGGATGATGATAGTTGTGAGTAAGCGTCACATTATTCAACTCCAAAAAAATTAATGCAGGATTGTGGATTTATCCTCCGTCACCGTCAGATGGGTTGAACTGTGTGACTTCGTCTTTATAGAATTTAAATGGTGTTATAGGTGGAAATTGCATATATTTTTCTATACTATGTACATGTGCGAGTTCCTATGTACATATGTTACATATGTATTATTTGCAAATGTTGCAATCTGGCATGCTCTTGGAAGTACAGCTTGCAACGACAAAAATATATAATATTACAACAAAAACTACAAATTTCGAGTGGAGGCCAAGCAAACAAAAAGCATATATAAAATGTATGTATGAAAAACGCAAATAAATAATGAAGATCCGAAAGAGTTGCTGCAAGGACACAGTGTCGAAAGAAGTTTAAATCACGTCTGCCATTGAAATGAATGCTGAAAAATGAGGAAAACAAAAGGTGCGAAAGGGCAAAAACATACGACGGAAACTTTCGATTTTTATGCGCTGCGACGGCGAGCAGATGAGCTGCAGCCAAAAGCCGCAAACTCGCACCTTATACACAAACATACATATATGCAGCTTAGCGAAGAAATGTCGAAGACTTATCGCGCCCAAATGAAAGTGAAACTGTTGCTACAGCAGCTGCTGTTGTTGTTGCGTCTGCCACAAGTTGTAAGTAGAGTCACTTTTGCCTTTTTTATTGTAGATGACAATTTGGCGGAGCGCATTTTGTTGCAACACGGATGCAAACGCACGTACCCAAGCTGATTGACGAGTTGCAAAAGCCGCTGCAGAGTGCAGAAGAAGAGCGCCAAAAGACGTCGAGGGAGAGTCGAAATTAAAGCAGACGTTGCAAATGCAATAAGCAAATGGTTTTTCACTACTGCCACAGATTACGGTGTTTTTGTTATTGTGCAGCAAATAAATGCACTTGCAAAGGTGCAAAAGAACGACGGAAAGACAGCAAAGAGAATGTCAAATTTATACCCCGAAAAACCGAAAACTGCTGCTCAGTTTGTAAATGAGTATGAGCGGGTGTTGAGGGGGTTTCAAGCGGTGAGATTTTTCCCTCAAAGAGATAAGGCACATTTGCAAGTTGACAGTGCAGGTTGGTTTCTGCAAATGCGCTTACCTGTATGTGTACCTATGCATATATCTTGTTTGTAGTGCTGCTATTTTTCCTTTCTGCTTTCTTTAATTATGCGCATATGCTTCTTTTCAAGTGCACTCCGCTCCGAATATAGCAAAGGGCAACAGAGAATAATTATCAAGTTGGTCGTTGCAAGTTGGTGGCAATATTTAAAGTAGTGAAATTGCATTCCAACTGTCAGCCGTGAAGCTATGGTTTGTGGTAGCGCTGTGTTGCTTCCATTGGTCACTGATCAGCTGCTCAAATGTCTTTGGAAGGCTCAGAAAAAGGCTAATTTTTTCCTTGAATTGTCATTATCGCTTATAGTCTTCTATTATTACTTTATAATTTAGAATCGTTTCGTATCATGTCTTAATTTTAAATTTTAAATATTATGAATTAGGCTTACCGTAATAAGCGAAATTTTTTTCTCGAATCTTTTTATATAAGTTCACAGTTAATTTTTGCCTACATATATAATACTGTCCTTTCTGCCTCAGCAGCATACCCGTCTATTTTGACTCGATCATAAGATAATTCTTTACTAATATCAACTTTCATTTTCTGGATTATGTTGTAGTATAAGTGATATAATCTAAGGATTATAAAGTGTCTCTTTTTTAAGTCTGTGCGATATTTCTTCCAATTTGCTATCTAAGAACAAATGAAAGTATTTCGAATATACTAATGGATTCATACACAGCTTTTTCCAATCCAATATGCCAGTCCTAAATTACTAAGTGCAATTGGACCTCAAACCTTAATCAATATTTGAATATTGATCGGCAAATAATATTCGGTTTATTAGAACCGTTATTTTCATAATTCCGACCCGATTCCATCACGTATAATCGAGGTCCAGCTGTAGTTCAGTTCATTCCGATGATGTCGATGTAAACAATATCCCCCTGCTCCTAATTGGAATTATTTTAACTCTGAGAGTCACAGAAATTATTTCCTGATTCTGGTGAGAGAGTAAGACCTAACTGATCTTAACATATATAATTTTTAATTCCACGATTTCTTTGCGAATAATGAAATCAGCATCTGCCGATGATTTTTCTTTGATATATATATCCTCCGATTGATTTCTATATAATGGTCAATGTTTTTAGCTTAACAACGATAGTGACCTCACAGATTGGTTTCTATTCCTGCTAGTTCCTCGAAGAACTTTCTGATTAAGATCATATTATTATTTTCATAATCTTGAAGAGAATAAGAGAATAAAGTAAAAGAAAAGTAATGTACGTAGAAATCACTTCAGATTTTTAAAATTCTATTCCAAATTGAGACGTTATTAACTCAAAAGATCTAGTTATGAGATTGATAAGACGTCCATTTCCCAAAATCGTCGTCTCCCCGTAATCGGTACGGATCTGGATTCATATCCGACCAAGAAATAACAACTCGGCAGCTTATTTCAAAATTGTTTTTGGACTTTCCATCACTTCAGCAAAATCTGGGGACTTACGATGTTGGTTAAGACAACCTTAGCATGAAAATATATGGAGGATATGATCCAACCTTTCATCTATTTGCACTGTCCGTCTTACTGTTCATCTCCTACAAGTTCTAAGCCACTAACAACCTTCTTCTTCTTCTTGACTGGCGTAGACACCGCTTACGCGGTTATAGCCGAGTCCAAAACAGCGCGCCACGTAACCCTCCTTCCGGCAGTTTGGCGCCAATTGGTTATACCAAGCGAAGCCAGGTCCCTCTCCACTTGGTCCTTCCATCGGAGTGGAGGTCTCCCTCTTCCTCGGCTTCCACCAGCGGGTACTGCATCGAATACTTTCAGAGCTGGAGCACTTTCATCCATTCGAACAACATGACTTAGCCAGCGTAGCCACTGTCTTTTTATTCGCTGGACTACGTCTATGTCGTCGAATAACACATACAGCTCACCGTTCCATCGTCTGCGGTATTCGCCGTTGCCAATGTTTAAGGGACCATAAATCTTCCGCAAAACCTTTCTCTCGAAAATTTCTAGTGCCGTCTCATCGGATGTTGACATCGTCCACGCTTCTGCGCCGTAAAGTAGGATGGGAATGATGAGAGACTTGTAGAGTTTGATTTTTGTTCGTCGAGAGAGGACTTTACTTTTCAATTTTCTACTTAGTCCATAGTAGCACCTGTTGGCAAGAGTGATTCTGCGTTGGATTTCCAGGCTGACACGCGGCGCGGGTGTTGTTTCCAATGATATCGATATCATCGGCGTACGCCAGTAGCTGTACACTCTTATAGAAGATTGTACCTTCTCTATTTAGCTCTGCAGCTCGTATTATTTTCTCCAGCATCAGGTTAAAGAAATCACACGAGAGTGAGTCACCTTGTCTGAAACCTCGTTTGGTATCGAACGGCTCGGAGAGGTCCTTCCCGATCCTGACGGAGCTTTTGGTGTTGCTCAACGTCAGCTTACACAGCCGTATTAGTTTTGCGGGGATACCAAATTCAGACATCGCGGCATAAAGGCAGCTCTTTTTCGTGCTGTCGAAAGCAGCTTTTAAGTCGACAAAGAGATGGTGTGTGTCGATCCTATTTTCACGGGTCTTTTCCAAAATTTGGCGCATGGTGAATATCTGGTCTGTTGTTGATTTTCCAGGTCTAAAGCCACACTGATAAGGTCCAATCAGTTTGTTGACGGTGGGCTTTAGCCTTTCACACAAAGTCGACAGAACCTTATACGCGATGTTGAGGAGGATTATCCCACGGTAATTGGCGCAAATTGTGGGGTCTCCCTTTTTGTGTATTGGGCAGAATACCCTGAGATTCCAATCGTCAGGCATGCTTTCTTCCGACCATATTCCAATCGTCAGGATGTATTTTATGAGAAGGTCATATTATTATTTGTCATTGTTTCGGCTACTGATTAGCGTAGTTTAGCCGAACCAATTTATATGTTCACCCAGGCTTCTGAACTCACGTAATAACAGAACCTGGATAGGAACAACCTTTTGGTATACATACATACATTTCATGACAATTGGTGCTAAAATAATCTGAATTTTATTTTATGCGCATTTAATGCGAATGCACATTTAGCAGCCACAAATATACTGTATTTACATATTTTACTTTTGTGCGGAGAAAATGGTGATAAAGCGTTTTCGTGCTTCATCTCAATTTCGCCGCAATCTCAGTCCCTTACTGCCACTAGACACCAAACACACACAACTTCAAGCCACGCGAGGTGTTCGATAGTGCAACGCCGTTCATATTGTGCCACTTATTGGTTTCTTCCGTTTGTTTTTTGTTTCGTGACTTCACTCCTCGACGCGCCGGCTCGCCTGCGCAGCGTGGCTAAAACTTAGTTTTTTCTTACACCATTTTCCAGTGATTTTTTTTGCTTTGTGGCTACTATTTGAGTTTTCTCTGCACTCTTCGTGCGCTGTGCTAAAGTGTTGCGGCAGGCGACGTGCCTCATGATAAATTTCACAGCACGCAATCTGCCACATGGCCTTCATTTAACACCCTCGAAAGCTCCCACTGCCACTTCCACTCTGCGCTTGACACTCAATTCCCTTTAGCTGGGCGTTGTGTTTGCTCTGCGCCTGCCCATTCGCCTTCGCCTCTGCTTCTTCTTTGTCTATGGCTTCTAATTCTCGGTGAATTTTCGGTCGTGCGGGCGTTGCAATCGCTTTCTGTTTGTTTGTCTATGCGCTTGTTTTTGTTGTCATCCTTGTGAAGAAGACAACTGCGCACACACACACAGTATGACGGCTGGCTTGCAAATGCCCTGCCTTGACTGTGGCTGTGACTGAGCTGAGCTGGGCTGAGCTCGCCGCTGCTTAACTTTCGGCTTAAAGTGGCTTATTGTGTATTTCGTGTGCACCATTGTCAGTGTTACAGTTTTAACTGGTCGTTGCGACATTGTTGTTGTTGTTGTCGCTTTATTATCTTCATGTTTGTTTTGCTCGTTGGCTCCGACGCTATCTTTGTTGCAGTTCGGTTCGTGCTGTTGTGATTGGCAACATGCACCTTTAGATTGTTACGACTGTCATTGCTGTTGCTGCTTTGTTATTGTTATTGCTGTTGTTGTTGTTGTGTTGTAAGCAATAAGTGTTGTTGTTTATGCATTTTACTATAGCAATTGTTGTCATTGCTGACATCTTGCGCGCATGCAATTTTAATACTATTGCATCCCGATTACGTGCCTCTGATCTGTCGTTTTCTTTATTGCCGTCTGCGCCATTGTTTGCTTTTGTGCCGTCTTTCGTGTGCAACGAGACAATGGAAATTTAGTGAATCTGTGTGAATCGCTGTGGTTTCGTACACTTTTTGTTGCTGAATATTTAATAGCGATATTTATTTGTATGCAATGCTTGGAAATTGTTCGGCTCTTGGGGTTCAAATGGATAACTCTTGTAGTATAGTTTGGTATTTAGATTGCCTGCAGCAAGAATTTGATTTTTAGTACATGGGGAACTCTTCATTGATCTCTAAGAGTATGATTTAATTTATAACTATTTTTCCAGTGTTATATTTTCCAAGTTAAGGGTTCGGTCTTTATGAAGATTTCTGGTCTAATTGACGCTTTCAAAATAAGTTTCTATATGTAGAAAGATCGGTCTTAGCAACAGATCCGTATATTCAAATATGGAACTCCTGCAGATGAGACTTTGCCTCAAAGTGTTTTATTGGCAGTACACAAGTTCCAGCCGCGGTTTAAGAGACGGCACTAAGTGGGCTTGCACTCTAACCAGCAGGTCCATTAACTTTATATTGAATAGCCAAGCAGCAATCAAGGCCGCTGTGCTAAAACGAAGCCTTACTGCTTAAAATCATGCAAAGAGGCAATCAATAGATTAGGATACCCGGTAATATATATAGTATACCTTTCTGCTCCCTCAATCGATGCGTAAATCAATGGATGCTAGAGGGACACCTGAGGCCTTGGAACATTTGCAACACAAGTTACAAAATTACTACAGAGCAAAAAATTTATCACGGGGTACTTACCTTCAACCCTTTCGATCCGAAAAGCCGTAAATAAAACTTATGTCGCATAATAAATCGAGATGACAGGTATAGGAAAAACGTATTTTCCGTTAAAAACGAGTTCAATGATTCAGAGGCGGAGGGAGGGGTTGGGACAAATGTGTCCTATCAGTATTTTTTGATGGGACCTATTTATCCCGATCAGTACTTAATGCTGAAATACGCGTCCAACCATTCGTTCTATTTTGGCAAATGAACACGTGTTTATTATTTAAAATACCACGAATGTAAACAAATACCGTTAAGAATAGTATAGGTTACGAAAAGGGACTAATTTAAACTTTTTTATACTCTCGCAACAAATGTTGCTAAAGAGACTATTATAGTTTTGTTCACATAACGGTTGTTTGTAACACCCAAAACTAAACGAGTTAGATATAGAGTTATATATACCAAAGTGATCAGGGTGAAGAGTGGAGTTCAAATCCGAATGTCTGTCTGTCCGTCCGTCCGTCCGTCTGTGCAAGCTGTAACTTGAGTAAAAATTAAGATATCTTGATGAAACTTGGCACACTTATTTCTTGGCACCATAGGATGGTTGCTTTCGAAAAAAAAAAAAATGAGCAAAATCGGACCACTGCCACGCCCACAAAATGGCGAAAACCGAAAACACATAAAGTGCCATAACTAAGCCATAAATAAAGCTATGGAAATAAAATTTGGTATGAAGGATCGCACTATGAAGGGGCATATTTGGATGTAATTTTTTTGGGGAAGTGGGCGTGGCCCCGCCCCCTACTAAGTTTTTTGTACATATCTCGCAAACCAATAGAACTATATATACCAAACTTTCTGCAGTCGTTTTTTTTGCCACTTCCTAATACAGTCCAAAAATGAAAAAAATCGGATCTTAACCACGCCCACCTCCCATACAAAAGTTAGGTTGAAAATTACCAAAAGTGGGTTAACTCATTAACGAAATACGTCAGAAACACTAAATTTCACATAAGAAATGGCAGATGAAAGCTGCACTCAGATTTTTTTACAAAATGGAAAATGGGCGTGGCGTCGCCCACTTATGGGTCAAAAACCATATCTCAGGAACTACTCGACCGATTTCAATGAAACTTGGTTTGTAATAGTTTCCTTACATACCAATGATATGTTGTGAAAATAGGCCAAATCGCTTCACAACCACGCCTACTTCCTTTATACCAGAACTTTGAAGACAATCTGAATCGCTTTACAATATATAAAGTAAGTACTAGTGAAGATATCGGTGCAGAACTTTGCACAAATACTATGTTAATAGTGTGGCAGCCCCATTCTAAAAATCGCCGAAATCGGACCATAGGTTTTCGATGCCCCATATACCAAACATGAGGACCCTCGGTGCTTCTAACCTAATATTATGGTTTCCAACTTTCAATGGACTTTATACAATATATATGACGAATATGTGGGTCAAATTGTGTATTATATAATATAAATAAAGTTAAATAAATAAATTGCGAGAGTATAAAAAGTTCGGTTACACCTGAACTTAGCCCTTCCTTACTTGTTAACCACTTATTTTCTACGCTAGGCATCTTTGAAAATACACCGGGACACATAGGACCCGTTCGGATCGAAAGGGTTAAGAGGCCAACTAAAGAGAGATGTTAGCCCACGAAATATTTCAACATCAGTTGACTTGATTTCTCCCATCTCGCCTTCCTAAATGCGGCTATGGTAGATTGGGCCCATCAGTATATCTAACCTCATCGCATTTATGCCAGTTATGTAGTGTCCAGAGAGTACACTATTGTGGTAAGGTCAACCTTTTTCAGAGCAAGTGATTCGGCCGACCTCTTGCATTCCACTCTGGGCCAAAATGATCTCGCAATCTGCTGCGGTTGTTAGCCAACTTTTAGCAAACTTGAACCTCTCGCTAGAATGGAAGAGAACAACGGAGCATTTCTTGCGAGCTCATCAGCTCTGTAGGTCAAAGCGATTCCGTTTTGACGAGCACTCTACCGAATCTGATAGTGAAATAGTTTCTGCTTTAGTTAGTTTAGCTCTTGGTAATGAGCTCCAACATTCCTAACTCCTATATATTCAGCGAGCTTAAGGCCATAATTATTTTCAATTAATTCTGTATTTTAATTTACTTTTTCTTAAGATCCTGATAACAGCTAATATTGTTTTCTTCGACACAAATCATTACTTTATGAGGGACATTTAAAAATTAATGTTAATATAGGACAAGCCATCTTTTGAGTAAATTCATCCGGAGAGGGATTTGTGTGCCTTTCTCATTTGAATTATCTCATCGTATGAGTTCGGAAAGACATATTTATTGTAGTTAGCCTCAGGATCCGAGAACCAATTTTTCTAAAATCTTATATAAATACTTAAACGAAATTTGAAGGTCACCTGAAAGTTTATGTACTTTAAGTACATAATTGTTTACTAAAAATAAATGCAAAAACCTCAAATCAGCTTTTCAATAAACAAAATTTACATATTCAAAATTTCCAAAGCATTCATGCCATACAATATTACTATGTGTGCTGAAATGCTATTTGAATATGAACATGAATGAAAGTGCCCCTGCATGTGACAGCATGTATTTTCCATACAGTTTTTTTGTTGCTTTTGTTGCCTTGCAAAGTTCATGCTTTGTTGCATTGAAATCGCATCACTTCGATGAACCTTGGAAACCCCGCAGATTTCTAACGCTTCGATGAATTAAACACCCACCATGGTGGATTTCAAGCTATTTAGGGTGGGTGTGTAAAAAAATGCAATAATTCCACCCGCACACGCACGCACGCTTGCCTATGAGCAGCTTTATGGGACTACATGTGTAAATGCACCCGCGTAGGAGGCCGCGCCAAAAGTGTAAGGGATTAACACTGCATTGCCAAAATGTACCAAATACAAATTGTGAAGGCATCATATTTTTTGGATTTTATTTTTATTTTTTTTGCTTCTGCAGATGGATTTAATATACATATGTACATATATAGATTCGTAAGTGTGCCCATTTTCTAACGTTGACACTAAGTCCTCGCGCATAGGCGGAGGCCTCGCATCGTCGCGACGACAACCACGTCGGCAATGTTGTCATTGACAGTGACATACTCACATATCACATATCACACATGAATATGACCTCGTTTTTGCGCGCATTGCGAAATCTGCTCTAATTCGTGGAATTTTTTTTTTATTAATACGCGTTTATCAGTATTAATATGCAAATATGTATGTAGATTTTGTATTCAATCTTAATTTTAATTGAAAAGAATTGAGCTCGCTTTTTCTTATTTTCTCTTGGATTAAGTTTTAAGAAGTTCTAAGGTTACTAGACGGAAAATTATTCTAAGAAAAGCTAATAAATTGTTGCGCATAAGATTTGCATGCGTGTATTTTGCCAATTAAAATGTATTGGAACGAATTCTAATGAAAATATGAACGTTAAAAGCAAATAATGAATTAGCTTGTTACATATATTTTCAAATTAATTTCACTGAGGTCAAAGAACCATCGAGAGCTAATAAATAATGCTGAAATTAAATCAATATTTTTCAAGTGGATTACTACATCTGATTTGATTATTTGAAAGAGGGCAAATTGTTTAATATATAATATTCCTTCCCTTCTCTATAATGCAGGAACGAACCTTCAAGGTCGAGTACATTTTGAAATCGTAAGACATATTTTAGATCAAAACGATAACCGTAATAACCACGCCCACTCCCCATACAAAGGTTCTGTTGAAAACTACTAAAAAGGCTTTATATAACTCATCGAAAAATTCCACAAGCACTATATTAGTATAAAATGTTTTAAAGGGGGGTGACATCGCCCACTTTTGGCACAAAAACCATATCTGAGAAACTGCTCGACCAATTTCAACGAAATTAGATACATAATACTGTTTTGACAACCTGTTGATTCTACTGAAGGAATATAGGTGTAATAGGTTACAATCACGCCTACTTCCCAACTAAGAAAATTTTCAATTCCACTGATTCATTACTTTACAATATATAAATTATGAACTGATGCAGATATCGAATAAACCTTGTAAAAATACTTGATTTCAGTTACAGAAAATTTAGGTAAATCGCAGAGATATTTGTCTATTTGTCTTTGTCTTGTAATAATGTCCCTCTGTGTTAGATTGTATTAGATTTCTCAAGCGTCCGATGGGCTTTATATTGTATACGAATATATCTGATAATGTATACGATTTCTTAGCAATATTAAGTGAGCGTATATTCTTGAAGATAATGTAGCGAAAATGGGAATCGAATTACAAATAGGAACAACAAAGAGCTTTAAATTGGGAGAATTTTATATACTATTTACCTACATCGGAACCTTTTCAAACAACGTGGAATGATTTACATTCCTAAGTTGAGATACATATGTATATGTTAAACGAAGTTGTCCAATTGCCTCAAAAGTAAATATTTAAGTTAATAATAATATATGTATTTACCGCAATCCATATTCTAACAATTTGCTTTGGTTACAAGTGAAGTTGATCTGTATCACCCTTTATAATAAGGTCTAGCGTATTTACTACCATATTACTATATACCCACTTTAATGACTTATTCTCTTATTTTTTCCAGAACCTATACATTTGTTGTTTTGGTAAGTCCAAATTTTCAATTCTTTGTTTGTTCTATTTACTATTTTGGTTTGTCACATATTAATTAAGCATGTGTAAGATGTCTTATTATTCGTGGGCAGATTGTGTTCTGAAATGTGATATGCTTTTGTTACGAGTTTGAGGACATCATGATAAGGTATCAGTATATGATTTGATTTTTGTTTACATTATCCGCTGTTTCATGTTTCACCAATAAGAGATTTTCTCTAAGTACTCAAAGAATACAACTTGTACCCTCGTTTAATCAATTATTAGCTCTCTTACTCAAAACTTTCATTATTAGCTGTCAAAAGTGCTGTCACGAGTGTTGTCATTAATGTATTTCACCACATGGTGAGCATCTAAGTGCTATGAGGTAAAATCGTCAATAAATTTCAGTTAAAACTTAATTGTACCCATATCGTTCAAGTGTTCGCTATATTTTGATACTATAATACTGTCACTGAAATTGTCACCCATACTAAGCATTGTCAGAACATTTACTACCCGTGAACGATATAAATAAATCGATAAACATTAATGAAACTGTTGCAGCAAATTTCCATAGATAAGGAAGTGTGCCTGTAATATTTTAAGCCGAAATTGTAACAAAAGCACACTTCGCAACAACTTAACATGTACCTGTGCTACTCGAGTGTGTACTATGCAACCACTTAAAGTTATATAAACTCACTTCGGCGTAATACTTAACATAAAATGCCTTCACGCTTTCGTCGAAGGTGGCGCATTTGTTGCAACAAACGTCTACCTAAAACCCGTTGTTATACACTTAAGTACTACTTAGGGCGTGCTGCGCGGATGGGCGGGTGTGAGTGTGCAGCGTACCTTAACCGCAGCCTCCATTCGGTCATGAATTAGCCGATAAGCAACCCAATCGACGAATGCTTGAGCGACTGCTGTCATGATGCTTGTATTATGCTAATTAAGCGTACGAAATGAAGTTAGCCGAGTGGTTGTCTGTTGGCTGAAGTGGTAGGTGGGCGGTTGCGGCAAAGTCGCGCAGCTGTGCCACTAACTTACGCAGATATACTTGTAAGCTATTAGTGGCATAATCAAAACCGCTGCCGTGCTACTAAAACCACATAATGTCTTGCTTTTGTTATTGCTGTTGTTGTTGTTATTTAAGTTGTAGAGCCGTATTGCAGCTTAGGGATTTAAATCTTATCTTTGCCGCACAGTCAGCGCCAGGTGAATATTTTCGTATACAGTTATTCGGTATTGAAATAATATTAATTTGCTTTGCGAAAATCATTCAATGTTTATTTTACTGTTATTCGTTGGAGATGCGAAAAATCAGTTGAAAAGATTAGAACGGTTGAAAATTCGTATGCAAATGTGGCGGTAGTCTTGGTGAATGTAGGTTTGGTATTTATAAACTTAAGTCGCTTAAATTCGGCAATTATTGAATTTAACTCTGTCATTCCACAATTATCGAAATGCGCAGATGCGGAAATGCATAAAATAACATTTTCCAAAATCAAATTATTATTGCATAAAAAAGACGATCAATTCAGTTGAAATTTCCAATTTTTATGGTTCTAAGCGCTGATATCAAAATCATTATCTAATGAAGCTTCACAATGGAAAGTCTTCTAAATCAATCGAAAAAGAGCAAAAAGAAAGGAAAGAACAAGGCTTGAGGTTCGGTTCCATTTCACCTAACATGAGCATATACATACATATAAATGATTACAAATTGAATAAGTGCACCATTTTGTTCGATAACTTATTGACATTTCGAAGGTGAAAGCTGGATTTCACAAGCTTTTCTGGAGGCAAATTTTTCATTAGCAAAATCACGGCCATTGGCATTTAGTGCCCCATCCGATCTTTAAGATGGATGCATGATTGGGAAATCAAGTGACAATCGATGTGTGTAGTCTGGTATATCGCCTCAAGCATCTTTACCGCGGAAGTATATAACACCCAAAACTAAACTTGATGAAACTTAGTACACGTGTTTCTTGGGACCATAGGAAGGTTGCTCTCGAAGATGGGCGAAAACGGACCTCAGCCACGCCCATAAAATGGCGAAACAAGAAAACACATAAAGTGTCATAACAAAGCCATGAATAAAGCTATGAAAGCTAATTTGGTGCAAAGGATCTCACCATGAAGGGGGACTTCTCCCCAAACTTAGTTTTTTGTACATATCTCGTAAATTACTAAAGCTATGGCAACCAAACTCCCCACAGTCGTTTATTTTAGGTACTACCTTATACAGTCCAAAATGGAGGAAATCGGATTATAACCACGCCCACCTCCCATACAAAGGTTATGTTGAAAACTACTAAAAATGCTTTAATTCAGAAAGGGAAAACACCAGAGACCTTAAATTTCATTATAAAGAAGGTACGGAGAGCTGTACTAAAATTGGTATACAAAATTTTAAATGGGTGGATGGGCTCCGCATTTATAGTGTGTCATCTCTTTTCTAAAAATCGCCGAAATCGGAACATAAGTTTTCAAGGCCCCATATATCGAACATGAGGTCCTAAGTGATTCTAATATAGGTAAGTCTCTCAGATATTTTAAAGAAATTCAGAGGGACGATTTTAATTTTAACAATATGTCTCCGTGCCAAAAATGAGTGAAATCGGGTCATAACTTCCCCTAGATCCCATATATCTAATATTAGGATTTCCATCTGATGCATGCACTTTATCAGTTCTTCGCCGCCGTATTTGAATAGCTCGGCCGGTAATCCATCAGCCCCCGCCGCTATGTTCCTATTCAAATTTATTTATGGGCGGGTAATGGAACATATATCCCATCGTCATCGATTGGGGAATCGGTTACCAGATTACCACCTTGGACTCTACATGAGGATGCTCCGGTTTTGAAACCTTCATGAAGTCGCATCATTTTCAGCCTCTGTCGGCCAGCTTCTCAAGCTCTTCATACTCACACATTTCGGCCTCTTTCTTTTTTTTGTCTGCAAATGCGTTTCGTTTCCCTCTTCAGCTCTCGGTATCTATCCCATCCCGCACGTGTTGTGGTCGTTCGCAACGTTGCGAGGTAGGCAGGCTGTTTTCTCTCCGCTGCGAGACGGCAATCCTGATCGTACCAGCTCGTTTTTTGTCGTTGCCAAAATCCAATACAATAAGTCTTGGAGTATTGACCGTAATTGAGACGCTGACTCGGCTATTATGGTTTAAAATAGAAATAAAGGACTATAGGGGTTTCCGAGCATTTTCAGGTATTGGTAAACCATTATTATGATAGGAAATTGTATTAAGATAACATACTATTTGATCTATATGTTCGGCGTAAAGTTTACCAGAATAACAAAAATCATTATGCATAAGGACATAATATATGAGGGCTGAGGTAATTCATAGACTGATTTCAACAATTTTCCAAGCTATATTATAACCCAGATTAACCTTCACTTAAAGTTGTTAAGATATCTTATTTTTTGCAGCGAAGCTCATTAATATAGGGAAAAATTCCCTAAAAATTTCTATAAAACATCTGAGAGATTTACCGATATTTTCATTTTCGGTATATGCGACTTTGAAAAGTTATTGCTAATTATTGCTAGATTTCAACAATTCTTAGATGATCAATGCTGAACTTCCAAGGCAGTAGTTGCACCTGGTTTTGTGCTTTATCTATTGTAGAGTGAACGAATCGGGTAGAAGTATGCCTTCGCAACTTCTTCCATTTAAACCGTAATATCAGGAACTAGAGAAATTTATATCTACCAAATTTAGTTGAAATTGGTCGTGTATTTCCTGTGAGATGGTTTTTAACTCAGTTTTCTCATCACTTCTGTACCACCCTTACTTTGGTAACCGTAGAATGTATTATTAATTTAATTATCAAGCACACCATTGCCATCTTAAAGGTATGCATATTATCTGATTTTTTACCATGACTCATATTTATAGGAAGAGAACTCACTAATAACGATCAGATCACTCCTATAACGAATACCAGTATAAGAGGATGCATTACAATTAAGTCGTATTAAAACCAAACTAAGTCGGTACCTCAGTAGTAAGAAAATCACTTTCCTCGAAAGTACATAGAACACGCTACCCAATATCCATCTAGTTTTGAGCATCAACTGGTATTGCTTGTGACTACGTGCAAAATTTGTTACTTTTAGTCAGTCGAATGACCAAAACTAAACTGTCAAGTCGGTAGATCCGTATATTACTTTAATATTTTTTTGCACGTGTGACAAATTTCGAATTTCATAGGAATTTATATATTTGCCTTTCAAATTTGCTTTAATGTCAGTGCATACAAAAAAGCCAAAAAGTTATTTTTGTGAAAATAAATAAATGCAAATATTAAATTAAAAAGATAGGAAAATGTAAAACAAAATAAATAAACAAGATACATATATAAATCACAAGTAAATGTATACGTTGCAAAAATATTTGCAATTGCATTTAAAATACATTTTTCACAATATTCCGTATAAATTTACACGAAAATTGAACAAACAGCAAAATAAAGTTATACAAAAAACTACGAGGCAAATAGTGAAAACGCAATTATTTGCTGTGAATGTGGCTGATCCTTGAAGTGCCGCACCGACAGCAATACAAATACAAATACAAATACACTATACAACGCGCAACAAATGCAAAATACGCAATGCGTACAACAACAAAACTCAGTGTGCGTGTGTATAAAAATGAAATTTATGCATATATGTACATATTCATGTTGAGATACATATATGTATATAAACATTTGTATATAAACATATATTAATATATGCATTTCTGCAATGTGCCATTTTTGCAGTCACCAATGGAAATACACATACATACAGACATATATATACATATACACAGCCTCCTAGGCTAGCTGCAACCCTCGCGCCCACCGACCCCATTCACTTCCTGCTCTCGGAAACTCAAACAAAACTCTTAACCGCCGTCAAATATTGATATGTCTATGTTTGTTGTTATTGTTTTCATATTTTTGTTTTAATGTCACATGCAAAGCACATAACACCACCAGTTTGTACTAGTTCATGCGCGTATGTATGTATGTCTGTGCGCGTTATGAATTACAAAGTGTAGTGCGCCGGCGCAAAAGCAAAAGCCGCAAATCTAAAACAAGTCAAATTGCTCGTCATTACTCGGTTGCCGGTTTGCGAATCGCGCTGTTGCCGTTGCCAAGTGTCCATCATCATCAAATAGTCGTCATCGTCATCATCATCATCATCGTCATCAGTCTCTACATCAACCTCAACATCAACATCAATTTGTCGTTGCTGTCATAATTTGTATTGTTGTTATTGTTATTTTTGCGAAACTTTAAATGCTCATTTGTAGCAATTTATTGTGTCACTGGCACTCATATTTGCATTGCAGGCCAGGCGAACAAAAACAGATGAAAAACAAATTTTGACCCGCTTTCGGTTGAGTTTTACAACTTCCCCAATTTGATTTTCCAAACAACATTTTTGCAATGGCTTACATTTGAATTTTGATTTTTCGTGTTTACTTTGGCGTTTTTTACGTGTTTTTTGTCATGACACTACTGGTATATTGGTGTAATTTGAATTTGTTATTAATTGACCAACACAGTACTGGGTTAAAAATTGAATTGAAGTGGCCTCGGAAAATAGTGAAAAACTGGATATCATCGAGTATTTCTTCGAGATGAGGTAGATTATTAGTTAACGCTACTGTTTCTGAAAAGTTCAGAAGTTCTGACTACTGACAATATAGGTTCTAATCTCCTTTTTCGTTTCGTCTTTTATTAAAGTCTTCATTAAAACCCTTTATTCCAATCTTTCAATTTCATAATATGGATTAGATTCACGCTATATTTACTTATGTTCCCAGCAATCAGGAGACCATGGTACTCTTGGTATTCTTCTTGAAAGAAAATATCATTGAACAGAAGTTAGACATACAGAAACTCCTATAGATGTGATCTATAATTCATATTTTTCCCTGATATCATACATTTAGTGATTTCGAAGTGAAGACGACGTAGAGCCCAATGAATGCGTCTTTTAGAAAAACCTTTTTTAAAGTCGGTCGCGACAAACATTTTATGGATTATATATTAATTATATGCACCTAGAAAAATCGATCCACAATTGAGGAAAACATAGCCTGATAGAGTGTAGTAATGACGTCTATGAGATCTATATATGCTTAAATTTAATGATTGTAGTACTTATATTAATCCAATCGCTACACAATCTAATTTCGAAAATCGTCTAGACCTTGCTAATATGTTTCCAAGGTTTGATCCGAAACAATTGATACAACCCGATATTATTTCTACCAATTATTGGAACACACATAAAATCCTAGTCCAGTCATAATATCAATAATGAAGACAATGAGTTCACTTTCAGATGCCCATATGCCCCGCCCTAGAGCCTAGGCTAAATTAAAAACAATAACAATAAAAAAGGAGAGATTTTCTAACCAACTAGTACATTTATCCCTAAGTTATTATGTTCTCAAAGAATTAGTCCAGACAAAATATTTAAGCATTTAATTTTGAAATAAACTTCTGTTGGCGAGAAAATATTTATATACATATGTATAAAGGTTTCCTTAATAAGAGCGCTAAACACGGTTTGTGATATTAATGAAATTCTTTATTCCTGTGAAAGTATAATCGATGCCATGGCCACCACGGGCACGCTTACAGAAGTCCAGACGCTGATATTCGTTCGATATTTGTACGAAGTTCATCAATCGTCGGTGGCTTGTTGGCATAGACCATGACTTGACGTAGCCCCAGAGGAAATGGTCTAACAGCGTTAAAACGCACGGCCGAATCGACTGTGACATTCTCTGTGTGGCTTGTGGCGCCGTCCTGTTGGGACCACATATTTTCCAAGTCCATATCATCCAATTCGAGCCAAAAGTATTCAGTTATCAATGAGCGGTAACGAATAACGCCGCCGGCCCATAAACCGCACCAAACCCTAATTTTTTCGGGATGCAATGGTGACTCATGGAGTACGTGTGGATTCTTGTCTGACAAATAACGCATATTTTGCTTTCAGCCAGAAATGATAATCATCGCTCAAGATGATTTCTCGATGAAAATCCGGATACGAACGAACATACGATGATTCTGCTTCAGTTTTTGGGTCAATTTGATCTTGTAAGGATGTAGGCTAAGATCGTTTCGCAAAAATTGCCTCAACGACGTCGCAGAGAACGACGTGTGTGGAACTGATTTAGGTCTTCCTCAATTGATGTGCTAGCTCGATGAGCTGCAATATGCTCGAAACTACGGCCACTTCTTTGTCTCACTGACACGGGGACATTTTGATTTGTGCCTGTGGATTAAAATGTTTCCGCTAGACGCTTAAGTGTTGATCTGACAGGACGATTATGACGACCATAAATTGAACGTAGCGCTCTTAAAGTTGAGGCCACTGACTTCGAATTTTGGTAGTGAATTTTAATCATTTCAACTTGTTATTGGATCGTATATCCTTCATGATATCCTTCATCCATGATGAAATGGGAAACCTTACTGAACAGAAATGTCAAAATAGCGGGAAAAATATGGCGTCGTTTGCTTTTGACAAACCCATTACTAGAGAGCGGAGAGAGAGCGATATGCACATTGTATTTAAATATTCGGAGGATGGAGAACATAAAATTTAAATCAAATAAAACTGCAAAGGATTAAGAAACACTATAATATAAGAATGAACTTGAAAACACTAAAAATGTTAATTAACTGGATAATATTTTTTGGAAACCGTTTTAAGTTTGAAAAATTATAACATAAACTCACAACTGAAAATATTTAATGGAAAGGCTTGTCAACTCTTCAAGGTCTATTTGTATAAAATCGACAATATTTACGAATTTGGTCAATATGCGTATCAAACAGAAAAGGTTTATGAAGTAATCACATACTATATACTTACATATGTGTGATATATAATTTCAAGTAATTTCTGCTGAACAATTGACAAATTAATTTTTTCGCAAGCTTTTTTACAATAAAATATTGCAAATTGCCAACTCCATTTCAAATTGTATTACAAAATATCCACATATTGCTGCACATTCATACAGTTCAAGCAAATGTAGCTGAGCACACAACAAAACACGTACAACAATTTCAATCTCATTATCACAACATTACATATGCAAACTCGCGACACTTGGCCTTCACCTCTTGCAGTGTGGCAGCAAAATAAAAAACTGCAATAAAAACAATAAAAAGTGAATAAACAAAGCAAAGCAGAAATTGTAAAAAATGTGCAGCAAAGTTGTGTTAACAACAACGCCGGCTTGTTGCAACAGGCAAATTTCATTAACATTTAATCTATTGTTGCTAATGTGACCAACGGTAATTATAACAATAAAAACAAGCAATAACACATATTCATATATGTACATACATATGTATGGTATATCTCACCTGCAAATGAATTTAATAAACGAGCAACAACAAACACACATGATAAACCTACATGCCCATTTGGGACTGTAAACACAATTAAATGAGCAAATAAAAACGGCAATGAGGAACGTGGTCGTGTTAATTACAAACACATTTGGACGGACTGCACAATGAAATATTTCAATTGACCAATGAGAAATTACACAAACATCGTTTAAACAATGTGACACCATCTTCGATATAATAATGGCTGGCTGTGGCACAAAGAGATGATTGCAATGCTTGTGATATGCAGCGGCTTATTTACATATGAAATTGCTCATCCATCTATTTAATAATAATCATAAAATTGCTTTGTTTGATTAGTGTTTAACGTGCGGATTGCTAACATTAATTAGCTAAAATATCAATAGTTGTCAACATTTTTGAAAGTAATTTAATTATCGTTTATTGTTTCAATTCAAGGCCACTAATATGATTTTAGTTTCGCCACTTGAAAAAAAAATCACCAATCTGAATTTTCACGAGCTCAACCCAATTTGTGCAACTTGTTGCAACACCTTTTTGCAGCGGGAAATGATTGCCAAATACACAGAAGTATTTCATGATTTTGGGGTCACTGTATCCGAATACGAGGTCCATTTAACCCCTTCGGATCAGGGTTTTGGCATAACTCGAAAAACCAATATGGCGGAAAGCGTTTTTAACAAGTAAGGAAAGGTTAAGTTCGGGTGCAACCGAACATTTTATACTCTCGCAATTTATTGAAGAAATTTTATTAAGACTTTACCCATAAATTCGGCATAAAGTTTAATAGAATAACGAAAATCGTCATGCATATATACATAGATATGAGGGCTGAGTTAATTCCTCCCACCGTATTTTTGAAAAATCTATAATTTGGTATATGGGAGCTAGGAGATGTTATGACCCGATTTTAATAATTTTTGGAACAGAGACACACTTTTAGAAGAAAACAATTTCCTCTGAATTACATTAAATTATTTGAGAGATTTACCAATATTTTCGGTTAAAATTTACTATTAGGCGCTGAGTTTAACATATTCGATATCTGAGGCCTTGAAAAGTTATAGTCCGTTTTTTTCACAAGTGAAGCCAGAGATGATATACACTATTTGTGTAAAGTTTTATTCCGCTATCTTCATTGGTTCCTTATGTATAAATTAAAGTGAAGGAATCAGATGGAATTCAGAATTGAGTTATAAGGAAAGTAGTCGTGGTTGTGAACCGATTTCGCCCATTTTTTATCCGTGTTATCAGGGTGTCAAGGGAATATTATATACCGAATTTCATTGAAATCTGTCGAGAGGTTCTTGAGATATGGTTTTTGAATCATAGAGAGCGATGCCACGCCCATTTTTCATTTTGTAAAGCAACCTTTTTTTCGAAAGCAACCTCCTCAGGGTTCTAAGGAAGACGTGTTCCAAGTTTCGTTAAGATATCTCAATTTTTACTCAAATTATCCGTTGCACGGATCGACGGACGGACGGACAGATATACATCCATTCAACTCGTCTCGTCCTGATAATTTTGATGTATATAACCCTATATCTAACTCGTTTAGTTTAATGACTTACAAACAACCGTTACGTGAACAAAACTATAATACTCTCTTAGCAACTTTGGTTGCGAGATTATAAAAATTTGACGTTACTTTTCAAAACTTCAAAATGGCGGAATTTATTTTGAAAATGTGTCCGCTATATTGGTGAAATTTTAAATTTTACAATTCCCGTTATTTTTTGAACACACCACGTATTTTATGTGGTACCATTGTCATAGAAGAAAAGGAAAAGACCAAGTTGAGGAGAATAGAATTGCTGTTTCAGATTGGTGTCAGCTAGAGTGGACAGTGTTTCTGTAGCTAAGTTGAATTCGAATAGTTGAGGCGATTAAAATCCAAACCAAGAAGAAGAAAATCATATCTTCCAGTCGAGTGTCAGAATTCGATTGATATATGTATTTCTGTGTCTTTCGTTTTTGAGTCTGACACATAGTCAGTCAATTGTCATCAGTTCAGTTATACGAAACTTCGACTATGTTTGATAACTTCCTTATTTTGCCTTTGCCAGAAAAGCAATTTCAGTAGATTGTACAGATTTCATTTCCTCATATGAAAATGGCCGTTAAATTGGAAAATGAAGCGCAGCCTTTCAAATTAGACAAACTAAAATGAGAGATATAGAAAACACACGAAATTGCAACGCATGTCGTGTACGAGTATGGCAGTACCTCATTAACGCAAAGCTTAAACACTAGAAACACTTGCGAATTCTCATTGCAGCAGCTGCCAGTGATGCATGCAACCAAAAAACCCAAATTACACCGAAATTACAGCGCGTAACAGACGCTTAGAGCCGGCAAAGTAGCGTTGACAATGGAATGCGTGGCGCACTGTGAACAGCTTGTGGACGCTTTGGTGGCATGTAGCAACGCACAAAGTGTGAACACACACACGAGTAAATCACTTTGAAGTGTGTGGAATGACCACTTAATGACGGCAACGACAACACGTTGTGTTGGCAGAACGCTAACGGTATACCCTGCAATTATCGCCGGGGTCATACGCAACTAGCGGAGAGGAGGGGGGTGCATTAGTTTGCAGAGAGGGCAGAAATCCTTTTACGAGCGGAAAATGTTCATCCAACTATGATTAAAAGGTGACTCGACGCAGCTTCCACACTCTCCGCTACTGATTTTGTTGCTGTCGCGTGGCTAGGAAAGCTGCAACATATCTCCGTGTAAAAGCAAACATTTTTAGCTTCCTTTGTTGCATGTAATTAAAAGTAGAATGTGGCAGGTGTGTAGTAAGTGACACCGACAACCAACCGGCCGAACATTCCATAACTGGAATGCCCTATCCACCTACTCTTGTAGGCGCTCAGCGTATTTTCACGCTTACTTTGTCGCATTAGAGACTGCTTTCTCATTAGGTAGCGACTAGCAACAACGGTGATTGTTGCAAATCGTGTGTGTGTGGCAAGTGGGAATTACACTTTGGCTCCTCAGTTGCGCCATATGGTTAGAACGGACTGTCTACTGAAGTGCTATTCAATAATGAAAATTGTAATTTTAATGACAATTTAGCAGCGTGCCACAATGTTGTTGCATGCCACTGTATGTCATTGATCACTGCAGTGAGCGTTTGGGAAGGCTGCGTGTCGGTTAAGTATCACATTACACATTCCAGTGGCTTCCGATTTAGTCACGGTTCTAGTATATGCATGCGGTTATGTATGTAACTTATTGTGGCGTAGTGCTGTCTGATTGTATTCCTTGAACACTTTGAAAGGTATCACTGACAGCTCAAAAGTGTGTCAAGTGCTCCTGCCTCTTGTAGCAAGTGACAACTTTGAAATTTGATTTCAAGATCTTCAAAAGGAGCGCCGAAGTAAAAAATGCTGGCGGGACCAAAGACACTCAAACCCAGATTGATATCGATTTTTTCCATCTGTCTAATGAACATCCGTAAATCAAAGTTCAGCTTTCGATAAGTTCTAAATGCCGCCAGATTGTAAAGGCTTAAATAGCATCCTTACAAGAACCTGATACAGTATCTATAGCAATCCATAGATGCAAATTACTATTAAAGGGTCAGCTGAACCATCAGTCTCAGTACATAATGTTATCGGAGTTATAAATGTCACACAGTAGACGAAGACATCGTTTTGTCGATTAAAATTATACTTTTTGAAAAGATTCTATGTCGATGAAATTCATCAGATCTAATCATTTAAGCCCCTCCAAGTTTGGTCTAACCACATTGGAATGTCGGGAATATTTACAAGGCTTACACAAGGTTAAAAAGCTACTTTAGCAGGGCTAGAAGTCTTCCAACGCCACATCGGCGGAAAGACATTCAAGTAAACGGCAGGGATCGACTTTGCTTTTTTCCAAATTTAAGATAAGTCGAATATTCTAATATAATGAAATTTGAGGTGCTTTTATACTCTCGCAACAAAAGTTGCTAAGAGAGTATTATAGTTTTGTTCACATAACGGTTGTTTGTAAGTCATAAAATTAAACGAGTTAGATAAAGGGTTATATATATCAAAATGATCAGGGTGACGAGACGAGTCAAAATCCGAATGTCTGTCTGTCCGTCCGTCCGTCCGTCCATGCAACGGAATAACTTGAGTAAAAATTGAGATATCTTGATGAAACTTGGAACACTAGTTCCTTGGGACCGTGAGAGGGTTGCTTTCGAAAATAGGCAAAATCGGACCATTGCCACGCCCACAAAATAGCGAAAATCGAAAACACAAAAAGTGTCATAACTAAGCCATAAACAAAGTTATAAAAGTAAAATTTGGAACAGAGAATCGCACTAGGAAGGGGCATATTTGGATGTAATTTTTTTGGGAAAGTGGGCGTGGCCCCGCCCCCAAATCGGTTATTTGTATATATCTCGCAAAGCAATAAAGCTATATAAACCAAACTTTCTGCAGTCAGTTCTCTTACGTACCCCACCACACACTATGAAATGAGTTGAAATCGGATAATAACCACGCCCACCTCTCATACAAAGGTTAGGTTGAAAATTACTAAAAGTGAGTTAACTCAGTAACGAAAAACGCCAGAAACACAAATTTCACATAAGAAATGACAGATGGAAGCTGCACTCAGATTTTTTTACAAAATGGAAAATGGGCGTGGCATCGCCTACTTATGGGTCAAAAACCATATCGACCGATTTCAATGAAACTAGGTTTGTAATCGTTTCCTTACATCCCAATGATATGTTGCGAAAATAGGCCAAATCGCTTCACATCCACGCCTACTTCCTATATACCAGAACTTTGAAGACTATCTGAATCGCTTACTTTACATTATATAAAGTAAGTACTAGTGAAGATATCGGTTCAGAACTTTGCACAAATACTATGTTTATAGTGTGGCAGCCCCATTCTAAAAATCGCCGAAATCGGACCATAGGTTTTTAAGGCCTCATATATCGAACACGAGGACCTCGGTGCTTCTAACCTAATATTATGGTTTCCAACTTTCAATGGACTTTATACAATATATATGACGAATATGTGGGTCAAATTGTGTATTATATAATATAAATAAAGTTAAATAAATAAATTGCGAGAGTATAAAATGTTCGGTTACACCCGAACTTAGCCCTTCCTTACTTGTTTCTCACTGAATTAAAGCATTTTTAGTAGTTTTCAACATAACCTTTGTATGGGAGTTGGGCGTGGTTACAATCCGATTTCCTCCATTTTTGGACTGTATAAGGTATTACCTAAAAGAAACGACTGTTGGTAGGTTGATTGCTTTAGCTTTAGTAATTTACGAGATATGTACAAAAAAAACAAGTTGGGCGTGGCTGTGGTCCACAGCTTGACGGCCGGCAGACAGACATCCGGGTTTGAACTCCACTCGTCACTCTGATCACTGCTATTATACTCTCTTTGCAACTTTGTTGCGAGAGTATAAAAAGTACTTAATTGGTTGAAAACAAAATGATTTTGTGAAAAATATTGTCTGTTCTGTCTCTAGTTAGCCCATGTCTAGTATTCACCTCTTGTCTGTTGCTAACAAATAACACCTAGCGGCACTAATCAAGCCGCAGGTACTCAAAAATAAACAACCTGCTGTGCTGGACTAATGCTCTGCACATCGTTTGTCTATCTACTGAAAGGTTACGAAGCATGTCATAAAGAAAAGCACTACGATGATTAATACTTAAGTAAAAATCAGCACTAGCTGTGAGGAAAAAAATGCAAATCATCAAATTGTTAAAAGTTTTGTATCGTCGATTGTGCTCCGTACGATTGATGAACAATAGTGAACGAGTAGCTGCCAGAAGAAGAAAGACGAAGAAACCAATAAAAGAGACCCGCTTGCAAGAAATTAATCGACTGAAACGTGAAATTGCACTTGTGTCCATTTCATCTTTAAGCATTTACATACACAGCGATTTGTTAATATCTTCCTCACAAACATACATATACTCATACATATGCAGACCCATATTGGCACCTTATGCTTTTTAAAACGTATTTCCTCATTTATCTTTTAACACTGAGACACATACTGTAGCGCTGGCGGAAGATAGTGAAAGTTACAACAGCATACAAATAAACATACATACAAACAAACGTATATGTATGTAGATAGATATGTATCGAAGTATCTGCGGATGAACGCAAGGTCGGTAAAGTATTTTGATTTATGCGCATACAAAATGCGGCAGATGCCGATGAAAATTGCTTATTGCCTTTGCGCAGAATTGTCGGTGGCGTTATGTAATTAGAAAGGGAACTCGATAATGCATGATTAACACACTTATTTATTTATGTATGTATGTATGTGTCGTTTATTTTTTCCCTTTTGATTGGAATTAAGTAATTTTAAAGTGAAGGTATATGTAAGCTGTTGTGTTGCTTGCTTTGTAATTATAATTTTGTTTGGCATTTAATCAAGCTTAAATTTAAACTTTGCTGATTAACATTGAAAATTATAAAAGCTGTGATGCAACAGCTTTAAAGAGTCACCAGCTATTGCTATGGAATTGTATTTGTAATTTATGCATTAATGTGCGTTGCTATAATGATTTGCTCGTAAATATCAATGGATATTGTAAGATTTAGTAGAGGATAGTTGAACGTTTTGTAGTCATAATCTCAATAAACGGTTTATTTACAGTTATGACAGTTAGCTCAAAAGAGGATGGTTATATCTTTCTTAATCTTATTTATTTTTTCTTATTATTTTTAATTGGGGAAATTTAGTAATATGGTTATATACGCTTGCAACATGTTGGACAGTTTATGCTATTTTTGTTCATCCATCGGTTGTCTCTAAAACCCAAACCTATGCTGTTAAGTATACATACATATATCATTTATTAGGAATACGTGTCTAATCTATTAACAAAGTTTTTCGGTCAGTCCGATGCTTTCGCTTCAATTTACTTTAAATTATCTCCAACTTTAATATGTAGTCTCTGATAGAACATCCGTTACTATTACCAAAATGTATATCTTGATAGTAAAGGGTGATTTTTTAAGAGCTTGATAACTTTTAAAAAAAAAAAACGCATAAAATTTGAAACGTTAGATTGGTTCATGACATTTACTTTTTGAAGATAATTTCATTTAAATGTTGACCGCGGCTGCGTCTTAGGTGGTCCATTCGGAAAGTCCAATTTTGGGCAACTTTTTCGAGCATTTCGGCCGGAATAGCCCGAATTTCTTCGGAAATGTTGTCTTCCAAAGCTGGAATAGTTGCTGGCTTATTTCTGTAGACTTTAGACTTGACGTAGTCCCACAAAAAATAGTCTAAAGGCGTTAAATCGCATGATCTTGGTGGCCAACTTACGGGTCCATTTCTTGAGATGAATTGTTCTCCGAAGTTTTCCCTCAAAATGGCCATAGAATCGCGAGCTGTGTGGCATGTAGCGCCATCTTGTTGAAACCACATGTCAACCAAGTTCAGTTCTTCCATTTTTGGCAACAAAAAGTTTGTTAGCATCGAACGATAGCGATCGCCATTCACCGTAACGTTGCGTCCAACAGCATCTTTGAAAAAATACGGTCCAATGATTCCACCAGCGTACAAACCACACCAAACAGTGCATTTTTCGGGATGCATGGGCAGTTCTTGAACGGCTTCTGGTTGCTCTTCACCCCAAATGCGGCAATTTTGCTTATTTACGTAGCCATTCAACCAGAAATGAGCCTCATCGCTGAACAAAATTTGTCGATAAAAAAATTTCGAACCGAACACTGATTTTGGTAATAAAATTCAATGATTTGCAAGCGTTGCTCGTTAGTAAGTCTATTCATGATGAAATGTCAAAGCATACTGAGCATCTTTCTCTTTGACACCATGTCTGAAATCCCACGTGATCTGTCAAATACTAATGCATGAAAATCCTAACCTCAAAAAAATCACCCGTTACTTTGCTGCAAATTTTATGAGAAGCTAGACTTAATAAATCGTGTAGTTCTCTTGGGGGGTCTGTTTTTTAGTAATTTTTTTGATTTTTTTCTATGACCAGTAAAGAGATAGAGCTTTAAGTTTGTTAAAATTAATTTACATATATTTCTACAGTTTAAATATAAATTTTAAGTTAAAAATATTGTGTAGAACACGAGTTGCAGTGGTCTGAACACCCCTGGCTCGAACTTCCTTCACGATTTCGGCTGATTGGAAACAAAAAAGTTAGCGATGTTTTAATCTGTAAGCTTCTTGTATTTTGTAAGTCAATACTGGACAAAAATGGGACTTTTGGTAGACATTTGAAAAAAATTCGAATTTTGGGTTTTTTTTTAGTTTTTTGCTATAAAATAAAATCGAAGTTTTTGGAATTTTTGATTAACAACAGATCGTTCCACGCGTTTAAATGTGCTGAGTGCACCCAACAAATTTCAAGTCATTCGGTCAAGCCGTTTTTTGAGAGACGATATAGGAAAGTTTAAAAAACTCAATTTTGAGAGAAACGGGTCCAAAGCTTCCAGCTGTCAACGCTTCGAGCATTTCTTTCTTCTAACTGCTGTATCTTTAAAACGATTTCGAATTTCTAAAAGTCACTTTACTACCATATTATTCTAGACATGTTAAAAAGCAATTTATGATTTAAAACAATTTTTTTGAGCCCTTCACATGCGAAGATCCCCTAAAGCAACGAAAATTTTAACCGTTAGAACCTTTTGTATTCAGTCAGCTGCTTGCCTATATAGAACTATCATCTAATTGAAACCAAATATGTGCGATAAACGATGAACTAGACAAAAAATGTGTTTCTGAAGTGTACCTTTTTGGCAAAATGGAAATGGAAGAGATTCTAAGAAAGGGATAGACCGAAAGAGAACAGCAAATTTATTTACGTACTCATCGTATGAATTTTATGCTCCGAGAGGCAGTGGCATAGTAACAACATCTTACTACACGATATCCGCACAGAACATTGAAGTAAATTCTTAATACATTGGGATCAATAATTACGAATATTAAGCCTCGATATCGGCAGATCAAATTGCATTTTGTTCGCTGAACTTGCCTTGTTCATTTATCCACAGTTCTTTCAACTTCTATAGTTTTTAATCTATGAACACATTGTTGACAAAAATGTTCAGATAAGAGAGTCGTAGGTTAAAACTGAGATATTCTATGTAGAGAGCAGTGAAATATCATGGAAGTATTTTCTCTATAAAAAATTGCTGAACTGATACAATAGGTGTCATTGTGTTTTGCTTATGTTTTGTGTTGAGACAGAATTTGTTTGCTGTTCTTTATATATACGGTCGCAAATTTCTAATATTTTTTCATCGAATTTGTTAACAAGAGAATGTCTCTACAGATGAAACAAGTTATGGAGTCGATTTTCGATAAAATTAAAATAATAACCTTTTCCAAGGCTGACAAGACATATGGCTCATAGGTTTCGATCTGATAGTCGTTAAGATGATTTTAAATTAATCTATTTTAACTAAAAAACTATCAATACTATATTATTGGGAACAAATATAAATCAGCTGGTCATAATGTATTTTCTGAGATTGAACTAAAAAAATTGGACGAGATAGAGTCCTCGTAACAAATATATTTTCTACTTGTTCAGAGAGGATAACTTCAAGATGTAACGGAGATCCCTGAGATCTAAAATTTATAAATAGGTCGCAAGGAGTCTTTTGTCTTCTCTACCTTTATCTTTATATCATAAACTCTCGTTCTAAAGTCATGACTTTCTAAGTTATTTAGCTTTAAAGAACCCTGAAATAATTTCCAATGTTTAGAATTGTTAATAAGACATTCAAAGTAATTCTCTTGGGAGAATATTATGTCTAGCATGTAAATATATTTAGCGGAAGAATTCAAAAAGCTTCAACATAAATTCTACTTAAAGACTTTTTCTTCCGTTGATTTTAAGATGTAAAATTATATATAAATATATATAAATATATATAATATATATAAATATATATAATATATATAAATTATATATATAGTATTCCCAAATTTAATTTTCAACCATTCACACGGTCATAAGTTGATGTAAGTACGTATGTGTGCGCATTCATCTCTCAAATTTCAATAAACCAAAGCTGTCTGTCACAAATCACATCATATAATCAAGTGTGGTCATATGTGGCCAAATATTAACATACAAATGTCATATTATATAGGGATACATAGATATATACATTACATATAGGTTTACCGTACAAATAAATATGTGCAACAAATCTACTAGATGTACTATGACGAGTGTAATAAAATGACGATTGCAGACAAAGATACGACAGGCAATAAATCCGTAGACCATTCAAGCCACCTGCCACTTGGAAAGAGGTTCGAGAGACATTGACCACATCAAAATGCTCAAATATTATCTAATCACAACTTTTAAGACGAAATCAAAACATCAAAAACCGAAAGCAAGATGAGCATGTAGGCTACTGCCGCCCCTCCACTCTACACACCGCGCACCGGCAGCGTGTTATTCAAGCCCAAACAATAAAAACAGAGAAGAAATTAAAAAGCAAGCGCAATGAACTGACCGTCGAAAGCCACCCATGTGGAGTAGAGTTTTGTATCTCTAGGTATGTAGATGAGCGAAGGTATGGGCGCAGCAATTGTGCGTAGACATAAAAAGGTGAACTGCCTGCCGCACGGCGCTGGCGGTGCCTTATGACTAGCAGTAAGATTGCTGTTTGAGTGACGCGCGTTGGCAATAAAAACGTGGCTTGAATGAAATTTCAGACAATTCAACGTACGCTTCGGGAAGATCAGCGATGACATAAATATTTTTATGCGTTTAGAGCAAGCAGCTGGCTTTGGGGAGAGGTTGTCGCATGAGATTTGTAGTCTTTGGAGACGTGGCTGTTTGTAGGTCAATGCTTATTGATTTTAGCACTCAAAAAATGTTGTCTAGTTATGAAGGCGAAATACTTTCTTACGTAAGACGTGTAAACGACTTGAATGCATATGGGAAAGTAAGAAGATTTGTTGGGTATATGAGTGTGCTTAGATGTAAAATATGAATAAATTAGTAAATATATGTTGAATTGAACTTTTATTTTTAGTTAATTAAGAAAAAATTGATAAACTAAATATAATTTTGACATTCGCATAAGGTAATCCTGAAAACATATTTTCCATATACACGGATTCTTAAGTATTTAATAATACTTTAATTAAATTAATTGAAGTATTTAATCATCATTAAAACCATTTTAACTATAGGAGAACTAGTCTTCTTTTCATAAGAATTTTGTTTATAATTTTTAATATTTTAATAAAATATATATATCAAGTCGTTCACTTTACCGAAAATATTTTAATTATACGCATTCTTTTGTAATCCTGTACAAAAGAGCACTGTTGCTTTTTGAAATTTCTCAGACTCATTCCTTGTAGTTCGTTTTTATTACTGTAAAATATTTTTACTCGGATATCCTTTACCTAACTTATACTTAACTTCTCTTCTTCTTCTCCATACATTGCAAGTCAATCCATTTGCCATTGGACCATTGCTTCCGCAACTATCTTCCTCCAGATTTCTCGATCTGTTAACAAGCGCTTTCTCAGATTGAAACAGATTGATAGGGTTACGTATATCGAAATGATAAGGCTGATGGGACGAGTTCAAATTCGAAAGCCTGTCTGTCCGTGCAACGAATAACTTGAGCAAAAATTACCACGTCTACAAAATGGTAATAACCGAAAATCTATGAAGTGTTAAAGCTAAGCCGCAGATAAAGTAATGTAAAGCGCCCTCAAATATGTTTTATATTAGGTTGTCAAATATCTCCCTTCTGCCTTTTTGTCTTTTGAATTTCGCGGCTATGTATAAAGCACTACAGAGCTCGTACCTGGCAATACTATACATCTTTGAAAGGTCTTGACATAACCTACTATGCGTGATTAGTTGGGATATTGCGTTCAACAGTTATAGACGCGTAAACATGGAGTTAACTAACGCCGAAATTCGCGTTATTTTAAAGTTTTTCTTCGTTAAAGGCAAATCAGCTAAAGAAGATTAATGCTGTTTTGGGAGATGGTAGTCTATCACTTCGAACTGCGGAGGAATGATTTCGACGATTCAGAGCGGGTGAAAACGACACCATGGATAAGCCAGCCGATGGAAGATCTGTGACGACGAATACCGATCAAATCATGGAAAACATCGAGTTAGAACTGAATCCAATCACTGTAACATTTTTTATAAAGTAATGAATAAAGAGAAAAATAGCGGATTAGGAGAAGGTTTTCAGCAACTATTTATCTGGATTGAAATCCGTAGTTTTTATTCTTCAAAAATGTTCTACATCTTAAATTATCCGATGTTAATTGTTACAAAATCTTTGAAAATTCAATATTTTGGGACCATAAAATTATTTGACTTTGGCTTAACAACGAGGTGCTATTTAGAAATTTGCGTGATATCCGAAACATCCTCCAAATCCCTTATTGAATATTATACCAATTGAGATGAAATCGCGGATGAATTTTTTAATAGAATACAATTTTAAAGATGATTCAAAGACCAAAAAGAGAAGCTATAGCTTTTTGATATTTTTACTTTTTTAAAGTTACTATTAAACTTACTATTAAAAAGTTTAAATTATCTAATAACAACTTTTCGATCAGAGTGATTATGGTTCTGTGTTATTCTTTTTAATTGAAGTCTTTTTTCAGTCTACTTATGTATGTACGTCGTATATGTAATCTCTCTACACCCTACTGTATAAGCAGCTTCATAATTGCTTATTTCACTATAAAAATTAAAACTCAAAACTTGACAGCCATCAATTATTAAAGTAGAAAACATATAATTTCTACGTATATGCATAACTATTTACAATAATTATTGAAATATCTTCATTTGTATGCCGATAATTACAAGCCACATAGTACTATTCAGACAATTAATATTTTAATAACTAATGCCTTTTTGTACTTATGCGCCCACTCTCCACCCATTTCCGACTTTCCGAAAACCCTTTTGTAAAACTTATTTTTTGCTTGTCTTCCCCACTCAACGCAAGCGCATTCCAAAAAGTCATCATTTATTTTATTGAACATCTGCCCGCAGCAATGCGCGCCACACACAAGCACACAAGTCTATTTACAAATTCAAGTACTTTAGCAGCATTACGTAACGCTTTGCACACTTGTTGCGCATGGTCCAGCATTACAATTACGCGATCACCAGCACCGGTCATGTGTACTTTTACCCACATACATTTGAGTTGTGCGTCTGTGTGTGTTTGTGTTTTTGTGTTTGCGTCGCATCATAAGCATAACATATTACAGCGCATGCGCATGAGTGAAAGATTTTACCTGTTAAATATTTATACATATTCGTGTATATGTACGTAGGTACACACAGTTCGTTGAATTTCTGCTGTACAAGGTATTAACGATAAATCGCATCAGCCGCGTGTCCGCCCAAGCACGTAGCATTTAAGTAAATTCACATGTACGCTGTTATGTATGTGCGCTGGTTCGCTGTGTTTTGTTTGTTTTGTTATTGTTGTTATTATTTTTGGGATCACCCATTTCTTCGACTTTTGTTGCAACGGTGTGTTTAACCATAGCGATGCGTTGAGTTTTTGGCGCTCTTTCGTACACTCTTTTGAACTGCACGCACGCACACACACACACACACTTGTTGAGATGAAGCTCATTTTCGGTTGAAATTAACAGTTTTGTAGCCATTAAAGGTGTGGCTGTGTCTGTGCGCATTCCATTGGCGTAAATAAACTTTCGTTTTCAGTTGAGCGCTAAGTGCAAATATTTTTTTAATGATGCTTCTTCGTCGTTTCTTTTTTTTTGCACTGGCTACTTAGCGGGCCCTTGGTGGGGCTTAGTGGATAATTGCATTGCACATATTTTTTTCGCTGATTCGACAAAAAATCAATGAAGAAAGCTTAATAATGCTGAAGAAATTTATTTTTTTTATTTTAAATATTTTTCTAAATAACGTAATTTATTAAAAAAAATCTAGAAAACGTACCCGAAAATATAAAATTTTCTTAAAAATAAAAAAAAAATATAAATTTTATGCAGTTCATGACTAAATAATAACGGAAACATTTTTTTCTATCGATTTACTTTTATTTTTGTAAAAAAAAATTATTTATAAAATTTTTATTAAAAAAAATAATAAAGAAATGTCTTTAAAAAATTATATTAAATATTAATTTTTCTTAAAAATATAAAATAATTCCATTTAAATGTTATGAGTAAGAAGCGTATATATTCCATTTATATTAATTATCTTCGCTCTAAACTTAGATTGTGGCGAATGGAACAAACAACTAGCTTAAATAGCATAATCAAAGATGAGAATAATATGAAGATATTTTCAATCTTAATGAGCTATAGACACACTTCTCTATTTTGAGTGCTACTACTGAATAGCTTTGATTTCACAAGAATTTTTCTTGACCAGACCTCCGAAATATAAGAGAGCCAAATATCAGAGCATTAGCCAAAGAAAACCATTTATAGAACCCTCATTACAACAAACAATATCTTACAAAATTACATTTTCATCAAAACGAAAGCAGTAAAAACAATAAGAAATATAACATAAATTTAAACGGAAGCCGTCAAGCTGAGGGCCCCTAATGGGCAAACCAAATAAAAACCGAAATCATTGAATGATTTTTTAAGTTTGTAAATACAGTTATATATATTACTTAACTTAAGTATTTGTGCATGTATTGGATTGTTTGCAACTCAACTCCGCACGCTGCGAAACTTTCTCCCATACAAAATCCATAGGCGTTAAGGTGCAAAAACTCAAAAAATATCAACAACAAAATAGCTTACAAATATTTTTTTTTCGAATACGCAAAAATACGCAGTTGTTGAGCAAAGGCGTGTACGCCAATAAACAAAAGGAGGGAAATCATAGCAAATTGCTGACTGATCGACAGTTCGCAAGCGAAATTTGCTTGCATGCTGTAAAATTAGGCTCAATATTGTTAACAAAAAAATCAATCGTTAAGTGATCAATTTGAATAGGGAGCAGCAACAATACACATTTTTGGAACAATTTCAGATAATGACTTCTGTAACTACAATATGCCGTATAAGTATGTACAGTTGAACTTCCTTAACGCGAAGTTCTCCTTAACTCGAACTCTTAAATTGGCAATAGAAGTCAAATTTCATAGAAATTTCGAACTCGAAGTCTCTCTAACTCGAAGTTTTTTTGTAGATTTTGGTGATTCGAGTTAGAGAAGTTCCACTGTATAAGTTTTCTTGAGACCGAACAGATCTGTGCGAGAACAATTTCTTTATCTTCTAAATAAAGTAAGTTCAAATTATGCTCTACTCTTTTTTGAAACCAAATTTCTTCAATATTTCGTAATTTCATTGCTATAATACTATTGGCATCATGGACCAAAGAAAGACGGTAGATGTTACTCAAATTGTCATAGACCATATTTAATGCTGAAACATTGTTAACTCAGCTCAATGTATGTATATGTAGAAGCTTAGTCTGCGTCAAGAACCATTTCAATATATGGCATTAAAAATTTCAAAATATGACACTGAACAATGGGTGAATGCAAATGCCTGTTCTCTACTCTTATTATGTATAGGGTTCGCTTTTGGGGAGGAAGTCTAGGTTTAAGAAAGGTCGTTTTCGTTGAATATTTGCTTATAGGACTTTATCCTTTTGTTTACATATTTTGAGCTCTGTAAGCCAAAGAGTTATACGAGAAACGATTAAAACGCTCTTGAGGAGCGAGATTTTGAAGGTGGCGAAAGAAGTGGTCCATTTCATTTTCGAAATACTTTTTATGGTCATTATTTTACGACCTTTTTTGCCTGAATGTTAATGAATAAGTGAAACTTAAAGATATGAATAAGCGAAGAATAAAGAACACTATGGAAAACATTTTAAATTTGGATATGATATCCTACACATTTAAATCACTTTAAACGCCCAGGTTGTTTTAGCCTTCTCATATCAAATATTTTCCTACATTCATTATAGATAATGTTCATAATTATTATATCTAATATTTTTCATAATTCTTTTGTTATACTTAAGGGGACATCTCCATTCTCGTTTTCAAATTTTGATGATTTTCAATGGGCTGGTAAATGAACATAAATTATTTTTTTGGGTTGTAACTTTGCATACATTTATTTGAAGATTTAACAAAGAAGAAACAAGTATACATTATTTTTTGTTGTTGTTGTTTTTTTGTGATCAAATAAAAGCCCTTCTTTTCGGCGGTGCATGTGATTTCCGCTCATTGGAACATCTGAAACCAAAAATTCCAACGGGATTAGAAAGAGTACATGTATGGCTCTGCTATGAACTAGGATTATTAATTTCGCACAAAAATTAACAAATCGGCGGAACTTTGAAATTTTTTTTGAAAATCGCCTTTTTATCAGCCACAAATCAAGTTGAAAAGTAAAGAAGATCTTCACCGATTTGATTTATCCTAGTTCATACCATAGCTATATAGTATAATGTATTAAAAATTGGAACCGATTGGATTAATAGGTTTTGAGTAACCTCATGCGACAGTCGTAAAAACATTGTTTCGAGAAAAACGCGTTAAAGTTTTGAGAAGCAAATTCTTGGGTATAAAACCTATCTATAAAATTCCTTCATAGGCTTGATTTTTTTCGATTTCTAATTTAATTCTTGAATAGTTATAGAATCGAATTAAATTAAAAAAAAATCGATTTTTTAAACCGAAACTGGGGGAGGTCTCCTTATGTTTTTTGTTTCATATCGATCTCAAAAAAGTTTTATATAAATTATGATTGGATTTTTGCTCATTAAGAAACGAATTTATTGGATGATCAATTAATTATAATTTAATGTTGATTGTCAACCCAACGTGCAATATCGATAATTTGGATTATAAATTATAGAATTATTTTAGTACCTTAATGACGTTGGATAGTTTTAAGTGAAACTCTTCGTATAGATTATACAAAGATGTAAACTTCATTATTACCAAATGATAACTCAGATCCCATCATATGTACATCATTTTATTTCTTGTAGTTTCAAGATAGGATAAAATGGTTTTTAACAGATTTAGATATATTTTTCAGTATTTCAAACTTATTGCATTGTAAGTGGTTAAATACTCAATAATTTCACTTAATTTGTATTTGATAAGAAGAGTTCTACAAATGTTGTAAAGAAATTGGTTTTTAATGAACAAATTTAATCGAATTTCATAAGATGTGTGTCTACTTTTAAATATCTAAATATCTAATTATTTCTATTTCACGGAGGTATCAATGTCTTATTATCTTGGTAATTTGGACTTTGGTGTATAAGCTTCATCTGGTAGCCGGTGTACATAGTAATTGGTTGATTTCCCTTACTTTTGATGTCTTTCCCTGCATCTTTTTCTTGTGCGATTTGCAATTTCTCGAAACTCGAGATTATCAATTTCATATCTTCATTTAATGAAATCTATTTTTAATTTTCTGTTTTTTTCTCTTTCTTTTAATTCTATGTTAATGGAAACAACTCTCTCAGATAAATTGTAACCATATTCAATATTAAACTAATGCTGGTGTTTCTTCCAATTCTTGAAAACTTATACTAAGCTGCTAACAACAATTTCTTGCGAATCACATTACCTACTCATAAACATGAAAATCTACGCTTAATTGAAGCTTAGTAGCATACTAGTAATGCGCTACTAAATCCACTTCGTGCGTGCCCTTTTCAACGTTTCCTTTGTTTTGTAATAGCTTTAACTAATATGCGTACTTAATTAGTAAATAAAAAAACTAAATTTAACTATAATCAATGATTTCACCAATGAAAGAAAAAAATAAAATTTTAATTAAAAATTCAACACAAATTATTTAGAAAATAGCATACATATGTATGAGCATAAACAGCTCCACACATTAGTATGAACATCGGTGCACGAGTACTACATAAATTAATAAATTAAATGTTAATAATATAATCAACGTGAAATTAGTGCCTTCTGCGCTTATGTAATTTGATATTGACTGCAGCGGCCTGCGCAAACGCGTATTGAATGGTGTTAAGATATGTAAATGTGTATTCATGGACCATCGTCGGATGCTGTAAACACCGTGGAATGTTGTACCCTATTAAATACTACAACAATAAAAATCAAAAACCAAAATAATTCCACTCAGAAATGCTCACATTTATGTAATAGTGAAGAGAAGAAAGTGTGACAGCGAAAGCCGAGATCGATGATGTCGAACAGCCGAAGCAAGCAGCGACGCTCAACAGTACAACAACAGCTTGTGAAGTAAACAAATGTGTTGGCGAAAAAAAATGGACAAAATATTTATTTCACGCTAATTTCACCAATGAAAATTTCATTCAAAATTTATAAATGACAAAACGGAAGTTTGTTAATAGCTGGCGTAGGGAGTGGCCGCTGATTAAGTAGCAAAGCATATACAATTAGACTTGCTAAATATACTAAAAAGCAAACGAGTTACCAGTTTCGATGGCTAATTACCAGCTAAAATTAAATTTCAAATTAAAAAGCGGTAACTTTGACAAGTGTCAAATATCGAAATTAATAAATCAAACGATTTCGGTTGACTGATTGAAGGCTTGTCAGTGGCGTACGACAGGTGTGAAATTCCGCGCGCACCCAAACCGGCATACTCATAGTCATATGTCTGTAGTTATGTATAGATTTACTTTGTATGTATAAATTTACGTTATCAAATCTAACAGCTGCCATAACATTTCATAACGCCCACATTTTTGAAGCTTCCAATTTAAAAAAAGAAATATGAAGCATTGCTGCCAAATCCTTTCCCCAGTGCGTCATTCAATTTCTATTTCGCATAAAAATTTTTAGTTTCAATTTTTTCCCCGACTCACAACTCACTTCGTTTCCTGTCGCAGCTGTATTGTCTGTTATGCTAGCAATCAATTTGACAAATAGTCGTTAGCTGTCAGCGACATGTGAGTAACAAACGCGATTGCCAGCAGTGGGAATGCGCGCGCTGAAGTATGAGCACACTAGGGTGGATCGTTTTTTGTCCTTTGCCATTTTTCACATTCGAACGTTTTGTTTTACTTTCACCGTTTACACAATGAAGTTTAGGTGTATACTTATTACTAAAATTATAAAAATTCTAAGTCCATAATTCCCAATTTATAACACATTTTTGACACCTAATAATGACTCGGGCAGTATCTTGAGACGTTTTCATTCTGAGAAGAGATTATTAGCATTTCGACGTACTAAACTCCTTTTGAGCCTCTACAAGAGCCTCTATCTAACCAACTAATTATTAAATTTTTAACTTATTTAACTCCACAAATCTTTAAAAATTTAATAAATGTTCCGCACTTAAAATCTTTGTTTAGGATTTCACGAAAAATCTTAATTGCAAAAACATCTACTCTATCCCTATATTTGATAACAAATTTTTTAAATTCCGTAAAGTTACCCAAATAATCTGGTCCACCCTAATATCGTACTATAGAGGCCGTTTAGTCGAAAACTGGTAAACAGAAAACTAACACTTTTTCTCAAAGAGCCACATGGGGTTCCAAATTTTAGAAATATGTGAAGAACTCACCATATATCTAGACTCGTTATATTTCGTACATTTCAAACGTCGACAAAACTGACAGTTTTATTTCTTATTTTGTTTATTTGTCTGTAATATATAAATCATTTGCATGGAGATAAACGACCTTACTTGAGTAGAAACTGACGGCTCCTCAAAAATGTAATGAATATCCAATATTTTTAATAATCTGACGGGCTTTACGGGTATACATGACAGGGTTTACAAGATAACATCACGAAGGAGAAATCGATACTTGTTGAGTTTTTCATTTTGATGGTGGTGGTGGTTTTCTTTATAATTTCTTTTTTCTGCGGGCTGACCTATAACCAATAGTCGCTAAAATTTGCATCCCTAAACTGGACTACATATTAAGAAATATCCACCAATATTGCACTAAAGTTCACTCTTTTCGGTATCTCATCATCGATTATAATATATTTACATAGTTCTCAATAGACAAAGTCTTTAGTGCTAAATATAAGTACCTCATTTAAATATCAGTTTGTATTCCTATCTTCAGGATTCGTAGATCAATAAAAGTTACTATAAAGTAAGATCTCAAGACACTTTTCTATTTCGAGAAATGTTTCAGGTGTTTCTAAAATCACCATGTCTCTCTGTAAATAGTAATCAAATATCGATAAAGCGGTCTTGTAACTCATGCATTTTTGCTGTTTATAAGTCCCCTTTCAGAAATAATCTTGACCGATGCTAAGTCTTTGGATTACCCACAAATGACTTATACGAAAGGTCCAGACCATCAGCTAAGTTATTGGATTGACAGTAATTTGAAAGGCCCAGACCACCAAACCCTCGAAATCAATTATTTCATTCAAAAATAGCCATATTACTTGAGAAAATACCTGACTGCTTTCATTTTAAGAGATGAGAGGCTTTGGAACTTGAACTGTTTAGATTTCCTTTGTGAGTTTAATCTTCGAATTAAGGTATCACAGTTGAGAGGTATTATATAGTAGTAATAGTGTGACCGGGCTAGGGGAATATGTACTCTTGGTCAAAATGGTATTGGTTGTGTGTTAGTCATCTACTTCAACATATTTTCAAATAATCATTTTACTCATCGGTGTTGCTTCATGTCGGTGATGGCCATTCCAGCAATTTAGCAACATTTCCTTATTTCCGCTTTTGAGTTTGTCCGCATCACACATCAACTGAGTAATCAGTGTGTCACAACATGAATCTAGGCGGCGTAACTCCGGCTTATTGATTGCTATTATTTAACTGTCAGTTGGCCAATCCATTGTGAGTTGTGTTTATGTGTCAGCAAGTCTAACGGTCAGCTGATGTAGCTGTCTTTGGCATGCAGCACCTGAGGAGAGAGGCGTTACTTCCTCATGATACAAGTCTTACCTCAAATGTGTATATATAATTACAACGCTCATGCGGCTGCTGTGCGTGTTGCATGCAGCCACAGCCGAATAGTATTATTCAATTAAGTTTTTTAGGATTTTTTTTTTAACATAAAAATAATTTTAGTTGAAATAATTTCAATTTGGAGAAGTAAAATAATTGCAGAATGAAGCCTGAAATAAAGCAAGCATGAAGTGAGTGCATTAAAACCGAAGATAAACAAGAAATTATTATTTTTTTCATATTTTATTTATCATTTTTTATGTTTTTTTTTGTTTTTATATTTTATTTATCTTTTTTATTTACTTTCTTCTTTCGTTTTTTTGGCGCGAGTTTGCTATGTAAAGAAATTAATTAACGCATTTCCCAGCTAAAAATAACTTCTCGCATTTCTGCTAAGCCAACACAACTGCTGCCATTCATTCTTTATTAGTTTTATGCGCTCCATTTGTGTTGCTGTTATTGTTGTTATTATTGTTATTTTATTCAACCAACGCGCCACTTAAGTTTTGCTTTATTTGACTTGGCATGGATTGGCGCTGCTTCAGATTTTGGCAACACTTTTTACTTGCACAGCTTCTATGCAGAGCTACTTTTCCGCTTTGTCTCGTCCGATTCGCTATTTCGGCTTTAATTATATCCACCACACAACCATAACAAAATGTACGTTGCCTTTCAATTTGCGGGCATTGACAGTGGCGCGCGCTTGCCGCTCATGGCAAAGCTCATTAACAACGCCACCGCTGCCGCGCGATGTGCCCAGCACCAGTCTGATGAAGCTCCAACCAAAGCCAAGTGGCTAAGCAGCCAATCTTCTAGTTGCTCAGCTGCCGCGTTTTGTTTAATTGTAATGATAAATAAAATTTACATAAATATGCCTTTTAATTGAATGAATTTATTTTGAATGCATTAATTGGACGCTCGTTCCTTCATTCGTTCGTTCGTTCGCATTTGGCCGCGCATTCACATTTCGACTATCTTTATTACTTTGTAATGCTCCGCGTATGCTTGGTGGACTCGTGCATTCGCGTTGCTCGTTGGTGGGTGGGCGGCGGTGGTTATGGGCGTCATTGTGGAAATATTGACGCACTTTGATAGTCATCGTTACATAAAATGCTCATTTTATGCCACTTTCTATGGTTACTTGTGGCACATTTCGTATATCCGCTTTAAATAAACAAAGCATAGAATTGAAAGGAATGCAGAATACAAAGAAGAGAAGACGTTCGCTTTAATTTAAATTGGTATTTTATATTTTAATAATATATTTACTTAAATACGAAATAGTATTAATTATATTGTTTTTGAAATTCTAAGTATTCATTATAATAAGGGAGCTTATTGAAGTTATATAACTGGTAACAGAGCTTTCATTTCTTTCATTTCGAGAATTTTTTAAAACAGATACATAAATTGTACTTCGAAGTCTTGCACTAGCTGTGCCATTTTGCTGTCTTATCGTAGACGTTTCATCTTTTCGTTCAAACCATTTTGTAGTTTCGAAGACTGTCCGATATGCGTTTTTAGACATCCGTTCAAGGTTTGATGACTGATGGATTCCAAGTGTTCTGTGTCGGATCGTTTTTCAAATGACCAATACCCTGTTATTGTAGCTGTTAGTCTAAAGATAATTTTCCTGGATCTATTTAATAAATCTTTAGTTCTTTTCTTGTCATATTTTGGCCATATCTTTTCAGTTATTTTGCATTTGTTGTACTTTTCCATCAGTTATTTGCTAATTGCTGAAATTTTATATTAAGCTCCTCCTGATCGTTCCTAGTGTACATGGTATTAACTCCGCCTCGGATTCATTTAGAAAACCTCCTGCCTTTGTCGACTCGTCTGCTTTTTCGTTGCCGAAAATGTTCCTGTGGCCGAGAACCCAGATCAACTCTAGGTGCAGCTTGTCTTCTAGTGAGCTCAGTGCCTTCTTGCAGTTAAGGACTATGCTGGAATTAATCATGGGCGACAGCAAAGCCAGAAGAGTCGTCTGGCTATCCGTTTATATTTTTGCTCTATGTATCCTCTCGTAGTTATTCAATAGGCCTTCTCTACGCCCTGTACTCACCCTTGGAAGATACTAGACGAGTCGGTAGACGGATAGAGAAAGAAATGTCCAGATCATCGGAATATACTCCCGTGCCTATTCCGTAGTCTTTTAGACCCATCGGTATAGACTGAGGTGGTATCTTCATCCCCTATTATGACCATTCTCCATTCACGTCTAGAGGGTATCCCAACCTGGAAGTAACTATTGAAAACCAAATTTGGGAGAATGTAGACTGATTTATTGACGTTTACTCTGAGTTGGTTTAGGATATCACTATGTCCATAGTTCTTCTGATTCCAACCACCTAATTCCGTTATTCATAAAATATGCAGGTATTTTTTGATGATTAGTTGTGGATAGTTGATGCAGGGGCACATTAAGCGCATCAGTGGGACATGACTTAATTTCCATTTAATTTTCAGTATTGTTTCTTTAGCGCTGGCTATGAGTAGCAAGTTGTCGATAGAAAAGTTATCGATAACAAAACGAATATACTAATCTGCTTACCTGGTGGCCATCGCCATTTATCTATTGATTATAGAGAACCGAACCAGCTAAGTGTTCAATATATATTAATTCTTCAAACTTTTCTACTAATGAATATATGGTCTCATTCGAAACCACAATGACCTTGTACAGCAGGCAGTATTACCTTATTGGCGCTAAATTTGGACTAAACGTTGTCAAACCAGACAAAATGTTCTGTTAGAGAAGACTCTAAAACTATTTCACTTCCTCTTAATCCTCGAGATGGTAGAGGCTGAAGAATCTCATGTTAGTCGCCTATTGTAATACATTCACAAGAACATGTCTACAAGTTATCTTAATTCTTGCGAACGACTTCTATTTGGTGAAAGAAAAATTTTGATAGGACTTCGGACGTAAGATCAATATGGTCAATGTCAACCGATATTCCCAAATACACATTTAGTAGTTGCGAGAAATGTTGCAATTTATTGAATAAAAAGGCTAAATGGGAAGAATTGTACTTCGGCGTTTCGAATCTGTATTTTCGCTAAACTTATGATCCCATTAATCTAAGGAAATATTACGAGAATATTCTCGACTTGAAAAAGGGGTAACATCGACCGAAATAATTTGTGGGACTTGCTTAGTTTTATGATCCAAGGTTTAAACGAAAGATTTAATCTATCTTGACAAACTTTGTGGTCCTTCTTTAATATATTTCCATAGAACAAACATCGATGATTAGTATAATCCTTTCTAGTCAGGAGTTTGTGATAACTCTGTCTTAGTCTTTAAATTCGAAAAGATTATACAATAGGTAGATATTAGATAAAATCATAACAAATATTTAAAGATTACTCTAATAAGTTTATATTTATTATTAATTAAATAAATAATACAATTTAGTTTTAAATATTTTCTAAAAGCCAACATTTGTTCAGTATGGATTATTACAACAACAGTTCTTGATTAGCGAGTGTTCATAACAGGATTTCGCATATAACAGTGAGCAGTCAGTATAGAAACATTGCGGAGGGCGGAGCTGGGGCACTGAAAATAAAAGAAAGAAATAAAAAATAGAATAAATGAAAAAATATCTGATTAATAAAACTTCTTAGTTCTACAGTAAATTAAAATGGAAAATTCAAGAATTTTTCATGACATTTATTCTTCAATTTCACTTACCTGGAAAATCACAGCAACAGCTATCGTGCAACATTTTCTGCGAACAATAACTGTAAACGGAGGAATCGCAGAGCGGGCAGCCGGCGAAATTGTTAAAACCGCCACCGGCGCCAACACCACCGCCACCGCCTGAAGGCCCGCCAAATTGTGGTGGATATTGTCGTGGTATGGCATCGCTAGCGGCCTTGATTGAGGCGGTTTGATTTGTCTGCGTTGCATTTGTTGCCTTCAGTTCTTTATTTCAAGGTGGCAAAGAGAAGAGAATTAAACAAAAAGCGAAGAAAAAATATATTTGTGTATTACCCAATAGTTCATTGGTATTCTGCTCCAGCAGCTCGATTGCGTGGCTGGCTAAAAATAGCGACAACAGCAACCACAAAACCAGCTGATTTACCTTCATACCTTGCAACATAATTGCAAATTTTTTATGTGTCTGTATGTAAATAAGTATTTTTGTGTTATACAGCCTATGCCCCCCCCTCTCTCTTTCCCTCTCTGACTTCCCTAGCTGCTGTTTAGCTTTAGTGCTACCGTTTAAGCCGGTTCGAATGTTGTGTGCGTTGACCGTTTTTTGATGTCTGCGCGCCGCTAAGCCGAAATTACGTCTGTCGCAACACTTATTGCCGGTTCGTAAAAATTCCGTAAAACTTACGAAACTTAAGCATCTGGGAACTTTCTTTACACTTTTACTTGCGCGCTCTCAATCCAGCACGCATGCGGCTTGTCGAACCGGCTCCGTCGCGACCGCGCTTCACACAGTTTTCGTCGCCTTCTAAACTGGTCCATTACGGTCAGCGGCGATTATTTCATCGGTTGGCGCTTCTAATTTTTTTTTTCATTTTTAATCAGTTTTACATATACATTTTTTCCTACTCTCCTTTTTGTTTTTATTACATGTTTGTTATTTATTTTCGTCAACTCTTATTGCCTAGCTTATTGAACGCTTTCTTTGCCCGCTGTTTAACATTTATTTATTAGTTTTATTTTATTATGCGCACGCATGCGCACATGCTCGCGTTCACTCTTAAGCCTCAGCTTGTGACAGCATCGCGACTTTGGGCGCCAAATTAAATATAAATGCATACACTCACTCACATAACTTTTTTCACAAGTGTCGATCTTTTCCCTCACTTCACTGAAAACGAAAGTGAGTCTGTCCGGCAACAGCGACTTCCACTTAAGTGAACAAGCATTTTTTCGAGTGCCTGTCATCTGGTTTGTCTATGCCGTTAAGTGGCCACTGTAGAAATTTGGCATTTTTTGTTGTTATTTAAATGTCGCGTAGGCGTCTATTTGCTATTTCGTTTCACCTTTTCGGTGTGATCGAATAGCGCTTACAAATTTCGCTTTATTAGTCAATAAACCATTAATTATTCAGTAGCGTCTATTTCTTTATTTTCACCTAATTTGATTTTTTCGGCTGCCGCTTTCCACTGTGATTAAAGAGCCGACATGCCGCCTGACTAATTATAGGCAGTGAGAAAAATGTATTATTGGAGAATTTTTCAGAGATCATCAATTATTATTCTTTCTTCTTGACTACGGTATACATAATCTTCAAATGAATGAAGTTTTTGTAAAAAAAATATTTATTGTTGCCTGTCTTTCAGTGAGGTCCATACCATATAAAGTCACCCTTATAAACGTACCGTTTCAGTAAGGTCCATATGTCACGTTTATAAACGATCCGATATCCACCTAGTCTAAAAAATTTTAATTGATTAATTAATCTGAATGGCCGGTTTCTGGTAAACGGTGAATCAATGAGATTTGCTCAGAATAATTAGTTCTGTAGAGCTAAAACCCTCTGAAAATATAGAGAAATAAACAAGGAAACTTTGTATAGAGAAACTGTAAAATAAATAGTATATAGTTATTGATGTTTGCCTAAAGGAACTTGAGAACGGCTCCAAGAATTTTCTTAGTTTTTTTGTTATTATATTCGTTATTGTTTCTGGAAAGAAATTCACGATTGCCGTTGCCATAAATTTTGAAAACTATATGATTTAAAAAGGGTTTCCTAAGGTCGAATGAACTTGACTTAAGAAAATCTCGCAATTTATTTGATAAGAATTAAATGTGGGATTATTAGTGTACTAGCAATCTACGATCGATTTAACCTACTTTCAAAAGTGTGTGCGTAAATTGACACAATTATCTCAATATTTATTTTGAAATCTACTAAAAAGCCTGTGTTTAGCTACTTCGCTGCCACTGAAGTTGAATGGAAGAAATAAACAAATCGCCATAACATTTATTACATAAGTAAAAGTAGAAATATGTATAAGCCCTCGGCTACTCTTGTTCCCATTTCCTTTTGTGAACTTTTAGTTTAAGTACATGTCTATAAATAACTGTATAAATAGTGTCGTTTAGTGACACATATGTACGTAAACGAATAGCAGTTAAGCAAGTTGAATTTGCCTGCAGTTATTTGCTAGACACTTGTGTATATTGTACTACAGCCTTTTCGCGCTCATAAATGTCGTAATTGTAGTAATTTTTGCTGTCATCAACATTAGCGAAAGTGTAAACTCTCGATACTGCTTACTGAGTGAGTAGAAGGGTATGCAAATAAGATTTTTTAATAATGAAATAATAAAAAAATAGTAAGGTCAAGTCACATTGACGACTTCAAATAAATTTTGCGTAATGAACTTGTGTCAACGTTTTCAACATTTTCTCAAGTCCTTTAAAAATTTGTGAAAGCCCGAAATCAGGTAATAACCACACCTACCTTCTTTATAACATTTATGGTCGAAACCAGTAAAAGTGTCGTAATTGTCGCATGAATAACGTTGCGCCTACTATAGGAATGTTTTAGCAGATTTTCTGAGAGCCAATCTGGAAATAGAATAATAAACGATCGCTCTCATATATTTCAAAAATCGTCGAAATCGAACTAAAATCACGCCTACTTATTCACTTCGAATCAAATCATTTTATTATACAACTAATGTATCTATCGGTCTTCTCTTTTCCTTCTAAAATATATCGAAGCCTGTATCTCCAGCCTTATCGACCGAATATGATAATTAAGCTATCTCCATTGGCTTTATATAGAATATTTCGGTCAAGTGAGAATGTTTTCTGGATAATTTTTAGTAGGAGTAGCAATACATTTTGGAGTGTCTTAAGGAAATTATATAAGAGACTTCTTGTCTTGAGCATAATGTAATTTGATGTAAGATAAAGATTAAAACGACCTCACTCTAGGTCCCCCATGGTATACATATATCATATCTTGCCAGAAATCTGGACAATCTGTAAAGAATTCGTTCGTTGATCCCTTACAATTTTTTTCAGACTATTTTGGGAATATAACATTTATCAAGTGACCAACTTTATTGAGCATTGACTAACATCTCGGTCGGTTTTCTGGGCGCTTATTGAGTGAGTTCTTCAATGGTGTGTACACCTCATCCAAAAGATGTCGGGAGCCAGATAATATCACCACGTTTTGATATCATTCGACCAAGGAAATTTTTGAAATTTCGAAACTCGGTTTTCTAGCCCACATTAAAGTTGCTGCACCCTGTATACTCTCATATAGTTTGATATCTCTTTTGTTGTATGCAGCGCTATAGTTTCTTTCATGAAGCCTTTTCTAATTGTATTTCGCTTATTATGCTCTATTTTTTCAAGCATGCAATCATTAATATTGCTTTGTTAGCGCTTGCCCCCATTTTCAGGTTTTTTACTTACTGTTGCGCTTATTTTTCGTGCATTGTACGTTGGTTTTTTTTGTCTTCATATAGTAATTAGCCACTATTTTGGGTTGAGTCTTTATTTTCTTGTAAATGATTTTATATTTTATTAGAGCATGGTTATAAGCGTCCAATAGCCGTGATCGTCTAGTGGTTAGGACCCTACGTTGTGGCCGTAGTAACCCAGGTTCGAATCCTGGTCACGGCAATGTGCCATTCCAACATGGAACATTGCAAACAATGGAGGCTGTGAATTTTTTGGTTAAATTTATTTATTTCAATTCAAGTGTTTTCAAATTATTATTTTTAAATATTTTTTCTTGAACACTTCTTACACAAAAAAACATAAGCAAGAATCATTAATTCATGGCATAGTATTACCAAAAGTTTCCGAACAACCCGTCCCAACTGACGTTTTAAAATTCAGCTTAATCGCCTCTTAGCTTATCCTTACTGCACTCTCATCTTGTCTGCCTCATAGCTTCCATAAATTTCCATACAATTCATCAAACCCATTACCTACGCCACCGAAATTTGATGAAAACGCACTACAAAGTCACCTGAAATGAATAGCAAAGTCGAAATTAATTAAAGGCAGCCGAAAATTGGTCACTGGGGGTTAAGCCGGTCCTTTTCAAAACGTTTATGAAATATGACAGGCGTGTACGGTGTACACCTTCGTTAAGGGAAGGCGGCAAGTTGGCAGTTCTTGGAAGATATTCGCCTGTGTTTATTTAGAAGCATGAAATTGTTTGCAGTGGCAGAAGTCGAGTAATTAATTTGATTAACAACGTTAGTGAATATTTAATTTGGTATCAGTATTCACTTGTGGGTTGCAATTAATTTATAAGCCTGCTGCTGCTCTTGGCCAGCGTTATTAACATGGCAATATAATAGTTCAACTATTTGTGTTTTAATGGAAGTCGATTTAATTGTTATACACTTCAAATGTAATTGGTGATTAAAAGTGATTGTGTTGGAGAGTGAAATTGTTTCGGTCTGAAAGGAGAGATCTTTCATTTTTTATGTAGTGTTGAGTTATATTCTCTGTGAGTAAAAAAACTACTTCGATTTTGAAAAACTTATTTTTAAAAAACCTCTTTGACCCTCAAGTTCAAAACTCATGGCGACTTAGCCAGGATCTAACGCTTTGAAATATTTAATTCTAAATTTGAAGTGTCATCTTAATCTTAAATATTAAATATCGACTCAAATCGAAAAGTGTGTTGTATAAGACACAAGGAGCCACTCACATAATACAAAAAATGAAGCAAAAGCGGCAGGAAAAGCATTAAAATTGAAATTGATTACAGAAGTTTTTATTACATTTATTTATTACAAAATTATCTGCCATCATACACAGCACATTATATGTGTATATGTATGTGTGTATTAACGGCAAAGAAACAAAAAAAAAAAAAACAAAAAAAAACACAAAAACAAAGCAAAGTAAAATAAAATGAGTTTCAAACTGACATTTGCCTGCAAAGGTCGTTGAAAATGAGCGCGTTTTTATTTTTGTTTTTGCTGTTTTTTCTAAATGAATTTTATACAATTTTCCTTTTTTTGATTGAATAACTCAATTCATGTGAGAAACAAAAGAATTCCCAACAAGAGGAAGTTATAAAAATATGTGCAAAAAATACCAAAAAAAACATTTCGCTTCTTATGAGGCTGGCTGCTTGCCGCATCCCCGCAATTCAACTTTTGGCAATAATACAACTACAAGCGCTACACACAGTTGTTGTTATTGCAAAGCACCTGCTCACATACACACTCGTACTTATACGAGTATATGTAGTATATGCCGCCTGTATACTTAGCCTTAATCGTGGGCATTGTTGTAAAGCGAAGTTTTTCCGAAGGCGTTATACCGTTATCACTCTGCACATGCCATTGCAGCGCAAGTTATGCTTATCAGTTTGCCATTGTTAACGAAGTTTTATATATTTTTTATTTTTATTTCTTTAGCTTCTCCTTTTCGGGTTGGTGTGAGTAGCATTTCCTTTTCCGGCACACTCAAGTACTTGTTTCCGTTTGTTATTGTATTTGTTGTTGTTGCCGGGTTTTTATTGTTCCTCATGTTTATTCGTACGACATTAATAAAATTTTGATACCATTACAAACACTCGAATAAGCGCTACCACATACAGTGTGGCTCGAATTTGATCGGAAATATTATAGATAAATGTTTGTAAATCAGTAGCAAGTGCCATAACCTCATAATTTTTGATTATCCTTGTAATTGTACCAGACCATCAAGCTCACGTCCCCGATTGAATATGCGCTTATAGCTTTTCTACATTCTTCAGATACAAATAGTTTCAATAATATATCTAATCACAGCTTTGAAGTCAACTCTAGATTGGAACTCTGAACTTATGGATATAAAAATAAAGGTTTTGTTATAATACCTCCTGAAATCAAATCGGTGAGTGGAACGTACTTAATCGGAGCTCTTAGTTCCAAACTTGTCAAAACTGATTCGAGTGCTTTTAATTATAATCTCAGAGTAGTAATGGTAAAATAGAGTCCTGAGCCTGTCGTTCCGGTTTCGATAGGATTTAGGCAAGTTAATTAACAATGGACCTCTCGTATTTCTCTATTTTGAAATATTACCAAGTGGTTTTTCGTGCTGAATAATTTCCCAATGATTTGATACTGAAAATAAGGAAAGGAAAGGAAACCTCAAACATGCAAAACGGTTATTCAATTCCTAAGAAAAATATGTCGATATTTTTAGGACTAGACAGATATCCGATTTCTAATTGATTACCTTAAAGAGGAAACATTTCCAGTTTGAGCTGTCGAAGACAATTAAGCATCCAATGTGAGTTCCATTTTATCAGTTCAAAATTAGTTGATACCTTGATTAATATAATACACCAATACGATCCCAACTCCGCCCGAAGATTCCTCCCGAAGGCATTGTTTTTGTATTTTAGCGAGAGATCGTCGAGAATGGGATTTTTCATCAGTTCATTTCCTACTTCGACATAATATATTCTTCAAATTGCAGTATGAAGTTCTCTTATATTTGAAAGCATTTATATGAGAGGCCCTTTGCTCGATTAAAGGCCTGATTTATATCGATTTACCATACAAAATAAAAATCTCATTTTTCTACATTAATTCTAAGTTGAATTTTAATCGAGTTGTAATTACGTAGATATACGTTCTTTGTCTGCGAGTTGTTGTCCGCTCTGTAAATTTGGCTGTGTTTATTAATAAAATATTAGTAAAATAGCGACGGTAGATGTCGCTGCTAGAAATAATGCTTGTGGTTATTGATAAAATAACAATTAGCTGATGAAACTTTCCAACTTCTTATGACAAACAAAAAAATGTATAACAGCTGATCGATTATCGAGTAGCTGGCAGTGCGAAGGGCAAAAACTGCTTTCTCAATTAAAATTTTTATTGATCAATTAATTTGACTGTGCGAAAAGCCTATTATCCTCAATAGTGGTGAAGTATTGTTGGAAGCATGACCTCGAGATATTTTATTAACTCCTTGGAAAAAAATTGATGAGTGCAGTTTCAATACCTTCGTGAATCCATCAGTGTAATAGTCCCCTAACTATTGGATTCGAACTCTTCTCAGTCGTGTCCGATATGCCTAACCTATTATGTTTCGGATACACAAACATTTCAAATCAACCTTCCGTACAATTTCTTGAGTCACTGTATAATGCTATATCATACTGATGAGATGTTATAAAATTAATATGCACTCGTGTACGTACCAATAAAATCATTTAAATACGTAAACTTTTTGATTATACTTCCCATATATTTGGTTTACTTTATGTATGTACGAGTATGTGAACTTTTTTGTTTTAGTTCATGAGCACACATACACATTTGTTTGCTCATCTGCACATGATTACATAAAACATACAAGAAAAAACACGAAATCATCGCACTTTTGTCTTACGAAAATTCGATGGAAGAAAGGAACAGTGTGTCAGCACGTTTACGAGCCACTCATATATCTCTTTATATTTGCACATCCATATTTACTTCTACACACACACATATCTAAGCGTACGTAAATTTCACAATATAAATTCAAGGCTGTTGCTAACAGATATTTTTTCTTCTCCCTAATATGCTTGCCTACGGAAGTTGTGTTTGCATGTGTTTCTGTGTGTTTCGATGTATTGGTGTGTGTGCGCCTGAATTCATACATTAATTTTGCTGCAAATAAAACTCACTTAACACTAATGAATATCAGATTTAAAATAATTTATGTATACATTTATAAATATTTATTTCTTTCACTTGAGCTGTGCATGTCTAAATGATAAGAAGTTGTTGTCCTTGTCAGTTGTAAGAGTTGGAGAGTGCATGGTGCGGTATTACATATTTCATTTGGAGTTGCTTTCAGCAGTCCATTGCCTGTTTCCTTAAATGTGCATATGTATAAACATACCAACTTCTGCTTGCTGTCATAGCCAGAGAGCTTTAATTTAGATTGATATTTTCATTAAAAAATTAAATTGAATTAATTTTTTAGTATTAAAAATATAATTTTCGAATAATGTAACTCATATGTCGTTTTATTAGGTAACATTTAATTTAGAATTGGCATATAACAGGTCATGAAGTATTTTCACTCATTAAATTGATGATGAGTTCTCACTAAAGGGAGTAGGAACTTTACTAGCTGCTATATTCCTTATTTTATAATCACATTTAGAAAAGCTTGAAGCTATTTGAAACTCATTTAGTTACTGTGCTTTACTTATGATGTTGTATACTTATGTATTATTGTATTGTATGATATTTCCTTAAATTATCAGGTCTACAACTTTGCTTCCGCCGTTTTTTTTTTTGGAAATTAAGTTTTTTTTTGATAATTGAAAGTTCATCGTATGAAAACTCATAGTACTCAAAACGACAACGACAAGTATAGATCACATGTTTGACACCGTAGATATGTTTCGGAATACCTTCAAAGAAATATAATCTGATTTGAGAAGAGAGTGAGAGCTTACAATTATGTATGGTTTGGTTTACTTTATATTGAAAAGAAAGGCAAAACCAGAGTATTAGTTGATGGACACATTTTCAAATCCAATAATATTTGTTTCTGGTAATCCCTAAAATAATTTAAAAAAAATAAAAGCTCTGCAAAAAAATTCTGTCAGACATTCTGAAAATAAAAAGAAATGAAGTGGATCTATATAACAATATCTATGTATATTTATCACTACATAAACTCCAATCTAAATATGTAGGGAAATGTATTTAAGTAAAGGCTAAGGAAGGTATTAGACAAAGGTTTTCGTTATCAAATAATGGAAACTCAGAAATCTTCAAAATACTATATCTTATTTTCTGAAATAAGAAGAAAATTTGTGCAAAATAATAAGAAAATACTGTCCTCTGAGTTTTTTCTTGGAATGAAGTTGTAAGAAGTCAAGCAGTTAGGTGTCTTTGTAAGTCAGTTTTTATAAGAAAGAAAGGAATAACTTTTATTATAGGTTATACTATATTTATTAGGCTGATAACAAGAAAGCCTAATCCTTTGATCAGAGGTCCTCAAATATCATATTAGAAATAATTTATGTGAAGCATGTTATTTTATGTATTTTTTTAAATTTTTTTATACAGCATTTGGAAGTATTATGTACCAAATTTGAATAAATACGTTAACTGTATTAAAATTACAATTTCTCATTTATTAAACACTGCAATATTAATTTTACTTAATGCCTTTGAGGAACTAGGAAGTGCTTTAAGAAAATGTTAACGTTGAGCGAAAAGCTTTAAAATACACAGATAAATATTAGATAATATTAACGACCTAACATCAGAGTACTATATACCCTGAAATCAATGTGTGCAAGTGTAAAACCATCAATGACCAGCCAAACAATTTAATTGCAAATTACAAAATCACCTCAAATGAAATGCTCGTACACACACAGTTGAAATGTTGTTGGCAGCATTGAGTGTGCCAGCGATTACAAAAGCAACAGATGTCTATTGTGATAATGACAATACGATTAGTGATGATGATATTTTAATTTTGTAATTTGTATGTTTGCAATATCATTTAATACAGGTATTATGCCCGTAGTGCCACACTGGCTATGCCGCTCTGTTGTATTAAAGATGATTAATGTTTTGGACGCTTCTCGTTGGCTTGAATGCCGCATTGTTTGTTGAGTTTGTTGTAATAAAGTTATAATATGAATTCATTCAAACATATTTGCACATAAATGGTGTGTGGTCACCATTTGAATTGCTTTATCAACAGCGTTTGTACAAAGCGTGACTGAAATTGTTTATGTTAAGCATAGGTTGGAATTTGGAGAGATAATGTCGAGCGTTTTTTTATTTTAATATAAACTTATCTATAAACTTATCTACATTTTAATTTTCTTTCAAGTTGGTTCGGTTTCATAAAGAAAAAAGTGTTGTCGACCAATTTTCTCATGATTTTAATATAAAGATCAGTTCGCTATTTCATTGCTAAGGCCACACCTCTAATAAATTTCTCAGGAGATGTAATGCATACATTCGAAAATTTTCTGACAAACAAAATACAGCCAGGCAAGATATTTTAGTAGGAATTCGCTAGAAGAATCTAGCGATAATCTTGGATTCAATTCAAATTTTAGAAATCAGATCACCACTGAGTACCTATGGTTTGAAAATTGTCTAGAAGCATGTTCGATCGGATCAATGCTTTCTTTTTACTGTAGTAGTAATCATATGTAATTCAATATTATAAACAAGAATTCAGATTATTTAATGAAAGTTCTTATTTTAAGTCAAATTATACATATTTATCTTTCCCGATTTTATGCCAGAGTGGTTTTTTATCATACCGATTGTTTAGCGAAATTATCGGAATAATAATGAAATTTATTTTTCAATTCATCGGCCCGTTTCTAATAAAATTACTAATTTCAGAAAATGTTTTTGAAATAGAGCGGCGACATATAATATTAGAAGAAAAATTTAAAGAAGTTATATTTATAAACTTTCAATATTTGAGTCATCAGGTCTAAATTTAAGGAAGTTGACAGCAATGTAATTTTAAACAGTATACGAGAAGTGAGCGTGGTTATAGTCCGATTTCGTATGAGAACGTGTCTAATGTTCGTTCCGACTAAACTTTAACCAGAAACAGAACATAGTTGGGGATAAAAGTGCCTTTAAAGTGACGCTAGTGACCTTGGAATAAAATTCTTTCTATATGTGGTAAACTAATGGATACACTGCTCGTCATCAGATTAGCGACACCCATTCGTTAAGTTGTAACTGTTCTTAACTATTTTTCTATTGCACGAAAATTCGTTATTGTTGTTGTTGCTGTTAAGTCGATAGACTATCTCTAAAAGTAAAACAAAATGCTTAGGAAGTACCGCTGCATATATTTTCTTGGCTTGTTATATTTTCGATGAAAAAAACTGTGTGTATTTTAAGTCATCCGATTAACGCCTCCAAATGCAATGTCAATTATCTGGCTAAATTTTTAAACCTCCATGGACATAAGAGCTCACATGAATGCACATTGTATGAAAACTCATCATATGAAAGCTCATTGTATGAAAGCTCATCATATGAAAGCTCATTGTATGAAAGCTCATCGTATGAAAACTCATCATATGAAAGCTCATTGTATGAAAGCTCATTGTATGAAAGCTCATCATATGAAAGGTCATCGTATGAAAGCTCATCATATGAAAGTACATCGTATGAGAGCTCACACTTATAAATAAAAAATTTTAAGTTTGACTTTTCATATGAGATAAATGGAAAAAATTAAGTTATCGTAGGGGGCGCTATCCTGATGACGAAATTTTCTTATGCAAATTTTTGTACGTTTTTGATTTTTAATTCATTAAAATTTTATAAAGAATCGTATTGTGCCTTTGTTTGTTATATATTATCTTATTTTGAGGCAAATTGTTTAAAGTATGTTAGAAAAAATTTGAGTAGCTCAAATCCAAATATTATGGATAACATTGTATCAACCAAGCATGCTTGGGGGCGCTATGTACTTATTGGCGTAAATACGAGTATATGTAAAATGAGGGTTAAAAGAATATTCAAAACAAAAAGGGGAAGCGAAGATAAAAATAAATATACTTTTAATATTTAATAAAGATAATTAATTACCAATATTACCAATAACACAACAAATAAATATATTCAAAAAATAATAAAAATTAATTGAACTGTTATATATTACTACATGATAGTAATATTATAAAGTAAATGTATTTATTTGTAGCTGTAGATACTTATGCATACTACCAGTTTAATGTTACCACATTCATCTTTTAACAATGTACAAAAAAATAAATAAAAATACAAATTGAGCAGTGCCGATGCACAGCAGTTCAAATAGCAACTCATGCAAATTAATTTACAAGCGCTCAAATACACTCACACACATACAAACACAAACCAACACCAATACATATCCGCGTGTAAACAATTGCGGCGAAATATTCTAGGTTGAAAGCTGCGCAATACCGTTGCAGTGAGATTTAATATAAAATTTCCGCAATTTCAATGCAACCGGCCTGTCAGTGGCACTTGCAACAGACAACAAATAGCAGCAGATAGCATTGATTGTTGGATTAATAACCAATAAAGCAGTAACGAAAAGCGATTTTTGTAACGTAATGAAATTTACCTGATTGTTCCATGGCGGATATTGCGGTGGGTGAATGCTGTCAGGCAAAATGGTGCAGAGTGAAGAAAAACAAAATGCTAGTGGAAGAAAAAATCATATTTTATGCTGTTAATATGTGTACCTAGTAGGAAACATGCGCTTATTTACTATATATTTAAAATTTTAACTCATATAGCTACGTTTTCCATACAGGCCACTTTCGATACACATGTATTGGATGTTTGTTTTTCCAAAGCATATACATAGGTGCATAAATATTCTGTAATTTCCAATATTAATCTGTTGTTTTATTTTGAAATTGATGAATGTGTAGTGCAGTGGCAATAATTCGTTGCTCTCTTATTGTTGTACAAATTGAATTATTTCATGAAATTCATTCAAAAGTTATATTTGGGAAAAGCCAACAACATCAATACTTTTGTGGGTGTGGTGCCGATGGTTTATGTGTGAATTGTAAGTCATTTTACTGTTGCGCGTAATGAAATTATTACAGACTTTCAGTTCTTTGTGCAACTCGATTTGGAAGTGGCATTTCATTTAATAATATTTCGCACTCTCACTCAAATGAGTATACTCACGTGTAGTTATGTAGTGTATTACGGAAATTATATTTACCTTTGAGGTATATCTATATCTTTACTTCTAAAAATCTCTACAAAAAGTTCTCGTAAAATATTGAATAAACTGTCGGATTTGGCAATGTTGCATGAAAACCATTGGGCTACTTTAGCGTACTCATGTTATAAAATATAAAGGTATTTGAAATGATTCGAGTTGTCTTATGTTATACCTGAGACAGACATGTAGTATATATTGTAGTATGCTTCAGAAACCATATGTGTATCACCGGTTTTCCGAATTTTGTTTGAAAGCAAATGGTGTTGGATCAATCAGGATCAATTTTCCTGCCTGTTATTCATAATTTTATTTTGCTTGAATTTATTTGTATCAGCTGATGGATGTAAACATAGTACAATACTACATGTGTGTCACTATGTTGGTATATGGTTTCTTGAGCTTTTATTGTAGTACACATCGTAGTACAGAAACCATATGTCTGTCTTAGGCATTAGTAAATATTGATTTCGAAATCAGTCCCTGATTTTTTAATTTTTTTTTTAATACGCCGGCTTGTCGACAACAAGAATGATTCAAGCCAATTTTCGATACCTCGTTCTGAAGTGAGCCGGATTCGAGTGAAGGCGTTCTACATCGACCGGAACAAATGTTAGTCAAAAGGGCCACACAATTTGCACCTGATGTTTTCCAAATAGTATTTGTCCGTTTGTGTTTGCAATATGAAAACGAGTGTTGCCATGATGAAAATTTATTCCCTGGTGACTAGTCGAAAATTCCGGATGTTTTTCGTTCGCTTCAATCCGAAGAGTTGTTGTTGGTAGCATTCCCCATTAATGGTTTTATTTAGTTTTGAAGCACATAATGCAGCTCACCCTTCTGATCCCACGAAATACAGAGCATTATCTTGGTGTCATGGATATTCGGCTTTGTCTGTGATTTGTCTGGTTGGTCAAGTCTCACATATGATATTTTGAGTTTAGGGTCGATATGGATCCATCTTCCAACATACCATTTTCAATCACCAGTCTCAATCCTATTAAAAAGCAGCGTTCAAATAGTATTTCAACATTATATGTCTGGTCTTTCATCGTCTCTTGGCTTCAATTCAAATGGCACCCAATTCCCTTGCTTCTGAATGTATCCGGCCTTTAACGTTTTGAAAAGGTTGTTTGACCCACTACCAAATATTATGTGAGCTCTTCTGGTGTTTGGCAACAATGTTCCTGCAGTATTGCTTAGGGTTTCTCATATGAAAACATTAATGGCCGTCCAGAACGTTCGCTCAGCTGGAATATGTTCACATCCACTTCTACCAAAATACGATGACTTTCTACTGAAATATTCCTTATACTAAAGTAATAAAGCAAAACTCCTCGCCTAAACACTTTTATAGACAAAATTTAGTGAAAAAATTTGTGTTGTTTACGTTTCTAAGGAATGACATCTACTGATAACTTTCTAAAGCGTGTTCGGAATTTTAGAACAATGGAATAGTTATTAAGTTACGCCATCTATTGCCAAACCATACGAATATGGTTATAGACCTAATAGATCGGTACACTCGGTGATCTAACCTGGCGATGAAAACCTGGACAAACAATTCTGTCCGACAAGTTGTTTCCGTTGTACCTTTCAAACGCAAGCCAGCAATCAATCACTGATCGAAATCATGTATGCAGATCCTTCCTAATAGATTTACAAACCGTTGCTTTGAGCAGGGATATATCTAAGCAAGCTTCAAAAAACATTCTTAAATCAAGATTTCGTCTCAATTATGTTTATTTACTAATAAGTATTATAACCACAATTTTGAATCCAGTTGTAAATAATCCGTTTCGGATTTCCGTTGTCTATACATCAAACGTATACAAAAAAATGTATTCTACACATCTATAAATGAAAACTACATTCCATCCATATGTCATATATAATATATGGAAATATACATATCACTAACGCCTCAAACCACGCAGTACTGCTAAATTTATTTGATTTTGTATTTTAATATCTGGATCCGATTGACGCGCACGATGAAAAAGAACCTGCTCGTAGCCCGGATCGTATTTGAACGCCAAATGATGCAGCCAACCGTAAACTTGATTTTCCGTACGCGGCGTCAGATAAAATGTGCGCGGCGTGTACTTCTGTCGCTTCTCTATTTGCTCACAATAATGCTTATAATTTAATGCATAATTTGGATCTGGACGCAGTATCTCATGACGTGCATAGAACTTCTCTGTTAAAGCTTTCACATTGTAAGTCGGCTTGAATCCCTTGCTAGTATCACCTTCACCACAACAAGTCATCCTAATCTTTCACTATTCAATAATCCTATTATTCTCTTCTAAAGGAAACAAATGTTGCTCTATTCCTCGTATGTAGCTATACTCCTTCTATAAAAAAATATGTTTAGAAATATGAAAAGTCTATTTTTGAGTTAACAAAAGATAAACAAGTGTTTACTAGGTTTACGAAATTTCAAAAATTAATTTTCGAAAATATGAAGAATATGGAGAAAAATATTTTGTGGTGCGATTAAGGAGTTACATGAGTTGTGCCAGGGGAAAATGAGGCCTATTTTATATCATTTTTTTTACGTATAAAAATGAAATGTTTTATTCAAACTATTTATTGTCTTAAAGATACATACATATTTAATGAGGGATTACTGAAATTTTTTTAAAAAATATTAAAACCTCTGTCAATGTTAAATCAAAAAATTTAAAAAACCTTATTACCAAGTTCTTGGAAATTTCATCTCGAAGACCTGCCGAATTTCATCAAGATCGATTGAGCATTTCTCGTATCTTTACAAACAACTTCGAAGAGTTTTGAGAAAAATGTGACGGTCTAGCTACCTTGGAGTGCACAACTGCTGCAGATACGAACTGACCTCCAAAACTTGTGCACGGATCGATTATTAATTTTAGGACAATATTCTAGAGATGTGGAATTTAATAAGAGGTATTGAATGGAACCCATTTAACTGGTCCACGTCATACTCCACTTATCCACAATATCCTTAAGTAAAGATATGCCGTCCGTTGCGGGTTTGAGACATTGACACTTATGTTGTAAAACTTTTGTTGAACAGTTTTTCATATAAGCTCCCATATTAAAGAATTCTTAATATGTTTGAAAAATTGACTAAGTTATTCGTCAAATTGGAAATGTTGTTTTACAGTTCCCGAAGTCTCGTTAACGAACCAAAGTTTCTTTTTCCTGCTTTGAGAGCTTTGAACAGTGAAAGCTTAGAAAGTGAGTGGGAGGTCTTTCTCCTGAGATTAATTAAATAACTGATTTCCTTATTTTGTTTATTTCAAATTACATTCGTCAAGATCATGTCATCGTTCTTATACGTCCGAATATGCACTGGCTTTAAAAGCCAACCCCATCCTAGATATAAAGCTAGTTTGATCAGTTCAAATTCGAAACGAAATGATACCTATTAAAATTTTGGAAACATGGTTTGCCTCCAGAAATAAAAGCAGAAATACAAAATGACAAAATAAACATGAAACTCTAGCCGATGATTCCTAAAACAGGTAAAAAAGAATTTAGAAACTTTCAGTTTTGCTTCAATCGTTAACAAAGCAATACACACAAATATTTTGAAAAAATAATAATAAAAAAAATATATAAATAAATATCAAACGAAGCATTGCTAAAAGAGAAAAAAACCAACAACAACAATACAAATATATTTAATAACATTTATAGAATGTCATGCTGTAGACCGCATAGTAAAAAGACAAGTTTTCGACCGAATTTTCGCGAAAAAGCGCTAACCGAAAAATTCTACTCGCAACACGATAGATTGCAGGTCGACCCCAAATACGCTAAGAAATACGAAATATACGCCAGTAATATAGGTAATCGACAGCATACGGCTTTTCGCGAAAATCGTTTGGTGCCGCTCACCGAAAATCAAGTATACGGTTGGTTAGCGCATTTATGCTTCGACTATACCACCGGTTGTGATCCGCATCTATTCATGCATCACACGCACACAAATGAGGATATAAAAACACAGTTACGTGTTATTACCGATATGCTGCGTCATCGCAAGTTTTAAAAGATCGATACGATTTTTTCCAATGGAAAATATAGTATATTCACATATGTAATCATATATTTTTGTAAAATTTACTAATTTATATATAATACGTATTGAGTCTATACTATAGATCTAATAAAGGCGAAGGTGAGAAAACTTTGCAAATATTTTTTTGTTGGTGTGGAGATTTGGGTACCCAAAAGACATGAATCTTCCGTTATTATTCTCTGTTCCTTTCAATTATTTATTGGTTTTTCAGTTGATCGCTCGAATTTATGAACAGATCACTTTTCGACCGTCACTGTATCTGGTTACTGCTGCATACTTTTGGGGGTTATTTTTTGCTGAAAACGGAACAGAGTAGGGTGACCCTAATATCGAATAAATTTTATTTTTTTTTTGTTGATCGTTGTGATAATATAGGGTGGTTAGGTTAGGTTGGGTTAAATGGCAGATTTTTACACTTGCATAACTGGTTCTTTGCTATGTGAATCACAAGTTATGGATCAAGATTACTCTCACGTCTCGACTCAGCAGTTAGAGTCTTTCATAAATTTCTTAAGTTGGTTAATATATCTTCCATATCATTTAGTTAATATACTAAGCCTCAGCAAGATTAAACAAGCTGATTACTGGGGTTTTTATGCTTGTTAACTCTGTACTCTGTATGGGCAATTCTAAGGAAAATAGTATATGTACTCCAATTGTTTTCAAATTAATATTTTCTTTGTTCCTAAATGGACTTAATTCGAGTCAAAAAAGGTATGCTACTAAAAATATAATTTCCTTTGTTACCATTTGCGATCTTCAAGTATTAATTTTTCGACACTCATTTAGGGTCCAGTCAGAAGAGATCTTTTATGGTTAAGTGCTTATTATTTTATGGCAAATAAATTTAAGACCCTTAAAGTTGGTGTGACCCCGTTTTAACAATAAATTAGATCCCAGAAAATATCTTGGAAACATATTCACTGATACTTTAACTGAAATGCTATTAGAAATATTTTTTTCTCCATAATTCAATCGCCTTAATGTAACTCCAACGTAAAGAAAATCATGAAAGCAAGCAACTACCATTACCGTTATGCACTTTTGTTGCGCTGTACACATTCTCCGGGGACTATTTAATGTGATAGTCACATAGTGGTCATCAGTGACTAGAAGCGATTTGACAGTCTTACTATAAAATCATTTATATGTGTATGTTGTGGCAGTAAAAACTGTACATAAAGCATATCCCGGCGGCTACTTATTGTTGCACAATGCACGTGCAACATGCAACTAACTACTTGAACAAGTGTAGGACATCAGTGGCAACATAACGCAAAAGTGAAATGTGTGTGTGTGCTTACAAGTCAGTTTTGTACTGTATATACATGTGTGTGTGTTTATAAATGTTTAAATGAATCGCATGGTCTCCTGTCGATAGTTGAAGAACTAAAGCGAAGAAAAAAAACAGCCGCTTGAATTCATATATTTGTACTCATGAACATAAGGGTGGGTCATAATGTAGGAAGAAATGATATTCGGGGTACTAATTTTAGTATAAATGTTAGTTTTTGGTGTCGATTGACCAAGTGTTGTGCGAGGCCTAATTTTTTAACTATCTGAAGACTCATTCGAGATTAGTGTAGGATGAAAAAGTATTTAAAATTTTTGAAACTTAGTTAAATTCTAACTTTTCTTCCTCTTCGATATACGTTAATCTCTCATCAAAATAAGATTTTATATATTTTATTAAGAATCTATTACAGTTTAAAGCGCTGAGTCAAAAAAAAATATTAAATTTTATACCAACCACCCTAATGTGTATATATAAAATATGAAATAACTGAGCATGGCATGCAACACTTCCCGTAGTCCACATTGCTCAAATCACTTTGTATTACCATCATTTCATTACCGCTGCGCTCCACACGCTTCTCTCTCTCCATTCCAATATCCAAACTATTCACTATCCTTGCCGCATTCATACCTAGGTGGACGTGCAGTAACTTTGAAGCCACAAGCGCAGTGTGTGGCCGCTGTTACCTCGTATTTACGTGTGTATTTGGCGTTTGTGGTCACTTGGCTGGTTGGTGCGTGCTTACAACTGCCTTGTGGCACGTAACGGTTTTCCAACCACCGCGGCATGTGGGTAGGTAGGTAAAAGCGCTTTTGATGCCACAATCGCTTAGCGGTCTCAAGTTTTGAATAGTTGTTTAGAGGCATTTTCATAAAAAGTATTTGTGGGAATTGCGGTAAGCGTGTTGAAAGCTACAGCTCTGCAACTTTCAGTTGAAGTTGGCAATTCTGCATGAATGCCAATGTTGAGTTATCTGCAATAGTTTTATTTAATAATTTTTTCAATCGAGCACATGTTTTTGGTAGAGTATTTAGTGGTAGAAAGTTTATTGTTTTTTTTCATAGTCATGGACGTTCTTTTTAGAGAGATAAACATAATTCTCTTAGGTAGAGATTCCATCTGTGAAATGTTTTCTGATTGGCAGAGCTTATTATGATTTAGTGGAGTCAGAAACTTCAACAGAAATTTCTGAGAAAAATGACTCTGAATTAAAGGAAGGCCTTTCAAAATCTTCTCCTATCTTTCAAAATCCCATAATCCAAAGAGTTAAATTTTCCATAATCTTATGATTCTGTTCATCAATTCTTTGCCGAAAAGAAGATAAAGTGGTATATGATCTCAGACTAAATATGTCCCCATGATCTAAATGAGATCTGACACCAATATTAAAGACATACTTGGGAAAGTTAAAAAGGAAAGTAATTTGTCAATAGCTTCAAGTTTACCTAAAGAGAGTATCTTAAAGCCAATTGGAGTTAATATTCGATTTTTTGAATGGGTATACAATGTTCCTGGAGCGGAGTCTTATTAATATTTGAAGAGAGACGACAATCGCGTTCAGATTTTGGCATTTTTTCCAAAGTGCTTAATGGATAAGTTAGTAAAGTTCGAGGTAGTACAATCCGAGGTGTTGAAAGCAGTGCCACAATGGCGATGGAATCAACGATCAAGTATTTGTCTTCGAGGAGAGAGAGAGAGAGGAGCACGAGTTATTGGTTAGTCAGCTAAGCAATTCCAGTAAAGCTGCGAGAAGCTTGTTGGAGACATACGTCAAGTCTTATACATGATATGGGCGGACAAAAGGTGGGTATACTATAAACTTTAAGTGACCCAAGCTGGACTCGCACCAAACAAATTTGTAGATTGTCTCTTCAATTAAGAAGGTTATGTAAATAATTTTCAGAAGTTTTTGAAGTTTTCAAGATTATCATGGAAAATCAGTACTGTTCATCTAATGTGAAGTTTAGTTTAGGAAACACTAAAGTTTATTTTTGAAAAATTATATGGTTTGGTGTAATTTTTCTCGAATAACGATTGCTACTTCCTTTAACTTATTTATTGGTTCCTAATTTAATGACCCCATAATTAACTGTTTTTGGAATAATAATGTCAGAAGCTTTACAACAGGCTTCTATATTCCACAGAATATAGTTTTATTCAGTCTTTGTAAAATCTCTTAAGAATAATTCATTACTATATATCATCTGAGGCAGGAAAAGCATACAATTTAATAGAAACTTTCTCCAACTAAAACTCTAAAATAGAAAATATTACATAACCATCACTCGTCAGTGTCTCAGCCTTGTCCTATCTCCAACTGTCAAAATAGCTTTGAGTGATTCCTTTATACTCCGCGGAATTATCACAGCAAGCATATTTGATTACAATTCCAATCCTGACTGATATGCGTTCGTTTATATTAAAGAAATTAATTACGCAAACTGCCGTTTAAGTGTCCATTTATTAAACGAGCATTTAATCAAAATCTCTACGAAAAGGGGGAAAATCATAAACTCATTATTTATCAATTGATTTATGAGTGAGTTAACGAATGATTCGTGCACAAATTAAAAATATAACAGTAACTCATCTGTCTCCTTGTGTGCGCGAGAGGCGACAAGATCCTCTACAAACAGAACTCACACCGTGTGGGTCATCACACAATCGCTGGTAATTTATCAGTGAATGTGACAGATTAATTGGCACAGCATAAATGCTATATTTAAATATTGTAGTGTTTTCAGAAAATAACTACAACAGCAATAAATGAATACTCATACCAGCAGCTGCAAAGAACGTACAATTAATATCCGCAAGTGTGGACACCAACGCCAGGCATGCATTGGAAATGAAAACAAAAATTAATATTAAATAAATAAAAAAAATTACTTGAAAGACATTTAACGATAGCTTGCTATCAGTAATTTGTTTAAACTACTGACAATACAAATCGTGGGCATTATTTGTAGCCAAAGGGACTGCAGAAGTCGCTGCAAGTTTCGTTTCGCACTCGCCGCTAGCTGCTAGCTGCTGCTGTGGCACACAGATGCGGTGCACTTGCGTGGCTGGTGGCTGCGGCGCATTGCCGTGGGACAAGTGCTTTTCAATTACGCTGTAAAACGTTGCAACCGCAAAATGAAATTGTAATTATTATTGCTTTCAATCTCGCACACAATAATTTTTCTCGCGTTTTCCTGATTTACATATTTTTTGCTTTTCATTTTTATTTTTATTTTTATTTTTCCATTTCATTTTTCATTTATTCATTTACCATTTTGTATTGCTGTTTTATAAATGTTCTTGCTATTGCTATTGTAATTGTTGTTATTATTGCTGTTGCACGACGGGTGTCCGGCCGCGCATTGCGTATGTGCATAATTAATATGCAGATATACACATCGGCACGCTGACCACTCATAAATCCTTAATTTCTGGTATTAAACGGCCTGAGGTCAGCGGGGACGTGTGAGTGATTCACAAATACGCATACCTCAACAGGGTGTTTCAAACAGGTTATAGGAAGTGTTAGTTTTTTTTGGTAGAAGGTTAAATTTTTTGAACGAGAGACATTTTTTAAATAAAACAAAAACGGTTTGGGGTATCATTGACTTTCTTTATTCCGTGGTAGGTTCCATTCGATACTATTAAGTATGGAACTCGATTTCTTTTGCATGACCACCACGGACACCTTGGATTGCTACCTGAGCAATAACGCATATTTTGTTTATTGAGGATGCCATTCAGCCAAAAATGACCCTCGTCGCTGAAGGTAATTTGTCGATGAAAATCCTGATCATTTTCACATTGGCGTCACAGATATGCCCAACGCTTGAGAACGACGTGTGAGATATTGGTTTGGGTCTTCCTCAATTGATGCGCTAGCGCCAGCAATATTCTCGACACTACGGCCACTTCTTTGTCTCATTGACACGGTATCATTTTATACTATGCCTATGGATTCAAATTTTTCCAAACCTTACTGAAGAGAAATGTCAAAAGAGCGCGAAAAAAGATGGCGTCGTTTGCTATCCTTATCGGTCTACTTGTGCTTGTTTTAGCGTAGCTATTGGAAACCCCTTCACGATACTTTCCGTTGGTTTTGAAAGCTTAAACTTCATGGACTGAGAAATAAATTTTTTTGTTTTTCACAAATTTTAACTGTTTGGTTTAAAAGCATCTTCATATTTCAAATTAATATCTTTGAAATAAATGCCATTGGAACTATTTGGAGCCATTTTAAATAAATGTATCTTAAACCTTTGCCAGGTTAACTTTTGTGGATTTCAGTGAATCCATTGCTGTGTCATCCTCAATCAAGTTTTAAGTCCACAGACATGTACTAAGAGCCATATCATACAAATAATTTGTGGGGATGTGATTTTCAACCAAGCAGAATTTCTTATCAGTTTTCAATGTCATGTTTTCTATCACCTCTCGAACTTAACTGTTTTTTGGATATTAAGCACTTGAGTTCCTGATATTATTAATTACCTAGAATAACTTTGCAACATTTTCTCTTTTTTCCAGAAATCAGACAACGTTCAAATATTTGCTCAAAATATCAAGACAGGTTCTTCGAGTTGGAGATATTCAAGTTTCAGTTTATATGGATCACTCGAAACTAGATTCGATCGAACTACTGTTAGGATTCAAGTTAGTATTCAAGTTTCAGTTTAACTTGATTCGATTGATCTACTATTCGAGGATGGATTTATAGTAAAACTTCTTCGTGACAAGTTTTGTAACATCTCGAATCCTATTAATCTCAGATAAGTCCTGAAGTAAATTGTTTTTTGTTTTCTTCATGAATACTACTCTGTATACATATTACAACCGATGAGGTTCTGTACTAATGCATAGCTTTATGATAGTTTCAGGGTACTAATTTCGAGTACCTTTTTATTTCAAAACAATTAAATCTAAAACAGTTCAGTCATCTGACCTCGCATACGTTAAAGGTATCTGGAGATCTTTATAGTTTTAATTTCTTTGATATCTTCGTGGTTTCCTTTTTGATTTTCCTATTCGGAGATCCTCTAAGTTTTGATCTGAAAGATATCGCTCGTTGTCTCGTATTACATAATGAGTTACGATTTTTTAAGACCTTCAATTATTTAGACGTTTGATTCTAGATAGCTCTATTAAATCAATATTTATTATTCCGTTTCTTTCCATTAAATCAACAATCGAAGAAGTTTAAGGAGTATATATACCGTTTTGACTTAAGATCCTAGCAAAAATCTGGGTAAATGTGAGTGAGCTTTCTCAATTGATCAATGCGGATAGTGTTTTATAATTCATGGTTAACGAAGTTTCTTAAAGCTAACCATACTACATACATATTTTCAATAGACATATAGATCCTAAACCGAGGCTTTCTCGTTTAATGGAACTCTTCCATATGTCTAAGTGTTAAAAAAATTTAAAGAATTGTAGTAAGAAATAAAATTTCTCTAATATTCCGAAATATTACGGTTTATTCGCGGAAACCTTCTTCTCGCAACACCCTCTACAAATCTTCATGGAGATACAGGCGTTCCATCAAATCAGCACAGCCAGCAAAAGCAGACAAATAATGCAACAACAAGTGAAATAAATTTAAAAAAGAAGAGAGAAAAGGTCGATTAAAAGAATTAATGCGCAAGAAGTGTAGTATTTATTCCGCATTATTATTTGTGAGCTATTAACTTATTGTGGATTTCCTGCACACATCATACACGCATATGGCATATGTACGTATGCGTGTGTGTGCGTGGCGGTTGGGCCGCCAGCGACAATTTCGCAAACAATTTAAATAAAGTGCAAAAGAATAAATAAAATCGGAATAATATTGAAATTATGTGGGAAAAACGCCGCAAATGCGCTCGTAACTATGGTGCCAAAGTGTTGAACCGAGAGCGTTGCGCTGTCGGTTTATTGGCGCCCTTGCAGCGCTCAGCATCAGCGTCCATTGAGATGAAGTGATTGTTTTTTGAATGACATATGTAAATACCAGCGATTGTGTGTGTGTGTGTGTACACTATCTGTTTGCTTGAATGTGGTTGTGTGCGAGATTGTGGCCGTTGGCATACATAATTTATGGGCATTCAGTTGTCGTGGGCTTTCTGTTTAAAAGATATGTAAATACAAGTGTACACATGTAATATTGGTATGTGTGCCATTTACGCACGTATTGATGCTTATTTAAGTGCGTGTACACAAAATCTATAGGAGGTGTCCTTTTTGAAAATATTTATTTGCCCTTATTACGAATTGTTGAAGAGATTTCATTAAAAGAGAAGTAAATCACTCATATACTTTAAAATGATTCCATTGATTCCACGTCTGGGTTATAAACAGGGTTGAGGTCATATTACTCTCATATCTGTTATATTTGATAACCTTTATAATATGTGCTCATAAGTTGATGTAAATAAATATATTAAATATATATAAACTAATTGGAGATTTTATTATGGTTAAGAATGGTTATGGCGTCTAATTTCCCATATAATTTCAATTTTAATTCAATAATCTCATTTTAATCTCTATTAAAACAGTTTCCTTTCCAAGAAAATAGCGTTTCTGATCTATTGCAGCTCTCATCAATGATCTTGCCGTACATGCCTTTAGTCTATGAAAAACGATCTTGAGGATCTCCATCTCTCCTAATGAGTTTGCTAATGAGTTTGTACCGAATGTACTTGAAACTCTCTGAGATAAAGGCGAGTGGATACATTTCCTTGATATATGCTTAAATCAAACCGTGATCCAAACTCTAAGACTCCATATATCCATTATAATGATTTCTGTATGCCTTGTTTTAGTAAAATTATATATATGCATATATATCACCCCTATTGCGAGTGGCGATTGGCAGTAGATAATCGACTACTAAGCGATTGTCGACTACAGGTGTCGATCAGTCGCTCAACCACCGACTGTGAATGCTTTTCAATCGCTCATTTGTTGGCTAAAATAATGTGTATTTCGAGCACCTTAAATACTTTTTATTTAAAATTATGACAATGCCCCGATCATCATATCCCAAAAATTTGAAAAATTTCGATTATCGTAAATCAGAATAAAACTTCCCCCACTCTTATTTATCTAATATGATGATTATCATCTTATCGATTGATTTTTTATCATAATCGATAATATTCTATTTATGCACCTGTTGATATTGCGGGAGGTCCATTGTCGCGAAGGTGGCTATTCGACTCAGAGAAGCTCGGTATACTAAAGGTCCCAAAAAGGAACATCCTGAAATTCTCGACCACTTGGACTGCATCCCTGGAAATCTGAATTACTGTGTTGCGGATCCTTCTCTAACCGCATTCCTACGAAAGATAACAATTTTCTTCATCAATAGCTTCCAGCTACTTTAATATTAGACTCTTTTGGGTTCCAGGCCATAGCGGTATCGCTGGGAACTTCAAAGCCATGAGCTTGCGTGTAAGGGCGTCAACTGCAATCTCTTCAAATTGGGAACATTTAGGTGTCCCACTATCCTCCTGCCTCTTGGATTGGATCAGTGTTCGTCGAATGAAAACGGTAGGCGTTGGACAACGACCACTTACCTGTGCGACTGCGAGATCATTCTGACCTAAGCTGAATCGCAGAAGATCGACAGAGTTATTTACTCTTAATAAAGTACAACTCGTCGTAATGACAGGAGTTCTTACAGACCACAACCCGATGAGGTTACATGCTGTGAGTTGCATAGAAGTAGGGAGATTGAAACACCGAGACACTTTCTCCTTCATTTACAGATTTCGCTAGATTGCGGCTCAAACATTTTGGCCGATTAAAAATTAGTTGCCTGTACAAATTCGTGAAAGGTTCACAGGCTCACAGGCTTGTCGGCACTTGAGTGTCTTGGGCATTCATTATGAGGAGTTTGCGGCGTCACAAAGGACTGGATTTAGCTATCCATTCCTCCTGCTCCCTGTGGAATAGGAATTCAGCCCCTTAAACCTGTCCTAACCTAGCCGATCGATTAAAACATTCCACAATAATTTACAGAATTACATAATTCGAAAGGAAGCGGCAAAACTCTTTCCTGAATATTCGTGAATCATTAGAATCTTTAGAATACATAAAAAATGTCTTTTCGATTCTCTTATTTTAAGCTTATCAACAGCTTTCATATACATCCTTTCAATGCAGACAAAAGCTTATTGTGACGTAATAATTAAGTTCACAAGCTCATTGTCGATAAATTCACCTACGAATACAAATAATCAGACAATAAGACAAGGCTAAAAATATCTTTCAATGTCCCACACACACATTTCGTACTTATTTATGGTCAAAAAGTAAGCAAAAGCATTAGCTACAAAAAAGGTCAAGCCCAAGCTGGTCTCAGCCGCACTTAATTATTTGCATTTAATTCCTTTCACGAGATTACACTTATCCGCTTTCACTACCAACATTGAGAAGGGTTTTTTTATTTAACAAGAATCTGTGACGCAGGTGTATTTTCGCAGAATGAATAGGTGGGTGTATGGCTGAAATGACAACTCGGTTCTCTCCGGCATTCAATTTCATTAAATTTTTTAGCCCATCTTTTCTGCTACTTTATGACCCACATCTGCTGAGGCGTCGCAGCTTATCAGCAACTGAAATTCTAGGAAGATAATACCCCTTTAAATTAAATAAAAGCCAATTAACAAATTGAACTAAAGAAAGAAGTATGAAAAATTTTGAAGTGAAGAAAGCTGGCCAATTAACGCAATAACGATAATGTCCAAGAAATGTAAAATAATTAAGGTGTAAAAATATTTCGTTACTTTGACTGGTAAGAGCTATTTTTGTACAGGTCATGTGGTCATATATAATATAGGTCATATATAATATTTCGGCGAGAACCAGTATTTTCGGCAGAGATTTTGTACCAATTCCAGGAGTGCACTTTTATTTTATCCGACGAAAGGATAAACTTACAAGTTTAAACCGACTCCGAACGGCTAAGAACTTTATGAAAAGCCTTTCATTGACAAAAAACTGTTTGATCTTTTCTGGTTGCCAGTCAAGGTTAGAAAATCCTTTCTTAAAAGGGTTCGTCAATCCAAGACCGACGACTAGGGCTATATTCGAACATTTCAAATAAGATACTACAAAAATAAAAATATAAGTTCGAAGGTCAGATATTGAAATCAAAGATCTGCCAAAGAAGATCTGAACCTTCCGCTAATTAATCATTAAGGCATGGTGAGAGTAGCAAAAAAAGTCTGTTTAATTAGAGGAAGTTATTTTAGCATATTTAATTAATTATATTTTCTTGATTCCCTGACCCAAAGAACTAAAGTTCTGATAGAGGATTATAAGGTCCATCCATTTCAAGAACTCATATCACCATTAGATGAAGTTCCAATGATGGTAAGATTAACTGAGTTCTTCTGAGATGATCTGATGGTCATCTTATCCAACAAACCCAAGATGTTTCTTGTGTGAAGTCAAGAAGCAATAAATATGATCATAAGCTAAAGTCAAAACACCAGACTATGCAAAGCATCAATGTTATCGTAAGGAAGAAGGGGACCTTCATTTGGCCATTATCTTCTTACCAGAGATACTTATAAGAGTCATTCACAAAAATATAGAAATTAATGCAAAATCTCAAAAGAAACTTAAGAAACCTTGAGAGCTTGTCTTATCAATTAAAATGTTAATTTATTTGAGAGAAACACTCAAGTAAAAAGTCATTTATAGCAAACCCCAAAACAATAACAAAACCAACAACACAGACAAAAGCGACTTTATAATCACAAAAGCCGCTTAAATTTCGTGTCTTCTCGACCTATTTAACCAGCAAGCCAACAAACCGGCAAACCACCAAGCCGTCGGTGAACTTAATAACACCTGAGTGCCATCAACTTTTCACCCACTAAGCCTTAGCGCCACCAATTGCCATTCACCGCTTTACAGTTGCCGCAGCAGCAGCAAATTTAATTGCAGCACAAAAAAATCAGATAAAATATTTCTAAAGTGTTAAACGCTTACCACCTTATGGTTTCTCTTCTGCTTTTTTTAGCGCTTTATTTGTTTAACTTCTTTTTATTGCTTCTCTTTTTTATTTTTTATTTGTATATAATTGTGCTTTTATGTCAAGGATGTCGGTGGAACATTGTTGCAGGTGAAATAGTAATGCACAGAATACAACAACAACAACATAAATTAGTGTGTGAAAGTGTTTTTGTGTGTGTGGAGGTGAACGTAGTCGCCATGGCAGTAACAATAAATGCGAAAAAGGTCCGCTTAATGGGGGTAAATGCAAAAAAAAAATTGTTAATTGCCATAAATAAACACCTGCCTGAGTGGCTATAAACGAGTGCGAGTGCCGCCGCGTTGAGTGTTGCAAGGCGCGTAAAACAAATGTGGCTGCCGCGCGGCCGCTGTAATGGGCAGCGTTAATGATGGCGCATTTCTGGCGTGCAAAAAAATGCGAAAATAAATAGTGAATGTAGTAAATGCAGAGCTGCTGATTAATCACGCTCATAAATGCGAAAGGAATGTGAAATATTGAGTGTGAAGGCAGCGTGCTTTATATTTGTGAGTTCTCTCCTTTTGTATTGTGAGTGGGGTGTTAAGATATTTAAGTTCATTTGCAAAAGAGGCTTAAACTCGTTTTATTTATTTAATTCTACACATATTTCTTTGAGGTAAATTACATCAGCCTAAATTTAGAAATTCTGCGATAATTAGTGAAGGGTTCATTTTATAAGTTCTAAATATCTAATTTACAAAAATTCTAAAAGAAAATACAGGAATCCCTCATAAAAATTTGATTTTTACCGTTAGAGGTTTTGGATGAAAGATTGTATAGAGGTCATTTGGTGCGATCCAGGATAGCATAAGCGACATCCATTAACAGGTCAAGTAGATTTGGGTCTACTTCCTCACACTGGAACACGTCTCTGATAGGGATACGATGATTACGACGAAAAATAGTAATTAATTAATTAATTAATTACAGTAATTACAATTAGGTCTCGAAAAATGCAGATCGTGGGATCTCTTTAATAAGTTTCTCAATTCCTAAAAACAAACTTAACATCAATTTAACTTGCTAGTTCTATATTTTACCAGATGTTCTTCTCAAAGTGTAACCAAAAAGTTTTACTTACACCAACTACTCTGATTTAGATGGAAATAAATAAATCTTAAGAACCTTACCGGTAGTGTACATCATTAAAATACTTGATAATATTTGTTATAAAGGGTTTTTCCAAAGGGGCACCACAAAAGTAGACTAATAAGTATAGCAAACGACGCCATATTTTTTCCCGCTCTAGATCAATCCTTACAGAACTGAAGCAGCATATGCCAGAATCGTCATATGTTCGGATTTTCATGGAAAATAATCATCAGCGATGATGCTCATTTCTGACTGAATTTCTTCGTCAATAAGCAAAATATGCGTTATTGGTCAGGCAGCAATCCACACGTACTCGTAATCCATGAGTCACCATTGCTTTCCGAAAAAATTACGGTTTGGTGCGGTTTATGGGCTGGCGGCGTCATTGGGTCAAGATCAGCACGTCACTGTGAATGGGACTCTCTACTGCTCAATGATAACAGACTATTTTTGGCGTGAATCAGATGATATGGATTTGGACAATATGTGGTTCGAACAGGATGGCGCCATAAGCCACACAATGAATGTCACAATCGATTTATTGAAAACCAAGTTTGGTGAAAGTGTTATCTCCCGAAATTACCCAGTCAATTAGTCGCCTCGGTCGTGCGATTTGACGCCGTTAGACTATTTCCTGTGGGGCTACGTCAAGCCTATGGTCTATGCCAACAAGCCAGCGACAATTAATGAACTTCGGATATCCAAAGTGAAGTGTCTAACGCTCGGTAAATTAGGTACGGTTTCATGATGATTTTTTGTCGGATTATTTTGTTATTTTAATAAATTTTAAATTAAATTATTTTAAAATTAAAATTAATTATTTTAAAAAATAAAATAGCGAAAATACAGTTCCTGATCGGATATAAATGCCACTGTGGGATCGATCTTCTAGTAGTGAGCGCTCGAGATAACATCTTTAATATACTTTCAGGAGGTTTAAGCATCTTCAGAATCCATATTTATAGCTTAGCGGACTAAATACTAGACCTTCTTCACCAGAAATGAAAGAAGTAAGGCTCCTTCCGTAAACTAATTATTAGAGGTGAGTTCATTCCCGATTGTGTACCAATAGTTCTCCAAAACGCAAGTTATCTAATCAGTTACAATTTACACGAATGAACCGAACCTTGTAGGCAATATCAGAGGTCGGGATAAATATTTCAAATTGCATATTTTTATATCTGATTAGTTCACTAATTTTTATTTATTGCTAGAAATTACAGTCAGAAAAAATATGTAAACATTTGATGAATTTTTAGCTAACAACGTCCAGAGTTTAAACAGTTGGTAATTTTGTAAAGCCTATTAACTACATGAGTATGGTTTGCTAATGCCAATGATTGGTAGGAGTTACTAGAGATCAGAAAGTCAACTGAAGACCTTATTATTTCACTGTAGTTTTGTCGGGGTCATATTAGAGTTCGAATATAATGTACTTCCAAAGTATAACAGCCGAAGAACTATGGATCAAACGCAAACTCAGATTTTAAGCCCTCGGCTCAGGAGAATTAATTGGTGAACTTAATATAGCAAAATAATTAGTTGAAATATATTTCTCAGTACTTTTCAAAGTCGAGTTAAGCTGTTGTGCTTTGTTATAGGAATACAAGAGTAACACTATAAAAAGATATAAATACAATGCGACCGTCTTTAAATGGAACTTAAGTATAAGGCATTGTCATGGCTTAAGACCACAATAACAATTAAAACGAGATACAATAACAAATGTTGAAATCAAGCTAATTTACGCCCGCTAAGTACGCGAACAATTGTACCAGGTAATGATGAGTAAATTATGAAAAGCTTGGCAATCAAAAGGACTTGGCAGCGGCCGACCTTCGAACTGCGCTGTTCATATCTCACGCTTTGTTTGTGCGTTAACACAAAAGACCGCGACGACAATTTCGGCGACCTGACGTTAATTTATTGCACATAAATACGCGCCCTGAAGTTTTACAGCTAACGCCAGCAAGCAAACGCTGTCCGTGCGGCGCTAATAGGCGGAAGGTTATAAAATGCGCTGTGCCGCTGCACATGTGCCGCGGCGGCGGCTACAGGGCTGAAGGGCGGCAGGATGACAGGGCAGGGCCATTGGTGATTATGGTGAGTTCCTTGCGGCTGATAGGTTGAGCTGACTACTACTAGCTGTAAATTACACACTTAATGTGGCACTTAAGCACGCATTTAATGTGTCATAGTTAAGTTGTTGCTGTTGTTAGCAGTGCAGGGTTTGTTGTAAAAGTGTGCGGCAAGCACGCCATTTGAGTTCAAGCGAATGGTCAACATGCAGCGTTTATCACTGCCCCAAGTAGAATATCACTGAGCGGAGGGTATCTGTGCTCGCACAAAACCCCTGAAAGCTGGCTATTATGTACCCATTGTGTAGTGTGAGTGTGTGCAATATTAGGGTGACTCGTTTGCTTGGTATATTTATGTATTTAATATCAGTTAAGTTAGACTCTTAAAGAGGTCAAACATTCTTCGTTCACAATAAAGGTGCTCTCGAAATATTTTTCAAGAAAGTTTTCAATGAATTGCTTGTAAGAAGACAATTTAAGAGTATAAGAGTAAATAAATTTTTTTTTAACGCTTTACATAAAAATAAAAAAACTTTAGGGCTGTCTCTCTACATTTGAAAAAAAAAAATCTTAAAATATAAAAAAATACATCACACTTCATTTAATATTTATAATTTAATATTTATTAGAATTTAATAAAAATTTTATTTATAGTGAGACAATTAATTTAGAGTGAGCAACCCTAAAAAACTCCATTTTTTCATAAGACTTCTATTATAAGCTTTCTATGGTTTTATATTTCTTTTTCTCAATGTCTTCAAAATTTATAATTAAATAAATGAATGAAAGTATATTTAAAATATGAAATGGTGGCAACTATATTGGATAGTAGTATATTTGTAAAGGATTTGAATAGCATTAGAAGTTTTACTCAAATTCATGGCAAGTTTCAGCTTATTACTGGCTTTCCTACACTTTTTGTCATATGGCAACTCTATGAAATATATAAAATTGAAGAAACTTCTTCAAACCCCATTTTCTGGGCACTGGTTAGTTAAAGTTTTGTTCTTTTTTTATTTACAATATATGTATTATAAAAAATATGTGCTTATTTTTCTAAAAAGGTGGCAGCCCTAATGCACCATATAGCTAAATTACTACTTTTAAAAGTATAACAGTAATTTTTGAGATGTTATCAATTTCAAATTCACAATTAGCAATACAATTTCTTAAAGTTTATTCAAATTCAGGTGGCCGCTCTTTGAAATAAAATTTTTGAGACAGTGTTTTTTTCTACTTTTGGCATAAAAAGACATTAGAACTAATTTTTGTAACTCAGAAAATATGGAAAAAATTAAGGCGTTTTTCCAAAAAACGATCCACCCTAATACGCTCTATAAATAACCTGCAACAGATGGATGCGTTTGTATGTAATAATTCACTGTAGCAACTATGTTGTTCACTTCCACGAAGAAACAGTCAAAATTAATGATCATACCAGTCACTTTGCAACATGTTATACGCACAGAGAGATACACATATACATACATATGTATGCACGTATAGCACCAACCCTGCCATGCACTTGAAGCTGCGTCGCTGTTGTGTGCCGAAAAAAATGCACCGCTCAATTGTGTGGTTGCAACATTTGTTGCGCATCCTGAAGTACCGCTTCAATTATGGTTGAATGCAAGTTCGCGGTAAACTGGGGTTTCGTCAATGCCAAATTGCGCAGAAATCTGTATGACCACTTAGGAGTACAAACTATGTAAACTTGTATATACAATGTATATGAGTGTATGTATGTATGCATGTGTGTTTGTACATCCACTTTAATTGACGCAAATCTGCCACCTGTTGTGCTCAAACGTTGAGCGATGTGGCCACTTACCGCACTCACTATCTGACAAGTGTGTGGTGATGGCTTTATTCAAGTGCCGGCGTACAAACATATGCAACAGTCAAAGCTCAAATGCAGCAGTGCGTATACGTAACAAATTTGTATCATATTTCGAGTAGTTTTCAAATTAACTAAAGAAGGATAAATGTTGTTGTAATATAATATAACTTTAAGTATTATATTACAAAGGTACATACTTTTAAACAGTAATGGATTGAGTTAAGGTTTGGAATTTCAAATACCACCCCATTTTCCAAAGTCGTGAATATCATTAATTTTGTCGAACAATCAAAGCTTGTCTCTATAGTATCAAGCTTATCGCCGAAAGAAACAAATGAACCTTATACATTTTTTGTTGAATTTTTTTAAATATATTATGACAGTTATAAAAGCGGTTTTGTTGCGTCTCCTCTGTGGGAGTATTTTTTCTTATTTCTGTGAAAATCCTTCACATCTTCATATTTTCCATCACAGTTATTCTAACTGATTGAGTAATCCACCTCAATGGATACTCCACCTGTAAATAGAGACTCCAAAGGTTTGTCAAATGTTAAGATATGCTAATGCTAAGTATCAATTCCGTATAAAGGCACTGATTTTCAAACAATTTTTTAAAGTGTTAGCTTGAATATTAAATAAAAAAATATTAGAAGTCCCAAAAATATACTCCGAATACTTCTGATTATGATTCTCAATTAATCAGGACAAACGGATTAATTTCTAATGAAATACCATAAATATTAAAAAATTTAAAATAAATACATAAATATTAATTGAATAAAAATTTTACAAAAAAATTTTAATTAATTATATTTAAATTTAATTTTTAAATTAACGAGAAATTATTAATTTTTATTAAAAATATAAGCTCTAGAAAATTTAATAGTGAACATAATTTATTCTTTAAATGTATGTATGTATACAAATTTTATTATTTATAGCAATAATAACCACATCAATAATCAAATATCAAAAGAGTTGATACTCACCACCCTCATATAATTCAACTCTTGCATTAGCATAACAAAGTGGAGTAAAATAAAATCAAACAGCATGATCCTTTACGCAAAGCACAAATAAAGAAGCAGAACACATTGTTTTTATAGAGCAAAATGCAACAAAACGCATAAGAAAATTCTCAACACTCTCAGCACAGGTATGTCGACACACTGAGTGGGCGCCGTTGCCTTTGTTCTGCATGCATGGAAAAGCATCATTGTGAAAAATTGCGTGTCATTATCGGACTACAGCAGCAATTCAGTATGTTAAATGTGCATAAAAACTTAAATTAGTGTAATGTATTAACTATAAAAGTGAAAATTAAGACAAATTAAAGTACAAAATAGTAAAAAGTAATAAAAAGTGTAATGTTGAAAAATTAATGATCGGAAAAGTGTTGAAAAACTTTGTGAAGGAATAAATTGCGAAACAAATATGAAACTCCAAAAAAGTGAAGAAATAATACTGCGATAAAAATAAGGTGATTTCATCACAAGGAAAGGATAATTGTTAAAAAGAGAAAATACACAACAATTAGCGATGTTAGTCTAATTTCACATGATTGATATTTCGTCTTATATTGTTCTTAGTTCTTCATGAGACAATTCAATTATTTTGCCAATTGAAAATAAATCGGCGTAAGAAGTCCAGAAAACTCGAATAAGGCTGTAGTAGCAGGATTACTGCAGATATGTTGTTGTTTCTTGTATGAATACTGATTTTCTTTGAAATAATTGCTCTTGTACTTTTTATTATTGTTGTCATTATAACGCCACTATCACGTTGTATGAATTTGATTTTGTGAGAGATTAACCAAGCGGTAAACTAAAAACGAAGAGCACATTTTTAAAAGGAGTATGCATAATGCTTAATGAAGTCAATAGCAAAGCAAATAAAAAGTAATTGAACTGTTCTCTGAGTAATACAAAGAATAAAAAATTAGTGGTAGATCATTATAGGAATCTCTTAGTGATATAAAGAGTACATTAGATCAAACCGTTTCATTAGTAGCGACGGCAATATTTGTTTACATTCAGTGTTCAATATTAAAAAAAAAATTAATATAAAATATATATTAAATAATAATTAAATAATATATCAATTTATTCTTATAGACTACTTAAATATTGATTTGTAGAGACAAAAATTAGTTTATATTTTCAAATAAATTCAATATTTTTATTATGTTGTAGAAAACATTTAAAAAAAATTTGATAAAAATCTTTAATTAGTACTTGCCTCTTTAATACTTTTAATTGGAGTGAAAATATGATTATTTATTACAATTGCTTTTCAATAAATTAAAAAAAAAACTTTAACTGATACGATATTATGCAAATTCGAAACTAATTTGTTATATCATATTAAACAGAAATTCATTTACAATATGCAATAAGCTCCATATAAAAAATATTAAAATAGTGTATGCATGAAATTGGTATTTGATCTCTTACTACAATTCTACTCTTTATTTGCATAATAAAGTGGAGTGGTGTATAAGAAAATCATAAAGCATTTTTCTTTTCAGAAAAGCACAAAAAAACAACATACCTTGTCTTTATGCAGCAAACACAACACAACTCATAAGAAAATTCTCATCACTCTCAGCACAGGTATGCAGCACACTGAGTGGGCGCCGTTACCTTTGCATGTGCATGCATGAACAAGCTTCATTGTGAAAAAATTACGCGTCATTATCGGACAGCAGTGACAAATATGAAACTTAAATGTGCATAAGAACTTAAAATAGTAAAACTTCTTAAATATAAAAGTGATAATTCTCGAAATTAAAAGAAAATAAAGTGCATAGAAGTGAAAAGTGATAAAAAAATGTGTAATGTAGAAGTGTGAAGTGGAAAAACTACTGATGAGTAAAGTGTTGATCTAATTGGTGAAAAAACTAAAATTTATTGCGTTTAGCTTTGCGACTTTAATGAGCAATATATCGAAACAATTATGAAACTCAATAAAAATAAAGAAATAATTTAGTGCGCGCAAAATTAATTGCCTTAAGCAGAAGAAAATGAAGACTTCTAAGAGGAAATAAACAACAATTAAAGAGGTAAGAATTTTAAATTTATTATTCTTGTTTATGCCTTTTCATATTATATTATTATTAGTTCTTAATAATATTAATTTGCCAAATTGTTCAGAAATTCATTTGTAATATGCAATAGCTCTATATAAAAAGTATTAAATCAGTGTATGCTTGTAAATGGTATTTGCTCTCTTAATGCTATTATACTCTTTATTTGCATAAGAAAGTGAAATAAAATAAATTCATACTTTTCACAAAAGCACAAAAAAAAAAAACAAAATACCTTGCCTTGATGCTGTAAATGCAACAAAGCGCATATGAAAATTATCTTCACTCTCAGCAGAACAGGTATGCAGGCACACTGAGTGGGCGCCGTTACCTTTGTTGTGCATGCATGAACAAGCTTCATTGTGAAAAATTACTTGTCATTATCGGACTGCATTGGCAATTAAATAATTTGTTTGTGAATAAAAACTTTTAATAGTGAAATTTCTTTATTTAAACTGTGATACAACTTAAAGTTAAATGAAAATAAATAAATAAAGTGGAAAGTAAATAGTGATGAAAACTTTAGAATAATAAAGCGAAGAGATTAGGAACAAAATGTATTGGGCACTTAAGTGTTAACTGATTTGTGTGTTTTTAGTGCTTAGGTGTATAAAATAACTATTTGAAGAAAAGTGTACAAATATAAATATTTTGGGAATTGTTATCAGAAAAGAGTATATTTAAATGGACATGTGCATACAAATGAATTAAAGAGGTAAGAATTGTAAATGTGTTTGTACTTAAATAGTTTTGTGTGTTCGCATACACAAAGGAGACAATTAAATTGTATTACTTATTTGAAGAAATTCATTGAATCTAATTTCATACCTTTATACACATATAATTAAAAGTTATTATATCATATATGCTTCTCAAAAATAATTAAAAGCAGGTTCAGCTTTTGAAATATCTTGTGAGGCTATGTAAGTTTGTCGACTCACCATCCTTGAGGTTTTATATAATTTAAATTAATTTAATTTATTTAGTTAATTAATTCTGCTATTTTACAATCAATAATAAACCTATGCATATGTACATATTTCCAATTGTTATGTCAATTGTCAATTAGCAATATAAAGGCATAACATAAATTGTTCAAGGTTTTGACGTTTTAAGCTTATATCTATAGTGTTGCTAATGATCAAAGATTAGTTTAGAGTAGAGAAAATTCCACGGAACGAAAATAACTGAACGCTACTCTGATTGAAACAAACGAGTTCAAAAAAGTCTCCTATTACAGCAAATTTCAGAAATAGCTCTCTTAGTGAAAAAAAAAAACGAGACGGATAGAGACAATAATGAATATCTGTTTAGTACTTGATAATTAAAAGTTATAGTAATAGTTAAAGATATATTGAATGAATATAATTACATATATGCTGCTCTAAAAGAATTAAAAATAGGTTCAGCTTTTGAAATATCTTGTGAGGCTATGTAAGTGTCTTCGACTCACCATCCTTGAGGTTTTGTATAAAGTTGTTTTGTCGGGGATTAAGGGAGTTTGATCTTTCTTCTTTATATCTTCAATAGGTAGTATCACTAGATAATTTTTGATTGATTTCTATAATACTATAGCTGCATAAGCTATGGCTCTGGCTACTAATGCTTACTATAGCTCTTTTCTCACTGCTGTGGAGTCGGGGTTAGATTTGTATATTTGCTTGACTTAAGATGCCTACATCGCTGTATTTCCCAAATAATCTTGGGGAAAGCTGTCATGTGAGCGTGTGGTTTGATATTAGTGTTTATGGGTTGTGTTGATGATATAGAAATGTTGATTCGTGTTTGATTGTTGGGTAGTAGCAGATACCAATTTCGTATGAGGATTCTGTATACAGGCTTGCTTCATCGGTGAAAATTCGGTGTAAGGGCATGCGGAGAGGTTAGAGTTTTTGATCATTTTAACCCCTTCTCTCTATATAAAATCAATTCGGTACTATTTTATTCGTTGTCATTGTTGTTTTTGTAGCTATGACATACATTTTATGACTGTAGAGCTAGGAGACATTTTACTGATGAGCTTTCGCCAATAGTACTCTTTAATTCGTCTTGAACTTTACCTAATACCGATATTGGGATCACTTTGAATAGTGTCGTCTCATTTTTCATAACAAAAATTTGCAATTTATCTTGCTTCAACAATTTTAGAAATGTCTGTTTAATTCAAAGGAATATTTTCCCCATTTTACTAAATAAGAAGTTTATATCAAGTATTACATGAAGCAATGAAAGCACAAAGTAATTGAATCACACTTTTCCCCAACAAAACAAAAGTTTCTCACGCTTCTCATGCTTTCAATTTAACTCTGCCATTAATAAATTGGTATTTGTGAGCGTGAACAAACGCATAATGGACAACAACTGCAAAGCAGCAGACTGGAAATGACAAAATGCTTCGAACAATACATTTCTCAGTCCTAACACTCCTTAAGCCGCTTTTAATCAGCCAGTCCATTCATAGTTAGTGGTGTCCAGTTACAAAAGGAAAACAACAACATGCGCATATTGTTTATGAAAACACATGTCGACAGGCCATTTTATTAAATACTAATGGATACGTTTTGCTTAGATGCGAATAGACTACAATTTATATGAGTACTGTCATGTATATATTTACGTTTGTGCTCATCCACCAACAACAACATGAACAAATTGTATATTCCTAACGCACGAACATGCAATATTTTATACGAGCAATTCAACTCATGTGCCCACAAAGTTCCATTTCACATCACATGGACATACATATGTGCATGGTATACGTCAGTGGAACTTTTAATCTACAACCATTTTCCCCTAGACATTGGCAAATTATGTCGCTGTTGTCACTTGTGTTATTATTCCATGAAATATACATGCTTTGTTGTTTTACGTTTGTCATTGTTGATGGCCTGCCAACGCTCTCAGTTCTCAGCTCTTCGCAAGTTAGCATGTTAGACAGAGTGTCTTCAGTACATGGCAGTTGCAAGTGTATGTGAGTTGGAAAGTTGAAGCTCAAAAAGTCCAAAACGCAACAATATTTGCACAAATAATATAAATAAATAAATGCACAGCTGCGTTGATGTAAGTGATACATATTCATAAATGCATATGTTAGTTGAGCTTGGTTTTTGCTTTGTATTTATTTTCTTTGACGTGACTCTTTACTTGATTGCTTCTCATATACGAGTAGCTGAATTTTAAATACACTCACTTAAGTTTATTATTGGCGATGTTTTGGAATAAATGTTTACAAAGTATGTCATAGTAAGTGCATGGTAGTAGGGAAATCAATGACAATAAGCAATGGAAAACCATTTGTTAGCTGGCTTTTTGATTTTTGCTATAATAAGGTAATTGTAGATTTTAACTCTTAAAATTAACTGGAAATATCTAATAACACGTGCTTCATTATCTAAATTTTTTTATAAATTCTTGTAAATATTACTACGTTTATGCTTCATTTCTACTCGCTTATATTCTACATGGGTAAAGCCTATAAGCATAAACGGCAAATACTCTACTCGAGGTAAATTCTAAATTGAATTAAATTGAGGGCTGCCATGTATTATAACATTTGATAGAATTTTTAGTAAATAATTAAATTTTTAGCGAAAAATTGGCAATACGGGTACCCTGTATATGCAATTTGTCAAAACAATATACACCGGCACAAAAATGAGCTCATTTGACGTTCAACTTAACTCTAAATCCGTTTATGCATCCGAGTTAACTCGTCTACATACGTAAAGAAAATGTGTATATTCTATCCGAGTAGATCATTTAACTCGTGGTGAAAAAGTGTTTATGCATGTGGGTTGAACTTACCCGTGTATAATATAACCGAGTAGAAATGAAGCATAAACATAGTATATAACGTTGGATATAAATAGGTTACTGAGGCTACTAGTATGAACCCAAAGAGATGCCATCTAATTAGAAGGCATCCTCTCCGACATGTAGTATTGAATTATATAAAGCCACCTTATCGTTGTTGTTGTTGTAGCGGTTACCCAGGCCTGCCTGTAACTACAAGCCTAGCCTAATTGTCATCGAAGTCATCTAACGGGAGGCCCAGGAAACAGGCTGTTTCGATGAGGTCGGACCAAAGGGAAAGGGGTGTTAGATGAGTAGGGTTAAGGGGGCATGCAAAGAGGTGGTTAGTGTCATGTGGGGACTCTTTGCATGCAGGACATATGTTGAGTATGTTAGGGTCTAGTCTTGATAGGTAGGTGTTTAGTCTGCTACAATATCCAGAACAAAGTTGCGCAAGGGTCACTCTAGCATCCCAACAGAAACTGTTTGGTAAGAATTATGCTATGCTCCTTGACAGATAGCATGCATTGTGAAGGTGCTCGACCGGAAACATCAGGAGGCAACCTGTGGCTGTCTGGAGAGCGGTATTTTGGCAAGTCTGAATCTTCCCCATCGGCGTCCTACTGTTTCCAAGCGACCATATTGGGGCTGCATAGGTCTTGCTTATGGCGAGCATCCGAACGCATGCAACGCAAGGTAATGCGAGAGAGTTGATCCGTGACAAGATTATCTTCGACAATTTCTTTTAAAATTCACTGGATTTAAAGGGTATGAGCCTTTACTATGTATATACATATATAATAACTCTGTCAACTGAAGAATATGTGATAGGACGAGCAGGCTTGATAAGAGTGATAAATTGTGAAAATAGTGAAATTGTGGATTTTAAATTATAACTTTCCGCAGTATGCGGTGAATAATTAGCGTTTCTGCATAATGATTCTCAGAATTTTCGAGACCATCTAGAAGTATGCCACATATAAGTCGGTGAGACTGCAGATTTAATACATTATTTTTTCTTCCTCTTTGTTGGTGTAGGAACCGCTTATGTGGTTATAGCCGAGTTTACAACTGCGCGCTATTCATTCTTCCTTTTGGCAGTTTGGCACCAATTGGAAATCCCAAGCCCAGATTGGATTTCTAGGTTAGACCCTTAAATCGTAGTCCTTAATAATTTGCGCTGGTCTTCATCAAAATTGGGGTTTCTCATCCGAGGCTGTTGTTTTCTTTTAATTGGGGAGGTTTGTTTATGTGATACGCACTACCGCATAAGTGGGATTCTGCTTCTTACTTTAGTTCGCCTCCAAACGGTTGTCTGTTCAGACTCTACTCAGAGGATACTTGGTCTAAGACCGGAAGTCGGAGCTGATTGAGCCACATGCAAAAGAATAGTTCCTGGTTCCAAAGTGAATGGCAGTCAGGAACGTTCCTCACTTACTTGAACTTCTACACATAACTCCAACATCCAATAATATTTTAATACCCTAGTTCAGATAATTTTGTAATTTTCACAGCTGCAGTCGATTTGACTATGGATCAAGCTTTGATTCGACAAATTTTAAAGATAATATATTAAAGATCTACTCAGGGATGATTTCACATCCTAATATTTTTGTATTTTTTCTTATAATTGGACAAAACATCAGATTGGTTCTTGCTAAAATATCTAAAGCAACTTCCTGATTGCTGTTTAATTTTACTCTCAAAATGTTATTCATAATATACTAATCTTAGAAAGTTATTTCTGCTGGGATATGTGGATCGATCACTTACATGCTTCGTCCTGCATTCGTTTTTTGTGTCTTCGGTGTCCCTGAAGTATAGTTATCCCAAGAATAAGAGGCTAATGAAGTTGTTAATTCTGTTCGGAATAACGTGCCTGTATTTCAGATAGGTGTTATATAACCTTTAACGGTAATCTATCATATGATTTTTACAACTTAAAAATAAAATTATTTATCATAGGTTTAGGAATTGCTAAAATCTTGTTTTACATTACTTTATTTCCATACAGAGGACTCTATATTCCATATAGAGGGACTATTGTAAAATTCTGACTAGATAGTAAAATTTGAAATTTTGAATTATGCCTTGATTGAACAGTTCGATCTATGGAACAAAATTTGAATGAAATTTGAACTTCAAGTTATGGAAGTTTGGGCTATGGAAGTGAATTTATATAAAAATTGATGTCTAAACGCTGTTGCCCATTCAAGGGTTCGAGTTATAGAAGTTTGAATTATGAAAGTTCCATTGTATTTCCAAATATTATAATAACATTAGGTTTACTATGACTCAATTTTAAAGTTTCATTTAGCTCAAAAAGAAAAAATAACTTTGAAACGCATTCTTCTTCTTAACTGGCGTAGAAACCGCTTACGCGGTTATAGCCGAGTCCACAACAGTGCGCCACGCATCTCTCCTTTTGGCGTTTTGGCGCCAATTGGTAATACCAAGTGAAGACAGGTCCTTCTCCACCTGGTCCTTCCACCGGAGTGGAGGTCTCCCTCTTCCTCTGCTTCCACCAGCGGGTACTGCATCGAATACTTTCAGAGCTGGAGCACTTTCATCCATTCGGACAACATGACCTAGCCAGCGTAGCCGCTGTTTTTTTTATTCGCTGGACTATGTCTATGTCGTCGAACAACACATACAGCTCATCATTCCATCTTCTGCGGTATTCGCCGTTGCCAATGTTTAAGGGACCGTAAATCTTCCGCAAAACCTTTCTCTCGAAAACTCCTAGTGCCGTCTCATCGGATGTTGACATCGTCCACGCTTCTGCACCATAAAGTAGGACGGGAATGATGAGGGACTTGTAGAGTTTAGTTTTTGTTCGTCGAGAGAGGACTTTACTTTTCAATTGCCTACTCAGTCCATAGTAGCACCTGTTGGCAAGAGTTATTCTGCGTTGGATTTCAAGGCTGACATTATTATCGGTGTTAATGTTGGTTCCTAGGTATACAAAATTATCTACAACTTCAAAGTTATGACTGTCAACAGTGACGTGGGAGCCAAGACGCGAATGCGCTGACTGTTTGTTTGATGACAGGAGATATTTCGTCTTGTCCTCGTTCACCACCAGACCCATTCGCTTCGCTTCCTTATCCAGGCGGGAAAAAGCAGAACTAACGGCGCGGGTGTTGTTTCCAATGATATCGATATCATCGGCGTACGCCAGGAGCTGTATACTCTTGTAAAAGATGGTACCCTCTCTGTTTAGCTCTGCAGCTCTTATAATTTTTTCCAGCATCAGGTTAAAGAAGTCGCACGATAGTGAGTCACCTTGTCTGAAACCTCGTTTGGTATCGAACGGCTCGGAGAGGTCCTTCCCGATCCTGACAGAGCTTTTGGTGTTGCTCAACGTCAACTTACACAGCCGTATTAGTTTTGCGGGGATACCAAATTCAGACATCGCGGCATAAAGGCAGCTCCTTTTCGTGCTGTCGAAAGCAGCTTTAAAGTCGACAAATAGATGGTGTGTGTCGATCCTTTTTCACGGGTCTTCTCCAAGATTTGGCGCATGGTGAATATCTGGTCAGTTGTTGATTTTCCAGGTCTAAAACCACACTGATAAGGTCCAATCAGTTTGTTGACGGTGGGCTTTAGTCTTTCACACAGTACGCTCGATAGAACCTTATAAGCGATGTTAAGGAGGCTTATCCCACGATAGTTGGCGCAAATTGTGGGGTCTCCCTTTTTGTGGATTGGGCAGAGTACACTGAGATTCCAATCGTCGGGCATGCTTTCTTCCGACCATATTTCGCAAAGAAGCTGATGCATGCACCTTATCAGCTCTTCACCGCCGTATTTGAATAGCTCGGCCGGCAATCCATCGGCCCCCGCCGCCTTGTTGTTCTTCAAGCGGGTAATTGCTATTCTAATTTCTTCACGGTCGGGCAATGGAACATCTGTTCCATCGTCGTCGATTGGGGAATCGGGTTCGCCATCTCCTGGTGTTGTACTTTCACTGCCATTCAGCAGGCTGGAGAAGTGTTCCCTCCACAAACACAGTATACTCTGGTCATCAACCACTAGATCACCGCTAAAACGGTTATTGAAACGCATTAGCCCACATTTTAATTGCTGCGCAAATGTCAATTACAATTTTACTAATACCCATAACAATTCTCATATTAGATGCACACACAACACATATACATAGTCTAGTGCATTTAATTTAATTACTATGCGCAAAAATGTATAAATAATGGATTAATTTAAAATCGCTCACTTGAAAACAGTTTGCGTGCCAAATAACTGTAGTATAAATTCAACAATATGGCGTATACCACTAACCGCAGGACTCTGACATTAATCCACTAATCAAGCTAATTTAATTTTAATTGATATAATTTAAAAAACATTTTAGCTGAATTTTTTCTAACTTCACTCCCATAAATGGACATTAACACAAGAATGCTTTCAAAAAGCGAGGCAAAAACAACAATAAACGAATTAGACTGGTTATTACTATATAATTGAAGTTATATGTTGCTCCTTATTACTACTTATTTTAATGGCATTTTGCAATATGGAGAGAGCAATACATGAGAGTATTTAGTTTTTTTAATTGGCTTATGTGATATTCTATAATAGCTTGCGGGTGTTAGGGTATGATGATGTGGGACACTTTTTTAGTTTTCATTTTATTTAAATCAAGAAAGGGTGGAAAAGAATTATGCTTAAGTTTGGTATAAATAGAATGCTTTGAATGCAACTAAATTAAAAAATTGCCCTGAATATTTTAATTTTTATACTATCTCAATATTTGAAATCTAGATGTCCGTTCATCTATCCGACTGCATTACCAATTTCAACCAAATTTTCTACATCATATTTCTGATTGGCCAAATCGGTTGACAGCCACGCCTACTTCTCACAAAACTTTTCACAAATACTGCATTGTACAGGTGTAGCATCGCTTTACTAAAAAGTGTCAAAATCCGGCTATAACTTTTCAAGACCCCAGATATAGAACTTGGGGGACTATTTTGTACCGAAAATATAGGAAATCTCTTACATATTTTATAGAAATTCAAAGATAATCTGTATCTTCTAATAATACACCTCTGCGCCAAAAGTGGATAAAATTTATCCAATACTTTCCCTAGATCTCATATATCTAATATTATGATTTTCAAGATAGAAGTTGTTGCCCTCAATATATAGTTCAATAAGAATATTAAGATGATTTTTTGCAGAGGAAAACGACCTTAAGAGGCTATATAAGTTTGGACATATACTATTCTAAGCTCTTCAGGTCAAAGGGTATCCTAAAATATTTTAGTAGAACTATAACTAACGTGTACCCCATGGCGTATGAGTTACATTATCAATGTCGTTGCAAGGAAGTAAACGCCACTAAGAAGCACACAAAAACTAGTTGTTCGGCCACTTCACTCATGCCGTAACACATGCAACTAGTTATTCATTCAAATGACAGCCGTGACTTGGAGGAAATGTGCCGATAAGTCAAAGGCTGTCAAAGGTGCGCCTTTGTTTTGTTGTTTGCGATTGAAATTTTAGTGCCGTCGCCGTTGCTGCTGCCGCCGTCAGTCGTTATCTGTTAGAGTGGCATGTTCATCGTGTTGTATGGCACTTCGTTAGCACGTGTGTGTTGCTCGCTCGCTCTAATTTCAAGATTGTCGGGCATAAATCTTGTGTCGTCACTTAGGTAAGCGCCTCAGCGCCTAAGTCTATGCCTTAATGCCGCGCTTGCTTGCTTGCTTGTAATACATTTGTATATGTGTGTACTGTATGTGTTTGGGTATTGCTTTGCCGCTTAATGCATGTGTATTTGTGCAGTCGTGCGCATAAGCACAAGTGCCGCAATGGGACATTCAGACTCTTAAGCGCGGCGCTGCTACTACGCCATGTATGCTCTTGCCTGCATATGTATGTGTGGGTGTCTGTGTGCCTTGAGTGCTCTCTTCAGTGGCTTGCAAATGACACTTGAGCTAATAGTGTTGAAAGTGTATGCTATGCTAGCAACAGCTGCCGTAGTGAGCAATCGAAGAAGGAGTGAAAACAAAACGGAATGCTGTCCTTAGACGGCTGAAGTGGTGCCCCAGTCACTATGTGTCGGCTGTGGCAAGTTGGCAATAAAACCTGTTAAAATTATTGTTATTACCCAGTCATGTTGTTTACGCGCACTCTTCTTTTCTTCCTCTTTCGTATGTTTGCCAGCGCATGTCTACATATGCTTTGAATTCGTAATTAAATGGCTGTAGGCTAATATCAACTGTTTTCTTTCTTTCACTTCGTACTTTAGTAGCTTCACCTTTGTATTTCTGTCATCAGCACATTTTTTTTAATCTAATTTTGCTTTTCGTTTGTGTTTTGTTGTTGCTGTCAGCCAACATTTATCGGTAGTTGTTGACACCTGTGTCCTTGTACTCATTCACCTATTTCACTTTAATAGAAATGTACACCATTTATGAGTGATCACTCGGTTAGTTAGTGAAATGTGTGCCTCTCGTGCTTTATGCTTTTGACATTCTATTACTGTTATATTTAGCACTCTTGACTTGTTAATAGTTCGTTTGTGGCACTTTGTTGCCATTAATGTGTTACACTATTATTGTATATTTGTTCTCATGAGGGGCGCTTGAATGGAATATCATATGTTTGCATTAGACGCACAAAAGTATGCAATGTGACCCCAACATAACTGTTGCATATTAAGTAGAAAGCATTTCGATGTATTTTATGGCTTCATGTCGGTCTTTTTGGTTGGCATATCATTCGCTTGGCATTACGACTTCATATGAATTGGAGTTCATTTTTAATATCCATAATATTTAGGGAAGATAAAATGTTAAAGAAGTATTAGTTCATGATTTATATAATATAGGTGGGTTAGAAGCTTATAAATAATATTGATAGTTTTTTTGAGACCGTATGGTTAGTTCTCTTGTTAAAAAAAAAACTCTCTTGAAAACTTTATTTGTTTGCTTGTCATTTGGTTGTTTATGTCGATTTCTTATTATGGTTTTAATCGATTTCTAAAACTTTCCTTATAGAAGGAAATTATTTTTAAAGAAGAAGAGAAGGTCATAGAGAGCCAGCTTTGGCTGATAAGGGGACAAACTTTTGCGACATCAATTTAGTATTTTTCTCGGGTCTTTTGGCAATATTTTTCGGAATGAAAGCAGTCCGAAATTACAAAAATGTGTTCTGGTTGTTAGAAATTGACCAGGACGTGTTTTGGTTTTGGAAGATTACCATGTCAGCTCTGTAGTTTTTTACTGTGATTCCTTTCTTCAAAGTGCTTAATTTAACTAGACAAAGCTGAGTTGATATACATATTTTATATTGAATACCACATCATAAATTTGGCGATATGTGGCGATTGTTCATTGTGACACCTGGAAAACTCCTAACAGATCACTTAGACCCTTATGATGCGACAAAGCGCTTAGATTCTAAAATAAAGGTCTTAATTTGGCTAATGTCGATTCCCGTCACTTCGCTGGGTTCGCCGAAGATGTGCGAAATTTACAAATGATGAATAAATTGAAAAAAAAAATTATTGAGTTATTTCTGAACATAGTCAATTTTTAGCTTTATATACTTGGCCCAGCGATACTCCAACTTCTTTGAAAACCCTGAAAATACGTTTTTGAAGATCTGAAGAAGAAGAGTCCCACTTCTTCTGGGCACCAATAATCTTTTTCTTTCGACTTTAACTTCTGTCGGTATTTAATTCTTCCAATATTGTAAACGAAAGTAGTCGCACTATGGCATATCTGAGGAATGCATTAACAGTTCATAGTTTAATTCAATCAAATTGATTATCAGAGAACTGCAGTAGTGCGTAATTTCATTACTCAGAGTAAACTTGCTTCAAATGTGATGGCGGTGTCCACTCACACTCATGGAAATGCATTGTGATCTAATATCTACTCAGAGAACTTTGAGTGGATAAGCTACTGAACCCCTGGTTTTTTTTGGTATGGCATAGTATTTGTATTTGTTTTACACACTATTCTTTTTGATATTCACTGACAAGTGACGATCTTACTCATGACCAGCAAAGACAAAAGCAAGAAACACTCATCACCACTAGGGTGTGTACTAGATTGTTTACTATTGTATTGTAAGAGATTTAGGTGTTTTTTATCCGCATTGAGCTAGGTGGAAAAATTCAGTGAGTGTAAAAACCACCGACTTATTGGCTGAGTGTTTTGGATACCTAAGTGTGAAAAATATACATGTAAGTATGCGGGGTACTCTGAGTCGCGGTGCACTACTGCAGGTCTCTGGTGATTATTGCGACGTGGGAGGTGTGGGACATAACATGATCATGGTGGACAAGCAGGAAGGGACGAAAAATTGGCCCAGTAAAATTGGTATAGTAGACCCCTGCAACCGTTTTGCACTTCTCCAGGCAGTAGATGTGTATCACATCTTGTGAACATTAGAAAAAGATGCAAATCTTCGTCTCTTCGGAACATGTTTTCCGTGTGAAATCCACTTTTTCTGCTGTGTCTTAATCTCTGATGTATACTAGTATATACTTTATTCCTTGATGAACAAAAAGCGATGCTAAAACCCCTTCATTGGACGGCAAAGTTATGAACTTTTGTGATCGATCTTTTTATATAACTGATGTGCCTTTATGGATCGCATTTCCAACTAAGCAATATTCAAATGCACTGAAAAAACCTCGTTTAATACGTCCCTTCTTCCTATTACATATATATGCCTGGAATTCAACCAAATATTCACTTTAAGACTAGGAAATTTCTCTTGCCTTTCTCATATATATAGAATACGGATTTGATGATATTTGCAGTCTGTTCGTTCGATACCTGCATTTTATATCTGAAATACATATTGTTCATATGTATGTTTATAAATGGATATATATGTGTATGTAGGATCGATAACTGACCTCAATTTGAGCAAGTAAAAAATTTGGAAAAAGGCTTTATGCCAAATATTAAAATCAATTTTGATAATAAATGGGCAGAATGTGAAAATTACCAGCACGAGTGTTATCAGTGTATAATGGTTATCACGAATACAACTATTCATTGTGTTACGCATATAATACTATCTACATAGCATTTAAATATCCGCATTTGTGTATAGGAATAAGGCTTTCGTATTTGATAGCGGTGAATAGCTTTAGACCCCCTAAGCAGGAACAATTTAACCTACGGTCCAGTTTTAATAAAATGTGTATGAGCTTCGACTTGTATTGAGTGTAATTACCCGGTGGTGAATAAATTATACTTGGCAAGAAAAAAATATTTTACAAATAAAAGTGTTTGCTAGAAATTACGAAAAATATTCTACTTTGAACAGAAATTCATTACACTGTCCAACAGCATTTTTGGAACAGAATAGCGACCCTATAATTCTGAAAGGGTATGTTGAGTAGATAATTTTTGTAGAACAAACTTATGGTCCAGCACGTCTGAGTTTTTTTTTACAGTGGGTCAAAGTTTTCATTTTTTGGTTGAAGGGAGCATTAGACTATATGAAAAAAATTTTGTAAGTTAATGTCTGAGAGAATTCTTATGGTCAGAGTTGTATTGTGGAATTGTATGAGGATTATTTTTGTGGAAGATCTAAACCCTCTAACTGGTTTCTTTATGGGTAAATTTGACCCTTTTTTCGAGAAAATCAAAAAATATCCTTTAAAAAAGGACATTTAAGGATTAAAATATTCTACGAAAATGTTTGGCGGAAAATTTCAGTGGGGGTCACCAAAGACACCATTATTGTAAATAAAGCTCTTTACGATTAATTGGCAAAATTACACGCCAACATATACAAAGTAGGTGAAAACGTCGTCAAGTTCGGCCGGGCCAAACACTGAGTTCTCGCGTTTAGTCAGCTGTGGCTTACAAATCGGGTGTGATAAAATTAAGCACAATTGACTTACTAAGCAGTACATATCGGATGTGATTTTTACTAAAATTAATATAAAAAAAGAACAATTAAAGCCTAAATAAGCATGGCGGATTCTGTTTGCAAATTAAGAGATGGGTTTTGCTTTATTTGTGGACATTTTACGCACCTTCAAAGCAGAAGTAAGATATTCCCTACAATTGAAGAACCATATTTTCATTTCTTTGGAATACGATTTTTATGTGAAGCTTGGATACCAAAAACTGTATGTACTACTTACCCTTTAGGGTCGCTATTCTGTTCCATTCAAAAAGTCTTCATTTGTTGGACAGTGTTATTATCTTATCTTAACCGTCCAACAAATTTTCGAATTTTTCAATTTTAAAATCGACTGGTCCGAAAAGACTTAAATTTTCCAAGTTGAAAACCGACTCTTTAGTGAGTTATTTAATTTTGTTTGTTTTTCGATGACTATTGCAAATAGTATGAGTAGGTATATTTCTGTCCAAGATCCGACCAGGGCTGTAGACATCTCTTCTGCAAAAATACATTGATGAGGAACTCGCACTTTTTACTAGTTTTAAAATAGTTTATAACTAGTTGATTTCACTACAGGTATATTTCATATGAAAAATCAGATTAATAATTTCCAAAAAGCAGGTTCCAATCTCGCAGGTACAGCCGTTACGCACTTTCGATTTCCCATCGCCTGCTAATTCGCAATAATTTGAAATTTAATTTATGCGCAAAAATGTGAAATCACAATGCCCACGGGGGTTCGGTTCGAATGCAATCATGTCCTAATAGCGCTCTTTCATTGGTGTGCGTGTGCGTGTGTGTGTAGAGACACGTGTTGTACAGTGGGCTTTGTGTGTGTTGAATGCTAACAATAACGGCATGTATTTTGCTAATTGCGATAATACGCCGTTATAACGGTCATTTTGAATAAACGCAATTGTTTGGCGCCAACAAACGCGCATTCAAACATACGCATACATACATCCTTATATAGACCAATAAGTGATTATAACGCACATTTACGTAATTTCGCTGTTGTTTTTGTACCAGCTTTATTGTGTTGTTGTTGTTTAGCTACCGCGGTGCCGCTCATTTAAAAAATAACAAAAATAAATTGGTAAAATTAAAGCCTGATGGTGATATTATGCGGCGCCGGCTTACCGTGTATGTGTTGTTGTACACGTGTGTGTGTGAATATGTGTTTGAGTTCGTGCGTGAGTGTTCAGTTACAATTACACGCTGCGCAAACAAAACAATAAACAATTCAATGTATGTAATGTAAATATGGAAACGGGGATTTGCGGCTCTAACGAACAGTGATTATATTTTCATAAAGACTTGAAAATTCCATTTTATTTATGATGTATTTGGCGTGCATTCAACCAATATAAAGGCTTAGTTAGTAGCGCAACTTAACTGACTGTTAATCCTTCAATGGCACTGTTTTGGAATTAACGCGGTGTATGCAGCGATATTGTGTTGCGTTCAATTATTGCGATTTGTGTGATGCAGGCAAAATTGTGTCACGATAGTTTGCATTATTATTAATTGAAATTAATTGTTCGTTGTTGTTATTTGATGTTTTGCTATGGTTTATAAAATATTGTTTCGCGTATGTTCAAAGTTATGAAATGGTCACGCAATCATTTTTATACTTCCCTCCAATACTCTCTCGAATTTCAGCTTATTTTAGTTGTGTGGAGTTCACAGAATAATACTAATTTCTATGTAGTACCCAAAATCGGCTTTAAGGGACTATACATGACATTTAAATCGTGTTTTGTTTTTATTTTTTGCTTCATCGGTAGTTTATACTTTCAAAAATATCTTGTGGTAAGGTCGTATCACGTATAGTTTTTCAATGGCAGTGTTCTGAAGAGCGACCGCTCGCAGGTATAAGCCGCTATAGTCGAAACTTTAGACGCGTTTTTTCGGAACGACATTTCTCAAAATTGCTGACATTATAAATCAACGAGAAACTGACCGATCGATAAAATTTAAACTGAGTATTCTTGAATATATTTATGTTCTTTTTTTCAGAACTACGCCATTTTGATATTTTTTGAAATATTTCAAAAATCGTAGGTCATTGTATTGGAAACACCTTTTTTTTTTTGTTTCAGAGACTCATCCCGAATCATGTCAGCAGTTGGCAGGTTTTCTTTTTGGTACCTCCGAAGACAACATCCGGTATCTTTTTGAAGTTTTTTGTTTCATCTACTCATTCTTCCGGAATCATGTCAACAGTTTTTTTTTTTTTGGTACCTTCCAAGACAGCAATTTTTTTTAACAAAAATTTAATTATAGCTGAAAAGATACCTTATTATATGTAAAAAACTTCGAAACAATCGATCGAGTACTTTATTTTGAAAAAATTCACGAAAATCGCCTAATTTTTCATGGGTTGCACTGGTATAGCACCTTAAGTATCTTTTCTTCAGTTGTAGGTTGTTGATGTATGGTTGACCGCTAAAGTTATTATCCAATTAAGATCTGAATAATATAGGTTTTGTTATAAAAAACTTCCTCCTATTCTAAGTAAGATCAGCGTTTCTGGTATGCTGCATCCCTTTGAAGTTCGCCGTAGTATGCTATATAAGTCACCGATTTTATTTTCGTTACTTCTAAAGTCAGATGTGGAATTTTCTTCAACCATTATTTCTATCAAATTAAATTTTAAATAACAACAATTTCATAGTTTAACAGTATAAATATGAATATAAACTATGAAGGATATACAGCTACAGTCAACTAATTAGCAACGTTGCTGTTTGAGTCATGTAATAATTTTAAGTCGAAAAGTTGGCTAGAATAATTGAAAGTTTTGGAGTTTAATTAAGCGATATTTCGTTGCTTTTTAAATAATATGAAGTTTTTTATTTATATTTTATTCTGGACTATGTTTTTCACTATTTGAAAAAGGATTTACCAAAACCTCTCGGTCTCCCCATTCTATCTTTACACTTCCTAATTGTTCGATGAAATTTCCGATTGTGTTCATTCGAACCTTCGTTTTTAATTGCACCAGAGATTCTTAATAGAGTTCAGGTATGGACTGCACAAAAGCCAGTCTAAAAAAAAAATTATATTTACATCCATCCATTGTTTAGTTGACCCCGCGGTATGTTTGGGGTCGTTATCTTGCTGAAACTGTTATAGGCCCAACACCCATTCATTACATAACATCACATATCATTATTGTACCCCGTAGTTCTCTTAATTGACTTTTGACAGTTTCTAAGGTGCTCTATCATTTTCACCAAAAATATCCACGCGAATTTCATTTTCTGTTTTTGGGGGTTTATTTTTTTGATTCACTCGTCATCTCTAGCGATTGTTATACGAGGTATTTTCTTGCTTAGCACTCTTACTGTGGTTTTATGGGATTTAAAATATTGAACAGTGTCAAAACCTAGATATTAGCCAGGGAGTGTTTGACGGTATAAATATGAATAGGGAGTGTTTGTAAAATATATAAAATCGATTGAATTGAAAATTTTAAAGTATTTTCACGAAGTTTGAGATTCACTTCAAGATATGTAGAAATTAACTCTGGCTGAAAGTCAATGTAACTTAAGCTTAAATATCTCCCTGAAAATTATCAGGATTTATACTCACCTAAAGTTTTATTAAATGCTAGACTGTATGAGTTCTCACACATATACTTACCAATTTAGCTATATTGGTATCGAACTTATCAGTAACACAGAACTTCTTCAGTTTTAATAATAGAATACATTTTATTTCGAGTAGAAGAAAGCTAATGAAGTACAATTTGACATAATCGGCAACCTCATTCTTGAGTATTAACCCCTTGACGTATCAATTAGCGCAACGAAATTCGCTTCCAACTGTTCGCAGAAAACTTGCACTAAACAAACCAGTTTTGATGCTTACGAACAGTCTCAAAATGAAACGAAATTTGAATGCATGTAATAAAACTATTTATTTTAGATTAGATGTTGTGCACGGAAATAACGGGAAATTTTCAATTCTCTTTTCATCAAATGTACACTTCTACACACCACGAGTCAGACTCATGATAATCATGTTAGGCACAGAAATTGTACCACGAGTCAGACTCGTGGAAATACGTCAAGGGGTTAATATCACAAAAGTGTAAGAAACATTTCCATTACTGTACCTAATCTCTAAGTGGGTTAACTATAATTTTTTTTAAATATTCTACAATTTAAAATGAATGCGGTACAACTAACTGCACATAAATCTGGAGGTTCCCAGCACTGATGAAAAATCGATACAGAATAGGGCATTTGATATTCCTATTCGCACCGCTTTATACTATTTATTAAAATATTTTGTTAATTTATGATTATCTAAAGATTTATTTACTTACCATTATAATTTACTATGATTTCAATACTTACACTTGCTAGTATTAGTAAAAATAAAAACAAAGTTGTTTCGTAATCATTTATACATTGGCATTTTATTTCTAATTTCATTACATTTGTATATTTTAAATTTAACTCCATTTGTAACATGGCAATTGTTCATTCATTTATTTTCACTTAAATGTAGATTTAAATTTAATTTTAATTGTATATGCAATTTACTAGTATTCTCAACTTATTTTTATTATAAAACATTTTCTGCTACACTCATATTTACTTTCATTAATTAAAAATAATAATCCATTAATTGTACACACTAATTTGCGCTTAACCTTTTCATCTGATATTGTATCATTATTATTTATTATTATTAATATTAATAAATTGTTGCTTAGCTTAGTTATGTAATCACTTATGTTTATATTAAATTTATTTTGCTGCTACTTTGACCAGCAGTACTTAGTTTCATTAAATATTCGGTTTGAATTTAATTTCTGCTAATATCTCATGCGTTTAGTTTACTTTTATTTTAATTTATTTCATGTTATGTTTTTTGTTTTTGTTTTTGTTTTGTGTTAACATTAATTGCGTAAAAAAATTTACAACTATTGCGTTGCATTACTAAATTGTTGACATGGCTTGTGAAAATGAAATGAAAATATATTATTTTTTTCATTTATTATTCAATTATTGATTCCAGTAACTAAAACATTTGAGATCCTAGAAATATTTGTGAATTTTAATTGTAGCTTTTTGAATATGAAAAGAGCTCAAATTAACCAAAGAAATCCAACTTATTTACTAATCAAAATAAATATAGTTGTATGTATGTAAATGTTGTTAAAATTCATGTAGTTAATTGTGCTGAAAATGTATTTCTTATTTAATCTTTACATGCTTGTTCGTCTGTAATTACTTTAATTTTTGTTTACCTACAATTATTTTACTTTACCTACTGCTGATATAGTTTAGGACTTTAATTGGTGAGATTTGCATTTGAGATTTCTTATTCAGAGTTTTTGTTACATTCAATTGATGATTTGTATTTTATTTTATTTTTATATATATCCGGTATATTTTCAAATAAAATTTTAAGACAGTCAGTGCGAATGTTAATATACATTTTTGGAAAGAGATATATTTACAGAGTTGTGAAGCCACAAAATTAAGCATTTAACTATAGAGTTATGAAAAAAAATACAATAAAATAAGATAAATTTCGTTCGATAATTCTAATGCCTAATGTGCACCGTTAGAAGTTCGTAATAAAAAATCATATTTTATAAAGGAGGCTTGAGTAGTCCTGGAAAGCCTACTAATGAGTAGTTTGAAGTGGATGACCTAAAACTTGTTGGACTTTATATTTTTCATGCAAAATTGCAATACAAAAAGGGGACAATCCCAGTTAAACATCTACTAAGAGTGAAAAAACAACACACATTTTGTAGAAGTTAAGTCTTTTTAGGCTCATTTAGACTGTTTAAATGGTATGTTAAATAGAATAATGTTTGAATGATGTACAGAATGGGATTTTTCTCAGTTTGATGGCTTAATGCGAGGAGTTCCTTGCGCAAAAAACAAACCCATAAACTGTCATAAAAAAATTTAAAAAATTTAAGCCTGGAGGAACACTTCTTGATGCAATTATCACATCTAAATGCTTTAAATGATAAGGATTCGCCTGAATTTGAATCATAATCTCATAATATGAGGTTCAAGTTGACTTTAAATAAAGCAATGACATTGAAAATTGAAAACGTCTAATTGAAGATCTGATTTCGTATTTTAGGCTAAGGGAAAAAATCTGAACTGTCTTGTTTTATTTAAAGAGAACAGAATCTCCTCAAATATATGACTCAAGAATTTGATTTAGTTGTGTAAAATTTTTAATAGTTAATGCAAGACTTTTTCCCAAACTTAACTTGTTTTTTTTATTTTTTTCTAATAAAACAGATTAAGAGGCTATATCAGTGTGACACTTTCAAAAAATCGATTAATTTTTTTTGCTTATCCGATAGTTTAAACTTTCAAAAATATCTTGTCAAGTCAGCAAGAAACAAACTTGAATAGTTTTTGAATTGCCACGTTCAAATATGCGTTTTTCTCGAAACGACATTTTTAAAAATTGCTGACATCATAACTGAACAAGAAATTTCCGATCGACTTAAAATTGAGACTGAGTATTATTTAATATATACAACTATACAATGACCTTTTTGATTGGTTTAACATTGTCAATTTGAAAAATCGTTATAGGAAATTCCTTCAACTTTAATAACCTTTTAGAATTTTTTTGTTTCAGCTACTCATTCGGGCAGAATCATGTCAGCAGTTGAGTAACTTTTTTTTTGGAACCTTCGAAAACAGCACATAACTCCGTTATTTTTCGATATTTTTGTAAAAAAAAATCTTAAAATATAGCAGAAAATATACTTTATTATGTAAAAAAAAACATTCGGTAAAGTTCTCTCTTTTCAAAAAATTCACGAACATCGCCTAATTTTTCATTGGTTACACTGGTATAGTCCCTTAAACTGAAGAACAGCGTAAGCGATTTCAGCATGAGCTGGTAGAAAAGGCTGTTTGTCAAACGCGCTAAAAATTACTTATCGACTTCAGAATACTGGCTTTGGCTTAATACTTTTGGCAAAAGATACTGTTTCATGTATTTCAAAATACATATTTATTGTGTTTGTGACTGTCTCTTGTGATCGAATGCTATCAATGATTTTAGAATATACAGATTGGTATAAAAATACTAAATAACAATAATTTTTGCCATTTATCTCTCTCTCTATCTCTCTCCGTTCGACACTGCTAAACTCTAAAACAAATTTATTGGCGCCTTCAAGCCAAAAGCAGATATTGATAAATAATTTTTAAATTGATCACATTTTTTTTGTGCACTGATTTATATTACTCTGCATGAATATCCCTCTTTTGCATAAAAAAATTACTGTGTTTCCGGTTTTTTATTTAATTCTTTTATCGAGCATGAATTTGTTACTATTGTATCATTTATTTTTGTATTTTATTGTTTTCTTAGTGTTTTTTATGTTTTTTGATATATCTATTTTGGGTTTGTAGTCATGCTCAACACACCTTCTATTTAATTTTTGACTATACTGTATATTTCTAAAGTAAATTCTTTCATTATTTCAGTTGTAATGCCTTGTTTTTTTTTATTAAAATAAAAACAATTATAGTAATATACATAAATACATATGTTGCACTTAGAACTACTATTTATGTGATAAGCTATTTACAGTACATTAAAAAAATGTCCTTTTAAAACTATTAATTATAAGATATATATATATATATATATTTATTATGTAATTATTAGCTAAAAGCTACTGATTTCATTTATTTTTAAATATTATAGAATTTATTTAATTTATTTATTTTATTTTTTTCATTTAAATATTATTATATAGTTTTTATTATTTTTATTTTGTTTTTTGCTTAGACACCTTCAAATATACGCGGTCGTGTTGAATTTTATTCTGTTTGACTTATATATTTACGTCTATTTTATTTTATTTTTAATTCTTATTGGACTAATTTCAACTATTGTTTTTAAATGCTTTTTTAGTCATGTGTACATTGAGAATTGTTACACAGATATTATAATTTTATTTATTTTTGCTTTTGCTTTGTCTTCACTATCTAAATTAATTATTTTACATATACAAAATTTATTATTTGAAATTGTTGCTGTGAATGTTGCGCTTCATTACGGTACATTTATTAAATATTGATTAAATGCATTCAATGGTGTCGAAGTGAAATACATACATACATTTACTCGTAGCTTTGTTTTTTTCTTTTTGTTGTGGAATGTGAAAAGTGTGTGGGTGTTGAGAAGAATGCTGTTGTACTTGGTGGTTGGCAAATTAAGTTCTATTTAATGGTAGAAATTCTGTAGTTAAATATAGTTAGTGACAGTTAGTTTTCATTCTGTTTTTAGTATAGCTCCTAAAGGTATGCCTTTTTTTTGCCAAAATACTAGAGCTCTCGATTTGAGAAAACTACATTAAGTTTAAAAAGTCTATATATATATAGATTTGATATCTTCTGTGTGCATTTTCTTTCACAAATAATTTTTAGATATTTTAAAAGTTTTATTTTGCCGTCGTCCATAATTTACACTTTAATCTACATTTATTGAGAGTTTTCTGAGAAATTGGTGAATATACTAATAGAGTTGGTTATTTGCTTTAGACTTATACTAACCGAAACAGTTATGTTTTTTGGGAACCTCACAAGGTTTCTAGTATGCTTCTCACATTAAATTTACATGCTCTCTCACTTTCGTGTACACTTTTTCTCTCGCAATCTTTCTTGCGTAATCGCTTATTTTCTAGCTCTCTCTCTCTCTAAATGATTCTTAATTTCACACTAATGTATTTTTATGGAAATCTCTTACCTTTCTAGTGATAATAACTGTATATATACTAGATTTTAATTTAGTCTAACAAATACTCTCACAGTCACATACACACCGTTGCTCTCACATACACACCTATCACACCTACTTTACATAGTTTATTTTTACTGTTTGCCATTTAAAGCGCTTAAAAAAGTACTTTAAGTTTTCGTTTAACTATTAGGATCTGGATGGGAACTTAATTTACATCAATTCGAGTGTCATTCTATTCTCTATTTACCAAATGCCATTTGATGGCTATGTTGCTGCTGATGCCGTGTCGGTCTCCCAACGACGTCTTTGACTCTTTAGTGGTGGCAGTAAAAGCATTTCAGCTGCATAACGGCAACGGCTCATCGCCGCCACCCGCTCTTGCGCGTGACCTTTTGTGACCACTTGTGACAATTCCATAGTGAATGGCTCTGTTCGTTGGTAGACCGCAAATTTTTCATTCCATAGTTGATTGCTTTGCCACCACTTCCATCGGTGGATGCGTTGCCGCAGTTTATATTGCTGTGGCAATTCGCCTTCGCCTTCGCCTTCTTGTTGTTGCTTTCGTTTTTGTGGCGATTGACTGGGGTGCTCTTGCAGCAGTAATACGACTAGGAATGCCAGCAGCAGTAGGAGCGTAGCTGGCGGTGGTCGGACTTGTGGTGTGGCGTGTCCATGATGCATAGCAGCGGGATGTTCACCTGCAGAGAAATGACACAAATTGGTTGCGCATAAATTGAAGTGGCTTGCATATTAATACTCGTAAATATTTTCAAAGAATGAGAGTTGGCGTTTTTCAATTTAAATATTGAGAATGCAGTGAGTTTATCACTACTGAGGTTAGTGTTTTGAACGGGTAAAGTTTCTGGGAATACATTTTTGCTGCACTGAGTAATTTGTATAAAGTAATATTGCATTTTTTCAGTCTTAAACATATTAATATAGGAAATAAGCAAACAAATTATATATTTTTTGAAAAGTGGTTTACAATTTAGAACAAGAATTGCTACCTATCCACAGTGGTTCAGCTTGTATGAAGGCGCGGTCATAAATACTTCCCGTTGAGATATCGCTATGAAATTTTCACCAAAAATCTAGAAAAATATTTTAAATATATATTAAAAAAATTGGCCCCATCGGACTACTAGGTCCTATAGCTTCCATAGAACAGTAATTGCTATTATATGGCAATGATGTGCAAAAATACTTCTCATGGCCATGGTTGGAGCGTCAAAACTTTCAGTAAGGCTTTGGAAAATAAGTTAAGAAAGCGTGAAAAAAGCTGAACATGATTTGTCGTTATAGTTTCCCTCATCCAACCCCCACATTCCACCTATAAGAACAATATCATATAAAAAATTAATGTAGGGAAAAAGCAAATTATCAACCAATTTAGTATAGTTCATTTTTTCACTGCCATTCAACAGCCATTATAGTTAGAACAAAAACTTATAATGTATCCTCTAGTAAACCGTACACAGATTGAAATAAAGACGATTTATCCTTGTTTCCAAGCTTCCTTAGCCCAATTATGATGAGTTTGAACTTAAAAATAGTTAATTCAAAGTTCATTATTATTTTGATGATTGCAAATACATCCGCAACTTTCCGCACCCAACTTTAACACTTTTATTACCTTAAGACTCTGCTAAATACTATATGAAATACCATTAAAGGGGGATCGCGGGGGAACACAATTAAAACTTTATGTAAACACATTGAAGACGCAGAAAAAAGCTCCAAAAAATATAGGTGATATAAAACACTAATTTCACAAAAAATACAAATATCGTTAGTCTTAATTAATTTCACAAGTTAAAGTAAATACCTTTAGCATCAAAATCCATTAAAAATAATCTTGATTTGTTAACCTGAACAATTAACAGAACAAATGGAAGTCCTTTATTTCTGCGAAATTAAAAAAAAATTCTGATGATGTTAGGTTAGTTTAATGAACTTTATTTAGAAACCTGCAAATCCCTGCACATGAACTTAATATTATTTTAAACTATATACTTGTATCAACATTTACACACTAATCCGGTCACTGCATTCGGTTGACAAAGTTACTAAATCTCCAAATACATTTAACAAAGAACAACAAAACTGAATCAAAAAGACACTTCATTAAAATTTGTTATTCTAAAAACAACAGCACAATTTAAAAACTTGTTATTACTGAAAAATAATACTATTACCGTCTACTTTAATTTCCATTTTAAGTATTTTTATTTAGACACTATTTTAAATTAAACTTTTGCAGTTGAATGTACACGTTGCTTTCGCTTTTATTTTTGTCAACTATTTACTTCTGTGCAAGGCCGTACATATGTTGCTTTCCTTCAAGAAGTTCCGTTAGAAATAATCAAAACAAACTCAAAATACATAAATTTGATGGCATATGCAACTATTTATTTAGCTACAAGCCCAATATATAAACATAGACTTTTTTATTTTTGTCGTATGGGAGGAACCACAGTGCTATCGTAGATCTCTCTATTCACCAGTCAAAAGTTGTGTTATACATATATCAAGACAAGTGCAAAATAAATATTTTCGAAACACTAGAAAAGAGAACTAAGCTTCCCGAAAAATATCTGTATTAAGTGAATTCCTCGATTTTTAAATATAAGGATCGAAGATTTTGATACTGTAATATAATGGCGTTTTGACAACTCCAGAGATGCTTCCAGAGATTTTGTGAATGGATAGTCCAAATATTGACTATTTTTCGTTATCTAAAAGGTGCGCTTGTTATTTTTGAGGCTTCATTCACAGTCATTTGGTGTCATTATGAAAATATATGTAAAATCTGACTTAGAATTCGAAGGATTACGAAGGAATGCTGTGGAGGGCGTTCTCTTTTTTGCTTTTATTGCTTCGAACCAGGAAATCTTCATATTTTCTTTTGAGATTTTCGTTGATCGTATATTATAATACTCTACTAACAAGTAGCACAAAGTATAATAGTATAATACTTTTGTAAACCACCAAAGCTATATGAGGGGTTAGGGGTAGTCAGACACACGAATAAATTAGAATTTTCAGTAATTTTTTTTTGCTATTAAATCATGTTATTTTACAAAAGTATGGCATTATTATACAATGTTTTGACTTAAAGTCACGAAAGTTTGAAAAAAAGTGACAATCATAAGTCCTTGGAGATTGATCTAACATCAATCGGATAAAAAAAATTAGTTTTATAAATAGATAGTCCTGGGCCTGATCGAAGCTTTTTTCAAAAATTAACAAAATGATGGCTTCAGGAAACTTTTTCTAGATTTTCGAGAAAAAATCAAGAGTTAATTGGTCTTAAAAAATCTAAATTTTGAAAAAAAAAAATCCTTCGATCAGGTCTGAGTTTATTATCTAGTCTAAAAGCTGTATGAATTTCATTAAAATCTACTGAGCGGTTATCGAGTTACAATTGTCACCAGTTCAAAAAACATAGTTTTAAGAAAAACGCATTTAAAGTTTTACACTAGCGTTTGGAGCGCCCGAGCGATCTTTGTTATTTGTCGAATAACTCGAAAGTTATTATGGGACCAACTTCAAATTTTCAGAGAATATTTTTAAGATATTACTCTAACGAAAATGCAAAAACAAAAGATAATTGATTTTTTGAAAATCCTGAATACCCCTTAAACCAAACTTTTGGCGTCAGGAACTACTCGACCAATTTGAATATCCAAATTTGGTACATAGTACCAAATCGATTCAAAATCATGCCTACTTCCATATCACATAATTTTGATCTTCCATTTCGATCATATCAGTTTAAAACTTTGCTCATATATTGCACTGGAGGCCCGAAATTTCTCCTATAAAAATTGTCGGAATTCGACTATAACTTCTCATGGCCCCAGATACCGAACTTAAGGACCTCGGAGCGTTTTAATAATTTTGCACCGAAAATATCGGTAAATCTCTTTTTCTCCTAATAATGAGCTTCTGTGTCAAAAATGAGTAAGACCGAGTCATTACTTCCCCTAGCTCCCATATACCTAATAGAAAGTTTTTCAAAGTTGTAGTGGGCTTTAAATGTTGTGTAAGAAAACAACTTTATTAACTTTCAAAGTTACCTAATGATGATTCCTGGCCTTTTGATTGTAATGATGAAACTCGGAAAATTTTCGAAATGTGGCATTTGTCAAGTGGCAAGTTCCACATATTATCATAGCTATGAATCTTACATACGCTGATATTATATATAGGAAAGTTTTAATTGCATTTCTTTCTTCTAGAGTAGCAGATAACTTTTTATCCAAATTAAGTAGTTTCATAATCATGCCTTTATTTATATTCAAGATAGTATTATGAGAATTTTCTAAAGCCAGTCAAGAAGTATAATGAACTGCTTTGAAAAGACTTTAATCAAGATTTCTCAAAGAACTAAGCTCTCTACATTTAATGCACTACTATATTAACTTCGCTTAAGAACCCGTGCTTATCATTCGTCTAAAACTAAAGTGTTGTTCTTTTCACCCCACCCACACAATCGATTGTTCATAGCAGCGCACCACTTATTATGCACCGCCCATAGTGCTGCAATTCTGCCAATATCTGCTTATTTTTAATCACACTAATGTCTCACGTTTACGAAATTAGTACAGAACTCTAGCAATTTGCTGAGTAAACCCAAACATTATACAGACGCGCAGTTTCACTCTTTTACTCAACTTAATTTACTATTCGCTAATTAATCGACTTTTATGCACATCATGTTTATTAGCCAGCCAGGCGCTGAGCCATTTCGGGTTGTATGAGTGTGGGTGTGTGGGAGTGAAGCGTGTCAGGCAAGCGTTATGCTTTTACTTGAATTACGTGGCCATTTGCATGATTTATGCATGACTTTTACAACACGAAGTAGTTTTAGTGCCCGCATACATATACATATTTCTACATACAAGCATACATACATATAGAGTGGTTGGGGTATACGAAAGTGTTTAGCAAATATAATTACACAGCCAACCGCGCGCGCACGCCAACACAGCTCTACCGCATTCACTTTCACTTTAAGAGCAATCATTTCCTCAATTCATGTGGCATAAAAGTGTGGCGCAGTGCGCTATTTGCCCTAATGGCCGCTAACCATCGCCCTGCTGACGGCGGGTGTGTGTGGTTTGCTCGAGGTTCTGCGCGAACTCTGCTGGGCTATTACCGTTTAGCGCACTCGAAACTAGTTCGACAATGTTAAGCGTTTAATATGCCACGGCAAGCAGTTAGACTAAACTTTGTTAGGGATGCCTGTGCTACTTTGACATACTCACACGCTGTAACTTGGTCAAACTATCATAATTAATTACAAAACTTTCACTCATTTCCTGCTTGCTACTAAGTTGCTGTGTGTTTTGCTAATTTTTTGGGCGATTCTTTGTTGGAAAATTCAACGGTAGTTTTTATGTGGATTGTAGATTCTTATAATTCTGACAATGGGATAAGTTACTCTTCTAAGAAAATATATCCTTTACTACCTTACACATTGGCTTTTTGGGCTCTAGAGATTAACTTTCCATTGTTTTGGATGCTTAAGCCATGTTTCCGGTTTTCTTAACAGACTACCGTAATTTTTTTTTTTTATTAAAACAATCGGTATAGCCTTGATATATAGATTGAACCTAATTAAAAGTATCGTCGGCATTTCGCCGGGCAGATCCATTTTGGCCGTTCACACCTTGAGGCAGAGGGATTTGGCAAATTGTTGTGGGACTTACAATTTCGCATACATAATATGATTTCACTACTTTAGTCCTCAGTTCTTCTAGTTTCTGGATTTTTAGTTGACTTTTTCGTACCATACCAAATAAACCTTTCGTCTTACCTGAAAACTCTCTGAACATCAAAAGCTACCTCTGAATCTATTTTAAAGATAGGCTGTTTTAAGCTTCAGTCTAACTCTGGATTTTTAATTTAAGGTTATTTACGTCAGATGTTGATCGGATTACAGGGTCTTTGGCCTGGTTTTAAGAAGTGAACTTTAGTGTATTTGCAATCAGTAAAGTATAGCAAAGATTTCAGAGAGAGTACGTAGTTTGGAAATGGGATGCCATTGATTGATTAGTCAACTGCTCATTAACTGAAGTTATTTGGGTCCCAGTTCACAATATTTTTCCCAACTTTTGTAAAAGATCTAGTTAAATATGCCACACTGATAAAATCTTGGCCTGATAGGGATCCGATTTTTGTCAATTCTCTTTATTTCTTATCATATTTCATAGGAGTATTTGTTTTATAGAAACTCCTTTTTGATACTCCAGATCCATATTTAATGTAGCGATAGTACCTTAGCAGTGTCCGAATCAATGTGAGGTTAAAAACCCCGTGCCGATCGCCTCCAATTACTAATGGAGCTAGTGAGCTAGCTAAAGAAAAACATTTTTCAAAAAACCGCTAGAGACAAAAGGTTAACTTCACGAATGGATGAGGAATTTTTGTTCTTAAAAATATCTTCTTAAGCTGTACTAAGTTGTAGAGTATTCCTTGATTTCTTTCACTTCTGTTGATAATATGGCACGGTATTGATAATATGCACATAGTGACACACAAATATATGTTATTACTCTATATACTTCAGTTTACTCTTCAAACTTGAAATAGCATATAGTAGTCCTAGCACGTCCACAAGCAATAAAATAAAACTTATTTCTACTATGGAAGTCCAAGCACAGTATTTGTTGTACTTGCTTTAGCATATCTGCGTACGCTTACTTCAACAGCCATAAATCAGCCAATTGGTATATATCAAAACAACATTCATCATACATAGCATAAGCATAACTGTACATAACGCCGCACAGGCAGTTAACAATCGGGACTCTTGCAAAGCATGCAGTGCGCCGTGTTACAGCAAGCAGGCGAATTGCTTTACTAAACTTTCACAGGCAGTTAATCTTTTCAATTTGGCATTCATATTACAAGTTGTTTTTGTTTGTATTTTTATTGTTGTTTTTGTTTTTTTTTGTTTCTACTCACCATCAACGATATGCACGCGCACCGATGTCGGATTTGCATTTGACGGCGTACAAGTGTAGAGTCCCGAATCCTGCTGTATGGCCTTCTGCACCAATAAACGGCTGGTGGTGACTACACCTTTCTCAGTTACTAATGATATACCGCCGCGTGGTGAATCGAAATTTATGACCTGAAATCGGAAGGGGAGGAAGTGTTGTTACTGTATTAAACTTATTGCGAATTATTAAGTTTCTTATGAAATATTAAGTTAAATGTTGATAACGTTATTTATAGTGGTGCACAGTTATATATTTGTGGTTGCAATAAGAAACTTTGCTTGCATACGACTCACCTACTCAAGGTGTTAATGAAGTAGGAAAATAAAAATAAATAATTCGACTCTGACATTTTTTCCTGTGGTTTTAATTTTTTCATATTGGAACCATAAGGTCTACAACTTTGCTTCTGCCGTTTTTTTGTAAATTTAAGTTTTTTTGTATAAAAACGGTTACAAATGTCGATGTTACAAATGTCGATGAGCCTCAGCCGCACTTTTCTTGGAATTAAAAAAGAAAAGCAAAATTTCCCGCAAATGTCGAGAATTCGGCTCAAAAAGTGCCATTTTCAGTTGAGAATAAGTTTGGGATGCAAATAGATCTCTACAAATATTTTGTTGGGTTAATGTTGACACAAATGTCCAAGATCGATATAAAACGATTTTATGGGTGAAAACTAAAAAAAAAAAACAGTTTTTGTTTTCAGCAAAGAAGAAACCTGTAGACTGCTTGAACCAATCATGTAGAGATTCTATTAATGCTGCTGATGAGGGGCGACCTTCTTTTCACTCGTTGACTCGGGGAATGTAGCACTAGAAGTCATCAGAGAATTCGCGACATCAAATTGAAATTTAGTGAGTGAAGTGTGTTTTAGTTTTGGCTGAAGTACACTCAAATGATTGCAATAATGTAGCCAGGAGTTAATACAAATGTGACAAACCAACGGTAAGATTGTCCCATATACCACTTCTTTATACGATTTTATCAGAATGTTTGAAAGATTTCCTTCTCCCATGTGTTTATTGTAGCTGTTGTCGCCTAGGAATCTCTAAATATTTTTTTTCTTTTCGGTGAGCTCTAACATTGGCAATTTCCAATTGGTTCAACTCCCATACAAGACGATACACATACATATTAAATTGTGATTGATTTCGCATTTAGACTCTGTTCTACGTTTTTTCAATTCAGAAGGGACTGTTTAGCTTTTCAAATCTATTTCTTGATACAAAGTTTGGAATTACAGCAAGATTCAGGTCTGTGGTTCAAACCATTTTTAATATGTGCAATTTTAGAACGCCGAGATAAAACATAATTCTAAAATAGCGCTTTTTTCCTCGGGGTTGCATTTGAAATACCGAACTTTTCAAGGCGAAACTGATTAGTTCATGATAAGGCCAATTCTTTTTTATACAAAAAATTGCTAAAATGCTCTACTTGTGGTTTTATAATTTTCACCCGTACGATGGAATCATGTTTCCAAAAACTGGCTGTACTATGGCCCAACGTTGGCAACTTGTGAGATTCAAAAAATCCTCACTTAATACACAAACAACTAAAAACAAACTTACTTTCCAACAAATATTATTCAATGTTTTTCGAACAAAAATGCATTGAATTATTATAATAATTGGATGGAGTCTAACAGGTGTTTGAAAATTTCCGTTCACAAATTTTCGACGAAGTTGATGCACTGTGTTAAAAAACTGTTTCGTTTTTCATTCTTAATATATAAACCTATAAGTAGACACTTAAATCAAGTATAGAAATTGAACACAGATTTAAGTCATCAAACTGGTGAAATTGCTCACAGGCAACGTCGGGGTCGAAAGGGTTAAGGTTAGATAAGGAGTTAGGCAAGATAACTCTTTCAGGGATTAAGAGGAAGGCATATATGTATTATACTTAAATGAATGCACTGCTATTTTTTGATAACGATAAATCAAAGTTTTTTAGAATTTCTTCTGATTTTCTACTAATAGTTTAAGTTTATGCTACCTATATGATTTAAAGCCAACGTTTAAGCGTTGCGATTGACTTATTGAGTAAGGGACGAGTTTGTTAAGGATGAGAAACAAATAAATTTATTCCTAGCATACGAATTGACGCAAAATCTTCATACATTAACACGCTGTATAAAATGCATCAATTTCTCAATATAATTTGTGAAGTATGTCAATAATCGATTATTTTAATGAGTTATATTTGTGTATACTATATTTATTTATAAATCTCCAGTGTGAGTGTTAGCCAAAAAACGTTTACAACTTTAAATCAAAGTAATTTGCTCACAACAAATATAAACCTATGTATATATATGCTTTGGGGTTAGAGCTATCACATTTAGTGCATAAATTTTACTTAGTGTTTCGCCTGAGGGATTGGATATTCCCTTGTTTATGATGGTTATTGTAAAAGTCGTTATGGTTTTTCTTTTCTTACTTTTCCGCATTACATAATGTCTGTTTATTTTATTTGATGGAGTGTGGTTACGCTCCCCACTTGTATTTGCCATAACATTCCAAAGAGTTTTTTTTTGTCTTTTTGCCCTTTGCATTTTATTTGTTCACTCAGTTTTTTAGTTCTTTGTCATTCAAGCATAGTTGAGTGAGTGAGAGAGGCGCTTATAAAGAGCATAGAGCACCTAACGGAACCCTCGTCAAAACGTTTTCACATTTATTTGTCAAGTAAATGCCATATTTTATGACAGTGGGAAATCAAACATTCGCAGTTTAAGGGCAGACTCAGAATTCTATATGTATGTATATTTATTGTATGCTTTGTATATTTATACTCTCGCTACAAATGTTGCTAAAGAGAGTATTATAGTTTTGTTCACATAACGGTTGTTTGTAACACCCAAAACTAAACGAGTTAGATATAGGGTTATATATACCAAAGTGATCAGGGTGAAGAGTGGAGTTCAAATCCGAATGTCTGTCTGTCCGTCCGTCCGTCTGTGCAAGCTGTAACTTGAGTAAAAATTAAGATATCTTGATGAAACTTGGCACACTTATTTCTTGGCACCTTAGGAAGGTTGCTTTCGAAAATGAGCATGGGACCACTGCCACGCCCTCAAAATGGCGAAAACCGAAAACACATAAAGTGCCATAACTAAGCCATAAATAAAGATATGGAAATAAAATTTGGTATGAAGGATCGCACTATGAAGGGGCATATTTGGATGTAATTTTTTTGGGGAAGTGGGCGTGGCCCCGCCCCCTACTAAGTTTTTTATACATATCACGCAAACCAATAGAGCTATATAAACCAAACTTTCTGCAGTCGTTTTTTTGCCACCTCCTAAAACAGTCCAAAAATGAAAGAAATCGGATAATAACCACGCCCACCTCCCATACAAAAGTTAGGTTGAAAATTACTAAAAGGGGTGGGTTAACTCATTAACGAAAAACGTCAGAAACACTAAATTTTACATAAGAAGTGGCAGATGAAAGCTGCACTCAGCTTTACAGCTCTACAAAATGGAAAATGAGCGTGGCGTCGCCCACTTATGGGTCAGAAACCATATCTCAGGAACTACTCGACCAATTTCAATGAAACTTGGTTTGTAATAGTTTCCTTACATCCCAATGATATATTGTGAAAATAGGCCAACTCGCTTCACAACCACGCCTACTTCCTATATACCAGAACATTGAAGACAATCTGAATCGTTTACTTTACAATATATAAAGTAAGTACTAGTGAAGATATCGGTGCAGCACTTTGCACAAATACTATGTTAATAGTGTGGCAGCCCCATTCTAAAAATCGCCGAAATCGGACCATAGGTTTTTAAGGCCCCATATATCGAACACGAGGACCTCGCTGCTTCTAACCTAATATTATGGTTTCCAACTTTCAATGGACTTTATACAATATATATGACGAATATGTGGGTCAAATAGTGTATTATATAATATAAATAAAGTTAAATAAATAAATTGCGAGAGTATAAAATGTTCGGTTACACCCGAACTTAGCCCTTCCTTACTTGTTTTATATGGTTTTTAATAAATATACTTATGTGTACAGCGCATTTGTGTGTAGCAGCCTTGAGTTTTTATACTGGGGATTATCCTTATTAGCAATTTCATATGAAGAATATATTTTTTATTCTATATTTTCATTTTATTTTTGTTGTGACTTTTGTTTTGATCTTGAAAAAATATAAAAATAAAATGTGCATCTATGTGTTTTACGTTTTCTTACCTCTCGATTGTGTGACCAAATGACTGTGGGTGGCGGTTCTGGTGCAAATTTGACAATACAAGTCAAGTTGATAGTTGACCCCTTGTTTATATGTAATTCTGGGCCGCCAATTACTTCTGTTATGGGTTCTGTAAGAAATGAAAAAATATTAAAAATGCATATTACAAAATAAAAAATAATTCGCATGAGATATTTTAGTACATAACATGAGATTTTATTAAACAAAATTATATACTTTGTTGAACGACTGAAAGAATTAGCATATATGCTTAGAATGATTTCATTTTGAAAAGTATTACAAAGAATTAAGAGAACGTGAATAAATATAAGAACTTTTTTGTAGAATTTTTGGTAATATTCCATTAAGAATTTATTAAACTTTTTTCAGCTACATTCATAGCCTTTAAGAAAAAATATCTGTATACTTTATATTCTTTCTTTCTCGCCTTCATGCGCATAATTATACACATTCCCACAAGTGTATACACTTCAAATTTGCTCCAATCTGAAACATTTCCACGCCGTACTCCTACACACTACACACTTAATCTCTTATTTCACTGACTCATAAACAAAAGGCACGATTATATTTGAAATAAGCAATCTAAAGATTATCGGATTTTTTCCCTTATTTATTTACAAACACTCATTCAAGCGTGGCTTTGCATTTTCTTTAAGTTTATTGAGAGCTTAGCTCCCAGAGGTAACTATAATCAATTCCATAATGTCTTACGCACACACACACACACTGATGACCACCATATGGCAGCATATTTTCACATGAAAGAAAATGGCTCATACACACACATACATAAAACTAAAGCGAAAAAATAACACACGCACGCACGAAGTTTACCCGGAAAATCCTTTTTTGTTTACCAAATTAAACGATTTCTTGTGTGCGTCTTGAGTGGGCCGTTGGCGGACTCGCCGAAAATTTTTGCTTTCTCATCTCACAGATTTTCTTTGTTTTCCAACATTGCGTGTGTATTTTTCTGCCTTTTCACGCACTCGTGCCAGCTTATCTTTTACCCGCCTTTGCTTTGGTGCTGTCAGCCGCAGCTATATTTTTAGAGAGTTGCGATTTTTTTTGTTATTCTTTTGTGCCTCACTATCGCATGAGCTACTAGTGATCTCTGCGGAAATTATGACCTTTCGCTTTTAATTTGCTGCATTAATATGCTGTCCTCATATAAAATGTATTTATTCACATGCATACAGACATATTTTGTATAAAAAAGCACTTTTTCGCAACGATTATGCCATGTTAGGGTCGCTGACGTTCGCTTTGATTGTGACTGCGCCGCTGTGCATTGCAAATATGCTTTGGGAATTGAGCATAACATTTATATTAACTGCCATTATGGATAGCAGATGTGTTTCAATGTACAATTTTATAGCTAAAATTATGACGTGGCGAATTCTTTTCATATTGTTCGGCTATATGGTGGAGAGGAATCACTTTGGAAAATTTTTGTAGATCTCATGAAGGGGTTATTTGTGGATATTTTGTGTATGTTAGTATTTCTATTATATTTTTTATTTTTTTTCATTTATTTTTGCTGAGTTTTTGTTGGTTTTTTGCTGCTTGACTGCATTTTGTTACTTTTGGTAGGCAACAACCACCGTGGCGTATGAGTAATATTAATGTAGTTCAGTAGCAAATACAAACACTGTGCATATAATAAACAAAAGGATAAAATAAATAAAGATGATTTTGCAGTGTATGTTAAATCATGCTATTAGCAGATTTTTGCTTTCCCATGTATATTCACTAATTTTGGCTGGTTTGAGTTAATAGTTTTGGGACACACTTAGGCGTATGAGTGATATTGCAGAAATGAGATGTGCGTAAATAAAAGGAAATGACAAATAATTATTAAAGAATGGAATGTTAAAATATTAAGAAGCTTTAGATATTGCATAATTTAAGGATTATTCGAAACTCTTTATATTTAAGACGAGACTTCTTTGCTTTTCTAAAAAAGAAAGACTTTTTATGCGCGGAAAATTTAGTATAAATTTGTTGTTGGCAATTTAAAAAAAAGTATATATGCATATTAATTTAAATAGAAAACTGAAATCCCACAATGTTATACAATTGTTTACTTCTGCTATTTATTTTTCAGCCCAACATATCACTTCAACCATTATTTTGAACTAACCAGTAGTAGGAATTACCTAAAACCAACATCTGCAAGTTCTTATTAATAAAGTTAATTTGGTTTAAAACCGCTGAAATTAGTTTCTGCTTAATTTGCCTGTATAGCGCGCCGTTGTTGTTGTTGTTGTTGTATGGCATAAGCCTATCTATGAAATTATGTGTCAGCGTAGATTATACATGCATATATAATTCAATTGTGTGTACGTGTGTGTGTGTATGCGTGCGCTTGCGGCAGCAGGTGCCATTAATAGGCAAACATTAATTTGACCTCGACTTGTTTTCGCTTGTATTTGGCTATCTTTGGTCGCTTTATGCAGCAGCAGCAGCATCACAAAGTGTTTCATGTGGTCAGTTAGACGATTATGGTTAGACTGCAATTTTGGGGGCGCTGGCATCGTTGACAGCTTGACCTAATTAGGTAAATTTTTAATTATGAAAATTTATTGGCGGCTTTATAAGGCTGCACGGCAGTTTGTTGTTAGTTATTGTGATAGTGTGGGTGAAAATATTTCCTTTTTTCTGGTGTATTAAGGCAGCTAAATAATATATTGCATGGAAGGAATTTACTCTAAGGAAGTTGAGCTTATCTATGTTTCTTTCAAAAGGGAAGCCAGCAAAAATGCTTGATTAAGTTCAACAGGAAGAAATATTTAAAAAAGTAAGGGTTTTATGTATGCTTTCTTTTAGTGTTTTTAATAAAAATGCGATTAGAATTTAATGGGTAAAGGTTCTTCTTGTGAGTTTTTTAGCAAAACGGCAATATTTTTTTATGATCAGATTAAGAAAGATTTAAGCTTATTACACTTTCAATAACAGATTAAATTTATTAAGAGCGCACTTCTGACTTAGTATATTCGCAAATGCAGATCGTCTATGGTCCCGCATCGATTATGCAATAAGCAATGGGTCGTGTTAAATGATTCATTCCATAAACTCTCATCGACATAATTCTACCAAGGTCTCATCCTTCGAATTTTTCATATAGATCACGTCAATGGTATATTAGGATGAACAGCTGTATTAACCAGTTATAAACCAATAGCCAGCTCATTATTTACGAGATAGAGGCTGAAATTTTGGTAAGACATGTATAACGTATATAATTTTGAAAAATGTGGTCTACATAAGGCTATTGGCGATGGTCATATACTCCATTTTCCACTCTTTCAATGAGATTTACATCTATTTGCTTTATCCAAAGGATTTTGAGAGATTAATACCACTATATTGATAATAAATGCTTCTATTAAATACAATGACATTCAGGAAAAGTTTACACTAATCTTCATGTTTGGATTATTTGTCTTGGATTCCATTTTCTCTGCATATGTTTTTGTTGGAGCTTAAATGAGCCATAAAATTAAAATGATGAATAGAAAAAGTTTGAAAAGGCAATTTTTAAAGTAAATATTTTTCGTCAAGAATAATTTATATGTGTTCTTTGAAGCCATAGAAAATAATAAGAAGATGCATATATATGCATAACTCCTTATTACTTAAGAGGTTAGGTGGGTTTCAAAATTTAATTTTTTTTTATTTGTTCTATAAAATAGTGCAGTATGTTTAAAATATGACCCAAAAATATCAAATCAATCCGAGTAATATTCTAAGAGATATAACCAGTACGAATGTACAACTTTAAACGCGATTATCTCAAAACTCAATTTTTCAAGTCGGTGTACACGATTTCTCGAAAAGTTATAAAGCAATTTGGTTTTGCACACATCTTTGTAATAACAATATGTGGTTAATGAACGAATTATTTTGTCTTATCTTTATTACAACTATTTTGTTAGAGCTAATATGTGGCGAAAATTTGATCAAAAAAGTAAGCTTTTAGTCAAATATATAAATATTTTTATACTCTCGCAACCTGTTGCACAGAGTATAATAGTTTTGTTCACCTAACGGTTGTTTGTGTCACCAAGAAATATAAGAGTTAGATATGGGGTTATATGTATATACATAAATGATCAGGATGACGAGTTGATTTGAAATCCGGATGTCTGTCCGTCCGTCTGTCCGTCCGTCCGTCTGTCCGTCTGTCCGTCTGTCCGTGCAAGCGATAACTTGAGTAAAAATTAAGATATCTTAATGAAATTTGGAACACATGTTCCTTGGCACCCTGAGGAGGTTGCTTTCGAAAATGGGCAAAATCGGTCCACTGCCACGCCCACAAAATGGAGGAAACCAAAAACCTATACAGTGTCATAACTAAGCCATAAATAAAGTTATGAAAATGAAATTTGGAACATATGATCCCATTAGGGAGGGGCACATTTGGATGTAATTTTTTTGGAAAAGTGGGCGTGACCCCGCCCCCAAATAGGTTTTTTGTATATAACTCGCAAACCAATAAAGTTATATAAGCCAAACTTTCTGAAGTCGTTTCTTTTAGCCACTTCCTTATACAGTCCAAAAATTAAAGAAATCGGATAATAACCACGCCCACCTCCCATACAAAGGTTAGGTTGAAAATTACTAAAAGTGGGTTAACTCCCTAAAGAAAAACGTCAGAAACACCAAATTTTACATAAGAAATGGCAGAAGGAAGCTGCACTGAGATTTTTTTACAAAATGGAAAATGGGCGTGGCGTCGCCCACTTATGGGTCAAAAACCATACCTCAAGAACTATTCAACCGATTTCAATGAAATTCGGTATATAACACTTTCTTGACACCCTGATGACACAGGTGGAATATGGGCGAAATCGATTCACAACTACGTCTACTTCCCATATAACTCAATTTTGAAGTCCATCTGATTCGTTCACTTTATAATGTAATCATAAGGAACCAATGAAGCTAGCGGAATAAAACTTTACACAAATACTGTATTTGAGCTGTGACATCACTTGTGGAAAAATTGTCAAAATCGGACCATGACTTTTCAAGGCCCCTGATATCGAACATGAAGAACTCAGTGCCTAAGGTTAATTTTTCACCGAAAATATAGGTAAATCCCTCAGATATTTTAATGTAATTCATTCCCTCTGAATTTTTTTCTTATAACAGTTTCTCTCTGTACCTGAAATGGTAAAAATCGGGTCATATCTTCCCCAGATCCCATATACCTAATTATAAGTAATATTAAATTAAGTGTGCTTATAGTCTTCGATACATTGTATCTTGGTGGTGAAAACGAGTGAAATCGGTTTAGGAATTACCTCAGTCCCCATATACTATTTATGATGATCTTCGTTATTCTATTGAACTTTATACCAAATATATGGGTCGACTTGTGTTATCTTTATAAAATTACATCAATAAATTGCGAGAGTATAAAATGTTCGGTTACACCCGAACTTAGCCCTTCCTTACTTGTTATAAGAAGTTTATCACTTCAAACGCATCATTAAAACCATCAGTAAAATCCGACTGTTAAACTACATATCCAAATTACGAAACTAATATAAATATTCTTTAAATCGATAACCCACTATAAGCAATTCCATACTGAACTCAATACAGTTGTATGCAACCACTTTCTGTAAAACTAAGGTCAATTCCCAGTACTTGAAAGTCGTCTAAGTTGTGGTGGCAAATACACATTCATCATTGTTTGTTTTGTTTGCTTCTCGTTTTTATTATCTCAACAATTTTCTTATTGACTGACTACTATTGTGCGATTATTTATGTATATTTATTTGAATAATGGGTGCCCTCATGCTTAGAATAGCAACAGCTTTCAACTTACTCTATATTATATTTGCGTGTATGTGTGTGTTCGCTCGCCCACACAAATCAAACAATAAATTTCAATAAAAGGCTAATAAAATCTATCAAATATCTACATCTGCTGTGGAGTATTAAAAGAGGAAAACATATGCAATGTAAAGTGAAAGCAATACAATATTTCAGTTGTGATGGGGTTTGCACAAGGTCAAGTGTGGAAAGAATGATTTTTTGTATTTTTGCAATGAGGTGATAGAAAAATTATCGTTTTAAGAGTCGATTGAACTCTTTTATAGTCAGTTTTAACTTGCTGCTTTTTAGAAAGTTTTAATTTACATTTATATTTTAGTTAAATTCACGTATTTCCTGTTTATAAACACATATCAGAAGCATTTAACATTTTTTATTTTTGTTTTAAATTTCTAAGTAAATTTTGCTATACAATTTATTTCATACAAATATTGGCTAACTTATGAATATTTCACTACATAAAAAGGGCAGCGCCTCATAATTCGAGGATAAAAACTACATTTTCGTTTCTTAAAATAATGTTTAAACCCTATTTGGTTATTAAACAAGAACAATAACAAGTGCAAGCACATAAAAATTCGTACTTCCCCAGAGTTCAGTAGGTTTTCATCAATATCAATGATGTGTGCGCACATGAACATAAACACAAACATCAACACAAAGAAAGCCTTTGTTATGGCAGTGGCTTAAACGAGGAAGCCATAAAATTTTATAGCCATTCAGTGCCTGCGCTGTAGTACTTCAGCGTCGAGGTTTTTTGAATTGCAATTTACAGAAAATTTTCAATTTTATTACTTACGAAGAAAAATCGCTCCCTCACATGCGGACGGACATACACACGCGCGCGCATAAAAATATGCAAAAATCGGCCGCTTTTGTTGGCACAATTTGTATTTAATGTACTTTTATTTATATGTAGGTGCTGGCGCAGCTGTTGTCAGCCCACAAACATGCTCATCGATGCAACAATATAACCACATTAAGTAATGTACAACAACAACAACGTAAAGAAAGAAGGAAAAAAAGCTCAAAATCAACTCTTTTGTGTGACGCGCGTCTGCTTTTTTCACGAGTTTCCTTCGCAACACTTTTGTTGATTTTATTACGGCTTGCTTGTTGCTGTTGTTGTTGCTGCTGCTGCTTTATTGTGTGCTATTGTTATAGCCGCCAGTGTCGCGTGCCTTTGCCTTGCGCTGTGTTTGCTATTGAACCCTTTAAGTGTTCGATTATGAAAAGCACCGCTTATCCGGTCCCAATCTCTCACTTTATTTATTTGTTTACTTTTTTTTATTTAATTTTTGCTTTTTCGTTTCTTTTTTCTGCTGGTTGCTTGTTTCGACTTATTTTATTTGTTGCGCGTGCCTAATGGTTGGTATGGGAAATGTGACATTGGGGGTTTGCATTATTGGCAGTTAGTACTATATACATATTTTTATTTTTTATTTTGTTATTGTTTTTGTTGTGCCGCGCTTAACGACAATGGGATTTCCTTAATTGAATCGCCAGTAAAGGTTTCTTCGATTGTGTCATGATTGTTGAATGCTTTTGTTTGGACCATAAACGAATTTTTGTGAATAAAATAAATATCTATTGGCATAATTTATTTATTTTTAATATTTTACGCATTTAACTTATAATGAAGTTAATAATTTAAATACAATTCGAAGTAAGATATTTTGATTAGGTTAACCACATGAAGGACTCTGGTATATCGTATACCTATCAAACTTTTACAAAGATCCCAAAACACAATTTATTCACACTTAAGTTGGGATCGGGATCGAATTAAAATATGTTCAAAATAATTCGGATATTTGTCATTCTTTCATTTGCTCACAGTTACACTACTTTAATTCCTTAAGGCACAGTCGGAAAGTTTACTTTTAAAATATCCTTTAGATATAAGTCCACTGAAGATAAATCAATTCTTCACTATCGCCATTTGCTTTGATCTTAGTCAAATGATATACATATGTATGTTGGCCAACCCCACTGCAAATTAGTACGATCAATGGTTAATAAGAACATGCCTGAAGCTGACAAATCCGTAAAAAAACTGCCAATACAATAACTTTGGGTGAATGAAAAAGCTCGTGAAGCAACCGTATCTTTTGTTAGCAAATGGAACTCTAATGTCTGTCTGAGGGTTTAATGTGAACTAACATACTTGTATTTTTATTACAGACTAGCAGACCCGGCCACACGTTTTTGTGGCTAAGGTATACATTAAATTAGTAAATTTTTTAATACAGAGAAAAGATTCTTACGCATAGAGACGAAAAAGTTATAGCCGGTAAATTTGAAAATTCTTAATATATATTATTGTAGATCTGTATTAATCGTAAATCATTATAATTTGTTATAATTTGAATTATAATCGTATATTGAAGTATGTAACAAATGAGCATATTTCAAAGTTGGCTCAAATTTGGCTTCGATGACTATACTGATTACCTTCTTCACAGCCAGTCTTGTTATATTGAAAAGTCGAGAAATATTAAAGTCAACCTACAATTCTTTTAATTGCAAGTGAGTGGCGATAGCCCAGGCAATTTTAAATAGTCTGTGGGACATACTGGTTTGTAGCTGTGTCAACTCTCCTGGAAGGAAATTCTAAATTGTACCATTAAGATCACCGAGCGCTTTGTTTTTTACCACAAATAGTCATATATGTTTATCATATTGTGTTTCATGTCAGAAAAAAGACGATGATGAATAAGCTTCTCCTTCGAATCAATGAAGTGACAGAAATCTGTTTGAAATGTTATTAATCCATCGAGGTGTCAACTGGGACGCTACCATTTCCAACTGCTTCCACAATCGCAATTTGATATTGTTTCGAAATCACTCGTATATTAGTTGTTAATTGGCGTGTCTTTATGTGTCGCCACAAATTAGATTTAGGCATGCGATTAGTTCGTCAGCAACAGTTGATCCAGGAATAATTGGAAGGGTCTGGCGTAAATCACCTGCCAACAGAATCATGTCTCTAACAAAAACGATTTAGTTGTCGCGTAAATCCTTTAAAGTCCTGTGCAATGCTTCCAGCGACTTCTTGAATATGTGGAAAATCTTCGCTATATCGCTATTTTTGGCGATTTTGCAGACTGGTTTATTATTGATTAGCAATTTATGTGTAATTTCAAGGCCGAATATGAAATTTAACCTTAATGATTTTCTACTGGATTATATGCCGAATATATGGGTCAGATTGTGTGTTATCTTAAAAAAAAATATAGCAATAAATTGCGAGAGTATAAAATATTCGATTGCACCCGAACTTAGCCATTCCTTATTGGTTACAAATTGTTTTGGGATATCGGCACAACCTTAAACATTTGAGAAATGACAAAAATAGTTTAACAAAGCAACATTGACAACCTTCAAAATATTATTATTTTTTGTTTTCCTTTATTTTTTTTTTGTTGTCAATTCAAATAAAATTCTCTTATTATTATCTTCCTCGCAATTTTTCCATATTTACTTACTTTCTAAACCTTTCTTGGGCTTGTTAGAATTTTTCAAGACTAAAATTAACCAGATCGGTGCGACCGTTCTCAACTTTTTGCGAGACTAACGAACAGCAATTCATTTTTCATGTTTGTAGAGTAGGGAGATTAGAAAAGGATGTGGATTTTAGACCTTTTAAGTACTTGTACTTTAAGAAGCATTGCAAAAAAGAATTAACGAAATGGGTTCAGCTGTTCTCGAGTTATGCGCTTAGCAACACATTTTGCGATTCATTTTTATATTATAGATTCTAAAGATATTGTGGGTGTATATTTTGAGTATACAAGTTTATCTATCCACGAGCATTATTCTTTATAACTTTTGTGACTCAATTCACTTTGATTATTCAACAAACTTAATAACGGGTGATTTTTTTGAGGTTAGGATTTTCATGCATTAGTATTTGACAGATCACGTGGGATTTCAGACATGGTGTCAAAGAGAAAGATGCTCAGTATGCTTTGACATTTCATCATGAATAGACTTACTAACGAGCAACGCTTGCAAATCATTGAATTTTATTACCAAAATCAGTGTTCGGTTCGAAATGTGTTTCGCGCTTTACGTCCGATTTATGGTCTACATAATCGACCAAGTGAGCAAACAATTAATGCGATTGTGACCAAGTTTCGCACTCAGTTTACTTTATTGGACATTAAACCAACCACACGAATGCGTACAGTGCGTACAGAAGAGAATATTGCGTCTGTTTCTGAGAGTGTGGCTGAAGACCGTGAAATGTCGATTCGTCGCCGTTCGCAGCAATTGGGTTTGTGTTATTCGACCACATGGAAGATTTTACGCAAAGATCTTGGTGTAAAACCGTATAAAATACAGCTCGTGCAAGAACTGAAGCCGAACGATCTGCCACAACGTCGAATTTTCAGTGAATGGGCCCTAGAAAAGTTGGCAGAAAATCCGCTTTTTTATCGACAAATTTTGTTCAGCGATGAGGCTCATTTCTGGTTGAATGGCTACGTAAATAAGCAAAATTGCCGCATTTGGGGTGAAGAGCAACCAGAAGCCGTTCAAGAACTGCCCATGCATCCCGAAAAATGCACTGTTTGGTGTGGTTTGTACGCTGGTGGAATCATTGGACCGTATTTTTTCAAAGATGCTGTTGGACGCAACGTTACGGTGAATGGCGATCGCTATCGTTCGATGCTAACAAACTTTTTGTTGCCAAAAATGGAAGAACTGAACTTGGTTGACATGTGGTTTCAACAAGATGGCGCTACATGCCACACAGCTCGCGATTCTATGGCCATTTTGAGGGAAAACTTCGGAGAACAATTCATCTCAAGAAATGGACCCGTAAGTTGGCCACCAAGATCATGCGATTTAACGCCTTTAGACTATTTTTTGTGGGGCTACGTCAAGTCTAAAGTCTACAGAAATAAGCCAGCAACTATTCCAGCTTTGGAAGACAACATTTCCGAAGAAATTCGGGCTATTCCGGCCGAAATGCTCGAAAAAGTTGCCCAAAATTGGACTTTCCGAATGGACCACCTAAGACGCAGCCGCGGTCAACATTTAAATGAAATTATCTTCAAAAAGTAAATGTCATGAACCAATCTAACGTTTCAAATAAAGAACCGATGAGATTTTGCAAATTTTATGCGTTTTTTTTAAAAAAAAGTTATCAAGCTCTTAAAAAATCACCCTTTATATAGGGGACGATTCAGTAAGACTTGTATGTGTTCAACTTGCTTCTTGGATATCTTTGGAGTATAAATGCCCATGGAGACGATCAAATAAACTCATCGTCGTTAGCGTTTGTCGGCTACACGTACGCTACACAGATTTGTTGTCGGCTCTGCTCAGTGAATATAAAAAAAATTGATATTTTAATTTGAAGGGCAAAATCGGACCTTTGCCACAAATAAAACTATGAAAATGAAATTTGTTCACTCGATCAGAATTAGAAGGGGCATATTTAAATGTAAATATTTTTTTCGAAAAGTGGACGCATAAGTATAATACGTTCGGTTAGACTCGACCTTCGTTCTTCCTTACTTGTTTTTAGCAAAATTGCAGTATATGCCAACAAAAGCATATAACCATCTGATGATTGTATGACAACCGAACGCACTCAGAGCAAATATAAAATGATGATTGGGGTGTTAATTGGAATATTTGCGGGAAAATATATGTAATACTTGACGCGATCGTCTTCCAGTGCTTTGTTTTAAGGTTATCAAAAATCTTTTTTTTTTCAAAACTAACAGTTTAAGTTTGCTTCGTAATGGCATGGTATTCTTCAAACCACACTTCTTTTACACCCGAAAATCCAATTAGCAAATTTTTAAAATAAAAAATTATGGTTACATTTCATATAGACTTAGTTGTAGTGCCCTCTTCCTAGAAAATACTTCTTAATTTTCGGATATCTTCATGTGCATTTTTCGAAAATTCTACACAATTTGCGCTGTCAACTATGTTATACTTCTTTATGAATGTACCAGCTTTCTTTTTACTTAAATCTTAATTAGCATGGCTTTATTTTAGATACTTCTTGATACATACGCATTGATAACTACAATTATTTTCATAGATTGATTTTAGTATATATATACATATATACCTTTACAACAGATTGTAGTCATTCGAATAGCAAACCAGGTTATTTTAGGATTATACTTTGCCACTTCAGTTAGTCCTAAAGCCTATTTCAAATCTAAATTAAATATGCTGAATCAATTTCAACTAATACGAAAATAGTATTCTCAAACACATACTCTCATATGGCTTAAACATTACGTTCCACATGACTAAGCGCTATTTCATGCCACAATTGTAATTTATCATCCAGAACGTAAAAATAGTTATATGAAAAATTAATGGCCGCTGCACAACCCATGTTAAAGTTCAACGAAAACCGAAAAAATAACAAAAACAAATGCAACACTTTGAGTTGACGCTGTTCACAGCTGACAACCCGAAAAATTCAACAATTTCCGCTACAACTCGGTTGACTGATTGTCAATTAGATGAATGAGAGATAACACACGCGCATCAAAAGGATAGTCAACGCGCTATCTCGCTCGCACACTAAGCAATTTATTTAAATGTAATATTGAAACTACAATTCTAACAGCAACAACACAACACAACACAAAGTGACAAATGTCACAAAATAAACTTGCAAAGTTTTGCTGCGTTCTGCGAAACGAGCATGCGCTCGCATATGGGCTATGAAATGCTATGAATGAGCTAAAATATCATGCGCAAACACACACACACTTGCTTGTGCAATAAATAAGAAACGATATAAATGAAGGTTGGCCATGAGTGTCATGAATAATATGTGCGTTGTAGCAATTTGAAAATGGAAAAAGGAAGTAAAGCGAAAACAAATTCACTGACATTACGACACTTTAACTGATTGACACTCTAATAGACAGTTTGCTGATATTAACGCCGGCAGCAGGCAGCAGCCAGCTATACATAGACACTCTAGCTCTCTGTAGCTGTAAATAACAACAAGCGTTTGAGCGTCAGTTTTGAGAAGAGTTGTTTTGTGTATTTGTGTAATGGCTCAGCAGTGAAACCGCAACGAATTTTTTGTTGTCCTCTTTTAGCCGGAAATATACTGAGTTATTTTGTATACTCAGTTGTATTTGTTTTAATATAATGTAGAGAATGCAGTTCGAATTAATAATTGATGACATATTTCTTCCATTAATATAGACCCTTCTAAGAAGCTTTTATTCATCGTTCCTTTTTTACTTCATAGATTTTTGATAGATTTTTCTAACTCCAAAAAAATAAGTAAGCATATTCGATTTAAAAAAATCTTTCTCAAGTATAACTTCCAAAATAAAAGAAAAATTTAAAAACATTTGATAAACTAAATATCACTCATACGCCGTGTGTACAACCAAGCAGTACATGGCGTATGAGTAATATTCATTTATAGTAAAGTTAGTTGTTATACAAATAACAAATTTGGCAAAACTTTAATGTGACCAGAGTAAATATTATTAGACTTAAACACACACACACCCACATAAAAAATATATATATCGGAGATATACATATATAATTTCACACGAAGTAGAAATGGCATGTGTATGTATGCATGCATTTTTATGTATGACACTCATTTGTTGCAAAATATTATTATTCTGCCAAATATGTAATTTTATAGCAGCTGCTCTTCGGTCTGCCTCAATGAGCGATCACTTCTCGTGATTCCCCTCCACACATACAAATGTGAAGCACTGCCAATAAATCGTCATTGAAACTGAATGGCTTTCGGATGCGCACTCTTGTCCTCAGACTGACCCATATACTCGTACATATGCAACTATTTGCCAAAGCTATAAATACATGTTTATTAGTTTCTTTGAATATGTGTTTATTTATCTGTCGATAGACATCATTTGCGTTTATAAACGAAATTGACTTGTGGGCGTCTCTACAGCTGGCACACAATTGTATATTTTGCCAGTGACAACAATTTTGTTTACCACATTGAGTGGGTATATATTTGTATAAGTAAAATATGCTTTTTGGTGCAATTTTGCATCGATTTGGAATATATTTATTCATGAAAGAACATTGCATAATATAATTATTTTTTCTTTTAACTAATTTCTACTTATTAAGGGGTTAGGTGGATTTCAGAGGCTAAAAACAAAGGTATTTAAAAAAAAAAATTTTTAATATAATGTAAAATACGTGATTTTTCTTTTAAACAATTCAGTGTATCAAAGATACATGTTTAAACAGTATTTTGTGAAATTTTTATTTAAAAATTCCGAAAACTCGGCCGTTGGCACCTCTTCTCCGATGACGTGTTCAAAGAAAATATATCAACAATACAAGGATAAATTTGGTTAATGAATGAAGGAAAAATGAAAATATTGAAAATTGAATTTTTGACAGAGATTTAACCAATAAGTTCACTTTTGTGGTACAATTTTCGGTATAAAGCTTGAAAAAATAGTTTTAATCAATATATAAAAAAATCCTTCGTTTATTAACCAGATAGTGTTATTCCAAAGATGAACAAAATCGCTCATAACTTTTGAGAAATCGTGTCCCCCGACTTTGAGATAAGCACGTTTAAAGTTTTACATTCGTACTGACGTGGCCTGATGGGTGGAACTTGAAATGGGTTAGAATATTACTCGGAGTGATTTTTTGATTGATATTTTGGATCATATTTTAAACATATTTCACTATTTAATAAGACACAAAATTCGTTTTTTCAAATTTTGAAACCCACCCTATGATACTAAGCAGTATTGAATTGATTTAATCGACAATTACAGTCGTTTGAATGACCCATTTTAGAAATCTTGTAACTTTTAGTACGATCAGGTATTTTGCTACAAAATAGGCGTCAGCTTCGGCGAATGCATTTTTAATGACGCTCTATTTCATTCTATCGAACATTCTGTTCAGACATGCGAAACCTCAGTAGTATATGATGTATGTGGAACCATTTTTTAGAGCAGTTAATGCAATAGTTTCGGAACTATTCATAGGTGATTTCGTTTCCATCGAAGACTTTTAAGTAATGAATAATTCGGTATACTTAAAGTCAACATTAAGAAAAAATAATTTTTTTTTTTAATTAAAGAATACAATAAATAATTACACTATACGGATAAATTGACTTTTTTTCTGAAAATGAGACCAAACTAAATTTATCCAGGAGATTGAGTCATAAGTAAAAAAAAATGTTATTTTCCGATTTTCGAAATTGGACTCCAAAATCGAAATATTTGGATTCGAAGTTCGAAAAAATATCTTTAAAAAATGTTATTAATTGCAGGTTATAGCTACAAAAAAATCCAAAATATAGATAAAATCTCAATTATGCTCTAAATTCAATGGAGTATAAAACTATTCGGTCAAGCTTATATGACAGATGTTATAAGGGGACCAGTATTTTTCGATATATACATTTTAAATTTTTTTTTGAAGATTCCTCCAGCCGATTGTTGTACCGTGTTATTTACAAAGTTATAGAATTACATAAATAATTTCATGTTCATATATTTAAATTCCAAAAAATCTTGCTTAAAGAGTACTGAATAAATTTTTCATATATCTCAAGCGCATAGCAGGTTTCTCACTTTTTATATAAGCATAAGATTTTATGATCGCATGTGCATGTAAAGTACACTTGAATTGACAATTCACGCAGTCATTTACAAGTTGACACAGACGCGTCAAATTTCATGACCTTGCCACGTTGCGCGCATAAAGAAATTAAATGTCTAGCAGCTGAAGGCGGGGTGTTCTGCGGCAGCAAAACAGCAGCAGAACAGGTGTCAATGTGGTCTGAATTGCGTTTTTCAGCATTCATAGATTGTGGAAAAATTTGAAAGCATCATAAAAATGTGGCCACACACACTCACACATACACAAACAGACGAATTCCATGTGAAATGTGTCGAAATCTGAAATTATGCGAATATTGTTTGCAACAACTTAATAAGGAGCGAAGGTGCGCAGATAAATGCGTCACGGCACAGCGTGTGCTATGTGCTGTGGAAATTAAACGTGGCACGGAGTTGGAAAGGTAGCAGAAATATCATAACTTTATGAGGCGCACAAGCCGAGATGCTACAAGCGAGTCGTTCATGACGGCGGTGTGAAGTGATTTATGCAACAATCTTGTGGTGGTGTTGCTACAGTATACCTAACAACAACATGCGTGTGTTTGTGTTGGTACTTGAGACAACAACAGCGGCACAAGAGGAAAAACAAAAACAAAAAACGGCCAAGTAAAACTTATGTTCAGCTATAAACTGCAAATGGCGCCCAAGGGAATCATCAAAATATACAACAAGCATACAACGAATTGCGAATAAAAGAAAAAGCAACAGCAACCAAAACACACGACTACAAACGAGTGTTAGTATAACGAAAAGCAGAAAGAAAGAAAAAACACAAAAACCGATAAGCAACATTGTAGCGAAATGCAGGTGAAGAGGTCAGATCAGCGGCAACGCTGCGTATATTGCAGATTGGAAAAAGTTCAGCAACAACGTTGAAAAGTTACTGCAGCACTTGTGACTGACTATCATTGCCCAGCTGGCAGTTCACCAGTAGCAGCACCACCACCGCCGTCTCGCTCGCATGCTCGCAACATTATCGCTCACTTGTGCCAGCAGCCAGTACGCAATGTATTTTTAGTCGTCGAAAAAAACAAATATTATACTCGGCCATCAAGTGGTCAACAGCTGCACAAACAGCGCCTGAGCAATATGGCCAATAAACTGTCGGACTAACTGCCATTCGTCAAGTACTCGGCAGTTGTGTTGCGTTGATGTGGCAGTTAGTTAGGTTGGGTTGGGTTCGGTGTTGGGGTCAATTGCCGCCACCAATGCGTTGACTACCGTCTACAAATGGCATGGCGCTCCAACTGTCTGTGCATCAGTAAGTTGTGTCGCAGTGAGTGTGTTACACTTTGTTAGCCGGCACTTTGACTCCTTTGCTATTTGCGTCACAGTCAACTCGCTTTGGTGGGCAGCTAATCTATTTGCCATGGATATTCATGCAGAGCGCTGTGTTTAATGGTGGGGCAATTGTTTCTGTTTGTTTTTTTTTTGTTTTTATTTTGAGTTCTTATTACTTTTGTAGTTCATAGATTTTATGTGCCTTTGTTCTATTCTTAAATTTAACATTGGGATTTCTGTTGAAATTTGGTTAGCCTTAGGTTGGGGACTTTGCTAGAGATTGCACCTTTACTTTCTATATTCGTTGACACTCTTTTATATGACACAGAAGGCTGAACTAAAGAATACATGTTTATGGTACCATCCATTAAATGGTCAATTCAAATGTCACCAATAGTAGAGCTTTCTTTACTGTGTACAAAATAGAAACTTCAATCTTGACCTTAAGATTTTGGGTTTAGATTTAAAAATATAGTCTTCTTAAGATTTTACTATTTTAATTTCTGCTTGTTTTACCACTATTTTCAATTTCTAAGGCTTCCAAATAGTATTCAAACAATTTAACAATTTTTTCGATTGATGTAAAGGAAATATCACGAGGTTTCTAAATAAGTTCACTGCGAAATGCGAATTGCTTAATTCTAACAAAGAAAGTTTTAATATATCTTCAATCATTATTTTCTGTATCTACAGCGTCGGGTTTCAATAAAGCATTATCGTCTGGTTCTGTTTTTTGTTAACATCTTTATTTCGTTTGACAATTTTCCTCAATTGTCCATTTTTTTGTAATGAGCTTCGCCACATGGCGAGGCGGCCTCTCTTTCGACCTTCCAATCCAGAATTGGTCAACATATTTCTGTAGCATATTTTCCCAGTGTGTGTGATCTATCCATCTCCACTTATTATTATCAATTATGAATTAAAGAATAAGCCATCTAAAATAATACACGATCGTTCTCCTTTAAAGAAAAAGGTAATTATTTGCGTAACCCCATGTATCGGTACAAAATATATACACTACTGGAAAAAATTAAGGAATCAAAAATAAATTCCAAATTTTTGGGCAAATTTCAACAGGCCGTAACTTCGAAAGAAATGGTCGTACAAGAAATCGATACAGAAGGAAATTATAGCTCCAAGTGTCTAGTTTTTGGATTATAACTTTAAAAAATTTTAACCTCTGCGGTTTTTGAGTAATCGTAGAAAAACCAGCAACAAAAAAAAATTTCAAAATTTTTTTAGTTTTTTTTTTGGTCTACGGGCGTGAAAAATGTTTGTTTAGCTTAACCACTATAAGGATCGGATACTTTGTTTATTTAGCTTTAATTTGGTTTTTTGAACACCTCGAGACGTCCACTTCTCGTCGAGATATCGGTCTCGACAAGAAAAAAAAAGGAAAAGGATCTTTTTGTCTTTGATTATCGATATCTCAGCAACCAATGATCGCACAGAAAGTTAATGGTGGGTTTCAAGAACTTGAATGAATTCTCATTAACGACTACTAGTTTCATACCCCTATAAAATAAAGCCTATTGTATTTATAGAAATTGCATTTGCTTCTACTCTGTTTAGTTTAATGGAGCATTTAATGGATCATTTAAGGAAAGTTTAATTTTAATGAAATAAATTTGCTTAACAGAAGGTGTTTGAGATCATATAGGAGGCAAAATAATTAACTGTGCCGAATCTGTTTCTTTTTGGTGTAGAATGTATAGGCATCTGACCAACAACGACTAGAATACCATTATGCAGATTAATGAATTTGGTCAGATTAAGATTTCCAAAAAATATATTTTTTCTGCTTACAGTACATTTTAGGGTTATAAAACCGGTATTCAGTTGGTAGAAAAAATCTTTCACTATTCCATCATTCGCCAAATCAATCCTCGAAGACTATATAATTGAAATTTTAACTCTGTATTCATAGTAACACTATCTATAAATCTATTGTTGTATGGAAATGTCAATATAACAATTGGTTTATATAAATTTAGGCCTATGAGGGTTCTAGACTCGGCTAACCACTTGAGGAAAGGAAAAGGAAGATAGAAAATCAGTACCGCGCGAACTAGTCTTCTAAATTATTTAGACAACTTGCAACGGGTGTTTTTATAGTCGTGTGGTTTTCAGTGAAACACTACTTTTTTGGTCTTTTTGACAGCTGTTAATTTATACACAGTTTGGTTTGCCATGTCTTAATGAACATACTTTTTCTGAAGCAACGTTTATTGCTAGCATACGACCCCAATTGGTGCAAAAAGTGGTCGAAAATTGAGCCTATCGGCTGGAGTTTATCTGAGCCAACCGCGGATGTCACTTGCTCGAAATAATTAATAAAACATATTGACTAACCGTTATGTTTATTATAAAGCTTGCTCGAAAACCATATGTCTAAAAAACACCCCGTATTTACTTTGATCAGTTCTATTGCTAATTTATGAATTTGGATAACTAAGGATTCTATAAATATCTAGGATAACAAACTTTTACTATTTTATACATATTTTTTGGAGCTCATTTGATTTGACTATCCTGGTTAAGAGAAAAAGCTAAATATTGAATAATGTTCCGCTTAAAAACGTAGCGACATCTTATTTAAAATCTTTTAGTTGTTTAATGTCCTCAATTGTCATTACATAATTCTTTACAATTAATGCCTTTATTTATTCCACTCCTTAAATGTCAAAAACTCAACTGTGATCGGCATACTAAAAAGTATTCCAGCATAAATTTTCCAACTTCCATCATTCACGCGCTCAACAATTCACTGCGTTGGAAAGGGCAAATGCGAGACGTGCTCGAGTTAACAATATTTATGAATAAAATGCCGAAATCAACATTCCAAACATACGCCATCCCCCTCACCACCTCCTCAGCAAACTAACAATTTATCGTAACGTGTTAGGCGATGCCACCTTTTGCCAACTACCCTAATAAAGCATCAAGTCATTTATCACTTGAGCACTGCGACCAGGTCCAGCGTCAAAAGTAACACAACAACAGCAACAAAATGTAAACAAAGCGAAACAAAAACAAAAATTGTAAAAAATAAACGAAAGCAACAATTCATGTCAACCACTTACCCACTATATTCAGATAGACGGAATGCCCGATCGGTGGTGTTGTTGATATCTGACACTCATAGATGCCGGAGTCTTTGCGTTGTGCGTAGCGTATACGTAACGTCCAATCCTCGGCATGCGGCGAATGCATCGCTTCGAAGCGCTGATCCGACGTGTAGGTGTAACGACCGACTGTCAGCAGGTGAATGTCACGATGACGCACCCATGAGACCTGAAAATGTGCAAAAGTAAAAAAAATGTGAAAAAGTTGTAGGAAACATGAATGAATGGTGAAATTTAGTTCAGTTTACCAAAACAAAACGAACAAGTGGGTGCCGAGCTCATACACACAGAGAGGGAGAGAAGATTAAAAGCTTTCGGAATAGGATTGACTGCCGTCAGTGAGCATAACGAGTTAGTAGCCAGCGTGGATGTTGATGCGCACACACTTTTTCATGTTTGTATGTATTCATGCGTGTATGCGTGTGTGCCCTGGTGTCAGCACTGATGTGCTTGAAATGCTAATTTTCAACATCACTCTTTTCCTTATTCCATTTGCTCTCTTTACTCGAGTTTCACACACTCAACTCACATACGCTTTTTATTCTCAATTTGTATGTGTTTGTATTTGTGTGTCATTTGTGCACGCTTGTGACAAATTGCAGACGGATTATACAGGTGACATGCGCCTCTTGGGCACTTCACAGTTTCTATGGCTTTTTCCCCTTAGCGCTTTGCACTGTGTGTGTGTGTGGGTAGCAATCAGCAACAATTTGCTCTGTAAGATTATTATATTTTCGGTTGAGGAATTTAGGCGGGAGATTGTAAAGTTTTATGGTATTAGAATTATTTTTTTTTTTGTTAGTTTATCTGTTTTGCGGCTGATATGACATTTAAATTGTCATGACTCATGATTGTCACTGAAAATCTCATGATTTATATTGTATATATGTTAAAATTTATATTTAATTTAAATTTATTTTGAACTACTTAGTAAAAAAATATTTTATAAGCGTGTGGAAAAGTACATTTTAAAGTCTATTTGAGGAATCGTCGAGCGCTATACCGGTAGTTACACCAATATAAACTAATTTGATCTATAATACATATGTACATATAATTCGTTATATGTGTATAAAAAAACTTTATATTTCACATATAGGAGAAACATTTTCCTTTCCTTTCTAACAATTATTGGAAATTCCACAATGAATTGGTGCTTAAAAATTAATTGCAGTTCCAAGTTTTTTAAAATATTAATTTATAATATTATTTTCCACACTAATTAAACCCTAAAATAAAGATTTTGTCGGACTTGGAAATCGATCTTACAACACTTCTTCTGTACTTTTGCAGCTTTTCTCTTAAGCCACTTGTCATAATGTGTCATTTGTTTGTCGATGAAAATAGTATATATTCTCATAAAAATGATCAGATGTCTTGATCTCAAAGCATCTATCTAAGCAAAAATATAAATATAATATGTGCTTAATATTACTTTATTTTCGAAAAAAAATAATCTTCTTAATCTTGAAAGTTGCGATGATGACTCAGTAAACAATGTTGACAGTAGCTTTCTTAGCTACCATAGCTGATTGCATAAAGTTAAACAACTCCAAAGACAAAGTGTACACATTGATAACCCATTTATACTTTGATGATTTGTATGATAATTTTTGAAATATTCTCCTCTACGCAAATGTAATGTAACTTACATAGCTCACATATCCATCGATTTCTTAGGTGACTCTCCCTGCACCTGAGGTGATTCGGGATTCGTTTTGATGTGAAAAGAGGCCACCACTATTTCTTTCCCCAAACCTTTATACGGTTAGCAAGCAAAGCTTTTTCGTGGAGGTCAACTCGATTACCGATTTGTAATTCGAGATTAACTTTGGCTGATGGACATTTCTCTTACGACCGTCCTGTCACGACCATCGTTTGAGGTTATGCAACGGTGGAGGATGAGGATGAGGAGAATCGCTTGATCCAGCATAGTCGGTGGTTACAGAAAGGTTCCTGAACTTTTTACCGCAAAAATTTTGCATATCCATTTTAAAGTCCACAAAAGATATACGCACGTAATGTATATGAATGTTCCCACTAAAATCCTAGCTTACCTAAAATCACTTTTTCACACTTTTTGTCTTATGTGTGTTATTTATTCTCAAAACTAAATTTCATCAATAATATCTATAGCCTGAGCTGTCCTAGAGTTAAATGCTAATTGACCCACGAAAAAAGAAATTTACAAAAGTGCTCAAAATCTCGCTGTTTTATAAACTGGAGCGTGCTTCCAAGATCATGCTCACGTCTGATTCTGTCAGCGTTTCAAAGAAGCATTTTTTCTGTACCCAAGCGAGTACAATGGAATCGAATGTGTTAATGCTGCTGCAGGGGATATTCGAACTGTTGTCATAGGCCCAGGAAATTTAACTCATTTCACTAGTAGATAATAATTTTAAAATATGCAGGTTTGAAGGGTGCTGTAGTGAAGCGCTTACTTTCATAGTGAGGATCGATAGTTATAGGTAGAAGCTTAATGTAGTATAGAGTATATTCCTTAGTTACCATTGCCTTAAATTATAATACAAGTTCATCATTTCGTTATCACAAAGTGCTGCCATCATAAATTTAGTCAAATACTCTAGTAGTAGAATTGAATATAGAATATTTTCGACAGCTATTTTTTGAGAACTTTTAATTTGTTGCCTATTATTAATACCAACTTGATAGTAAAATCCTACACTAAAGGAGGAAATTCGTGTAAAAGAACAAAGTAAGTTCGCATTTCTTTAGTTTTTGAAGCTTGTCAAAATTCATTGTGAATGGGTTAAAATGAGTAAATTATTGAATACTAATTATAATTCTTAGAAAAATAATATAAATATACTCTAAATGTTACTGGTGCTTTAATTACGTCTTTGATACAATATAGCCTTTTTGGCATTCACTCATACTTAGAAACATGCTTATAATTTTGTTTAATAAAATTTAATAAATAAGCACAGCTGAAATTGCTTAGGAGGCACAGCTGCTACAATGTTTGTATGTAGCTACATACATCTACATATAAACAAATATTCACATGTGAGTCTACTGTACGACAAAGTAAAGCTTAGAGATTACAGTTAATATTTATTTTCTCCGCTCTATCCTATTCCTCCAAAGTCAGTTTGCTTTATTTGCCATAATTGAATTTTAAGTCCGGCGGCGGCAACAAGAAAAATATAATATACATTGCAAAGTTTATGTTCGTTTGAGATACACATACATACATACATAGGTATATGTATATTAGCACATACACATAAGAAATTTTTCAAAACTTAGTGATGACTAAAATGTCTCTCATACAGTGGTGTTCAGAAATATAGCAAGTCATACTACCAAATAATAAAAGAACTTCTAAAGTATATAACTTATGACAATTATGAATGTGCAGGAAAGCAATGCATTTTCTTTTCTCACCACTCTTGATGCATTGGAATGGGAAATGAAAAGAGCAATTTCAACATCGTTGGTTCGTTCTCTTGGCGCCAATATTTAATTTACGAATCCGTGCCAGATTTACAGTGTCAATGAGATAAATATTTTTTCATTTTCGAACTTAAGATTTGCTTCAAAATCTTATTATTATATTTAACTTTATCACTCACTTTATTATTATTTGAGTTTGCTTTTTCCTTATTTCCAATTTATTGCCGTTGAGTAGACACTTCTACAACTTCATTTGCTTTCTACAGCAAACACACATATTTCTCTATGAGCTTTTGCAATTCTTCTTTTTCATTTTGCTTGCATTTTCGCTAATCTACAGCTATTCCTTTTTGTAACTTTTGTCATTTGGCAAGCGGCCAATATTTTCAAGCGACTTCTTCATTCTTCCGTGCCTAAAATCACATATGTTGGCGCCACTTTTTGCCTCTTCTCTCTTCTGTTGTTTTTATAAGCTCTGTCACTTTGGGTATTTGAACCGTCTGATTGTCGGATTGTTGTGTTTTCCTCAGCTTGTATCGCGCTTGTCAGGCTGCTACTTCTACTACCTAATCACTGCTGATGATCATAATTATGCTTAATTGCGCAATTACTGGCAATAACGGTTGTAATCTTCGCTCCGCTACACATACGATCCACATTGAGATTGGCCAATTTCGGAGGAAGAGTGCAAAAAGTTGGCAACAATTTGCAAGTGAGTGAGTGAGTATTTTGTGTTTGCCTTGCAAGTGATACAATGTTTTGGTAATTTCAATAATTGTAATTCGCTCGTGACTTGGCTGGAGTGGTTGACGATTCTGTTTTTCTGTGCATGTGTGTGTGCGTGTTTTTAGTGCGCGTGTCAACATTGCACACGTGTATGAAATCAACCGGAGATGAGTGTAAGTGAGCAATTTACTTTTGGAAACTTTTAGCTCTTTTCGCTACTTAAGTTCAGTTCAGCATTTTGAGGAGGTGATTAAGAAAATGAAAAGACTTCAGAAAATTTGCATGTTTCAATTAACTATAATTTTGTTGATAAATGCCTTAAAGCACAACTTATTAGAAAAATTTCTTTCTTTTTTTTCTTTTATCAAAAAATATATCTATTGAACATTTTTAACACAATTTTTTGATCGTGAATATGGAAAATCGTAAAAAAATTTAAAAATTTAGTCAATTTGTAAAGTGTAAGTTTCGTATAGGGAAGACTTGATAATTGACCAAATTGAAGGATTACTTGAATCGAAAATAACAGATATTGAAAGCACGCCTTTTAAATTAAAGCAAGTAAGGAATGGCTACATTCAGCTGAACCCAAAGTTTATGTATGTGATTGGCGTTGCAACCGTTTAGCCGGTTATAGCCGAATCGACGATAGTGCGCCATCTCTCTCTCTCCTTCGCAGTTCGGCGCCAGTTGGAGATCCCAAGTGTAACCAGGTCGCTCTCCACCTGGTCCCTCCAACGGAGTGGAGGCCTTCCCCTTCCTCGGCTTCCTCCGGCGGGTACTGCATCGAACACTTTCAGGGCTGGAGTGTTTTCGTCCATTCGGACAACATGACCTAGCCAGCGTAGCCGCTGTCTTTTTATTCGCTGAACTATGTCAATGTCGTCGTATAACTCGTACAGCTCATCGTTCCATCGTCTGCGGTATTCGCCGTTGCCAATGTTCTTAGGACCATAAATCTTGCGCAAAATTTTCCTCTCGAAAACTCCTAGTGTCGTCTCATCTGATGTTGACATCGTCCAAGCTTCTGCACCGTAGAGCAGGACGGGAATGATAAGCGACTTGTAGAGCTTGATTTTGGTTCGTCGAGAGAGGACTTTACTGTTCAATTGCCTACTCAGTCCAAAGTAGCACCTGTTGGCAAGAGTTATTCTACGCTGGATTTCGAGGCTGACATTGTTCGTGTTGTTGATGCTGGTTCCCAGGTATACGAAATTATCTACGACCTCGAAGTTATGACTGTCAACAGTGACGTGGGAGCCAAGACGCGAATGCGCCGACTGTTTGCTTGATGACAGGAGATATTTCGTCTTGTCCTCATTCACCTCCAGACCCATTCGCTTCGCCTTCTTATCCATGCGGGAAAAAGCAGAACAAACGGCGCGGTTGTTGCTTCCGATGATATCAATATCATCGGCGTACGCCAGGAGCTGTACACTCTTGTAGAAGATGGTACCCTCTCTGTTTAGCTCTGCAGCTCTTATAATTTTTTCCAGCATCAGGTTAAAGAAGTCGCACGATAGTGAGTCACCTTGTCTGAAACCTCGTTTGGTATCGAACGGCTCGGAGAGGTCCTTCCCAATCATGACGGAGCTTTTGGTGTTGCTCAACGTCAACTTACACAGCCGTATTAGTTTTGCGGGGATACCAAATTCAGACATCGCGGCATAAAGGCAGCTCCTTTTCGTGCTGTCGAAAGCTGCTTTAAAATCGACAAAAAGGTGGTGTGTGTCGATCCTCTTTTCACGGGTCTTCTAATTGATTTGGCGCATGGTGAATATCTGGTCAGTTGTTGATTTTCCAGGTCTAAAGCCACACTGATAAGGTCCAATCAGTTTGTTGACGGTGGGCTTTAGTCTTTCACACAGTACGCTCGATAGAACCTTGTATGCGATATTTAGGAGGCTGATCCCACGGTAATTGGCGCAGATTGTGGGATCTCCTTTTATGGATTGGGCAGAGCACACTGAGATTCCAATCGTCAGGCATGCTTTCTTCCGACCATATTTTGCAAAGAAGCTGATGCATGCACCTTATCAGTTCTTCGCCGCCGTATTTGAATAGTTCTGCCGGTAATCTATCGGCCCCCGCTGCTTTGTTGTTCTTCAAGCGGGTAATTGCTATTCGAATTTCTTCATGGTCGGGTAATGGAACATCTGTTCCATCGTCATCGATTGGGGATCGGGTTCGCCATCTCCTGGTGTTGTACTCTCACTGCCATTCAGCAGGTCGGAGAAGTGTTCCCTCCATAATCCCAGTATGCCCTGGACATCGGTTACCAGATTACCACCTTGGTCTCTACATGAGGATGCTCCGGTCTTGAAACCTTCGTTAAGTCGCTTCATTTTTTCATAAAATTTTCGAGCATTCCCTCTGTCTGCCAGCTTCTCAAGCTCTTCGTACTCACGCATTTCGGCCTCTTTCTTTTTTGTCTGCAGATGCGTCTCGCTTCCCTCTTCAGCTCTCGGTATCTATCCCATCCCGCACGTGTTGTGGTCGTTTGCAACGTTGCGAGGTAGGCAGTCTGTTTTCTCTCCGCTGCGAGACGGCACTCCTCATCGTACCAGCTTGTTTTTTGTCGTTGCCGAAAACCAATTGTTTCGGCTGCAGCGGTACGCAGTGAGTTTGAGATGCCGTTCCACAGTTCCCTTTATACCGAGATGCTGATGAGTGCTCTCAGAGAGCAGGAGTGCAAGTCGAGTAGAGTATTTCGTGGCTGTCTGTTGCGATTGCAGCTTTTCGACGTCGAACCTTCGTTGTGTTTGTTGACGGGCATTCTTTGCTGCACAGAGGCGGGTGCGTATCTTCGCTGCGACCAGATAATGGTCCGAGTCTATATTTGGTCCTCGGAGCGTACGCACGTCTAAAACACAGGAGACATGTCTTCCGTCTATCACAACGTGATCGATTTGGTTCCGCGTGTTTCGATCAGGAGACAGCCAAGTAGCTTGATGTATTTTCTTATGCTGGAATCTGGTACTACAGACGACCATATTTCGGGCCCCAGCGAAGTCGATCAGCCTCAGGCCGTTTGGCGATGTTTCGTCATGGAGGCTGAATTTTCCGACTGTTGTGCCAAAGACACCTTCTTTACCCACCCTGGCGTTAAAATCGCCAAGCACGACTTTTTAGGTGCGTTCTAGGCGCTCATAGAAAGCATCTTTGGTCACATCGTCCTTCTCTTCCGTTGGGGCGTGGGCGCAAATCAGCGATATGTTGAAGAACCTCGCTTTGATGCGGAGTGTGGCAAGACGTTCATCCACCGCGGTGAATGCCAGGACTCTGCGACGGAGTCTCTCTCCCACCACAAATCCAACACCAAATTTGCGCTCCTTTATATGGCCGCTGTAGTAGATGTCACAAGGACCCACCTTCTTCCGTCCTTGTCCCGTCCATCGCACTTCTTGGATGGCGGTGATGTCAGCCTTCAGTCGTATGAGGACATCAACCAGCTGGGCAGAGGCACCTTCCCAATTAAGGGTCCGGACATTCCAGGTGCATGCCCTTATATCATTATCCTTAAAACGTTTGCAGGGGTCGTCATCAAAAGGGGGGTGTCTCATCCGAGGCTTTCGTAGATTTTTCATTGGGGGGTGTTTTTATGTGGTGGGTCCCAAACCCTACGTACAACCGCATAAGCGGGCTTCGCCTTCTCACTTTAGCTCGCCTTCAAACGGATGTCTGTTGGCTACCCAGAGGATACTTGGTCTAAAACCGGAAGTCGTGAGCTGCTTGGACCATGTGGAGAAGAATCGTTTCTGGCCACTCCCAAGTGAATGACAATCAAAAACTTTCCTCACTTGCGTGAACTTCTACACATGGTCCCATCCTCCAAAAGTCCCAAAGTTTATACTCTCGCAATTTATTGATGTAATTCCGAACCGATTTCACTCATTTTCACCACCAAGACTTACTATTCCCAAATATGCTCATTTAATTTCACATATTAACCGATTTTTAAGGTATTAAGCCCATCATATTTTTTGAAAACCTATAATTAAGTATATCGGTGCTAGGGGAAGTTAATACTCGATTTTAATCATTTTTACTACAGAGACACACTATTAGAAGAAAAATATTCTCTCTGAATTACATCAAAATATTGAGAGATTTACAAATATTTTCGACTCTTAGGCACTGAGTACTTCATGTTCGATAACAGGGACCTTGAAGAGTTATAGTCTGAACGTGAGAATTTTTCCACAAGTGATGTCACAGCTCAGACACAGTATTTGTGTAAAGTTTTATTCTGCTATCTTAATCGGTTCTTAATTTATATATTATAAAGTGAACGAATCTGATGGAATCATTCATGTCTTCAGGGTGTAAATAAAATATTATATACCGAATTACATTGAAATCGGTGGAGTAGTTTCTGAGATATGGTTTTTGACTTATAAGTGGGCGACGCCACGGCCATTTTCCATTTTTTTTTTAATCTGAGTGCAGCTTTCTTCTGCCATTGCTTCTGTAAAATTTAGTGTTTCTGGTGTTTTTCGTTAATGAGTTTAAGCATTTTTATTAATTTTCAATCTAACCTCTGTATGGGAGGTGGGCGTGGTTATTATCCGTTATTATTTGACCTATTTTCATGGAGTATGATCCGATATGTAAGGGAAGTCACTGCAGAAAGTTTGCCTTATACAACTTGGCGAGATAGTGGGGGCCGCTCCCACTTTTCAAAAAAAAAAAAAAGATTACATCCTAATATGCCCCTCCCTTATGTAATCCTCTGTAGCAAGGAGTCGAGCGAAGTCAAGCCTCAGGACTTAAGACCGACTAATATCATAACAATATACGTTCTTAACAAATTCGTCACAGTGAACTAATTGCATGGTACAATTTGACAAATAAATTATTTTTAATGAAGTTGGAAAATAAAAAAAAATATAAATTTTGTTGCAACTATTTCTATTGATAGTAGGTATAGTTCAGAAACTGTATAGGCCAATTGTGCCTTCTTTATACCACATTTGTCCTTTTTTTAGAACTAGAGCATAAAAGACACTTCTAGAATTTACAATTAAATTTCATTTCTAAAAAAAAATCATTTTCATTTAGTATGTTAACTTACATTTTGGGTTTTATAATTGATCTAAACATATTTATTTCTGTATTCAATGTGTTGATCCGGCAAATTGTCTTTAATTACTCCTTTGTAAATATTTTTCATTATAGAACGAACTCTTTTGTGTGAAATTTAGGTCGAATGATGAGGGGCTTGCAAAAGCTAAACCAGATTATATTTTTCTGACCTAGTGCGGATGCCCATAATTAAAGCTAATGTACTTCAAAAACATAATAGAATCATTTGTTGGCAATCTTTTGGTCTAATTTAATTTTCAGTATAACCTAAAAAGCTCCACACATAAAAAAATTGTTTAAATAGTTTACTATGATCTCCCATCGTACAAAATCACTAAATAGTTTAATTAAATAAACAAAAAAAAACAAAATAATCGGCGATTTCAGGAATAATATTCGATGATTTCGGAGCTATTATGTAATTAAAATTTTTTAGAATTTTGTGTTTTCTAACAACTGAACAATAAACGCTAACTATAACCCCACGCACATCGACCCTAATCATCGAATGAACTTTTCAAATTATCGATGGCGTGCAATTGCCGTATTATTTCGCTTATTTAGCCACGAGGCTTTAATTAATTTGCGGCATGTAATTTTGCTGAAAATATTCTACAATTAAAAAAAATTAGCAGCTAAACAAAAAACTACAACAGCAACAACAGTGGCAGAAAAAGCGCGATTCAAGCGCTTTGCATGTTGTAAACAACAATTATCACAAATTGGCAGCAAACATGCGCCAAATCGTTCATCAATAATGTAAATGCACTGTAATTGCGCTAATTAAATGCGTATGTATGTTTGTGCGTATGTATGTTTGTATTTGTGTGTCTGTTTATGTATGTGTGTGTGTGAGAGGGCATTTTTCGTTACATGGAATTGTGCTTTTTCGCTGCTTCACTAATTCAACAACAAACTGTTTTATGTTTTCTACTTTGTCAGTTGGCCAAGTGTTTTCGAGGGAGGGGCGTCAACGGTGTTAATAGTGTGCTGTTGAACGCTAAATTTCGTTTAGTCAACTGTTCAGGTTAAATGTGCTGCTAACGAGGATTTAATGAAGCAACTTTTTGTCGAGTGATTAAATAAAGTTGTAAGGTAAATACAATACAAAAAAATACCGTTTGTTTATATTTGTTGCAGTGAAATAAACGCAGATTTATTAGGAAAATATTTTTAACTGCTAGATGTTCATTTAATTAGTATTAATGTTCATCAAACGATGAGTATTAAATACTGTGTAATCGCCGTACATAATTGTTTGAAGAGAAGATTAAAATTTTAAATTAGCATTAAATTTATTTTGCTAGTTTTTTTGCTAAATTTTTTTTTGTTTCAAAGAGATTAGAGACATGCATTTGTGATTTGCGGTAAATACTTATATAGAAAATACATTTTGTGAGGTTCAAAAATTGAGTTAAGCATAAATTAATATTTGTCCTATCCTAAAATAAAATCTAAACTCTTATAATGTCAAATATGTAGTCAATGATGGAATTAAGAGGTGGAAAAACTCTTCTCTTGAGGCATGGATTGGTATATAGCTGTGTTCATTGAAAGAGCAGTGCAACTAAAACTCATTTAAACTGGCGAATATCAAAATGGCCAAATAGCCTTTGGTCAGATGAGGCCAAACTGGTCTCGTTTGGCAGAGCAGGTTCTAGTATGTTCAGTATGGCCATCGACACCGAAATACGGAGTAACTTCCAAATTATACAGTCAAGGTGTTAAAGCACTGAGGTCAGTTCAAATCGCTGTCCACAAACCCCAAACAAATTAAAAACATTTTTCGTGGGCTTCGTGCAAGCTGAAATACACTATGCGTAGGATCCCTAAATTTGTACTTTGGCGTATGGCATCATGCTTTTCGAGCTTCATTTTCTATTTAATGGTATCGAATACCATCTGGGAAGAACAATTTAAGTGAATTGATATTTCTTTTTATGTTTTGCCCTCCTCTCTAAGCTCAATATCAAAGGATTTTCTTCTTTGGAGTAGTTAAGCCTTATACAACTAATTTTTTTCATTGTTAAAGTGAATTGCCATTTAAATCACAATTAACCCTTTCATGCCCAATGTTGCCTATAGGCAACATTTTACTTACCGGCTTCTAATTCTCGTTTTTTAATTTTTTTTGACCAGCGGTTTTTTCAATTATGAAGACTTTTGTGTTGTGCAAGCTTACGGTTACATTTTTTGTTATGGGCTGTGTACGTATTCATTCAGTAGGCGTTCTACGCAGAGAAAAATTGACAAAAATCGTTTCACGAAATAGTATAACTAATAAAATGGATATACAAAAAGTGTTCAAAGACATAAAAAGAATTGTTTTATTTTAAAACAAACTGAACTATATAAATAAGTAAAGATAAGAGAGTTATTTAAACAAAAAATTTCATGAGAAAAGTTTTTAGTTTATTTATAATAATTTAATATGTGCCTATAAGCAACATCCTGTAACTAATGAACCAGGATACATAGGACTTTGAAATTTTTGTCACTTCATATTTCATTTAAGACTAATATATATCTGTCTTAAAAAATGTTAGCTCCGCCCATTTTAATTCGGGCATGAGAGGGTTAACAACAACTTGGGCGTTTGTGAAAAAATGTTAAAAAAGCAGAAAAATAATGCAAATTAAACGCGGTTTTTATCAGCTGTATATTTTGTAAAGCTTAATTATCTAAAATTCGTTGATATCGTCCAATGCTCAAAGGAGCATGCTAACCCACTTTGGAATAAATTGAGCATATACTCAGTATCAGGCTCACACACACTACTGTCAACAAAGATTTCATTGATCCAATCCCATGCTAACCGAAGCGAACCCAAACTTATATTTGTCCAAGGACTTCTCGGTAGCGTCACTCAAAATTTTGTGGGGTATGTTTTTTGAATGACAAAAGCAGTGTTTGCTCAAAAAACTTTTTTTTTTTAGTTTTTCAACGAATTATTCTTATCGGATTGGGATAAAATTGTATTCAAATCTCCAAAAATAAAATATGCCAAACACTTGTTTGGTTACATTTAATGTCTGTTATAATAGCTGCGGCAATATGTTCCTCTATGGATATACTACTTTTTTACCAGCGACAAATTAGGGTTCAAATATAAGTAGCTTCAGAAAACCTGCTGGAGACTCTGTTAGAATAACCTTTATCTGTGTTCTTCTTTACTTGGATTGAATGACCTCCAAGGTATATGGGAATTTTATTTTAGGTTTGACTGAAAGAGTGTAAAGAAAATATTATAAAGCTTTGAGATATATCATAATAAAGGTTAATCGTAAAGTTGATGTAATCTCCATTAATAACAGTTGAATAAAATTTTTGTTAGCAGTTTGTTTTACCATTCTGGAGGACCCAAGTTCTACCCTGGGTATAATGCGGGTGCAAAATTTCCCAAAAAAGGAGACAATAGTTTAAACTGATTTATTTTATTTAGCTGTTTTAACAGAAAAAACAGCTTTGTACTTTATTAAATAGTCCACAGAAGGAATCCTCCCTCCGTTCATTTGTTAGATTTTATAACACAAGCTTTTTTTTTTTTTCTTATATGGAAGGTGCTCTGTTTGACATTTGACTCTATCAGGGGAAGACCAGAGATTTTTCAAATTTTCACTGGATAAAGCAAGTTATGTTATGTGTGAATTATGAAAATATTTTATTTTCTGATATACAAAGATTTATTTTTAGACTGGGTTTCAAGAAAATTATATTATTATGTTATTGTTAATATTATTGTATTAACATCTCAAAAACTCCCACTGTTTGAAGATGTGTTTATTTATTTTTATTAAAAATATTTATCTCCAAGCAAAACACAGCCACTCCCTTTCATATGTCTCATTTCTTGAACGTTCATTCGTACTACTTGTTGGGCGATGTTGTGGCACTTAGTTTATTTGCTCATCTCGTGCAAATAATTTCAAATTTTGATTGTTCTGCACTTATATGCGCCACATTAATGGACAATTTTCACAGCAGTAACCGCCCACCATACGCTTTCTTCCAGCCCACATACTCCCAACAAACATCATCCACGCTACTTTTCTTAAGGATTGCCGAGACTGCTGCTAATATTGATTATTTCACCGCCAATTCGATTCACATCTGGCGATTTACTTTCATTTTTACTTCCACTTTTATTATCATCAACCCATTCCACTTGCTGTTATTTTCTCAATCCGATTGCCACTTCCTTCTTTACGCAAACTTTCACGAAATTATGGCAACGATTTCATCGTTTTATCTGCTTTTGTGCTAATTTTTTATGTGTTTTGTAGTGGTTTCTGCTTTATTCTTGCGTTTAATATTTTGTTTTTGTTTACTTTTCCGTCGCTTTTGTTATTGCTTATGGCTTATTATTAATATTGCGAGCATTATTTTGTTGGTTGGTTTTGTTTTTGTGCGCGGTGAAAGTGTGAAAGTTTAAGCGGTCAACCGCAAAGCCACTTCTGCGGACGCTGAAACTCTAGCCAAAGCGAATTGAATTGTGTGTGACCGACAAGCAGCTGTCGACCTTTGATGCCATTCCATTGTTCCGCAAATAACTGCTCCACAACAAAAACAAGTAAGCAAACAGTAAGCATATAACTGTCTCTTCTAATAAATCTCATGTCCGTATTGTTATATTCTTTTCATTCTTCCGCTGTTTCTCACTTTCACCATACGAGTTACTCATTCCATTGATGGTATTTTTAAGCTATAAAGCAAAGCAATTGTTAGTTTTAATGGAATTTATTGGGTAAATATTTGTTGTGCTCGGGAGGAAATTGTTTGTGAACTTTTTTTGTTTTATGCTTGATTTGTCTTTGAAGATTCTTGGCAACAGAATTATGGCGAATTCTACGAAGAAAATATTAAAGCACATGTGATGCGTTATTTGTAGATATTTCGCTTTCACAATATACTCGTAAATAAAACAAAATCTTTGAAAAATGACTTATGGACTTTGTCGGGAATCTTTCGTAGAAAATTTTGCTTCTTTGGTATTTAATTTTATTAAGCTAACACCTGCCAAATTTATTCAACACGAAAGCCATTAGTATAAAGAAAAGCATATTTACCCGCATATTTACCCACTTATATGCGCCACATTAATGGACAATTTTCACAGCAGTAACCGCCCACCATACGCTTTCTTCCAGCCCACATACTCCCAACAAACATCATCCACGCTACTTTTCTTAAGGATTGCCGAGACTGCTGCTAATATTGATTATTTCACCGCCAATTCGATTCACATCTGGCGATTTACTTTCATTTTTACTTCCACTTTTATTATCATCAACCCATTCCACTTGCTGTTATTTTCTCAATCCGATTGCCACTTCCTTCTTTACGCAAACTTTCACGAAATTATGGCAACGATTTCATCGTTTTATCTGCTTTTGTGCTAATTTTTTATGTGTTTTGTAGTGGTTTCTGCTTTATTCTTGCGTTTAATATTTTGTTTTTGTTTACTTTTCCGTCGCTTTTGTTATTGCTTATGGCTTATTATTAATATTGCGAGCATTATTTTGTTGGTTGGTTTTGTTTTTGTGCGCGGTGAAAGTGTGAAAGTTTAAGCGGTCAACCGCAAAGCCACTTCTGCGGACGCTGAAACTCTAGCCAAAGCGAATTGAATTGTGTGTGACCGACAAGCAGCTGTCGACCTTTGATGCCATTCCATTGTTCCGCAAATAACTGCTCCACAACAAAAACAAGTAAGCAAACAGTAAGCATATAACTGTCTCTTCTAATAAATCTCATGTCCGTATTGTTATATTCTTTTCATTCTTCCGCTGTTTCTCACTTTCACCATACGAGTTACTCATTCCATTGATGGTATTTTTAAGCTATAAAGCAAAGCAATTGTTAGTTTTAATGGAATTTATTGGGTAAATATTTGTTGTGCTCGGGAGGAAATTGTTTGTGAACTTTTTTTGTTTTATGCTTGATTTGTCTTTGAAGATTCTTGGCAACAGAATTATGGCGAATTCTACGAAGAAAATATTAAAGCACATGTGATGCGTTATTTGTAGATATTTCGCTTTCACAATATACTCGTAAATAAAACAAAATCTTTGAAAAATGACTTATGGACTTTGTCGGGAATCTTTCGTAGAAAATTTTGCTTCTTTGGTATTTAATTTTATTAAGCTAACACCTGCCAAATTTATTCAACACGAAAGCCATTAGTATAAAGAAAAGCATATTTACCCGCATATAGTCTGAGGGGATAGAGAATTTTAATGGCATATCTTTGTCTCTATTACCTTAACTCATCCTCTAAAATACTGTTAACCGGATGTTAACAGCATGTACATTTTTTTCGAATTTATCAGTTTTATTCTTCCCACTTTTGCTGCTCAATAAATACAAGTGAAAATAAAGAGTAGAACCGACTAAATTGGCTGCATAGGAGCAGGGCATGTAGCAGGTCATGCTGGCGCTGATAGTCGGCAGGAAAACATAAAGGACACCACTCACTGCGCCGCCTGCATGAGCTTGTAGTTGGTCAAAAATATTTCCGCAACAAAATGTAAGGCCTGTGGACTGTCGCACAGCATGAGCGTGCGCCGGAGATTTGCACTTTTAATAAGTTCAGCTGTTTCGACATTTTTTAGCATTTGCATACTTTTTCTCGCCCATCGTGTTTTTCATTGTATTTGGTATTAGTGCTTCATGCCAGGATGGCAAACAAAAAAATATTGTTTGAATGTGTATTTGTAGTCCTGTTTTTGCTTGCTCCCGCACATTGTGTTGACTTTCTCGTTTTGATTGACTGACAGACAGAAATCTGACCTCCCACCAGTGAAGTCCACTTTTTTTGGTGGCAGATTTGTAGATATTTTTGTGGCTACTTTGTTGCCATGCTACAGTTAACATAAATTCCATGTCTGACTTTATTTCAATTTATGTTTATTACCTCGCTTAGCATTTTGTATTGCAACAGCTCTCGATATTAAAACCACCACCGTACTAATAAAGCTTACGCGCAGCTTATTTACTTTTGAATAAATTTGAATAATTGAATTTGAAACTACTTAATGGAATGCGTTGGCAGAGGTCGTGTGTTTAAAGTGTGAATTTAAAGTAATGAAGTTCCGGCTTCTTGCTATACTTTTTTCTCTTTCTCTCTCTCACTTTAAATATAAGTAAAAATACAAAACATATTTTTAGGGATAATTGAAGTATTTTCATATTTTTATAAGTTCAAGACGGAGCATGAAAAAAATAATATTAACTCATAACCAAATACTAAGATATAATATTGCACTACAATATTACTCATACGCCCAGTAGTCTCAACAAAAGTGTCTTTAATCTGATGCTTTATATAGATGTAAATGTTTCGTAATATTATATGATGATTGTATGTTTTAGAAATCGTTAGTCACATACTAAATCAAATACTATATATGAATGTATAGCACTATAATGTTACTCATACGCCTAGTACTCCTCATATTGTAGTATTTATTCTGATGGTTTAAGAAAATGTTAGTGCTTTATGATTGTATATTAGTGTTCTATAGCATATATTAATTCCCAGAGTTATATATAGTATGTACTACATAAATGTATTTCGAAGAATAAAAAAATTTTAAGATTGTAGAATTAAAAATTGCAAAATCTTTTGATTCATAAAAAATCTCTTAAATTGTCTTTAATATAATATTTCGTAAATTAGTGCACTTAGCATCCTTAGAAAGTATAATCTAAATATATGAAAACTCATTTACTCAACCTTAGTTAAAAGTAAATAGCTAACAGCCTTGAGATTTGAAGACTTCACGAAATGTAAAATCAATAAAAGCCTCCATTTGAAATGCAAATGCTCAAATGTTCCATAATAACCAACTTTTCGTAATTCTATATCGGAAAATGACAGTAAATTGTATATTTATGGTATAACGAAGTGTACAATGAGAGAAATAACACAACTTTGCTGGCAGCATTAGTAAGAAAACAAAAATGTAAATATATTTGAGTGATTTTTGATATGTAAGCTTTCGATTTTGATATGTAATTTTTGTCGCTTAAACTCACTTATGTAACTCCCTTTTTTCATTTCTTATTCTTATTCTTTATTCAATAGAAATTTGAATAAATTTCATTTTGGATAAATTAAATTGTCGTTGTCAATTGTCGCGCGTCTAGACTGAATGCTCATATTCCGCAGTTTGTCAGAGGAAATGTGCAATTTTATAAAAAATCTAACTCTGTCATAAATTTAAATGGTGCAACATTACATGAAACCATACTTCACCACCTACCACACTACTTTTACTGGGGTCTTGAATCAATCGCAATACTAGTTTCAGTTAAAATTTAATATCTCTTGACACTTAAATTCTTGAAAGAATTTTTTCCGAATATTTAACACAACAGACAATTTGAGAAAATAAATTACAATCATGGTTAACGTTTTGTTATTAATTCTGATCACATAAATGCCAGTGAATGATGATTGATATGGAATTCATAGTTTTGCATAGAGTCGCTATCTAGATATATATGTATATATAGCCCTCAAATTTGAGAACCCTCAAAACTCTCCGTCTTTCGCTAGTCTACGCTTAGATATTCATCTCATCAATTTTATTCTTTTGAATTCACTCTCATTAATATATTTATTGCCATTAATATGATTATTGTTCTGTCTACATATCTAGGTATGTATGTGTAAGAGATGAATATGGAAATTTAAAATCATTTGCAAAAATAAAATTTTGGAATGATTTTGTTCCATTTAATTTATAAAGACTTCACTGTTGAGATATGATTACCACAGAGATGATGAGCTTGCCTTTACAGTTCGTCTACTTATTATTTACTATTGAACCAATCAAGTATATAAAACTGCTCTTGGTTGGTGGAAGTATATTCGAAATGGATGGAGTATATTTAAAAGGGGTGCTCTTCACTACGTTTAATTTGATATCCAATGGTGACAAATGGTCTAATTTCATATTTTCTGAAATGGTCTATTTACTGAGCTAATTTTTCTATATGTTTCTTAAAGGTCAACGACAGGGATTTTTCTTCACCTTGTAAATAATCTATCTCTGTAGTTATTCATAACTGATTCAAATCGGAAATGTTGTCTAAAAGACACGTAGCGACCATCCAATCTTAGTAATAATTTTTCGAAATAATCACTTTCTATCCTCTGATCGTATATATCAAAAAATTTTAGTATTAATATTGTTAAGAATATCACTCCACTCCACCCCCTTCTATTTAAATGTGTATTTTTTAAGATTTTCCGCTACAATTTTTAGAGGTTTTGGCGCGCAAATATAATAATATTTTCAGTGCCGGAGATTTGCTAACCATGCTTTTTCTATGTTCGCAATATTCTAACTGACAACTTTTTAGAAAAAGAACTAGAATACTTTAAATAAAATGTATGTTGTTCTATAAAGTACGGTCCTCAATTTTATATATGTATCAATGTAATGGACATAAAACACACAATTAAGCTTGTAATGGCTTCGGGATAGAAAAGCATTCGGCACGTTCCGTCCATTATTGACATTAAGAGCGTGCAAATAAATGCGCAAACCGGGTTGTAATGGAGAGAAATGGTTAAAAACCAGCTGACTGCCGTAGCAACAACAAAAATACTAACAACAGCTAAACATGTCAATATCAATATATCACAGAACGGACTCAATTTTTCGTAAATACCAAAACGCTTTCAATAAAAAGGCAATTTGCAATCCAATGTGTGTGTAGAAATATGTATGTTTCGTCGATAAAAATAACTTGTAACTGACAGTTATCCGAACCGCATTTGACAGTGACAACTACAGTTCATATATTTTATTTTCATTTATTTATTTATTTATTTAGTATTTATTCTTCTAAAAAAATTGAAAAATTTCTAACAGAAAGTGTAACCTCAACTATTGAAATGATTTAGAGTTTCGAAAAAGCATTGAGCAGCTGAAAGCATATAAATGAAAGTCGCATTAAAAGCTGAGTGCAAGAATTCCTCGAGCATCAAGTGGAGTGCGTCTGCTTTCGACACTTACAAATATTGAAATGCCTTAAGCTTTAACTCACTCAAAATTTTAACTTCGCAACAAATAAATATTTATTTACTTTACAAAAAGCGTGGCAACGTTTCTAAGGAGGCGAAAAAGTTATAAATGCTTGGTAAATAATGGTTGTATGTATGTGTGTACACATTAATACATTTTTTTGCCACTCTCTCAGTTTTTTCACATGTTTTCAATTTTATTTCGAAGGCCCTTGTGTTTATTGTGCTGCTTGATTTCAATAATTTAATGTGTTGTTGTAGCTTGTTTATTTATTTAATTTAAAGTATTCAAGAATTTTGGTTGCCTTGTAAAGTTTACATACCAACATGTGTCCAAGTAAGTTATTGTACTGTACTTGTGCGATACATATGTATATATCTACTTGTAAAATATATACTCTTATGCTCTTATGCCACGTATGTATATTATGCTCACACATAGTTGAGATTCTTTTCGCCGATAGCTGGCTGGTTCATATATGTATAACATACTTTACTCTTGTTCTTGCATGATTTATAACTTCTTCCGTAACTTGGCATATGTGTGGCACGTGTGCCGCTGCAGCGTCGTTTAAAGTTAATTTATGTTTGCGAAGTGGGCTTCTCTCGTTCATCTGCATGTGGCTTTGTTTCCCAAGTGTCTTGGTTTTATACATATATATGAATGTGTCTTAATAAGTTTTGGTCCAGACAAATTATAAACTGCTGGTTAAAGTCCGAAATGATTTTGGTTTTGGAACATTTAAGATGTTGTCTTATGTGTAAATTTGTTGAATGATTCATAAAAATTGCTAGTTCTTAAACAGATTTGAGAAGATTTTTAAGAACAAGCATATTATCGTCTCGTTATTGGTGATAATTTGAACAACTTCATATAATCTTGCTGATTATCTTGCTCAATTTAATTCCAGTGAGTCTTCGTTTGTAGCTTGAGAACAACTGTGGTCAAGTAGCTTGGGATCAGGTTCGAAGAACTGAGTGTATGTAGAAGCAATTTGAAGCCGAATCTAGGATATTCTATCATCGTTTTCATGAACTTTTCATAATGAGAATTGGTTAATAGTCAACTTGTTCGGCAGCACAGAGCTTTCGCTTATCCATGAACGATATGACCGATATGATTCGCTGATAACTATATAGTGTTACCTTTCTTTATCTAAATCTCTTTACGTTCTTTCAACTAATTTTGTGTGTTTTTTTGATGGTTTCGTCCATGTCAATATTCGTTGCATTTGGCTGAGAAAATAGTTTCAGAATTACCTTAGTTATACGAGTATATTGCAAAAGCTCTCTTCAAATTACAAAGAGTTAGAGAGCGGCGAATCGAACAATTTATACCAGTTGTTGGAACATTTTAATGAACAATAAGGTTAGAACAGTGAACTTTTCTTTTCTGTAGGAATTATAATTTTTTTCAAACTATAAATTTTCAAAATAATTAAAAAATGTGTATATTAATTTTTGAGATTAAATTTCCAAATGAGGCATTCACAATAAAAATTTGGTCTAAAGTCTGTAATTTTGGCATCATTGAAGCGGTTATACCACTTTGATGAGGTATTCAACTCGATAACTTCCTTATTGCTTTGAGATGTAAATACGTTTTTTTACATGAGAGTAGCGTGAAAAAAAAAAGATCTGAGATCAGGCAAATCGAACACAGGTATTATGATATTAAAAAATCTCTGAGGCTAGATACCATTTTTACTGGCAATATTGATATTTATGGTATTTTTTATGTGATAAATATTTGCTGGAGAGACGGAAAAGGTCGACAAATGAAGAAGGCTTAAAACAAGGTTGAGTTTTTACAATAAAGTTATAAACTTGACTATCCAAATGACCAGAAAGCCACACTTAGACCAGTTTTGATCCTTTGCGATACCAGATGGAGAGCCGTCATGTTAATGAGGAGTAGGGATTTTCTACAATTCTCTTCTCTTTTTTTTTGTACAGTTCTAATAACTTTACTGCTGCTGGAATAATTTTTATACCAATGAATATTTTTATATCATTGCTTTCAAATACAAACCCCAACTCTCCTAGTGCATAAGGCGATTCTTCAATACATTTTGCGATGCTCAATCATACGAGAAATTTTGCGTTTCAATCACAGTCAACTCAGGTGGATTGAATAAATTCTTTCCGCCAATGATTTTTTCACGCTAAGAGCAAACAAAATTTGCAAATTGCCAATAGCTTTTACTCACACCGCGGCTGGTGGGCCACCCGCAAAGCTTTCGTGAAATATCAATGATAAATGCCATGGAGCTGCCTAGAGTTGCTGAGTTTCGTGGCTTGCAATTTCTGACATTTATTTAACCTTAATTTCAATAACTGTGCCTGCTGAACGCACGAAGTGAGAACACCAAAGTGTGAATGTGTATGTGTATGTGTGTCACTGTAGGCGCTCCCTTGCCATGCCTACGAAAATATTTGTGCGAAGCGAACGAAATTCCGAGTATATGCCACAGGGCATCACACAAAAACCAAAAACGAAAAAAAAACTGTGTGATCTAAGGAAAATTGATGGAATGAAAAACGCGTCGTAGCCGAAAGGCAGAAAAATAATGGCATGCCATGACATATGTTAACATAAGGAAACCACTCAACTCATACATCTTCGTCAGTGTGGTGCGGTAGTCGAATTCGAATGCTTGATTTATGTTGCTGCTGATTGCACCAACGGCATACCTGGTGGAGGAAATGCGTATTTCGCCCGAGTTATAGACAATAATGAAAGTCAACGAAGCATTGAACAAATACAAAGGCTTCTGCTGTTGGTTTGACCCGCCAACGCAGCCAGGAAGTCAGCCAGCCAGCCGTTTCAATCGAAGCGAAGCACCTTTGACTAGTGCGTCGACAGTGTAGACTTCCGCTCCGTGTTGTTTACAATATTCACCTCTTGTTTTCATGCCATTCCTTTCCTTCCCTTTGCCTCGCCATCCGCTACGGTGCGCTATATTTCTTTCGGTTGTACGCATCCATCGAATCGCCGCCACACCTTTATTTGTTTCCTTCGATGAGCAGCACTTGTGTCGGCGCAATTTGCGCTGCGAGCGAACATGAACAATTACCCAACGGGTCAAAGGGTGGCGCCGCCAGTTGGTGAGTGTGACTTTGTCATTGTTGTTGTTGAAGCATGTCTCAACGCGCTTTACGTGTTGCTGCCATTTTGGCTTTTATGCTCATTTGCTTTGTTAGCTCAGCTGGAAAGTTAAATTTCCTTATATTTTATTTGAGTGTTTCATTCATTTCTTTATTTTTTGCTTTTTTCATCATATAATTTTTTTCGTGGCACTCGAACGTGTTTGCCGTAATTGCAGGAATCGAAGAAGGAAGTGAAAAAAAGTGAGAAACACAAAAAACAAATTTATCAAATTGCGCGAGCATGCTAAGTGTAGAGGATATAAATAAATGTAGCACGGGGTGTGGTGCGGCGATTCAACAACAACTTAAAGTGCTTCGGTTAAAATTACAAAACCGCAAATTATCGCCATGAGCTGCATTTTTTTTAGCACGTAGTTGTTTTTATGTACAGTTTTTTTCCTTCGTCTGTTGTGTTCTTTAAGCATTCTCTCCGATTTTGATGATTTTAAATCATTGTCTTTGCTTAGATGCTTCTACATTTTCGACATTATTTTATAGAAATTTATTCCTCTATTCATAATATTGGGTCATATTAGCTGTCATCAAATATTAGAGAGTGGCGAACCGAACACTCTATACCAGCTGTTAAAGTCGACTAGTAGTTTTTTTAGTTTTAACTTGATCATCTCATATAACATATACCGTTATGCATTTTGAAAATATTTTTTGGTGAATAAAGTCTTCCTTCTAAGTCAAATATGAGTTTATGTGACCATTGACTTAGAGTTGTCTTAGGTCTTCTAGAGAAACGCATACTTTACAATAAACTAATGATACAAAATTTTGTTTTGTCATTTTGATCAGTAAAAATCATTTAAAATTTTGAAGTCTACAAATATACCACTTCAATGAGGCACTCAAGTTCTCTTTTACATGTAAATTTTACAACAAGAGAGTATATCGTAGATAACGAGCAGAGAAGTGGAGAATCGATGACGACAATTATGGCATTCTGAAACATTTTCAGCTAAATCTAAAGTAAACAAAAATTTTATGTTTAGCAGTAAAGTTATTCTCCGGCTAAAAAAAACCTCGCTCTATCTTTCTCTCTCTAGCTTTGCCAATATTTCGAAAGAGGAAAGCTCTTATCTATTCACAGCAGGAAATTTTTGCTAAAATAGGTTGATCGGTTCGCCAATATTGATTATTACGAGGGCTGCTATATATATTTCTGGCCTAATAATGAAAACAGGAACATTTATCAACGAAAATGGTTTTATTGGTTTTCAAAATATTCTCCATCAAGATTTATACACTTTTGCATGCGCTCAAACCAATTTTCGAAGCACTTTTTTTTTTAGCCTTTTTTTAGCGATTGTCAAATTGTGCGGGATCCAACGAGAACAAACCTTTTTTACGGCCAGGTGTTCATGCAATATCGAATGTATGCTGGTGGGAGAATTGCATAGGCATGCCTCTATCTGAAGGTATGTTACATGACGGTCTTGCATTATCAGTTCACGTACGGCATCGATGTTTTCTAGCACAACGGCTGTTTTTGGACGACCTTCACGGAATTCGACTTTGAGCGAGCGTCGGCCACGATTGAATTCGTTGTACCAGTTTTAACAGTGCTATAGGATGGTGCTTCATAGCCATACAAAGATTTTAGTTCATCGATGCACTCTTGTCGCGATAACCCACGTCGAAAGTTGTGAAAAATGATCGCACGAAAATGCGATCTGTAAATAAAACAATTCACGATTAAATGACAAAACGTTCTGAGTGATGTTATGCTAAAAATGTCAAACTTTCAAATGGAAATGTCAGATAGCACCTGGCAAAACTTAGTTTTGCCTAGGCTAGAAATATATATAGCAGCCCTCGTACAAGAAATTTTGACTGATTCTGCCATTTTAATATGAACTTATCTTATGTTATGGAAATACAAAAAATATTATATATGTATACCTTTCAACGAATCTACACTATCGGACCAAATAAAGTGCAAATCTTAAGCACTAATATCATGTGCTTGTGAACATGAAAATATATGAATGTTTCTTCAAAGTAAAGACCACAATTTTTTACTTCATTTTAAAAGAATTTAAAATAAATAAAAAGGTAATATAAATAAAATAATAAATTATATTTAAATAATAAAATTATTGGCCGAACTTACGTTTTCCATTGGACAAAATAAAGTGCAAAATATAGAAATTGTTCTTGATTTCATTAAATGTTCATACAAAAATATTTATTATTACTTGAAATTTTAACTTTTATTTTTTATGACCTCTGCCAATCTTTTTGGCATACTGGCAGTTAAGTTTTTGAATGTATCCTTTGGATTTGTTCGACATTATTGTTGCATCCTTTAACAGAAAGTGTTTATGTTAACCAGCGCCTCAAATAGAATGTTTCGGTCCAAAATAGTCCAAAGATGCTTTATTAGATTTTAATTGAGAGTTTGAGTGGGTCAGTCTTATTAATCAATTGCCATTTCAATGAAAAAAAATGTCTCTGTTATCCTGCTCTTGGTCTTGAGATCAATATGCTCTTGGAAGATATAATCACTCAAGCCCATTTCCTCAGCTCTTTCCGTACAGAGATTCCTTATAATATCATAATAGAGCTTTTTCAGTCAATTGAACCAGTTTTTCAATTCCTGGCGATGAAAAGCAATATCAGGCTATGAGAGGCTTACTTTCGGACTTGGATGTGGGAGAAATATTTAAATATTTTTTTACCAACTTATGTTAAGCACGTTTGCACTTTATTTTATCCGATAGTGTATCTAAGCTAAGGTCAAGGAACGATGGGAAATAGTTGTTTTTTTATGGCATTAAGAAGAAGAAAAACTCTACTTCAATCTAGGTAAAGAATTTGGAAATGAAGTTGAAAGCATACTTAGCAGATTTGATAAGCCGATTTTTGACCGATTCAATAATTTTCAATATGAATTTGGAATGATGATGAATTGATGTCTACATACATAATATTCCGTAGTAATTATGTGATATGTTTCATATTCCTTCAGATCTCTATTAAAGCTTAAAATCAGCTAAAGAACCCCAAAACGATGTTGAAAAAATATTAGTTTTAATTGTCGATAGATTTTATATATATATTTTATGATGAATTGGGTTGAGATTGATCAAATAGATGACTTGTCAATTTAGAAACATCTCGTCAAAGTGAGCAATCGGGTTCGGAAAAAACTTTACAATGACTTATAGCATATATTTTAACACCTACGCTAATTTTGACCTATTTACCTTCATTATCATTTTAAAAAAACTTTAAAACCAAGTCCGGAATGGTTTTATTTTTAAAAATTTCAACTTCAGTCAACTTAAGTAAACAAATATTTCTCAAGCCCACAAATGATAACAAACTTTACTGATTACACACATTTTTGTTGCACTTTGTGTTTTTGTTTTCAACAAATTTAAGTTGGCAACTTTTTACATTATATTTGATTGTATTTTCTGCCACTGCAGACCTCATCACCTACTTCGTACATTTGATTTTTTATGACGCCGCATTCGATTTACGACTTTGTCACCGCAAAGCAGCAAAGCAAGTGAAATACCTACTCACTTTCGCTCGAGTTATAATGCTGCAATTTCCTGTCTGGAAGTTTCATTGCGGCGCTAACAACCAACCGTGCGCTGCGCTGCCGGCAACAATGGCTATAGACGTCGATGGCTTTGACAATGATGACGACGTCTAAGGTGGTAATTGCAGTAATAAATAAAAAGCGGGTAAATAAATAAAAATAAAACTGTGTCAACGAGGTGGAATAGCAGTCAGCGGCAGCAGCAAGTGAAGTAGCAGAGCGACAAAGTAAAATGGCGGAGATAAGTGAAAAGCCAAGGGAATTGGCAGAAGACAGGCTTGAAGTTGTGAGCATAGCTACAGCGAGGCATTAAGGGATTCCTAAGCGACATAAGGTGATAGCAACGGATGCACAGGAACTTCGACTCACTTGCGACCACTCACACCTCTTCGTTCGCACAGCATGAGCCATTGCGGTAAACCCCTTGCGACGACTGTAGTAATGTCAATCAGCCGCAGTGCTGGCAGCAAAAACTTTTCGCCCGACTAGCAACAGTGATAAAGTGTTGTTGTTGCTGCGGTGTTCGATGCCGTTGCTAATAAAATGCTGTGGAGTTGACAACGGCGGCAAAGTTCATTTCAAATGCTATGATTAATGGCAATTGAATGAATTCATTGTTGTTGAATGTGGTATGGAAGAGTAACTGTTGGAATGTGCTGCCAATAAATGAATTTGAACTTGACTTCTTGCAAAGTTTTCAGTCTCACAAAGTATTTTAAAGTATAGTAAATCAAATTTTTGGGTCAATGAAGAAATGGAAATTAGAGCGCTATTGCTGCTTTACACTTTTGTTTTGATTGAAATTGTGCTCATATTGATTATGAACTTTGTTTGAGTACTCGAGAATTTAATTTTGAACTCTAACTTGTAGTGATTACAATCATTTTTCTCACAATCTTACAACCCTTCCCATAACCCAGTAAATTTTTTTATTAAATTCATTCACTTGTATAACCTTTGGGATATTTGTCGCCATCTCTTAAGATATATTATCGATTTAAATTCCTGTGAATGCTTTAATGTATGTAAAACTATAAAAAAATCACCAAAAAATTATTTATTTTAAAACATATGGACAATCACTGCGTATACGCAACATTAAACAAAATAACTTCGTAAATAGAAAATTATGCAAAAATAATACAAAACAATTAAGGAAGGGCTAAGTTCGGGTGTACCCGAACATTTTATACTTTCGCAATTTATTTATTTAACTTTATTTATATTATATAATACACAATTTGACCCCCATATTCGTCATATATATTGTATAAAGTCCATTGAAAGTTGGAAACCATAATATTAGGTTAGAAGCACCGAGGTCCTCGTGTTCGCTATATGGGGCCTTAAAACCTATGGTCCGATTTCGGTGATTTTTAGAATGGGGCTGCCACACTATTAACGTAGAATTTGTGCAAAGTTCTGCACCGATATCTTCACTAGTACTTACTTTATATATTGTAAAGTAAACGATTCAGATTGTCTTCAAAGTTCTGGTATATAGGAAGTAGGCGTGGATGTAAAGCGATTTGGCCTATTTTCACAATATATTATTGGGAGGTAAGGAAACTAGTACAAACCAAGTTTCATTGAAATCGGTCGAGTAGTTCCTGAGATATGGTTTTTGACCCATAAGTGGGCGACGCCACGCCCATTTTCCATTTTGTAAAAAACTCTGAGTGTAGCTTCCTTCTGCCATTTCTTATGTAAAATTTGGTGTTTCTGACGTTTTTCGTTAGTGAGTTAACCCACTTTTTGTAATTTTCAACCTAACTTTTGTATGGGAGGTGGGCGTGATTATGATCCGATTTCTTTCATTTTTCGACTGTATTAGGAAGTGGCTAAAAAAAACGACTGCAGAAAGTTTGGTTTATATAGCTCTATTGGTTTCCGAGATATGTACGAAAAACCTATTTGTGGGCGGGGCCACACCCACTTCCCCAAAAGAATTACATCCAAATATGCCCCTTCATAGTGCGATCCTTCATACCAAATTTTATTTTCATAGCTTTATTTATGGCTTAGTTATGGCACTTTATGTGTTTTCGGTTTTCGCCATTTTGTGGGCGTGGCAGTGGTCCGATTTTGCTCATTTTCGAAAGCAACCTCCCTATGGTGCCAAGAAATAAGTGTGCCAAGTTTCATCAAGATATCTTAATTTTTACTCAAGTTACAGCTTGCACAGACGGACGGACGGACGGACGGACAGACAGACATTCGGATTTGAACTCCACTCTTCACCCTGATCACTTTGGTATATATAACCCTATATCTAACTCGTTTAGTTTTGGGTGTTACAAACAACCGTTATGTGAACAAAACTATAATACTCTCTTTAGCAACATTTGTTGCGAGAGTATAAAAATGAATAAATATTATATTTTTGGAATATTAAAAATGTTGAAAAAATAGCAAAACTAACAGACCTCCACTGCGTAAACGCCACATTGAACACAACAACACCACTCACAGTTAATCCGGCAAACAACTGATAAACGATGAAGCCAGATAACATTTGAGTACCTTAATCGTCTAATAAGCGTGGATTGACTGGATTGAAAAGTTTGACGCAGTTGTGCCCAAAAGTATGTCAAAATCAAAACTTTTAGATCCCAGCGGATGGCCAACATATATATATTTGTTATTGTATGACAGTGGATATTTGGACGGCACCCTTAAGTTTACTGTTGCTTGATTGAGTGCGAGCAGATGAGGGTTTGTGTGCACCGAAAAAAAAACATAGACTGAAATAATGTTATACACTTCATTGCACATTGACAGGCGATATTGAATGGAGCTTAGAGGCCCTTCCTTACTCCGACATAAAAATGCAAGAGGCGAAAGTTCGCTTCGATCCAACAATTTTGACGTATACCTATGTAGTACATTTACAACGACCAGTCCGTAGAACCGGAAATTTTGTGAACTGAGTAATTTTTTTTTTCTTATGGAATGTAGATAAAAAGTGCAGACATATAACTCTTTACTCACAGCAAGTCTGAGCTTGGCTTGTATTTGTGAACAAGCACCCATCACAATGGAATTCACTCAACCAGCAAACTCAACGCCAACGCACAATTAGTGTGTAACTAAACTATCAGGTGATGAAGTGGCGGTCAATAAGCCAGTCTATACAGTAATCAGACAAGCATGAGTATGTGCCATATTTTATTTAGTCAAGGGAAAATAAAAGTCTGACTGAAGGCTGTAAATGACTACAAAGGCAAAAAGCAACTGGCACTGTATTAAACCATGCATGCAGTGTAAAAAGTATTTTTTCTCTGCTTTCTAGAAAATTTTTATTTTTAAATAAAAATATGTGGAATAATGTATGTATGTATGTATGTAAGTATGTATGTACGCGAATAAATGCTTGCATAGTGAACATACAGATGGTTAAGCATCTGCTTAAACAGTTTCACACAACAAAGCCAAGTCAGGCGTTCATAAGGGAACTGGCAAATGTGCAATAGACAGTGGTCCAGCAACAACATATCAAACCGACAGTTGCACACGTGAGTGACTTTTGGCTCGTGATAAGATATGCGCACACACATAACTATAAACTATAGTATAAACATATGTATGTACATATGTGTGGATGTGTGGATGTGTAGCACATGCTCAGTGTACAAAACGTAATCTTGCAATGTCTGCTTATTTACGCTCAGTTGCGTTTTCCCGTCCCTTTAAAGCCTTTCCGAATAGTTACCTACGCAACGCGAGTGTCCTTGCTAGATTTTTTGCATTAATCTCTATTTAATAGGTTAGGTTGAGGCATAATTTCTTATCAATCATAAACTTCGAATATTTTTTAAATGGACTCAGACTCCGTTATTACAAATCTTACAGTCTTCTTAAAATATTGTAGAATAACAAATAATAAAAAATATATATTTTTATAATTTTTTTGTTCTTTTATGACCCTGCAGAGACCAATTTATTTCAGATTATTAAAAATAGTTAAAATTATATATAAAACATTATTGAAGAAAACTTAAAATTCCATGCTTAAACCAAATCTCAACGTACATTTCAATTTCCTCTTAGCCAGCGACACAGCATGGCGTATGAGTAACACAAATTTTTTCCGAAAAAAATTTTAAATAATTCAAGGCTTAGCAAATTTTTTTTTCGCATGCAAATTATTTTACATGTTTTCGTTGTGGGTGAAATAATGCGAATCAATGTTGCCATTTTCGATTACAGCTGCAGATTTGGTTGCTATTAATTTGCATATAAATCACATTTGACGTTTCTCAAGGACACGAAGCGCGCTTTGCCAGCTCAAGTGCCTAATCTTATTCAAATGTTTTCATTGTTGTACTACATGTTTGCGTACATGTGTGCATAAATATAAATGCTTAAATATTTAGATTTATATGCATGCCCTCCCGCCTGCGTTACATGTGGCACTCTGTAGGCTGCGCAGATTAGCATATCAGGCATTGTCGTATTGGCTATTGATTGATTGTGTTGTTTGTTCAAAACATGCAAAATATTTTTCTTGTAAAATTCAAACGAAATGTTGCTTGAATAATTTATTGCGAAATCTGCATATTTTCTACAAGTTAATCGTGTAGTATTTCTGTTTGTCTGTTGCTATCCATCGCTTTTGTGTTAAATCTTATTCAAAAGTTCGTTTTGTTAAAAAGCTCAATCAGTCGTGTAATGTTGATAGAGAATTTTGAATGAGTTGTATTCGATATTTATAGTATGTACTTTAGTAGTTATACGCAAGTTTTGTATGCAAATGTATTAAAATTGATTTTTTGTTATTTTTTATTTCAGTTTGGAGTTCTTCAGTTGTAATGAATGAGCGGTGAGTCCATTTTAAATTTTCTCTTAAAATATTAGTAATATGTATAGTAAATTCACCATTTTATTATTTTCTCATTTCTACAACACCATATGACAACATGATTTATTTTGAGATATTGGTCAAAAACATTTTTCGAGAAATTAGGTCATAAAATAAGTAATTCTCCGTTTTTTCGAAGATAACATCCAAAAATGAAATATCTGACTTTTAATTTGAATTTAAATTTATTGTAATCATCAAACGTAGAATACAATGTTGACATTGGTGCAAAATCTTGAGAAAATTGATTAGGTCCAGTATCTAGTCGAATTATACAGTGAATAGTTGTATAACTACTTTATATTATTTTTCTAAATCGAAGCATGTTATGGTCTCTGAAAAATGTACCCAATCCACATTATTTGCATTGCTCTTTCAAATCTGACCAGCCAACCCAAAATGCTATTGCACTCTCTTCGCTTAAGAATTAGTAATTCTTGACCATACAGTTGAAAAGGTTTATCAAATTATCATACTTAAACTGAAAACAAATATCCTCTAAACCCTTATTTAAGATTTTAAATCGATTTGAAAATTATAGGTTTTTGTACTTGATCAACATCGGATTCAATCCAATTCGTTTCCTTACCTCTCTCGTGTTGTTTCTAAGTTCTTATTCGATGTGAAGTCAAGATATGTAATATACATACATATATGAATAAGCAATAACTAGTGATTTGTGATAAATTTTGAATACAGTCTACAAGGCCTCCAAGCTGCTTTTCAGTGACAGATCTGTTAATCCTTAAGTGTGTAATTGTCTTTAAAATATGACAATATATTCTTAATATAGATGGTGGTAGATTTAAACTTTGAGATAATTATTGAAATGTCATTTATATATTAATCATAAGGCGATGTTCCTTAACACTTTCAAAACTCATTTCAATTTGTCTTAAAAACCCCTTTAATCGAATTCAATTTGGCTGGTTAGAACGTAATGTATCTTTTTTTTCAGTGTGAGAATATCATATTAAATAGACCACACTAACTTTATCGACCTTTATCAGATATCTGAAAGAAAAATAGATTTCTTATATTCATCAATTTGAGTTTATACTGAAGGGGTTCCTATTTACTGAATAATTTCAATGAGTTCAGAAGGCTTAAAACTCTTTAAATTTTGCACTCATTTTTTTCGTGGTATTTTGGTACTTCTTTCAAGACATTAAATACTGAATAATAAATTCCTCAGGAGTGTTATATAGTTCGAGAGTTTCTAGAGTGGTAGAAGGTTAAACAGTTTATAAAAGAGCAAGAGAAAGGAATATATTACAAGATTCAATGTCAAATTAAAATTCAAAAATGTCTTTAGAATACCTCACAGAACCTTTCCAAACATTTCCAGAATTGTATTTTAAAACACAAAATAATAATATGTTCTGCAAAGTTTGGCTTTTCTGGAATTCAGCTCTGACAATTGAAGCTTAATCCACTTCGTGCGCAAATATTTTCTAAAACATTAATCATTTCGAATAAAATTCTGATTCGACCCAGAGCAATAGCGGTATCCTTTCCAACTGAATGTTGATATAAATCTTCAGCGAAAAACCTAAGCCAATTTTATTATATTAAATATGGACGTTTCTCCGACTAAAGGTATTATTTCGTTGAGTATTTCTAAAAATGTATGCTTTCTTAACAGATAGCTGGAAACAAACCTCAACAAAAAGAAACCATCTTAAGTCGACAAGTAGAAACGTTTTAGCAGAACACACGTGGAATCCGGTTCAGACAGGGGATTAAATTGATCTCTCAAATGCAAACTTTCGATTCTACGGCCATAAAAAACATTGTTTTTTTTTAATAAAAACTATTCAATTTCAAATTATTTAAAATGTTGAACCACCTACTTCTTTTTTATTTGTTTTGTCAAACTATATTGTTATAATATAAGTTATTTTCAATTGAAATTCGAAGTCAAATGAAGTCGTGCGAATTGTAATTTCGGATCCGTATTGAAATCGCGTGATTTCCAGAACTTGCCTGATAATAAATATGAGAATATCGAATAAGCTTTTTGAACATAAGAATAAGTGTTGTTGGCCACCTTAATTTCAAGATTATGAGTTTATACAGAACCCACATTTGAATGTGAGCAGCCCATTTCAAAATATAGGTTCTCATGTGGTCGCAAATATGGGTGGATTGTTTAGGTATTTGCTACAGAGACTCTATCCTTACTCAGCTTCCACTATTTAATCCACAAATTTATATATTCTGGTGACATTTACAAATACGTTTTCAATATGCTACCCAAAAAGGTATAAAGACGTACTTTAAATTAAGTTAGTACAAAGAATATCTTAAGAAAGCTTAAAAGAAATGAGAACTAGCCGCATCATGTTAGATGTATGCATTTGCAGTTTCACTTACAATTCTTCCAATATAAATGCGTCCAGATGTTGTGTGGCATATATATGTCTAATCCTCACCACCGCAAAGCTTCTTAACAGTCCGCCAAGCAAAACTCAAATCAACCAAAAACATCGAATAAACCAACAAAAGTTACAAATCGTCATTGTGTTACATTGCATGTATGTATGTGTGCAAATCGGATCTTTTCTGCGTCAACGTTGCATTTGTTGTTGTTGCTGGCCAACCACACATCAACGATTTGCCATGTGCACCTGCTTGTATGCTTTTCAATATTTGTAGCTACTATAGTTTACAGGTTGTTGTTGGTATGTGAACGCTTATGCAATGTTGCAGCGGAATTAGAGTGAAATTCAGGTGGAAAATGCAACAGCACATTCGATGAATGCGCATCAACAATCACTATTGCAAGCACACACACACGCACATACACATAGAAATTTATATTGGCAGACACATTTCCAATTGAGTAAATGTGTGTGTGTGTGTGTGCAGGTGCAGTGTTGCATTTGGCATTTGCCGCTATTGCCGCCGCCACCAATGTGGCATGGAAATGACGATTGCGGTCAGTCGAGAGTGGCAGCAGCAACAGCAGTCTAACGATAGCATTTGCATATTCAAATGAACACAGCTGTAAGGGGAATTTATGGCCGGTGTTGAGGGTCCTGTTGGAATTTCTTTTGGTGACTTGGAATCTAGATTATTTCAAAAGTTTCTTTTTAGATGTTATAGAGGTCGTAGTCTGTAACAGAATGCATTCACTTATATGTATTCTAGATTTTCTTATGAGGTTATTCTTCGTAAGTTATGTTTAGTAGACATTTTGAACATGTCCAGCAAATTCCGACTGGGCTCCTATGCACATGACACCTCATTCGAGCCACACAGTTGCAGCGTGAACTAAATACCTGCGTTTGTGCTACATGCAAGGTATATGCTAATATCTAGCAACAATAACAGCAACACCTGCAACACGCATTGCGGCAACACATTCCACATTCTCTTCAACTCCTTCCTCACCTCACCTCAATTGTCCACTGCATACTTTATGCACCCTTATACAACTTGTTTCATTATCGTGCAAGCTTCTGGAAAATAGAAATGTGAAATACAATTCAAATCATTGCGGTTAATGCCAGCATTCAAGTGGCACTTGTGGCCAACAGCAAAATTGCTTGTTACTTACAACTCAACTGAGATGGAAGTTTTCATGCATGAATACTTTTTTATTTTTATAATATTACTGTTATTATTTTTTTTCGAAATGTCATAGATGGACTTTGTACTTTTGGACTTTGAAAAGTTTTCTTTCAGAGGTAAAACAGTGAGGCGTTAAAATATTTTTGAACGTTTATTTCTACTATAAGGTGTTTTTTGCGGTATTAACTATATATTTGAAATTCTACAAAAATGTTCTAGTAAAAATAATAATAAATGAAGTGACATTTTGCAAATGCACCTCGCACTCTCTGCTTTGATAGCTCGTATTCTCACTTGGTCATCTTTTTGCACTTGCAACACCACAGTTCCTGCGGTTAAGTATAACCGGTGTGACAAGTGCAACTAATGAAAGTGCATGTGTTTCTTAGTAAAAACTGTTCGTAGTACTGCCTTGTGGTTAAAGAATTTTTAATTAAACGAAAAATATAAAATATATTTTGGTTTAAAGAGAAACGCATTCACATAGTCAAAGTTGTGGTTAGGGAAATGCGCAAAAATTCAAAATTTTTCTTTGTTTTATAATTTTTTATTTGATTGAATTTTATTTTAACTTAACCTGACTTGACCTGACTTGATTTGACTTGACTTGTCTTGTCTTGTCTTGTCTTGTCTTGTCTTGTCTTGTCTTGTCTTGTCTTGTCTTGTCTTGTCTTGTCTTGTCTTGTTGTCTTGACTTGACTTGAACTGACTTGACTTGACTTGACTTGACTTCACTTGACTTAGGTGTATTTTAATCCTATAGTTAAAAATAATTTTTTTAAGGTAAACTATACTTAGCCAATCATTTACGTATAAAGACGGTTTTAACCTCTTTAAATTAGTATAACTCTTCACATAAGATCATCATCATCATTTGCTCTAGAGCTCTCTGAGAGCTTTGGCCTGCTGAACAATACGCCTCCAAGCTACTCTGTCTTTTGCGGTCCCTCTCCAGTTTTCTAATCGGAGCTTCTTCAGATCCTCGTTTATTTCGTCCTTACATTTTGTTCTTGGCCTTCTTCTTGCTCTGCCGATGCATGCTTTCGCGTTCAATACCTTCTTTTGGGTTCTTGAATAATCATCACGTAAGATAAAATGTCAAATTTATGCTGACGTGAGTTTGGAAAGTAGCCCGCCTGAGACATCATCCCAGGTCATCTTTTCAGCTTCTTATATTTCACATTATACAACGGAGTTTTGATTATTTTCCAGCTGACTTGATTTCGTACACTCTAATGAACTAAAGCAATTGCATCATAATTTTTAGAAATACACAAAGCTGTAATGCACCTAATCAAAGTGACATTCGACTGTCAATTGACATTCATATTCGCCACAATTGCGGTTTGCCTGTCAAAGTGATACATACCACACCTGAGTTTGAGCACCCATCTTATCGTCAATAGCGCGTATTAGAAGTGTATGCACGCCTAAGTGGGCTGAAGTGAAACGGTTGTGTTGAAGAGGTGAGAGACCAATGCTACGTATGTACGTACTATTTACACATGTGTGTGAGGTGAGTGTGGAGGGTTTGAATAACGTTAGATGAGAGCTCATCAGATCTATGGCTGTTATGTGTTGATAATATAAGTGTAGGGCTACTGGTATTACACCGAACTGTTGGAGTGTTTCTTGTTGTAGCCATCACAACTGTCACCTGAAGTGACCATATATTTGCCACAGAACAGTTGAATGCGTTCGCTTTGTTGTAGTGTCGTGTCATTATAGTTGTGCAGTGTTCTCATTTCAATTGGAAACCCATTTCTACTCGTTGTTGTCATTTCATTAGTTGTAAATATGTAATATAGTTCTACATTTGACTAGGTGTTCAATTCCAGAGATACTTTTAAGAAAACTTTTTCATTTGCCACAGTCTGAAGATCTAAATTGTATATGATAGGATATAGGGTTGTCAGCTCTTAGTGAAATTAGTAAATATGGTAATACAAGCTAGGAAACAAAACTGAGGTTTGAAGTATACTTTGGAGGAAATATTAGGTTGGCAAATATCTCTCTTCCGCCCTTTTGTGTTTTGAATTTCACGGCTCGTATCTGGCAATACTATACATCTTTGAAAGGTCTTCACATAACCTACAAAACGACGCTATGCATGATTAGTTGGATATTGGGTCCAACAGTTATAGACGTGTAAACATGGAGTTCACTAACGCCGAAATTCGCGCTATTTCAAAATTTTCCTTCGTTAAACGCAAATCCGCCAAAGAAACGTTCCGTGAGATTAATGGTGAGTGAAAACGACACCATGGATAAGCCAGCCGGCGGAAGACCTGTGACGACGAATACCGATTAAATCATGGAAAACATCGAGTTAGACCGGCATGTGTCATCTCTTGATATCGTCCAGGACATGGGATTTAGTCACCATTTTAAAGCATCTGCAGAAGGCGGGATACACAAAAATCTTGATGTTTGGGTGCCGCATGATTTGACGCAAAAAAATCTTCTGGAGCGAATCAACGTCTACGATATCCTGCTGAAACGGAACGAACTCGACCCATTTTTGAAGCGGATGGTGACTGGCGACGAAAAATTGATCACACACGACAATATCAAGCGAAAACGGTCGTGGTCGAAGGCCGGTGAATCGTACCAAATAGTGGCCAAGCCGAGATTGCCGGCCAGGAAGGTTTTGCTGTGTGTTTGGTGGATTGGAAGGGAATCATCCACTATGAGCTGTTCCTATATGGTCAGACGCTAAAATCTAGCATCTACTGCGAACAACTGGACCGCTTGAAGCAGGGAGGTTTTATCGCATCTACCATATAGCCCGGACATAGCTCCAAGTGATTACCACCTGTTCCTGTCCATGGCGAATGCCTTTGGTGGTGTAAAGTTGGACTCAAAAGAGGCTTGTGAAAAGTGACTGTCCGAGTTCTCCGTAAATAAGGAGGGGGCTTCTACGAGGGGGTGTTATGAAGTTGCCGTTTAGATGGAAACATATTATTGAACGAAACGGCGCATATTTAAACTAAATTCGATTACTGTCACATATTTTTCCTCCCAAAAATTACAATTATAATTAATTCGAAAGTCTTAAAAACTAATATATAAGTCAATACCACTCGAATTGAATTGAGCTTGCCAACTAATGATTCCATTTGAAATAACTTCAAAGCAACCGGAAATAAACAAAAAAAAAAACAACAAATTAATAAAATCAACCTAATTTAGCTAATTTCACAAAGAACACTAGAAACTGGAACACCGCTTTAATATCCTAAAAAGCAAACAAAAAGCGTATAGTATTTTCACATTTTCTATACACCACTATAGCGGATGTAATGCAAAGTACAATTTTCAATTATGCCAACCCAGTTTGCGAGGCAAAAACGATTTAAAAGCGTGCGCTCTTTTCGCCCATCATTCAACGCCCTGTTGGCCAACAACTATGCGCGCTCATTCAACTTTAATTCACTTTCACATAATTGCGTGCACAAGCACAAAAAACCCTATTTTCAACACGCACACACACACAGATATACATATATGTATATAGTATATATACATGTGTAGCGCTGTGTGTGTGTGGGGTGCAAAATAAGAGTGACCCAAATAACTACTTTGCACTTACTAGTCGCCTCTATTCGCACAACATTGTGTACGTCCCACAACTTTACTAGTTAAACGCGTGGCCGCCCCCTTTTCTATCCCTTTCCGCACCGAATGATGGGATTTTTTTTTTTCGTGTTCTTTTTTTTGGTGTTTTGGAAAAGCGAAAAAGTCGGCGCAGAGTTTTGTGCACTCAAAAATTCCTACAGTTAATTAATTTCGAATGGCGTTGGCAAAATGCAGAGACAACAACAAAACCAAACACACACACCAGTTAAGGCTACAACAAATTAACTTGCAAGCGTAAACCCGGCTGTTGGCTTAATACTACAAAGCAATGCGCGCAATAAAAAGTATTAAAAAACGAGAGGAAGTGAAAAACGCGCCGAAAATATTTGTTTGCTCTGCATTTTCAACAAAATTAAGCAAATTGCAACAATAAACGCAGAAATCACGCAAAGCAACACTTAACTTGAAACTATATTTGTGCGCCGAAAGTTGCTCGAAATGCCGCGTCGACGCTTTGACAGTTTTTATCCTTTTTTGCTTTTTACATTATCCCAGAATAAAAACAACAGGAGCGCCACTTATGCAGCAACAAAAAGCATATTTAACTATTACATTGTTTGTGTCAGTTGCGCTGACTGTGGCGGTGGTGGCGGCGTCATTGGCGGTGGGAAAAAGCGCAAACAATTTACGCATGAAATTAAAACTTTCACCAAAGTGTTTTCGCCTGTCAACAGTGTGAAAGCTGTATTCTGTTAGTAGAGACAAAAACGGGCGCATTCCGACACGCGTACGCGGTGACTACACATTGCAGGGGCGCGAAAAGCAGGCCAACACTGCAGTCACAGTAGAGATTACAACAAAAGCGGGTGGATCCAACAAAAGCGTTTCCCGCTGCGCCGATGGCGCCGATTTTGTTGCCTCGCCGCATATCCGTTACAAAGCAAAGCCGAGCAAAACACTCAACGCTCACGCCGAGTTGCCGAAGTTTTCTGCAGCATCTCTCCAAGACTGACATTTTTGTTTAGTCACCAGCTGCACTATGCTTTTTGGTATTTGTTGAAAGCAAAATTTTTTATTTAATTTTAATAATAAGCAATGTAATCGCCTCCCAACTGCCTACTTCCGCTTCTTGCACGCTCACCCGCGCTCTGTCTCGCTCTCTCTGCTTCATAAATTGAGTGCTTTTGTTTACTTAGTTTTCTAGTTGCTTTTTGTTGTTTTTTATTGTTACTTCATAATAGCAGTTTCACTTTGTTGTTGTTGTTGTTTCACACTTTGTAGTAGTTTTTGTGTCTTGTTTGTTGTGTGCTCGGCAATTAAGTAATTACGCAAGTTTTCCCAAACCCACTGCATTGTAACCCATTCGAGTGGAAGTTCGTGGAGCGAAACTCGATGGTGGAAATATATGTTAGTTACATAGTGTCTTAGGGAAACTTTAAAGCTTGAAGATAGCTTGTAATGGATACAGTTTATTATGTAATGCAGTTTATGCAGCTTATTTATATTATCAAGGTGAATCCATGAACTCTGAAATATTTATTTTTCATGAAGATTGGAGAGTTACTCCTGACGAGGTCAAGAGTTTAAGAATGATTAAATTTCTTACTTTAAAGAAACCATTGCTTCTTCCAATTATCTTGGTCTTCAAATACCACCAAAGCAATCTTTCTGATTGAATTCACGAATTTTGAAATTTAGATAAGATCATACAATTTTGTATCAAGTCTTTTCACTTAAAAACAATATATCATAAGTCTGTTTTTATTTGTGAAAAGCTTTAAAAGCTCCCTTTATGGCTACAAAAGCTTTATATTCGTAAAGTCTATTATGCTATATTACATTTTGAAGATTCCAAATTGACCAGTACTACTGAGAGATGAGCAAACAAAATATTTAGGATCTATGTTTTAATCGCCAATTATGGATGATGGAGACATCGCTTTAACTATCATTTTTGTCAGCGAATTTCTTTTCGGCGCCTTAGTCGACTCTGGTTAGAATCATATAGGAAATCAAACCCTGTATAATAAAATAATATAGCGTTGACAAGCATCTCTGCAAAGACCCCTTTTTACTAAAATATTCATCTTTCCTAAAAAGGCGATGAGGGCGCCGATGTCCTCAATATATATAATATAAATTCTCAATTAACATATATTAACTCGATAATTATCGACATTTTTTAGATAATTTTTTTCTAAATCTGTCAGATATTGACAATATTTTCAATGTTTAGTACTTGAGATAATGCACTAATCACTAAAATTTTCTCAAAATGTCTAAGAATGTTAGCTCAGTTTTATATCTCATACATATAAATTCGTAATTTAAGAAAACTAGATCGAATCAAAGTCGATCTTTAGTGTCACTTGCTCATATAGAAAATAGTAAAGATATCAAATACAAACAATTGTTATAAATGTTTCTAGATATATATGTATATGAATCCAAGGAAGTATTAAACCAAGTTTATCCTTCCATAATAAAAATATGAACAAAATTGTTTGTACTTACAGTTCGATTTCCCAGATTCTTTACTCGACAGGTTAGTTTCACCGTCTTGCCGACCAACCCTGTAATATTCGTCGCTACAGTTGTATCGAATGTGGGGCCGCCAGTGCCGGGGGTTGGCATATCTTGTAGGAAATCGGTGAAAAAGCGTTTTGAGGCGCCCTCAAGGGAACCTGAAAAACATATTGCGAAATGTTAATTAATAGTTAACTAAAAGTTTAATTTTAACATATAGAAAATTACACACAATATTTTGATCTTCGCATTTACAATAATTTAATTCACTGAAAATTGTGTTTAAATTTTCGGTATACTTTTATAGTTCCCAATAACAGTAGATCTTTTGAGATTAGCAAGGACTTCGATTTCGATTCGAGTCGATTTCGCATTCGAAATAATGTTTGCAATTTTGGCGGATATTATATGGTTAAATATTTCATATTCACAATATTGAATTAATTCATTTATGTATATAATCTAAGAAGTATATACAGTGATCCCCGCTTAAGTGCCCCTCGTTTAAGTGCCCTTCCCGCTTAAGTGACCAATTTGCGGCATCATTGTTTTTTCTCTAAATTTACTTATAAAATTCCCCGCTTAAATGCCTGTAATATTTAAGGTACAAATACAAAATTGTTTGCAATTTTCCTCTTTTAAGTGCCTTTTAATATTTTTGACATTTATTGCACTGAGAATTGTCAAAAGGAAAATGTATACATAGTTTTGTAATATTTTTTTTCATATTTATTGTTATAACTTGAATTTAATTCTAAAAGAAAAAATACAAGGTTGAAGTATTTGAAAAAAAGCTTGGTCAGTACCTCGAGGCACTTAAAAGGGATTTATTTAAGTGCCTTTCCCACTTAAGTGTCTCAAAAGTCTTGCATGATTTGAAGAGACACTTAAGCGGGGATTACTGTAGTTCTTTTAATGAATTCAAAGCGTTGCTCGACGGAAGCTATTTAACCTGTATACAATTCTGAGCTTTATTCTCGGCAAATGCTGTAGAACTCTCTATTCTTTACTCGGACTCGCCTATTGTGGTCTCAACATGAAGGTCTTAGACTTTTATCAGACTATTTTCTATGCCCACAAAAGTTGAGAGCAATGTATACCGTGATTAAAATATATAGAAGTTCGAATATTCTCCTATATTCGCTAGATTGATATTGCCTTCGGTTGATGGTAACTTTTTTTCTTTAAGAGGTTAAATGCACATATAGTGCTGTTTTCTATCCAAGAACACACCATCTGAGTGTGAATATCTTCTAATTGACTCTTCTTGTCAACAAACAAAGTTTCAGATTTGATCTGAATCTCGTTTTTGGTTACGCTCTCACGTATTGGAAAAAGATTTAAGACTAATTGTCGAAGGTGTTTCAAAACTTTCAAGTACTCAAGAAAAGGGTTGTGTTATAGATTTGTGAACCTGTGAATAGGGCTTTTTCAGTCGGCGACAACTTATGAGATGAAGAGGGAACTTGCCCACTCTAGACACAAAATCAAAGTGGAATAAAATTTCAAACCGCAAATCAGAAATGTATGCCTTTAAGCAAATGAGAAAATTCTTATCATCGAAAAATTGTGGCTATCTTCAACTTAAAAACCACATATAGTTTAATATAATTATTGTTATTATTTTTTTTGGTTTAATTATCTATATATTATATATAATTAGCCTTACTGTTTTCTCTAAAAAAGGGTGCTGCTTACTGTTAATACAGCAGTTTTTTTCAAACCCTTTTTTCTCATTTGATGAGAATAATAATTTTTATGCCACCACCAACGCCCATAACTTTCGAATCCAAATCGTCCATTCGTGAGCGGCAAATGCCCGAATGACTTAGCATTTTACATACTTTTACGACCACAGGGGGCAGAGCATTAAAGAGATTATGCTTGTATACTCGTAAGCGCACATTTGTTTAAACAAAGGGCTGTTTGTTGGTGTTTGTAAGCGATCACTGTGTGTGTGTGTGCGTGCGTGTTGGCACGTTATTTGCAAACTTTAGCAATTATGAATTATAAAGTGCTAATGTCAGTTATTGTATAATGACTAAGTGTTGTCAACACGAGAGCGGTGTCAACACAAAGGATTCAACAAAAACAACAACAACATCAACAACAAATAATATGATATTTGCACATATAGAGGTGTTGCTCTGTATGAGTGTGTGTGTGCGTCGCATTTAAGGACAATGGCGGCACGCAAATGACACAAGTGTGTTCGGACAACAACGTTTCACTAATAAAAACTAATGACAACAGCAAATGGGACAAAACGATGTGCCGACAAAGGGCTAAACCGAGGCTAGAGGCTTAGTTAGATATTACATTTAATGCACACACCCATACACACGTACATATAACTGTAATATAGTTGGCCAGTATGCCAAGCACGTTGCATGCTACAAGTTGCAGAGCGAGTGCAAAAAGCGAGAGAATATGGGTTCGCCGGCGCAAACAAACACAGCGCAACTAAACGACCAACAGGCAGCACTGGCAAATACATACAATACAATGGCATTAACAATAGCAACAACAAAGTGCTTTGTAAGCAAGCGTTAAATGGACTTGTGGCATGCCACAATTACATAAATGCAACATTGTGGATTGTGATTACAAGTGAATGAGTCGAGCAAAAAAGTGATTTAAAAGCTTTCACATGTATTAGTATACGCGTGTGTATGTGTGTGTGTGTGTGAGTTTGTAATTATCCTCGGAGCGTGATAAGTTGTAAATAACAAATATATAAAATGAATTAAATTTCACACAGCGCTGCAGGCAAAAACAAAGTTAAGTGATATGATATTAAATAAATGCTTGATAATAGTTTTGTTTTTGTTTCTGCTATTTGCTGTCAAGCGGAAGCTGAGCAGTTGCTTGTAAATATGCTCAGTGATAATTAATGTTGTGTAAATAATATTGAGGGATAGTGTTATGCGAGCGCTTGTTTGTTTAGTAGTTTGTTTAAATTTTGCACTGGTGTACAGTTTTCAAATGTAGGCTTATAGCGTAAAATTTCGTAGTTTTAATCTTCCACTACTGCCTTTTTAGTCGTACACATAGAATTTGTGCTACTTGTTTTCTTTTAATGATCCCAGATCTCTTTAATTCTTGATTTCTGTAAGCTATTTTCAACAGATTTCCAAAATATTTTTTTCCTTTCCTTGGAATATTTCTTCAAGCCATTGGTTTGATTCTGATGTTGAGCAGATCGTAAGAGCTGTCAGGCAATACTTTACCATAACTGACTAAATTAGGTCAATATTCTATTAAGCCGTGTTCGATTCGACACTTTTCTACTCGCTATGCTCGAGTTCTTCTCTACTGACAAAAGAAAAATTCTTAGTTGAATTCAATACAAAAGAGTATATGAATAAGTCAGATCATGGATAATTATGTAAGTCTCCATCTGTTATACGATCTGTTTGTATGATTCGCTATTCCTCATGACGTGAGGAAATAGAAGACAGTCATTTTTTTGATGAATGGATTGTCAATAATTTTTTAGCTTTATTGTCTAAAAGAGCTTTATTGTTATAAAAAAATTCTAACTAATAATACAAATACATTTAATATTGTATATTGCTGCATTGAAGAAATTTCAATGATGATATTTGTCCAAAAAAGGTTGATGTTTGCAGATATTAATAGTTCATACTAATGAAAATTATTGATTACTATTTCACCATTCTGTTAGTCTTCATCCAAATAGGTTGAAGTTGTATATTTGTTGTACTTATTTTAAGTATAAGCGATTAGCCGGCTTTAATGAATCGATGATAGAGCGCCACTCCACTCTTTCCCTCGCAGTTCGCCACCAGTTGGAGATCCCAAATGTGGCCAGGTCGCTCTCCACGTGGTCCTTCCAATGGAGTGGAGGCGTGTCCCTTCCTCGCCTGCCTCCGGCGGGTACTGCTTTGAACACTTTCAGAGCTGGAGTGTTTTCGTCCATTCGGGCAACATGACCTAGCCAGCGTAGCCGCGGTCTTGTCAATGTCGTCGTTTAACTCGTACAGCTCATCGTTCCATGTTCTGAGGACCATAAATGAGGTTGAATAATAACGATTCCCGACATCAATTATTTTTGTTCTTTCCACAACTTAGTCATCTCAATTCAGGACTCCATTTATATAATTGACGCCTAAGAACTCTATTTTTTACTTTGGTTAATCGCATTTATAAATTATGGATTACGATGGACTAGATATAATGAAATAAGCAAGAGCGACGAAGTTTAAGTGGCTCCTCAATATATTCCCTTAATTCGATATTTTTGCTGAATGAGTTTGATGTTATCGCCGTTGCTCTTTAACAACTCTAAGTCTAAATAAATTCGTCTACTACCTTGTTACCTTTGATGCCTCTGTGGCCTGGCACCAAGTAGAAAGACCAATTGCAAACACCTCCGCTCGAAATATATATGGTCCGGTAGTTTGAAGGCTGCGTCCCACTTAACTCCGAGCAGTATATCCCCGCGCCTACTTCGTCCTCCACTTTTGAGGCATCCGTAAATATTTTTAATGTGCTGCGTGCAGCTGTCACATCCTTACACCAGCCATGAATTCTACCTGATATATGCATGTGTTTTGGGTTAAATTATATATCAATTGCTTATTTCAAGTTTCTTTATACTTTTTGTCATGTTATTCCAATTTCTATACATATTTTGTCTCATATATGAATTCATGTTTCCATAATAAATATGTTTTGGACATTTATATTCACTTATCATTAATACAAAATTATAAAAAATAGTTCAAATATAGAATTTATATTTTTCTATATTAATTTTGCCTATCAGTGTCATCGTTTTATTTTCTCTCATATGCCACAATATGTAGCTCATGCAAATAAATAAGTATTTCTATCTCTGCAATAACAAAAATATTTACTGCGCCATTATTAAAGTGAATAAGTTTTCATTAAAAGCAGATAGTAATAACAATGGCATTTATAGGGTCTAAACTGCTGGGAATAAAAACGCGCATTCCGTTTACTATCTGCACTATTGTGCATTTTTCTATATATTACACGCGCTCACAATTGTTATTTACCAGCGCATTGACACGCACATAAATGCGCTCATTCACGCATGCAATTTCAACATATTGCGTTGGTTGCTGATACTGTTATCTGATTTTACAATTTTACTATTTTCCAGTTTTTATATTCACTTTCGTTGTGCGCTGTTTATCGCAGCTTCCCTCCAAGGCCTATCGTTACACGTACAACATTTCATTGACTGTTATCACAGCCCTGTTATTTGGTGTGTTGGTATGTTGTTGTGGTTGTTATATTGAAATTTTTACTAAATGCGGCCGCTTCCGTTTCGAAAATAATAGTTTGCTCTTCTGGTCACATTTTTATGAATTTAATTTGAGGTTAATAAAATTGTCATAAAATAGTAAACATTTTCATTTCATATAAGTAAAGTGTGATATTTTAATATACATATGTGCAATATATTGATAAGAAAAATGATAAATTAGAAAGCGATGTTGTTGAAATTTTTTTCGTGTAACAGCTAAAGCCCTGCATGTTGCTAAGAATTCAGATACCTTATCTTTTTAGGCGGAAGCCAGTATAACAATATCAAGTCAAAAGAGAAATACAATTGCCGGAAACGATGAAATGCTGAATTAAATACGACCTCGTACGGCTGAAGAAGAAAATCATAGTCATGCGAACGCGAACACTAGTTGTCTTAACAAAGCTTATAAGACTACTTTGTCGAAACATCTAATTTTCTGAACCTTCTGCTGAATTGCTTATAACTAAACCGTGTTCATGTTGAGAAGACCATCGAAAAACTAGTGAAACACTAACCTTTAATATAAGATTTAATTTTTCATATAAGAGGGACGAACCATTGTGTTTCAGCGTCGTCTCTTCTTCAAATGCATCCAATAAGTTGAAATGATACTTGCAGCTATATTAACTGGGATTTTAGGAGATTTAAACCATATGTCGATAACCTTAGCCGAGTGCATTAAATGTGTTAATAGTAATTCATGTTGAGCATAAAACTGTCTAGATATCGAATACAAGTCGAAGAACTTTTTTTTCAACTTAGCTGTCTTGATCGGACACTCACTCATACTTAGAATTGCATTCTAACAAAACCTTTTCTTAAATCTTTTGGTAATTCAGAGTCTGCTCAGGACATGTAATATGGTCCACATATCTTATAACGGTTAGACTCACAACACAAATTGAAGAAGAAGTTCGTCCAAAGAGCTGGAGGGTCCAGAAGATATCAACTTTACATGCATAAATATGAATGTAATTACTGACGAGCCAACAAAAACAGTGAGTAAGGAAGAGAGAGACTATGTAAATTGAGGCAATCGCACAACCATAAATTTTACTACAAATATACAACACATTACACATTCAACAAGCATTGTTACATAATATGCAAATTTGCTTGCATACTTATAAGTGCAAATTGCGAGTACAGACGCTTGCATTAAATTTTAAATTTGTTGTATTTTTAACGCACCCTGTGTCTTGCAGTGCTTTACTGTTTATATAAGTTGCACACACACATGCTTGCACAGTAGTTTGCAAGTCCTTGGCTCAAAGTTCAAAGTTTAATTAATTGCATGCAATAATAACATTTGCAACATTTACAACTTCAGCAAATGGTTGCAGGTTAACGGTCATAAGGCAGCCTATAAACATATGGCCATATACTACATACATACTCTAGTGGCAATATACATATATATGTGTTAGTCAATACGTAAGCGCTGGCAAGAAAATGAAATTAACGCCGCAGGTGGCACTGGCAGCCGCAGAACTGTATTTTAATGTGTTGCAACATGCAAGTAGAGGCGGAGCCTAATTTAATGTGCTTTCGAGTATATATTATACATATTCCCTTATATATTGTGGCAAGTGATTTCAATTGCTTGTGAGTGTAGTCTTTTCCTCATAGCCCTCTGCTCAGAAACGAAAGAAGTCATTGTAGAACACTTGTTTCTTCTTGGAACCGATATTATGCTCGCATTTTTGTGGATCAAATTCTAGTGCAATATACATTTTATAGGACCGATCTTTTCAGACCGGTCAGAGTTTTGGTAACACTACATCGGATCCCTTTTATATGAAAAATCTATTTTGGATCTCTTCGGGAACACTCTTAATAAGAAGTTCTCTAGCTTGTTTTTGAATGACATTGATTTCATTCCGGCTCCTTTATTTGTCTAAGGGAATTGTATTATTTCCGTCCCTAACGCCATATCCTATGCGAAATGTAAATCCTCAAAGTTCCATACGCCTGCCGAACTCACTTTATGCCTTGTAACGTTCTTCAAGTTATTTTTGGCTTGTCGCGACTTCTGCTTCCTTTAAGCTTTCAGTCTTAATGTTGTCAGAAGACTTTCTCAAAGTATGACCCATCCAGCGTCATTTTCGGTGCTTTATTTGTTTCAGTACGACTTCTTTCGTTGTTAATCTCCATAGCGACTTTCAGTTTTGGGCCACACTATTCTGCAGATGGTTCATAAGCACTTGTTGATGAATGCTTGGAGGCTTTGAGAGTTTCGAGACCAGTATGTCTGTATCTACATATCCAATACTTAATACTATTTTCCGTTTTCAATATCTGGTCGTATCATCTAGAGGTGTAATTTTTTGTGTACTGGTAATTCTTAGGATATTTTCTGAGCTACTTTTTCAATCTGCTCTTATGTATGTATCCATGTGTTTATGTAGAAATTCAATTACAATAAATACGTACATCTAAGTTTCTGGCAAAGAAATATAATCAGAGTTCTCTCATTTTTCACAATACTTTACAATATCCACGAAATCAGTCCACTTCAAGAAGGCAGTTTTTTCTAAAAAATCTTCGACTTCACGGAGGACAATTTATTAATATTATTGTTTTTGTCTCCACAGAGTCCTTATTTTACAGCTGCTTGGTATGCAATAATTCACAATTGAGGTATCTTTCAAAAATGAGGGACTTGTTAGAGCGAACTATTATGAAATAGTTAACTTTCTGATAATATTATTTTGAGATAATTTTTCAATTATAGAACCTATCTATGCGAAATCCAAAAATATCTTTCTTCTTTATCTTTTCGTAAATATCAAACATTTTATTTTCTTTGTCTTCCAATACAAGTGAAAGATCCAAACGCGGAAGGAAATTTCGTAGAATAGAACAGTTAAATGATTTAAGATTACATTCTAAGCTTCAAATATACTAAATACTACATCACGCCAGTGCCGGCAGCCCTCTGTAGAAGGCAAGCACTCGAAATGCAGCAGTTCAACCACAACTGGAGATAATGCAATAAAATACCAAAGTGAACATTTGCATCGGCTTCCTTGCAACGGCACTGCATAAAGCTGTTTAATTTAATTATCAAATGCTTCAGTAAACTATTTAAATATCTGTGGCTAGGGGTTTCTCAGAAATGCTGTTGCTGCTGCAACAAGCGCTCCAATGCGACGACCTAAATTCACAGTCAAAGTTATGCGATAATGGGGCCACTTGGTGGATACACGACCAAGGCTAAGTATTATTTGTAATTTAACTGGAAATTACATTTTAGTAAGGCCAAGTGCCAATGAGCATGCCGACACACACACACACATATCGAAAGCAGTTCAAGTGCACACAAATGCTGGCAAGAGGACACCGATCATAGTGCTCGTACAACAATAGCAATACTCGAGTCGCCTTAGCGCATTTGCCATAATTGAGCAAACATGCGAATGAATCGCTCGCGAATGATTCCGTTAATGGCCAATTGCAGCGCTGTCGCTACTATTGTGGATAATCCAAAGCAATACATCCATGCATCCATGCATTCACTCATATATGTACGAGTATACATATATTTCCGTGAATTCATGCATGGGCGAGTGTGTTGTGCGGCTGCGGGCAGCTAAATGGTGGCAACATTGTCTGGCACACACACACAGAGGCACAAAGATGAAAGTGCAGTTGCGCATTCCTTATACCGTTAAGTGCCGTTATCTGCAGCCGTGACTTTAATGGCAACTTTATCAAATCGCATTGCACATTTGGTGACTGCCAACTGCAGACGCTGCAATGGCAATTAACTCGTGTCGGCATTAAGTGCTGGCTGTTGGCTTTTGGCTGTGTGTCATGTGCGCTCTGTGGGCGCAACGGACAATGCACGGATGGAATTATGTAAGTGTAGGCATTATGGTCTACGGCGGCGTTGATAGAGATGAGTTCATTGTGTTGACTTACATTCGTTAGGGAATTTGGGCTTGACTTTAAAGGGTGGGGCTGAAGTGTGGATTGCAAGGTGATCGTTTGGAAGAGATTAAGCACAAGGAGTCCAACGAGTTATCTGCTTCTTGAGTTGTTGAGGCCGTATGTAGGATTCACGTAGATCACTTACATCTCTACTACTACTAGATATCCCAGAAAGAACTATGTTATATGGCCTCAGTCAATAGGATTGAGAGACCTATCGCTGCGTATACAGAGGATATTACTTGAACACCTCCATACAGTTTTGACAGCTAGCGTCTGGCAAGGTCCTTAGTTTCATCACATTTGTGCCAAGTAGACAGTGTCAGAACCTTGCTGAGAGAAATCAGGTCGAAGAACCTTTTATGCCACACTCGGACCAAAACGACCTCGTAAGTACACAACTGCTGGTCGTTGTCCAGTGTTTGGTGAGCTCTCGCACTGTCTGCATATATGTAGGTCGAGCGCAAGTTGACCAAGGACCGACCTACGAAGTAGTATATGTACTCCTTGTGGCATTGACCTCTGCTAGAAGGACACTACAGGCGACAGGTAGCCCAAAACTAGTGTTGAGTGGGCCTTCAGAAGATTTAGATGTGTGTCCAGAAAAGAAAACTAAAAAAAAAATATTTAACGATACGCTTAACCCTTTTGGAGGTTTTCATAAAACCAAGATTATTTAATATCAAATCTAAATAAATTCGACATCATATCCCAAGACCACTGATATATTAACTTCAGAAGTTCCTCAGGTTTATACTAAATACTTCGAATACTAAGCAAAATCAAGAGAATTGGGAAGTAGTCAATATCGTAGTGAGCATTATTGCAATAGGTAATAAATGTAACACTCTTGTATCAATTCAAAATGTTTTAATCCTCTTTTAAGAAATAGCTTTGCCTTTCTTGTTTTTTATGTTATTATCGGCCATTCATAACTCTTGTGATCATCGGCATCCCCTTAAGCACACCCAAATCCTTCATATGTATATAAATATTTAATACATTTCATTGTTTTCCATCGCTGCATTTTCACCTGCATCGCGTGTTTCGACCGCATAATAAGCTCTACTTGTGGGCGTTTAAAGCTTAGCTGGTGCTCAGCGCTGCTTAAGCTAGAGTCGGTTGTTAGAACAGTGGGCCAGTCGGTCGTTTGGCTTATTTATTCTACTGCAGCATGGCATTAAATGTTGCCAGCAAGCACTCGGCCACTCGGCAGCTTATTTCCGTATTATTTATAAGTATGCGTCATATTCGTTTATGCTCATAACCCCATCCGAACGCATTATTTAGTATAATTACATGTCGGCATGCAAATGGATGGGTGGCGCAAAGTACTTTGCCTTCGTACTTTATTGCAGGTGAATTCTATTGTGTGTGTGGACTAAATTGGCTTTGAACGGGTTTAGTTAAATGCAAATGGTTATTATTTACTCTTTGGTATTTGAAAAATAAATTAATGTTAATGGGAATACATTAAATGTGAATTTCTCCAAACCTCCAATACCTTTTTTATCCCGTCGTTTGAAAACCTTGACGGTTCGGTGTTTTTTACCTAAATAATCGTTTCTTTGGGTATTCGAATTCTTTTACTTATATCACGATTACAATTATTTCAAGAATGATCATTGGTTTCGAGATTGACACCGAATTGTTCACTGATGTTTAGTGTGAGCTTCTAGGAACGATTAGTAAAATTAAATGTAACGTTAACGAAGGAGTTCGGAAGAAAAGATGTCATGTTTCTAGATATCCAGTTACGTCAAAGACAGCAAAAGCTGTGCACGTTTACAGTTAAGTCTGTTAAGCTCTATGTTCCAAGTCTCAGACATTACAGAAACGATTTGATGTCGCCATATTGCCCCACTTAAATATGCAGACAGTTTTTATTTTCTTGACTGGAGTCAGCTTTGGACATACAATTTGGTATCTCCGATTGTATTTTGGATAGGAAAGGCTTTTCGTAAAGTTCAGTAGGAGATAGGAGGTATCCTAGAATTAGTATGGGCCTTCAGATACGCATTTGAGGAAGTAGGATAAGTGGGTAACCTAATATGAATGTTCCATATTCCTCACCTTCTAGTTATGATAGGCGATAGATTGATTTCTGCACTGAAGCACTGAAAGCACTTGCTGATTGCCTCATACGAGTTTTGGTTAGGTTAAGAAAACCTTCCAAAGAATATTTGTACTATTTTTAATAACTTCAACTGGGATATTGATAGATCTATTTTGATGAATATTCTGTGAGCTTCAAAGACGCATAATTCATAATTATACTATACTTACTATATTTTGAGAACATTGCTATCATCGCTTTTAACATTTTGGTCAACTTTACAAATGTTTTCTTGGTTCCCTAAAATAGTCTTGAGTATTCTCTATTTGGATATATAAATCTTATCTATTCTAACAACAAAACATGTACACTCTAATCACTCTTGACTATCTGTGCATCTCTCCTTAGCCAGAATATATTTATTCCCTGTATTATTTTTCATTCAACAATATTTTCTATTGATGTTTATGTGTAAGGGCCCCTTAGATCTTTGTAGTTTTGTATATAGCCTTTAGTTGTTGTAGAGAGCAGCTCATGTTTAAATAGTGGGCGTAAACGGTGATGCTGTACATTAAGTGCCATTTACTTACACACATTTTTGTTTAAATATTTATTTATATTTCAGTTAAATGTGCGGCACGTATAACGGTAAAAAATGCTATAACGTTTTTTATACAGGAAATATGAACTGTGTGTGCTGCATATATTCATACATGTTATTTTTTTTTCTCAACACAATTATTCTGCTCTTCCGCACTGTTGCACAACTATGATGCCATGAATATGTGGGTATGAATTTTTTCAACCAGAATGTGGGTTGGCGCATTGTCCATGCGAATTTCGTTAACCCACATTATTCTTTTTAGCAACTTCTCTTATTTCTTTTTTATTTTATTTATTTTTGCTGCATTTTATTTTATTCTATTTTATTTTTAAATTTACTCCCATAAGTTGGCATTATTTTCGCATGAACGCAAAGCGCTGGGCATGTTCGCTTTTTGCATTATTTCTCTACATGCGCTTTGTGAAGAATTTCACATTCAAATTTATACAATTTTCCCAACAAATACCGTTGGTCATTTGCACTCACTTTCACTGCCCGGCCGCGGGCGCAATGAGAACTACATACAAAATATAAAAATTCACATTGTTTTTCGTTATGTGTAAGCCTTTTTTTGGTATTCAAAAGCGAGCATTTTTGTTTCTCACTACGGTTTGTTTTACTGCGCAAATTACTAGCGGCTTTAAGCGGATATAAAATAATTTATTAATATGCATGTCAAGGTATGCGCACAAATTATTGCCACTGTGCCGCATGCTAGGCCGCAAGCGTATCCGTGGAATGTCCGGTCATTTGAGTATTTATTCGCAGTTCAGCAACGGCACATAAAGAAAGACAGCGGAGCGAGAGAGCGAGAAAAAAAACATCACGAATTGCGAACTGTGACAAAGCGAAGCAGTGAAAAACGACTCGGTTGGTCGGTAAAAATTCTGTGACTATTTTCGTTTCGTTGCATTTTTGTGCCGGATTTGTGCGGGATCAGCGGCTAGGCGCTCACATAAGGCTTTGTCATGTCCCTTACTCGCTTAACCGTGCTTTTCGGTGTAATGAAAGTTATTTTTGTATTGCTGAATGGTTGTGCTCTTATTTCATAATATTTTTGTGATGAAATTGCTCAAAAATTTATAGGAAAGCTAGGTATTTAGTTCAGAAGCAGTGATTACTGATATTTAAACTTAGCTACTGGTTCTTTATCATAAAACCATATGATGTATATAAATCCCACTTAATCTACTAACATTAATTGTCTCTCTTTATCTATCTATATTTTCTTTATTTTTGTGGGCTTGTGCTCAAAGTTTCCAGAGTCTGTCATTAATAAAAACATTTCAGAATAGTTGTCATGCCAACAATTCGTTTAATAAAGTTATTTTCTTAGGTTTGTTTAAGCTAGAATAGGTTAGGTTAGGTTAGTGCTTTTATTTCATAATAAGGTTAGGTTAACCTCGCGTCCACTTAGACAGCTGCAAAATCTAATCTTTAGAAAAACTCAAGAACTGCTAGATATGCATTTGAAATATTGTGCCATGGTTATTCAAAATATGTCACTGTTCTTCTTCGTACAATAGAGAACACGTTTTTTTATTTTAGTTTTCTGCGATATTGAGCACTTTGGTACTGTGAAGGTTTAAAATTTTTTATAAGTATTAGTATGAAATGCAACACTCTAATAATTGTTCTAAGGATCGATTTAAATCAAGTCAATATTTACTTTTTTCAAACTATGTTGTTTGGAACATAAGTTTCAAGTAAACAAGAAACTATTCGTCCTCAAAAATTCATCCACAGAACTCGAAACATGATTATAGCTAAAATACACCTAAAATAAAATATTGCAACAAGAATCTTTTCAAAACATCTTAGGATCATCTTACATGAGCTTTATGGCTTCAAATAAAGTCCTAAAATTCCAAGTCAATCTTTGGAGAAACAGTTTGAAGAAATTGCAGTTTAAACACATTATTCTCAAAATTGAGTTTTCAAAAACGGTTGTCAAGAGTTCTCGAGAAGTACAAAAACAATCTTGATGCACTTTTAGACAGGTTAAATAGTCTTTTCGCAATAAGTATCTTAAGGCAAATATGCAATATACAATAATATGGTTTAAATTTTTCTAGAAAAATTTTACAACACCTTCACTGAACAGAGTAAACCCACGTACATACTTGCTTTTGTACTTAAAATTGAGTTTCTGATCTTAAGCACGGCAACTACGGCTAAATAACTCAACATTATTGCCGTATTTTGTCTGGCGTTAAGTGACTAACAGTTTGAGAGTGGCCTGAAACTTGTGTAATGCGCTAAGTATTTATGAACATTTGACTCGATGAAAAGCAGCTGAGGCCTCATCAACGAGTGCCGAGAGCGAGTGTATAGTACTTAATGCGTAGCAGTTAAATGAAATGTTTGAGTGGAATGCGAAAGTAGCCCGAGAAATGAGCGTACATTTGCAAACCAATTTATTTAAGTAAGTTTCTCAGCAGCATACATATGTTGCCTACATTTATATATATATACATATATCAGATATGTACATACACCGCTGCCGCACTAAGCAACTCATAAGTAAGAGAGCGCTCATAAACTTTTATTTGCACATCGATTTCTTGTAGCGTGAAGGACAGACACTTCCTGCTATCGACAGCTATCTTGGTGTGAAAACCGCAAACAACTACGGTTATAAGACAAAAAACAAAAGCTCCTAACACACACGCACTTGTGTGTGGCTAACTGTAAACCACACAACCTTCACACTTCAGCGCGTTAGAAAATGTAATTCTCGTGCCGTACCACATTCTTGAGCTCGCCTCACCTTTGCCAAGTTTTATTTGCATTTTCATGCTAAGCAAATAATACACACACATACTCACTCATATCTATTACATATATCTAATATATGTATGTAAGTGCAGTGTGTTTAGCAGTAAGTCAAAGGCAGCATTCTCATGCGTTCAACAAATAAAATGTGTCACCACAAGTTAAGCCAAGTCTTGTGCCTAACTTGCCGGGGCGTATGAGTAACCAAGGTAGCGCAAAAGCCAGAAACCCAAATGAAGGAGGTAAAAGAAGTGTGGCGTGCATGTATGCTAATATATTTGTTTGTTTTGTGCACATTCATGTATGAGCATTTTCATGTAAATAAACAAATAAGCTAAGCAACAGCACTCGATTGCGTATTTATTTAGTTGCCGTCGCACTATGGCCGAAATTGGGATTTTAGCGGCAAAAAATACTTCCTGGCAAGCTAGCTTCACCAAATTTGGTGTGTAGACTTCTAATGATAAAAAAATCGATTTGAGAACAAAATGGGCTGGCCACGCCCCCTTTTTCAAAGTAGTGGCAAAACGTACTTCCTGGTACCAAAAAGCAACTTGAGAAAAAATTGAACGGTCCACGCCCTCTTTTTCCTATATCCAAAACCCAAATTGTCGCCAAAAATACTTACCAAAACGCTGGCTTCATTAAATTTTGAAAACGGACTTCTTCTGACAAAAAAAGCTTTAGAAAAAATGGGCGACCCGCGCCCACTATTAAAAAAATATTGAGTAGCATTCAAATTAATTTATTTTTTAATTCATAAATTTATAATTTTAAAGAAGTTTTAAATGCTTATGGATTAATCTTAATCTTCGTTTTCAGCCGCTTCTAATTCCAATGAATAATTATTTATCGACTCTAAGCTTACATCGGAATCATAACTATAATTGCAGCTGGAGGCTTCTTGATATGTTGAAGGTAATAACAATTCTGGTGGCAATTCAGGCATTTTAAAAAGATCAATGACTTCTCGAGGAAAAGGAAGTTTTTTTGGACTATTTGTACGTTCTTGCAAACATAAACTTGAAATATATGGGTCAGAGCTATCCATAGCTCTATGATACATGTCAAGTATGTTGTGCACTTTTGAATCCTTTCGAGCGTGACCAGTTCGATCTTTTTTATAAAATTTGTTTCGCGCCTCAGATGCATTTTCTGCCAGGACACCTACGGGTACTACTGAAGCCTCAATTATTTGTGACGAATGCACTAGAGAGCAATTAAGATTATGTGTAAATGTTTCAAAAAATCAATATTTATACCAGTAATAGATGTTAAAAGGTCCGTGCGAGAAAATGCTCTTCTAGCTGTGTTGCTATCGTTGGTGTTGCCGCTGCCATTTGCTTTCGGCTTATCGACATGAAGCCCCATTTGAAACAAAAACTCTTTTTGAATTTTTTGTTTCTTTTCTGCCAGGATTCTCTTCTCTTCTGCTCCACGAACTTGCCATTTTTTCAAATCTAGCTTGTATGAAAGTTTTAAAACAAACTCGAAACTACGAATCCACGCATGCAAAGGGCTTAATCCATATTTCAAAGCGTCGGTCTTCGGTTCAAAATAAGGAGAATCAAAGTTTCTTATAGTTCGAAATTCCTTTGGACCGGCATGACAGATGGGACATTGCTGTGCACTTTTAGTTTCTGTCAACACATTTAAGACTTTCCCATCTATTAATGTCATATATAAATTATATTTTACTTTAATTTTTTTCCCATTACTTAGTGTGTATTGTAGTGGTTTCAACTCCTCAATCTGTTTCTTTATGTTGTGGTTTTCAGTTAAAATGTGCTCTTTTGTTTCTTTAACAAACTCCACTTTTAAAGGTCTACAAAAGCGTACTGACTGAGGTGTACGGTTTACCCAAATGTTATACCCTGCTGATGAAATTATTTTTATTGGAATGACTGATGTCACAAAAAGGGAATGATCGAAACTTTCCGAAGTATTTTCCATTTAAGTTTAATAAAATTATATAAGTTCCGGGCTTTAGTACATATCAATTTACATAATTCACTGTCAATTTCGTATGAAATCTTTCCTTTTATGTAATTCGAAACATTCCTGTTGTTTCTCAACCAAAACTCAAATAGTTCAGAATTTTTGAACCTGAGTGTTTCTACAAAAGTATTAAAAATTCGTTCATTAGCAGTCAAATGCATACACTTTTACCATGACATAAAACTTGAGTTTTCTATAAACAATCACATGTAAATAGTTCCAATGACACTTCAAAACATTTTTAGTTTTGCTCCACGAAAACGATAAAACTCTTCACAATTTCACAAAAAAATGCATACAAAAAACCACCAAAATAAGTACGAAATAAAAACATTTAGCAAACTATATTTGTATATAGTAAAATTACTCACCTCGAGTAATAGAACTCATATTTACAAAGTTTTTTTACAAGAATATATTATTAAAAAACAGTTTTTAATTTTATAAAAATTTTGCTGCTTCACTTGTATTAACACGTACTAAAAAATTTGTAAACATTACCAGCTGTTTGTACATAAACAGGGTTGCCAACAGTAATTTTTTTTTTAATTTTTTCTTATCAATATGTTGGGTATTGAACACCATCAAAATAATTGCAAATATTTAAATTTGAAAAATTGACTTTTTGCCGCTAAAATCGCAATTTCGGCCATAGTGCGTCGTAGGAATGTCATGTGGGAGCTCATAATTCTTATATAGTATTGTTTGCAAATACAGATATATTCACTTGTCAGTTGTTTATTGGCTTCTTATATCAAACAGTTAGCTTGGCTCGAAGTATTTTTGTTTAATGATCATTATTTTGCTTACTTTAGTTTTTCAATTGTTATCTCCGTGTTCTTTGAAGCATTCATGATTCGTAAAACTGACACTACGGCTGATGGCTTCCTTACTCGTTTCTCTCGTTTTATTAATTATCCGTATCACATATTATTTTCTTGGTTATTTACAAATAGTCCTTTCATGATTGTCTTGTTTTTTGGAAAACGGAAAGGTACAGGAATTTAAATTGTGCAAGTATAGTGGAAGGACTTCCGTAAGACTTTCTTTGTCAAAAATATCTGTTTGGACTTTTTTGGAAATAAAGTATTAATTTAACCAAACCAGTTTACCGATGCTAATAAAAATATCTTAGAAGATAGAAAATAATGAACATTATTCCCTCCCATTTCCCTCTCCTTTCCTCACTTGTTGTCATATTTTCCAGAGATGTATAGGGGAGGTAATTTTTATGACAAACATTTACTATGTGATCATTATTTTACCGAATGCTTTTTGCACTCAAATATGTAGTCGATAAAGTAAACTGAACTGCTGACGTACTTTTGTGATTTCATTTCATAGTTCATAGAAAAGTATGCTATCTGGATTGGCTGGAGAAAGGAAATGAATGTCTCTGTGATGTGTAATCAACTGATCCCGCTTCTTTACTTTTAATAAGGCATTATTTACCATGTTTCTTGCTGAGTATCCTTCAACTCAAGATAACTCTCAATCTAGCTAGTCCAAACTCAGCCAGAGAATTCTGCCAAAAACTTTTTCGTGATTCATTTCTTCACGTCGTCGTATGCTCTAAATCTCACTAGCGATTCCTTAAAATACAACGCTGTGCCATCTATTTTTTTAAATGTGTACTTCCTCTTCGGGACTTCACCGATCAGTTTTCTGTGTCGTGTACTAAGAAAGTGACATACCGTGTTTATATTCTAACTATCGAAAATCAAATTTTTATTATACTTTCGATAATTTTATATAGTAATAATCAATATCGACATTTTAGATTTGTTTTGCAATTCTAAGAGCTTGGTCATATCTTGTTTTTATACTCTCGCAACAAATGTTGCTAAAGAGAGTATTATAGTTTTGTTCACATAACGGTTGTTTGTAACACCCAAAACTAAACGAGTTAGATATAGGGTTATATATACCAAAGTGATCAGGGTGAAGAGTGGAGTTCAAATCCGAATGTCTGTCTGTCCGTCCGTCCGTCTGTGCAAGCTGTAACTTGAGTAAAAATTAAGATATCTTGATGAAACTTGGCACACTTATTTCTTGGCACCATAGGAAGGTTGCTTTCGAAAATGAGCAAAATCGGACCATTGCCACGCCCACAAAATGGCGAAAACCGAAAACACATAAAGTGCCATAACTAAGCCATAAATAAAGCTATGAAAATAAAATTTGAAACATAGGATCGCATTAGGGAGGGGCATATTTGGATGTAATTTTTTTGGGGAAGTGGGCGTGGCCCCGCCCCCTACTAAGTTTTTTGTACATATCTCGCAAACCAATAGAGCTATATAAACCAAACTTTCTGCAGTCGTTTTTTTTAGCCACTTCCCAATACAGTCCAAAAATGAAAGAAATCGGATCATAACCACGCCCACCTCCCATACAAAAGTTAGGTTGAAAATTACTAAAAGTGGGTTAACTCATTAACGAAAAACGCCAGAAGCACTAAATTTCACGTGAGAAATGGCAGATGAAAGCTGCACTCAGATTTTTTTACGAAATGGAAAATGGGCGTGGCGTCGCCCACTTATGGATCAAAAACTATATCTCAGGAACTACTCGACCGATTTCAATGAAACTTGGTTTGTAATAGTTTCCTTACATCCCAATGATATGTTGTGAAAATAGGCCAAATCGCTTCACAACCACGCCTACTTCCTATATACCAGAACTTTGAAGACAATCTGAATCGTTTACTTTACAATATATAAAGTAAGTACTAGTGAAGATATCGGTGCAGAACTTTGCACAAATACTATGTTAATAGTGTGGCAGCCCCATTCTAAAAATCGCCGAAATCGGACCATAGGTTTTTAAGGCCCCATACATCGAACACGAGGACCTCGGTGCTTCTAACCTAATATTATGGTTTCCAACTTTCAATGGACTTTATACAATATATATGACGAATATGTGGGTCAAATTGTGTATTATATAATATAAATAAAGTTAAATAAATAAATTGCGAGAGTATAAAATGTTCGGTTACACCCGAACTTAGCCCTTCTTTACTTGTTTTACAATATAATATTCTCTCATATGCTGAGTGTAAGTTTTTCCTCTCATTGCTCTATCAATATATCTGCTTCCTTCGTTGATTATAATAGTTGATAGCTCCTGAGGTAATATCGTTGGAATATTGCTTTATCATCAGACAATCGGAGGTGATGTGTGTAATAATTCTACGAGGGCAACATGAGATTTTTTCAATCTTCATTTTGAATTCAGACCTCAGACACACATACATATATTTCACTTAGATTGCTATTCTAAGAAAGTGATAGTACTACCGCGACAGACTAGTATACATATTTGGAACGTTGACGACCAAATACTGTCAACTCGGCAGTATTCCTAAAAACTATTTGGGAATGATTTCGGCTACTACAACAATAATAACAACGATAATTCGGTGGCGACATTCTGATCATGAGTTGGGTTTATTACTGAAAGTGTTATGACAATTTTTTTAAACTCTTCAACTGTAGGGTTTTCTAAATTCATTTTATTTCCATTAAGATTTTCATATTAGACAACTTAAAGAGATTTGCGAGAATTTCAGTTTTTCATATAAATTCGTCGAAACCGGTGTAAAATTTACACAAAATTCATTAATAATATTTGCATTGCATTGCAAAGATTTCAGCTGTCTTGAAAAATTACAATACTCTCCTTTCGCGACTCACCTTTGCGACGGCTTACTGCAGCACTAAACTACTATTGCAACTCGGTTATGGAAAAGTTTAAACAACCATTAAGCAACGGTAAACAGTATATTTTCAGCGCACTCATAACGGAACACAAAAGTAAATACATGTAAAGAGACTGAGGGGGGAGGCAACTTTAAAATTTAATGTCAGCTGAAGGTACACAAAAGCAAACCGCCAACCGACCGCGCAACGAAAACAGTAACGGTTAGTTGTTGCGGCAGTGGCAACATCAATATTCATTATGTCTATTAAGACAAGCAACCGACGAAGTTAGCAACAACTGGTCGCGTCTTGGATGGGGGTTGGCGGCTACAACACTTTGTAGTGAACGAGCGAACGCACCAGGCATGCACAATGAAGTTGTTAGTTAAGTGGAGTGTGCAAATGCGCTGCGGTCGCCAACTCAACACTGCGCCTAGATGTATGCTTGTAAAAAACGTTGACGCATAATAACGGTAGTGGCAGCGCTGCCAGTCTTGTTGCTTTTATTGTTGTGAGTGTATTAGTTTGAAGGACATTTGCCGTGCTAATGCATGCGAGAAAATTCAAAAAGAAGCTAAATGATGTTGAAAGTAAAAAAAGAGAAACAAAACAAGTAAGGAAGGGCTAAGTTCGGGTGTAACCGAACATTTTATACTCTCGCAATTTATTTATTTAACGTTATTTATATTATATAATACACAATTTGACCCACATATTCGTCATATATATTGTATAAAGTCCATTGAAAGTTGGAAACCATAATATTAGATTAGAAGCACCGAGGTCCTCATGTTCGATATATGGGGCCTTGAAAACCTATGGTCCGATTATGGCGATTTTTAGAATGGGGCTGTCACACTATAAACATAGTAATTGTGCAAAGTTCTGCACCGATATCTTCACTAGTGCTTACTTTATATATTGTAAAGTAAACGATTCAGATTGTCTTCAAAGTTCTGGTATATAGGAAGTAGGCGTGGTTGTGAAGCGATTTGGCCTATTTTCACAACATATCATTGGGATGTAAGGAAACTATTACAAACCAAGTTTCATTGAAATCGGTCGAGCAGTTCCTGAGATATTGTTTTTGACCCATAAGTGGGCGACGCCACGCCCATTTTCCATTTTGTAAAAAAACCTGAGTGCAGCTTTTATCTGCCATTTCTTATGTGAAATTTAGTGTTTCTGACGTTTTTCGTTAGTGAGTTAACCCACTTTTTGTAATTTTCAACCTAACTTTTGTATGGGAGGTGGGCGTGGTTATTATCCGATTTCTTTCATTTTTGGACTGTATTAGGAAGTGGCTAAAAAACACGACTGCAGAAAGTTTGGTTTATATAGCTCTATTGGTTTGCGAGATATGTACAAAAAACTTAGTAGGGGGCGGGGTCACGCCCACTTTTCCAAAAAAATTACATCCAAATGTGCCCCTCCCTAGTGGGATCCTATGTTCCAAATTTCATTTTCATAACTTTATTTATGGCTTAGTTATGGCACTTTATGTGTTTTCGGTTTTCGCCATTTTGTGGGCGTGGCAGTGGTCCGATTTTGCTCATTTTCGAAAGCAACCTTCCTATGGTGCCAAGGAATAAGTATGCCAAGTTTCATCAAGATATCTTAATTTTTACTCAAGTTACAGCTTGCACAGACGGACGGACGGACGGACGGACGGACGGACGGACGGACAGACAGACATTCGGATTTGAACTCCACTCTTCACCCTGATCACTTTGGTATATATAACCCTATATCTAACTCGTTTAGTTTTGGGTGTTACAAACAACCGTTATGTGAACAAAACTATAATACTCTCTTTAGCAACATTTGTTGCGAGAGTATAAAAACAGCGAAAACTGTCAACAGCAATAAGGGCAATAATAATACCAAGAACAACGACAGTAGCTGCATGTTGCCATAAAATGTAACGCCATGTACCACCAACCATGTTGCACGTGCCGAAGCTTGCCACATTGTTGAAGCGAAGATAATACTGGCAAAAACGGTGTTTAGTAGAGGCAACGGCTGTGTCGCTTACTGATTAGCAATCATTATGAATAGTAATTTATGTCTGAATCCGCACCGCAGTTAAGTGTTGGCAGCGCCATTGTTGGAGTTACGCTTTTCGCAGTGGTTACAATTCGTTGGCAATTCATGTGGCATCGTGGTCTGTGTTGATGTGACAGTTACCATCAGACGATAGCTAAGCACGTCCGCCTGATGGTCATCAAATTTAACTGCAGACAGCAACTATTACGACTTTTTTTTTGTGAAATATGTTAATCTATTTTTAATATTTTATCCACTGTGGAGTTATTCCTAATGCGTCTGGCAACTTTTTGTATAGAAATTTTACTAAAGGAGTAATATTATTTAATATTAATATATATTGATTGAAAACGAAATGAAAATAAAACATTTTTAATGAATCATTTCAGTGTGTTAGGCTTTCACCCATCAATATCTAGCATTAAAATAGCAAGCAAAGTCTCTTTTCTTCAATCAACCTTGGAACAACAGATATAAAATAGAAATGTCCGGTCAGCCCTGTCCTTTTTGATGCCGTCTTTCCAACTCTGGCCTAAAGCACACATATACTTTTGCTTCTGAGCTGGAACATTTAGGCCAAAAATTATAGTTTTCATTAAAGGACATAAAGCCACTACTATATTTTTTCGTTAGGACTTTAAACTGATATATTTGGGAGACCTGGATACTTTGAGTCTTATCAACCGTTTTTGCTTGACCAGTACTCGGTCTCTCCTTGCCGTAAATGTTCCATAATCTCATAATTATATCGCTAATTTTTTTTCGTAAAAGTGCTACGAACTGTGGATTGTTGTTGAACAAGGCCAAAAATTCGTTCGAAATGGTCCCACTAATAAGTGATTTCTATATAAATATCTTTCTCATCTTCTAATATTATAACTTGGGGGTTACTTAAGGCCATGTAAAAGCCTAAAAAATAGTCATAGTCCTTTACAATACGCTCTCTGGTCCGCGCCATCATGTGAACAATAATCTCGTCAATATTCGGGATTTTTTTCCTCTTGTCACGCTCGAGTATACTTATAGTATACTCAAATCATACAAATTGATTATGAAAATTTTACATAGACTTTCACCTAAATTTACGACCCCTAAAACGTATTTCAAGATATGACAATATCCTTGCAGAAAGTTAAAAAAATAGCAATAATTTGCATTCTCTATTTTGGTGAAAGCTTCAGACCAAGCTAGTTTGTTTTTAACTCAAAATTGTATATAAAACAAGTAAGGAAAGGCTAAGTTCGGGTGCAACCGAACATTTTATACTCTCGCAATTTATTTAGAGATTTACCTATATTTTGGGTTAAAAATTACCCTTAGGCACTGAGTTCTTCATGTTTGATATCAGGGGCCTTGAAAAGTCATGGGCCGATTTGGACAATTTTTCCACAAGTGATGTCACAGCTCAAATACAGTATTTGTGTAAAGTTTTATTTCGCTATCTTTATCGGTTCCTTATGTATACATTATAAAGTGAAAGAATCAGAAGGATTCAAAATTGAGTTATATGGGAAGTAGGAGTAGTTGTGAACCGATTTCATCCACACGTGTCATCAGGGTGCCAAGAAAATATTATATACCGAATTTCATTCGAATCTGTCGAGTAGTTCCTGAGATATGGTTTTTGACCCATAAGTGGGAGACGCCTCGCCCATTTTCCATTTTGTAAAAAAATCTCTGCCATTTCTTATGTAAAATTTGGTGTTTCTCGTTAGTGAGTTAACGCACTTTTAGTCATTTTCAACCTAACCTTTGTATGGGAGGTGGGTGTGGTTATTATCCGATTTCTTTCATTTTTGCACTGTATAAGGAAACGACTAGAAGAAACGAATTCAGAAAGTTTGGTTTATATAGGTTTATTGGTTTGCAAGATATATACAAAAAAACTATTTGGGGGCGGGGTCACGCCCACTTTTCCAAAAAATTACATCCAAATGTGCCCCTTCCTAATGTGATCCTATGTTCCAAATTTTATTATCATAACTTTATTTATGGCTTAGTTATAGCTCTTTATGTGTTTTTGGTTATCGCCATTTTGTGGGCGTGGCAGTGGTCCGATTCCGCCCATTTTCGAACTTAACCTTTTTATGGTGCCAAGGAATACGTGTTTCAAGTTTCATTAAGATATCTCAAGTTTTACTCAAGTTACAGCTTGCACGGACGGACAGACAGACATCCGGATTTGAACTTTACTCGTCACCCTGATCACTTTGGTATATATAACCCTATATCTAACTCGTTTAGTTTTGGGTGTTACAAACAACCGTTATGTGAACAAAACTACAATACTCTCTTTAGCAACAATTGTTGCGAGAGTATAAAAATATGTCGCATATTTTTCCTTTACCTTGTATACACAATCATATTTCACAACACCCAACTGAGACAGTCGTTAATAAGCCTCCGATATGGTATGAGTAATGAATTAAAATTGTTTTACCACAACAATGCCAAAGAGTGTTATTCTTAAATAACAACAACAGCAGTGGCAAACAAAAAATAAAAACTCACTGGAGTACTAAATTTAGTGAAGCAGGGTATATTGGGCGAACGTTGGTTGAAACACCTATGAATAACTAAATTGCTGCCGATGTCAAGCACACTGTGGCAGCTGCTACTGCTGGGGTGAGCAACAAAGCTGGCCTTTTGTATACACCATACATACCATACATACGTCAAGGCGGGCACCCGGGGACCGTAAATGTGTTTCTGACAATTTAAGCGTTTTGTAAATTAAGGCATATTTTATGTAAAGAACAAGTGTTACAGCAAAAAATATGCGGCAACAATGGCAACGTTTAAGTGTCAACCGAACACACCCACAACAGGCACACACAAAGCGAGACGACAATCCCGGCAAACAAGCTAACAAATAAAAATGTGTGGGAGAGGCAAGTAAACAGGCACTCAACTGGAACTCGAGTACCCCGAGGGAATGCAGCAACAACACCTTACATTGTGACTTAGATTAAAAGCGCCAAAGACCACACGAAGCGCAAGCGTGGGAGAGGGGAAGAGAGTGTACTAAAGAGAGACGTGGGTAAGATGAGGGAGCTATTGTGCGCTGCTTTGTAAATAATAATGCCAGCTTGGCCCCGGCAATAAGCACTTGATATGCGAGACATAAAGGTGCAACAGCAGGCATACACACTTGAGTTTAAATGGAATTTTAATACCGACGCAACGCAAAAAAAAAATTGTCAAGTACTCCAGCGTTGGTTGTTTGTGGCTGCGTGTATGCCGTAGTCAACGCTTCATGCGCTGCTAATATCCTTTTTTATGCCGCAACACTAATGCAAACGATCCAACTTTTCGAATTTTCATTTTCCAGCTTATTTGCTTGCAGCGACAGCGACAACGACAACGACAATCGTTCTTTGTTTTTGCATAACTTTCTACTACCTTCTTCCTTCATTCGCTGTGGCCTTTGAGCTCATATGAGTGCACAGGCGGCCAGACAATGCAGACAAAGGCGCCAGACCGTGAAGGTGTTGTGTGTTTTGCAATTTTAATGATTTTAATGGCCCAGTTGCGTTTATTGTTTGAAATTTTCTACTCCACCGCTTTAAGCAGATACTCATGATGGATTTGGTGGGAAGATGGCAAGCTCCAAGAAGATTGTTGTATTTTAGTAAGGACATTTATGCAAGTAGTACTCTGTTAAAGAGTTAACAGATATATCCATGTTAGTCTGTTCAGGTTAAATACATTCTTCATCTGCGTAATTCTAAGAATTTATCTTTAAATAATTATATTCATCATTAACTTCCTTAAATTTTTTTATTCATACAAAACTTTTACAATCGTGGACTGATATATTTACAAAATTTCTATGCTTGAGCTACTCTTGATTGCCGATATTTGCAACGCTCATATTCATAATGGCTTTATTGGTTCTATAATTTTACTAAAAAACATGATTCTCACAGCCAGGATTTATTTTAAGATTACCCTTGAACTGAATTTGCTTTGTCTTAATAAACATTATCCAAATCAGACTCTTGACTCGTTAAGATTTATTACTGTTTCGTAATTAATTTCTCAGTTAAAATGTTATGTGAACGAATCCTATGCCATTGAGCGCTGCTCTGCACTTTCTTTCAACAATTACACCAAATTCTTCTCGATGTTTGTTCGATGTAGCAACTAAGTTTTTGTTCGTGGAAATTATGGTGGTATCATCATCAGATAGAGATTAGACGTACATGGTCAGCTTTTTTTATAAAAATTTGCCTAATATCTTTCCTTGTTGTACTCCAGTATCAGAAATGTGTATTTTTGTGGATCTCTCATATTCTTGAACATTCTGTTCTTAAAGTTCCATTTTATGATGATGTAATACGAAAGACCTGAGTTCCAGGTTTAGGAATTATGATTACTACCGTATTTCCAGTTTTCTTGTTGTAATTTCATTTATTTTGTCCTCCTCTGGAAATGTCTTTACGGTCACGATTTTTATATCCGTTTGCACTTATGAACTAGTCGTCTAACTTATGATTAAAGTCTTTAATGGAATTATATTAGAACCTTGGTATCAATGTTTTGTCTCAGAAATTGCAATATCAACATTGGAACTGCAGTCTTCTGTTGTAATTGAACTCTTCAAGTTTCTCGAGGCTTTCCAAAGTCTATAATCAAGTATTTTAAACATACTTTAAGGTTTCTTAAAAAGTTTTCTACTATGTCATATTTGATAATCTTAATCTTCAACATTAAGAGAACCTTTGGTCCCCAGACTTGAATAATTTTTTTGATTTTCTGCATTTCCACTTTGTTATAGTGTGAAAATGCATATATTTCGTAAGTATGAAGCTTATATAAGCGTCAATTGCAATATCAACTAAATTCTTTGAATTCAGTCATTTCTTAACCCTTTCATGTCAGAATTAAAACGGGCGGAGCTAACATTTTTTTTAGGACAGATATATATTCAAATATGAAGTGATAAAAAAAAAAAAAATTTCAAAGTCCTATGTATCCTGGTTCATTAGTTACAGGATGTTGCTTATAGGCACAAATTAGATTATTATAAAAAAACTAAACACTTTTTTCGTGAAATTTTTTTTTAAATACCTCTCTTATCTTTACTTATTTATATAGTTAATTTTGTTTTAAAATAAAACATTTTTTTTTATGTTTTTGAGCACTTTTTGTATAAACACTTCAGTATAACTTTTTCGCGAAACCGATTTTGACAATTCCACTCTGCGGAGAAGGCCTACTGAATGAATACGTGCACAGCTCATTACAAAAAATGTAACTGTAGGCTTGCACAACACATAAGTCTACATAATTGAAAAAACCGCTGGTCAAAAATATTTAAATAACGAGAGTTAGAAGCCGGTAAGTACAATGTTGCTTATAGGCAACATTTGGCATGAAAGGGTTAAATGCTCTTATGTTGGTTTCTGAATTGATAACACTTTATGGTTTCACCTTGAATTGAACTGTCGATCCATAAATCACAGTAATTAGTGAGTCATCAGAACTGTGATCAAAATTCTTCCCTTTTAAAATAGTGTCGCGGTAGTTCTGAGTAATAAGCAAAATTCAGCATATCTGGGTTGGATTGGAAAACCTCTAGATAACAAAAAATAAATAAATAACAAATCTTCAAATAAATGATTATTCGTATTACGAAGAGACACAGGAGTTAAGGGCAATTATATACATAACAAAATATTTAAAATTTATTGATTTAATAATATACATTTTTAATATTATTTGCAAATATTTTGATAGTCTTTTTCTAAGTCCAACCTGGTTAAAAGGAAGACATATTTTCACTCACCAACAATTGCTTATCTACAATATAATTCATCTTATTAATTCCTTGTCTCTCTCTTTGGAATTTAAATTTCATAAATAGCACTAATAATAAAATGAAGATTTTAAGAATTAATAACTGAACTTGCGAATTTAATAGAATCAATGTCTTAACAATGTTCAGTGGTATTAAAAACTGGAATGTCGAAAATTACTTTAGCTTTGAACAGGCACAGAGTAGACTGTTTATTTTTATAGATATTTTCCATACAGATTTTTTATTTTTTTTTCATATATTTCTTTATTTATTGAATCTGCTCTTTGGAGCCTAACAATAAGTTATAAAATCTTAATTCTAATTAAAACTAGACAAGCTCAACCAATTGATTGAGTTGTTTTGGTGAAACGTCCATACAGATGGCATTTATTTATTAAGCTGGTGATCATAGCTTTCTTACTTCGTAACAGATAAAATTCATTTTTATACGTTTCCATTATTTCTGCTTCGCAGATATGTATTTTCATATCAAGCTCAGTATTTCTTAAAAAGAACTCTTTAAAACACTGCAATTCAATTATCTCGAAAAAATTTCCAATTTCAGCAAGCCACTTTGAGGTGCTATGGTATCTGAAATGAATTTTCTATATCCACAAAAGACGCAGCAATTATCAATGAACTCAAAGAGAGCCAATAAATAAATACCTGCAGGAAGAGAATTTTTCGTTAGGAATGCTTGTGTTAGTTGTTGTTGGGCATTTGTATGTGATTTTCTGAATTTTCTTTTGAACTTCCAAAAAATGTGTGTGTGTAGTAGACAAGCAGAAATAGTAGAAAGTAGTAGTTTTGACTTGAGAGGGGAAAAAAGTCGATACACGAAAAGGCGTTGTTTGTTGCACACTCTTGTGCATTGCTTGCTGTCGCTTTGCGTTGCATGTCTGCCATGCCAGTGAAATTGCCATCGATACTCATATGCTTTCATATAATATATGTAAGTGTGTTTGTGCGTGTCAGTGTATGTGAGCATATAATTGCTACTAAAATAGTATCCTGTCACAGACATGAACTTTGCCACTACATTGCACACACTGAATGCCAGCTCACAACGGCATTAGCTCAGCACTATTTGACATTGTATATTTGATGCATGACATGATACTGATACACATATACTTACACAAAAGCATTCATTATACGTACGCATGGGGTCGGATGGGTGGGATAGTGATATTACCCATTGTAGAATATGAAAGTTCCATATACATATAATATTAGAGATGGAAAGCTAAATATATTATTTTTCAGTCGATATCATTAGGTTCCTAAAGTTTCGATATATTTATTATCGTTAATTACTAGAGAAATCAGTCTCGAATTTAAGTATAGTTATGAATAAATCCATCGTTTTCATAACAAAATTGAATGATATGAATGTTTTGAAATACTCTTCAAGTGACTAGCGCTCTGTTTGAAGCCACATATTTCTTATTGGGTTAGTGATCTGCCGGAAAATAAACGTTCATCATTATTTGTGCATGACAATAATATGCCTGTGTAAGTTCACCATCACTGCTTTCTCAATATAAAGACATGACAAAGGATGTGCCAACATGAAACACAAATGCCAGCATTGTGTAGAGGGCAAAAAAGGTAGCTTAATGATGGCATAAATTGCATATGGCTTCAGCGCTACTTACATACTTTTCAATATTCCTATACGTACGTTGCGTTGCGTTCCGAATAGATATGTTATGAAATTCAATATAACTGCTTTTGGCATTACAATTGAACCGGCCGCCTAATTTAGTTATTTAACAGTAGAAGCAGATATGTGATGTTGACTAGTATCTTAATTGAATTTAAGAATAATAAATTTAATATAAAAATGCTCTTTTGACACTTAAGAACACTTTAGCTATTCGATATGCTTTGAAATATTTCGAATTCTGTGGACAATATTGGGCAACTAAAAGCTCTTATCCCGTAAAGGCGGAACTAGGCATAATTTCTTAAAAAATAAATATTAAATAGCTTCCAGTTGAATCAAAATGAATATTTTGGTTAAAAATGCAATATTTTTTACAAATTCTCAAAGTCTCATGTTTTGAGGTTAGATGGGTTCCGAAATTTCAAAATTAAAGAACAAAAATTATACATTTAAATAGTACAATATGTTTAAAATATATCAGATCGATCCGAGTAAAATTCTAAGAGATAGACTCTTTGGAATTTCCACCCATCAGACCACGTCAGTTTGAATGTAAAACTTCAAACGCGTGTATCTCAAAACTCAATATTTCAAGTTGTGGGACACGATTTCCCAAAGATTTAAGAAGCGATTTTGTTCAAATTTGCAAATTTGTTTTTTTTTTTTTCGTTCATTAACTAGAAAATGTTCTTTCAAATATGTGAGTAAAATTTAAACAAAATCGCTAAAATACCATTATTTTCAACATCTGAAACCCATCCAACTCCTTAATCTCTTCTTAATCTAACTAAAAATTTTATATATTATATTTATTGCTTTAACAACATTTTTTAAATCGTTTGAGGGCAAGGTACTTTTCTGGCAATCGTCAACGTGTTATTTGTAAATACTTATTCGGGTCTTCTTAGTATATTATTTTTCTTTTATCCATTATTTTATTCAATTATTTTATGTGTTATTATATGAAGCTAAGCATATCTATCATAAAATCACAATGATTGCCACTGCTTCCTCCTTTCTTCCTTTCACTTGACTTAGAACCCTTTTATTGAAGTTTTCACTAACTGCTGATGTTCCGTTATAGACAACTAATATGAAACCATTATTTAAAATCATATCTTGATATTAATATTCATATTATAAAAGAGGAAACTATTGCTTTCTTTTGTATGGCATATGTTGATAAGTAAATACTTCGTATACTTCATTATTGGACTCAAATTGAATGGCTTTTGAAAAAAAAATTCTGTTCAATTATATTTAAATGAGATAATGAAAAATTTAAATTTGATTTTGAAAAATTTCAATAATTATTGTGATGAATTGTAATTAAAGAAGATTATGAAGAATTTACAGCTCGTAAAGCACAATGAATTTCAAGCATAATTATTTCAGTATGCAATTAAGTGATATCAATAGCTTCACTAAATACCTTTGTTCACAATCAAATAAGAATTTATCAAATTTCTTAGAGTGAAATTCAAATTGGTCACCAAACAAACAGCGCAGCTAACTACTGACCTACAATAATCTGCTACTACGTTAAGGTATTATGAATTGTTAGCTATAAACCACTACATACCCATATGTACATTTACAAACCTACGCACAAATAATTTTGAGTAAAATTGTTTCTTCTGAAGCGCAATCCGTTGAACACAGAATTTTTCACATGTCTTTATCCGCTCAGTCATAAATCAGCTTTCAACTCTTGTACCAAACAGCGCACAAGACGAAATTTAGGTTGTGTAATCATGTTGGCGGCTCGACAAGCCAACTAGCCAAAATTGTGCTGCTATGGAAGATGTACGCACATACATATATACAAATATCTATGAAAAGGAGCACACACATATACTCGTATATACTATTGCATGTTTTTGGGATTCTTTTTCGCATTTTTGCTATCACTTTGAAATTGGCATCACATTTTAGTTGTTGTTGCTTGCAAAAATAAAAATAAAAAACCAACAACACCGTTACACCGTTAATCTTGTAGCATCACAAGCAAGCACATGCAGCGCTGCCGCATAACTGTGTCGGCAGCAGCAATGAAAAGGTATTTTGGCGGAAAAAGTGTGCCATAAATTGCATTGCCACTTGGCAGCTAAGGTGACGTCAACTGTTTTTCTTTCGGCTTTACCTTACAAGCGATTATAATTTTTTTGACAAGCCAAATCGCAGCTAATTCCAGGTGTTGGAGGCGTATATTTTTTTATAAAGCAGATTATTAATTTTTTGTATAGGAAAAACTCAAAGGCTACTTTAAACGCATAATTAATATATGAGAGTATATTTGGGGATATTATTTAAGAATCAAGAAATAAAAAATAATTTTATTTATTATTTTCTGAGAGCCAAATTTCCTACTAATCGTGTTTTTCAACAAAATTCTCAAAATTTTTTTTCAAAAATTGTGTCTGAAAATTAAAAAAATAATCAGTGCGAAAAATATTTTTGAGACCGAGGCGACTGATTGAGAAGAAATTCTGGGTAAGTTTGAAATTGGAAGTCATGACTCATTATCTATATAAAAATTGTGGTATTATAAATGTTCATTCTATGTCTTGATTGAATTCTGTTTGAAATAAAACCAAGGTTTCACCTAAATATTTTGAACGTAAGAAAACTCTATCTTCATTTCAAAGTGAACTGTTTTATTATTAAAGAAAGCTATGTATTTGGCAAGCTATGAAGGCTACTTTCATCATGCTTAGTTTAACTGCTTTTTAAAAGGCCAACAAATATTCCTTCATAATTGGAGAAGTATTGACCATTACTTATATACATAGCCATATAATACTTTTGTATGTCAGCTATCTTAAATGCATCTATGCAGAAGTTCAAAGGACAATTCCAACTAATAGTTCAACAATTTATGCTGCTCAGATCTATGCACTTTGAAAAATTGGCCCAATTACCTCCATTTGCAATTTGAATGAAGAAGAGCAGCAGCGCAAACGATTGTAATGACAATGCAACAGGTCCAGCAACACGAACAATATCACACACATATACGAGATGTTGCCAGGTTTGAATGGCAAAAGCTTTTTCATTTTCTATTTTCTCTTTCATCAATATTTCAAATGAGCATAAGTAGACAACAAAGCATTTTCACTGCTATTCCTATTCCCATTCGTCCTCATTACGGCAGCAATTTCGTTGACTCGGACAGTTGACCATTGGTCATGGTTGGTGGCTGTTTGCTGATTTGCTGTAAGCCGGAGACGATGTAACCTCGTTTGCTTTGGCAAAATGCAAATAAGCAGACCTGCAAAGTATCACTTCACATTATTACTTTTACTACTTTGCTGAGTATTGCTTCCAAATAGAAATTTCTAATATTCTCCATTTGTGGCGCTTATGCGCCCACAACCTCATTACCGGCAGCTTTTGCATTGTAATCGTAAACGTTTGGCATATTCATTCGCTCATAATATAATATTTTTAGCATTGTTATAATGGCTGCTTTATAATTATCAAACGTTCGCTGTGGCATTGCATTGCCAGCGATATTATTATCAGCGGTGACACCAACTTATTCATAATAATGATTTTTATGCTCTGTGACATTAAACGTCATTATACTGCCAAGCAGCATTTTTGCGCTTCACGGCTGTCCGCCGTACTGACATTCCAATTATTCTTATCGCTTTGGCTGCTGCTGCGCTGCGCTTTGTAACCGTGAACGTGCTGCCAGTTTCGCTGCAACAATACTTAGCCACTCGCACCTTAGTACCTTTTTGCTTCGTTGCACAATTCGTTATGTCAGTAGCTCTGCGCCATTATTCGCAGTAATGCAGTGGTTACGAATGTGTCGTGAATTTAGTTTCTCATCTCTACACTTCTTTTTTTTATTTCCATTACCTGCATACTTTTGGCGCCATTTTGGCATTTTTCTTTCTTAGCCTTTTTGTAGTTGACGGTCCGTATTATGAATGAACAGCTAGTTGACAGTTTGTTATAGTTGCAGAAATTGCATACTTTGCTTTGCAAAAACAAAGAAATCTCTAACCATTTTGTGTGCTGCGTATGGAACCGTAGCGATGTGCTTGAGTAAATTTGAAAAGTGGAAATTATTATCCTTTTCGTGGTTTTCAAAAAAGTAGTGATGGATTATGTTTAAACTTTATGGAAGTAACAAATTGCTTGGGGAGAGTTTGAAAACATAGAGATACATATTCCTAGTATAATTAGATTATATTATTTAAGCTCGTATTATTGAAGTAGAATTAAACACCCACCTTGCATGCGCTATCTTAGTGAGGAGCCACTATAAATGGCATGACTGCCTGTCTGAAATTGTGATCCTTATTATTGGAACACTTCCGAACTGAACTCTTTTATAGCTCACTCACATAACTGCAGTTTTACTATCGAAAGTGATTATATAAGTTAGGGGCTATACCAGTGTAACCCATGAAAATTTAGGCGATTTTCGTGAATTTTAAAAAAAAAGTACTCGATCGATTGTTTCGATGTTGTTTGCACATAACAAGGTATATTTTCAGCTACCTTTACAAATTTTTTCTTTACAAAAATATTGAAAAACGACGGAGTTATATGCTGTCTTCGGAGGTGCCAAAAAAAAGTTCCCTAACTGCTGACATAATTCTGGGCGAATGAGTTGCTGAAACAAAAAAATTCAAAAAGGTTATATATTTAATATATTTCCTATATAATGACCTACGATTTTTGAAAAATATCAAAAATTGAGAAAATGGCGTAGTTCTGAAAAAAAATGTTTAGTTAAAAAATGGTCTTCCTTTTAATACCAACTTGACAATTTTCAACCAATCAATAAGATAGGTCATTGTATAGTAAAGATATTCAAGAATACTCAGTTTAAATTTGAAGTCGATCGGTCAGTTGAGTTATGATGTCAGCAATTTTAAGAAATGTCGTTTCGAGAAAAACGTGTTTAAAGTTTTGACTATAGCTGCTTATACCAGCGAGCGGTCGCTCTTTAGAACGCTGTCATTCAAGAACTATTCGAGAAAAAAAATAAAAAAATCGATTTTTTGAAAATGTCACACTGGTCCCTTAAGGGATCAGTGTGTATATTTTTATTAACATACTCAGATGAACAAACTTTCCAATATATATGTTTATTTTAGTCATCTATATTCGCTGCGATGTGTGAAAGCGTTTTATAATGATTATTTCAAGTACAGGTAATTTTTTCATTAGCCTATTTTTTTGACAAAGCACGCGTGACTCGTGTTAAGCTGTCATATTATTTTTGTTCAGTATTGTTTGACATTTCATCATGGAAAGACTTACGCCTGAACAACGTTAACAAATTATTCTGTAAAGAAGGTGTTTCGACTTTTTCGAGCCAAATTTTTTTGATGATGATGAGGCCTATTTCTGGCTCAATGGGTATGTAAAGAAGCAAAACTGCCGCATTTGAGACGTAAGCAAGCCGAAGAGATTAAAGAACTGTCATTTTATTCAGAAAAACAACGGTTTGGTGTGGTTTGTGGACCTTTGGAATGATCGGTCCACATTTCTTTAAAAATAACTGTAACCGTAACGTATTTGATGCCTGAAATCGAGGCTCGGGATCTCGGCGACATTTGGACGGCGCCACTTCCCACACATCACACCACATCAATGGATTTATAGAGAGAACTCATCGGAGAGCAGATAATTTCACGTTTTTGGCTGGTCGATTGTGCCCAAGATCGATTGATATCACACCATTAGACTTCCTGTGGGGATATGGAAAGTCTAAAGCCTATGCGGATAATCCCGCTTCGGTTCAGGTCTTGGAATAAAACATCGCGCGTGTAATTCGATAGTCGAACAGTCGAAATGCTCGAACGAGTAATCGAAAATTGGACACAGCGTATGGACCATCAACAAGATAATCTTTAAAAAATAAATGCCAAATAATATGCTTTCGAATGATAATAAAAATTCCCCATTAAATTTGAATTTTCTCCGTTTTTTTTTTCTTTAAAAAGTAAGGAACCTCGAAATGGATTACCTTTTAATTTTCATAGCCACAAAAAATCTCGAAAAATTGTCATTTCTTGTCTCAAAATCTCATACCGACATAAATATGTTTATGGACTTTTTCAAAGCTTTTGAGAATATAATATTTTATTGCTTAACGATTCATTCTATATATTTTTATGTAATTTGCATAGGCACCGCTTACGCGATTATAGCCGAAGCCGATTATATCTAAAATTAGTGTTCTTATATATCCTTTAAAGCAATATTTAATGTTTCAATCAATCTGCAACAAATGTCCTATCAAGTGGTTTAAACTTTAAAACTCGAAAAAAAAAATCGAAAAATCCACTTATGCCATATTTAAGTGCACTTAAGTGGCGTATATTTTAAAATACAACTCTATAATTACAAGCGCAAAAAAACTAATTAAGCACATTTTTCACTTCAAATAGTAGTCATTAATGTAAAAATAGCGCATGCAATTTTTAACTGTTGCGTTGCCTGAATTACTTTCGCTTTGTATTATGTATAACAGATTGGGTGAGTGTGTGTGTTCGTGGCATGAATATTATAATTAAATGCGAAAATACGCTTTATTAACAACGCGATTTCAAAAGAGCGTTAATTGCGATCTATTCAACGCGCCATAATACAGCTATATGAATATAAATGAGAGCGCCTACATGTATGCTACTGAAAATGCATTTATTTAATCACACGCTGAATGATCTTTTCTGTGTGTGTGTGTATGTGTACTTATGTTTAAGTACTCATTATTAGCGACAATCTACAATATAATGATGTAATTAAAACATTTTAAGCGCAGTGAAAAGAGAGCATTTGCTGCTACTAACTGCGCCTAACGGTATGCAATTAAAATGCATGAATATTAATCCTGTCGATATTGCAACCGCAGGGCATGTGGCAATGACTTGGCATATCATTGACAATGTTTTCAACTACAGTTGTTACTAAAAAGTTTTTCACTACAAAATACTCCCAACTGTAGTTGCAATAGGGGAGATGTGGGTGTTTGTGGTTAGCACAGAGAGAGAGTCAGCTGCTGGAAATTGCCGCCTGCAATGTTCAATTTGCTCGAACAATTGCCTGACCGCAAATGGAAAATGAGGAACTGCAATTGTTGGTTGCATATATTTGAAGCAGAGAAATCAGAAGAAGAAGTAGAAGTAGAAGAAGAGCATAGAAAGAATTGACACAAAAAAGACAATAGCAAAAACAGAGCGTTGCAAATTGCGGTAGTGGAAACACGAATTGCCATCTCTGCAGTCAGGCGCTGTCGAAACAGTGCCGTCTACACAAGAAACCACAAAAGCTGTAGGTGCACACACTCTCTCCCCCGAAAGCTCGCTACGCATAAATCCTGTAAACAATTTCGTCTGAAAATTCAAAGCTTCTTTGTGTGTATGTGTGTCTGTGCTCCGCTATTGTAGTTTAGTTACTGTGACAGTGCGTTGTGCAAGTTGCTCTGCGGCAATCGAAAAAGCGCTGCACCCAACACCCGCTGCCAACGCCAACAACACCAACAACTAACTCTCTTAGCTGTGTGTGGCATTTGCCGCCTCAGCTGGTTGCATTTGCTGCTGTGCTTGTGGTTCTTGCAGTGCATAAATTTTGTGACTTGCAAGTCTTGCAAATATTCTACAATCTACGCGTAGAATATACATATATGTATGTATACATTGTGCCCAGGTTGCTCCTCTTCGTTATATGTATGTGTGGGTTGGCTGGCGCTTAAGCGAATTTACAAAGTTTATTTGTCGGTTTTTGCAGCACAGTGGCATCTATGCACTCCCTACTCTCTGGCAACTTGTAAAAGTAGCGAAATATAATTTGCACAATTTATGTGCACCCTTGTGCATGCCCTGTTGGGAGATGTTGGGATTTTCTACTTTCTTTTGTTTTTTGGTTGTTGGAACACAAATTGTTTCAAAATTTTCGTTTTTGGGTTGCTTTAGGTTCCAGCTGGGAGTTTAATATCTGACTTTCCAGAAAATATTTTCGATTTTAGAACTCTTTGACTATCAAAGAGTTTTGTCACCTCCTGCTAGTAAACTACATGATTATAGCGTCGCCTAGTCAAACTCTGATGTAATTTCCTCTGAAATCATACCTGTCGAGGAGGTATTGGTGGGAAGTAAAATGCTGGAGGAGAGGAGCAGTAAGCGTTTTTAGGGCAAAACTTACCGTGGAGATTTATAAAGTTGCAGATTGTCGGGTTTGTCCATCAACTATAGTTTCAGGCGTCCTAACCCTTGCAGCGTTTTTCCCTCACCAGATAAATGACTTACGACTTTACTGCAGGTGTACTTGTGATCAGCTAAGGAAGACCAGATCTGTCGTCTGTTTTAGGCATTAAGTTACACCAAGAATACACCAGTATCGTGGTAATGCCACAGCGGAATCACAAGAAATTGTAAAGTTTATGAGCTTAAAAAGGTGGGCACTTCAATTTCTGTATTTGTAAATTGGGAACGGGTCGGCACACCGCTGTCTTCTTTCGGTTTACTCATGGATACTGAGCTTACTAGCGCAAAAGAAAAATCATTCCGGCCCGAAGTAAATTTGAAAATCTCTAGTAACAATTCGCATCTGAGCAAATTTGTGACATGTTTGTGGAGGCTTAGCTATAAGATTTTTTTTATTTTTCAAAAGACTGTTCTTAGTTAAGAGTTGAATTCTCCAAAATTTTCGATGAAGAATCTTTTACGTATTCCGCTTAGTCTTTTTTGCTCGAACTCCTTACAGGGCACACAAAAACTTCTTTACTTCTGTACTAAAAAGTACATGCCCTCCAAATAAGTTAAGCAAAAAGCGCCGAAAGAACCGCGGAATTTAGAAAACTTTTATTCTCTGCAAGTAAACGTCAACGCGGCAAAGAACTGTATTAATTTGCCGTAATTTTGTGTGGTTTTCTTGCCTTTCTCTTCTCCTTTTTTGTGGCTAAACCAAAGTGGCATACTTGTATATTTGTGCTATATACACACATATATTGTGGCAACATTAAGTTGTAGCGCCTTTGTAGTAGTTTACTGGAATTTCCACTGTCTAATACTCGAGAAGATTGAGTGCCGCTTTGTTTGCTGGTAGACTTTGCTTGCCTCTGCAACTTTCTTACATATTTTTGGCGCAATGCTTTGTGGCAAAATAATTGATTTTGAAGAGGAAAAGTTTGTCCTACTTACTAAGCAGTTTATTTATTGTTGTTTTACTGTTTTCGAAGAAGAATGCTACTCTCTCACAAATTCGATAAATAAATTTTTATTGGTGGTGCTTAATGTTTCGAAGTTAAAATATAGAAATTGTTTTCTTTGAGTATGAAATCGAATTTATGGAACAAGAAATTTAAAGAGGAGAATATAAGAATACAATAGCATTTATATGTATTATGGATGGAGGACTTATTATATTATGTAGCTAGAGTGAAGTGGCTTAAAATTTTGAGGACCAGTAGAAGTTTTAAGCATTATTGTTTGGGTTATAGGCATAGCATAGGTCTCTGTACAAAATTATTTTAGATTTTTCAGCTAAAGGGGGTCTTTGGGACAATAATGATAAAAATGTGATGATATGAAGGTGCCGTCAGGAAAAAAGTAGAGAGAATAAACCCACTAAACAATGACATTCTCCCGAGAACTTAGTTTTTAATAAATCGATTGTGACATTCGTTTTGATTATAGATGAAGCCATTCAGCGAGAAATGAGCCTCATCATAAATTGGATGTAGCGCTCTTAAAGTGGAGGCCACTGACTCCGAATTTCGGTAGTAAATTTGAATAATTTCGACTCGTTGTTGGATCGTACATCTTTCCATGATGAAATGGCAAACCTTTCTTGAGAGAAATGTCATAAGAGCGTGAGAAAATATAGCGTCGTTTGCTGTCCCTATCGGTCTACATTTGTAGCTACGGTTTTTTTAATAGCTGCTGTCTCTTATAGATTTTTGTATATTAGAATTAGAGATGACGAGATGGAATCATCTCAGTACTTCCTTCTTGGTAGTCACTCTATGGAGAAGCAAAGCATCAAAATTGTGGTGATTTCAGGATTTTATTAAGAAACCAAAGCTTATTTCGTCTTCCTGATCTCTTTTACCATAAATAGTTACGAATTCTAATCTAACAGAACGGTAAGAGTTCTAAATCCATTTCTTCAACAATGTTTCTATAATCATTATCTCATGTTTTGCATAGCATGTAGTTCTTTTAGGATACGTTTGAGTAATAATTGCAGTGCCCTCAGTCCGAAGACGTAGAGAACAGCACAAGTAAGGCATAGGTCAAGTAAGACGTTTTCTGATTTGTATATTTGAAAGTGGGATCACATTCTTCGTTAATAAATTTCATACTCAAAAAAATCCATAAATAATTGAATGATTGCAGCCGAATTGACAGTATTTGTTCGGTAAGCTATTTGTGACCCGACTGTCTATCATTAGTCGTTATTAGGCTTCAGGGTCACAATTATTGAGGGAATAAGATTACATATCCAACGTGTGAACTGACTGATAGACTCAGCTGAATATGTTAGTATTTCTATTCTAGTGTTTCGCCATACGAGTACATTAACCATTAGGTGAGTTTAACTTTATAATATTATTGTTATACAATATTTTGCAATAGTATGAAAACCAAGATGTTCAATTGATTTGATGAAGACTAAATAGATTTTATATACTACATATTTTCGAAAAACAAATTTTAAGCAGAATTCTTTTAGCATTGGATTCATTATAGTATCAAACTCTTTGACATTTACCGTTATTTTTAATTGTAAAAATATTTTCTCCTTGATATTATACAGGCATATTATTTCAAACTGACAGACATAAATGACTAAATAATATAAAAACGGTTTAAAAAAATTTCCATTCCTAATATTCACTATCGCCATAAAAACGTATTTCTTTATGGGTTTTTAAGGCAAAAACGTGCTGTTCCGCTAAAAATAATATATACATATATATTCAGTTTATTATAGTTTAATACTCTACTCTTTGAAAAATTATCGTTCATAAAAATATATTACTGATAAATTATTGCTGTATTAAAAATAGTACCACATAATACTCAAAAAAAAAAAACAAACAAAAAAAAGATTAATTCTGTTGAAAAAAGTTGATTCGACTCACCTGCATACAGCAGCAACGCCAACAGTATATGCACCCAATGTGTCATTTTGTTATTGTTGCTCGATGAATTTGCGTTCAAGCGATTCTGATGTTGCTGATTTTGTCGTCAACGTTTGTAATAACAAATTTGTTAAATGACTGACTCACTCACTTATACACTCGATCGTTTGTTTATATTTAATTATGTGCTTTGTTATTACTATGAATTATTGTTGTTATTGTACGTTTTATCGATATGTTGCGTTTGTTACGAAAGTATAAAGTTGTTAAATTACTTTGTTGTTTTTGTCTTTTTGCTATTATTGTTATGCATATGCAAGTTGCTGCTATAAAAGCCTATTTTATACTTTTATTAAGATATGAAATACACAAAGTGTGTGCGAAATCAATTGAGAGCTTTATTTAATGTTTTTGCGAGAATTGATCAATATTTTATAAGTATGTTTGTAGACTTTACACAAAAACATACCGTTAATTTTGGGTGACATTTCATCTGCCATTAAATGCATTTTCCGCGTTCATACTATCAAATGGCATATACAGTCTAAAGTCAAAATTAAGTGCGTAGAAAATTTCTCTACGAAATTCCAAAGCGCTCTCACACGCGCTCACAATAATAAATACCGTTAGTAATCACTTGAACTGTTAACAGCGCGACGTTGAGTAGCCAGACGTGGCTACAGCAGCAGGCGGCAAGCGGCGTTCTTATTTGTTACGTGCTGGTTATAATTGCAATTGTTATTGTTGTTATTGTTATTATTGCTATTATGTCGCGAAAAATTGGTAGCAAGCTTATTTTTGTTGTTGCTATAATTCTTCAATAAAACTGTTAGTCTGCATGGCGTAGATTTTATTTGTAAATATATATTATATTTTCACCGCTTGCTACAACAACAACAAAAATAAATATAATGAAAATAAACCAAATAAATGAGATCCCAACAAAATCACGGTCACTTCCGTTTCCGCCTTTCACTTAGGCTTCCGTCAGGTTTTTTGACTCAAAATTGCACGCTGCGCTTGGATTTGGTGCTTTTGTCAATAATTTGTTTTTTGTTGGTTTTTTCTTACTTGTATACCGTTATTTTGCGGAAAAAATCCCGACTTGCATTATTTATAAATCCTGCAGCGCAAAAACGGGAATTCAATTGCTGTTGCTGTTGTTGTTACTACATGGATGCCAGCTTCATTGTCGCTGCCGTGTATTTACTTCCGTTGTAATTTTTTTATGTTTTTTTTTTGTTCTTCCTTTAGGCTTTTATTTCTGTATTTTTTAAATTAACCGATTGCCCGTGGCTGTTGTACGCCTCCAGCTTGTCGCCTGTCGTTGTTGCTGTCGCTCAGCTGGAATCACGCGCCTTTTTAATTGGTTTCACTTTACAGTATTATTATGGCACGTGATGTCGTTGTTGCCCTTATATCCCTTAACGGTTATCCTTTGGTTGACGTCGATTTGCGTTGAATGCCTGCCAGGCGCTATGTGCCTCACATGTCAACGTTGCTCTCTGACACAGTGTGAACTACGACTTGAGCTTGTTGTGTACTCTTTGCTCGCATTTTCATTTCATTTGCGATGTCTTCAATGTCTCGTTCTCGTTCTCGTTCACTTTCACTTCCTTTTCATTAAGTCGTCGTCATCGTTATTGCTTTAATAATATTTGTAGTTGTTGCTGTCGTTGTTATTGTGCTTGTTGATAGGTGATGTTCTTGAATGGCAATTATTTTGTATTGTACCGTTGGTATTTATTTTCTGCACCATCCACCTCTTTTGCCACCTGCAAGTAGAGTGCGAAGAAAATCGTGAGTAAAAATGCAAATACCTTATTTATGCAGTGTGTAAAATGAGGCTCGTGTTATTAAATGACACGAGACATTCAAGTACAAGATTGTCAATGTGTTGGACGGTATAAATTCGCAGAAGCGAGTATATTAATTTTCTGAAGTATTTGAAATATTTTGAGCGCTGGCAGAGCGCAGGAGAGTGGGAGAGATTTCAGGTTAATAATGAGCGTGATATGAAAGACTTTTTGATGGATTTAAAATAATCCAGCTGGCACAAATTTAGAATTTATATGGAAGTAATATGAGTTATATTCACTTTTGTTGCTGATAATACTTAGCTCCCACTATGGTGGTAGAAAGTAATTCAGAAATGTTAGCTTTTGTAAAACAATTTCATACGACAGTCGGGTTTACGTAACTGGAAATTAGGTTAAGTTAGAAGGCTGTTTTGTACGCCCGCTGGCACTTTATGTTGCTACAAACGCCCCTAGCAATGGATCAAAAAGACCTTAAAGTTTCAGCAAAGGGCGTAGACTTTTAAATATATATAATAAGTTGGCTAATATATATTCCAGCCAGTTAGCTAGTTTAACGGCATGGGTAGTTTAGCAGTTTCTAGCGGTTCCGCTGTGACCAGACAGAAAAACAAATCGGATAACGATTAAAATAGAAAAGGAGTACAGACACTCCTTGACTAGCCTTGAGCATACTGTCATCGAGCTCGGCTGTATTGTCACTCTGTTGTAGGTGTAAATGCTGACCTCTGAATATGACCCCACTTCGGAGCAGTAAATCACCTGCTAACCGTGATGGCAATCACGTCTTCTTCTCAGAAGCTTCACATACTATAATAGTATTCTCCTTCGAAATTATACGTTGAAACGATTAAATAAAAAAAGTTCGGAGAGTAAAATGTCGGATATAAAACATTTTGTGATCAAAGAATCTATTCCCTAACAACCTAGGAAAAACGAAGCCGAAATTGTGGGGTTGGAAGGTTGGGATATCCAAGTCACAATCCTCTATTCGTCCAAAGTTGAAGTAATTTTATTATTTTACTCTTTTCACTTCGAAGTAATGACAAAATTTTCCAAAGCTCAGAGAAAGATCAATAAATTATTCTAAAAAATTATTCAAATTCTATCAAAAAAGTTTGTTTTCTAAATTGCCTTCTGTAGTCTTATGCATTTAATATAGAATATTGCACATTGTCTAGTTGATCACAAAAAAATTGATAAATTATTGTTTTGAAACAGAACAGCATTAATAATGAGAAATTTTTTCGAAAAGTCAAAGCTGCATGTGCGCGTGATGGCTTTCACCATGCTCAGTGGCTAGAGTCTGGTTCAAAACAAAAAACAAAAACTAAAAATCTGTTGTTACTGAAACTTTTTCAACAGTTATGTGCCTAAAATAATGCAATTCCATTTTTTCCCACAACATAAGCAGACAAAAAGTCGAGGCTTTATGAGAGAGAGAGACACGGACATGCAAAGTTTCGAGCGCCCCAACAGCAGCTGCATTACGTAACAGGCTCCGGGTGTTTATGTATGCACTCGAGATCTGTAATGTGAAACCAGCAGCTTCTTTTGCACAAATTTACGTTTCAGCATTTGTACGTCAAACGAACTACTCTAACGGTATTAAGCGAGTGCACACCAACATACGCCCTTGGTGAGTGTGACATATTCACCAGCTTAAGCTCTGCAGCTCTCTGTGTGGAGGAGAGCAAAGTTGAAAGCGGCTAAAATTTACTATGCACTAGACATTGTCGAAAAACTCTCGGGTTACAAAGAAGAAATTTTAATGTCCTTTTTTGTATTCAAAAAGCGACAAACGTTTCAGTTGCAAATGCTGTCTGCCACCACGCTACCACCCCCTAAACACTTACAATTCGCAGCGGCGCTTTCTGTTTTTGGCATACGTATGTTTATACAATTTATCACACGGCGACAAGCGAAAAAAATCACTCAAAGCAGCAGAGCTTGGTGGAGGTGATGAGGTTGAGTAGCGGGTCACACATACACCAATCTGCTAATAGGTGTCCTTGTGAGAGCGTGTGTTCAGAGTAGCGAATATTCGTAACCCAGCCGAAAGTGTGGATTAGCATCTCATGGTAATGAATTCTGGATGGCATTACCTCGGGATCACTCACAGTGATTTTGTTCCGTAGTGCCGTAGTGATTATGCTTTGTAGCCTGCATGACCCACATATCCACAAAGAGCTCACAAGTGAAAAAAAAACGAACATATTTTCTTCCCTGGGTTACCAAGCCCTCTATCTCATACTATTTATACTTTTTTGTCGACTATTAGAGGGTGACACCCATATGCATGACATAGTTGAGTTGAGAATATTTTGTGGATTCATATGTTACCGTTTCTTTCCATGTACGAGTATGTTCTATGTGTGTGTGTGTAACTCACATTGTGCTTCTAAATATCCATACATCCCTCGACTGATTTATGTCGCTGCATATATTCATCTTTTTGCCAAGTGTTTGTTGATTCTCCGCTTTTTATTTTGGGTCTTTGTTTAAGCGTTTAACTTAGTGGGCGAACATGAGAGAAAAACCGGTATTCGGTTATGATTTATTAGTATGCGCTGACTGATGTTTGTCAGTTGAATTTTTAAGCAGATTACAATGAATGACTGTTTCAAAAGCTGACAACAAACCCATGCATATATGTGTTAGTAAAAGTGGATGTGTGCATTTCTGCTCTGTACTATGTATATTTTAGCGTACTCAAGGTCGTGCAAGTGGCTTTAGCTTAATGATTTAATAGATAAAAAATTTGTTAGTGGTACTTGGTACGTTCTATTTTTGAACTAATAGTATTTATAGTGGATCAGAATAATTGCCGTATGATGTTGAGGTTAATGATATTATTGATATTCTATCTTTATACAGGCCTTCAAAAGAGTTTTAGGGAATCATTGAAGGAAAGATCTATTATTGTGGGAGTAAGTTGGAAAATAGTTCTTCTCCACCTAATAAAGGTAGTCTTACAATTAAGATGGAAATTTAATAGTATTCATATTCATACGTCATTTATTCAGGAAATTTTATGATTAAGGGCCAACGAGCGATAGTATTGTAACTATATTGACTACACCAATTGGTGGTTTTGTTGCTCATTTTCATGAACAGATATGGTAGTAATAATTATGTGTAATATTGATTATCATTGTCATCCCGTCAGACAAATAAATCAAGAAGTAATACCGATATTAAAAGTGGGCAAAAGGGTAACTTCACTTTCATTTGTTTGAACAAACAAGGTCTTAATATCCCATGAGAGGTGGATTAATAGCTTCTAAGTTTGGGAACATGATGTGCTTTCGAGATGATTTCCTGCATTTTAATTAACCTTTTCGTTATGTTCTTAGTCCTCTCGATCCAAATAATTGAGTGTTAGGGACGAGAGGAAATCAAATGAGATACCCTGAACAGGGTATATTAAGTTTGTCACGAAGTTTGTAACACCCAGAAGGAAGCGTCGGAGGCCCTATAAAGTATATATACTGAGTCGATTTAGCAATGTCCGTCTGTCTGTCCATCCGTCCGTCTGTCTGTCTGTATATATACGAACTAGGCCTTCAGTTTTTAAGATATCGTTTTGAAATTTTGAAGATGTTATTATCTCTTCAAGAAGCTGCTCATTTGTAGGAACTGCCGATATCGGACCACTATATCATATAGCTGCCATACAAACTGAACTATCGGAATCAAGGGCTTGTATGGAAAACTTCCGCATTTTACTACATATCTTCACGAAATTTGGTGTGAATTATTGTTCATAAAAATAATTTAATCTCCGAAAAAATTATTATTTTATTTTATTTTATTTTATTTTATTTTATTTTATTTTATTTTATTTTATTTTATTTTATTTTATTTTATTTTATTTTATTTTATTTTATTCATTAAGTCGTCGGCATCGTTATTGCTTTAATAATATTTGTAGTTGTTGCTGTCGTTGTTATTGTGCTTGTTGATAGGTGATGTTCTGGCAATGTCCGTCTGCGCTGGCAGAGCGCAGGAGAGTGGGAGAGATTTCAGGTTAATAATGAGCGTGATATGAAAGACTTTTTGATGGATTTAAAATAATCCAGCTGGCACAAATTTAGAATTTATATGGAAGTAATATGAGTTATATTCACTTTTGTTGCTGATAATACTTAGCTCCCACTATGGTGGTAGAAAGTAATTCAGAAATGTTAGCTTTTGTAAAACAATTTCATACGACAGTCGGGTTTACGTAACTGGAAATTAGGTTAAGTTAGAAGGCTGTTTTGTACGCCCGCTGGCACTTTATGTTGCTACAAACGCCCCTAGCAATGGATCAAAAAGACCTTAAAGTTTCAGCAAAGGGCGTAGACTTTTAAATATATATAATAAGTTGGCTAATATATATTCCAGCCAGTTAGCTAGTTTAACGGCATGGGTAGTTTAGCAGTTTCTAGCGGTTCCGCTGTGACCAGACAGAAAAACAAATCGGATAACGATTAAAATAGAAAAGGAGTACAGACACTCCTTGACTAGCCTTGAGCATACTGTCATCGAGCTCGGCTGTATTGTCACTCTGTTGTAGGTGTAAATGCTGACCTCTGAATATGACCCCACTTCGGAGCAGTAAATCACCTGCTAACCGTGATGGCAATCACGTCTTCTTCTCAGAAGCTTCACATACTATAATAGTATTCTCCTTCGAAATTATACGTTGAAACGATTAAATAAAAAAAGTTCGGAGAGTAAAATGTCGGATATAAAACATTTTGTGATCAAAGAATCTATTCCCTAACAACCTAGGAAAAACGAAGCCGAAATTGTGGGGTTGGAAGGTTGGGATATCCAAGTCACAATCCTCTATTCGTCCAAAGTTGAAGTAATTTTATTATTTTACTCTTTTCACTTCGAAGTAATGACAAAATTTTCCAAAGCTCAGAGAAAGATCAATAAATTATTCTAAAAAATTATTCAAATTCTATCAAAAAAGTTTGTTTTCTAAATTGCCTTCTGTAGTCTTATGCATTTAATATAGAATATTGCACATTGTCTAGTTGATCACAAAAAAATTGATAAATTATTGTTTTGAAACAGAACAGCATTAATAATGAGAAATTTTTTCGAAAAGTCAAAGCTGCATGTGCGCGTGATGGCTTTCACCATGCTCAGTGGCTAGAGTCTGGTTCAAAACAAAAAACAAAAACTAAAAATCTGTTGTTACTGAAACTTTTTCAACAGTTATGTGCCTAAAATAATGCAATTCCATTTTTTCCCACAACATAAGCAGACAAAAAGTCGAGGCTTTATGAGAGAGAGAGACACGGACATGCAAAGTTTCGAGCGCCCCAACAGCAGCTGCATTACGTAACAGGCTCCGGGTGTTTATGTATGCACTCGAGATCTGTAATGTGAAACCAGCAGCTTCTTTTGCACAAATTTACGTTTCAGCATTTGTACGTCAAACGAACTACTCTAACGGTATTAAGCGAGTGCACACCAACATACGCCCTTGGTGAGTGTGACATATTCACCAGCTTAAGCTCTGCAGCTCTCTGTGTGGAGGAGAGCAAAGTTGAAAGCGGCTAAAATTTACTATGCACTAGACATTGTCGAAAAACTCTCGGGTTACAAAGAAGAAATTTTAATGTCCTTTTTTGTATTCAAAAAGCGACAAACGTTTCAGTTGCAAATGCTGTCTGCCACCACGCTACCACCCCCCTAAACACTTACAATTCGCAGCGGCGCTTTTCTGTTTTTGGCATACGTATGTTTATACAATTTATCACACGGCGACAAGCGAAAAAATCACTCAAAGCAGCAGAGCTTGGTGGAGGTGATGAGGTTGAGTAGCGGGTCACACATACACCAATCTGCTAATAGGTGTCCTTGTGAGAGCGTGTGTTCAGAGTAGCGAATATTCGTAACCCAGCCGAAAGTGTGGATTAGCATCTCATGGTAATGAATTCTGGATGGCATTACCTCGGGATCACTCACAGTGATTTTGTTCCGTAGTGCCGTAGTGATTATGCTTTGTAGCCTGCATGACCCACATATCCACAAAGAGCTCACAAGTGAAAAAAAAACGAACATATTTTCTTCCCTGGGTTACCAAGCCCTCTATCTCATACTATTTATACTTTTTTGTCGACTATTAGAGGGTGACACCCATATGCATGACATAGTTGAGTTGAGAATATTTTGTGGATTCATATGTTACCGTTTCTTTCCATGTACGAGTATGTTCTATGTGTGTGTGTGTAACTCACATTGTGCTTCTAAATATCCATACATCCCTCGACTGATTTATGTCGCTGCATATATTCATCTTTTTGCCAAGTGTTTGTTGATTCTCCGCTTTTATTTTGGGTCTTTGTTTAAGCGTTTAACTTAGTGGGCGAACATGGAGAAAAAACCGGTATTCGGTTATGATTTATTAGTATGCGCTGACTGATGTTGTCAGTTGAATTTTTAAGCAGATTACAATGAATGACTGTTTCAAAAGCTGACAACAAACCCATGCATATATGTGTTAGTAAAAGTGGATGTGTGCATTTCTGCTCTGTACTATGTATATTTTAGCGTACTCAAGGTCGTGCAAGTGGCTTTAGCTTAATGATTTAATAGATAAAAAATTTGTTAGTGGTACTTGGTACGTTCTATTTTTTGAACTAATAGTATTTATAGTGGATCAGAATAATTGCCGTATGATGTTGAGGTTAATGATATTATTGATATTCTATCTTTATACAGGCCTTCAAAAGAGTTTTAGGGAATCATTGAAGGAAAGATCTATTATTGTGGGAGTAAGTTGGAAAATAGTTCTTCTCCACCTAATAAAGGTAGTCTTACAATTAAGATGGAAATTTAATAGTATTCATATTCATACGTCATTTATTCAGGAAATTTTATGATTAAGGGCCAACGAGCGATAGTATTGTAACTATATTGACTACGCAGGTGGTTTTGTTGCTCATTTTCATGAACAGATATGGTAGTAATAATTATGTGTAATATTGATTATCATTGTCATCCCGTCAGACAAATAAATCAAGAAGTAATACCGATATTAAAAGTGGGCAAAAGGGTAACTTCACTTTCATTTGTTTGAACAAACAAGGTCTTAATATCCCATGAGAGGTGGATTAATAGCTTCTAAGTTTGGGAACATGATGTGCTTTCGAGATGATTTCCTGCATTTTAATTAACCTTTTCGTTATGTTCTTAGTCCTCTCGATCCAAATAATTGAGTGTTAGGGACGAGAGGAAATCAAATGAGATACCCTGAACAGGGTATATTAAGTTTGTCACGAAGTTTGTAACACCCAGAAGGAAGCGTCGGAGGCCCTATAAAGTATATATACTGAGTCGATTTAGCAATGTCCGTCTGTCTGTCCATCCGTCCGTCTGTCTGTCTGTATATATACGAACTAGGCCTTCAGTTTTTAAGATATCGTTTTGAAATTTTGAAGATGTTATTATCTCTTCAAGAAGCTGCTCATTTGTAGGAACTGCCGATATCGGACCACTATATCATATAGCTGCCATACAAACTGAACTATCGGAATCAAGGGCTTGTATGGAAAACTTCCGCATTTTACTACATATCTTCACGAAATTTGGTGTGAATTATTGTTCATAAAAATAATTTAATCTCCGAAAAAATTATTATTTTATTTTATTTTATTTTATTTTATTTTATTTTATTTTGTTTTATTTTATTTTATTTTATTTTATTTTATTTTTATTTTATTTTATTTTATTTTTATTTTTATTTTATTTTATTTTATTTTATTTTATTTTATTTTATTTTATTTTATTTTATTTTATTTTATTTTATTTTATTTTATTTTATTTTATTTTATTTTATTTTATTTTATTTTATTTTATTTTATTTTATTTTATTTTATTTTAAGTTTATTTAATTTTATTTTATTTTTATTTTATTTTATTTTATTTTATTTTATTTATTTTATTTTATTTTATTTTTATTTTATTTTATTTTATTTTAATTTAATTTAATTTAATTTTTATTTTCTTTTATTTTATTTTATTTTATGTTATTTTATTTTATTTTTATTTAATTTAATTTTATTTTATTTTATTTTATTTTGTTTTGTTTTGTTTATTTCATATTGTATTTTATTCCCAATTCAGTCTATACATATTTATATATATATATGTACATTTATCCTTCTTTCGCATATTTTATTTCAATAACATTTGTTCAACTGAATGTCGGTAAATTTTCATTTTCGGTTAACTGTATTACTTTAATCAATTTAATCTGAATGCGTGACACAGCAAGTAGCCGCTTTATTGTATAAATGGAATTGCGGTACAAACTGTTGCAACACAGAATTTTAACGGAAACGCGTGACAGCTGTGCCATACAACCCAGTAACTACAAGTGTACGCAAATATTTCAACGTGCTAGTATGTATGTGCGTGTGTGTACAAAAACGCCGGTATAGACGTGTTAACAACGCTTGTGACACCTTGTACATACATAGCGCACATCCGCAATGCAATATGAGACACAAACAAGTGTCTACGGTACACAGATCGAGTATATAGTGTATATGGTACTACATTGTATTTATATATTTACATGCAATGTATTTATAACTGTACATGCATGGTTGTTGTGTAGTAATATATATGTTTTGTGTCCGAAAAGTGATAAAATGTTGCAAAATGTCATAAAGTTTCAAGTAAAACACAAGGAGATAACAGGCATATGTACAATGTGTAGTATGCTTTTAGGGGCACCATGGACACAACACTAGTGCAGGCATAGAGATAGAGTAGCACGTTTATAGTACGGATAGTCAGGCATACAAATTAACTTTATTTTTACGATTACACGTGTGACAGGCACTCCAACGCATACGCTCGACTGCTCAAACACACACACACACGTACAGATGGTCGCACTATCACCTCTCGACTCATAAAAACTAACAAACAAATGCGTTTCGCACGTACAAATCTTTATTATCTATGGATATGCTATGGGCATTGGCTTCTGTGTGTGTGTGTGTTTGTGCGTGTTAGCGGAAGTGTAAAATCCACATACAATTAATGTAAACTACAAAACTCTCACTCACCCACACACTCACGCATTGCAATATCAACAACTCCGACGCGCTTGTTGTTAGTATAGTAGCAATGATTTTTGTCAGCAACACAACACAGCTATGCTTTCATCTAAATAAATAACTCCGGTTGTGTTGTGTGTCCCAACAATAACAACACCAACACTGAGAACAAATAAAAAATGTCGGTAGGTAAACAAAGCGAGTAGTTGACACTTACAAATGCACTCATCATTATTCGTCGCTCGTTGGCAGTTGTCACCGGTTGTTGTGTGTATACGTGTATGTATGTCGTTCGTCATATTATAGCTTTGTTTCCCCAACACACACACGCTTCACATAGTTTTTCATTAAAAACGATTTTTTTTATTTTTTCCTTTTCTAACTGCTAACCATTTCAGCAGAACTAATGCCATCAACCGGTGGCAATTAACAATTGTAGTAGCGTAGTGCTTAGATTTGCATGGATCTGCATGTTGTTGTTGGTTTGTGTGTCTGCGTGCTGTGATATATTCTTCAGCTATTTTCATACTACTAGTTAGTTTACAACTACAAGCCAACTTAACTCATTCAACTGAATGTAATTTGCATTTTATCGTTATTAGGCATTAGGGGTGTTTTAATTTTTTTATTTCGATTTTTTAGTTACCATACATTTTTTTAATAAGTTCTTTTTTATTTTGAAAACGACAAAAATGTTTGATATGATGAAGGCTGTTAAAGATAATGTTAAGGTATCTAAGAAATTATCGAAAAAATATTTGACTCAGATAGTATAGTAATAACTCATGAAATTCTTGGGACTTTTGAGTAAAAATTCTGATATCTAAAAATAATTTTTTCTATACATTTCGCTGACTATACAAGAAAAGAACATGTTCAGGCCAGTTTAAGGGGCTATACTTTCAGGTAGTTTCTACTTTCAAAAACATCTTGTGAAAGCGGATCGTATCTTGAATAGTTTTTGAATGGTAGAGTTCTAAAGAGCGACCGCCCGCAGTTATAAGCAGCTATAGTCGAAACTTAAAACGCGTTTTTCTCGAAACGACATTTCTCAAAATTGCTGATGTCATAACTCAACGAAAAATTGATCGATCGACTTTAAATTTAAACTGAGTATTTTGAATATATTTACTATACGATGACCTACGATCTTTTTGATTGGATGGAAATTGTCAATTTGGCATTTAAAAAAGTACCATTTTTTACTTAAAAGAACTAATTTTTTTTTCAGAACTACGCCATTTTGTCAATATTTGATAAAATCGTAGGTCATTGTATAGGAAATATATTTAACTTTAATATCCTCAAATTTTTAATTTTTTTTTGCTTTTTTTTATTTATTTGTTTTGGTTATTAATTGTTGGTTATAACTTGAATGCATATTTCTTCCGTATATTTGGTGATATAATAATATATTAATAAATACTGGACAATTTCGAGAACTTTCTAACACTGGATACGAAAAAAGTCCAAAAAATATATAGAAGTTGTAAAAAAAATGTTTTCTGACAATTACAATAATTATAAAGAATATAAAACTTAAATCATATTTAAAAAAAAATTAAAATTAACAATAAAAATCCCAGAAGTAAAACATTTAAAACATTTCAATAATATATTTTTTTTTTAAATAAGAACACCCCTAACACTCACACAAACACAAAGCCTTCAAAGCTTTTGCAATCTTTAAAGGGCTTGACTGAGTAATCACTATAAACTAACGCCATGTGACACAAATTTCCACATTTCCGGTTCTTAATCATCGTACATTTTCCTCCATATGTTACTCATACGTCCTGGGTGTCACAGCTAAATGTGAATTACCATATAATATATGTTTGTATATACTACTTTTGCATATGGATATTTATCACAGCTGTTGCTGTGTATTAATTGCTAACATATACACACACAAAGCATATGTTTGAGTTTTACAAAACATTACAGGCCAACACCACCAGCATGCTTGCTGCTTATGTTTAAGGAAATTATGTCGGATATGTTACATTTGGTACAGTTGTATCGGCATTGCCGCAAATTGGTTGTTGTTGTTGGAGAATTACACAAAAACTTTGCAATTAAATGGAATGAGATGGTTAAGAGTGCTCGACCTTTTTTTTTGGTGGGGGTACATGGGTGATAAAGAATATGTCATTTAAGCACATTTATTGAAGTTTTTATTTTTTTATAGTTCAAGCAATTTTATTTTTGCTTTCAAAGTCATTATGCATTTGTCTTATTAATAAATATTAACGATTTGAGTTTCAATGCCTGAAAATCTTACATAATTCAACTTCTACTTAAACATCTCTGTCTCGTGATGCCTTATCAGTTTATATATAACTTCACTGAAGAATTTGATTCGGGGCTCTTTAACTTCTAGGCGCCTGCTACACGTTCAGTATTTATCGTGATATTTCCTGTAACGCGATATTTATTGAACGTTTAGCATGCAATATTGATGGATCACGATCCATATCACAAAATATTAAAATATTTTGAAATCCAGATCGCGAATCTTGGATCGTGAGATAAATATTGAATGTGTAGCATATTTTGTGATTTACAAGTCCGAATTGGTGAAATACAACAGTGCCAAATTTTAAAATTAACTTTATCCTAATAAATGAACATGAATTATACTGTTTACAATAGAATCTTTGCCAGAGCTATGCAACTCATCTGCCAAAGTTTTTTGATAACGTCCAAATATTGGATACATATAATAATTGATGTGGGAGCAAAAACAATAGCCAAACATGATTTTCTTAGGTTTTTTTTATGAAAAAATTTACGAAAAAATTTACGAAAAAATAAACAAATAAATTTTTTAAATATTTTTTCTTATGAAAACACTAACAACATCGTATAAATAGTGACGTAATAGCAGTCGCGAAGTAATCCATTAATATTCAATATAGATCGCGATCCAAATATCACGATACATATTGAAGGTGTAGCAGGCCCCTTAGAGTACTTTGTTGTAGATTCCACCTTGGCGAGTACGTGAGACTCAGCTCCTGAGTAGATCAACAATGGGAGTATAGGGAGTTTTTAGATATGTAGGATCTTATAGAAGGTTTATTGTCAATCTTGAAAAGTATCGTTTACTTTCTAACAATTTTGTATAGAAAACTTAAATAGACTTTTGCTTTTATCGGTAAAAAGCCTGTGGGAATATTCATAATCATCATCAGATTAGCAGTGCAATCGGGTGCCGGTCTTGGCCGCATCTATAAGCCCGCGCTACTCTCCGCACTGGGCAATATGGCACCAGTATTCGCTGGGTCTACATTCGCTTCAACCTTCCATATGAATTTTGGTCGTCATTTTCTTCGTCCACCAGGTCACTTGTCAGGCCGGTTCATATATTTTTTCATTAAGATCTTTTGTTTTTATGAAGAGAGGTACTTCGTCTTGTTCTTCATGTGCCATTAAGGCCTGCAGCGCGAATTAATTTCTCCAACAATAGATTAAAGAAATCACTCGACAAGGGGTCACTTTGTTTGCATCTTCGTTTGGTATCAAACTGCTCGGGGAAGTATTTTCCTATTCTGACGGAGCACTTAACTCCATTTTACATAGCCATACATTCCCCTTTGTGCTAATGAAAGCGGCTTTAATATCTACAAAAAGGTGATGGGTTGATCCGTTTTTCATATGTCTTTCCCAGCAGTTGCCGCATCGTGAATTGACTCACCTGTTCGGAAACCACAGGTTCAATAAGTTTGTTGACAATGGGCTTCAGTCTTTTGCAGAGTGAGCTCAGAAGACTCATAACGCGAATTGCGGAATCACCTTTCTTGTGGTAATAATGCTAAACAGTTCTTCTCTCTTCCAGAAATTACTACTGACTGGTATGCTTTACATGCCGAATATATTATAGATCCACTTATTTTATAAAGAATATAGATCCAATAATACAGACAAGTTAATCATTCAAAATTTGTAGGTTTCCACATTCAATACAAATCGCCTAAATGGTTTAGCAGAACGATTCTTCTTTACTTTTATTGGGATGCATTTTTGAAGACTGATGGATCAAAAATAAATCCCCTCAATTAACTTAAAACCGCTAAAGCCTTTAAAAACTATTTGCTTATTCCCTTATATAAACTTTTAATCTTAGAGACATTTCTTGCTTTCTAAGCCCTTCCTTATCAACTTTTCATTTATTTTATCTGTAAGAAACCTTAGGGTGGTTATTATCTGATAATATCCATTGTCACATAATAGTATGAGGTGGTGTAAAATGCAGTGTTGCCACTAAGCTTTGATGAGATAGCACCGACGACAGCTATCGAAATTCTTACAACTACCTTGAAGGACGAAGAAAGTGAAATGCAACCAACACATGTCCCACTGCTCGCTAAAATTCTATAAGTCTGAGCATAAATGTGGTGAGAACCTTCTATATTGTTGGGAATAGGAACACTTCCTGTTGTTGTTGTCAAGTAAGCAGGTGCTAATATCTAAGATGTTGAAGCGTCAACTATGTATATGTGCAGTAGACAGCTATCGCTAAGTGGCGCCACTTGCAGGTTGTGGCACTAAGTAAAGGAGAGTGTGGCGCTGCAGCGGCAACCTGCTAAGCTTAATTGGAGTGGGGAAAGCACATACTAGTGGCATGGCAGCGTTGTAAGTCACCGCCAGCAGGTGTTTTCGCTCTAACTTATAGTTGTTGTTGCTTTTCTGCTATTATTTTTTTTTTGCGACTTGCCACTTGCCATCAGCGCCGCCATCGTTTGAAGTGCCATGACGTTGGCAAGTATTTTATTTGAAATTGAGAAAATGTTATTTGTGCTCTTCAAAAACTGATAGCTTGCCGTGGACAAGTGCATGTGCAGCGCCAGCAGAATTGCTACGCTAACGGAAACTGCAATGAAGTGAAATGGGCATGTTTACAAGCGCTAGCTCAAATACTCGAAAGACATACGATACGACACATGCACATACATGGAGACACTCAAACACAAACACAGGTGTGCTGTGAGAAAAAAGAACAAGAAAAACTGCAGAATATAAAGCAAAAAATGCAAGTGAGTACCTGAGGAAATTAAATTTTAAAAGTACTGTTGATATAGCAGCAGCCTTCTCTCTCTCGCTCTATCTGTGTGTGTGCTGTCGTATAAACGGCAGGTGCCTACGGAAAATGGTGAAATAAATAAAAATTGCTATAAAATTACGGAATATTATGTATAAAGGTATAAAGGCGAAAAAAATTTAATGGAAATACTGGCGTGCTGAAGGCATTGAAGGTAGCAGAAGGCACTGAAGAATGGCTGATATTTCGTAGATAGCAGCATTTAGGTCATATCGAAGGGGTGTGCATATATGAAAGGAGCGAACAAAATATATATCTACCATGTTTACCCACTTTATGTTTTCGTACGGCACTTGTAGCAGCATGGCCAGGCCAGAGCAGAGAATAGTCATTAACTAAACATGATAAATCAGAGAGGAAAAATGCATTCAAGCCAAAACGAAGGACAGCATGTGCAAAAGCGTTGTAATTAAAAGGCAATAACTAAGAATGTGGTTTAAGAAAAATAACACTTAGCGTTCGAAAGGATTGTAGGTTAGGTAGTAGTGACCTAAAACTTTTGTATTTTATTTGTTGGAAAATATTTTCGATATACAAACATACAAATGCATGAAACATATATCTTTGAACGCTTTGAATTTGGCACACCGTTGCTGCCATAAATAACTGTCAACAGAGATTTTGGTGTGTTTTTAACTTGCAATTGTAAAAACATACAATATTTCTTGCTATCCATTTTGCCAGCCAAAGTAAACACTAAAAACTTCAAAGGAAACATGCAGAGTTTAGAGGTCGAAATCTAAAAGCTGCTACTTTTCATTTTATGCGGCAATAATTCATACATACGATTCTCTTACATGATATATAGCCTTTGCATTTTTAAATGCATTCTACTTTTAACTTGGCTTTATAAGATAATATAATAGATATAAAAAAATTTCAGTATTAGTCAAATATGTCCATACGTTGGCAAAATGCGAATAATCCGTTGAATTCCATACTGATGAAAGCCATATCTGTATTTCTAACAGAAACCCAACATGGTTTATGAATAACAATTATACTTTGAAGCTTTTAAGATCAAATATATGTAGCGGCTTTCGTATTTAAACTAAAAGATTAATTTATGTTTTTTAATGATTCTAAATTTCTAATAAATTGTTATTTGCTCGTCACTTGCTGCCACTGCTAGCAACTGCAGTAAGCATTTTTCAAAGAAATATAAAATTATGTTTATGTACTCTCTTTATGCAAGCCAAATTCATAGCTTGTGTGTTGAGGTTGCCTATGTAAAAAAGGTGAAGTCTACAACACATTCGGTTTATCTCGTGTAGTCCACTCGGATGACTGTGGAGTGTGCTCAGAGTGAAGAGCTGGAACCATATTTCAATGATTGATACATATCTACTGAAATTCATATCGATTGAAAATGAATATAAAATCTTTAAAGTCTTCATGTTTCGGACCGACAATGAGCGGACTTATATTTTTATGGTTTGATGGATCTTTAGAATGGTTTCGTCTGTAATTGTCACTTATAAACATTCAACATATGCATTGTTTGCAGTGCCCATGTAGCCTATAGGAATGGTTTCTTTGGTTGGCTCATAAAGAGTAATATTTATGCAACTCATTTTTGATATGGAATGAATATTTCCTAAAATGTTGAATTTATATTGTAAACTCTTTAGGAAACTTTAACTTTACTTACACTAGCGCTTCAATTAAAAAAAAAAGAAGTAACACGGTGGTTACTAGTCTACCAAGAAAACACGGTTGACAACTAATATCCCAGCTGATGCTTTAATGTGGCGTACAAACATTTACTGGCAGCAACTGTGCGAAAGGCCTATTACGGCGGAAATGCATTAAGGAAATATATGTATATGTATCTACTAATGTATTTGTACGAGAATACATACAAACTTTGAGTTGCTTAAAAAATAACCACAAACATTTGCTTGTAACTATATGCAGTTATGTGTAGCGGAGTAATGAGCTAGTGGATTAGTTGTACAAATACACGGAGCCTTAAACTCACACACTTGCATTAAAAGCGCAATTTAAGTGCTGCCACAAAATGTAATTTAATATTTATTTCATTGTGTAAGTAAATAATGTCACACACACTCACACACAGCTGTATTTCATTGCGCTGATCGTCGATGTGCCGAAAGTGTCGATGTCGTTCGACTGCGCGTTGTAGTTGTTGTCGCTCGCCCTCAATTGCTTTAAAAGGATACACGGAAATGTATAATACATCCTTAGCGGCAAAAGACATTTGGTGTAAATGCTAAAAGATGACTTGAGTCGAGTCGCAGCCGGCGAGAAGGATAACTCGTGTGCAAATGCCAGGCACACACCAAAGAGCAACGCCATAGCGGTGGCGTAATGCTAGCAATAAGAGGCAGATAACGTGTGTGTGTGGGCAAGTGGAGGACAAGTGTGGAGGGTGCAGCTATTGAATGTTTGTTGAAATGGTAATCCTTTCGTTTCCCTGTTTGCTTTCCGGTTGAGAAGCATGCGATAAAATAACGCTGTCTTTACAAATACATACATATCTACAGAGAGTAGGCTTGTGTATTTATATATACTCGTAAGTATGTGTGGCCTTAAACGATTTTATACTGCGGCATGTTTGCGTTGCTGACGCTGAGGGAAGATAATCAAAGGATTCACGACATTAAGTGCACATGTTCACATATTTAAATGCTAAATTATGTTGTAAACTTCGCTGCCATTTTACATGGCAAATATTGATAAATGTAAAAATAATTGACATGAAATCACGGCGTTGTATAATCTGTTTGTTATGGGTGATTTCACGTAAAAGCAATATTTTTATCAAGAATATAAAGCAATCTGTTTATTCAGAAGCTGTTAAGAATTAATTCGCAATTTTGGGAAAAATAAAAAAAAACTTTATGAAATTTGGGCAAACTTATCACGCTGTAATTGCAATATAGATCAAGAAATTACGCTGGGTCTTCAGACTCTTTGTCTTTAAGCATTTATTTAGATTACCAGTTTTATAGCTGTATATTATTGGTATGAACTGTTGAAGGCTTTCAAGTTCACGCCAATTTTGTAAAACTACTGTAGTAGTAGTAGTAGTAACTCATATACTAGCTTTTTTACTAAAACAGAGTTTTGCATTGCGAATGGCAAATGATGATGGTGAATTGGTAGATAATTTGTAGATACTTTACTCGCCCTAGTAGCCTTACCCAATTAGAGTGTTAAAGAATATAAAGAAAACATTACAGACTTGACAATCATTCTGGCCTCTCAATTATCGCTAAAAGACTAAATATCAAATAAAATTCCAATTCATATAAAGGGTTTTTCAATAAGAACGCTACGCACGCTCGATATTCGTACGAAGTTCATCAATCATCGCTGGCGTGTTGGCAGAGACCATGACTTGACGTAGCCACACAGGAAATAGTCTAACGGCGTCAAAGCGCACGATCGAGGCGGCCAATTGACTGGGCCATTTCGTGAGACAACACGTTCCACAAACTTGGTTTTCAATAAATCGTTTGTGACATTCGCTGTTTGGCTTGTGGCGCCGTACTGTTGGAACCACATATTGTTCAGGTCATATCATCCAATTCGGGCCAAAAATATTAAGTTATTACTGAGCCGTAGTGATTCCCATTCACAGGAACGTGCCGATCTTGATCATCACGGAAGAAGTTCCGTCCAATTACATCGCCGGCCCATAAACTTCACTAAACCGTAATTTTTTCGGGATGCAACGGTGATAACGGAGTAAGTGTGAATGGCTGCCTGACCAATAACGCATATTTTGATTATTGGGGAAGCCATTCAGCCAGTAATGAGCCTCATCGCTGAAGATTATTTTTCGAAGAATTTTCAAGTTGTTGCTCAGCTCAGCTGGTGGTCAAGTGGCTTCGACGTATGCGTCAATTTGATCTTGTGAGGATGTAGGCCAAGATCTTTTTACAAAATTCGCCACAACGACGTCACAGAGATGCCCAACACTTGAGAACGACGTGTGAGAGACTGATTTGGGTCTTCCTCAATTGATTGTTGCCGCTAGCGACAATATTCTCGACACTTCGGAAACTTCTTTTTGTCACTGGCACGGGAACAATTTGTACTGCGCCTGTGATTGAATTTTTTCACCTAGACGCTCAATTGTTGATCTGACAGGATGATTATGACGATTATAACTTGGCCGTAGCGTTATTAAAGTTGAGGCCACTGACTTCGAATTTCGGTTCTAAATTTAGTAATTTCGACTCGTTGTTGGATCGTATATCTTTCCATTATTAAATGAACTTACTGAAGAGAAATGTCAAAAGAGCGAAAAAATAGGTTTCGTTTGCTGTTCCTATCGGTCTACTTTGATAGTGTCACTTTTGAAAAACCCTTTATAAAGAGTTTTTCGACATACATACCCATCACTTGTAATAGTGTTGTATACCTCTGACTCATATTTCCCAATATTGAGAAAGTGTCCATTCTCGAAAATAACTTTAATTCTACTTTGGCAACTCTTGTGTCAATATCGTGGTAGACACATCATGCTTTCCTTCCCTTTATCCTTAGCAAAAGCTCGAGAGTGCTTTGAGAAAGCTCGTTAAACTCGACAATGTCATCATCTTAATTAATAATTTCCGAGTTTAATTTTCACATGAAAGGACTTTAGTATCATTACAATGTCTGCAATAAAATAACGTTTAATGAGAATTAATCTTTAATTACACCTTAAAATAAATAATAAAATAAAATCGCCAAAAAACATATATCAAAAGAAATTAATCATTGTTAGTTAAATAAAATGCATAATTTTCTTCTTTGAAACAAAAACAAATGGAAAAAGATGTTAACATTACATGCAAAAAATTCGTTTTGTCGCTGAGAATTAAAGCGAATGTAGCACATAAGAGGCTTACAGTCTGTTGCATAACAAAACGGAATTGTGAAGCATTAAAAATTATTCAAGAAAAGTTTTGAGGTTTATGCGTATGTTGTTCAGCATTAAATTATATAATATAATATATTACAATAATTGAATTATATTTATTTGATTGAAGTGTTACAACAACTTGCACACTTGATAAACGCCAACTTCTTGGTATTTTTAATACAATTATTTCATAATATAAGAAACATTTATTTTTATCTTGGCTTTAAGATGTCGTGGTGGTGATAAGTGGGTTGTATTTGGGTGCACAACCACCTAAACAATATTTGCTTAGAGAAGCGCTCAAGCGTTGGCGCATACAACAGGGCGTATGAGTGTTATAATTTTACCTCACATCTAATTGAAGCGTTTCCATGTTGCTGCGCATCTTAAATACATTTTTTAGCCGTCTCAATTTATTATCCTCATTACATCTCCCGTTTTCAATTTCATAAACCAGGCACGTTATCAGCCCGACAGACGTCTGTGGGTGGAGCGGCTGCGCGGGTGGTACTAAGTACATAAGGCGTTCGTATAAATAGCGAGCGACATTTTTATTGTGCACTCTTCTTCATTGCTGCTTTAGATAATTTTCATTTTTTTGCCACCGATTTATCAATGTTTTATCTTTTAGCTTGTCTTTTTCTTTTTTCTTTTCTTTAAATGCCTGCATATTTTTTAATTTTTTCTGGTCTTTTCAAGGACGCAGCCAATTGACCTTTTCCAAATTTTACTTCTCCCGCCTATTAAGTATTTTGGTATTTATTTATTTTTAAGTACATGATTTGTGGCCCCACTGATACGGCAGCTCAACTTTCAGCTTAGTTGAAATAATGCGAAAGCCTCTTGTATGGACATTGTGACATTGGAGTTTGGAGTTGTGGGCATTTAAAAATTCTTTGCAGTAGACAGGACTAATTTTTTTTAAGTTTTAAGAAGTGGGTTTTAACAAATTTATCTACTAAGGCAACTGATGAATTTGCATCGTTAAGTGTACAAAGAATAAATAATTTTTTACGCGAATAGCATGAAAATAAATACTGACCGCGTGCTTGAAATGAATAATAGCTTTAAAGTGCTAAGTAGTAGGGATGATTTGGTCTTGTTATATAAAATATATGTATGTTTGTACTTAAAATAATTTAATTATACATAACTAGACATAATAATAACTGGTGATAAATAAAGGAGAACATTTTTAATGAAATTATAAAAGACAATTTAGACAGTAGAGATGAAAAAGTTGAAAAGTCTGGGAAGCCTTCTATATAAAAGAGCGCAAAGGTAACTTTCTTTAGCTTAGTAGTTAGCTACTCTAGAGCTATTTAATAAAGTGGAACTTCTCTAACTCGAATCACCATATTCCAAAAAAAATTAGAGTTAGAGAGCTTTCGAGTTATATAGATTTTCCTTAACACATACATACATTTTTCAAAAACCAGTCTATATCCCAGCATATCTAGCATTTTTTACATGATTTATGAAATCCATAAATGTAATATCATATTTTTTGTTCACCTCCATATGATATAGAGGAACTCTTTTAAAATCCTGCCTCAATAGTAAAATTTAAAATTTTGTATTTTGTTCTGGTCGAAAAGTTCGATTTATGGAAGAAAATTTGTATGAAATTTGACTTTTATTGCCAATCCAAGAGTTCGAGTTTTAAAGATCTTCGAGTTGTACAAGTTCGAGTTATGGAAGTTCCACTGTATATCCATGTATGAGAAACAACTTTTTATTATTGCCAATACTCAGATTTTTAGAATGTTTTGAATGAATTTCTATATTGCATTCAATGTATTGCCCTTTTCAACCTCAAATAAGCTCTATGGATATGCCAAGTATTTAATAATAAACTAGGTTACTATCACCATTTATAATGATATTATATTTACTACAACTGTTTTTAGCTTGAGAGGTAAAGCATTACTGAAATGTTTTTTAGTGGAATTAGATAAGCAAACATTTGGTTAGGATTATGAAAGGTTTAGGGACCCCTAGAGGTCATGAAAAGAAAATAGAAAGAAATTGAGTTCCAATAATGTAAATGACATTTGTTACAAATGTGAGGATACATTTCTCATATTCATTAATATATTTAGGTCCTCAGCAGCGGAATCTTCTTATATGTAGCTTCTTAGTATAGTAGAAAACCATTGAAATGTTCCCATCTAGACAACGTATGAGGCAGGTAGGCCTCTTACAGAGGAAGGAATACACCCTGAGCTTGTCTTGATTAAGAATATTATTCAAAATTAAATTATATTTTCTTGTTTAACTATATTCTACATTCCCACTTTAACTTCGGTTCAAGTAGATTTTTGACAAAGAAATGTTCTTTACACCATCTGAATATTGCCAGGTGGTGCCAAAGTTCGTTACCCTTACGCTTTTATTTTGTATTCGAAGTAGCCAACGTCCTTACACAACCTAATTTAACCTATAAAAACACATTTTTTAATCAATTTACATAATCTACAAGATGGCTACCATAACAAAACACAAGTAAGCTCGTTTTCATGATTGCAGCAAATTTCTAAAATTGCTATTAATACCACTTTAAACAATTAAATAGCCAACGCATAAGCCGAGCATAATGGCAAGCGGCAGGGCAAGCAAAGTAGTTGCCACAACAACCAGAAGCCAATAAGAACAAACAACGTTTGAAAGATGTTATGCCAGGGATTGAGAAGCACAAGGCGCAAAACACTGCCTTGCACGTCAGCTGCTGCTGCTCGGTGTTTCAGGTATAAATTCCAATTATCTCGACGCAATTCAGAGGTTAATTTGAGAGCGTAAGGAAGAAGAAAGGAATAAGAACGAGAACGGAGCACATGTTGAAGGGTGAGGCGGGGTATGCAGTGTTTACAAGTGAAGTTAAAAATTTAATTACAATCTATTGGAGACCAAAATTTAATTTACCAATAAGCTGTGTGCGCTGGTGGAGGGAGTGAGAAAAGGCGGGTGTTGAGTAAAATTGTGGAAGCTGAAAGTGCGAATAATCGCAATGAGGTAGTCAAGTAATTGAGTGGCACACAAGAATCTGTAATTCACTGTTTATTTGTGCCTGCTTGAAAATATTTTTATATCTGTGTGTGTGTGTCTGTGTGCTGAAGCTGGAAGAAGGAAGAAGAATAAAGAAAGCGCATCGAAAGTAGGTTACTTGCGTAAGAAATAAAGTGAGAACAGCGGAAATGCAATCGATAATGCGCAGACTAACAAAACACACACAGACACACGCACGCAGGTAAATAATAGTGAAGGCAGAAATTGTAGTAAAAATGTAAAAAAGGTGCAAACAGTACGTCAGCAACGCAATCTGAAGAATGTTGCCATTTTGTACTACTCGCGTTTGAGAGTGGCAAAACGAAAGGAGCATGCACAAAAAAATAAAAAATAAAAAAAATTTACAAGCAACGCAGTGAAGGCAAACAACTGCGAAAGGCAGAACTTTATTCACGCAGTAAAGCAATGCCAGCTGGATAATAGAAACATTGATATCGCAGCAGCATATCACAGTTGCAACAACGCAGCGATGTGAAATGAATTGAAATCACTTTAAATTGCGAACGCAGTTACTGTTAATGGTAACGGTAACGGTGAAAGTCAAATATCGACCTGTTGGTGGCAAATCAATACTTCCTTGCTGTTTCAGTTGTGAAATTGTGTTGCTCTGTGAAAGCAGGAAGGCTACAGTTATTTAGAGTGAAAGGTTAACTAGTAGAAAATCAGTGAATGCGTAATGGATAGTTCAGTAGCAGACAAAAGATAAAGCAAAATTTTTATTTAAAAATATTTCCACCAGCAGAACTATGACTTAAGAAAGAATGTCTGTATTAGTTGTAAAATTTTTTTTGTTGGCTATTTCACATACACATTTTTAAACACTCATTCCTCTTTTAAGAGTTAAAATAGAGAACAAATCACTTTCTTTCTAGAAAATCAATCACTGTAGATTACCTGAGGTACGTCCCTATGGCTTAGAAAATGAACTTTTCTTATGTACATATGTTTGATAATTTACGCCGGTAACATTCAATCATTCAATCACAGCTTCATAATATACAAATATTTAATTCACTGTCAATGCCATTCACTTATCAATTCCGATAAATTGGTAATTAAATGTGCTAGCATTCAACTGAGTATATATAGACTGAGTATATATAGTATACATATTTGATATTTGCGTAAGGCTAAGAATTTCTTTTGGCTCATTTCATTTGAATTTTTCTTTTCGAATTACTTTCGAATTTTTATTTTCTTTTATTTCCCTTTATTTTATTTTATTTTATTTTATTTTATTTTATTTTATTTTATTTTATTTTATTTTATTTTATTTTATTTTATTTTATTTTATTTTATTTTATTTTATTTTATTTTATTTTATTTTATTTTATTTTATTTTATTTTATTTTATTTTATTTTAATTTAATGTATTTTATTTTTTTTTATTTTATTTTATTTTCTTTTATTTTTTTTTGTATTTTTTTATTTATTTTTTTTGTATTTTTTTTTATTTTTATTTTATTTTATTATTTTTCAAAAACATATGAATATATGTTTCCACGATCACAAAGATGTCTTACAAATTGATAACTTTGGCTACAAATAGATTACATATGTACATATTATTCTACCTTTTTTCTCAGTATATCACACTAAATATCTTTCATAAATGGAAAAAATTTAACACCATGTTATGTATTTGGTGTAGATTGGCCTTCCATACATCGATGGAGTTTTTGATGTGTATATATTGCAGAAAATAATACCACAAGCTCAACCAAACTGGTAACAAAAGAGTAAACATCTCTTTTAATGACTCCATCATTAACTTTAATAATAGTAATTTTAATCAAGATTATGACTTGAAACAAATTAGAATACATAACTGAAAATGTTTGGTTTCATTATTATCTTAAATTTATCATTTAATTGATTATTTAAAAAATTAATAAAATTTTTAATATTTCTTTTGTATAATTTCTTAAATTTGTTTAAGAAAAAAATTCCACAAATACGAGTACACGCAAAAAATTTAAAAAGTAGCAGCAGTTGTATACATAACTGGGTAATAAAAAATTCCAATTTCATTCACCGAAAAATGCGCAATTATTGTGAAAAGCGCTCATTTAATGCTCTGCATTGAAAAGCAAAATGCCAAAAAAAAAACATACTTTTCGCCCTACTTTCAATGGAATTTCGCTGCCCAATTTCGCTTTCCAAACAATTTCCCATTCAACTGTCCCATTTTCGTACGCATTTCACTTTTACTAAATTTCACTTGAAAATAAAATATAAATGCAAAATTAAAATGAAAGCAAACAAAAAATTAACGTGAAAGCAGTCAGCAAACAATAACAATAACATTTTATTATGCACCCATTCCACTGTTTCACTGTTGCACAATGTGTGCGGCCAAGCTAAATTGCACGCAACGTTATGTTATGTTGCCAGCAACATTACATTCCGTCGCACCCACTATATACCATACCGTACATTCACTGCCATTCATGTGCTGCGCGATTCACTCATTCGCTTGCTGCTTCGTCCTTGCAACAATGCAACGGTGCATGCACAACTTGTTGGTTCAGCAACTCACCCCGTCACTCTGCTCCCTGCAGTACGACCGATCCAGTGTGCTGCTGTGCGTCTCATTCACTATGCTATGCGATTTGTTTGCTCCGCTATTTGTTTGCCAGCATTTTACGCGTATTTATCGCGTTGCATTGTTGTTATTGTTGTCATTTTAACTTTTGTTAATTTTATACGAGAGCCGAGCCTACCCTACTTACTGCCACTGCTGCATTTTTGCGCTTTTAATTCGTACATATGCGCTGGCCTCTTGGTTTCTCTCTCTTCTTCCCCTCTCTCTCCCTACTCTGTGCATTGCAATCAAAATGCAGTGAGGCGTGTGCGATTTTCCGCTTTAGCAATTGTTGTCGCCGACAGTCCGCCAAATTTAAGGGGGATTCATTGTTGACATTTTATGTTCATATATGGATGCATATGTCCATGTGTATGTATTTACAGAGATTACTCTTGCATATCAATGCACTGTAGTTTAGTTCAACGGCAAACATACATATGTATATAAATAGAGATACAGTTATGCTGGAAAATTTGTATATACGTACTATACTACCTATATAATATTTTTGGGGTTATTTTCATAAATCTGAGTGACTAAGTGACTAAGTGCACTAGCCCTGCCTTCTAGTTAATATGTGTAATAAGTGTCATTTTTTCTATTTCACATTAAATTAGAACCTTCTAAAATTTATCTAGATAAACAGTATCAACAGTGTTAAGACCCTGTTCATACGAAGAGACTTTTGTCTCCTCAACTCATAGTTTAGAGAAGAGATGTGTAAACACAGGCTGAAACATCTTACAGAAAACATAATAATATAACCATTAGAAAACTTTTATCAGTGGGGATTCCACATACATCTAAAAATTATTATTCCATTAAATTTGATTTAAAATTTAAAATAATTGAAAATTAATTTGAGAAATACGACAAAGTACTTTGTCATATAAGTCTGAATGCGTTCCCGACCTACCCGTTGAAGAAATACTTTTGAGGAACTCTCTTTGATATTTCTTGAAGATCACTAATAGAGAAATGAAACATTTTTACTCATACTCACACAACAATTTGATTTCTTTTTCTTGAAAGCGTTAAGCTCGAAACACTATAGAGACTATTGTCAAATATATATGATCTTGTAAAACAACCCCACAGGACTATCTTGAAATAAATTCAGAACCAAATTAGTGACATACATATAGACAATAAGAGCGAGACCAACATATATGCTACTTGAATACCACAACTTTTCTCAGAGAGTACATGGATAGTATATAGTACTTTATCACAATTGAAACGATGAATACGGTCTAGCCGTATATAGGTAAAGGCTTGGCATATTCAAGATCAAAAATGAGACGAACTAGTTGAGTGGAAATAGAGAAACTGTTCAACTTTGTTCAAAGAGATACGGTGTTATAAGGTAGCAATAAAACTGAAGTCCCAATTTTTAAGTTAAAGAACAAGCTGAAATAAAATGTCGATCGAGTATGGGGATTTATATTGTAATATGTCAGGGAGTAACTACCAAATTGAATAATAACCGCGTATTGGAATTTCCCGTACTGTATGGAGTGTTCTCCAAAGAACCTGAATAATTATTGCATCGAATAAAAATACGGCTCTACATATAAAATGGCATAGAGAAAAGACTGAAACACTGGCATATCAATAATCTGATGATGAGGAAATTTCGCAGCCATTTGGAGCGAAAAACTTTGTCGAACTATATTTCAATAAAAGTCCACTATTAAATTTAATGCGTCAAGTTTAAAACTTACTGTACATTTATTGAAAATAATTTCCTATTACTTGTTATTGACGGCGTTGGCATATGACACTACTTCCACGAGCAGCAGCGACCATGTTCCTCTCCCACTAAGGTCGTCGCAGTGAAAACAACACTATTTTTCATTGCTGCCGTAAATCAATGGGGCCGAAGAAATATAACGGCAATAGAACGTAAAAAGGACACTGATTACAAATCAAAACTTTTTATTTGCGTGCACCAACTGACTGCAACAACAGTGCAATAAATTCAGAGGAGAAAAAAGTTTAGGAAAAACAAAAAAAGAATATAAAATAGACACTAAAAACAGTACAAAATTTATTATCTCTTCAGTTGAGTCAATGGCGATAGCAGCGTGAGCGGAGTGACAAAAATTTTCTGAAAAAACTTTCATTGTTAATAAACTAAAACAAGCGAAGTTTACAAAAACAACACAGCAGGGAGAAGACTGGGGAAGAAGCAGAGCGGCAGTGAAGCACAAAACAGTGCACAAAGAAAAGATCATCATCAGTTGGCGGTGCTGCAAGAGAGAAGCGTGTGCGTCTGGTGTTCTTTGTTGTTTACGAGGCTGATGTACATGCCGCTGTGGCTGTTGCTGAGTTTGTTTGCGTGTATGTATGGTTGAGAGTGTGTGTGGGCTACTTAAAAACCATACGACATCGCTGCACTGCTGTGACAAATTGCCAAACTTTTTTCGGTTATTTTACTAAACATTCGAGTCGCAGTTTTTTCTTTTTTTTTGCTTTTTTCTGCTAGCCTTTTTCCAACTCAGCGCACAGCTGCACACAGCTGAACAAAGCCTTGTTGTATCGCGTCGTGTGAGTGTGTATTGCCTTACATTTTTGTTCTTTTAAATATTTTTTTTTTGTTTTTCTTTGTTTCATTAAGTACCCGTACTCACTGACAATGCACTTCAGACACTTTCGTGCATTTTGTTGCTATTGCTTTTGTTCGAAAATTTAATTCTTACAACACGCCAACATAAAAACTGTAACACACTGGTGTAGTGTGTAGTAAAAGTTGTGTCGAATTGAGAAAGTTTGGCGGCGCATAAAGAAAACAGTTGAAAATAAGATTGAAAAAAAAAAATAAATTGATAAACAAACTTATTGTTTTGCAAAGCTACTTTTATACCGAACTTTGAAAATCTGCATTCATATTTATCTAATGTGGGACATACTATCTAATAATGCAAGGTCAGGCACAGAAGCAGACGAATATTTTTTGTTTATAAATTTAAAAAATGTCTGCAACTTGCTGCAAAGTTTCAACAAACGGTAGCTTTTTAAAATTATGCTGGACTTGTATGTATTTGGTTTATATGACGATATCATGAAATCTTACACTTCTAAAAATAATCAATATTATGGTTTATTTTTTTAACAAGCCCACAAAGTCACGTTCACCTTTAGTTATCTAATCTAAAACAATAGTATTAGGTTGACAAATATCTCCCTTCCGCTTTTTTGCTCTTTATTCAATGCTTTATAAAAAGTGTTACAGTGATCGGATTTAGTTCAAATATGCACCGTTTCTTTGTTGTCACTTCATAATATCCTCCTCGTAGAATCCCCCCTCCTTATTTGCAAAGAACTTGGTCAGTCACTTTTCACAAGCCTCTTTTGAGTTCAACTTTACACCACCAAGGGCGTTCGCCATGGACAGGACCATGTGGTAATCCCTTGGCACTATGTCCGGGCTATAGAATCTCCCATCCGAGCTTCCTTAGCTTCTGACGAGTCATCAACGAAGTGTGTGGTCTGGCGTTGTCCCAACACGATACGAGCTCTGTAGCGCTTAATACATACCCACGAAATTCAAAAAACAAAAAGCGAAAGGGAGATACCTAATATATGATTATCCTCGGTATGTTTTTTTCTTTTCTAGATGTTTAAACTATTCCTTTCATTTCGACGAAGCAGCCGGAGCTTGTTGTTCACAAATGAACCACTAACAATTCTATGTTAGTTCTATGTTTTTAAATGTACACCATTTTCATTTCGTAATCATATCGGATTTAAAATCCAAAAATCACCATAATTTACTTTCTAGATGCGCCAACATTTTTCCAAAATTCCAGGTTTTCTATAGCCTATTGTACCTATACACATATATTATCTTCCCAAGTTATAAATATTTTCTTTCCTTAATATCCCCTTTAACCAAGCTGACCGATCTCACATATTGCTCCTTATAGAACATATAACTATACTGCAGAGGATCACAGATGGGGTTTCTACAACATATACATTCTCCAAACTCTGTTTTTTAAACTTTCCTCTATCGTATCTCAAAAACGGCTTGACCGAATGCCATTATTTATACTGTCAAAATTTCTGTTAATAAATGATAATAAACTTAAGATTTTATATATTTAGTGGTCGTAGAAAAAATTCTAAAAAATCACAAAAAAAAAAAAGCCATATTGGGGTTAAGCTACAAAACAATATTTTTATTGATTTTTATACTCGTTGAGTTTTGAGTCCCCAAATATTTTGCTATTATTCGAGGAATCTAAACCGTACTTCATAATAATTTTAAAAAAGCCTTTAGAGATATCCTTTGGGTAAAACTTCTTTTCAATTAATTCCGAACATCTAACACCCAACGACTTTATTGCTGGTGCTTTGTCGACGTTTTACGTAGGTTATATATTCCAATTTATGTATTCCCTTCAATCTCACGCAAAATCGGTGAGAAAATCTGGTGGCATATGTATCTGCACTTACATTTTTCAAACTCTCACTGAATTCAGAGCTGTCTTTAATTGTTTCTGCCTGTGTCTTGGATGATTGTTTTCTTGTGTGTTGTTGTCAATCTTCTGCTCTCTCACATAACGAAGCATCTTCGCAGTGTTTGTTTGCATACATGTATCCTCTGCCGAATGGTAAGAATGGACGAAGTTCTGCAATAACGACAAAAATATCATTGCAAGGAGAAAGGCAGAAACTGAATGAAAGCTTTGTTGGTTTGAGGAAGAAAGTTATTGTTTTTCTCGTGCAATTACTTTTCTGTTTTGTCTTTGGTGAAAAGACACATTGGTGCATAAAATTGAAAACAAATACTTGGCACAAAAGCAACTTTCGCTCAAATAAATGCGTGTGTGAAGAAAAATTTCTCGCAGTTGAGTTCACTATATACACTATACCATTTTAAGAAATCTCCAACAATATAAGGCGTCAGCTAAACGAAGAACAATGAGTAAATGACAAGCTGATGCCTTGATAGCCAACTATTGTCTGTTGGCTGTCGAATGATGGCAACAGCCTGCTGATAGTGTTGCGTGCGAAAGCAGGAAGCTTTGCGCAACTATTGAGGCAAAATAATTGGCGAAGAAAGTGCGAAAACGGCGCAACGCAGATAATAAAAGAGAAAATTCCTGAAACTCGCAATACAGTATAACTGTTTAACAAACAGAAGAAATACAAATGAGTATGAAGAAAGAATGTATGCAGTTGTCTTAAGAAAGCGCATACAAAAGATTGCGGTGTAGTCTTCTGTTAAATGAAATGCCTCAATAATTGCAGTAATCATGCGTACCTACATAAGGGAGTGCTGTCGCCACACCCATTCACTCCTCTCGCTGAAAATTGTTGCTATTGTTATTGCATATTTGCATTATCTTTCATTCTCATTTGCGAATGCGTTTTTAAGTATTTTTAAATACGCGCAGGTGAAAGCAACTGAGTCGGCTGTGACAGCATCGCGTGCCTTTGCGCATGTGTGTGGGGTGTGGGTATGTGCGTTGATGTGCAAGCTCCTGCAGTAACCGGATATTGCATTTTAAAATCTCATTAAATGTAAATTTCCGTTTTGCTCATTTATGAGCTCGCGATGCGCTTTATTGTTGCCGCTGATGCTGCAAGCGCAAGCGCCTCACCATTTTATGGGTTACATACACCTTCGTATATACACGAAAGAGGTATGTTTGCATAAATCATGCTGGTGATTGAGTACTTTCTTTGAATGAATACTAGATGGTTATATATTTTTAAGTATATGTGTATGTCTATACTTACATAAGAGTCCTTAGAATAAGTCCTTGAACTACTCAACTTTAAACTCCATTTCTGTATCTAAACTTCAGTATTACATTTTTACCGATTGCTTAGTTTAATTTTTATTATTTATTTGAGATAACAATAATAAGGAACAATTCGATTTCATGAAAATTATTATTTTCTCTTAATTAGTGAAATTTTCAAATATTTTTCAGATTAATTTACTAATATAAAAGTATAACATTTTTATCTCAATAAAAAAACTTCATTAATTAAGTGAATTTACAGCGCATTAAATTTTTTATTTACAGTTATATTTAATATTTCAGTTTTTATACAAAATAATTAAACAATTATTATTGTATATTTATTGCAAATTTATTTTAAAATATAATCTTCAACATTTAATGTGTAGCTAGTTGCCACTGTTGCAATAACATCGCCTCAAGGAATAGTAAACGTCATCTATAAACGATAATAAATCAAATAAAAATAAATAAATAAATAACTTGAAAAATTAAATTATGAAAATAAAAATTGTGAACATAAAAATAGTGAAAATAAAAACAAATGGTATGACTTCAAAATACAAATTATAAATAATAACACAACAAACATACATTATTCTTATCTACATTGTTTACAATAGTTTCAGAAAAAATAACCTTTTATTGTTTAGAAATAAACAAATTAATAATAAATCTTTATATTAAAATTAAATTACTTAATTCATACGCGTAATAACAAAAATAAATTAATGCTCGGATATCTTTTCGATACTTACTTAAGTGGAATACTTGTTGCTTTAGAGTAAAATTAAATATTTTAATTTTTATATTTCTTATAAATCCATATACATTTAATACCCACAGTTACACAAATTTATAATTTTATAAAATATTTAATTACAATTTATATATAGACTATTTATTATTGACATTATTTGCAGCATAAAAATATATTAATTTTCCTGCGATACCATTTTCATTCCTACTATTTATAACTATTACCTCTATATCTATTACTTAAAATTGCTAACACCCTTTTAGCTGACCGCCTAGTCTGTCATTCGAAATCTCTGTATCGTTGAAGATAAGTAAAATCGTATAAAACTAAAATATATCTCCCATTCATATTTTAGTTTTATACGATTTTATTTCTCTTCAACGATATAGAGATCTCGAATGGGCTTTAGGCGTAGATGCTTGATTTCAGTACTCACACGAAAGAAAGCCGCCTTGAAGCTCCGACATATCTAGCCCGAAAGGCTGGCAGTTTATATATTATTAGATACATTTAGGAGATTGTCATTTGTAGGAGGTTGCCTTGACAGGATTGTGAGCTAAATTAGCCAGCTTCAATTGAGCTGGTATCAATACAACGGCCGCGCTTAAAAACGGGTAGGTTAGGTACTGCTGACAATGAGAAAGCAACTCGTAAATGCAAGGCACAGGTTCATCCCTGCAACTTCCAACTTCCCTATTAATGAAACCCCTCTGAATTCAAAGCAGATTATCGTTCACTTTCGTAATATTAAACCCTTCGAGTGAACCATAGTTGCGTCATTTGGTAGATGCAATTTGTGTTGCCTAGTCGTGGGTGGTGGCAATTTAAACCACACCATATATTGAAGAAGAGCTTGTTCGGTCTACAGGACGCCACACGGTAGATTCCATATCGAAATAAAAGCACCGTTATGTCGATATTATCGATTCCTTTTATGTGCAAAGCCACTAGCTATGCTCCCATACCTGTGACACCTCTTCCTTTATTGAGGGAGAGCACCTTCCTTCTGCAGTGTTAATTCATTTCAGCTCGTCGGAAGGTCTCATCCCAAATAAAATGTGGGAAATTTCAACCGACCAACGCTTCCCTTTATCCCCAGTGAAAACCTGCTCGCTTCCTTATGCATACCACCCTACCAAAATTTTCTTCCATGCTTCCGTCTTTATTTTCTTCGATTCAAACCTCTCTATAAGCTCACACGTAGGTGGCAGGGTTACCATTAACTAGGCACCGCTTATCGCCCCCTATTTCTGGTTATGAACTCATGGAGATCATTCCTATAATTTATGCGATACGACTTTATTCGGGTGCTTTTTTTTCAGCTCGGTGGTGGTCGCTCCAGTCGGGGAATTTTATATATTAAACCCCCCAAAAGACGGATTACACAATCCCCTCCAATTTCTGCAGTCCCATTGCGTCCGCCAGATACAGTCATTCGAATGACTTTCAGAACCCCTGTATACTGGCATGTCCTTTCCTATTTTAAATGATTTTAGGATTCCAGTTTATGCCCATGAGCGTTTTTAATTGGGGTTCATCATGCGATGTGATCTGGCTGCTTCTCTACCTTCTTGTATGCATCTACATATCATTGTATTACCTGCAGTGCTATAGTAGCTTCGGGTTTTTAATGGCCACGTCTATGCTACACGTTCTGCAGGTTGCGCATCGGTTTTGTGGCCTCACTCGTTTTAATCCAAATCAATGCATTTTGTCCTATAGGAGGATTTCCACTTTCTAAGCTGTTTCAGGTACCAATTTTTGCTAGCACCACACACCGCTTCCTTAATGGTGCCTATTTAAACGGACCGATAACGACTGCCGGTTTAGGCAGTGTCGGTTTGAAGCCCTTGAGCATTTTTACACCCTTTGCTTCTAGCCATTGCCAAGTTGTCTGCATCGGTTGAACAGGCTAAGCAATAGGATCGTATGTTAGTGCCAGTTTTATCATTACTGCACCCTCCTTATTTATCGTAAGTACGTATTCTGCGATTTGTATGGTAGTACACATCCCCTTTCGTCACCTCTCAGCAGATCGTGATTTTTGGCACACGCTCGCATAGTGAATTCTTAACATTTAACAGTGCTGAAGCGTTCTTTTATATCACTAGTTATCCCCAGGTCTACAAATTACCTATCCTTTTCAATTTGCTTGCAGTTTCTTCTGTATTTCGTGCTGTTTAAATTTTGGCTTTTGCTTTCGATCCTGGCTAGCTTGACTGCTTATGCGCATTTAAATGGCTTTGAAAAGACCACAATTTATCCGCTGCCTTAGGTACTCAATGCTACGGGCCTCACCTTCAAAGGCGGCGCGTTGTTGATATAGGCCTATTCAAATATAGCGGATTGTGCTCCTGGCTTCAAATGAACACGGCTTTTAAATAGCATCTAGATTACCATCGCGGCTCGCATAGGATTTTAGACGCTCCCGCAGAATGCATACTAGCATTGGGTAGTCAATCCGGTTGGAAAAATCCTTCACTAGAAGCAGTAATTGTGTGGATATGCTGCTGGAAAGTATACCAACGCTGGATATTCTGCTGGAATGTATAGGAACGTTCCTATATTGAGGATGAAACCTCTTGTATTGAGGTAACCAATTCATATTTAGTGGTGCGGGTGGTTTATAATGCGCAAAGGCATTGCTTAACTTCCACAAGTTTTAGTGCTGTCTGCCATGCTTATCGTTTATAGCTTATAGAGCTTATAAGCATAAACTGACTCCATGAGGTCACATTGACAGGCAGCATTAAAACGTGTGGAAGGTATGCAATGCTGTTGCGCATTAAAAAACACCCGCACTACTAAATATGAATTGGTTACCTCAATAGAAGAGGTTCAATCTTCAATATAGGATCGTTCCTATGCATTCCAGTACAATATTCAGCGTTGGTATACCTTCCAGCAGCATATCCACACAATTACTGCTTCTAGCGGAGGATTTTTCCAACCGGATTAATTACCCAGCGCTAGTATGCATTCTGCTGGAGCATCAAAAATTCCATGCGAGCCGCGATGGTAATCCAGGTGCTATTTAAAAACGGCATTCATTTGAAGCCAGGAGCACAATCCGCTGTATTTGAATAGGCCTATATCAACAACGCGCCGCCTTGGAAGGTGAGGCCCGTAGCATTGAGTACGTACTAGGGTAGTGGATAAATTGTGGTCCTTTCAAAGCCATTTAAATGCGCAGTAGCAGTCAAGCTAGCCATGATCGAAAGCAAAAACTAAATTTGAATCAGCACTAAATACAGTAGAATCAGCAAGCACATTGAAGAGGATAGGTAATTTGGAGACCTGGGGATAACTAGTGATATAAAAGATCGCTTCAGCACTGTTATATGTTAAGAGCGTGTGCAAAAAATTACAATCTGCTGAGAGGTGACGAAAGGGGATGTGTACTACCATACAAATCGCAGAATACGTATGATAAAGAAGAATGGTCCAGTAATGATAAAACTGGCACAAAAATACGCTCCTACTAGTCAGGCTGTTCAACCGAAACAGACAATGGCTAGAAGCAGAGGGAGTAAATAAAAATGCTCAGGGGTTTCAAACCTCCACTGCCTAAACCGGCAACCGTGATCGGGCGATTTAAATAGCACCTTTAAGGAAACGGTGTGGTGCTAGCAAAAAATGGCACCTAAAACAGCTTAGGAAGAGGAAATTCTCCAATAGCACAAAACGCCTTGGTTTGGAGTAAAACGAGTGAGGCCACAAAACCGATGCGCAACCTGCAGAACGTGTAGCATAGACGTGGCCATTAAAAAGCTGCTATAGAACTACAGGTAATACAATGATACGTACATGCATACAAGGAAGTAGAGAAGCAGCCAGATCACATCGCATGATGGATCCCAATCAAAACGTTCATGGGCATACGCTGGAATCCTAAAATCTTTCAGTATAGGGAAGGACAATGTCAGAATACAGATGCTCTGAAAGTCATTCGAATAACTGCATCTGGCGGACACAATTGGACGGGATTGTGTAATCCAACTTTAGGGGTTTAATATATATAATCCCCCGCCTGAATAGACCGCCATCGAGCAGAAATAAAAAGGCACCCGACTAAAATCGTGTCGCATAAATTATAGGAATGATCACCATGGCGCCATAACCGGAAATACGTGGCGATAATCGGCGCGTTGATAATGGTAACCTTGCCACCTACGTGTGAACTTATGGAGGGGCTTGAATCGTAGAAAATAATGGCGGTAGCAGGGAGAAAATTTGGTAGCTTTGCAGGCAAAAGGAAGCGACCAGGTTTTCACTGGGGATTTACTGGGTACAAGAAAGCAATGGTCGGTTGAACATTTCCCACATTTTATTTGCGAATACACTGGGGTGAGACCTTCCGACGAGCTGTAATGAATTAGCACTGCAGAAGAAAGGATCTCTCCCTCAATATAGGAGGATGTGTCACTAGTATGGAATGTTAGCTGGTGGATTTGCACATAAAAGAAATCGGTGATATCGCCCTAACGGTGATTTTATTTTCTGTAGAATCAACCGTGGGGCGATCTGTAGATCGAATTAGCTCTCCTTCAATATGTGGTGCGGTATCAATGCCCACCACCCCGCACTAGGCAACACAAATTGCATCTACGAAATGACGCAACTATGGTTCACTCGAAGGGTTTAATATTACGAAAGTGAACGATAATCTGCCTTGAATTCAGAGGGGTTTCATTAATAGGAAAGTTGGAAGTTGCAGGGATGAACCTTGCATTTACGAGTTGCTTTCTCATTGTCAGCAGGGCCTAACCTAACCGTTCTTAAGCTCGGCCGTTGGATTGATACCAGCTCAGTCGAAGCTGGCTAATTTATCTCGCAATCCTGTATTTCTCCTACAAATGAAAATCTCCTAAATTTATCTAATAATATATAAACTGCCAACCTTTCGGGCTAGATATGTCTGAGCTTCAAGGCGGCTTTCTTTCGTGTGAGTACTGAAATCAAGCATCTACGCCTAAAGCCCATTCGAGATCTCTGTATCGTTGAAGAGAAACAAAATCGTATAAAACTAAAATATGAATGGGAGATATATATTAGTTTTATACGGTTTTACTTCTCTTCAACGATACAGAGATCTCGAATGGCAGACAAAGATGTCAGCTAAAAGGGTGTTAGCAATTTTAAGATATAGAGGTAATAGTTATAAATAGTAGGAATGAAAATGGTATCGCAGGAAAATTGTTACATTTTTATGCTGCAATTAATTAAATATGTTCTAAAATTATAAATTTATGTAATTGTGGGAAGTAAATGTATATTGTATTATAAAAAATATATAAAATTTGTAAAAAAAAAGTAAAATGCACACTCGTAATCAAAATATTTCATTTTACTTTAAAGCTACAAGTATTCCAAATTACTAGGTATGGAAAAGATATCCGAGCGGTATTGTTATTTATTATTTATTATATTAGTATTTGGTAGAATATAATATATAAAATATGGTATTGTAAAATGTATTAAAATTTAAATTATTTGAGCATTAATTTGAAAATTTATTAAAATTATTTTGTTTTATTTATTATTTCAGATAATGGATAGGATGTTTTCATGACGGAATTCAAAGGAAGCTATGAGTGCTATTCAACAAGGGGAAATCAGCAAATAATGTAGCGCATCACGGACCAATGTATGGGGCGATAAAAATAATCTGTATTTCTAAGTAAATTATATTTTAACAATTGTAATACAATATATAAATATAAAATTTAATAAAAATATAAAACATCTAGAAATAAAATATTTTTTCTTTAGTAATTATAATTAGCAAGAAAATCAGAAATTATTTTGCATGAAATTTTATCAGAGTAAAGATGGTAGACTTCAGAGGAAAATATTGGTATCTCACCGTTATGAAATTCATTGTGTCGATGGTATCTCACAAACCACAATGCGAGTAACAACCGAGGGACAAATCCGTTCTTAAATTTCTAATTAGCTGTCATGGTAATAAAAATTGAAAAATTTATTTTGTTCTATAATCTGTAAATGCCTCACCCTTTATGATAAAATTTCAATACAAATTTTATGTTTCATATAAATATTAAAAATTATTCTTTTATATTCCCAAATGCACATTTTCTGTACCAATTAATTCCCACCACTTTACTTATAGCAAAGCACTCTTAAGTGGACTTTATACTTTTCAAGTCATTAAGTTTAGTATATAAGCATGTTCAGTTGCAGCTTAAGCCGTACGCAATTAAAAGTTATTAATATCGGCATAACTTCTAATTATACATTACTAAGCTGCTTTCCGCCAAAGTTTGGTTGCACGAAGTCGCGAAGAATTATTGAGAGAAACGCGAAAATGAAACAAAAAATAAAATGTTAGAAATTAAACGAGTTTCCAGGCAACAACTTTGAGCCATTAATTTCATTAACTGACCATAACTTCAAAAAGAGCAATATTGAACAAAATCGAAAGAGCGGGAAAAACAAACTAAAAAAGAGAGCGAACACTAAAGCGCTAAATGATTTATGTCAACAGCTGCAATCTTTAAATGAAAAGTACTAGAGCAAATATCGCTGCAAAAATGTGCGACGACGCCGCCATCATTAATTCTTAAAAAATTACCAAGAACAACTGAAAACTGAAAAGAACAACAAGAAATAAATGCTTTAAGATGAGAGAGCAGTGGCAAAAGAAGTAGGGTAAAGTGAGAAAGTGTACTTGTTAAAAACTTCTTCTAATGCTGCAGTGCAGATCCGCATTACAACGCTGCAAGTTGAGGCAGAGTTGGGAGAAGTGGAGTGGAGTGGAGACGAGTGGCAGTGGAAGAGAGCGTGAAAAAATGGCGACAACTAATAGCAAACAACTTTTTAATGAACGACAACAAGCCGACAGCAAGTGCTGCAATAACACACATATATATTTATATACCGCTATATATAGCTATAGACTGCTAAAGTCGCAATGAAGACTGCAGTGGCGCCACTTGTAAGCACCGTTTGACCAAAGCAAATGAAATTCGCACAGAAAACAGACAAAATGAATGACATTACTCGCAAGAAAGTTGTCGCCGAGGTGGCAACACCACAACACTTGACTCGATAGGTTGCATGCAACATTCTCTATTGCATGTCCTTGCACATGCTACTTCCTACAAGCACACACACACACATGCAGCACCGTAACGTGTCGGGTCATTTGCTATAATTACAACTTTTTCTACGACTTTAACTTGTTCTTGTTGTTGCAGCTGAACAAAAGTATTAATTGAAGAAATTCCTTGTGGTCAACCTGTGGCTGCGCTCTGGTCGCTTGCAATGTCGCCTAAGTGAACGCACACACATACACAGTTATGCTCGTAAAGTTTCTGCCTTGTCGCATACTTCGACGGACAACTATAAATTAAATCGATGCGATTGTGGAAATCTGTGTATGTATGTATGCAAGAATGCATTAAAGTCATGCCGTCTGAGTAAGTATGTCTGTGCTATTAGTCAAGTGTAATTAGTCAAGTGAATTTAAAAAGAAGCAAGCAAAAGAAATTATTTAGTAATTACATTTATTCGAATTGAAAATAACTTCGAGCCAGAATTCTTACAAAAACTAATTCGAGAACTGTCTAACAAAAAAAAACAGGAGTTTTAAATGTACATATCCAGACCGCTATGCGTCAAAATCTACTTTTTTTCTGGTGATTTGCAAACCAATTCATTGAGTCATAAGTTAAATTTTATTATCGGATTTTGCCTCCAAAATCGAAATATTTATATTCGAAGTTCGAAAAAAAGGACTTTTAAAATAAAATATTATTAATTATAGGATATAGCTATTAAAAAATCCTAAATATGGATATGATCTACATGTTCCTCTCAATTCAATGCTGTATCAAACTTTTCGCACAAAGTTTTTGGTGGGCAAGCTCAGCAACTATTCGACCAGTTTGAATCAATGAGAATATCGATATAGTATTCATAACAAACAGTTATTTTATTGTGACAACTCGACAGCTAAAAATTATTGAAATTGGATTACACTTTTCATAACCCTAAGTACCTACAAAAAGGAGGACCTCCGGATCTATTTCTAAACTATAGATTAATTAGTAAGATATACTAATGAAATAACCGAGTTTCCTATTAATATTGGGGTCTGCAGTTACAAGTGGAAAAAAATTGGTTCAGTATTTTTCCTAACCTCACATCATAACCTAGAATTATGATTCTCGTTGTGGTCAATATTTGAGTTATATTAATAATTATTATTATCGCGCATATTTTAGTTTAAGCGGTTACATGGGTTTGTTGTTAATTGTTTATTTAATTCAAAATTTTTCTGTCTTATACATACATATTTAAAGAGTAATTTCTGAAATTTTCAAAAAAAAAAAGTAAAACTCCTCCATTGCGACGTTATTTCCGGTGACCCCTCGTCAAAAAGGTGCGTCCGCATTGTCAGCATAACTCCTGACAGGATCATCCAAAATGAAAAAACAAAAATAAGTTTTTTAGGTAAGACCATAATCTCGTGCTTGAACGAAGGAAAGACAAAAAAAGTGAAAATTGGAATTTTGGCAGACATTTTTCCAAAAAAATAAAAATGTCGGTCAAATTTGCTTGACATTTTGTTTTTTTAGATAGTTGTAATTGAAAAAAAAATCCTTCGTTCAAAAATGAGTAAAATTTATCTCGAACACCTGTTGAAAAATTCATCAAGATCGGTTGAGTAGTTTTCGAGATAATTTGATAACCGACTTTGAAAAGTTGATTCCGAGAAAAACGCGTTTAAAGTTTTGAGTACCAATAGTACTTGATTTGGAGCGCACACCTTTCAAAGGCTGTATCTCCGAAACTATTATTCTGATCGACTTGAAGGACATTATTCTTGAAATGTTGTAGAGATTAATAAGCCAAAAAACAAAAAATCGATTTTTTGAATCCACGAAACCCATGTAACCACTTAAGGACCAAAACCAATCCAGACCTTGCTTTAACCTTAGCTGTAACTGGAAACAGAAAATATATGTTACCTGCATATATCAACAGAAGGTTGAGAACATTGAAATAAGTCATACTTCAAAGGACTAGTGACTGTAGTCAGTGTATCCAAACTCCTAATAAGATCTATATAAACTGATAAAGTAATCATACAATTTTAGGAGTAATCCCTAGAAAATGTGTAGATTAAAAAACTCTACTCCAAATATCAATTCTTAAATATCGCATAGAAGTTTACCTTCAAGAAGAGCTGTTCCCCAACGGAGGAAACACACTTAGATTATTAAGAACAGTCCTTTGTGATGCCAAAGATTACTTCCTCGCTTAAATTTAGGAACCGATAAAGCGCCTAGAACCTACCCCAAATCTGAAGAGGTATGAAAATCTGCTTAAGTTTACAATATAATAATTAGAAACAAGAATATTAAGAAACCTACCCCCTATTGCGAGTGTTGCAGTAGAATCATTTATTTGGTATTGTGTTAGATACTTGATCGACAAAATTCTAAAATTTGTAGCAAACTGAAAAATTGTTGTCGACAATTGAGCGATTGAAAAGCATTCACAGTCGATGGTTAAATAATTGATCGACACTTACAATAACATCTGTTGACGAAAAACGCTCGGTAGTCGATTTCTAGGGGTAATAAATATTCTTATAATTTACATTTTACAGTTAATTTTTTCTGTTCTCTATTACTAAACTACTATTCCAACAGAGCACAGCTTAAGTACACTAGCTTCCATCAGCTATTTCATTAAGCGTAGTAAAAAACAGTGAAGTTGTACGCTTCTAATAAAGATGTACAGCATTTCGGAATTAATGATTATTTCAGAGAGTTCCTTAATTAAGTTAATTAGTAAATTGTCGAAATAAATTGACTAAATTAAAAATGTCCTGATCACATTATAATGACGATAAATTCATTAAAAGAATGAAACTCAATAGAGTAACTTCATAAATAAATTTGCGAATTGCCTAAATATATGTGAACAGAAAAATTTGCTAATTGAATTAATTAAGATTTATAATTGTATGTTCCTATAAGTAGAGTGGTTTCATAAATCACCTATTAGTTTCAATTATTTCTTAAAATAAATTTAATAAACTTCTGCTGAATTATACCCACAAAGTAGCTTAAAATTTAAGCGCTTAATTTTCATATGTATTATATTCCGTGTATAAAATAAAAAAATAAATATTTTCCCCTTTCGATTTGTTGTTGCTGTTGCATGTATGTAGTGTTTATTTTTAACGTGCACAATTTCAGAAAGTTTTTTCTGCGCATATTTTGTTTTGCTTTCTTCTTCATTTGCGCTGAGAAAAGGCGAAAAAGTTGCAGCACCAGCTGACGCCGTTGTGTTTCGAGTTGATGAAGCGACATTACGGACAGCTCCGTTCTACTTCACAGTGCGCTCAGTGGCCAAGTCGTGCGTAAGTAATGCGACAAGCCTTGAAGAATCCTTCAGAATGTGGCAGGACATTGACAACGGAAAAAATGGTTAAACAATAAACTCTGTTTAAGCCAGTGGAAAAGTTGTGCTGCGGAAAAATGCCCGTGTGAGTGTGAGTGTGAAGACACACAACTCGTTCGGTGACATGTCAAGCGTGGCGACAAGTGCGACGCGAAGTGAAGGCGTAATGATTGCTTCGACCACATGCGACGTCGAAGAGTGTGCCAATAGTGTGTTGAAGTTATTTATATACGCTAGTATAAGCATGAGAATTTCTCGCCAACACATACACATGCAGACATGCAAGTTATGATATTTATTTTCACGCTTGCAGCGCATAAAAGTTTTTCAATTAAACGCAATGATGTCCCAGTTATATGCAGTGATGTGACGTTGCGGCTTGAGTCACATCTCCGCTGCTGCTGTGCATGCTGCATGTCTGACCTCATGGCGAGCTTGCAAGTTGTGTGCTGAAATTTCATGCACGTACAAATGAATGGTTGCTTAAATGTATTCTGCATGTGTGTGCGTATGTGTATGTGTGTATTGCTGGCCTACTGTTCTTCGGCGTAGTTACCAACATAGCTGTGCGTACATTTAAAGTCATTCAAAAGTATGAAATGAAATTTCTACAAGCTTATGCAACGTTGTGTGTGTGTTGAGTCACGAAAGTGTGACATGCTGACGCTACACCCACACACATCCATAATTACATACATACATATGTACAGACATGCTTTCCTGCATATCATGACCCAAACTGCAACCGACCAGCGTGTCAGCCAGACACCATTCAGCCGGCCGATAAATGAGCTGGCACATTTAAGCGTCTCATAATTGTGACAGAGCACACAGTGTAGGGAGCAAAATGTTGATTTTCTCAACTCCCCTTTTAATTTATTTGTCATCTTCACTCTTTCATTTCAACTTTGCGTTTTCCAGCACATTTCATGCGAGTTACTGCTGTATGTGTGTGTGTATTTGCAAGTGTAAGTATGTTAATTGTGAATTCAGTTGCATAAACGACGTGATGATTGCTGCATCCATAATATTGAAACGTTCATTCACAGACAAATAAAATTGCAATATCGTTATGTGGGATGATAAATGCTTGTATTATCTGTATTTATGTTTATAGTGAAGAAATGCGAAGTTATGTGTTTTACTTTTTCCCCAAACTCCACCCCAATGCTTAAGGAATTTAAAATGTTACTAACTCAGGAGCTATAAGAAAAGTTTAAAATAACTGAACTATCTTAAAATAAAAATAATTTTTAAAAATCTAGCGCAGTTAATCTTTAGAAATTTATCTTACTAGCCCTTAAGAAGAAAGAGTAAAAACTCTGTCCGCCATATTTGTTTTCTGGGATTATCTCAAAACTCTGATCTGATGGGGTTAAATGGACCTCATATTCGGATTCAGCGACCCTAAAAACAAATGGAACATATAGTAAGAGCCCCATGTTATAAACACACTTTGTTTTGTGTGTGGCTGTGTAATTATAAAAAAAAATATTTTAATTTTGAGGAGCTCCGTTAATTATCTTAAGAGATGTTTGCTTAAAGCCAACATCAACTTCCAACGTTGTACTATTCAAACATTATTAAACTCAATTTAAATACAATTCACCGACCATCAACACAACGCGCAATAATTAAACCAATATATCTGCCTCACAATATCGAATTGCAAGCCCCATCGAATCCCAGCCAAACGTCACCCCTCCGCCGGCGGATGAGCCGAGTTGACGTAAAAATAGATTTACACCTCGAACAGCAGCTGCTTCTTCAGTGTCCGTTTCCGTTGCTGCCATCCTGTCGAGCGTCGAAAAATGTTGTCCTCGTTTTAGAAATGCTCACATTTCCACTGCGCTTCTAACCAACTGCCTACACTACAAGCAATGCCACACGCCCCCAGTCATGTTGCAAGTGCTGCGCTACTGCAATATTTGTGTCGAATTTTGCGTTTGTTTTTTGTTGTTGTCAGTTATTATTTTTCTTCCTCTTCTTTTTTAGATTTCATTTCATTTTTTAGTTTCACTTTCATGTTATTGTTTGTGCGCACATGTATTTTGTAAGTGTCTCTGTGCTCGCTTTCGTTGCATTCACTCCCCAGAGAGTTAAATGTTGTTGCACAGATACCAAAACTGTGATAATATGCAAATGCATTCGGCTACACCCTGCAGTATTGTGTTGGCACCATGAATGCAATGCACTCACCGATGGCTGGCTGCTGAAACCGGAAAGTAAGCGAGCATTTCGAGCATCTAGCGAGTACGCTAACTCTTACGCATATGGAATTTTCGGTGCCACACGCCTCAAGTGTGCTGGTGTGAGTGCCTTCACCTTTTATTCGGGGCACGCTAGCGTGTCTGCTTCCTCTTCCTGTTATGCCATTGTACCGTTGTGTCGTTTTTTTTTAGGTTAAACACTTTGAAAAGCATGCAAACGACAGTTGATATCTATCTGCGGCAGTCTCTTAATGATGATGAGTTTTGGGGTTTGCAGCAACAGCAAATCAGTCTATGTCTCCCCGCATCTGTATTGGAATCTGCGGGAGACTTGTCGCAATTTAGAGCTCAGTATATGGTGCAAGTAATTGTGTTTGCGCAAATTAACCAGAAGAATGCAAATACAGCGTTGAACCAAAACAAGAAATTTAAAGGACTTTTGAAAGTAAAAATGGTTATTTAACGAATGCTGACGTTTTAATAGTCTTTGTCCTGGTAAAAATTCGAGACCGTTCCTGTTACGTAGACTGTCGACTAACGAGCGAACGGAATTTAAGTTGATCTAAGCCTTGGCTGGAAATACAAATAGTGGGTTTGCAAATAGATCCATGAGTGATCTACTAACTGAGGATGTAACTGATGGGGATCTGAATGTGAGACCCAGTTCCTAGGTGAGTGTTTTAGATTATATTTTTCAATATAATAATAAATATGCCACTTCGAAAGCTTTCTCAAACTGATTAAAGTTCAAATATTTTCTTTTTAACACATTCATCAATGGGATCAAACCACAATTAGAGTATTTTTGATATTCTTAATCATTATCGATTACACAGCCACATAAAAAAACATTTTGTCATGACCAGGGGGTCTTACTATGTGTGCCTTATGATTTTGGGGTCGCTGAATCCGTATTCGAAGTCCATTTAACCTCATCAGCTGATTACGAAATCGGTGTGGTTTTTCAAAATGCAAAATGGTGGATTCAATGTGTCGGACGTCATTTTGAAACATTTATCGGATTCGCTTGAAACTCGTTATTCGGGGTTCTCGGGGTCGCTGATTACGAATTTGATGTAACTTTTCAAAAATTTAAAATTACGAATCAATATGATGGACACATTTTATAAAATCGATATTCAGCTTCCGCCATTTTGAATTTTGAAAAAAAAACCGACATTCGTTATCAGCGACTCCGAAAACCCCCGAGTGGCGGGTTTAAAGCGAATCCGATCAATTTTTCAAAATGGCGTCCGCCATATTGGATCCGCCATTTTGATTTTTGGAAAGGTAACGTAAAATTTGTAATCAGCGATCGCGAAACTCAGTATAACGAGTTCAAGCAATGCTGATGAAGTTTTAAAAACACTGTCCGCCATATTGGTTTTCTGGGGTTATATCAAAACCTTATATGGACCTCGGATTCGGATCAATATCAACATCTCTTGAAAATTAGTTAATGGGAGAAATGTTAGACCTATAAAATTATGAAGTGAACAGGGTAACAATATCACAAGACCTAGGGATGTACTGAGTTACTAATAATAAAATATGAAACCTTATTATTAGCAATTAGTAAATTCTACTGTAATAAAGAGCTTGTTATTTTCAAGGAATTGTTGAGAGTGCGTCTGGTAAGCTACTTAGTACTAAACAAGATTTAAATGAAACCTGCGATATTTTCCACGAATTCATAAATTTGTTGGACCCTCATGAAACAATGAAAACAAAGAGTTCCAGACGCAGTATACTTATAAATTTTCACACACTGGCGAACAAGCAATTTAAAAGCCCACCAAACCATGCATAAGCTCCTTCCTGCTTAAGACTCCGAAAGACGAATGCCACGAACCGGAAATCCACACATAGACTGCTTCAGCAAGGCATTAAATTATGCCTGAACTAGCAAGCGCTCCAGTAAAATTTACAGTTATGCGAACGACACTGAATGCGACGGCGAAACGACAGCGGACATATTGGACAAGCAACATTTGTAGAGAGAGAGAACGAAAGAGGAAACGTGTGAGTGAAACAAAGACTTCATAGGAGTGTGAAAGTGCTTGCTTTAGTGAAATGTGAAAATTTGAATTACGTGTGAAAATTAACACATTATATTATACAAGGCGCACCTACTCTTCCACGCTTGGCGCTGGTGGAATGCACACGTGCAGCAAATAAAACGATAAAATGATTTACGCCGCGCTCAGAGTCGGAAAATCAGGGACAGAATCATATGTGAGTATATGGTTCTGACAGCCAAGTGTGAATGTATTTGTGCAGCACATGTGGAAAAGTGTCTTAAATTTCAATGCCTGAGTGAGACTTCACCGCAAACGTCGGCGTAGCCACCAAAGCAGGCCACAAACAAATGAGCGCCAGCAGGCATAAGCTGATTGCGGCAAATTCGAAAGCATGCAAACACGCATAAATAAAGTTATATTTATATTATAACGGTATATTTGAGGTATGTATGTATGTAGCGAATAATATGAGAAAGCAAGGGTAGGACACACACGCCTGGTGTGCGTTAATAAATCGCGTGGAATCGCATTCGTGCAATCTCAGCGACAAAATCTTCGAGTTAAATCTCAGCGGGAGCAATAGCGCAAACACGCGAAACGCCACTCAAACGCAGCACAACGGTATTTAGGTGCACACTTACAGCTTTATTTCAAACTGACTTCTATTTACCTGCACTAGGGTGGTTCTAAAAGTACAATTATAATTTTCTTAGACGCAACCAAAAACTCGATGGCTAAAAGTACATTGGAACCACGATTAATTTCCGTCCAGAACAATACGGACTATTCAGAAATCACTTTTTAATCCCAATTCGGCTGTTTCTAAATAATAACTCGACTTTCACTCATCTTAACCAAACCCCATAAGGACCAAAATCAATATCTGACAATTTGGGCTTTAGTAGAATCAAAGTGAAGTTGTGATAAGAAATTACATGGCTTTCACATTTTTATTTATTGACTTATAAAATCCATCAATATTCTAGAAATGATTGTCTCCAAATTTCAAGTTCATCCGAGTAATAGTTTTGAAGATATACACTGAAAATTTGCGCGTTTCAGAGGCTTTCTAGAAATTTTATAATATTTCCAAAGCAAATCAATTTTTAAAATTTCTCGACAGTTTTAAGAGATACAATTACCAAGTACTTGGACCCAGAATAAACCCTGAAGACTTAACAAATCTTAATTATAATTTTTCCCACCTTTATAGACCACCCTAGTATACCCCCCTGCCACAATCAAAAACTGTGATTTTCACGTGTTTGATTTTAAAATCCAATGTTTACTCCTTCTACACCTACCAACAACTACTTCTACTTCTATAAGTATGTCAGACTTTCGTTATGAGATTTAGTAGCACGCAATTTCGACCGCATAATTGTGAGCAGACACCTTCTTGTTGTTGTTGTGAAGCATAAATTACACTACTACACTGTTTACAGCACGTGATTGTTATACTTTCAGCGTGTTTTATTTGTTTTTGTTGTTGCTCCTACTGCCGCTGCTGCAATAAAAAGCCGTTTGAGTAGTAAATACCTTTGTCGACATATTTGACAGGTAATCTCGTCCACACGTCTGCATCGCTCTGGTGTGCGCTCGCTGGTATACGAGCACTGTAGCTGTCGTGTAAACAGTGTAAAATAAATATATCAACCTGCACGTAACGCTGGCTTATTGCTTTTTGACGCTTGAAAATGCGTAGGTTTTCATATTAAATTATGCCTCAAGTGGGCGTTTTTCTTTTTTTCAGTGAACTTTTGATGTGAAATTCGTAAATATTTTTGCCAAATATGGGATTATAAAGAGATCCTTTAAATAACGATTAATGTGTTTCAAATATAAATATGAATAAAAACTCTATACATATAGATATGAAGAAAAATGATCTCAAGAGAAGGGTAATAAAATCAACATTAAAAGGTATGTATTTCAGGTTGTGGATATCGTGGATTAAGCGTGAGTAATATATGAATAAGTCTTTGAAATATGCAAATCACTCACCTAGTTCCAACGGCATATTTGGGAAACAAACTTTAATAATACCACTTTTAATGCGATAAGGGCTATACTTTTCATTATTTTAAGATATTTTTGCTGTAATAAACGTGTCCATCAAACGTTCATTGAGTATCAAAAATGGTTCATACGAAAATGCGTTACTCATACGCCATGTCATTCAAGTTTAAGGTACATTATTAACATAGATATATGGAAATATACCCACTTCAATTAAATTTTAGAAATCTAGAACGACACAAATACATACTGTACAATATTTATGTTCTAAAAATCAATAAGACACTAAAAATTAAAAAACGCAACTACAACTGCTGTATTGGCCTCTTACAAGAGAGTATTATTATATTTTTCGTACTTTTCTCCAAATTTAAAGTATAAATCACAAAGATAACAGATAATAGCACAACAATATGCTCGTGTTAATATAATAAAGATTGCATGTGTAAAGTCTTCTCTATCTATTGCTGAATGTAATATATTAATTTTATGTAGTAAAAATTGTTTTGGAACAATTTCAGCAAATCCCAGATTTATAGCTTTCACATATGCCATGAAGTGCTTGTGTAAATGTAAAAAGTGTTAGAATGCAAAAGAGTTAAAATGTTGCCTGTAGGAAATGATTATAAAAATATGAAATTCTTTGATTTAAAAAATATATAGAAAATTGTCACAGATTACGGATGAGAGAATCAACAGCGGTATGAGATGCTAATATGGTATTATGTTATAGAAAATATCATAAAAACAATTGTTCTATTTTCAGAAATTGTAATTGAAAGAAATATAAATGTATAAGTAAAGACTATAAAATAATATTTTACTTTAAAAATTTAATGGTATTCGGGAGTGAAATTTGTAGAAAATTTACATAAGTTTAGGATAATAAGAGAATATAAAATAATATTTTATAATAATAATATATTTTAATATACAGTAGAACTTCTCTAACTTGAATCACCATAATCCACAAAAAAGCTTCGAGTTAGAGTTACAGAAATTTTCATTAAAAGAAATTATTTATTTTTTTTTGTTCGCCTCCATACGATATAGAGGGACTCTTTTATAATTATGCCTCGATAGCAAAATTTTAAATTTTGTATTATGCCCTGGTCGAAAAGTTCGAGTTATGGAAGGAAATTTGTATGAAATTTGACTTCTATTGCCAATTCAAGAGTTCGAGTTATGGAGATCTTCGATTTATGGAAGTTCCACTGTAATATTATTTTAAATTTTCCTATTATCAAAAATTTACGTAATTTTATTTTCAAATATCATAAAATTGTTATTTTTTCGTACAGTGTCGCTTCCAAATACGTTAAGCGCTGGCTAAAAGCACTACGCGTATAAGAATTATGAGCTGTCGAATGTGACCGAAAATATATGGGCGTAGTAGTTTAGCCAAATGCGGAAATGGCAAATATTTCACGGCTATTGGCAAACATTACAACGCTCGTAAAGGCTGTGTGCTGAAAATATACTTTTTTGATATATATTGTAGAGAAAGGACGAAGAAATAGATTTGAAGGACCTATAGTGAACAATGGTTTATATTTGAATATCTGTACTTGAATTAAAAGAAAAATCAATAGTTATAAAGACTTGTAGATAAGCTTTTGGAAAGCTTGTGCTAAATTTGTAATGCTTTAAGCATTCTTTAGATGTTTTCAAATATTTTTTTTTGTAAAGAATAAGTGTAAAATCATATAATGTATTTTATCCTAAGATCTCTTGCTCCATTAAGGGGTTACATGGGTTTTGCCGGGTAAAAAAGGCCTATTTTCAATATTTTTTTATGTAAGAAATTATTTAATTAATTCATTTTTTTTTCTGTCTTATAGATACATATTTAAAGAACAATTTCTGAAATTTGTAACCCATTTAACCCCTTAAAGTAATTATACATACATTTTTAGAATTAACGTTATTTTTTGTCTATAGAATTTTTATAAATTTTAAATTAAAAATTCATTTCTAGTTATTTAATATAATTTAGAAATATTCAAAAATATTTACTCACAACTGCATGGTGTAATCAATATTTAATTGACAAAAGCACTCACCTGAAAAAAAGAAACAAATATGATGTTAAAAATTTATTAATATTTTCATAGAAGCTTATAAAGCATCAAAGTATTTTTTCAACACAAAAGCAGATTAGCAGCAATAAATGAAAAAACAACAAACATTATTGATAGAAATACACTTTCAATTAAGCCAAAATAATATTATGATCATTTAGAAAGTAAATAAAAAACTAAAAAAAAGAGATAATCAATTAAATAGCTACAACTGGAATATGTTCAGTATAAAAATTCATTTTCAATAAAAACAAATATTTGTCTTAATTTATTTTATATCAAATGCAGCAAATAAAATTAGAAAAATCAACTTGTCCTTGACACTTCAGGCAAAAAATGTGAACGCATTTCAAATGATTTCGTTTTTTTTTCAGCATTTTTGTTGTTGCTGCAAGCGCCATTTGAACAACTCTATTACAACGCGTAAAATTTTTTTGTTTGCTTGAAATGCATGAATAAGCGCCTAAAACGCTACCATCAGCCACAGACAATGGCTATCCATCAAGCCATTTGCTTTGGAGAGCTCTTCACTTCGCCTTTTCAACATGTGTTAAGGTTTTTTATAATTGCCATTTCACTCGCACACTGTAATAAATTATCAAAATGTCAAGCATGCAATTTGGCGCCGAAAAAAATTCGGTATTTTAAATATGCGAGTAGGCTTTTAGGCGTTTTTCCTTCGTGTAGGGCGAAAAAAATTGCGAATTTTTTTGTTTTTAGTTTAAAATTGTAATGCGCCGAGGTTTTTGTCGGCGCAGGATTAATTCGTTCGTTAGAATGCTGAAATAAATGCTAAAATTAAAAAAAATAAAATGTATATATATAGTAACGGGTGATTTTTTTGAGGTTAGGATTTTCATGCATTAGTATTTGACAGATCACGTGGGATTTCAGACATGGTGTCAAAGAGAAAGATGCTCAGTATGCTTTGACATTTCATCATGAATAGACTTACTAACGAGCAACGCTTGCAAATCATTGAATTTTATTACCAAAATCAGTGTTCGGTTCGAAATTTTTTATCGACAAATTTTGTTCAGCGATGAGGCTCATTTCTGGTTGAATGGCTACGTAAATAAGCAAAATTGCCGCATTTGGGGTGAAGAGCAACCAGAAGCCGTTCAAGAACTGCCCATGCATCCCGAAAAATGCACTGTTTGGTGTGGTTTGTACGCTGGTGGAATCATTGGACCGTATTTTTTCAAAGATGCTGTTGGACGCAACGTTACGGTGAATGGCGATCGCTATCGTTCGATGCTAACAAACTTTTTGTTGCCAAAAATGGAAGAACTGAACTTGGTTGACATGTGGTTTCAACAAGATGGCGCTACATGCCACACAGCTCGCGATTCTATGGCCATTTTGAGGGAAAACTTCGGAGAACAATTCATCTCAAGAAATGGACCCGTAAGTTGGCCACCAAGATCATGCGATTTAACGCCTTTAGACTATTTTTTGTGGGGCTACGTCAAGTCTAAAGTCTACAGAAATAAGCCAGCAACTATTCCAGCTTTGGAAGACAACATTTCCGAAGAAATTCGGGCTATTCCGGCCGAAATGCTCGAAAAAGTTGCCCAAAATTGGACTTTCCGAATGGACCACCTAAGACGCAGCCGCGGTCAACATTTAAATGAAATTATCTTCAAAAAGTAAATGTCATGAACCAATCTAACGTTTCAAATAAAGAACCGATGAGATTTTGCAAATTTTATGCGTTTTTTTTTTTAAAAAAGTTATCAATCTCTTAAAAAATCACCCTTTATATTATATAGATCTGTTGTATAACATGCTGTGTAACTATATAATTACAATTTTTGTGCGCTTGCTTGCGGCGCATCACTCAGTTTATTGTTGTAGCTATTACTTTTTACTGCTAGTTTTTGTGAGTCAAACTAATGAAAACTAATGGATTTCAATGAGTGCTCTTAATCGTGTGGATTGGTAATTCAATCACATGCCAATTATTACGAGGTCATGCATATTTCATAATTTACTGTTTTTTTGAGTTATAAGAAGTTCAGTCAGTGTATCAACATAAAAATATTAAATTATATTTATGGTCATGCAGGTGTGACTATTACGCGATTTTTAATATGCGGGAAAACTGTTTCAGCATACATTACAATGCAGAAGTTGTAGTGGTATCTAAAAAAATAAAATTATAATTAATTATTTTATATTTGATAAGCCTTTCGGTATAGCCATTTATTTAAATAGTGTATGATGCCTGTATTTAATAACCGATAATTTATTGGTTCGAGTAAAAGTTCAGATTGCACTTCAAATGATTCCTTTGATTTCTGTATATTCATTGGCAATATCGAGCATGGTAAGCTTCAGTCATTCTACTTCAAACAAATCACTTCATATCACAGGTGATCTGCTTGAAGTATAAGAAATTATTTATTTTAGCAAATTGCGTCACATCATCCCATATGGTTTATAACTAATCAAATCAGGTTAGAACGAATAACATTTCTCTCTACAATTCAAAACAATTCCCAGATGTGAATATATCAGATCTTTCAAAGGAATGACATCACATCATGGTATATCAAATAAAAATAATAATACCCATATCTCTATGTATCTCACGTCATGATAGTAAAAAATGAAATTAAAAAAATGAAATCGCATCATCACATATATCATATGCCCTCATATAACTTCAAAAAATATATCACATCATATAATTTAAAAGAAATCACATCACTTCATAGCATTTGTGAATCCATCACACCTATTCAAACGCATCATATCACATCATAATAATACCACTTTTTCCATATCAATTCACTGTATACTCTCAGTCATTAAAAAAATGCATCACATCACCTCAAATCAGTTAAAACTAGTCAAATCATCAAATAACACCATCATATCACATGTCGTTACACAACTTCAAACTATATCACATCTATGATTTAAAACAAATCACATCACTCCACATTAATTGAAATTAGTCTATTCCATCACAATTACTCACATGATTCATATCAAACATCACATACATACATCAAACGTAGGAATACGTACAGATCACATCACTTGAAACATGTCACATCGCATCTTATCGTATCTAACATATCGCGTCACAAGACGAAATTTCAATGTCGCAAGAAGATTCAATGGTATGATTCAAATACGAGTGGACTGAAATTATTACCAATTATCACAAGTTAAGAGAGAATTCGCTGAAAAGGACATATAGTACTATTCAATCTTTGCTTCTTGCCTCAAGAACTATTATACTATAGAAAGGAAACTAGTAAAGAAGACAAATATAGAAAATGTTTTCATTCAACCAGATGTTAAGAGATCTTGTTTTCATGTATGCATGGTTTTTTAAAATGAAATGAAGCATAAAAGTAGACATCGGCAGGTAATCCAGTGACGATCTGGCTACTGTTACGTGGAAGCTTCGTCATATGCTACTGATGACAAAAAAATATTTATTAGAGAGCACCGTAGGAAATGTTAAGTTTATAACGAAACTTGTAATCTCTTAAAAGATGTTTCTTCATGTAATAGGCTTCTTTATTAACTGTAACCACTGTAACATAACTCTTCTCACGCCCCTTGAGAAGTTACATTTTATATGCAGAAAATCACCGCATTTATTTGTGCATTAAGAAAGCATTGTCTGAACGAAATTAGTCGAAAGAAATAAGATTCAAGCAGAAATTCTGTAACTGCATTAATTTTACTTAAAAAGTTAACGACTTTGTATTTCACAGGAATGTGTGTGTGCACTCGGAAGAGTTTCAACTTGCCAAGAATACCACGCATGCACATGCTCAGCTACCATTGCCAACAGAAACACACTTCGCGTAAAGCAAAAGTAACAACGGAAATGCCACAACCCAAATTCGCAGGTATTATAAAATCTCGCCAAAGAGCAGATACTATGGAAATAACATAAAATGAATAAAATGTTTGCTTAAACGGAGGAGAGCACCGCAGTTGAGCTCAGTGCCTTGCATACATTGTATATGCCTAAGAATATATACTCGTATGAGAGTGCCTGTATGTAGACGCCAGTTTACTTTTAGTGCTTCGCAGTTACCCAATTTCAAGCGGTTGCCGGCTTTGGCGCCCATTACCTTGTTGCCATGCTTCCGTCGACGTCATTTCCTTCATCAGAGCTCACCTATGTATATATTCTCGAGCACGCAGTAAGCCAATTTTTATTCCGACCAACTTGCTGCCTTTCGCAACACCGCACACACACACAGCTGCTGAAGTTATGCTCTGTGGCGCTGTGGGCTTCCGCACGTTTTGCATACATATATGCTATTGTTGTTGCATTAATGTTGCTTTTTTTTGTAGTTTTTTGGGCGGCACTCAGTGAGTGAGTTGAATGCGCTCCCACATTGGCATTAAAGAGCAATTAAATGCTGTCATAGCGCGAGTTTATTCAGCACTTTATTGCAAGCTGTCATTCCTTCCAGCACAAGGGGCCCACACCAGAGGCCCATGCCGTTCACACGAACGACGGAGGTGCAGGCGATTACAGATTTTAAATGCATACCTTGTGTAAATATTGCAGCTGCAGGCGCGCAAGCATACAATGTTGCAAAGACTCACACATACATGCACACTAGCAGGAGCATCCATTTAACTTTATCATTGTTTTCGGCGGCGCTGTTTTACTACTGCAGTGAAGACAGTCCGCATGAAAGCGTCGGCTTAGCTGGTTGCGCAAAAATTGCTGCACCACTTTGGCGCTCTGATGTCAAAAGTGGGAAAATCTTCTTTACACAGATTTACCCCCAAAAAAAAGCACAAACAAAGAGTGCTGCTCTTGTGGCAGTACGTGTGTTGCTGAAGTTGCTGTAACGTGTCGCGCGCCCAGGTGACTTGCCAAACTATTGGTTATACCCACAGTTTAAGTTAAGCCGGTGGACTCGTTGCCATGAGAATATTGCCTCAACGTTGGAATGCATATACATACATATATATGTACATACATTCATTCATTCTCTCCACACCCACTTATGCATTTTATCTTCTCTTTTTTGTCGAATTGTGGAAGCACTTTGGTTACCCACAAATGGTAAATGCAATCCGGTAGTTTGCGCGTGACTCAATAAAGAACGTTACAATCAATGGAGTGAAAGACTTTGAAATATTTTAAGAATTTAAACTTTAGAGAGCTAATAGAATTCTCATTACTAAGGCTTAAAATATGTTTGTAGAAATATATAATATTGTCGAATTTTTTATAAAATAAATTAAATTGCAATTTTGCTCGTTTACTTATTTTGTCATTGTAGTTTTATAAAAATATTTCTTACTGATAACACATTTGGTTATGTATTTAAAATAAATTTCTTTACATCATTACACCAAATAAAACTATATCCGATCACAACAAGAATTTAATTTGTATCGCATCACATTATATCTATCATTACATTTACGTATAATCATATATCAAGTTAAGTGATATACCACATCAAGTCATTTCACAACAACGCTTATAATAAGTTACATCACCTTATATAACATTAAAAAATATCGACACATCACCACATATCTCATTAAAAAAATTAATCACATTATATAATATCACTTATAACACATCACATCACTTCCTATAAGCCCAAACAAATAACATCACAATAAATCATTTTGAACAAATATCATGTTCTTTCAAAGTATATCTAATAAAATAAAAAAAAATCGGCGCAACTAGAAAATCATCTCATATAACTTCAAAACTATTCACATCACATCATATCATTCCATACAACCAAATCACGTATACAATGTGAAGTATGGTGCATTCATCATACCATTAAAAAATCATATTCATATTCAGTAAAAAAAATTAAATCGCCATATATAAAATATATAAAACAAATCACATCTATCATCCCATATCACTTATAAAAAAACTTATCGCTTAAACAAAAATAATCACATCGCCCCAAACAAGTGATATTATATCATATAATTTATAATAAATTATCTCTTCAAATTTCAAACAAGCACATGATTTCGAACATTATATCCATTCATATATTATTTTATAGAAAAAAATCGCATCACAAAATTATATCACGTGAAGTAATACATATCCATCAATCAATTTAAAAAGGTCATGTGCATTCAAAAAATCACATAAAAAAAATCTCATCTATATGTGATGATATGATTTTTATAATTTGTCATTTAAACATATATCGCTTTAAACAAGTCATATCTTACAAAACATTTCAAATAAATTATCTCCCCGCATATAATTCCAAACAAGGTACATTACATCACATCCATCAAACAAATAACATCTCCTTATATTCTATATACATATCATTTCAAATAAATAACGCTCGCGTAAAAAAATCAAATTAATTAATCAAATTAACTTCAATCATATAAAAGAGATTAGCCATATCACTTCAATGAGAGCTCACGTTGGATCATATCACTTCCAATTTTTCACATGATGTGATATTCTCTAATACCAAATGAATATATATTTTTCTCAATCCATAACAAAAGTAAAAAAGCCATAAATTGGAACCGAATAGCAAAGATTGTTGTTTTTTGTAGACATAAATAGGCAATGTGAAATTAATAATGAGGTCATACCCATTGTGAGCTGTTCAACTTGCAATATGATGATACTTTTTGACTATTTTGAGCATGTATATCTTTTATTTTACTGTGAAATGTCCCAAAACTTTCAAAATGCTTCCCAACAATATATCCGCACACTTGAAGTTAAGAAATTTAACGAAATTAAATTTTATTAATTGTATATTTTATATATAATTATTTAAACCAGAAGCCGGCCATAAAACATTGAACCGTAATCGCTTTGAGTATTTAGTACAAATCTTATAATATATGTGCCAGTTATAAGTCACCAGTGCGAATGAGCAACATTCTTAGCATGCAAGTACAGGCTTTAGCACACTTATTAATTGTTTTTGTTGGAGGTTTTACAAAGCATAACATTTAAATACTAAACTAAATAACTCTCAGCTGCGAAAATGCAAAGTAAATTTATTTCAAAAGTGAACTGCAGCATTAGATTAAAACCATACTTTTATGCAGATGTTCTATAGTATATTGTGCAAAACATGATAATAAAAATGTTTTCTTTGTTTTTTTAATTACTCGAAAAATACTTAATTTACTCTAAATAAACTATATTTTGCCTTTGTTGCATAAACACACGCGCACATATGCAAATTTCGCTCTATTCACAGTTTTTCATATTTGCACACTCGAGCGGCATGAGCCAGAGTGTACGTGCCTAATTGCTATAAAATGCAGCAAAAAAGGTAATATGCTGTGAATAACCATTAACGAGTGAACTACGCACAGGTACACACAGACACGCACTAACACACATTTATGCATTTATGCTTGTGTTGGCATATGCATGCAGAAACTCACTTATGCAAATATTTTTGTTATTTTCATAGCGAATGTTTTTAATACAAAAGCACACACACACGCAGACAATCTCACGTAATTTAAAATCGATGAGTGTGTGTGTTGGTGCGGAAAATGCAATTTTTTCATAAAATTGCAATCTCTTATTGCTCTTATTGTTAGTTAAAATGCTTTTAATAGTTGAAAGCTTGTTGCACACACAACACAAGTGCCATAGTTGAAATTTATGACAGCATAATGCACTCGAAGTGAAAAAGCGCAAAAATGCAAATTCTGTTGATTAATATGTTAGCCTTTTATTCTAATACTGAAGCACAAAGTTTTTATCATCTCGCTTTTAAACCTCTAAATAAATAATTCTAATATGTAACAGATTAACAAAAATGATTTTTTATTTTATTGTAGAGAATTTAATTTTAAAACTTATTTTTTTAATATTAATAAAAAAATACTGGCGGTTGTGCTAAATTGGCTGACTCAAGGCCTTCATATACATTTCTGTATTATTTTCGAATGCATCATAGAAAACTTCTTTATTAAAACAGTTACAATATTATGAGATTATGTCAAATAACAAAAAAATAACTTTAACATAATTATTGAATATAAACATAACGAAAATCTCCCATATAAGAAAATAAATTAATATGTACATACATATGTATATATGTATGTATGTGATTTTAGCATGTACTCGTGGAAGTTTCTCATAACAACATGGAACTGTGACAGAAGAAATCTACATCTTATATTTGTCCGTTGAAGAAATTATAGCTGATCAACTTTGTCAAAGAGACCGAAATTGTGGGTTTAAAATCGTGGATATTACACCATAAAGTCCCACAGACACCTCATCATTCATGATTTTTTGAACAGAAATAATAAAAGTACTATTCAATAAGAAATACAATATGATGAAATTTTTCTCAAAAAGCACCGAGTAGCATATTTTAGTACCCTAGAAGAAATTGTGGAATAATTGATGGCCGCACCGAAGTCAGAGTAAAAAAAAAAATATTTCGAAGTTTGGATCAAGAGTTGACATAAGGTAACAACATCGATCTTGAATTTTGAACTTTACATTTTATGAATAAATTCCTAAAACTGTCTTTAGTATACTGCACTAACAATATAGAATGAAAAAAATGATTTAAAACTAATTAATCATACGATTTTTCTAAGAATCCCTAATAACATTTTCGCACAGCCAAGTTAATTTAATACATTAAGACCATAATTGAGAAACCCGTTTTTGCTATTCGTACTCTATTATCAATTAGCTGTTCTACATTTTTGTTTTTGCTGTTCATAAGATGTTTGTAAGTTTCATCAGCTGATTGTTGTATTATCAATAATGACAATCAAATTTTCAGCGAAGACATTTGTATTCGATTAAAAATTAATGTAGAATTAATTAAATTGAGATTTGTATTTTGAATGGTAAATCGAACTAAATCAGCGCTTTAATAAAGCAAAGGCCAGTTAATTGATCAATTAACTCATGTGTGATAAGGCTATAAGGCAATTGCCTAAATTGGGTTCTTATGACATAAAATTTATATAAATTAATATTAGGATGTCTGTACTTAAATATAAGCAGTTCACGGTTACCCGTTCTCCCTCTTAACGGGTTAAAGAAATTATAAAAAATTTCACCTATTTTCCTATTAAGATTTTGTTTTTATTTAAATTCACCAATAAATCTTCATATGAGAACTTTATTATTCAGTGCCTCATACATTCATTTACAACTACTTCCAGCTATCTACTAGTGAACCCTTGCTACACTCAGCTACCACAACTCACGACAAAATTGCACTCCACAGTGTCATAAAACGTTTAACACAGCTTTTTCATATGTATGAAAATGAAGCGAAGCGGCGTGGAATAATAGTAGGCAAACGCTTGTGGCCACCGAGCAAATACCGAGGAAAACTTTGCCAACGCCCAGCATTCGCTAAACTTTTGTGTGTCGCCACAGGAACTGTTATTCACCTAAGCATTATTTAAGGTAACTTAAGCAAACAATGTCAAAACTTCGAGCGCAACTATTTGTATGTGTAAGTAAAAGTATATGTGAAGGTATGTAAGAAACTGGGTAAGTCATACGCGCGTCGGGATGCAATATTTAGTTTATCAAATTATCACTCACATGATAATGTTGTGGTTGAAAATGTTCAAATTATCATTTGGAGGAGTGGTTGTTGTTGTTTATAAAACCATAATGATATCGAATGTTTTGTATGTTTAGTCTACTGATCATCTTGACCCGTATTCCAATTTTACTCATGATAGTATGAAAAGGATTAATATCGAATAGTACAGGTTTCTGAATAATCGGTTCTGATGAACTTCGATTCAATAATATTTCAAGACATTTCAATTTTATATATGACAGTCAATTTTATAAGATTTTTTCAATAGACAAAAATCTCTTAAAATATTTATTTACAAATAATAATTCAAATTGAACTGGTGCATTCAATTTCTAGTTTTTTTTTTAATTTTTTCTTTGAAAACTCTTCTCAGTACAACTCACCCCAAAACTACTCACTTTTATTGCATTCGCTTGCAGCATAAAGTTTTCCGCTAACATGCTACTTCGCATTCATCACCATTTTATGACAATGTCTTCGAAATGTGCTGCAGTGAGATATCAGTGGCCGACGGCTATTTTCCCACTTGCTACAACACTGTGACCGCTTTTAATTTGAATTTGCATTTGAAGTTTCCTAAAACAATACCGCCAGCAAAGTAGCTCGGTTGCACGAATGCTGCTGCTGTGGAAAAGTTGCCGCGCGCAACACGCACAATTTCCACCGAAAAGTCATTACGAAATTTTAGCTAAGAATCGGTGCACAATTCCACAGGGTACTTAAATGCGTATTATTTTTTTCGTGTTTCTACGAAATTGTGTTCTTGCTATGCGCACAAAAACAACAAGCGCTGAATTCAATTGAAGTGTGCTCCGCTGAGTTGAGTTTGAGCACCAACTTTTGCCTTTAATTAAAAATTTCACCGCTGCAACTTAAATTTCCTTTATCAAATTTTCATGCGATACTACGGTGTTTTCGAGTTGCCGTATTTCATTACACTCGAAATGAATGTTAATAAGCGTCGCTTGAGTTTCGTCGAGTCAGTTAACGAGTAAGTGCATTGAGTCCTTGCTCTACCAGCGTATATACAAAAGCACATTCAGAGCTTGTTTGCTTTTGACTTCGTGCAATTAAACACGACAACGCAGTTTTGACTAAAGGACCATACTTATTATTGGCTGGAAATTAATACTCGTACTTGCGAGAATTATGCGAAGACTTGTCGCACTTTTTATTTACTCTTTCTCTCGTTTTTTTTGTTTTTTTGTGAAAAAGTTAATTTTGGGAAGGCAAAAGTTTCGACGGTAATTGTGCAGTAGTCAAATGTAGCGTGGTTTCGGTAAATGTTTTAATAAACTTCCTAGAAGTACAGGTTTCGCATTTTTTCAATTATTCAAAGAGTGAACGAAAATAAGCACAGTGCGTAATAAACTAAATTTACAATTATATGCATAAATAATAAGAAAGATAGGGCTAACTTCGTACAATCGACTGGTCATTTTGACCCATTTTCTAATTTTACTCTAAATCTTAGTTTGGAATAATGGGAAGGTCTTGATATCATCAATAACATCGTAGAGTTTGATATTATAAAAAGGATGTATCGGTAAACTGATTCTGAGATTCAATAAAACTTCATGAGATTGCAAACACCAGCCATTAATAATTTTATATGGAATAGAGATAACCTATAATAGATCTTAACCAAGATTTTTTTTTTCAATATTGTAATAATTTTAACCATAATAATTTTAGAGTGATTTTTATTGTAAAAAAGATATCCATATAGTTAATTATTAAAGTAAACACTTCGTGAAACCTAACATTAATATTGGTTACTAAACACAGGTTCGACCGAAAGCGGCCTTTTCCTTCCGGTCCTATGTTAAGTAATATAAATCCATTACAGTAAATTTGAAATCGACTCGAGAGAAGAGATCTGTATATTCATTGTATGGAACAAGAGCCGATTTCATGTACTTTGATATTGGAACATCACATAAATCATTGTATTAGGCAAATGTATGATAAGGGGTTCGGAAAGATTTCAACCGATTCCAGATCATTTAAGAGAATCTCTTTTCTTGATCTCTTTCTGATTGCTTCAGTTATCGATTGTACTGTTTTTATATTATTATACTATATAATTGATATCTATGCACTCAAAGAAAAATGTTTTTTTTAATTAATGAGAAATATATGTACATACGTTACCGCAAAAGAGAGTATTATAGGCATATGACAAGGAACTCTGAAGATTACTTTGCCAATATTAATCGGTTAAATGTGAAATGCTTCCAGTTCGACGATGCAACAAATCATATATGGTTCGAAACCATTGCTTTATTTGGGCGAACTTTCGGTGGCTTAATTAAGGGGTTATATACAGTTAGACGGCCGAAAAAAAGTGAATTTTCCAGAATTTTTTCTGAGAAAACTTTTTAATTTATTGATCCAAAAATTTATACACATATATCTTTTAACTGTATTTTAAGACTTAGTACTAGTAAAAATATTTATTTGAAAAAGAGCTACAGCTGATCTCCAGGAGCTCCTCTCAAAAAAGACGTTTTGCGGTGATCACTATATCTCGGAACTGGATCATCCGAAATTAAAAAGCCAAACAGATTTCGTTAAAATAATGTTAAATCTAGTAATTAATCGAAGGAATAAGCAAAATAAAATTTTTTGACAAAATGGCGGTTTCTCAAAAAAAAAAATCGATTCTTCACCGAAATTTCGGCCTTAAATTGTTTATAAAAAAAAAAATTTATCGGAGAGAAAAAATCTTCGATTAATTACTAAAAAATATATTTAAGAAGGTCGTGTTAAAATTTGAGACTAATCGGTCTAGCCGTTTTCGAGTAATGTTGGTCACCGACATTGAAAACACCATTTTGAGAAAAACGCTTTTAATGTTTGGACTTTGTACTTCCAAGCACTCTGAAACGCCTTTTCAAATTTTTCATTTGCTTGTAACTTTGAAAATATTCACCGGAACGATATGAAATTTTCTGTATGTATTCTTAAATATATGTACATTAAGAAAATGAAATAAAAAAAAATAGATTTTTTTTTAATTCTAACTGTATATAACCCCTTAAATTACTAAATTTCATTAAATACCCTTAGTATTCCCTTAAATACCCTTAGTAGTCCCCATAAAATATATATCCGAAATATTCTTCATAAAATAGATTTCAAAAACGTGCAAGCTCATTCAACCAAAATATGGATAATTTTAAGCATATTTTTGGGTGGTGGGTGGTGGGTATTATATAAAGTTATTTTAGTCGTGAAATATACATGCTTCCCTCGAATTAACTATTCTGGCGTGAAGGGTTAATAGTATAATAAAGACAATTGCTAATAGACAAATCAATATGCAATAAATTTACACTCTCATCTTCTGCAGTAAAAAAAAAAACTACTGAAATACGCGAGTTACCAAGAAGCTGCATATACATACATATATAGAATTCCATGGAAATTCACGTATTTCGAGCGAAAGTCAGACAAAAAATTGGAGAACAAAAAAAAGAATTGGTAAAACGCAGCAACAACAAAACGCATTTGGTTTGCGCAAATTAAATTACAATTTCGTGGAAATGCTATGCTCTGCGGCTTTACGAGCGCACAATAACGGTGTATAGCGAAACGAAAAGCGTGAAAATCGCTGGTGGTTAACAGGAAGTAGATGTGTGCTCTAAATGCAATCACAATATGGCGTTAAAAGAGAAAACCACTCTGGCGCACGAGTGTATGAATCTCGCTTGTCTAGCGAGGTGGAAAAGAAACTAAAGATTTGCGTAAGCTGGTTTGCATGGTTTGCGCGCACTAATAAAATTACACACTTGGGAAATTCGAAAACTATTTTCTCTAACAACACACACACACATATATATTCAAAGGCGCAAAGTTATTTACACATTCAGGTTTTTTTTTTGTTTTTGGTTGAATCTAGCGTATGTTTGAAACTATTTGTTGGACATGGTATATTAAAGATGAAGTCTGTTTTTCGGAGCTGAGTACAATGGATTTAAGGTTAAATCTCGAATTTACACAACAAAACAAGATGAGTAGTGAAGTCAAGCGATTTTAGAGCACACATAAATAGACCTTATATCCTTTATGTCTGTTCAGAGATCAACTATCTTATCTGGGAATAAAGTTGTCATAGAAACTTGGGCTTTCGGATCCGAGGTGATAAGCAGGTTTATTTAAGCATTTACTCTTCCTTAGTAAATTACTATAGCAAGATGGATGAGATCACCTGATTATGGGTCCCAAAGGCATTTCGAGAGATGAAAATAGCCAATGTTCTGAGAAACAAGACGAAATTGGACAGAGAAAACATAATGCGATTGGGTCTTAAGCTCAATTCTTATAATATTTATTCTTCTTCGATTGTGGTTTTGATGATCGAAAGTGAGAGTTCAAGTATTAATTTTAAACCATTTAAAATGTTAATAAGAATCGGCACTAGTAACAATGTCTGTTCAGTTATTTCGTTAACTGTTTATATCACGTTCCAGTACATACAAAGTCCAGTCTGTACTAGAAGAATCTCTAAACTCATTCGTAACACTGAATGTTATCATTAAGGTCAAGAAGAATATTAGATGAATTTAAAGTATCGGAAGTCACGTTTTGTCAGTCCCAAGAGACAAAAAGAATAAATAGCTTCATGAATAATTTAAAACGTTACCAATTTTAGCAAACAAAGATAAAACGTATACACTAAACTAAACAAAGAAACCTTCCACTTCTACATGCTAAACATTCTTTTTACTTTTTCTTGTTCAAATGCCAATTCCATTTCTGGTAATACCTTCACTTCGCTGTTCGCACATGCGATTGTACAAACCAACTACATACCAATTTCCCTGCCGTTGAATCATTATTCCACTGCATTGTCCGCTGCCACTCCAAAGGACAATGGCTTGATGTAACGTATTTTTAATTGGAAATTAATTGAAACGTTCGAAACGAATTCGATTTTCTTTAATCCAACATTGATTTGTTAGTTCATTTTCAAATTCACTCACTGCCGTCGCTCTGCTTGCCCAAATACTTCAGTACCGAGTGGCAAATAAAGTAAGTGGAGTGTTGTAGAAAGCTTGAGCTTCAAGCAGACGCCGGCAACGCAGTAGCGCTAAAGTATTCGTTTACTCGGTTTATTGGTTGCTACAAAAGAATACATTTTATTTTGGCATCTGGTTGTTAGATTCCGAACAGAGAGCGGTGTAGATAATGAAATGTCGGTGGAAGTGTGTATGTGTTCGCACTCCCACACTGTTGACGTGTATCCGGCACAGAGACATCACGTTTAACGTATCCATTTGTTTGGACGTCGATATCATTCGCATTCTGCTTTCTAGTGCCTTACAAACACTAGGGTGGTTCTTAAATTTTGAAAGAACATTTTATATACGATTTGTACTACTCTGGCGAAGACATTGCATGTAAATGTTGGTCTTAAGTACCATTGGTATTGTTGATTTAATATCGGAACATTGCCACACCCACAAATTACAGTTAGTCGGAAAAATATAAAGTGCTACAGCTAAGACACAAATTTAGCTACAAAACACAATTTAAAATAGTGGAAAGAAATACAAAAGGTCGCAACAGCTGGGGGCGTGGTCCCGGCACGGTGCCTTCAAAAAATAACGGTAATTTTAAAATAATATAGTAATTGCAAAAATTAAAATGTAAATTTTTATAGTCTCGCAACAAAGTTGCCAAAGAGAGTATTATAGTTTTGTTCTCATAACGGTTGGTTGTAAGTCCTAAAACTAAACGAGTTAGAAACAAAAATATATATATCAAAATGATCAGGTTGACGAGTAAAGTTCAATTCCGGATATCTGTCTGTACGTCCGTGCAACGGATAACTTGAGTAAAAATTGAGATATCTTGATGAAACTTTGTACACGTAATTCTGGGCACCATAAGAAAGATAAGTTCGAAGATGACCGAAATCGGTCCAGTGCCACGCCCACAAAATGGCGACAACCGAAAACGTATAAAGAGCTATAACGAAGTCATAAATTAACCAATGAAATTTGGTACAAAGGATCGCACTAGGAAGGGGCATATTTGGATGTAATTTTTTTTTAGAAGTGGCCCTGCCCCCTACTGAGATTTTTGTACATATCTCGAAAACTACTAAAGTTATATCAAGGAAACTTTCTAGAGTCGTTTCTTTTAGGTACTACCTTATACAGTCCAAAAATGGAGGAAATCGGATTATAATTACGCCCAGCTCCCATACAAAGGTTATGTTGAAAACTACTAAAAATGCTTTAATTCCACCAGAAAGATGTTACAGAAGAGCTGCACTCACAATAGTTTGCACAATTTTAAAACGACATGGTTCCGCCCACTTATGGGTCAAAAACCATATCTCCGAAACTACTCGACCAATTTCAATGAAATTCGGTTCATAATATCTTTCTGGCTTCCAAATGATATGTTATGAAAATAGCCCAATCGGTTTACAACCACGCCTACTTCCCATATATCGTACCAATTTTGAAGTCGATCGTTTACCTTCCAATAATAAAGTAAGTACTAGTGAATATATCGGAATAGAACTTTGCACAAATACTGCAATTATAGTGTGGCATCACCCTTCTCAAAATCGCCGGCCAATCGAACCATAAGTATTTAAGGCCCCATATATCGAATATGAGGACCTCAATGTTTCTAATACATTTTTTAACGAAAATATAAGTAAGTCTCTCAGATATTTTGAAGAAATTCAGAGGGAATATTTTTCTTCTAATAATATGTCTCCGAAATCGGGTCATAACTTCACCTAGCTGCAATATACCTAATATTAGAGTTTTGAAACTTTCAATGGATTTTATACCATATATATATATATATTATTTATATATTATATTTTAATTTGAGATTTGTTTCGACTATTGGAAAAAGTGTATAATTTCGATTGGGAACAATTTCGAAGGCGACAACATTAATCTAGACGATTAAACAAATTTTCAATGTGCAATTTTTGTACAGCTGAAAATATTACAAAAAGCAATCTAAAAACATATTTTGCATGAATAAATTATAAAACAATTGTGTAAATAATAGATTGAAGTAAAAACCGCTTATCTTCTTCACAGCTTAGCAAGTCATTTCAAATGCAATATTAGAGTAACAAGTTATGTAACATGTCCAAAAATAAATATATGTTGTAAATTTTAACTTTTCAATAAACCTTTTTGATTGATTGGTTTAATAAATAGCAATGCGCACATACATATGCACACACAGACAAACAAATTTCAATGAAGTTTTTCACAACAAATCCGCAATTGCTAAACACTTTTTTCACTATAAATTCCATTGAAAGTGTGTTACATTGAAAATGTGTCATGTTCATTCACGCCAAACATGCGACTAAGTAATCAATGCATCAATTTCACTGACTAGTAAATTCAAATAATTCCATACTTCAACATGCACTAATAGTAAAATATACTGCCGATGAGGTGGTCCTGCCTACATCCACACAATTCATATATGAATGAATGCGTATGTAGCACAAGTGATGTGTGCAGGCACTCGGGCGTATGATCAACCACAATAATATAAGCGTTAATAGCGAAATACCACACTTGTGTCACGTACAAATCCCACACCTGTCATCAGTTCTACGGATTTCTAATTTGCATAAAACATGAAAAACTACTACATAGCTGCTGCTCACACAGCCACGCATAAATTGGTTTTGCGGCAAATTTGTATTTATTTGCATGCGTGCGCGCGTGTGTGTGTGTGTAGGCGCTATATACACACATTTTGTGGTTACACACGGCGTATGATTGATGCGCCAATGAATGAATGAATCAAACCAAAAACCAAATCATATTGCATTCGAAAATTTAATTTAATATGTGAGCTATAGACTATGGTAAGGAAGGTGCTAAGTTTATTATATTATTTTATATAGTAGGTATACAGTTGAACTTCCATAAGTCGAACTCTTGAATTGTCAATAAAAGTCAAAATTCATACAAATTACCTTTCATAACTCGAAGTCTCCAGAGATTTTTTGTGGATTATGGTGATTCGAGGGGGGATGGGGTCATATGTAGAAGTTCACGCAAGTGAGGAAAGTTTCTGATTGCCATTCACTTGGGAGTGGCCAGGAACGATTCTTTTGCATATGACTCAAGCAGCTCACGACTTCCGGTTTTAGACCACGTATCCCCTGGGTAGCTAACAGACATCCGTTTGGAGGCGAGCTAAAGTGAGAAGGCGAAGCCCGCTTGTGCGGTTGTGCGTAGGGCTTGGGACCCACCACATAAAAAAATCTCCCCAATGAAAACAAACACCGAGCCTCGGATGAGAAACCCCCCTTTTGATCACGACCCCTGCAAACGTACTAAGGATCATGATTTGAGGGCATGCACCTGGAATGTCCGGACTCTTAATTAGGAAGGTGCCTCTGCCCAGCTGGTTGATGTCCTCATACAACTAAAGGCTGACATCACTGCCGTCCAAGAAGTGCGATGGACGGGACAAGGACGGAAGAAGGTGGGTCCTTGTGACATCTACTACAGCGGCCATAAAAAGGAGCGCAAATTCGGTGTTGGATTTGTGGTGGGAGAAAGACTAAGTCGCCGAGTCCTGGCATTCACCCCGGTGGATGAACGTCTTGCCACAATCCGCATCAAAGCGAGGTTCTTCAACATATCGCTGATTTGCGCCCACGCCCCAACGGAAGAGAAGGACGATGTGACCAAAGATGCTTTCTATGAGCGCCTAGAACGCACCTATGAGCGCTGCCCCCGCCACGATGTCAAAATCGTGCTTGGCGATTTTAACGCCAGGGTGGGTAAAGAAGGTGTCTTTGGCACAACAGTCGGAAAATTCAGCCTCCATGACGAAACATCGCCAAACGGCCTGAGGCTGATCGACTTCGCTGGGGCCCGAAATATGGTTGTCTGTAGTACCAGATTCCAGCATAAAAAAATTCATCAAGCAACGTGGCTGTCCCCTGATCGAAACACGCGCAATCAAATCGATCACGTTGTGATAGACGGAAGACATATCTCCAGTGTTTTAGACGTGCGTACGCTCCGAGGACCAAACATTGACTCGGACCATTATCTAGTAGCAGCAAAGATACGCACCCGCCTCTGTGCAGCAAAGAACGCCCGTCAACAAACACAAGGAAGGTTCGACATCGAGAAGCTGCAATCACAACCGACAGCCGAACGATTGTCTACTCGACTTGCACTCCTGCTCTCTGAGAGCACTCATCAGCATCTCGATATAAGGGAGCTGTGGAACGGCATCTCAAACTCATTGCATACCGCTGCAGCCGAAACAATTGGTCTCCGGCAACGCCAAAAAACCAGTTGGTACGATGAGAATTGTCGTTCCGCAGTGGAGAGAAAACAGACTGCCTACCTCGCAACGTTGCGATCGACCACAACACGTTCGGGGTGGGATAGATATCGAGAACTGAAGAGGGAAGCGAGACGCATTTGCAGACGTAAAAAGAAAGAGGCCGAAATGCGTGAGTATGAAAAGCTTGAAAAGCTGGCCGACATGGGTAATGCTCGAAAATTTTATGAAAAGATGAGGCGATTAACAGAAGGTTTCAAGACCGGAGCATTATCATGTAGGGACCGAGAAGGTAATCTGGTGACGGATGTCCAGAGCACACTGGGATTATGGAGGGAACACTTCTCCGACCTGCTCAATGGCAGTGAAAGTACAACACCAGGAGATGGCGAACCCGATTCCCCAATCGATGACGATGGAATAGATGTTCCATTTCCCGACCATGAAGAAATTCGATTAGCAATTACCCGCTTGAAGAACAACAAAGCGGCGGGGGCCGATGGATTGCCGGCCGAGCTATTCAAATACGGCAGCGAAGAACTGATAAGGTGAATGCATCAGCTTCTTTGTAGAATATGGTCGGAAGAAAGCATGCCTGACGATTGGAATCTCAGTGTGCTCTGCCCAATCCATAAAAAGGGAGACCCCACAATCTGCGCCAACTACCGTAGTATAAGTCTCCTCAATATCGCATATAAGGTTTTGTCGAGCGTATTGTGTGAAAGACTAAAGCCCACCGTCAACAAACTGATTGGACCTTATCAGTGTGGCTTTAGACCTGGAAAATCCACCATGGACCAGATATTCACCATGCGCCAAATCTTGGAAAAGACCCGAGAGAGAAGAATCGATACTCACCATCTTTTTATCGATTTTAAAGCTGCCTTCGATAGCACGAAAAGGAGCTGCCTTTATGTCGCGATGTCTGATTTCCCTGCAAAACTAATACGGCTATGTAAGCTGACGTTGAGCAACACCAAAAGCTCCGTCAGGATCGGGAAGGACCTCTCCGAGCCGTTCGATACCAAACGAGGCTTCAGACAGGGTGACTCACTATCGTGCGACTTCTTCAATCTATTGCTGGAAAAAATAATACGAGCTGCAGAACTAAATAGAGAGGGTACAATCTTCTACAAGAGTGTACAGCTCCTGGCGTATGCCGATGATATTGATATCATCGGAAGCAACAACCGCGCCGTTTGTTCTGCGTTTTCCAGACTAGATAAAGAAGCGAAGCGTATGGGTCTGGTGGTGAATGAGGACAAGACGAAATATATCCTGTCATCAAACAAACAGTCAGCGCACTCGCGTCTTGGCTCCCACGTCACTGTTGACAGTCATAACTTTGAAGTTGTAGATAATTTCGATTATCTGGGAACCAGCATTAACAACACCAACAATGTCAGCCTTGAAATCCAACGCAGAATCACTCTTGCTAACAGGTGCTACTTTGGACTGAGTAAGCAATTGAAAAGTAAAGTCCTCTCTCGACGAACCAAAATAAGTCGCTCATTATTCCCGTCCTGATGTATGGCGCTGAAGCGTGGACGATGACAACATCCGATGAGACGACTCTTGGGGTTTTCGAGAGAAAGGTTTTGCGCAAGATTTATGGTCCTCTAAACATTGGCAACGGCGAATACCGCAGACGATGGAACGCTGTACGATTTATACGACGACATTGACATAGTTCAGCGAATAAAAAGACAGCGGCTACGCTGGCTAGGTCATGTTGTACGGATGGAAGAAAACACTCCAGCTCTGAAAGTATTCGATGCAGTACCCGCTGGTGGAAGCCGCGGAAGAGGACGACCTCCACTCCGGTGGAAAGACCAAGTGCAAAGTGACCTGGCTTCACTTGGTGTTTCCAGTTGGCGCCAAAAAGCAAAAAGGAGGAATGAGTGATTTCCTACCCAAAATTTATGTATGAAAGTGTATTTATTTAAAAAAATTGTTATTTTTATTGAATTGCCAAATATTAATTAGTAAAACCGAACATAAATATTTGATTATTTTACTAAAATTTAGATAAAGTAGCTTTATTCGAAATTTAAAACAAATTTACTTATTATCAAATATAGATTGATTATGGAAACAGGGTTTCAAAATATCGAAAAAGCTAAATTTATGAAAAATCTTGAATGGTAGTCATACAAAATTAATTGGAAAATCCAAGAGAATTGACAACATTATCTAGATATTCTTTCAACACTGATTCATAGTTAAAAATCTCGAAAAATAATGGTTTCATTGACAATAATCACCTAAAATTAAAGCTTTTATAAAATTAAATGAGAATAAATGGGAAGCATATAGTTTTAACATTTTAAATTTGGACTTATAGCATGGGATCAAGCGGGATATTGACTTTCGTGACATTATGAGAGACTTGGAAAGTACTTCATAGCAAATATGCTTGAGTTATTGTGCTTTTCTTAGAAAAGGGACGGACAAATATGTATTATATTGCCCAAAAATATAACAAAAATTATTGTAACATGCACTTTCTATATAATTATTCTTGGCTTCTATTTTCTAAAATCAAACTCAGACTTTTAATTCTTAAAATTATCGGAATATTCTGAAATTTTTGTATTAAAAAGGCCAAAATAAATTCCTAGGCTTGAGATTTTATTATTTTGACTCTTTTTTATATTCTTTAAAACCAAAAAATCAATTTTCACGAGCGTACTTTATAAACGCAAGCCAAATAATCGATTTCCTGGACAATTTTGTTGCAATTTATACATATTTAGTATGACGGGGAAAAAAATCGTAAAAATCTTCAAAAAGTGTGCTAGATAGCACAAAAATACAGCTAAGCTAGCAGCTGTCATGCTCATCTACATATGTATGTATATTTTCTCGTGTGCGCAACTTAATATGTGTCATGTCATATTGTCGTATTTCAGATGTTCGCAGTTAATTAAAATTTCCCTAAAGATTCAAAAAGTCGGCTTAATATAGTTGAGTGTCGCCGAGAGTGTCCAAAAATGCACAAGTATATATACTATGTATATATTTAGTACCATATACTATGTGGCACACAAATGCAGCAAGAAGACATAAAAGCAGCGAGAAGCCGAGCGCTTTTGTATAACTGCATTTCTATATACCACTAACACTTGCTATATATACCACCGAATGACTGTACTCTGGTGCTGCAATGACCTGCACGTCTCTCCGTTTCAAGGTAGGCAAATGCACGCACACATACAAAAACACATGAACACATTTCGTTATAGACCTAACTGCATGATGTTTTGTAGTTAATGCGCTGCAGCATGTTAGTTTAGCCAAGTGTATTCGCCTCCAGCCGTGTGGCACATATTAAAACGTTGCGCAGGCAAGCAACCAAATGCGCTGCACTTTGTCGCCGCCACCGCCGCTGCAGCAGGCATTGAACGCGTTGTGGGTTTGCCGTGAGTCGCGGTTGACCTAACATAATTTACACACATTCTCGGCGAGCACACCAACACACAGACACCTTGCAGCAAATGCCAGCCGCACCACGCCGAATGTGAGTTTCATAAATGTAGCGTTGCCTCAGTGCTAGGGACCTAAGCCTGCTGTCGCTGCATGCGTTGTCAAGTGAAATAATTCATTAAATGTTGACCCATTGCCGTTTGTGCACTCCTGCAATTATACCTCAACGGCTCGTGGCTATTTTCGCATTTTCGACAATTTCGCGTTCAATTGCGCCCTCGGCGGCTAACAAGTGTACGGCAATGGCAATAATGTCGTGCAAATAGCACGCAATGCGTTTGTAAGTTCATTTGTGTATGTTTATATGTGTGTATGTGCATGTGTTCGTGTGAGCGATTTATGAGGTGCCGCTTTGCGGTAGTGACATTAATTGTGAACTGATGGAGCTGCTTGCGAAACTCATAATTCACGGACACTTGCGTTTGTCAAATATACTCCCCAACAGGCAAAGCCACTGATGCTGGGTGGGGGGAGAGAGGATAATTGCGTCGGTTGGTTGGTTCTAATCACTACTTGCGGTGCAATCTACAATTTTATGTCAATACTTGAAAACTCGGAAAATTCGAGATACCAAAAATGCTGTTACATTTCTAGAGTACTGCAGTGTACGTTTATGTACATTAGAACATTATTTGTCTTTAAAAATAACGCTTTACTACCATAAAAATATTCAAATAACCAAAAAATCCTTAGAAATGTTTTAATTCTTATTCTACCGCGATATCACCTTGCTTAAATGTCTTTTTATAAGTATGTACAGACGTGACTATTAATATAATTACATACTAGCCAATGACATTACACTCAAGTACTCTCAATTTGCTCATTTGTTTTGTGCTGAGAAATGCGAAATTCTAACAGACTACACAAGTGAAGGGAATATGTTCTTGATTATGTCCACGTCTGCAGGGACAGCACTTAATTAGCTGAGTTTAATACGGCACTCTTAAAATTAATGAGTTCCAGAATATAATGTAGCTTAATAAATTGTATTGAATAAATTGGTATAAATTAAATTCGTGTTTCAGAGCAAGGAATTGAATTAATGAATTATTCTGCAGGATACAAACAGAGAGAATCATTTATTGTTTTTAACAAAATCTGTTGTAATGATTGACCAATTCTTATATCGTCGATTAGGTCCGTTTTAGTGGTATATTGCTTTCCACTCTCATACATCTTTCTATCCAACCATCCCCAGACGTTATCTATAATATTTAGGTCTGCGCAGTAAGGCGGCCACTCTAGAACACCAACATTTCGGCTTTGTATCCATGTTTTTATAGACCGCACAAGCTGAATTTAGGCATTGTTGTGGCGTGAATATCATACTAGATTGCCAAAAATATTTTTCAAAACTGGAAGCCCACTTTTTGGAATTCGATTATATTTATTTGCATTCCTATTTAGCGATAAAACTGCAATTCGCGGGTACCATAATATGATATGGCTCCCCACACTGTAACACCTTTGAACCGATTTTTCTCATCCGAAAATTAACTTACTAAGAGGTGGATTTTTCTTTAGTTTCTGCTTTTTCAACGATCAGCTTCCTTAACCAGCCTTTTAGTAGTTGATTTTAATGCTTTCATCGTGTTAATTTGAAGCTTCTCTGAGTTAACATCTCCAGTAGATCCGTAAATACACTATTATTGCCACTTTTGAAGCTCTTTTCTTAAGTTTCTTTATTTCGAAGAAAATTAAAAATCTGAAGCCTCCACATTTTTTCTGCAATTTTATGCAAAAATCATCGAAATTCATGAACCGCTTCGATTTTGAACTTTTTCTCCACAAATAAAACAATTCTTCTTTCCAAATTGTAGAAAAATGAAAAAAAAAAAACAGTTAAACACTACAAAAAATTTGGTGCTTGTGGTTTCTAAATTATGCGAGATACAATGTTATTGCATTTGGGGGCGCTATCCTGATGACGCAAATTTCGTTTGCAAATTTTTGTACTGTATTGGTTTTTAATACATGAATCGTATTCTGTCCTTTTCTAGCTTATTTTGAGGCAAATTGTTTAAAGTTTGTTATAAAATATGTTGTGGTTCTAACCCAAATAGTGTGGATAATATTTGGTATCAACCAAGTATGCTTGGGGTCGGTATCCTGATGACGAGCAGTGTATATACACACTTATTTGTTTTCCGTAAGAGACTATCGTACATCCGAGAGGCAATAGAAGACTCCATTTCACTTTTAGAATAAAGTTGGATAAATATAGATTAAAAACAACAACATCAAGAATTGATTAATTAATTTTTATGATTTGTATGAAAAACATGTTGAAATTCAGTGAAATAGATAAAGTCCTGGGAAATAAGAAGAAATCTCTAAATTTGTTGATGCTTTTTTAAATTGGTTTCCCCGATTAGTATTAGAGAAATGAATTGAATGAAGTTTTTTCATTGCTCGTCAAAACATGAAAACTGATCAGAAAAATTCGACTTTGAAATGAAATAGTGAGTGTTTACTTTTGAATGTAACATTCTTATTTCTCTCCATTCTTATTTTTCTATTAAATTAATTATTTCCGATTCTTTCTTTACTAATGAAGAATTGCAAGTTTAGTAATGAGCTACTAATTACACTTCCCCACACACAATTTATGCTTCATTAAATTGCAATTGAAGTTTACAAAGATGCATGTTGCAACTGCCGGAATGCATGTAAGGATACAATGGTGCTCAACATTGAGTAAACATTTCACTCTATACAATTATTGAAAAAATAAATATTCTCCTAATATAAAACTAAAAAAAAATTATATAGCAAGAGAAATTACAGCTTAGAAAGAATAAATGAACAGTTTACTTTTAGCATTTCATCGGTTACTCCATAAAACCTCGCATAAAGCTTTGAAAATATTTTAATTTTTGTAGATTTTTTTAACTAAAATATTTAATATATGAGTAGGTATGAATATATCAGCTTGAAAAATAAGCATTGTATGATTTCAACAACTATATGTGTTTATCATTGTAGAACAGCTCCTGCCATTGCTAACAATGATTTGCTACTTTTATTGCCCTGTATTACATTCTTTGTGCGCGTTTATTCTCATTAACACGCTCTTACTAACTAAACACTGTAATTGCGCACGAAACATCTTTCGCCAAATTTCCGTTTTCGCAATTACTTTTGCAAGTATTTTCTAAGTGATATATGTATTCGTATGTTCAATTAGAGTTACTCTACTTTGGTTATCATATACCCAATCCTCAGAAGCAAGTACCATGGTATATTTGTGCATCTCAGTTCAGACAACTCAAGCTACCAGATATTGGTATATATCTTTTGCGTGGCACGATCTTGTAACTATTGTTGGGTGCAGTGGAAGGCAGAAGTTTTCTCAAATTGTGTGTTAAATTCCAACAAATAGTAGAAATGAGGGCTCTAATGTATAGGTTGTATATACCGGATTCGCTGAAGCAAAAATAAATCTAAAGTTTTGTTGTGCTGATGAAAGTAGCTCTACCGATGAAAGAAGTGCGAAGGAACTACTTATGCTAATTATACTTACAGATATCCTACTGTTATAGCCACGATATCTTTCAGTTTTAGGTTTTAACAAATGTATTGCCAACTCACATCTCACTTTACTGTGAAAGATAGAGAAATAACGACTCGCCACATAACAAGAATTCTCCTAACCAACATATAACCAACAAATAAATACGTCAGTGCATATTAAGACACGAGCAACGCCAATAAAAAGGAAGTGAGTGACGTCAGTGGTTGATAAGATTTGGTTGCAAGCCGAAAGCAATTGCAAAACACGCTGGCCCAACCAGGTGTTTGCATGCAGTGGACTCCTTAGGACACGTGCATGCCCAGTAGCAAGAGGCGTCAGCGGAAGAGAGTAGGAAATGCAAACAGCAGAGCATGTAGAGCAACTATCATGATTGCGTTCTGCATATAGGACGGTGCAAACTCGTATAAGTGTGAAGCTGTGCAACTCCTTTACTCCATATAGTGTTGCTGTGTGTTCGTGATGATGATACGTCTCTTCTGAGCAGAGTAGAGGCAAGCATGAGAGATAGCAGGCAAAGCAATGTATCCGCTTGTTGGCAGGATAAGAGTCGAGCTGTAAAGCTGGCGGTATGTAGAGACCTACAGTCGCGTTTGCTTCTACAGATGACTTATATATAGCTACGTATATAACTTGCAGGTGTAATATGTGTATTTGCATGTACTTGCGAGCACTTTGTAAATGCGAAAGTGTTTACTGATATGTCTGATACACCCAAGTTCTATGAGCTCCTAGATATGCACACATATAAAATACTACACTACACCATATATCATACCCACACACCTTTCAAGCTGCAGTTGGCGGTGAAATGTTAAAAACACTTTCATCTCTTTCACATTTCGCATTGCGTCTACAAATGCCAAGTTGTACTCTTACATAACACACACGTTGTAGTAATGCTTGGTACACTATCAGCGCTGGCGTATCAAGTCAAGTCAAGTCTGTGTTAAAAAGGATGCCAAGTTGTCAAAACTTCCTGAAGTTGCCACTGCAATGAATACATTTCGCATAGATTAAGGACCCAGTTGTTGGTTGTATGCAACAAAATGATAAGCTGCACTTTTAGCGGAAGTCTCTTCACTTATACAGCACACTTATCAAAGTACTTAGTACTGCAGCAGCAGCAGCAGCATTAGCACACACAAAAATGAGCTGATTACGTAGAACTGGCAATGTAACTTGTATTCTCTGCAAATTACCTCTTTTAATGTAGAAATAATTTCGAAAAGTTACTTGGAAAGTTTTAGCTTTTCCTGTGTGTACTTCCATATACAAAATGAGTTCGTTAAGAAAGTGGGTCTAATGTGGATATTATACAGATTAAAGCTTCAACAGAAAATTTAATGACAAATGTTCTGTAAACGACATTTTCTATAGAAGGTTTTACTACCAAACCTGAATGAAATTACTTACCATTTAATTAAATTATAAATTCAATATTCGGGTTTGAGGTTAAAGACTTTAATAAAAAACCTGTATCAACTCAAATAAGATAACTCCTTTAAAAAATTGCCTATTTTCAATATATTTTTTCTATGTAAAAATGATTTTATTTAATTCAAACTTTTTTCTGTCTTATAGATACATATTTAAATGTAAATGTAAAAAATATTTAAAGAAAAAATTCTGATATTAAAAAAAAATTAAAACTCCATTGTAACGACATTTCCGATGAGCCCTCGGATTCCCCGTAGTCAGAAACAAAAATAAGTGTTTTAGGCAAGACCATAAACTCGTGCTTGAACGAAGGAAAGACAAAGAAAAGAAAAAAATGGAATTTTGGCAGACATTTTTCCAAAAAAATAATAGCTTCGGTCAAATTTGCTTGACATTTTTTTTAAATAGTTTTAAGTGAAAATAATATAAAATCCTTCGTTCAAGCACGAGAAAAATGTATCTCGAACACCTGTGCAAAATTTCATCAAGATCGGTTGAGTAGTTTTCGAGAAGGTTTAAGTAACAATAATATCTGACTTGGAGCGCACACCTTCCAAAGGCTGTATACCGAGACTATTATTCGGATCGACTTGAAAATTTAGGATAATATTCTTGTGATGTTGTAGAAATTAATAAGCCAAAAAACAAAAAATCGATTTTTTGAACCCACGAAACCCATGTAACGCCTAAAGAAAATAATATAATATATATAATTTTCGAGAACCTTGAACCAACCTACTACTACTTCTGTGTCAGATTTAATGCGTGAAAAGAACAGTAAAACTGCAGGTAACTTAAACAAAGAAACAGGGGAACACTAAAACACAAGTCCAGTTTAAAGACAGATTTAACAGCTTGATTTCTTGTTGTCTGGGGGATTATAATAACTGCCATGTAAACCGTATCGTATCTACTTTGAGGAATCGAGTCTTGTTAGTTTTCACTGTAAAGCTTTCGATAAGCAGTTATGACTCCACTTAAAATATATCAAAGCCCTGACCTAATGTAAATTAAGTATAGAACTGTGTCCACATTCTACTGATATTATAGACGTATAAACAGCATCTGGAAATATAATCTCAACAATTTCTTTTTGACATCAAAAGCAAATTTTAAAAGAATTTAACGTATTTTATTGATAAATACATATATAAAAAAACTTTCTGGTTTTACAAAGGATTGTCAACTTAACCTCCAACCAGGGGATCAGCCATAGAACCTAACTTAACCAGACCTAATCTAACATAACATTCAATTCGGATCTCTGTGACCAAAATTCGATATATGGAATCACTGTGGGCTTCTTTCTGAATGTATTTTAAATTCATTTATAATAAAGATTTTATTAAGAAATTATTTATAAAGCAATATTATGTTGTAAAAAAAAATTTCATTAAAAACAAAAAAAAAATAAAAAACCATCAACTAAAATCTCACACAACCACAAAACCACCATAGATATAAAAATTTCCCACCCAACTATTAAAGTTAAAAGCCAAAACGTGACGACACAAGCATCCCTTCAATAACCCGTAGTAAAAAAAAACTCCGATCATTTGCCAATTCTCAAGCGTTCGAAGTGAAAAACAATAAATTCCTTGCCATTATGTGTAGACAATGTCATTTGACTGGCGAAATTACAAGCGAAATGGCGAAAAATTCCACAAAATTACCACAAACGATGGCCACTAAAGGACATAAAAAGCGTAAAGGATTGAGCAGCAGTGAAAACAGCAAAGAAGAAAAGGTAACCATAAAAACCATTACAATTTGCATATTTTCCATAAAGTTGATTTTTGATTATTTTACGTGCACCGAAGGAGAACCGACAGCCTTGAGACACAAAATCGTAAAAAATCTGCGCAGCTGGACCAATGAGCGCTAGCGGCTGACTCAGCAGTCAGCAGTCAGTGCAGGGAGCAATTTTTTCCATGCCATACTTTTTGTGTGTTATTTTATTCAAATTTCGATTTCTTTACGCGGGTTTCTCAGAGGTAAACATTTTAAGGCGCAGCGCGTGTTGCACAGCTGTCGGCAGGGCTTTCATGGTATAAGTGGAATAAGTTCTCACCGTCAACGTTTTATTTACCATTTGTCTAGTTGAAAATTGAAGAAGTGCTTAGAATTTCAATGAATGCATGACTTTAATCGAAAGATTTCTATGGATTTGAAATAGATAAAGTAAAATTATTTAGTTATGAGTGTGAAAAGTACACTACACTAGCAGATATAACATATTTGTTAAAATTTGAATATTTCATTTTTACAATTTCATTATACTTTGTGAGAACCCTTATAGATTTTGATTTCAGGCGTATTTTCAATATTTTTTTTCTAAGTAAAAAATTATTTTTTTAATTCAAAATGTCTTCTATCTTATAGATACTTTCATAAATTCTGAAAATTTCGAAAAAAATATTAAAACTCCACCATTGTGACGTCATTTCCGGTGACCCCTCGGAAAAAAGGTGCGTCCGCGTTGCCAGTATAACTCCTGGCAGGATCATCCAAAATGAAAAAAACAAAAATAAGTGTTTTAGGTAAAACCATAAACTCGTGCTTGAACGAAGGAAAGACAAAAGAAGTAAAAATTAGAATTTTGGCAACCATTATTCCAAAAAAACAAAAATTTCGGTCAAATTTGCTTAGCAATTTGTTTCTTTTTTTAAATAGTTGTAATTGAAAAAACATAAAATCCTTCGTTCAAGCACGAGTAAATGGAATCTCGAACACCTGTGCAAAATTTCATCAAAATCGGTTGTGTAGTTTTCGAAAACATATGACAACCGAATTTGAAAACACGGTTCCTAGAAAAACGGGTTTAAAGTTTTGAGTAACAATAGTGCCTGACTTGGAGCGCACACCGTCCAAAGGCTGTATCTCCGAAACTATTATTCGGATCGACTTGATAATTTAGGATAATATTCTTGAGATGTTGTAGAAATTAATAAGCAAAAAAATAAAAATCGATTTGTTTAACCCACGAAACCCATGTAACCCCTTAACTCGGTTTTCATAAATCGGAGCAATATTATGAATTTCCAAGAGAGAGATAGTATCACCCGTTAAAAAACATGAAGTTTAGTAATCCACTTTCATTTTAGTTCAAAGCCGTCATTAATCCGAAATCACAATTGTTAAAGTGATGCCCTAAAGCTTATGGAAAAAGCTTGAATAACAAAATATGTCCACCAAAAACTAAAATCACGAAAAACCAACATATCTACATACATATGTAATGCTAAATAATGCATTACGAAATAATGAAGTACATTTTTGATCAATACAAACATAAATAAATCAACCACTAAGCTTGTCAAGGGCAAATACCCGGAAAATTCATTACACCATGTGGAGTTAGAAACTGTGCCGGATAATAGGCATTGAAAGTGGCCAACCAACGCAGCTCATTATCTCGAAAATATGCAAATTATGTTTAGGGAACGTACAAAATTATGCGGAAAATTCCATATAAACACAAAAGGTAATCGAGCATATTATACAGTGGATTTTCGGAGAATCAAGTATTGAAATTAATAGTAAATATCCGGAAAAAACAATAACAAATTTTCCAATTCCAGTTTTATGATTTACAGGGCATTCGGATGCCTTCGATTTCGGTAATAATATAACTCTTGATTTATAATCTCCAAAGTTCAACCTTTCACTGCTGAAATGATTAAGAACCGCCTTCTTTTTCTTTGAGATCAATCTAGATTATAGAACATGCCGGAATTGGAAATTTGTTATGGAAAAACTACATTGAATCAAACACACTCAAAATATGTCTAATAAACCGAACCGTCTAAATAACCTCATCATCATATCTACAATATCTATGGATTAAAAGTAAACATAATCCAAAACTTGTTGAATAAAATGATATTCTTAAATATCCTGCTATAGATGTGCAACCCTGATTAGTTTCACAGACCTATATGCTACTTCATAACAAAACCATATTCATTTCATTTCATTTTAAATTTTTAGATGAGCTATACATGATATCTGATATCATGATCTAAATATGATAGTTAAAAAAATTTTGATTTCTTTGGAACTTTTCAAACGAACTTTTAGTAAAAATTGTGAAGAATTTTACTATTAATATGGATACTTTCTGTAGAGACAATTTCTAGGCTTCAACCAGTTATGATATGATAAAGGAAGAACTTGACCTAAAACTCTATAGCACGTTTAGAAGGGTTTATTTTTAATCCAGTTCCAGAGTTCCATTCTGATGCTCAAAGTGAATTCAATTTCCTACTGGGCTATGCTGCGCTAGTTTTATGCGCATACAGAATGACATGTAAATCCGCTGCAGTGGTATAATATTAATTAAATCTACTGCAGAAAAGCGCAGTAGCAAACAACAACGACAACAACAAACAATAAGAAAAACTTTGATAATGCAGCAGTGATTGTAACATGCAATTAAAAATGTACCAAACACCAAAATCCGTCATTTAACGCACACACACGCACGAACACCCCCAGGCGAGTGTTTATACTGAAAATACGCATATATTTTATTCATTTATTTATTTATTTGTGCATGCATTTGTTAGTTTTTGTTGTTTTACGCAAATCGACATGACAACGAGCTTTAATTTATTTTAATGACCCTGTTGCCGGATTGCGTCAGTCGCCTGTTGCTGTCAGCCCACCCAACCGAACAGCCGAGCAACCACCAATCATTGAACAAATGCAGATCATAGATGTATGCCACCAAATGACAATAATAGGAAATAGCATTTTCGGTTTGAGCAATACAGGTGCATACTGAAGTGTACTAGCAACAACCAACCGCATTGTTGGGTGCGCCTTTTGATTTTCGGCAATCAAATTTAATTGAAAAACATATATACTGGATATACTCTTTGGTATAGTATGTAGGAGTATACACATTTGTATGGCTCGAATTTCATTATTATTATTATAATTGTGCCACACGTGAATATGTGTCGTTGAAAAATATTCGAAATTGACAATACGGCTTCATGTGCTATCAAATGCAGTTCATTAATTGCATATCTCAATTCGTCTTTCTTGGTTCTAAATTTTATCATGTTCGGTTCCTAGAACATATTTTTGATTTATTATGTCATAGAGAGTATTATTATTAGCGACTTGATTAAAATATCCAAACTTGAAGTAAAAAAATGGGTAAAATTTTACAAATGTCTCATGAAACTCTTATTCGAATGAATTAAGTATAATTTTACAAGTGTCACAGACACGTGCTCACTTTGATAGCTGGCTTGACAGGTATCCTTCTAGGAAATTACTTATCTCTAAAAATACCCTACATACTGCAGTGATAATCACAAACCTATACAGTAACTAAGAAAAGAAAAGGTGAAGCAAGAAACTGTCACTTTGTGATCGAAAAATTTTCATGAGAACCAACTCTATACCCATCTACATTGATACATTTATATGTGAGAGTAGCTACATATAGCGGCACTAAAATGCCAAAATTATATTTATTCACTTGAATTAATTTGCGGAAATGCGCAGCGGCGACACCACCCGCCAGCGCGCACATGCAAATACGGAAATGTGTCATTTGGGTAATAGTTTATTTACAAACAAATATGGAAATATAATACATACATAGAAGTATTTATGTATAATATAAGAAAACCCCGGCACCACTAGCTATAGAGTTTGCTATTTTGCTGCTACATTTCTTTCTCTATATATTTTTATATATAAACAATATCCATACATACATTGTACATAAGCAATCGTATATACAGAAATGTCTTACTTTCCATTGTACTACATTCAAATTCAATACATGTTCCTTTGTAGGTTTGTAGAAGTAGGGATGTCCTTTTTATGCACTTTAACACATTTGTTATTTCCACAACTAAACATTTTACTAATATTCGTAATATCTATGTAAACACAAAACTGTTTATATTGACTGAAAAATTGTCTTTAAGTGGATCCTAACAATTATTTACTGATATTTAAGGAGCCACGGGTAGTCATTTTGCGTTTTTCTCAAAACTATGTGTTTTGAACTGGTGACAACTGTAACTCCGCTCAGTAGATTTTATTAAAATTAATATAGCTTTTAGAATACATAATTATCCTGCGCCTGATCGAAGCTTTTTTCCTTTTTCAAAAATTACGATTTTTTAAGATCTATTTTTCTCGAAAGTCTAGAAAAAAATTTCCTGAGGCCGCCATTTTGTTAATTTAAAAAAAAGCTTCGATCAGGACCAGGATCATCCATTTATAAAACTATTTTTTTATCCGATTGATTTTAAATGAATCCCAAGGCCTTATGATTGTCAACGCAAGGAGCGTGAGTCAACACAAACAGCTATAACTTTGTATATTATAATTCTTTCCCCAATTTTCGTGACTTCAAGTCAAAACATTGTAAAATAAAAAGAATTTCGTGTCTCTGACTACTCCTAACCCCTTAAAATTCTTGACAAATATTAACTTAATTCCAAAAATAATCTTTTAGTCAGAGAACTTATAAAGAATCGAACTCTCAAGAGAGCAAGAGAAGCTCAAGTGTGCCTAGTAAATGATTAGTGGATAATTAAAAAACAGATTTCTTTACCGAACAGCCATGGGATATAGCGTTTCTTTCATGACAACAACTGAACTATGAATAATAGTAAGTAAGAACAATTCTTTAAGTTAACACTAAACTCCTGAAAAGGAAACTAAACAAATCAACAAGTTGCAAAAAGAGGTCCGTAAGCCAATCTCTATGATTTTTTTTTTGTGGTGAATATAGTTCGAGCTATTGCAAGCCTTAGAAACGACAGCAAAACTGTTTTTTCGTTTATGAAAAACTATTTCATACGTATAGCAAATTACAGGAAGCAATTTTAAAATTAGAGAAAAGACCGAAGATTTTGTGAAATAAAGTACCACCCTAATACACATTTCACCAATAACACCACTGTTTGTTCGTTTGCGTCTCAAGTGTGCCACAATTGCGCACAAGCATCACATTAAAGTAGGACAAAACGAAAAAAGAAAATGAGAAACAGAAGGAAAATAATAAAAATTGAGCACTGACGGAGTATTTTCCACGCGCTTGCCACAGTAGTACTATATGCTTTTCTCCAGAAATCAACATGCAGCGCCAAGTGGGATTTACTGCTACTTTTGCCTAAATAAATTTGTTGTTTTTATTATGATTTCTATTTTCCATGCTATTTATTTTAGTTGGCGCGTGTTTTGTCACTTTGCCGCACTCACCGACTACAGAAACAACAATACTTTATCTATTTTGTTTTGGAATTGAACAATGTATGCTTTCGATTTGAATACGCAAACGGTAAGCTTTGTTTACCGACATGGGTTAGTGAGATTTCGCATCAACACGCTGTCATTTGCATAGTTCGCAATTTATTGTGGAAATCAAAACAAGCTTTTGTTTACACATTTCATTTATGATAATATATTAGTAGACAATTATGCAAATCTGCCACTGCACACACACACACACGCATATACTATTTCATACTTATAATTCTCTTAGTAGACATCGAATAATTTATAGTAACTAATTTGGGACATGTGAGCATGGAAAACAGCTAAGACATTTTCAAGAAATTAGGTATATTTTTAGTATAATAAATAATAAAATATATATATTGGAAAATTTAATTTAAAATTGCCATACAATAATTAATAAATTCCCAGTTTCTTTAATTTTAAAGCATTTCCTCTACTTGGTATTTTTTCATTTTTTTTGTGGTTTATTTTTTTATTATAAACAACATCAAAATCACTTTATCAACTATTTCCACACATAATGTCTCTTCATTAGCGAAAATATTCGTTCATAATACACTGGCACCCTCTTACAAGCGGCATTCAACTCAGTTATATTACGCAAATTTAACATACCCACGCAAGTATGTGAATATGACAAAATTTCCGACTCCATTTCCTTGTACTCAGCACTGAATTCTCGACATTTTAGCATGCTCACGTGTGCGTATAAATTCAATTTAATTACAAAACTTTCAAATAACATTTTAATAACGTAAGATGAAGTTTTTATTAACCACACATTGCTGGTGAATGCCACGAGTGTGTACATAACTTGGACGACAAAATGTTTTGAGCTTAAGTAATAATATATTTGTAGCTCATGCTATAAGGATATGGTGACTAAAATCGAAATATAGAAGAAATTTATTTAACATCAAATTCTTAAAAATGAAAAGGGTGAGTTTCAATATAAATGCGCCCTTACAAACACCACTACCGAGCGAGTAGGCAATTGGAATTAAATCTTCTTCTTCTTCTCTTAATATATTTATATTTCCAAATTTGCAGCGACAAGTGTTTTTTTGATAGAAAATATGTTTAATTTAAAATATCACAAAATTCATTCCCAGAGCGATTTCTAAAGCTCCTTAAATTTAATAGATCGGTGGAAACTCCGCAAAATTTGTTTCTAAATTAGATATCTTCCGAAAATTTGTGAGAAGATTCCATTATTATTTCTGTGAAATTTAGTGTTTCTGCCGTTTTTCGTTAGTGAGTTAACCCACTTTTAGTAATTTCCAACTTAACCTTTGGATGGGATGTGAGGTTGGTTATTTTCCGATTTCAACTATTTTCATGATGTGGGGTGGGGTACGTAGGAGAACCGACTGCAGAAAGTTTGGTTTATATAGCTTTATAGGTTTGCGAGTTATATACAAATAACCGATCTGTGGGCGGGGCCACGCCCACTTCCCCAAAAAAAATTACACCCAAATATGTTCCTTCTTAGTGCGATCCTTTAATGCAAATTTTTTGGGCGTTTCAAATCTCCCACGGTCCCAAGGAATACGTGTACCAAGTTTCGTTAGGATATCTCAATTTTTACTCAAGTCATCCGTTGCACGAACAGATCCGGATTTCAAATCTACTCGTCACCCTGATCACTTTGGTATATATGACTCTATATCTAACTCTTTTAGTTTTAGGTGTTACAAACAACCGTTATGTGAACAAAACTTTAATACTCTCTTAGCAACTTGTGTTGCGAGAGTATAAAAATAACCTACTTCAATAAGAATCCTTTTTAGAACCTCTCCATGAAGGTGCTCTAGACTCGAGTTTGGGAAAATTCTATAATTGTTTAACATATTCGATCTTGAATCTCAGAAGGCTTTCTTTTTTTGACTAATGGTCTGTTAACAGTTCTTTGATCCCACAACAACCGCAGTAAATCTGTAATACCTTCAGATTTAACTAAAGATACCTTGTTAGGATTGTGGATTGTTCTCAAAGTCTTAAAAATTGATGGTTCGAAATAAGTCTCTTGAATAGAAGTAGATTCGTATATAAATCCAAAAATTATACACAAGGCCTCTGGATCTCTAAATTATATCAGGAGCAACGAGTAACCACATAGCCACACACATTGTTCATTGCACCCCTGTGTTTATCCGAAGGTGTAAGTTTTGGTAAAAGTAATGTAAAGTTAACTGCAAAGTCAAATACAGCATTTGCTCAGCTCGGCTTGCCTGCCTTGTGGGTTAGTTGTGCATTTGTAGTAGCCACACTTTTAACTTTTGCACTTCTCTCCAATGTAAACTGCTCAAAAATCAAGTTGTGGTCATGCATAGATATGTATGCATACGGTGCTTGATTCCACACGTGTGGTTGTGTACATACCGTACATAGATAACCAAATTACTGGTTGCCATGGGGCACATGTGAATAGCAAAGCAGCAAAGGTGCAAACATAAACTTCGAGGTATGTAAGAAGTATAAAAATGGTTAGAAAATTCAAAAATATAAAGCAAAGCTTAAAAGCTTGTTTAGATACTTAATTCAATTATTTAATGTGATAAAAACTTTATAATTAGGTTACTGAAGGGAAATACATATTTGGAGAAAATAAAAAATTGACCTTTTTAGGTTAGAAACCTTAAACCGCAGCAAACAGTTATAACTATCGGAATAGTTGTATATAATATAAGCTTCAGATTCACTAGAGCATTTCTACAAGTATTTTAAATATATTATACTTTTTAAAATAGTTGGAAAGGGTGTTTATCCATATTGTCATATTCGAAAATTTAAAAATGAATAATCAACAGTACTGGGACGACTCCATCGTCAACCACATGATTCAGCTATCACCAATTAAACTACAAAACGACCTGTGTAGCTAAATATTTGTATCTGTGCGCATAACTACTATATATATAAATGACAGCGCGCAACAAAAGTCAACCCTAGTCAAATAATCATTGGTCGCGGTCATCGTCACCGCAATAGAACTCATCGATGCGCGATGGCCAACTCATTCAATATCACATACACTGTGCCATCACCATGACAATCATGACAATCAGCAGAGCATTTGTTGCTTTGACCGCGATATTTTCCAAAAATTAGATGAATTCCAAATTGATTTCTAATTTACTCTTTACTGCGCGCATCTATTTTACTCTCCATATATGTAAATGCATGTATTGTTCCGGGTATCCGCGACCACATCGCCAAACACGTGTAATTGCGGTATTACAAAGCGGAAAAGTTTTCGACTTTAGTCGGGTTAAATTTCACTTTTTTGTTTGCATTAGTAGTTAGGTAATAGCTGTGAGAAAAGTTTGGTGATGTCAAAAATTTATTTTGTGCTCGTCGAATCGTGGTTCGAGGCAAGAAATTCTTGATATTTCGGATTTTGAATAGTTAATTGACGTGTGGATATGGGTATGGTTATATTGAAAATACATATTATAATAAAATGAAAGGTGTAGAGAAGTACTTGCATGCCAATCATGTCATCGAATGGAATCAATTATAATTTCAAAAGGTTTAAGAAATACCGAAATAGCTCAAATTGAAGTGATTTGGGTATAACATTCAGGTAAATTAATTCAGCACGGCAAATATATTATTATTTTATTTCAAAAATTAATAGACAAGCTGCATTGAAATTTTAAATGAAAAATTCTATGAAACAAAGTTTCATATTATAAATAGGGTCTAATAGCAAAGCTAAAACCGTTAGGAAGAATAAATACAAAAAGGTTGATATTACTAAGGTATCTTGATCTGAGATGAGATCCATATTATTTGGAATGAGTCGCCGAATTACCTGATTATCTGTCTACAGTCATAGACTTGACGTTCTCAGTCGGTTATCTTGGAACAAACCACAAAACGCACAATGACTTTTTGAAGAACAAAATTGTGAATGAAGATAGATATGAAAAAGATCTCAAAATGTAGATATGGGCTATGCAAACATCTTAGGAAAATGCAATCAAATATTTGTAACCATCACGCAGTTATAAACGATAGTATGTAAAAACTTTTTGACGATGACTTCATTAAAAGGCTCCCCCTCTGAAATAGTCAAGTTAAATTAAATTATGCTTCAAATCCTGGTACCAAAGAAGAAGAAGAGCTGATCATTGTATTAAAGAGCCTAAAAAGAACAGTTATTTGCACCGACTTGCGAAATAAAAAAACTTGATTGAATCGATTTATAGGGTAGTTACATTGAACGATATCGAAGTCAATATATGAAAATAAATGTTATGAAATGGTAGTTGGTTTGTTGAAATGTAGTAAGTTTAAAAAATTACTAAATAAATACAATTCAACCATTCTGAATTCCATGTAAACTTCATTAGAAAGCTTCGTTTCAACAAGAAATTTTCAACCCTATAGCGAGTGTAAACTGGCAATAGATAATCGACTTCTGAATGATTTTCATCGACTGTGAATAATTATTAAATATAATCGACTCAATCGATTGGAGAGTATTCAAGTGTCCCTAGTGTCCAGTCGACACTCGCAATAGAGGTGTTTTATTTTAAAGTCCTCAGATTAGTAGCTATTAGGTATACATACTGCTTCCGCCGTTTTCCAATAGATGTCTCTAGGGTCGAGCATTGTGTCAACATTAACCCAACAAAATATTTGTAGAGATCTGTTTGCATCCCAAACTTATTCTCTACTGAAAATATCACTTTTTGAGCCAAATTCTCGACATTTGCGGGAAACTTTGCTTTTCTTTTTTAATTCCAAGAAAAGTGCGGCTGAGGCTCATCGAAATTTGTAACCGTTTTTATACGAAAAAAAGCACTTTTTCTATATTGATGGGACCAGTAGACCAAGTGATGTTGTGGGACTAACCGAAATTCGTTGTCAGTGCTCATTAATTGATGTATCCAATAATCGGTAAAGTAATTCGTGTTGAGTTTTATACATGAACTTTGTTGATCAGTATTATGAAGATACCCGTACTCCAAAAAATAATCGCTCTATAAGGATTTTGTACTATTACATATTTTATTACATACATACATACATGTTCAGTTGCATATAATTGCTGTTGGATATTTTCATAGCACTTCACATCGAAAGCTGCTCAAAAAACTTCGATTCATTAACTTTTATTTTTGTGATTTTTTTTCAACACTTTTTCATGTAGTTCGGTGCAGGTTGTTTGATGTAACACAGACACACACATATTGGCAGTTGATATATGCTACACATTTTGCTGGAGTTGTGGAAAATGCAGGCTTGTCATGCACATATGAACACATACAAACATACAAAAGTTGGCATGTGATGTGTGCAGTTGGTTTACTTTGCTTTTTGATTTTTTTCTTTTTTTGCCATTTTGTTTTTGCATTTTGGTAACCACAATTTGAAATCGTAGTTCGCCAAAATGTAGGTAACATTTGTATGGGCGGAGTCACTTGGATTTGATTACAAGTGCAGATTACATTGTTTCACTCGATTGAAAATTTAATTGCATTCACTGCTGATGACGTTTCACCAAAGTAATGCCGCAGCAGAGGAGAGCAGTGCAAGTGCACATTCGAGTTAACTGCAGCAAGCACATGAGTGCATGGCAAACATGTTAACGAGTGTCTTACAGTAAAAGTTTGAGCAAATACAGAAAAAGCATGAAGAATTAAGTAAAGTAAATCTGGAAAATGCAATTAAATTTTCAGAGCACAAAACAAACAGTGTACAAATGAAGATATGTGTGTACAAGTGAAATATTTTTCCAAAACTTTTAATTAATGGCGAAAATGAGGTGGAAAGATAATTAAACAACCGCATTGAACAAATGCAGAAATAAATATTTTGCCTTTAGTCTAGTCCTAAAATAGCAGAAGCATAGCATTATAATTGGAAACTTACTGAAAATCTCAAACACAATAAGCAGGAGTATGGAACATAGAAAAAAACAAAAAAAAAAAGAAAATCATAAATAAACGAAAGAAACAAAATGTTCTTAATATATGCAAATGGTCTTACAAGCATATTTGCACAATACAAAGATATTGAGTAGAAACACAACTATTTAAATACATACAATTCTCAATTTGCATACTTTGCCACAAGTGTAATGACAACGTAAAGGGTTCGCAAATGCTTTGAATGCAAATTTTGGCTATCGCCGAACAATTTGCATTTTATTAGAAAACGACAATGGACCACCAACAATTCGCTTGTTAGCCAAATGAGATTGTCGCATTGAATTTTAAAATTCGATGGCAAATAAAAATATTTAAATTTACTTTACTTTCCATGCTGCCATTTGCACATGCGATTGTTATTGCTGGCGATATCAAACGTATAAAATATGTAGAAACAAATTTTCCAATGGCACGTTCGTTACGCCTATGATTATGCAAGCAGCACAATTTGTTGGCGAATAAATAAAATAGTTAACGTACTTACGCGCGTAGTTTACGAAGAAAGGACGAAACCAAAAACTATAAACTATTTTGAATGGAAATCTATGCCTTTCTGGAAAGTATTAAGTACTTTGAAGCGACTAATAAAACTGTTACTACGCAGAAAATAAGTTAAATTAGAATATTCATTTAAAATATTTACTGTATGGTGCCCATAACGACCGTTTTTCGAGCGATTTCCTTAATCTAATGCTTGAGACGATAATTCGTGTTGGATATATTAACCGTACTGGCACTGTCTTTTTCAATATTCACCTATTATTGGCCTATGCCGACGTTAGCGACATCATATGCTGCAACAACAGGGCCGTGTAGGTCTAGTAGTGAATTGGAAAGCAGAACCAAAGTAAATCTCTATAAATCACTCATCATCGTGGCCGATGACCAACAAAGATGAGAACTCCTTTGAAACGTTCGAGAGAAAGTTCTTTGAAGGATTTATGAATTTCCAAATTCACTCCAGCTCGTAAAATGTACGATTCAGTACCCCTGACCGCCGATGATGAAAAGGACGACCTAAACTCAAGTAGTTGTACACCTGGCGAAGTTTAAAATCCCCAAACTGCGCACGAAAAGCAGAGACGATTGTTGTATTGCCAAATTAATGATGATGAAGGTGGTTAGACGAAGGCATGATCCAATATAATATATGTAATCACAGTAAAATATATAGGAGATAGCCACAGCAAAATCACTGGGAACAGCTGAGCTCTTGAGCTTGAAAGAAAGAGATCCGTGTCCCTGTTTAACCTGGCTGGGGACGTGCTGGGGCTCCGTGGGAGTATTTACTGGACACTTCGGAGTAGGCAAATAAGCATAAGGTTAGGGATACTGTAGACTGTATGGAGGATGGCGAGGTGGAAACATTAAGTTATTTTCTTTTCCACTGTCCAGCTTTCGCACGGCTGAGGCTAAACGTCTATACCTTTGGATGACCAAGCGAACTGCCCGGAATTTCCATTAGCCGCCTTATAAAATGTGTGATAGGCTCAAAGTGCTTCGGTGATAATAGGGGTATTTTTGGATCGGCGCCTTTAGCTGTCCAGGTGGGTAAAGTGTTGCTACGGTCAACCTCTGAACCAAACCTATATAATAGATTTAATATGAAATAGTAAAAGGTACAATGGACGCATCTACGATTGAGGAACAAATATAAAGACGGTCTATCAGTATTGATATTCAGCTGATCAAAGCAACTCAGTGTGTAGAACAAAATACATGTTCGAACCATCAACTTATCAAACAATCACTTGAAGGAGTAGTAAACATCCTACAAAGACATATACATACATATAATGAAAACATTCTAATAGACTTCCAAGAGACACAATGATGATTCACAATGATTTTTACACTAAAATTCAATTCAAATTATGAACTTCTACCGTAGACGTTCTAGACGTTGACCTAAACTTCTTAACATATTGCCTTGATATGAGTGGTTAGCTGTACTGTGAAGCGCTATCTGCTATATTACGAATACTTGGTAAAACTGATTATGATCGTTTTAATTTTCATTATAAGTAATGAGGAACCTCTGCTATTAGTTCCTATTAGTGCTATTGAGATATTAGATGTATTGATATGTAAAAATGTCATAAACTTAATATGGTTGTTATCCATATAAATCCCATGTATACTTTGTTGTTCTAATCGATAACATATTGTATCTCCAAACGGATAATGGGTATTTGATTAACTTATTAATAGGGAAAATAGGTTAAAGCGTCTATAATTTTGTATACCCCCGCGATGGGAGACCAATTTAAAAAATAAGTGACCGAACTGGATTGTAGGATTTCGAACATCTGGATTCGAAGACTATCCGCTTTATATTTAACTACATCGAATTTCTATATTACTATATTTCCCAAATGTGGTTGTTTACTTGTTTGCGAAGACCAGTTGGAGAAGGTACCACCAAATGGCTACAAACATCGAGAAGGAAGCACAAATGACGCGCTGTTGTAAACTCGGCTATAAGCGAGTAAGCGCTGTCTACGCCAATTAAGAAGAAGAATAAGTTGTTCATTGTATCATTTAATATCATTTTTGTTGAGATCGAATATGCTGATCGAAAAGAAATATTCACTATAATTTGAGTGAAAACATTTCAATTGTTACTTTCACATTTTTTTTTGTTTTTGCACACACTATACTATGCACTATACAACTATTTTAGAATTATGCTGTAAAACACTCCAGATACTAAAATATTTTCACTTTGCGTAAATAACTGTACCTTAATATTTATTTAGATATGAAGCTTACTGTTATTTATTTAGGAATATAAATCCAGTGAAAATAGAGAACTTTTTAACTAACACAACAATATATCGTTGTTTTAAATATAAATAAATATATGTGATTGGCGTTGCAACCGTTTAGCCGGTTATAGCCGAATCGAGGATAGTGCGCCACTTCTCTCTATATATATACATAAATATATATACATATATCAATATATACCAAATAGACATGCTTGCCGTGACAACAACGGCAGGAGACTCAATAACAAAATATCACTGGAAATAAGCGTGAAAAAGGGAGCAGCAAAAAGCAAACAACTAAATTTACTAGTCAATGCCAGGCAAACAACAACAACAAAACAATAAAACTAAACAAAAACCTAAAAAATAAAAAATTGTGAAAGCAAACAGGTCATACTCACTACAAAATGCGAATTGTTGGAAAACAAGGTGCATCAAAATGTCAAAATTTCGAATTAGGTGAGTGAAATATGCGCAAACAAACATACAGCCAACAACACAATCACACGCACACATCAATAGAAAACACAACAACAATAGGCATTCAACTTTTTCCATGAAATATTTGGTTGTACGCTGCATTTCCGTTTTCGCTTTTCTACTTCAACATTTTGATGTATTCGATTTCATTCATTTTTTTGTGTGATTTCATCATGTCTAACTATTGGGCAAAAAATGGTGGAAAAAGTAAATAAAGTTGACATTTGTTGCAGTTTAACGGATGTTGGGGAATCATTTTAATTTTACTTCTCTGTTTTTTTAGAAAGTGAACTGTGTCAAGGACAAAATGTTATTTATGACACGCTATTGATCGAAGCGAGAGGCTATTCAAACCGGTTTTTTGTGGAAACTGCATACATATGTTGTTATGGTAATAAAACCACATATGCTGCCTGGCAAAAATATGACGATTTCAGTGTAGAAGTGAATGAGGGAGGTGATGAAGTGCTAAAGTTCACTCTTTTGTTATAGAATGATAGATGGCTACTTCTTTAGACTAGATTAAATAATATATATTATAATAAACTCTTTGACTCCAAAGCAAGCTATTTCTAAGTCTAAAGTTCATTTTATCATCCGCATTTTGTGAAAGAATTTAAAGTAAGATAAGCGATATAAAAATACTTAAATATTTTATATATATTATATATATTAGCTGTATATATTAGAGCTGACATATTTGGGTTTTATTGTTGATATTTCCTTGGAAAACCACAAAATAATTTAACGTAAAAAAATTCAGTGATTATACAACTCACATATATTTGTATTTCCAAAATATCGCCAACGCCCAAAAGTATACTAAATTTCCAATTGATTTATTACAACTTGCAATTTGCTGCACTTAATTGATTTATGATCTAAAATTGAAATTTATCTTAATTTAACACAAACGTTTTGGAAATATGCTTAAAATAGCAGCATGAATGAATGAATTTATTACAAATTCACAGACACACACACATACAAAACACAACTTGTAAGATGTTAATTGAATAGTTCACCGCAAGTAAGCAGACAACCACGAGGCATGTAAGTAAAGACGTCTGCATATATTACGCCTACCCACTATTAAAAACACATAACATTAAGTGCGTAAATTTCGGCATGTGAATTTGCATTTTTAGAATGTTACGTATACGCAGAGGCATACTTTAATTTGAACACACATATTTTTGGTAATAAAAACAAAAATTTTATTATTCAACCGCAACTGTAACATGCGCATATACAAAATTCAATTTGCAACTTCTTCAATAAATAATGGATGCTGCAAATAGTAGTAGAAAATTATAAAATTCACATTTGCATGCGAAGAAAAGATATCGACGCATAAATAGTACGAGTATGTGCGCAAAAAATAGAAGAAAAACCTCAGTAATTGTGTGAAAATATTTAGATAAGAATTTCATTTCGGCATTTACGGCAACAATAGCGGTAAAATAAGATTATTTATTCAGTTCTGATTAGGAGTGTACAGAGGCGATATTTAGTTAGTGGTGAGCGCAGACATTTTTTGGTTGCCAAGAGGATAACACAATTAAGTTCAACAATGGAACGGATAATAAATATAAATAAAAGTATATGATAGGAGATAAGAGAGTACTTTTGCATAAGAAAAGATAGAAGAACAAAAAAACAATAAACTCGGATAAGCAATTTCTACTATATTCTGCTATCAATGAGCTGTATATTTGAGCCATGTGATATTGTAGACTATAAATTAATAATTTTCAAATGTATCCAATCTTCCCCAAGAACTACAGAGAGATAAAGGTTAGTGTTTATCTTTTCTAATAACCAGAGCTAGCTAGCTGGCTACCTTACTTGCCTAAAAGTACATTTACATATGAAAATAATCTCGTTCTAAGCTCGCTTAATAATCTAACCGTTTACATATAGCCAACTGAAATTATCAACTTTCAAATGTGTTGTATTTGTTGTTGTATTACACACTTTTCTTTCACTGTCTGCAAATTTTGTTTGCTTTTTCATTTGACATGTCTCCTCTTCTTCGCAAAATAATCGATAAAATAGGAAAAACACCGCAAATCTAGTGGATTAAAAAGTCATCTCGGATTATCAGGAGAGGAATTATGTATGGTAAATCTTGTTTCTTGATTTCAGATTATCGAGTTAAGCTCATAGATAATCTCGTTATATGTAAACACACTATAAGTCGATATGAGCTATCTTCTGAGACGAAATATAGATAAATATACCTTAAAGGCAAGTATGAAGATCACATTTCGAATAGAGCTTCAAGTACTGTCCCTGAATGTTACTCTAGAATATCGATTTCAAAGCAGTTTAGAAGCCATAAAAGCTTCATTGGCGAATTTCGAAGGGCAAAAACTACAATAAATAAGCTTTAAACACCACAAAATGAAATTAATGCTCACTTAAATACACTAAAAACTATAAATTTAGCTTTAAATACCGACCAAATTCTACTGCCAGACAAGCAAATAAAACCAAAGCAAATATAATTTTTCATATGACTCAACTAGCCTATCATAAATAACACTAAAGAGCCAGTTTACAAACACACCAAAAATTAAAAAAAAATACCCGTTATCACAAATTGCTGTTAATTTCAGTGAAGCATCAGCAAAACCACACCAGCAAGCATTAAATACCCAAAATGACCAACTAAACACAATTAAGCCTTTATGGGGACGAACTTATAAAAACATAAATACCAACATTTAATAATGGCCGCAAGTACAAGTGCATGTCTGTGTGTGTATGCGAAAAGTGGGTGTGTAAAGCTGCTGTTTTATGTGTCATAAATTAATTAATAGCGCTGCGTGCTTGTAGATATGCGCACCCACACCATATACATACATATAACCGATAGAGGTTGGGTGGCCGGTGCGCATAAAAATGAGTTATCATCGCTTTTGGTATTTTATGTCCTGTGCGGCCTCGGCTATGTTGTGTCCACATTGTGTGCCTGCGTTACGGTATGTTGTCCACCATATTAATAATAATAATAATAATGGCTTTGTATGCACAAGTGACCACGCTGGCAGTAGTTTTATTTCAGTTCGGCTTGTTCAAATAGTTCGCAGTCGATAATTTATGGCATTATTTGGCATTCCATAGCAGAAAAAAGGAAATTCCTTCGTGAATTTATTTGTGTGCGTTTTTGTTTACTTTTTTTTGCTGTTTGCTCATAGAACTGGTACCCAGTCGTAATTTGCAAAATGTGATTCACAAAATAATTTCTTTGCTATGAAATTAAAATTTGCATGAGAATGTTATATAGCTTTGATGACAACTGAAGGTAATAAAAATGAAAATTTAATATTTCTACTTTACTTATTATAGAAGAGTTGGAAAGGTAATTTAAAGTAGCATACCTCTAAACAAGACTATACCCGCCCGAAATCGATCATCGAATTGGCACAAAAATTTAAATTACAAATAGTTAAATTATCTATTTGTATGTTTTTATCTAATCTTAGCCTACTAAAACTTAATCGCGAAGAATATATGTAAATGCCAAAGGAATGCTTATGTTAAGACTCCTTCATCTCCAAAAAGTTTATTCCACACTCAAGCTATACTCTCTTAATTTCTGTCACTAGTCATTTGTAAAAGTATTATTTTTAATCTTCACTTCACGAAATACAAAATTCACGGCATCATCCCATAAAGCAGAGTTAATGACATTTTAGAAATGTCTCGTCGTGACTTGAAATCTCTTTTTATCTCACCTCTAGCTTCGTTATGGCTATTTGGTAGTGTTATTGTACAAAGCCTACCTAAACAATTGTCTTGATTAAATTTCAAAACAATTTTCCACATGATGAGATTGCAAAGAAAGCAATTATCCTTTTTAGAAGAAGCCAAGAATAACAACTTTTGTTGAGAGTGACAATATTGTGGATAAGCTTGACATATGACTACATACATACATTCGTATATAAGAAGCTTGGAAATTCACAAAGAGACATAACAAAGAGAGAGGATTTTGTACTGCACATGCTTAGTTATTATAAGATATATAGTAATGAGTCTGGCTAGACTAGTAGAAGACACATCATTATTTGACAATTTGCATATTTATTAATTTTATGGAAATTAAATTCTGAACTTGGTCACTCTAGTAAGAGAGTTAAAACAAGTTGGTTAGGACTAAAATGAAGTGAGGTTCAGATAATTAGCTTAGAAATTAAAGAAAATGTTGACGTTTTCAACGCCGTGAAACCCGTTCCGATTTCTTAGCCACGATTATTGTGGGAAAGCCTGGCTAAGTTGGCACTTGGCAATAATTCTTAGTAAGTCCGAAGTAAGCGTTGTTTTAATGTTAACCCGAAAACGTAAAGTGATGGAGACAGCTGTTTTAAGGCCATGAAAAAAGTAGTAAAAGGTAAGGTATAGCAATGAGATGATAAATTGGGAACGAAAAATCATTTCATTTACCACAATTTAATTCAACGTTGTTGAAAAAAAAGTACTAACACCTGCTTCTTCGAAAACCTGACTTCGCTTCCAAACCAATCCATTGAAATATTACAGCATATTTGTTCATAATCAATCCTATTAAAAAATAACTCAAAATCTACTCAGATAGAGTTAATAAATGCAATATTATTATAACCGAGATGAAAACATCTCGCAAAGTCAACGGAGTTATGCTATTAACTGAAAACTTCTGGCTCAATACTGAAATTTTAATCATTTGATGTTTGCAGCGACCTCTAGCGCAATGTAAAAGCATTGTCAGTAGTGATGAGCGATATTTCAAAACCGGTGATTTTTTCACTGTGATTGAAAAATCACATATAGCAACTGCGATCAATTTTTGTAAATAGCAGTGATTTACAATCGCAATGGCAGTTCAGTAATTTCAGTTCGATCACAGTAGCTATAGAGACGTTCAGTGCTTTTGTTCGATTACAGTACATATAGGAGTTCTGTAATTCTAATTCGATCACTGTAACAATAGCAGTTCAGTAATTCTAATTCGATCAGAATTGAGCTGTAAATTAATAGCGTTTTTAGACAATCAAATTAATTGATGAATTAAAATTTTTATTGAGAAACTCTTCTTTGCCTTTTATACTGCCGGCTATTCGATAACTGATCAGCTGTTATAAATTTTAGTTTTTGCTTTTCATAAGAAGTTGGTAAGTTTCATCAGCTGCTTAATATTTTTAGCAGCGACATCTACTGTAGCTTTTTTTATCAAAAAATTCAGCCAAGCGCAGACAAAGAACGTATCTCGTACGACTTTGTCGCAGAGTTCCATTTCATTTTTAAGTCGATTAAAATTCAATTGAAAATAAATGTTGATTTTATTTTGTTTGTATGGTAAATCGATCTTAATAAGAGTTTTAATCGAGCAGAGGCCGGTTAATTGATCAATTAGCTACTGTCTAAAAAACCAATAAGGCTTATTTTTTACACTCACTGTGGCTGTTTTATAATGCACTCAGGTCATCACTTGCCACTCAGGTTTTATTTGTCAAATCTTAAATAGAAGATTTATTTTGGAAATACAATAAAATTAAAATTTGAATATTATGAGATTTTGTTTTATAAGGCAATGCTTTTAGCCATTGTTCATTGGCCATTGGTCTGTTAAATTCACCTGAAACCAAATGAAACTGATTGTCTCGATACTCAAAATTATTATTAATGGCATTAAAAAGGATATTAATGAGCAAGCGGCGCAAATACAAAAAATTTACTTTTATACAACTTTAAATTTATTTTTTATACACAAATATACAGCTTCTAATTCAATTAACATACATTTTTAATTGCTGCAACTAATATCAATTATCACATTATTTATGGAGCAATTATTAAATACCAAAACTTATGTGAAAAAATGCAGAGATCATAGTCGATTTATGAAATTATGAATATTAAAACGTTTTTGCAGGCATAAATAAACACAAAATGGTACTTATATAATATATTTATATTATATATATATATATACATATATATCATTTTGCTTATATGACACTTATATACGAAATAATCCTTGTATAAATAACGCAATAAATGCAAGCATACTAGTGATTTTAATGCTATTTGCTCATGAAGCAAAAGCAAAAACAAAAACAAAAAACGAAACACTTAACACATAACTCCATATCAGCTTCTAATGCGCTTAAATTAATAGAAGGGGATCTGCTGTGGCGTAACATTTTTGTGCTGATATGAAAATGAGCATAAAAATTATTCAAGCCATACATTATCCTATTAGCACATACCAATTAATAACGTGCGTATAATTAATTTTTAGTGAGCATGTGTAAGTGAAACGACACACACACACACACACACACAAACACTTAGCAAACAGTTAGAACAAAGCAAAAAGTAAAGGAAAAAATGCCAAGCCAATAATAGCCCACTGACAGTTTTTGTTGTATTTGTTTTTGTTTTTTCTATCGTTTTTTTCCTTCGGCACACTCATTTGCAGGTCAATTGGAAAAGGCATCGAAAAGGTTGATATGCGGAAAAATGTGTCGACAATGAAACAAAAAGCAAATAAAAAGAGAAAAGCTCTCTAAGTAAGATTGAGTGCGTGCTTTCATGTGTGTCCTCTTACATACACATGCCTAATACACACTTATTGAGGTACATACGTACATACATATGTATATGTATGAAATGCCTGTTACATTAGCACACACGTGTTAAGAGTTTTTGTGGTTGAGTGCCCACTCATGTGCTCTCTACGTAGTCCGCTGTAGGCGCTCTTGTCGGCCCTTCGATTGCAGGCAACAGACAGACAGACAGAATACATAAAAACCGCTATTTATGGGTATTAGAACAAGAGGAGATCTAAAGAAATCACAAATCTGACACAAATTGCAGATGGCAAACACACACAGTCTCGAAACATGGACACACCAACAAATTGGTTACACGTCGGCAATTATTTGCTTGCGCATGTGTGTCTTTACGTTTTTGTTTTTTCTCCAGAATCACTTACAATACCGCAAAATTGTGTGCCAGTACTGTGCTGTCGAATCGAATAAATTAAAAAAAAATGTAGGAATGTAAGAGTGGAAGCACTAATTTTTTTGTAGAAATTAGTAGAAATCAGCTTAACTGTGTGTGGCAGCAAAGTGGCAGCCGGTGTTTTGGCTATGGGATACTTGTGGGCTAACATACGGACAAATATAATGTGTGTCTGTTTTAGTAGACCTGTGTGTACATATTTGTATGATAAGCCCTGTAAGAAAATTGAATTGCTTCAAATTGACTCTATTCTGCCCCAAATAGCACTAGATATGGCATTCTAGTGACTTGAAATTACCTGTAAGCCGCACTAAATCTTTTGTAGTGGACTATATGATGCCATTCTAAATCCAATGGAAAACCCCAAATGGTAGTTGGTCTCGGAATGTCTAAGCCGAATGTAGTCCTAAGCCGAAGTACGAAACGCTTCATATTACGTTTATGACGTATGTCGTCACAGACGTTTAAGCTTATGTCCTCAAAGCTTAAAGCTTCTCAAGTAGTCTGTCAAAACACTTCAAGCCAATAATGATATTAAGTATCAAGTAACTGGATAACTTCATCCTTGAACAGTCACTGCCAAATTTGAAAAGAACATTCAACTGATGCCTTTCAAGATCATGTGAGTTCCGCCCACATCTCTGTTCTAACCTTGTCCATAAAGCTTTCTTAATTCAACAAATAAAATCATTGGATTAATTTCATACTTGGAATGAACTGTGTTTTAAGTATTTAAGAAATAGAAATTTAAGAACCCTTATTGAAAATTGGAAAGGTTCTAAAAAAAAAATACGTATTGCTCAAACAAAAGAGTAAGTCCGAATCATTCAAAGGATAGCAGACATAACAAATTTACAAATTTTTAAAGGCCTTTTTACACAGGACCTAATTGATCAATTAACTGGCTCCTGCTCGATTATTAAGATCGATTTATTATACAAAATAAAAATCTACATTAATTTTGAATTAAATTTTAATCGACTTGAAAATGAAATACAACTTTGTGACAAAGACCGTATTTGTAATTATATATGCGTTAGAGATCATAAACCCAATCTACTGATTCAGAACAACGAAATACCTATTTCATCGACAACGGAGGGAAAACGGTGTTGAGGGACTTCAGTATTAACCACCTTCAAAACAAAAAGTTAACTAACCAGCATGGGGCTGACCTAAAGGCTTTACATGGATTTCACCGCTTCAAAAAAATCGATTTTGTCGATCGACATTTACCTCTAGAACATCTCTACAATATTATTCTAAAACCCATCAAATTGATCCGAGTAATAGGTATGGAGATACGGTTTGATTTACGGTAGAAGTAGCTTTACTGACACTCAAAACTTTAAATGTATAGTATTTTTCTCAAAACCGTTTTTTAAGTCAATTGTTAACACTCCTTCGATTATGATGATATTTTAGATAGGACTTTGCAATACAATTTGCATGGATTTGGCTGAGAGGTTTTCCTATTTAACTCCAAAAAAATCCACAAAAATCTATTTTTCAGTAACAGTAACGATAACAAGAGCCGAATAAGGTCTTATCAGAATGGTTTTTGACTAATATGACACAATTGTATAATAAGGAAATAGGTCTCCTGCTAAATATTACACAATTCCAATTAAAAGGGGCCGATTCTTATAATAAACTACAAAAAAATAATTTATTTTTCTTCTTGTCCCAAATCCCCCTGAAAAAATATTTGGAATTATTATTATAAATTCAAAATTATTACTTGGTATGGGAATAAATAAAAAAAATCACAGCTTTGTCATTTTCATATTGAAAACGCCCACACACTTTCCAGAATAAATCATATTTCGAAGTAACCACAAAACATGTCACTGTCATCCTCCAGCATACATAAATATGAATAGATTTTTGATTTATGCAATACAAATATAGATTTGCAATCCGCATTTGAAGAGCCGAAAAAAATATTGCGCTTCATTGCGACGATTACAGGCGCAGACACTCAAACGGAATTTCCACTCAACAAAAATTGCTTTTTAACCACAAAGCTTTGTACATACATACGTACGAATGTACGCTATTGATTAATCTTAGAGGCCCCTCGTACTAACCGAAATACACACGCAAGCTGGCGTTGCCACCTCTCCCATTCTCGCTGTCGGTCGTTTGGGGCTTCTGTTTGCATGCATTAAGTTCATCAAAGATTCACCTCAGTGAACCAATTTCCAGCACTTAAATGTGGCGCATAAATTTACCGCACAAACTGCCTATCAATAACGGTATTTGTTGGTATGTAGGTATATATGTATGGCTGTGTATAAATTTTGTGCTTGTAAAAATTTGAGTGCATACATACATACATCCAGATATATTGATGAGTGTTCGCTCTGATAGATACGTAGCTGGCACCTACTCATTTTTCATTTGTGCCCCAGACAGGTAGCCACTTCAAAAGTGATTTGAGAGAATGGAAAAGTGTATCAAGTGGTAACAGCAAATAGCTTCGTCAAAGTTGAATGAATGAAAGTGGCTTATTGAGAGCTTTGAACTCGCTGGAGTGGAGTACTGGCAGAGGAATTAAAAATATCTTTGGTGTGGCAGCAATGTTCGAATATATCTGTGTAGGTACTAAGGCTTGTGATTATAAATATATTTATAGCCAGAGGCAGTACTCGCTGATTACAAGGACTGGAAGGGTATTGGAATATTGTGCATCAAATGGAGTTTGTAATAGCTCTAAGGCACTAAAATACTCGACAGATGCAGTTAAGTTTGACATAGTTGATTTCTCTTGCTTGAAAAACGGGTCGCTGATAAAGTGGATTTATGTGTGCATGGCCATCCTCGAAGTTTTTGCAAGAAGCCAGAACGCAAAATTTTTTTGGAAATATTCCTATTACTAAACTCATAAAAAAAAGAAATCATTCAACTAATTGATACAAATTTTCAAAAATTACATTGGCAATATATGCTGGTCTGGAATAAACCTACTCCAGAACTAGGGACTTAACCACAATCAAATGTTCGTTAAAAGGTTAAAGAAACACGATCGCGCTTTTCCTTCACTTCATATCGCGAAACTCTTGCTTAACCTGTACAGTGTCCGAATCTGGGGTATAGAAAACTTCGTGTACCTGGATATTTTTGCGATAGCTAGACCTCCGAAAACCGACCTTAAATTTTTTTC